>CM060251.1:72606301-73843149 GCA_030684275.1 Acipenser oxyrinchus oxyrinchus | reverse complement strand
GTGCGTGCACCGAAGCGCCGAGCGCCGGGCGCCGAGCGCCGAGGTGCGTGCACCGAAGCGCCGAGGTGCGTGCACCGAGCGCCGAGGCGCCGGCGCCGGCGCCGAAGCGCCGAGGTGCGTGCACCGAAGCGCCGACGCGCCGGCTGCCGAGTGCGTGCACCGAAGCGCCGATCGCGCCGGCTGCCGAGGTGCGTGCACCGAGCGCCGAAAGCACCGGCGCCGAGGTGCGTGCACCGAAGCGCCGAGGCGCCACGCCGAAGCGCCGAGGTGCGTGCACCGAAGCGCCGATCGCCGGCGCCGGCGCCGAGTGCGCGGCACCGAGCGCCGAGGTGCGTGCACCGAAGCGCCGAGGCGCCGAGCGCCGAGGCGCCGGAGCTGCCGAGGTGCGTGCACCGAAGCGCCGATGCGCCGAAGCGCCGAGGTGCGTGCACCGAAGCGTCGGCGCCGAGCACCGAATCCCAAGCGCAGATGCGCTAGCACCAAGCGCTGAAGCGCTGCACAAAGCGCCAGCGCTGCACCAGCGACAAGCGCCGACACCAAGCGCCCGAAGCGCAGCACGCCGGAGCGTGAGTACCAAGCGAGACCGCTAGCACAGACGCCTAGCGCCAGCTGACCCGCAGAGGGGACACGCTAAGTGCTGGTACGGTGTCCTGGATGCTGTGCACTACCTACCTGCTGGTGCTGGGGATTGGGCTTAGTGGTCGCCTTCCTCTGTGTAGTGAATGGGAATGTATTTTTTTTTTTTTTTTACGCTGCAGCAGCACTAATGGTAGTGATTAGCAACTGGGACACAAAATATGTGGGCACAGTACACCTACCACGCGGTGGTTTTTTTTTTAACACACCGCAGAAGCAGTATGTGGGAGACAGCAGTGCAGGCTCCACACACGGGTCTAGCCAAGGCAAGACCGGGCTGCAGATACGCGGCTGAAGCCAACGAACGCGTCGTCGCTTACAAAATATATATATAACAGACAATATATACAATTTTATTTACAAACCCAAAACACAACACTAAATATCAAAAATATATTAATATTAATATTAATATAGGAAAGACGGAGACCACGAGACAACGCTGATGCCAAGCAAAGCGTGAAGGAAATATATAAAAATATATGAATATATAACAATTTATATAATCCTTAACAAAGAACAAAGCGTAACTGAATAAACCCAGAGAAGGGGCAAAACCAGCTTCTCAAGCTTTTTAAGCTTATCGAGTACAACAGCTATGAGCTCTAATGACCTACCGCTACCAATGCTGAAGACAAAGAGGATCGTGAGTCTCTGCTGCGCCATGATAGTAAGCTCCCAGGGGGCGGGCTTACGTGGCAGCTCGCGCAGAGGCCTATCGGCAGCTTTGCTATAAAAGCTCAGCCAATCGCTACTGCCTGACGGCAATATCCCCATATTTGATGGTTATTTTCGACTTGAAAGGGAACTGACTCTCCTCTGGCCTGGCTTTACAGCATCCTTCAAGAGAAAATGAAAACCATGCACCCGAATAGTTAAAAGCATATTGAACAGAGCCTAGTAGACTGCTATTGAATTACTGGTGCTGTTTGACTTGTACTTGTACTTGTTCCAGAGGGTGTGGATGGACCAGAGTGCTTAAGTGAAATTATACTAAATAAAGTTAAGACAAAAATCTGCTTCTTTTGAAGGGAAATGTTTATAACTTTTACAGACATGCTATTTAGGCAAGAGCTCTTGGAGCTGCAGTTAAAAAAGGGAAAGGCATATTTTTGAAGTTCTGTCCTGATTTTGATTCCTGCAGGCATGAAGACATAGATTAGAGGACTGCATTTAAAGTTGTAAATAGTTTCCAAAACAAATCTGTTTTCTTAACAAAAAATTGCATCCAAAGGTACCACTTTTAGGCTAAGATTAAGTGATGCATTACTACACCCTCTATATACACATTATCATTTTAGACACACATTAAGCATTTTCCATCTTCCTTTCTCCACTCTAACATTGGACAATAATGCTATTGTTTTAATGAAGTCTGAATTTCAATGGCCATTTTCTTTATTTTTAAAACATTTTTTTTAGAAAGCTTGGTACACTAGTAGTAAGGGAATGGTAATTCAGGGAGATAAACTGTAACCCTAGAAATCGCCTCTTTTAAACATCGTTTTGGTAGCTATCCAGTGTTATTATTTAAATAAAATAGTGACCGTTCCTATCTTAACAGCTTGTGTTTAAATTACAGGATATCATAGATATGTTCAGTTTGATAAGTCCCTACTTGTTGGACCAAAACTATTATAGTCAAACTTCATTATGACTTTTAGAAACTTGTGTGTTACAGGGTTACCTGGTATAGTACAATATATTTGAATTCTAATTCTAAACCTAAAGCTCATCTTCTATCATATTAGCTTTGTTATAAATTACTGTGGTCTCCCTTTAATTGTACTGAAAATATTTTGGGTATTCACTGTTTTGTGGCTATGTACATCAATGGAATGTACAGACCATAAAACAACTTAGCGTCTGGCCATGTTATCCAATTATGACCTAAGCGGTTTGATTATTTTTACTGCATTGTAATTGTTGTTAGTATAATGATGTATAGTGCTTTTAGATCTATAGTGCTATCCTTTTGTAAGTAAGGGGCCTGGTAAGGCTTTCTGACATGCGTTTGTCTGCTGTTTTAATGTTTTAAACTTTCTCGTTTGCTTCTCCTGAAATCGATACAGCTTTCTTAAGTTTTGTGTATTACTTTGTTCTGAAAATAAAATGCAATTCCGTTAAAAGTCTGTTGCAGGATGGGATAACATTTTTTTTTAATATGTCTATTCCAAGAGAGTTTTTCATAATAGAGGAATATAGATTACAAGTACGGGTAGTATAGACTTTGACTCAATGGGAAGTACAACAATAAATGAAATACTATACTGTTCCCATGTATTGTAGCATTATGCTCACTCACAGTACCACTGTATAATTATGTATAATGATGGTTTGAAATGTACTACTGTACTGCAGGGTGTCCATTTCATATAGCAGAATCTAGAATATATATATATATATATATATATATATATATATATATATATATATATATATATATATATATTTTATGTATCATGGACTGAAAAGACTTGGGAAAGACTGTGAACTGAGTCATGGATTTCATGATTTGTGGTCAAAATAATTGTGCCATCTTGGTGAAAAAGGAATTCTATAATTTACACCAGTTACATTCAAAGATGTCTTGTTTATTTCCATCAACAGCAGGTAGAGCTAAAATCAATTTAAATTGAGACTCTATCAGCCCCAGTGGAAGCATCAAAAGTTTTTTGCTCTTATTTGATTGGGTGACTTAGACGACTCCGCCCAACCCCTCATTCACTCCCATTACAAAATGTTTTTTTAAAACTCGAGTACTGATGCTCGACAACTGACTCAAGGAGGACTGATGCCTGATACATGACGACTGACTCGAGGAGGACTGATGACAGATACATGACGACTGACTCGAGGAGGACTGATGACAGATACATGACGACTGACTCGGAGGACTGATGCCTGATACATGACGACTGAGTTGAAGAGGACTGATGACTGATACATGACGACTGAGTTGAAGAGGACTGATGACTGATACATGACGACTGAGTTGAAGAGGACTGATGACTGATACATGACGACTGAGTTGAAGAGGACTGATGACTGATACATGATGACTGACTTGAAGAGGACTGATGACTGATACATGACGACTGAGTTGAAGAGGACTGACGACTGATACATGACGACTGACTTGAAGAGGACTGATGACTGGTACATGACGACTGACTCGAGGAGGACTGATGACTGATACATGACGACTGACTCGAGGAGGACTGATGACTGATACATGACGACTGACTCGAGGAGGACTGAAGCCTGATACATGACGAATGACTCGAGGAGGACTGATGACTGATACATGACGACTGACTCGAAGAGGACTGATGATGCATGACACAGGAAGGAGTGATACCTGAGGGTATCAGTGTCCAGTACACAGAGGCAGGTTTTAAATCTGACTGCAAAACAAAAAATGAGTGTGTGTGTAATAATATGTATATATATATATATTAGGGCTGTCACTCGATTATAATTTTTGATCAGTTAATCTATAGGCATTAGTTGATTAATCGGTAAACTGATTCACAAAAAGAATAGTGGAACTTAAGTGGAGTTAGAATTAACAGAATAACAGAAACATGCTTTTTAGCACATCATCTCACTGCTTGATGGCGTGTAAATACAGGTGTGCCCGACATGACTCCTGATGGGAAGGGAATATGGCCGACTACCTAACTATTGTTTTGAACCTAGTGACCATTTTAACATGTCTAATGTTAATCTCTTCTAATGCATGTGTGCTTTAAGACTTGGAATCAATTGGAATGTCATATTGTTTAAGTTCAATCATGAGTCATTCTCGTTCTAATTATACTTCATTAATTATAATAGATAATGATAATAATTCATCAATATTATAAATGTAAGAAATGAAAGACATACATATAATTACAGTCTCTGTAAACCCCCCACCCCCCATTTTTACATGGATGACATAAACTAAGCTTTGAAACACAGAGGGGTTATTTTTTAATATGTAGCCAGACTATGCCAGCTCAGTGCAATAAAAGCACCGAACAAGATATTCGATATTAGAAAACGATCCAGTACTGCCAGCCAATCAGCTTCCAGTTCTAGCTGACTTTTAGCAGTATTTATTCATACAGTGTTTTTCATTTGTTACATTTATAATATTGACTATTTAATCTTGGTTTTAATCGCATATTAAATTGATACAATTACTACAGCCATCTAATTTAAAGAGTTTTATTACTGATGCTAGTATTATTATCCTTAACTGTAAATAAAATTGTTTAAAATGTATTTTATTGATGTATTTATTTAACCAGGAAATGTACCCGTTGAGACCATCACCAAAATTTACTAGAAGCAATCATTTAGAAATAACAAATACAACCAACACAATAAAACGTGCGGTTCAGCTTGATCAGCAGCATAGAGATCAGGAAACAGAATACCGTAAATAGGATATCTATTTTAAATATGATTGTGGACTGAAATAAATTTAATTTGTTTAAATACAATTATAAATATGTAGCTACAGTAAGCAATTCTGAAAATCAACGTTAATTGTGAAGAGAACATACAAAAACTTCGTCATCATATCCAAAGACTGCAAACTAGCAAGAAAAATTGGTAGGCTTTACATGCTACGTGCAAAAAAAAAAAGAAAAGAGCAACGCAGCCTACTCCTTTAAAAAAAAAAAAAAGTCTTATATTATCATTCTTGATTCATGGGCTTGCAGCGATCCTGAATTTCTGTCTAAGCTGGTGGGTTTAATTTGTTATATTGTTGTTGTCTGTAGCAGAAGAGCTGCTAGTGTATTTTGAGAAGTGAAGGCGGGTTCAGCACACAGCGGACTAGATGTACTTGAGTGATACTGTGTGTGATTACTGGAACTCACTTTGACAGAATACATGTAAGCATCTTTCTGTCCAGTGTGCAGTCAAAATATTTTTTAAAAAAAAACTCTCAATCATTTTTAGTGCTTTGCTCCATTATGCGGTTCAGTTATTAACTTTCTATTTTACTTTATATATATATATAATGTTGGCTGAACATGAGGGCTGTGAATATGTTAAATTGTTAGGGATATATT
Source organism: Acipenser oxyrinchus oxyrinchus (assembly GCA_030684275.1). NCBI lineage: Eukaryota > Metazoa > Chordata > Actinopteri > Acipenseriformes > Acipenseridae > Acipenser > Acipenser oxyrinchus. Next base: position 73,837,444 of record CM060251.1, on the reverse strand, counting down.
GGAGGTTTGTGAATTAATTTAAAAATAGCAATTATACAAAAACATGACATATACAGGTGATCTTTTACATTTGTAAAACGTCTGTTGCATTTTGGAGTGTAGACTGCAGATGGAACCAGCAGCAGCCCCAGTTCGATACTGGGAACGAGATGATATTGAGTTTTACAGACTGGTTTCATGGTGCAGATAGAAATGGAAATACAAGGAAAAGCATAAACATACTGATTGGTAATGAACATTGAGCACAAGTATAGTGTACTTGGTTGGGTTGCAATGTATTATTGTAGCTCAGAGCTTACATTATGCTACAGTTTCATAGATTAAGTTATATACCTCCATTCCTCACTTTCTCACACATTGCGTCAGGGGTTATGGATTCTCTTAACTCTATGGATTCTCTTAACTTGTCTAGACCTTGCGCTTTGGGATGCCTCGGCATGGAAAGCGCTATATAAAATACATTTGATCAACTGAGTGATTACAAGTTATGAATAGCATAGTACTGTGTAGCCCATGCAGAATCCAAGTTTAGAACAGAGTCTTATTGAATCTTGCTAAAAATGTCACAGCTTAAATGTAATTTTTTTGTTTTTTTTATCATTTGCAGGTCCTGCCAACAGGAGGAGAAAGGCGGATAACTGCTGTGCTCATCTCAATTCATTATCATCAGTCAAGTACGCCATAGTGCTTCTGTATGTTCTTGTGTTCCTCAATATCGTTGGTCTCTTCGTAGCAGGTAAGCCCAGGATTTTTTTGGTGCAATGCATGCATTTTTTTTACACAACACTACCAGTCACTGAGGCAGTTGAACACACATTTGAAATTAAATGGACTGGTGAAGTGGGCAGTAAAAAGAAGGCCCCGCATTCCAAAGTAAGTGTGACATTAGGGTCATGTGACTTTTTGTTTTTACGGATGATAAAGACCTGACGCTTTGAGATGTTGGTTACCCTGACCCATGATTTTGAGTTTTTAACTTGGCTGAGGATCCCACATGGAGCATTTGTTTGGCCCAAGCATTCCAGTGGGTTGGACAATGAAAATCGGCAGAGGCCTATAGCAGTCCTTACTGGGGCTGGTAGCGTGCTGGCATCCTGTGACATCCACTGTTAAGCACCTGAGTGTAATAAGGCAGCTGGCTTGTCGGTGAATTTGGAGGAAAAAGCCAGTAGGTCAAATCAAGTCATCCACCAAACAAAAGCAACGGGTATTAGCAAACTACTGGAACTTGCTAGGAAGTCTGTCTCAAAGGGACCCTGACCAGAGGGCTGCTGATGTTCAATGAGGCAGTGTGATTTTCATCCCTAACCCTGTGGGGGTCCAGAGGCCAGCAGCAATCTTTCTGTGTCCCCAGTCTGCAACTTGGTGTGAGCTTGATTCGAACCACATTCACCTTGCAATCCAAACAGCAGTGCTTTTACTTTGAATAGGGACCACTAGGTTTGCAGCTGCTTCAAATCTTCCATTGTGGTCTATACTAGTGTTAACCAAGCATTTAGGGGGGAAGATTAGAGTTCCGGGTTCCGGGTTCCGTTTAAAAAAAAAAAAGAAAATGTATTTTTATTTTAATTAACGCACCGTTAGACAGAGTCCCTTACACCTAAGATTGGTCTTAACCAATTACACAAAATCACCTGTTAATTGATGTGGTGGCTCTCTTTATTAGCTTTATTGGGGAACTTTTAGTTTTTTGTTCTTTAAAGATGTGTACAATGTTGAAGCAAGTTAAGACACATTTGCATGCAAGTTTCATCCATACACTAAACTAACACAAAATAACAGAACAGACAGCAGATTGTATGTACATTTTTGGTTAACTACGTCAGCCTTAATTCCCAGCTAAATATCTTGTGGTCTCTCTAATAAATTGCAGAGGATTTCTATGGAAGCTGTTACATAAGACTCAATGTAAATCTCATAAACTTAAGCCCGATTTGCACGGGACTAAAAATCACCACATAAACAGATGGTTTCAGAATTTTTACCGACATCAGTGAGATTTACTCTTGTGCGAACCGCCCATTTCTTTCTATACCAGATCATTTTGTCAGATGTCCTCTGATTTTTTTTACAGGACATCGGGACCTTCTGTAAAATTTCAAACTCAAGCTTCCTGTGTCTTTTCACTCCTGTGCGAATCGACCATGTCAGTGTTATGTTAGAATTGATACAGCATTTCTGGGATATTCACCTCAAAGCAATACCAGCTTTTACCACAAACCATAATATAAATATTAAAATTAGTACAATCTGTCCTGAGATTCTACAGTTCAGTAAACCGCAACTATTGAGCAAAACCAAATTGGGGATCAGGCGAAAATATACAACATAATAGTCGACTTAAAAAATGGATGCTTTGAACGGTGCATTTGAAGATATATATCACTCAAAGGACCAAATGGTTATTCTAGCCTTTGGAAAAGAAGGTACACGAAATGACTTATTTACACCTGGTTCACTGTTTACAAATCATGCACAAGCGCCTTCTCTGGCCACAACATCGCATTTCATTTAGAATTTACTGACTTTCCTGGAGAAAAACGAATCCACATCTGGGAGGTTACTAGACGTCCTCTGCTTCTGACAAACTCTGAGGACACCAGGTTTTTAATCCCGTGCGAATCATGCTTTGGATGCTTTGAAATGTGATGCCAGCGTATGACAAACTGTCAGAACGGAAAGCATTGAAAAATTATCGATAATCATAATTATCGTCTGTGACCCAATGAAGCAGGAAGCGGCACTGCACTGTCTGCGCGAGGCATAAAACATGATCTGTGTGAGCACTGCGTACATTGGGAAGTTTAGTATTGAGTTTAAACAATGTGCCGAGACTTTTAACTTTACATCAGGGTTCATTTTAATAATAAGTTGTACACTGGCAAAGCATGACTGGTTTTCTATCATATATACACAAATATTGTTGTTTGTAAAAATTGAAGAAATGCTAGCTCACTTTAAAATGAATGCATAAAGGTGGACCTTTTGACTGTTAAACATTTTGACACAGGATTTTTTTTTACGTAAATTGAATGTGACTGTAAAAAGAAAACGACAAAACAAACAAACAAAAAAAACACAACCATATGGCAAATGCTTAATATAACCTTCTGTTGCTTCTGTTGCTTCTTTATTTTAAACCACAGAAAAGACATGAGTACTATACTGCAGCCTATGCACTGCACAGGGATGAATAAGCTTGTGTATATATATATATATATATATATATATATATATATATATATATATATATATATATATATACAGTACTGTGCAAAAAGTTTTAGGCAGGTGTGAAAAAATGCTGTAAAGTAAGAATGCTTTCAAAAATAGACATGTTAATAGATTATATTTATCAATTAACTAAATGCAAAGTAAGTGAACAGAAGAAAAATCTAAATCAAATCCATATTTGGTGTGACCACCCTTTGCCTTCAAAACAGCATCAAGCATCAATTCTTCTAGGTACACTTGCACACAGTTTTTGAAGGAACTCAGCAGGTAGGTTGGCCCAAACATCTTGGAGAAATAACCACAGTTCTTCTGTGGATTTAGGCAGCCTCAGTTACTTCTCTCTCTTCATGTAATCCCAGACAGACTCGATGATGTTGAGATCAGGGCTCTGTGGGGGCCATACCATCACTTCCATGACTCCTTGTTCTTCTCTACGCTGAAGATAGTTCTTAATGACTTTCGCTGTATGTTTGGGATCGTTGTCATGCTGCAGAATAAATTTGGGGCCAATCAGATGCCTCCCTGATGGTATTGCATGATGGATAAGTATCTGCCTGTACTTCTCAGCATTGAGGAGACCATTAATTCTGACCAAATCCCCAACTCCATTTGCAGAAATGCAGCCCCAAACTTGCAAGGAACCTCCACCATGCTTCACTGTTGCCTGCAGACACTCATTCGTGTACGCTCTCCAGCCCTTCGGCGAACAAACTGCTTTCTGCTACAGCCAAATATTTCAAATTTTGACTCATCAGTCCAGAGCACCTGCTGCCATTTTTCTGCACCCCAGTTCCTGTGTTTTCGTGCATAGTTGAGTCGCTTGGCCTTGTTTCCAAGTCGGAGGTATGGCTTTTTGGCCGCAAGTCTTCCATGAAGGCCACTTCTGACCAGACATCTCCGGACAGTAGATGGGTGTACCAGGGTCCCACTGCTTTCTGCCAGTTCTGAGCTGATGGCACTGCTGGACATCTTCCGATTACGAAGGGAAGTAAGCATGATGTGTCTTTCATCTGCTGCAGTAAGTTTCCTTGGCCGACCACTGCGTCTCACGGTCCTCAACGTTGCCCGTTTCTTTGTGCTTCTTCAAAAGTGCTTGGACAGCACATCTGGAAAACCCTGTCTGCCTTGAAATTTCTGCCTGGGAGAGACCTTGCTGGTGCAGTATAACTACCTTGTGTCTTGTTGCTGTGCTCAGTCTTGCCATGGTGTATGACTTTTGACAGAAAACTGTCTTCAGCAACCTCACCTTGTTAGCTGAGTTTGGCTGTTCCTCACCCAGTTTTATTCCTCCTACACAGCTGTTTCTGTTTCAGTTAATGATTGTGTTTCAACCTACATATTGAATTGATGATCATTAGCACCTGTTTGGTATAATTGTTTAATCATACACCTGACTATATGCCTACAAAATCCCTGACTTTGTGCAAGTGTACCTAGAAGAATTGATGCTGTTTTGAAGGCAAAGGGTTGTCACACCAAATATGGATTTGATTTAGATTTTTCTTCTGTTCACTCACTTTGCATTTAGTTAATTGATAAATATAATCTATTAACATGTCTATTTTGAAAGCATTCTTACTTTACAGCATTTTTCACACCTGCCTAAAACTTTTGCACAGTACTATATATATATATATATATATATATATATATATATATATATATATATATATATATATATATATATATATATATCTGTTCCCATGACGTTGCTATTGTTGCTATTGTAAAAAAAGGATAGTTGCATACATAGAAGAGCATTAACTTTTAATGGAAGGATAAGCGGTTTATTTGATTAAACTGTCTGCATACAAGCAGCGATGTGCAAAACTCAGTATGTTCCTATACAATTATATATACAGAGACATACACACAAACATGTTTTTTTTTAAACCTAGTTTTTTAAACTTCTTTTAATGGCAGATTCGCCACACAAGTAAAGAAAACAAATGCTTCTAGGTAATGTTAGCAATTTTGTTTCGCTATATTAATACATTTGGTGGCTTTTTTTTTCTAATGAAAGTAAACGTTCTCGAACATATATAATTTTATAGGAAAAGTACATAATTTATTAATATACAAATTACAATAGGCGTATTCTTATACTGACTTAGACAGGCGGTTGTTATGCTGCTCAAGTATAAATTTGATAAATTACAATAATTTTTTATGTTTAATTATTTGGTCAGTAAATCACGATTATCGTGATAATTTACGGACGATAATCGATAGCTGAAAATGTCATTATCGTCCAACCCTAAGGAGTACTAGCTGAAAGTTTATCACATCAACTCAACCAGCTTCACCAAGGCTTGCAAATGAGTTATTCTACAGTAGAGAGTGACATAAAGACAGGACCCACGGGATTTCCATGGTACAGGAAAAAAATTGTGTTCAATTTTACGGGATTGAAGCTTCCGGGAATGGGAAGGAACGGGACTGCTCTGCCACCAGCAGACAGGAAGAGTGTTTTTTTTTTGCTCTTTAAAGTCGTAAAAGAGCCTATGACATGGAACTTGACTGTTACCATAAACATGCAAAATAATATTAACAGGTCTCACTTGAACATACAATCACATTAATTTTACCAAATTATGTTTAATCGTGCTACAATGAATAAAATAATACCAGGAATACACAGCGGGCGATCTCCATTTCCTGGTGTGGGACCAGGAGACTGTGACCTCAGGCGCCTTGCATCTGCCAGTATGGATGACAGCGACAGTGAAAGTGAGAGTAGCTTAATTTTATCAGTGACACACACCTCTTATGAATGTGAATTATGTAGTGATGGATCTGATGTAGAGAGAGAACAGGGATTGACTCCTGTATCAATTCGAGCCGTATGCCTCCGAATCAGAAGGTTCAAACTCGGAGAGAGACTCCGACAACACCAACGCGGACGGACCAGTGGGACAGCAGATGTCCATGGAGAAATACGGAATGGTTAAGAAAAACCCTTATATTTAACATAGATTGATACTTAAAATATTTCATATTACCCATAATTGTATATTTATGTCAGTCCTTTAGTTAACAATATTGATACTAGCAGAATTACCGAATGCTGTGGATTGGTACTGGCATGTATTTAACATATCTCTCTCTATATGCATATGTACCGTATATTAAGGATGTGCAAATCATAATGCAGATATGCCAACGGTTACAATTTGGCCGTAGCAGCTACTATTTTTTGGAGGTACTGCTTCTGCGCTACGTTGAAGGGGTATGTATAATACTACGATTTTTAATAAATAAATACATGATGGATACACCCTGAACGTTTATAAAAAAAAATATATATATATATATATATATATATATATATATATATATATATATATATATATATATATTATGAATTAATGGTTCATAATACTGTATTTCACTGACAGTTTATTGTGGCGTTGACATACTAAAATCTCTGAGCCGGGTTGCTTAGTAACCGATTTAGAAACAGAAACTGTCATACAGAACTCTAAACAGTTGTTTTTATATTACCGAATTTATATATTACATCATTATATTGCACATTGTGCTTATAAAGCCCCTGTGCTTGCACTGTATTTTTTTCTGAAAAAACAAAAACTAAAAACAAATTACTAGTAGTATACTGGTGGTGTTTAATGCAAAACCCTATAAACCCTAATTGTATACATGAATACGAAAATATCTGTACCTCCAAATAATAGTTGATCTCTGTTTATCACGGGATGGGATGGGACAGAATTTTGTTTTTGCCAGGACAGGATGGGACAGGAATTAAAAAAAAAAAAAAAAGTTACGGGACGGGAAAAATTTGGACAGGACAGGATGGGACAGGATCGGAAATGATTACTCTTTCACGGGATGGGATGGGACACGAATATTTTTGACAGGACAGGATGGGACAGAACTGAAGTTTCATTCCTGTGTCACTCTCTATTCTACAGTATAGGGTCACAAACAACAATATAAAGTTTTATACAAATGTTTATATTGGTTTTACTTTCAAACTATCCAGTATCATAGTTTAACCTTCAGAGTGTTGTACATGCATCATTTTTCAATTATAAAAAATGTTACCTAAAACAGTTTTCATGCTGTGTTTTGCTGTTCTCTCATTTTCCTATTTCTGAGAGACTCGCCTCCTGCTGAGTTACCTGAGCGAATCCTTTGCATTTTTTATTTACATCCTGGAAATAAAATTCCAGTATCAAAGGACAACTTGAAATAAACACAGACTTGTTTCCAAAAGACTGCAGCAGTCGAGATTTACCTGCTCACCGCAATAGAAGTAACCTGCCATTCAAGTACTGCCACCATGTCAGTGGAGGAGAATGACTAGTAACAATATAAGCTCTTAGAATTGGGTTTGTTATAAACTTTTTCAATTTGTTTTTTATGAAGAGTTGTGTTTCCTAGACCTGTGGTCCAGACCACAGTTGAGAATAGAAGGATAAATATCAACAAAATAAAATATGAAAGATGATGTCTGGTCTACACATACACCAACCAAGGTGACAGTGATGTAGCCGTAATTATCATAATAACAATACACATTTATTTAAAAAAATGCTGTTCTGTTGTATTTCAATATACAATAGAACATACTTTTAGGGCTATTTTAATAATTCAAATGTGTGTTTCTAAGTCTTTTTTTCAATTATTAAAGTAACGTCTGTTTGTTTTGGCCAACATGCCTTTTCTTTTGAAAAGTGTTTTGTTCAACCTTTTCATTTAATTAATAAACTTGCGCATCAGCGCTTCCTACCCCAGTACTGTGTGTGTCTCTTCCTGTTCTGATGTCACTAACCAGCCATCCTGTTCACAATGGTCCATAGGTTTCCCAGTATATCAGCTCTCATTACAAAAATAAATGATCTCTTCAACGTGTTGTGTAAATGTGTACCATATTTGCTGGGACCTTGTCTGTTTGGAAGATGTAGTAATGTTTCAGTTGATCTTTTTTAGAATATTCATAAGTCTGTTAACATGACATTTAAAATTGTCAGCAGCAGCTAGTTTGTAGGGTTTCACGGTTTTAGTCTTTAACACTTTGTTTAGTTTTAGGCATGTTGTTTGAAGACATCTTAATAATAGCAAAGCTGAAGAACCTCTTTAGCATTGAAACCGGTAGTCAGTGATGGGGGTGGGGATTGGATTCAGGGCTCCGATGATGTTATCAAAACCTTACAAAATTGCAATTTTTTACTGACAAAATTGACCAAAAATGGCCAAAACATGTAAAACGTCCCTAAAGAGATAGTTGTTGTCAATGGCCTTCTTCTAAAATAAAGAGTACATTATGTTTGTACATAAACATTTCATCTACTGTATGCCATTATTCAAACCTGAACATTTTTGCTGTCTGTGTTGCATCCTTTCATAGTTTGCCCTTCTGTTCACTCCAACCTACAGTATGATATGTAAGCAATAAGGCACAACAGGGTGTCTGATGTACTCTCATATAACCAAGCCCTGGGTGCGTTGCAAGGGATGAGGCACAGCCGAATGGCTTCAACCGCACCGGGCGTGGTGATATTAGAGTATATCATACACTCTGAAGTGCCTTATTGTGCTTAGAAAATGGGTTAACTAAATTGAAAAAAAGTAAAACTTTTTAATTAACAAAAAAATAATTTTTATTAAATATCCTCCCGCCTAAAACTGAGCTAAGAAAAAATAATTCCATATAACTTTTATGAATGCATTCATTTAAAAAAACAAAAAGTGATTTATAGATGTTAAATGAAACATTGCCATTGAAAGTGCTGTTGTTCTTATTTGATTTGTTATACTTCTTGTAATTCTTGGCTTGTTAATTAAATTTTAAAATAAAATATTACTGACCATTTTCATCATGACACAGCGCAAAAAAATCTGTCTTTAAATCACACAGACCCTTCCTTACAAGACCTTACAGTATCAGGTGACAGTGCTGTTTTTATTTTTTTTATTTTTTTATTTTTCTCTGTTCTATGTTATCCGGGGAAGTGACAGGGGGTATCCATACCAGATTAGCGCTACTGCTTCACAGTGGCAAGAAAGACGTTTGCATTATGGTATACCCAGTCACTTATCAAACTGACTTTGTGGTTTATGGCTGGACAACGTGGAGCACTACTAGGTTCGTGTTAAGAAATTTAAAACAATGCAGGGCACAGCAGATGAGATGATACCGTTGTACCTGTACGAATTTATGTGGAGAGAAAGGCACGGCAGGAATTGTCAAGATGCTTTTATAAATACTCTGCATCAGATCAGACAGCTGTGCAGGGGGTGGACTGGCGGCAGCAGGCCGAGCAGGAGATGTAACCAACTGTGACAGGGAGCGAGAGGATCGGAGCTGCAAATCTCCCTCCCGACCCAAGAGGGCGCTAAGCAGAGCAGGGTCGGAGTGATCTATCATGCCAAGGAGATGGCACAATACTGCCAGCACTTTCACCTTGGACATCACACACCCCGCACTACTGGACTGGACACTTCAGCACCTGAGCACCTGCATTTTCACGTTGGACATCACACACCCCGCACTACTGGACTGGACACTTCAGCACCTGAGCACCTGCACTTTTCCACCACCCCGAAAGTGCACCAAAGAGCTGAGAGGGACTCACTGTATTGGCACCTGTGATTTATAGTTTTGTTTCTTTGGACTGTGTTCCCCATCAATAAAGTCCGCCCCTCTACCATTGTTGGTATTGAGGTTGTTTGCACCTGTACCCGTGACTCTGTGACCTCTGTTCCACCACCACACCCACCACACTGTCCCACCAACCGAGATAGGAGTACGGACATAGACCAGGGCCAGCGACAACAAAACATCAATTTAACCACCAAAGTCTTTGTAAGAGCGACCCAAATCTTTTCAAAAAAGCTGAAAGTTTTTTTAAACTATTTATTTTCAGAATGGGATAGGGTAATGCTGTAGTTTAGGTAGAAGCAGCAGAGCGATCAGACTGGCGGGTTTTAAATGAATTTGAGTACTTACTTTTGCTTTTTTTCACTACTTGAATAAACCATTGGTGTCCGATTCAGACTCATTCAATATGTCATGTACACTTCAGTTTCCCAAAAGGTCAACACTTCATAGTTTTGTCAGTCATGTTTATTGCGATAAATTCCAATATGTCTGCTGTTTTTTTTATTTTTTAAAGGCTAGTGATTCGCCCCTTTTTGAAAACAAGTGCCAACCCATGGTGATATGCTGTCATATCAACACCCTCATGTGACCAGTTTTGACCAATCAGGATAGAGTATTTATAATACCCATTTTGTAACTAAAACCAGTTTAATACAAGCTTGTTTAATACTCTACTATTGACAGTTCTGTTATATGCAATGTGTGTACTTATAAAACACAATTTGAATCTATTGAAGTATGACCATGTAGATTTCAATCCAAATGCATTTCTTTTAAATATTGTATTGCTCTTATCAAGTAACCTAAGATAAAAATGTAATTTTTAAAACCAAATTTGTTTTTACTTTTATTGTTATAGCTGTCATTCAAAAATGTGATTTTCTCTTACATGCTGTAGGATTATCCATAGTCTTGATGTTACTTATAAATCAGCCATTCGCTGACATTTTAAGTAATAGCAACAAATAGTTGAATTTAATATTTCTAAATGTAGCACTATGTTTAATGGTTATTGGTTAACAAATATACATCAAAATGAAGTGCATGGACGTTAATGTTTAATTGGTAGATGAGATTTAGTGTATCTTCTATGCACCAGGACTTTCTCATGCAGGATTATACTGCAGGCATGTTAGGGGCTTGGAATTGTTCATGTTTTGTTTTAATTTGACTGTTTTAATTAAATAATACAGTTAGTGTCCTGCCATGTGGTAAGTGGTGCCAGTCTGACTGAATAAAGTTATAGTTGGCTAATGCGAGCTCAGCATTTTAAAGCTTGACTGCTGCCACAAAATTATTATTATTTTTTTCATCTGGATGTGATTTGCAGTGTCTCTCATAACCCTGACTCTGCACGAAGATTTTAAGATCAGTGTTTATTGTATGTTAATGTGACTTTCTGTTATATTTGTTTGTTTAAAGGGGTTATAGCAATTGCCTCTTGTCGCCATCACCAGGACAATTTACTTTGGAGGCACTGTGGCAATTAGGTGATATTTTCAAGTGCCATTTTGGCTAACTCATTTGCAAAAGAGACTCTTTCTCAAAATGCCCATTGCTTTTATAATGTAATACATATAGCTTTATCTTATTCACACTTACTATAAGCTAGTGGACATCAGCAAGCCGATTTTGTTCTGGTAGTGTTTATATTAAAATATATGTGGTCTTTAAATCCTCCATTTGGATTGATGGGATATTTAACCATTAAGCAAGTATACACCTTAAAAAGATGTGAGTAAAAAAAGCAGATTTGATTAACAACAATCTTTGGAGAAAACAGAGGTCATAATCATCGTTTGATTGTCATAAATTTAAAACATGTGTTTCGACCTTGAGACAAAAGTGGAAAAGGTTAAACTAATGTGACATACATCGTGATCTTCTTGAAAAAGCAGACTTCAGTGGATATCTGCTGTATTTCCGTTACTGAACTGGTAAAATGACATTCAGATGTCCGAATCTTTCTAAAAACTATCAAAAAAACAGATACTAATTTTTAAAGGTTGTGGTACAGTTTCCTGCAAGTCACTGTTGCCACGATAATCAACTCTGAGTTTTTTTCTTTTAAATAACTTTATTATATTGACTGAGTATTGACTCATTCTTGTGTTCATTTTCTTAAATGCCGCATTACATCACACTGTAATGAGAGTAAATTAATTACAGATGGCTGTTTTTGAAATAAATCCCCCCTTTGAGGTGGATGGGACTGTCTGGCCTTGAGGCTTGTTTAAAGAAGGGGTATTGATGGTTTAGAAGAGGGCACAGTCCTCAATCCGGAACTTATTCCAATGCCAAAGCATGGCGGTAATGCGCTTCATGAAGTGTCAAGATTTGCATGAAGATTCCATATATTTTGAAAAAGAATGACATGTTAGCCCTCATATACTGATTACATTCCAGGATAATTGAAATAAAAACTGAACTGCTGGAAAGGCACACTGTGCAGGTAGTGACTAACAAACCCTGGTCTTCTGGTTCACTGTCTGCTACGCCAGAAGAGCCCTTACTCCATTTGCAGAACAGACCAACACAAATTCATATTACTCAACTCATCCAACTACTGTGCATTATACCTGCAAATTCCCCTTACCCTGGAGACCGGTGGTGCACATCACAAAACTTCAGCAGGATACCTTTCATTATCTGTCCCTCTCTAAAAGTAAAATAAAACCTCATACACTGTTTCCAGGCTCATTGTCAATCTTTGTTTTCTGAATGTTTTTTTTTTTTTTTAAAACAATTTCTATTGTACATTAGCTTAACTCCCAGAAGGCACACTTAAGTGTAACTCATACAGTACTGTGCAAAAGTTTTAGGCAGGTGTGAAAAAATGCTGTAAAGTAAGAATGCTTTCAAAAATAGACATGTTAATAGATTATATTTATCAATTAACAAAATGCAAAGTGAGTGAACAGAAGAAAAATATACATCAAATCAATATTTGGTGTGACCACCCTTTGCCTTCAAAACAGCATCAATTCTTCTAGGTACACTTGCACATAGTTTTTGAAGGAACTCGGCAGGTAGGTTGGCCCAAACATCTTGGAGAACTAACCACAGTTCTTCTGTGGATTTAGGCAGCCTCAGTTGCTTCTCTCTCTTCATGTAATCCCAGACAGACTCGATGATGTTGAGATCAGGGCTCTGTAGGGGCCATACCATCACTTCCAGGACTCCTTGTTCTTCTTTATGCTGAAGATAGTTCTTAATGACTTTCGCTGTATGTTTGGGGTCGTTGTCATGCTGCAGAATAAATTTGGGGCCAATCAGATGCCTCCCTGATGGTATTGCATGATGGATAAGTATCTGCCTGTACTTCTCAGCATTGAGGAGACCATTAATTCTGACCAAATCCCCAACTCCATTTGCAGAATGCAGCCCCAAACTTGCAAGGAACCTCCACCATGCTTCACTGTTGCCTGTAGACACTCATTTGTGTACCGCTCTCCAGCCCTTCGGCAAACAAACTGCCTTCTGCTACAGCCAAATATTTCAAATTTTGACTCATCAGTCCAGAGCACCTGCTGCCATTTTTCTGCACCCCAGTTCCTGTGTTTTCGTGCATAGTTGAGTCGCTTGGCCTTGTTTCCACGTCGGAGGTATGGCTTTTTGACCGCAAGTCTTCCATGAAGGCCACTTCTGACCAGACTTCTCCGGACAGTAGATGGGTGTACCAGGGCCCCACTGTTTTCTGCCAATTCTGAGCTGATGGCACTGCTGGACATCTTCCGATTGCGAAGGAAGTAAGCATGATGTGTCTTTCATCTGCTGCAGTAAGTTTCCTTGGCCGACCACTGCGTCTACGGTCCTCAACGTTGCCTGTTTCTTTGTGCTTCTTCAAAAGAGCTTGGACAGCACATCTGGAAACCCCTGTCTGCCTTGAAATTTCTGCCTGGGAGAGACCTTGCTGATGCAGTATAACTACCTTGTGTCTTGTTGCTGTGCTCAGTCTTGCCATGGTGTATGACTTTTGACAGTAAACTGTCTTCAGCAACCTCACCTTGTTAGCTGAGTTTGGCTGTTCCTCACCCAGTTTTATTCCTCCTACACAGCTGTTTCTGTTTCAGTTAATGATTGTGTTTCAACCTACATATTGAATTGATGATCATTAGCACCTGTTTGGTATAATTGTTTAATCATACACCTGACTATATGCCTACAAAATCCCTGACTTTGTGCAAGTGTACCTAGAAGAATTGATGCTGTTTTGAAGGCAAAGGGTGGTCACACCAAATATGGATTTGATTTAGATTTTTCTTCTGTTCACTCACTTTGCATTTAGTTAATTGATAAATATAATCTATTAACATGTCTATTTTTGAAAGCATTCTTACTTTACAGCATTTTTTCACACCTGCCTAAAACTTTTGCACAGTACTGTATATCACCCTGGCTAATTATATTGCAGGACTTTATACACATTCCCAAGGCCTTGTATTCTAACGTTGGATTTAAACAAACAAAAGTACTACAAAAATTCATAATTAATAATGTAGTTAGTTCATGAAGAGTTCAAAAGAGAGGCAAATAGCAAATGGGTGTTTAGCTTTTTACCTTTCTCTGTATCGGATCTGCCTGCTTTGTATTAAATATATGATCCCAATCACTGCCTGGAGCTTCGCCAGCTGGATTGACTTCCTTTAAATATGAAATGAGCATAATTAGTTTAAGATTACTTTTAAACGTGTGAAACTTCAAACCGCTCTGTACCTTGGCAGTTTACTGGTTGCCCTCCAGCTGTTTCTCCTTTGATGTGTACTTTGGGGGAACTAAGACTTTCGAAGGTCACTTTTATCTATAGATAACCTCTCTACTGACACAGGGAAGCATAATAGTTCAATGTGTTGTTGTTATCTTTTTATTATAGAAAATTAATTTAAAAGATATCCAAAGAAAAGAAAGTTGCAAAAGTTTCCTGTGTTCTATTTAAAAAAGGGGGGGATTGTGACTAAATGGGATTCTGTTTCATGATTCATTTGTGTACCGTTAATGTGTATTGTAATATTACCTGCTGCTTCACACAGGGATGTCGTTTATTATTATTCTCCTGAATAAATGTTTTAAAATAGTTATTATTAATAATAATAATAATAATAATAATAATAATAATAATAATAATAATAATAATAATAATAATCAGGGTTTACTTTGAAACCACTGCACCGTCTTTCCAACATGTATTTGGTTTTATCGCAGTCTTTGTTCAGCCAGCTGTTTCTAGTCAAATTACGAAGCAAAGCAGAGCTGACTCCAGACAGTCTCACTTACTCTTACTTGAGCAGCTACATCATCCAAGATTTAATTTAAGTAATTGATTAACTTTTTAAAGTACAGCTTTCTAGTACTGTGCCAGGTTTCCAGTTCTATGCTGAATTTTCTATCTGAACAAGCCCAGCTGTTGTCAATTGTCATTTTCTGGTATCTTAGCAAGTGGAATACTCAACCCTAGGCAAGAGAGACCAACGTTCAGATCATCTTAAGTGCAAAAGCTGGACACATGCCATATGTACGCATCCCAACATGATTCAAGCATGTTTTTTTTTAGTTTAAACTTATGGGCGATTTTAATTTGTGTTAAATACATGGCACCTTTTAAGAAAAAAATATGTGTACTCCTGTGGGTTTTAACAGGGGCTTTCTAAACACTATTTACAGTAAAGTTAAACTGTCATTTTAGAGAGCCTATTAGGAGAGAGGTGCAGAGGTCAAATGTTTAGTTTGCCAGCGAATCAGGAGAGTGATATAGGCTGGGGGCCTCACAATCTCCAGTCCCATCGGGAGGAGCCATGCCTACTCCAGCTCCACAATCAATATGCATGGCCATGCCAGGGCCCGAAGGAGAGCCGCACTATTCCCCAGCATCAGAGGGAGAGCTGCACCCATCGCCAGTGTTGGAGAGAGACAACCTGCTGCACCCACCTCCACTGCCAGAGGGAGACGACCTGCTGCACCCACCTCCACCTCCAGAGGGAGATGACCTGCTGCACCCGCCTCCACCTCCAGAGAGAGACGACCTGCTGCACCCGCCTCCACCTCCATAGGGAGACGACCTGCTGCACCCGCCTCCACCTCCAGATGGAGATGACCTGTTGCACCCGCCTCCACCGCCAGAGGGAGATGATCTGCTGCACCCGCCTCCACCTCCAGAGGGAGACGACCTGCTGCACCCGCCTCCACCGCCAGAGGGAGACGACCTGCTGGTCGCCTCCCGAGGGACAGCTCCTGCCCTGTCCTGCAATGCCTAGGGCTGGCAAGCCTTCAATACCTAGGGCTGCCAAGCCTGCATTGCCTGGGGATGCCAAGTCTGCAACAGCTGGGAATGCCAGACCTGCAACACCATGGGATGCCAAGCCTGCAAAACCTGGCGATGCCAAGCCTGCAATGCCCGGGGTTGCCTGCACAACTCAGGGATGCCTGTATGACACCACCCGCAGATGCCTGTTTGACACTGCCCGCGGATGCCTGTCCTGCACTGCCCAGCATTTCCGCTGCCAGGAGTGCCTTTGCTGGAGGAGCCAGCCTTTTCGATGTCAGCATTACTGCTGCCAGCGTTGCCCCTCCTGGATACACGTCCAGAGGAGGCAGCATTTCCGCTGTCGGAGTGCCAATAAAGGAGGACCTCACACCTCTGTCAGCATTCCCGCTGCCAGCGTTGTCACTGGAGGAGGGCCTCACACGTGGCTGTCCATGGTCCCATAAGTAGCTTCGTTCAGGTGCCAGGACCCAAACTGAGACTTTTGAGCCTTTAAGGGGAAGGTGGCCTTTAAGGCCATGTGTGCTACGCACAAGGGGCAAGATGTGTGGTGGGATACACCCCGCCCCTGTGCTTATTTTATGCTTCATTTGGTTGCTGAAGACAGGATATATTGGTACATCTTGACATTTTCCTAGATGTTGTGATTCAGTATTCAGTTACCACACGCCAGCTAGGTGGAGGCATCACGCACTTTAAATAGTTAATTAGTCCCTGGTATTCTGGAAGACAAGGCCTGAAGTTATTTTCACCCCTTTGGATCAAGAACCCAGGACTCTCCTCTTGTGGTATGGAAAGTAAACCGTTGTTCAACAGTATCATATTCAGTGCTGTGCAAGGTGGAGAGGGGTGCTACATATTTAAATGACAAATAGGAAAGGATGATGAGAGGATTGTGGCATACAGTATAAAAGGTGTCAGTTCAAATGCACGTTACTCCTGAATGTTGATAGTGAGTGTGCAGCGTCAACCAGTCTACATTTTCATGAAGTGCTAAGGGCATGGTAACATCTAAGGTGCTCTCCATTCCTAATCAAGTTGCCACAACTTCTATACACACACATGTTTAAGTGTGTAGGTGTGCCTAATACTGCTGGTGGGAACACTGTGCTTCAGAAGAAATGTAAAACCCAAGGTCATGTCTGCTTTGGGGACATAACAAACCCTTTGCAATTATGTAAGTTGATCCCCCTCTGGTGCACTGGATAGATTCCCAGAAGAAAGTGTGCTTTTCCTTCCTTCTCTTGGGGATGCATTCTCTCTGTAAAATGAGCTTAAGTTTGGCAGAATGGAGTTTTTCAAATTTTAGAGAAAAAATATCCTTTATAGTAAGGTGAGCTGCTCCCTGTGAACAGGAGTATACGGTAATGGAGGGCTCGTAGGCACTCATGTACCAACTCATGTTAAGCTTTTTTTCATGGAACTTAGTATGTACATTCAAACCACTATAATCTAAACCAAGTGACTTCCTTTTGTATGAGCTTTGATTGGTTTGGTTAGTAAAGGCTACATATTTAGAACCACTCACTCACCCGAATCTGAAACTTTGCATTGATACATGAAGTTATCCTACAGGAATGCAGGTCCCATTTTTCCTTGCTGGTGACAGTCGTTTCCAAGATACTGATTCCAGATTGTGAAAGTAATTAACATCTACATTAATATACTGGAAAAATGTAGAGTACTGTAATGAAGCCTTGTGTGTTTCCTGGCCTTCGTAGTAGGGATTCATTATTTTATTTATTTTTTATTATGATTTTTTTTAATTTACTGTGCCCAGCTCAGGAGATCTGAAGGTTCAGTGGGTGTCCTCCAGCTTCCTCTTTTACACCCAGGAACTCGAAAGCGGATGTCAGTGAAATAACAGCCTCTGGAGGACAAAGGCCAGCCCTGCAGGTGTCCGCTCCGAGCTCACTGGTCAGCAGGGTTCGCTGTAGTGCGAGGAGAGAAGCAGTCCCTGCTGGTTTTGCCTCCTCAACCCACGAAAGCGCCAGAGCCAATGTGGCGCTCCCTTCGGAAGTTTGGGGTGTGATTGTTGTAACTTAGTGGTGAAGGTGAATTCCCAGCCTACGAGTGTTTATTCTTTTTTGTTTGAACGTTTTATTTTGGCCCTCGTGCCTTGTTTATTTTGTTCCTGTTTATTGTTTTGTTTATTAAATGTGTACTCTAGTGATTAAACTGCAGCTTCCTTGTCTCTGAGTCTCTCTTCTTGCGATAACAGCTTGGGCCATGACGCTATCTTGTCACAAGCATATTAAAAATGTAACCAATTCGTAAATAACATGTGTTTTATATCCTACTGCAACAAAGACCAAATACGTGCATTGTTATTATTTTAGCAAATTATATAAGGAGTACTGTTGGGGCACCACCTGGGTTGACAGGCTGTTTAGAGACAGAATAGTTAAGCTCTGTGAATTCTTTATTTCTTTTGAGGGCTTTTAATTGCTTCCCATGGAGAAGGTTGTTAGTGTGTTTGCAAATAAACATAAGGAAACCAAAGCTATTCTGTGCAGAGTGGGTTTTCTGTCAGACTGGTAACAATTATCTCTGATTTTGCCTTTTTGTTTTACACGAGCTCCCACATGTAGGTTACTTTTAATCATTTTACAGATTAGCTAAATAGATTAATAAAAAAATCATTATCCTTTTATAATTACTAACACCTTCCTATCTTTGTAATGCATAATTATATATCGGTAGGACCGATGCAGCGTCACCTTGTAGTGGGGGTGGTGGAAAGGCTACCTCACCTAGTAATTCTGGGCCGGGACTGGCCAGAGTATGAACAATTACTTAAAAAGGCAGTCCTGACCGTACACATAAATGTGGCAGACAAACAAAGGGAAACGACTGGTGACTTGTTTTCTTCCCTTTTTCGTCCTAGAAAAACAAAGAAAGAGAGATGGATTGAAAAATGGGAAGGTGCATCAATGAGACGATGCTGGGGTCTGGTGGGAGAACGCTCGGCTGGTATCAAACGCCAATCAAAGGGTGTTGGTACACAGTGTGACCGAGAGGGCGAGGTTACTGGGCCATCCAGGGCAGATGTTACTCCGGCCCCTCTCAATATATCGGACATATGGGGCCGAAGCGCGGATCTAGTGTGGGGCCAAAACAAAAACCCCACACTGGTGCACGCTTGGGGACAGGTCCGGTCTATTGAAGGTAAGGATGTTGAAGGCGCTGGGCGGCTAGTATTTCAACACTTCATTATCAAAGGGCAATTATTATATAGGGTGAACCCTGCCACGGGCACAGGAAAGCCTGTAACACAATGAATGATTCCCCAGTCTTATCGGTCCGAGGTCATGAGTAAGGCACTGTGAAAATCGCCCAATTAGCCCAATACCGCAATTTTTACAATATTCTTAAAAAATAAAAATAATTTCCTAATTATTTGTATTTCATACAATTTTTTTTTTTTAAATTACATTAACAAAACTGTACAGCTCTGCTATGTGCCTGCGTGTAATATTTGCCGTGCACACAGTACTGTGCAGTGATTATGTCATGTCACTCTATATACTACACACTGTAAACTTTTAATGTCAGTGCATTTATATGTATATTTGCTGTTTTAAAAAAAAAAAAAAATCTGTACACTTAATGTATTTATTTCCGTGCACATTCTGCTAAATACGATACTTTACCCGTGACAATGCCGTGAATTTTAAAGAAAATTTCCACGATTTTCACAGGACCTTAGTCATGAGGCTTGCTCATGATATCCCTTTTTCAGGACACCTTGGAGCTGATAAAACTACGGAATGCATAGTGGCCTGATTTTATTGGGTAGGACTTCATAAGGATGTGTTGAAATATGTAGCCACCTGCCCAGACTGCGAGCGAGTAGCGCCGGGTCGAGTGCGAGTAACTTCTTGTCTCAAACATTGCAGCAAGTATATAAAATATAAAAAACACTTCCCATCCGGACATCTGTATATCATCCACAGACGGACGGTTTGGTGGAACGTTTTAATCAGACCCTAAAGCAGATGCTGAGACGATTTGTGAACCAAGAGCAAAAACATTGGGTAATGCTTCTTCCCTACCTCCTTTTTTCAGTGAGAGAGGTGCCGCAGAGTTCGACAGGGTTCTCCTTCAAGCTCTTGTATGGCCGACAGCCTTGCGGCATCCTCGATCTGTTGAGAGAGGGGTGGGAAGAGCACAAAGGATCATCCAAAAATGTACTGCAGCATGTGCTCCTACTTAGAGATCGTCTGGATTTGGTCAGTCGTTTGGCCCAGGACAATCTAAAATCGTCTCAGCACCAGCAACAGCAAAAGTACAACCAAAATGTACGCATTCTGACCTTTCGACCAGGAGACAAGGTACTGTTGCTTCTTCCCACTTCTGAATACAAACTGTGCTAAATGGCAGGGGCCATATGAGGTGATTCGGGCTATATGGAAAGTGAATTATGAAATTAGACAGCTTGATCGCTGCAATGAGCGGGAAATTTACCATGTCAATTTATTGAAGCCCTGGCAGGCAAGGGAGGCCTCATTTATAGCCCCAGGTGAGGTAGAGGATGATTTTGGGCCCTGTATAGAGGCTCCTAGCACTCAGAGCATTCCGATGGGGGAACAGTTACTTCCTCCTTAGGCAGATCCCCTTAACTCGCAGTTCACAGGAGATAATGGCATTTTCTACCCCTGATGGTCTGTTTCATTTCATAACCATGCCGTTTGGGCTACATGGTGCGCCCACTGCCTTTCAGAGACTAATGGACCAGGTCTTGTCGGAAATCGGCCATCCAAAAAGTGGGCGAAGTCAGCGCTTCACTGTAGGTGATGTGTCAGTCATGGATTGGAGGAGACGTGATTGCACTCGCTACCAAAGGGGGCGTGACTGAAGGTATATCAGGGATGTGGCGGCGATCTGTTCCTTTGTTATAGTTACTGGACGAGTCCAAAACTGTAAACTAACCGTGAGTATTTTTGTGAGTGTTTTGTTTTGTATTAATAGTGTTTGCTTTGTAATTAATAGACGGCTAACAACTGGGAGCTGTCGCTATCAAGCCAGCATCCAACCCGGATTTTAAATAAATGGTGAATCTCTGTATTCACCACCAGCACAGGAGCACCGCAAGAAGGCACATGGAGCCATGCCTGTATTATTATTATTTCGGGACTGAAACCCTGTATTGTTTAGCTGTGCAATTACACATTGCTCTGTAGTTGCCAGCGTTATTATTTAACAGTGCCAAACCTTGCAACAAAATAAAGAGCTGTTTGGACCGTGAACTGTGTTGAGCACTGCATCACCTCTACAAGCCGGGTCAGCTTTTTTATACTGAAAATTGAGTTTTATGTTAGTAGCCTTGTGCTTTTCTGTTATTTTGTTAGCTCTGTAAATGTATTGCCATGCTGATAGGAATTTGGTATTTATTTAGAAAGGTGTTTTTCTGTCTTTGATTGATTCCTTGTGTCTGCTAGGAATTCAAATACAGCATGCAGAAGGAATTTCATTCCACGTTTTCACTCAATTAGTGAGCATCTCTTTTTCCTGCCACATTGTCCAGTCTGGTTCTAATGCAAAGGTTTGGTTGCTATGTAGAATTAAAAGCTCCCTCAGGATTTCCAAACACTCAGAACTAACCATAAGTACAGTATATGCACCAACACCACATGGACATTTACTGCTGAGATTCGCTCATGTGGGATTAGTACCAATGACACGATGTGATTTACTGTAATGCTTGGATACACTAGGACAGAATCCTAAACAGGAATTTAGGGTGAGCTCAGATTAAAGCTAAACCAACTCATTATAGTATTTTTCAATTTCACCAGTGAACATTATACTATATAAAAAGGGGTAAAATAACTCAATCTTTCCTCCACTATTCCAGTCCAGTACATCTTATTTTGCCATGAGTGTCTTGTGCACTGTAGACTACAAACTGACACAAATTATAGAGATGGATAACTATGTATTATGTTCTTTTTTTGAATAAAGCAAATTAGTTCATGTGTTTACCATGGTACTTTGCAGTTTTCCCATGATTTCCCCATGATTATACAGTGCATTTAGCATGGATTACCCTGGTTTGCCATGTTTATTAATGTGCTTTACCGTACCTTGCTGTTCTTTAAAGTGATTACCTCCCATCTTTCACTCTGCTTTATTATAACTTGCTATGCTTTTACTATGGCAAACTTTTAAAAGGGTTATGGTACCTTTTCATTTCCCACTTAACAATAAGAGATACATTCCTTAATAATGAATATTTCATTGGTAATACATATATATATATATATATATATATATAGCAACACTTACAGTCAAATCATTAAAGTCCACCTTTTGCAGTTTACTGCCCCCCTCGGATTGGGAGATCACACTTTTCAAATTGCTGTCTTTACATCCTGCATGGTGTAACCAATGGTCGTCCATGAAAAACAGATGCTTCAAGATCGAGGTCAGGAAGTCCGAGTATTGTCTTTCCCATATGGATTTAATGTGCTTGTAATGCTTTGGCATTCCTGCAGTCCTCTATCCCCTTAGGCCCTTCAGAAAGATTTATCCTCTTTCACTATTAAATAGAATTAGAATCTAGTAAAAGAGGAGAAAAACATTAAGGGGAATATTAACTACATTTACCTAGTAATGCATACTAACACATTGTACTGTGTGTAAGGTCTGATCTGCTGCTTAATCATTTCCTGCAGAGGAAACGTTTAATGACAGCAGGATTACCCAATGGAAAAGCAGCACAGAGTAATGCCCAATGGAGTGAAATAAAAATAAACAGATTACATTTTTTTGTGTGATGCAAATTCACTATTTTTATTGGGTTAAGCCTCATCTTAATAGGCCAGAAAGCCATTTAAGCATGGGTATTATATGACCAACGTAGCAATCAAGATATTGAAGTGGAGATCCTCGTACTCCCTATAACTAATGTGCATATGGCTTTCCATTTATTATAAAAACAAATGAGAGCATGTTTAATGAGAATTAAACATGCATTGCATTAAAAAGGGTACTGACATCTTTTACAGTGATATTACAGAAACATTCTAATTTAACTGACCTAATCCTGGCTATCCAGGTGTTCTGTCTCTGAAGATGGTTAAATGTAATTGTTTATTAAATGTTTCTTTAAGATTCCCATGTAGCACAAAAGACATTTATCAATGTGCTGTGCTAAAGTTGTGCCAATTGGCTAGACTGAAGATTATTGTTTGAACTATATACTATTAATATGTGTTTTATACGGTTACTCCACCTCACTTAGCAATGCAACCATCGTTGTTAGTAGTATTATTAATATTGTGATTTAGTCATTTAACAGAAGCTTTTATCCAAAGCAACTTACAGAATGGGGTGAATTATGCATCACAACTGCTGCTGCAGATTCACTTACAAAATATGTCTGGTAAAAGATACTGTATATGAGTCTAACTTTCAAAGAAAGGTTGTAACTTCTATAATTATAATAAGAAAAGTACCTTTGCATTAAAATTATTATTATTATTTATTTCTTAGCAGACTCCCTTATCCAGGGCGACTTACAATTGTTACAAGATATCACATTATTTTTACATACAATTACCCATTTATACAGTTGGGTTTTTACTGGAGCAATCTAGGTAAAGTACCTTACTCAAGGGTACAGCAGCAGTGTCTCCCACCTGGGATTGAACCCACGACCCTCCGGTCAAGAGTCCAGAGCCCTAACCACTACTCCACACTGCTGCCCCCTACTCCACACTGCTGCCCCAAAAATACTTTCCAAAAGCACGATTCAATGCTGTGATCTTAAGGACCGCAAGCTATGACTTCATAGATTGAGTTGCACAGAGATTTTGTCTTGCTGCTGAAATCTCAGTGTTTTATCCGGATAGTCTGGAGGTGTTCACTGGTATATCTCGACTAGAGTATACAGCTCTGGACAAAAGGTTTGTATTACCCTATAGAATTAACTAATTGTGCTTCATAAAGTTGAATTAAACCTGCTGAATAATATGACCTTAACACATTGAATTACATACCCCTTTGTAGTTTTCCATATACAAAAAACTGACAACATTTAAAAATATGACGGGATGGTAAAGGGTTAGAGACTCAGAGACAGTAGCTGTGGGTTTAAGAGCTGGGGTGCGCATTTATTAAACAAAATAAATGAAAACACAGCTCACAGAGCAAAATAAAGTAAAACAAAACAAGCCACAAACACAAGAAAATCCCTCACCCAAGTCTTCCACTATCACGGTGAGTTTTAATTTAAATGTAGGAGAGTGTGTGTCTGTGTCTCTCTCGCTCTCTTGCTCGCTCACTCGCTCACTCTCTCTCTGCTGCAAAAGCCTCTCCCTTTTCCAAACAGTCTCCTAATGGGGCTTCCAGCTGTGGCTATTCCCAATTAGCACCTAACCCCTGTTTAGTATGTTGATATGTAAATAAATCCTGTTTGCCTGTGGGGTGTATCAACGTCAACCTCCGTCTCGATCTCCTGCCTGTCACTCAACAGTGTGACACCACACGGCAGCTCTGTCACAAGCATTAATACCCTGTATCTTTCTAAACAAGGGATTCAGGGAAGCTCCCTAATAAAAGTTGAATCTCAAAAGAATAATTGTGTGAATATAGTAATTGTTACAGCTGTGTATAATGCGATTTAAAACAGGATTAATTCATCCGCCTTTTTACATATCCGCCCTTACTCTGGTCCCACCGCAGTCAAGATACACGTGACGGATTACTGTACTATTATAGCTTTCTTTGATCACATAATGTTAAATAAGATATCTAAATTATGGATGTTAAATAAAAGATCTAAATTAGATTACGAAATGTCACATTTTTAAATGTTGTTTAATCTGTCTATTTGCATTTCACTCCATAATATAGCTTTTATTTATTTATTTATTTTTTTTTTTTTAATTGTCTCAATTCTAAAATTCTAGGTGATACAAAACTTTTGGCCATTCTACTTTGAGCAGAAGGGTGCAGGTTGCAAACGTCCAGGTCACCTAAGCATATTCTCATTTTGTTACTCCCAAGAAGAGTCCACTGAACATAGTAATTTACAATCATCCTGGGTTGCAGGTGTGCAAGGAGGGTTGGCTAATGTGTGCTGTTTAAATTCTGGCACATTCAACAGTAAAATGTTATGTTCTGTTTTATTGGCTTCTGACTCAGAAAGGAGAAATACCACTGGCACTGACACATTCCAGAAAAAAAAACCTCTTGTGTTCTTATGGTTGTGATTCATATTTCCCAAAATTGTAATTATCTGTAGAAGGTTTTTTTTTTTTTACATTTCAAGTATATTCCTTGTTTTACATTTATAAATTGGCATTTTGTTGAAATCCAATAAATAGCGTTGGCATCTTTCACCTCTTTTGATATCCAATTAATGACCCACTTTTGATAACGTGTGAGGGACCCATGGACATGAGGCTAATTGTTTTGCCTCTTATGCCATGTGAGGTGCATTTAAAGTGTGACAGAGCAAGACCTCTGCATGTAAATAGTTTGGGTGATGTTTGTGTTTTGGTCGTGGTTGGCAGAGACAGGGTTAATTCCTGTCCCTGCCAAAAACATGTGAGAATGTGGCTGTTCCCAAACAAGGTAATTGGTGTTAATTGGGAACAACCATATACTATAAGAGTTTCCAGCTCCATTAGAGGGGGAGAGAAGAGTTCGGCTGTTTGAAGGAAGGTAAAAGGTTTGTAAATGTTGACAGGTAAATGGCTTAGCCGGCCTGTGTGTGAGTCGGGACCAGTTAAAGTGAAGTTAGGCTCTACATTTGAGCTAGGCTTTTGTTTTGTTTGTTTGTTTGTTTGTTTGTTTTGTTTTGTAATAAAGGTGCACAAAAGTGCTTCCTTCTGCACTTTTGTGTCTGGGTCTATCTTTTAAGGGACAAACGAACTGACGACGGAGAGGCACCAGTACAAAAGGATAAAGCTTGCTTAATCTTTCTTTTGTAATCTGTAAAAAAAAAAATACTTTGGAAGGCTTGGTGGCTGGACATGTATCCTGTAAATCTATCTCCTTCTCACCTGTAAGATACATGCATACATACAGCAACAGCATAAATTCCTTGTTACCACAAGAGTTTCAGATGATTGGGGTGTGTCATCCTACAGTATGTCTAGACGTTTGCCTAAAAAGACCCATAGAACATGGGAAATAATACTGGTTATAAGGTAGTGCTGTATCTTTTGTTAGGACCTTTTTATTTTATTATGTTGTGTGTTCCCATGTGTTGCTACAACTGTTTATGTAAGGTGTGTGTATTGTTTTAAAATTTTTTTAACATTTTGACCACTTTTTTTAAACTTTTTAAATTGCATTCCCTGCCTCAAGATGGCTTCACATGTACCTGCATGGACCTCTCAGAACTATCATTCTCCTGCTCTCTGGGAACTCCTTCTCACTTACATATGTGAGCAGGAGGATGATGGGAAATGTAGTTCTCTTGAGGTCCATGTGGGTACATGTGAAGCAATCTTGAGGCAGGGAATGAAATTTAAAAGTTTTAAAAAAAATGGTCAAAATGTAAAAAAAAAAAAAAAAAAAAAAAAAATACACACACCTTATGCAAACAGTTGTAGCAGCACATGGTAACATGTAACACAATAAAATAAAAAGGTCCTCATGTACCCTTTAAGCATAATAAAAGTGATCTGATTCAGTTGTCATGAAATCAACTGTGCTCCAGATGCCTAGCTCTCCTGGTGGCTGTCTAGGAAGATGAAGTGAAACATAAGGAACAATGTGGCTTCTGCAGATTCGTATTATAATCTGATGTGTTTGTATTCCGTGGTGACCAGCCATCACTTTGTTTCCTGTGCATCAGTCATATTTTGTGTGCAGTAGCATGGTTTTGTCGAATGTTCTGATATCTTGTGGTTGTAGGTCTTTAAATATACCCATGGCAGCCCACATGTTTTGGTAAACACCATGACAGAAGCAAGTAATAAAAAAAGTAAAGCTTTCTTCAGAATAATTGCATCTGTTTTAAATCTGTCTCTGCTCTGGACTGGCATCCCTTGAAATCCAGCTTAAGACAACCTCTCGCAAATTGTTTGGAAGACATGCTTATTTCGGACGCATCCATCCAAGCGTCTCTGGATTGAATCGTCGGCCCAAATGTTGATTAGAGCAAATGTTTCTCAATCGCTCCACGCCATCCCTGTCTCAATCAACAAACTGTGAATAAACAGAAATGGCTTGCAGGTTCCTGCTGAAGTGAAACCTTCCCGCAGGCGTGACTGTTTGTTACTTCCTCCGATTACAAGCGGCCATCGTGCATTTTGTCGAGTTAGGGTCGACCTGGGTACGTGGGTTTCACACTATGCAGGACTGGGACCCGGGGAGCCAGAACCTTGGTAGGAGCGCCATTGTGAAAGGGGCTTAAGAGATGATCAGGGGGAAAATAAAATAAAAAAATCCACCTATTTTTCATGATTGGTTGGGTATATAAGTTTTCAAAGTGAAATCCCACAATTGTAGGGTTACCAAATCCATGCTGTGTTCTCTTAATTTAATTTTTCACTGTGCATGACTGTTTTTTTGCACAGATGCCAAATTCAGCCTTCAATTCCAGTCTTTGCTCTCAATAATCTTAATTAATTACTGACAGCATTCCTTGCCTCAGAGGCCGATGTAAACTATTCACACTGTACATGTATGGTTCCATAGCCCATAGGGTGACATGATTACATTTTGGTACAACCCCAGTGAAAGAATGTGTACAGGGCCTTTGAAAGACGTATCTAGGTCAATCATGAGCGTGTTCTTTGAATCTAGTAATTACAAGTGTTCCACAATAGAACCTTGTGGAATGTATGGAAGCATAATTACATTTTGGACACTGCCATGAGGGCTTTCCGCTTTTATTATTATCTTCCTTTTGCTCTCCTTTAAACTCTTCAGTGGTTTCAGCGGTGCAGCGGAGGTGTGTGAATTCCAGTAACGAGTTTGGTTCCAATATCAGCTTTATGTGTTTCTATGGGTCCTGCCAGTTTGCATTTTAATATTTTGTGCTATCGGTTTGTTAAACTGCAGTTTATGGAACCCTTCTTTATCTGTGGTCATGGAGGACTGACTTTTCTCCAGGAGGATTGCTGCTGTTGTAACCAATGAGGCAGAGCAGGCTGCTATTTTTCATCCACATGTGCAACCTATTAATCTGTGTTGTGTTTGGACTCTCCACCAATCAGAGGGCAGCTTCAAGGTGCTCTTTGTAGTGGTATTGTTGTTACCAGAAATAAGATGAAGTGTTACTGGACATGATCTATATTCCAACTAATACAGTATTAGCACCCACTGTTTAACTGCACAATCGTGGTAACTGACTAAAGATTGAAACTTCACTTTAACATCATTTGAACAGTTTGTTAAAGGAGCTATAATATTCTGTACTGTGCGCCCTTAACAAGTTGTAATAACAACAGTTTAAAAAATCTGTAACATTTCTAATATGTTGAAACTTCTCCAAAGGAGCAATACTAAAGAGCCCTCTCTTTCATGCAGGTACAAAGTATTATAATTGGCCTGTACACTGTGCCATTTACCACAGTTTCAGTTTCAGAGACTTAAAAAAACAAACAAAAAAACCAAAGGCAATGCATTTGAAATAAACTGCACAACGATAAGTGGTAAAGTGAAAAATGATCCTGAACCCAGTAAAGCAGGGGTCTCCAATCCTGGTCCTGGACGGTTGGTGTCCCTCCTGGTTTTTGATCCAACTACCCTAAATTACTTAATTGGACCAACTAAGTGCTTATTAGAAGCTTGATTGGTCCAATTAAGTAATTTAGGGTACAGTTGGAACAAAAACCAGGAGGGACACCAGCCCTCCAGGACCAGGATTGAGATCCCTAGTAAGGGTTACAAATGGTTTCAACAGTAGTATAATAAGATAATAATATTTATCAATATTTATTTAAAAATCAGGTTTGTCATTGTTCTAGGGACTGTTCCAAAAGGGTCCCTGTGGCAGGGCAGAAGCACGGCAGAAGCCCTGCCAGTGTAGAGTGTGTGTGGGAATGAAAGTTTGGCAGGGATGGGGTTAAATCTGTCCCTGCCAGCAATCACAAGAGCTAATTGGGGAGGGCCACATGTAAAAAAGGAGCCAGAAATCCTTTGTTTGTTGGAGGAGTTTGGGGATGAGTGTTTGTGCTGTGATTTTTGTCTTGTTTATCAACGTGGTAGTGAAGGCTAATGTCCAGCCTACAAATAGTTAGTCACCCACGAAAACTGGAGGTCTAACAAAACTCAACAAATAGATGAAAGAAATGTGTACCCTTACAACTCAATACAACCTACAGGTCTGGTCTGCATTGGCATGAGATGTGGGAAAACTCACTTAGCACCCCTGCTACACCATCTGGCAGTATCAAGTGCTATTACAGGAACTTTTCACAAGGCCCAATAAAATAAAAACATGATGACATTGTAACCTAACCATAACCAACATCCTAAAAATGTTTGTAATCTTAATGCCAAAAAAAATGACTCAATCTGTAATATGACCAATTATGTTTGTGTCAGTGAGGACCCACAGCTCCCTAGTATTGTGTGCAATACAAATGTTTTTTTTTTTCTTTATTCATTAAACCATGCAAGGTCATCATCTCAAGTTATCAAAGAATGCAACTTAAACAGATTTGAAGTTTCATGTGAAGTTACAATTACAGTTGTTATACCTGTTTGAAGTTATCTTTCTAAATTGTCCATTCATCAAACTTTAGAACCTTTTAAACCCTTTTGTTTTAGTTATAAGTCTCCACAAATATGTATAAAAAATGATGTGCTGAGCAAACCATACCCTCTTCTTCTACATGGTCCAGTAGGGAGATGAATTGCCTTCGACGAAAAAGACGCTGTTTTACCTTTGTGGTTTCATCATGAATTCTAACTGCTATTAAATCATCATCAGGACAAAGCAGCTGGGCCTTGAAAACATAATAGTGATCAGAGTTAATTCTTAACTACAATATGCTGTCACCAAGGGAATCTTCATTTCCACGGAACATTACCCAACAGCATCGACGACACCCAGAAAATATGCTTTGAATTTTTACCTTTACATAAACTCAATTGCTTTAATTTACAAAATACAGTATAAAAGGGATACATGTGTTTCATTGTTAGCCTATTTTACCCACTGATATACCACAAACTGTTATTGAGACATCAAATATCTATGACCGAATGCCATATTTTTGTAAAAGTAACTTGTATCCGGTTTCATTATCTTTGTCAATTTCTTTTCGAACCCTTAACATATGCTGCTTAACTTATTCAGCATTTTGACACGGAGACCCTGTCGCTCATTCTTGAGTGCATGTCGCTTTATGGAAGGAGCTGGGATGTGCAACAGGAAACACGTTGCTAAGCAACCAATTGAGCAGTTAGGCACTGAGCTGACCGGGAGGCCCAGATTGGCTGTGGGGCGTGCCTGGGGAGGCTGTGCGGAGCTCAAAATGCGTCTGTGCCACAGCTCATGGCGACTGCACTGCCATGCTACACAGACCGGTGCTGTGTTTACATCGAGGTGGAGAGTGTCCACTCCACTGATTTACACAAAACCTTTCCTCTGCAAGACGGTACTCGTGAAGGCATTTCCCAGCCGAGGCCTTTTGAAAAGGCCGTTTGAAGAGGCAGGAGTCGCCATGAGGATGTCGGGACTCCGGGAGCCCAGAAGTAGGTCAGTTTAGGGGATGTTGATCCAAAACAGTGAAGAGAGGGTTTGTGAAGTGTAGTTTTCTGGAGCGGGGTGTTCCTTTGTTGGACTAGCGCTCGCCATTTGTGTGGCAAACTTTTATTTTTAGCTTTGTTTTCTTTATTAAATGTGACACTAGGGCTACCATTGCTGGTACCCTAGTGTCAGCACTTGTGTTGTTTATTAAATCTGCCCGTCTGTGTGGTGTGTCAACACCCAATGCGCTGTGTCTGCCTCAGTATTATGCAGTGACGACTCACATATATAACCTTGCCGTGTTACAAGCATATTCAGTATTTCCTGTTTTCTGCATTGCATGGGTAAAGTAGGTGCACTGTAAATCTGAGTAAATTATGAAAGAGTGTACCCTTTTTCAGTCTTTTTTAGCATTAAAGACTACATAGCTTCTAGTGATGAACGATTATCACTTTTACAGGTCGATTTGATTATTGATTCGATATTTGAAAATCATTTTAATTATCGATTATTCTACTAACATCATTCTTAGAGAAAAAAAGTCACAAAAAGGTTCCTTATTAAATGTTTTTTTTATTTCTAATTAAAAACTACAATAAAACTTCAATAACTTATTTTCAACAGCACTTTCAAACCTACAAAACATGTAGTATGCATTATATTGAAGTCAAGAATAATAATAATAATAATAATAATAATAATAATAATAATAATACATAGCTGGCAGTTTATTAACTCATTAAATATAACGTAATACAAGAAAGAATGGCAACCTAACACAAAATATTATACAAAATAATGATAATTATCAGTAAAACAATACAATAACTTTGGGTAGCTTACTTATAAATACATACTGTATGTATATCAAAATCTGTGAACCTTCAGTTTCAAGGGTGATTGATCCGACATGGACTGACCCTATATTTATATAATTTAATATCTGCTAGTTTTCTTTTGTGGAACCAACGTCATTAATAAGGTTATTGCTAAATGTGTAAATAAAATAAAAATAGTTTGTATTTATGAACTTACAGTATTACACTCGCTCACCACCTTTCTCTGACAAGTATTTATAAAGGTTCCTGTGGACTACAAATCCCAGAGTGAGAGCAGCTTCAGTGGTTGCCTGAACCACAGGAATCGAAAGTGACTGGAATGCAGAAGTACCTTTTATGATGAGTGACCAATTACTCAGATACTGTGTTTTATTTTTTGTATTTGAGTCTTTATTTAAGTGTTTTCATGTGAGCGCTTAGGAGACGCTCGAGTTCGAGTTGTCTGCCATTGTTATATGTAACGCAGGCTAGATCAGCCAAAGTATGGGTGCGCTGCATGCAACGCTGTAAAGCGGATTCACCAAACCGTTGTTAAATTCACCAGGAGTTGCTCAACGAACTGTTGTTAATTCACCGGTGCGTCACCGCTGAAGCAGCGGATTCACCGAGGTTGAGAGTCGGTGAACTGCAGCAAAACCAAAATGGCCGCTCCCACTGTGGAAGTTTGTCTTGTATGGAGATACTATTATCAATGTAATTGTAGATTCAGAGACGCCAAATCTTTGAAAAATGGGTATGGAGTTGTGTATTATTAAATATATAATAGCGATGATAAACATTTTGATAAACAATATCACATTTGCCAACATATCCAGAGTAGCCGACTGAGCTGGTGACGTACAAGAATTTGATATGAGAGAGAGAACAGATTATTATTATTTTTTTTATTGTGTATGTTCATAAATATTTACAGTTGCAGGCTAGCTGTTTTCTGCATTTTAATGTAACAACAAGCTAGCTCCTAATTAGTCGGTTAAAGATAACTAAACCTTCGTTCCAATAAGCTTTCAGCTCACACAGGTCAACCACAGCCTTGCATGCTGCAGCAGCAACCTTTCTATTATTATTATCAGCTATGTTGATTCACCAAACCTGTTAAATTCCTCGCAGCAATGAGCACCAAGTGATGTCACTTCCTACTCAGCGATGCAGTGCACCGATGAATTTAGCAACACACCCTATCTTTATAGTAGTAAGAGCCGCTCGAAATTATTGTAAACACCTGTGCATGTTTCTTTCATATGGTTTCCCAATACCATACTCACTATACAGTATTTTGTTCTGTGAAACCTAGTAAGCATGTATAAATGGAAGTGCACACAAGGAATGAAAAACAAATTTGTGCAATATTTTACAGTGCCATGCAATGGAAAGTTTATATCAGCTTTTAAAAAATCTAGCATGATTTGCAAAGCTTTGGCCACAGGGGTGTCCTTTTTTAAATGAATGATAGAGTACACTGTCAAACATTAAACATGGTTTTGCATTGTGCTTTAAGAATTCAAGATGTTCACCCTTGCTGTGCAGCCAGAAGTTACTTAGAAGTTGGTTGCAGTGGCGTGAGGCAACCATAAGTACAGAATTTTGCCATTTAACAATGTAGGTTTTGTGGGTTTAGTTTGGGATACTCCCAGATGTGGTTTTGGTCTGGCACAGCTAACTTGGGAAACGGACCAAACACTCGTTATTATTTGATCAGCCACACTGAAAATCAAAATTCCAGTTATTTAAGGTCTAGATGTGCTCAGCTAGAGGAACGGAATTTTCAGGTGTGAAGATTGAAGCAATGTACAGACCTGTTGAAATACATTATTTCAGGTTAACTGCTATAGCAAATGTGAAGTCTTAACATAGGGAAGATGAGAAGGTAAGAAGACACACAAATTGTCACGGGTAAACCCCAAAACTGGACAATTCGCAGATTGCCCAGGCAAAGTCCAAAATGAATCACAAAGATCTTTCATTCTGGGTTTTGCCTGGGCAGATCTAGGAGTGCCCAACAATGCCCATTTAAAGTCCGAAATGAATCTCAAAGATCTTTCATTTTATGTTTTCAAGAGACAGAGACAGAGCTACGATTGCTTACCTGAGTAGCGTCATTCACTCGCTCATTCATCTCATTCATTAAAACTACACAGGAAGTCCAGTTTCAGAAAATAGGCATATATTTAAAAATGTATGTACACATGTGTTTTTATTGACGACATGATTATATAAAATATTTAATGAGATATATGAGACTATTTTATTGTAAACAAATTATTAAAATCTAGATATGTACATACACTCTCAGTCACTCTGCTGAGTACGCTCTCCAACTCTTAGATCGCTTGTCATAAACACTGTCAAACGTGAATCAGCATATCATTCACGTTCTACCCAGTAACTGCATCCATCTCTCTGATTGGACAGTTCAATACAACTCCTTATTATATGTTATTACGTTATTAATAATACTGTCCTTTTTATATGCAAGTGTCAATGGGGTTTCTCATGTAAATCTTTGTTCCGATGTTCCTTGTTCCGAAGGTCTGCCTGTCACTCAGAACAGGAATTAAAGAACAGAGGGAGTGATTCGGACTCTGCCCAAGAGGCAGTGGGTAGACCGTGGTTTGCCTGGGCAAAGCCTGAAATAAGTTATGTAAATTTTTATTATCACAAATTGCTCATATATATAGTTGTAGTCAAAAGTCTTTCCTAAAATTCTTTGTTTTTGAGAAATGTGTAGAAATAATAAATTTCCATTCGGGTATGTAAACTTTTTTTTCACTGATCACAGCCTTGACACAGAGATGCGTTTGTAAACTCAATCTCAGAGGGTCAGAGCACACTCTGACTGTTTGTAAACTTCTGGACCACGCCAACATCACTGCACCATTACTGCACCAACCATTAACGCGCTGGCCATAACAGCGAAAGCCGATAACAGTGCTACGACATTACTGCAACGGATATTACCGCAACGGACATTACAGCGACTGCCCATTACAGCGACTGCCCATAACAGCGCTACGACATCACCGCACCAAACTACAATTCCCAGAAGACTCTGCGAAGTTCACAAAAGCATCACTTACCAGGAACTCGGACACTCGACGCAGTCAGAGTGGGGTTCACCACAAAGTCAACTCACCAGCCTCGTAAAAGGACGCAGCTGTCATGCTTTCGTATTGGAGAACTATTCATGGCAAACGGCGATGAGTGCAGTTGGTCGCTGCATTCGGGTTACTCCTAAAAAGTCTGCGTTGCAGTCGGCAGTCTGCGTCTGACGTCACGGTCTGCGTAGACGGAGCTAGAACAGCTTTGGGAGGTTTCCCAGCACAGTCCACTGAGCAAACCTGTTGACCAACTTGATTGATTTTCTGATTGCAGAAGACTATAGGTTTTTTTTTCACTGTTCCCATACAGCTCCTTAACTAGATAGGTAAATACGACAAGTAAAACCTCCATGCAATAAAAGCGTGTTTCCACAAACATTTTTTTATGTAGTTGGGCTGCATATCAATTTTTTTTTGTTTTCACTTGTTGCAGAATGATATTCAGCACGTGTTTTTGATATATATATATATATATATATATATATATATATATATATATATATATATATATATATATATATTTGTATGTGATTACTCCTCCACAGGACATCTGGGATTGGGGACCGATACAAGGACATGACGTGTTTGAATTTTTTTTTTTTATGTATATTTTGTACAGATTAAGGTGGGATCAGAGTAAGGACGGATATGTAAAAAAAAAACGGGAAAATGAATCCTGTTTTAAATAACATTACACACAGCTGTAACAATTACTATATTCACACCATTATTGTTTTGAGATTCAAATTTTATTAGGGCGATCACCTAAATACATTGTTTAGAAAGATACAGGGTATTAATGCTTGTGACAGGGTAGCCGTCTGCTGTGTCGGTGTGTGGATTCTCTGCTGAGTGACAGGCAGGAGATCGAGACGGAGGTTTACATATCAACACATTGAACAGCTCATGTGACACAACTAGCAATGGTATCACACAGAGTACATACAATACAGTGTACGAAAACTTTGGTGGGATCTGCAATCTCTGAACTAATCTTCTCTGTTCAATAATAAATGAACTCCAGATACTTGCCCAGCTGTCAGCGGTTTCAACTTGCTTACGCACTCTTTGGTATCCAACCCTGGTTGTGGTTCTCTCTCTCTCTCTCACTCACTCTCACTCTGTCTCCCCATCACACACACACACACACACACGTCGGTGAATTTCAGTATCTTTAGCCCAGTTAGGCTTTGGTTTTGCAGCAGCCGTGAGCTGAATAAATGGAACCTTTTTATACCTGACGCCCCGCTGGAGCACACCTACCTGCTGATTAAATTCCACACCTGGCAATCACACACAACAAGCAGGCTGTCCCAGGAGCATTAGGTACATCATGAATTCATTACAATAAATGCACACTATTTGCAATATACATTTACACAAAAACCCCTCTTCATGCGCAGGGCTCCTGCCCTGCCACAGTGCTGTATACACTTACATTAGTGTCAGGTAATTTACACAGTAGCAAAATGTATAGGTTTACTTAAAAAAAAAAAAAAACATGTGGGTGACGTTGCTGAAGAGCTTGATTATGGTGGATATGTGATGGGCGAATACACGACAAATTACTGTAATAATAATTTGTAGAGACATTTTACAGATTCTCAGTAAGGCAATCTGTAAAAAGTCTATGATATGATCCTCGACAACATGGAGATTGCGGGACCCTACACAGGATTAATTTTGGCTTCAGAGAAGTCCATTAAACAGAGCAAGCTGTTCATGTTAGAAAAGCAGATGATTACAGGAATGTGGTGGGGCCCCATGCTTTTCATTAAACAAGCCATGGTCAACCTCCTAATCCTTATGGACAAATTTTAGGAAATGACCCACTTTCCATGATTACAATACACTGGTTTTGAAAAAATACTAATCATACACACAAAATAAATAAAGTTAAGTCCAATCTTACAATTCATGGTTTGGATTTTCCAGGATTCCATACTGGGTTCACTTCTGTTTCTAATCTACTAAAACAAAGTGTCAAATCATCAGTACATTGCACACACATGCAGGTTGGTAAAGGCATTTATTATAGACCTAGTAAAAAGTAGATGATGCTCTGAACTTTAGTGCTTGTGGAAGGGGCTGGATTGGTGCCATTGGGACTAAAGTCCAGTATCTATAGAGAAGCAAACATCCAGTATATCTCCATGCCAACCAAATCCTTGGCCACTCTGAGTGACCCCCTGCAATGGTACTTGTGTGTGCCAAGTATTAATTGATTTGATGAACTTAAGTCAATAATAATAATAATAATAATAATAATAATAATAATAATAATAATAATAATAATAATGGAATCAAATATCCTCTTTTCCTTCTAGTGTCAAGATCGCAGATGTCAACAGAGAGCTTGGAAACATTGGTAGAAAATGTGACGCAGTTGAACGGCAGCTTCAGAGACTTGCAACTCTCCTTGTCTCAGCTCTCTTTCAAGAGGGACGTTATGGAGAACATTTGGAAGCTGGAAAATCTCTACCAGAACCATTCAGACACATTGCTGCTGCTAAGACTGGCTGTCCAAAGGCTGGAGCACAGCATCCAGGGCCTGCAGACACAGTCCGACGAGATAACTACATCCGTGACAGAGTTGGGAGACGTCTATAAGGGGCTGACTGAAAACAGCAATAGAGACACCAGCCAACTCAGTGCTGAGTTGGGTAGAGCCAAGATATCTTTGCATAAGCAAGACACATTGCTGAAAGAGACTGCTGGTCTGGTGGGTGGACTGAAGGTCAAGTTGGACGAGGTGTGCAGAACCATGAATGCTGTGAATAGGACATTCACTCAGGACGTCGGTGTCCATCACTTGAAAATCCAGGACCTCCAAATACACATCACCAATATCACTGAGGATGCCAAATCGATAAGGGTGACACAGATTAGCATGGAGGAGCAGCTGAGGAACGAGGTAACCATCCTGAATTCTGTCATGGAAGACCTGAGGCTAAAGGATTGGGAGCAGTCTGTGGCACTGAAGAATCTTACATTAATGGAGGGTAAGTGATAACCAACGCTTGAGGCTTTAACATGGTTGTAACAAAATAATTCCACAAATGTTGCCTGTGAATTCTCATTTTTGATATAGTTTTCCAATTTGCAGTCTTTAAAGAAATGTTGTAGCATGCATGTATTTGTATTATAAAACATGGTTGTAGACTTCAATTTCCTTGAAGTTATTTTACCTGGAGATTTACATTTTCCCATCCCTCAATGCCTCCTGTCATGTCATTAACCAACCAACTGCTTCCCTCTGTTCACTGAGATGATCTGCAGCCAATAACATGCTTTGACCCTTGTGACAAGATGTGAGTGGGGTGAAAGCAGACAGTACTTCTCAAAACATCTGTTTATTTAAACAAAATGTAGTCTCCTGGTGACAGAGGTGGGAGCAGCATGTAGTCTCCCTTGACGAAGGTGGGAGCAGCGTGTAGTCTCCCCTGTTGCAGGAGACTGGTGCGGCTCTCCCTCTCTTGCAGGCGACTGGTGTGGCTCTCCCTCACTTGCAGGGGGACTGGTGCGACTCTCCCTCACTTGCAGGGGACTGGTGCGACTCACCCTCACTTGCAGGGGACGGATGCGGTTCTCCCTCACTGGCAGGGGACAGGTGCGGCTCTCCCTCTCACTCTGGAGACAGCGGGGCTTCTCTCTCTTGTGCTGGCGACCCTGCTACCTGGGCTGCTGTTTTGTTTATCGCTGCCTCCAGGTAGCTGAGGACCAACTCCACACCTTCCTCCAAGGTGTTTGGGGTGTGTTCCCTCTCATATGCCTCCCATTGCTCCCTGTCCATCAGCCACAGGACCCGGATGGCTATGGGCATAGACTGGGCCTCCAGCCCAGCATTGTCCAGGATCCAGTCCCGCAGCCTGATGGCGTCTTCTGCCATTGCCTTTTTTTTCCTGCAGTACTCTGTCTGGCCTGAGTCTTGGGGGCGCTGTTATCCCTCTTCTGACAACCACGTATGAACAGGCTGGCTGCAGGGGGGTGGCGTCAGGCCAGAAAGAAACACACAGACAGACAGTACTGGAGTTGAAACTGAAAGCATAATGGCTGCGCTCAGTAGGTTTATTGAAAAATAAAAGGTTTAAACAGAAAACAGGACAAGGCACTTGAGGCCAAAATAAATAGACAAACAAAACGGATTAACACTAAACAAACAGAGGACGAACAGACAAACAAACACGGTTAGTCCCAGCAGCTTATATTTAATTTACTTTTATGGTCTATTTTCTCCTTCTGCACACCCGTTCTCCACTCACTGAACACACAACCCCGAGTGAGTGCTTTGTGCATCTATATGTACTGTTGTGCTGGGATTCAATTACTAATTAATTATTCACTTGAATCCCGACCGTGAACTAATTCTGTGCAACCCGTGCTCACATATTATTAAATACTTTAAATGCACGTGAAGTGAAGTGCAAGCCCGTGCCTAAATACAATTATACATTTTAAACACTCATGCTCATTACCCGCATTATATCCCGTGTACCAACTACAATACACCAACATTAACACCGCAACATACAACATAAAACACAAAATACACACAGGGGTGGGGCACATTGCCACACTGCCCCACAATAATACAAACACGGTCACCAGGCCCGAGTGCGTGCAGTAGTGCTCGTGGTGGGTGATACAAGTTTATTCGTGACAGTGGTGAAGTGTTGTTCCGGCTTTGTGCTGGCCCAAAGGCGATGGAAGCGTGTTAGCCGTCTGGTGATTCACAAACAAGACAATTACTAACAGACACAAAAACAAACAAAACACTCACGAAACTGCTGCGTTCTCTGGGGTCTCTCACAGTCCTTCTAGGTTAAAATACAAAACCAACACGAAGGAACAGATTGCAATTCTCCGCCCCTTTTATGCTGTCACACATGACCCCTTGGTAGCGAGTGCAACCACCTCTCCAATCTGCGGCTGCCACGTTGTTTCCCTTCGGGTCAATGGCGTCTTGCCTTCATCCAGACTGGCCGACTTCCCTACCCTGGGAAAGAACTGTCAGACTAGCCCGTCCAAAGAACTCTGTTCTCACTGCTTAGCACCCTCACAGGTCAGGAGGAGATTTACAACCAAGAATCATTGTATTTCTGTCATGGCGCTATATACATTTTTCATATTGTATTGTACTCTGTAGATGCCTGATGCATGAAAGTGTTTGAATGCATCCACAGCTCAGTCACGTCACATGCTTTGAACTTTTCAGGATCAAGGTTCAGTGGACAGTAAAGTTAAGCATGGCTACTACAAGATATTGCTCAACAGAATTGTGCGCAGTTGCAATGTGTATCCTTCAGATTTTGAACAAATACAGATTGTGCTTTAACAGAGCAATAGCAAGCGCACAAGTGCTTTCAAATCCTAAACTGTGGTTAAAAGTGACACAAAACAAAAGCAAGAGCACATTCTTCTTTCCCCATGGCCCCCATGGAAGTTGGAAACACACAATAACAATAATAAAATACAGTATTTTATACATTCCTACACCATTCACTGCATTTAGAGGAAACTGGCTGTTATTTATTTTAAAAACATGTTGTTATTCTGTCAGTGTGTCATCTGTGGCGTCCTCATTATTTGTGTTTTCTAATTGGGCCCTGAACCCACAAATCTGGAATGAAATTTGTTCAGCAATAACTTATGACGTCTATAAGGGGCTGACTGACAGCAGCAATAGAGACACCAGCCAACTCAGTGCTGAGTTGGGTAGAGCCAAGATATCTTTGCATAAGCAAGACACATTGCTGAAAGAGACTGCTGGTCTGGTGGGTGGACTGAAGGTCAAGTTGGACGAGGTGTGCAGAACCATGAATGCTGTGAATAGGACATTCACTCAGGACGTCGGTGTCCATCACTTGAAAATCCAGGACCTCCAAATACACATCACCAATATCACTGAGGATGCCAAATCGATAAGGGTGACACAGATTAGCATGGAGGAGCAGCTGAGGAACGAGGTAACCATCCTGAATTCTGTCATGGAAGACCTGAGGCTAAAGGATTGGGAGCAGTCTGTGGCACTGAAGAATCTTACATTAATGGAGGGTAAGTGATAACCAACGCTTGAGGCTTTAACATGGTTGTAACAAAATAATTCCACAAATGTTGCCTGTGAATTCTCATTTTTGATATAGTTTTCCAATTTGCAGTCTTTAAAGAAATGTTGTAGCATGCATGTATTTGTATTATAAAACATGGTTGTAGACTTCAATTTCCTTGAAGTTATTTTACCTGGAGATTTACATTTTCCCATCCCTCAATGCCTCCTGTCATGTCATTAACCAACCAACTGCTTCCCTCTGTTCACTGAGATGATCTGCAGCCAATAACATGCTTTGACCCTTGTGACAAGATGTGAGTGGGGTGAAAGCAGACAGTACTTCTCAAAAACATCTGTTTATTTAAACAAAATGTAGTCTCCTGGTGACAGAGGTGGGAGCAGCATGTAGTCTCCCGCGACGAAGGTGGGAGCAGCGTGTAGTCTCCCCCTGTTGCAGGAGACTGGTGCGGCTCTCCCTCTCTTGCAGGCGACTGGTGTGGCTCTCCCTCACTTGCAGGGGGACTGGTGCGACTCTCCCTCACTTGCAGGGGACTGGTGCGACTCACCCTCACTTGCAGGGGACGGATGCGGTTCTCCCTCACTGGCAGGGGACAGGTGCGGCTCTCCCTCTCACTCTGGAGACAGCGGGGCTTCTCTCTCTTGTGCTGGCGACCCTGCTACCTGGGCTGCTGTTTTGTTTATCGCTGCCTCCAGGTAGCTGAGGACCAACTCCACACCTTCCTCCAAGGTGTTTGGGGTGTGTTCCCTCTCATATGCCTCCCATTGC
Organism: Acipenser oxyrinchus oxyrinchus; assembly: GCA_030684275.1. Classification (NCBI taxonomy): domain Eukaryota; kingdom Metazoa; phylum Chordata; class Actinopteri; order Acipenseriformes; family Acipenseridae; genus Acipenser; species Acipenser oxyrinchus. The sequence goes on along the minus strand of CM060251.1, from coordinate 73,795,888 downwards.
TCCCTGTCCATCAGCCACAGGACCCGGATGGCTATGGGCATAGACTGGGCCTCCAGCCCAGCATTGTCCAGGATCCAGTCCCGCAGCCTGATGGCGTCTTCTGCCATTGCCTTTTTTTTCCTGCAGTACTCTTTCTGGCCTGAGTCTTGGGGGCGCTGTTATCCCTCTTCTGACAACCACGTATGAACAGGCTGGCTGCAGGGGGGTGGCGTCAGGCCAGAAAGAAACACACAGACAGACAGTACTGGAGTTGAAACTGAAACGCAATGGCTGCGCTCAGTAGGTTTATTGAAAAATAAAAGGCTTAAACAGAAAACAGGACAAGGCACTTGAGGCCAAAATAAATAGACAAACAAAACGGATTAACACTAAACAAACAGAGGACGAACAGACAAACAAACACGGTTAGTCCCAGCAGCTTATATTTAATTTACTTTTATGGTCTATTTTCTCCTTCTGCACACCCGTTCTCCACTCACTGAACACACAACCCCGAGTGAGTGCTTTGTGCATCTATATGTACTGTTGTGCTGGGATTCAATTACTAATTAATTATTCACTTGAATCCCGACACGTGAACTAATTCTGTGCAACCCCGTGCTCACATATTATTAAATACTTTAAATGCACGTGAAGTGAAGTGCAAGCCCCGTGCCTAAATACAATTATACATTTTAAACACTCATGCTCATTACCCGCATTATATCCCGTGTACCAACTACAATACACCAACATTAACACACGCAACATACAACATAAAACACAAAAATACACACAGGGGTGGGGCACATTGCCACACTGCCCCACAATAATACAAACACGGTCACCAGTCCCGAGTGCGTGCAGTAGTGCTCGTGGTGGGTGATACAAGTTTATTTCGTGACAGTGGTGAAGTGTTGTTCCGGCTTTGTGCTGGCCCAAGGCGATGGAAACGTGTTAGCCGTCTGGTGATTCACAAACAAGACAATTACTAACAGACACAAAAACAAACAAAACACTCACGAAACTGCTGCGTTCTCTGGGGTCTCTCACAGTCCTTCTAGGTTAAAATACAAAACCAACACGAAGGAACAGATTGCAATTCTCCGCCCCCTTTTATGCTGTCACACATGACCCCTTGGTAAACGAGTGCAACCACCTCTCCAATCTGCGGCTGCCACGTTGTTTCCCTTCCGGGTCAATGGCGTCTTGCCTTCATCCAGACTGGCCGACTTCCCTACCCTGGGAAAGAACTGTCAGACTAGCCCGTCCAAAGAACTCTGTTCTCACTGCTTAGCACCCTCACAGGTCAGGAGGGAGATTTACAACCAAGAATCATTGTATTTCTGTCACAGCGCTATATACATTTTTTCATATTGTATTGTACTCTGTAGATGCCTGATGCATGAAAGTGTTTGAATGCATCCACAGCTCAGTCACGTCACATGCTTTGAACTTTTCAGGATCAAGGTTCAGTGGACAGTAAAGTTAAGCATGGCTACTACAAGATATTGCTCAACAGAATTGTGCGCAGTTGCAATGTGTATCCTTCAGATTTTGAACAAATACAGATTGTGCTTTAACAGAGCAATAGCAAACGCACAAGTGCTTTCAAATCCTAAACTGTGGTTAAAAGTGACACAAAACAAAAGCAAGAGCACATTCTTCTTTCCCCATGGCCCCCATGGAAGTTGGAAACACACAATAACAATAATAAAATACAGTATTTTATACATTCCTACACCATTCACTGCATTTAGAGGAAACTGGCTGTTATTTATTTTAAAAACATGTTGTTATTCTGTCAGTGTGTCATCTGTGGCGTCCTCATTATTTGTGTTTTCTAATTGGGCCCTGAACCCACAAATCTGGAATGAAATTTGTTCAGCAATAACTTATGAGCAAAGTACTGCAGGAGGAAAAGAACATTTACTATTTTATAACCTTGTTACTGGCAACCAGGATTTTAGTGGAGCTCATGGTGATCTTACCCACACTTCCCAGCCAGCTGGCTTGCTTGTTATTTAACCCTTTCCTGTTTAGAACTTACTTTAACAAAGCATTTTTACTCACTATGTATCTCATGGGTGATTACCCTGCGATCCACTTTAAAAGAACCCTGTCTGTACAGAACATTTGAACCTGTCCTCAAAGAATTTAATTTAAGTAGTTCACAACTGGAAATGTCTACTTCTAAAATTAGAGAATATTTAAAAACTAAATCATCTTCAAAAGGTTACCATTTGTGTGAATTATAGATTACTGCAGTTTATAAAATGCCAAGAATAGAGAGAGCAATCTCATTGGCTAACAAGTGTTCCAACCTGTGCAGATATGTTACCATACCAGCACAGCTCGGAACTTTTAAAACCATTCTGCCTGCTTCACTTGACAACCAATTCGGGGTGCACTCAATAACACTCAACAGGGCGTTCAAATATAGTCCAAAATCCACAGATCTAGGCTGTGGATCCGTCTCGTGCAGAACAACACCCCAAGGCGTTCAGAAATTGGACCATATCTGAAAAACCCATCATTTGTTATTGCTTTCTACAGTATGTGTAGACATGCACTAAAATTAGAATTGCTCGATTGTATTATTCTATAAATATACCACCCTTAATGTGGCAGTTCACTTAGCCTGACTCCGTTTGATTGACGGAATGGAAACAATTCATTTTCAAGGATATTCCTAGCTTAATGAACCTGAACATATTTAGCGACTCATTTGCTTTAAAACCATATCAAGCCTCCGAGCTCTGAAATACTTCAAAGCATCTGTGCCCGTGAATTCTTGTTCAGCCAAAACGCAAATCATGATGCGGAAATCCGTCTGGTGGGATTTTGTATCATGGCCGCTGTTAAACCAAGCAGCATTTGAGAATGTTTTATCATGATTATGCTCTTGACAGTTTAGTCAGAACTGGCATTGGTTTGTCAACACCAAACAATTATAATTGGAAACAAAAGTCTGTATTAATGAAAAAAAAGTTAATTTTGGTATCATTTTAGTAAATGTAGTTTGGGGAAAAATACCTCCATGGTGCCCCCTGGTTGTAATTACTGTTAATCAGAAAGGGACTGTTGAACTACCAGTACTTATTTGTTTTGTAGGGCATTCCTGGTCACCAGAATGAACCTCTGTTTTTCATCAGCTTCAAACTCCATGCAAGCACTTGTGTTTGTATTACCCTAGGCTCTTGGTCGGTGCAGTGTCAAAAGGTCGCGTTACTGCTGTAAACACCAAGGGGTAGATGTAGTAAGATGGGCCCGTCACAGCTCAAAAAATTTAAAGATTGTTTCAATAGTGACTCGAGTTCCAATGTTACAATGTACTCGTACATCCTCAGACAGGCCGGGATGTATGAAGATTACGAGGCAGGTGTATATGCAACACTTTCGGCTATGTTAATATGTTTATATAGCCACCATGTATGTGTGATATTTAAGTAGGCTATGCTTAAAATACTTTTAAATATACAAAAGAAAATGATGTAACCGTAAAGGTCCAATAAATTAATGTACAGAGTGAGAGTTGAGGTGCAGTTATAAATACAAGCAATCAAACAACATTAAAAAAGTGACGTCTCGCCAAACAAATGTTAATAGTGAAGTTTTAATTGACTGAGCAAGTGCTTCGCTAACTTTTGATTATATTAATATTACAAAATAAATCAGAGGGATATGAAGTTCAACAAACAAATATTTATTTGATTTGCAGAGTTAAACATAAATGTTCCATTAACAATTACTTTCTCCGCTTTGACTGTCTCGCAGGACACTGAGAACCGTACTTACCTTTTTTTTCGAGCGTCCTTATATACTATAAATAAGTGTGTGTAAACCTTGTGCAGAATTCCGCATGAAGCGACAACTTGCAAATGAATCACTTAGGTCACTTTATTTGTGTGTATAATTAGCTTAGTGAATCGAGCTACCGCTGGTTCATTTTTGCCCTCGGTGTGGCTTCCCCCTGCCACGCGGTAATTCTGCTCATTTACCACCATTTAGTGAACGAGACTCTTAGTTTGGGCATCACAACCAGAGCTCTTTGTTTGTTTTGTTTTGCTGTAAAACTTACTCCAGCAGACTGCACACCTGAGGCCTGCACACAATGTCACTTTCTGTAGGAGCAAAAATATTTGTATTTTCTCTTCCAGGGCCCCCAGGGCCAAAGGGGGACAGAGGGAATGGCGGACCCCCAGGAAGTGCTGGTATGCCAGGTTTACCCGGATTGAGAGGTACATTTTCTGTATTAAAAAGTACCTTCAAATTCACATGTGGTTTTTTTTTGTGTTTTTTTTTTAAATCCCTCACTTCTTTGGTGATGTTTGCAATTATTCTGAATTCTTATAGCAAATACTTTTTATTTTAATTTTATTTTATGGTTAAGAACTAGTTGCTAGCAGTAGACATAAGTAATACAGTCTAGATCTGCCAAAGTGCAGCATCTAATTAACACCTGCTCTGCCAGCATTACAAAAGAACACTTGATCCACAGTACTATAGATCAGTAGATTGCACTCACACATAAAAAGCCACTACAGTTGATCTAGCCTATGTTAAACATGTCTGTGGCTGGCAACTAGAACTGAAGAACAACATCTAAACTCTGACACCTTGTAACAGACTATTTAAAAAAGTAAATAAAACACACTATTTATAAAATATACAATAAGAACTACTCATAAAAGAGTTAGGGAACAGTAAACAGCTACTCTTTTACCCTGCTGCATATCACATACTAGGGCTGAGGGGGTTCTTACAAACCACTGCAGATGACACGTCCAATGCTGTTATGTTATGGATAAAAGATGCCAGATTTCTTAATTGTAGTTCAGCCTTAAAAAGTAGTTCAGTGGTTAAAGCAGTGGATTCCAGCTCTTTGCTATACATTCCCAATGTCAACCCAGTTATAAAACTAGTATGTTTAATTACCAGTTAGATATAGCCTGGCCTATTTTAATTATTCAAAATATGGAGCTTTATTTATTAAGGTTGGGACAAAACAAACATTGCATGTAAATTCCGTAGTGAACAGTTAGTGGAGTTGTGTAACTGTGTTGGACAGTTTAAACATTTTTCATTACTTCAGGGGTCCAGTTTTTGTATAGCGGAATTGCCGACGTAGAGCTGGCCTGTTAGCACAGCCTATATCAGGGTGCTAATGTGTGTTCATAGAAAAGAGAATACCTCATATGTTCACGATTATGCAAATAACTTTGAAAGTGAGAGTTTAGTTCCCAGATTATTTAGGCAACCAAACACTTTCAGATATTGGCTGCTTATTTAATACCCAGATGTATCGCTAATCAAGTTCAATTATCTATAGCACTCGATTCATGTCAATTTATGAATTCCTGATATTACCTTTTGTAGAAAATAATAACTTCACTGCTAAAAAGGTCTTCAGAATAACGTTTTCAGCATTTGTTATGATCAGGAATGCCTGGAGAAAATGGATTACCAGGTGGGCAAGGCCTAAAGGGAGATCCAGGGCAAGATGGCCTGCCTGGTCCTGTTGGAACAAAGGGATCAAAAGGTGTGTCTGTCTCTGCCATTACTGCCACATGTATTGGTATTCATTGAACACACAGCCAGACAGACCATTGCCTTTCAACCGCTCAGATATCCACCTAACTCACATCCTTCTGTAGTGGCCTGCTGTGTACGTACTCTGTGCCCAGGTCTCTTTCAAAGCATTGCCAAAATATGCACGAGAGGTTAGGAAATGAGTGGAAGATTTTCATTTTAAAAGTCAGTTTGAACTTGTTTATTAAACCTGGGATCCCCACCCGTCCCCAAAGAGGATGAAGCACCTCCTCACACTGGGATCCAGGGTAAGGAACATTGCCAAAAGCTGTTAAAGGAAGAACAAGATATTTATTAAACACCTTACAGTTATCGGTGTTGTGGTTCTGTTCAATATAGCCACACTCTCTCCAATCCAGACAAGCCCTAGTGCCAGTGATAACGCCACTTGTTGGATAAGGATACTCAGAGAGCATGCACCATTGTTCTAGTGGTGTGTGAGTCTGGCAGAACCACTGGCCTGGCTTCTTATTGAATGAAATCTCATACTCTTGCAATAGAGATTACACTGTTTTGCGTCTGTGACAGGGTTGAGGCTGAGTGTGAACCAGTGAGCCTCTTAACCACTATGCAAAATATCAAGGAGTGTCTGCTTTCATGGTTATGGAGCCTTCAACCTCATCTCACCAGAATCCTTAATGGCAAAGCACTGTACAGCACTGCACTGGTAATGAAAAATCAGTCCTGTTTGGCAGTATGTAATATGGAATCCATAGTCATGGCAATGTGTGCTTAATTGGAATTAGGGATAAGACGAGTTTCAAGTTTAGAATAAATGCATATTACTGATTAAAGAGACTGGCCTTTTCACACTACCAAACTGCATTAAAAACATAGGTAAGACAAATCGGTTTTGAATGCAATAGTTTAATTGTACTATGTCATATTCATATCCTAATGATTTTCACCAAAGTCATTAATGTTGGAACTGGTTCCATATTTCCAGTAGAGAAAGCTCTTCCATATTGGGGTGTTCCTAAATGCAGACGCTGTATTTTAAAACTGAAACTTTGGGGATACATTTCTCTGGAACAGATATACTGTATGGTGGAGACACCAGTACATATGTACTGTGTACTGAGAGTCTGAATTTTTGAAATATCTGAGCAACAATTTCATTGGTTTATCCTATCCGTTCTGTCTAGATCTTGACATCATCTCTGTCTTTCTCAACATTTTGACATTAGTCGATCATGTCAGTGAAAATAGACTGCCATAACGATTGAGCCAATTTAACAGAGGTGCTTATTGAGGGGATTTGATTGAAATCGGTTCATACCTCTAATGTTCTTCAGCTCATCCATTTCCTTTGGAACTTGGTTCTGTATGTCTCAGCAGTAGCACAAAGTCTTGAGAATTGAATCATGGAGACCTATTAAAGTGCCAGCCTCTGATCTTAAGGGTTAGTGAATGCTAAATTTTCATAATTGCTACCTGAACTGAACTTTGCATGGACTTCTTCTACAAGAAGTTATTCCACATGGTGTGAAAGCAGTGCTGGCTGACACCTGCAGAATTTATTTAATGGGTGTAATGGGTGGACTGAGCTCACAATGGAGTTATGCTCTGAGTTACTGTAGGTAAACTATGTAACAGTCCTAGCAGCTGCTCTCTGAATTATTGTATTCACACAGCACAACGTAAAGCCAATTCTTCAACCTGTATAGTGTTTTTAATTATTTTTAAATATTGTATTTCTTTCTAAGGTGAAAGAGGTGAAAAGGGAGAAAAGGGTGACAGAGGAGAAAAGGGAGACAAAGGTAAGATATTAAAACAAATCGATTTTTGCTTAAAACTAACATGTCCTGCCCCAAATACATTGGTTAAATTGCTTCCCAGGCAATTTCAGTATATCAGCTTATTGGCTGAACAATCAAAACAATCTCTGTATATTTCTATGTCAGTGTGATTGTAGTTAACAAAATAATCCCAGACATTTTTCGCACCATACACATCCCTTCGTTAATTAGGTCTCAAATTTGTGTTTCGAAAATACTGTTTTTTTTGTTGTTTTGAAAACACGATAACTGGGTTAACACTAGGCTAAATAAATAACTGTTTGCAAGCCTTGCTTTCAGCTTACACTTTCATGGTCATTTCACCTGGAGAGTGACATTGTCCCTACCACTTCAGGGCCTTCTATCCTGTCAGTAACCAACTAACTGCCTCCCCTAATGACTGACCTGCTTTGCAGCCAGTAAGATGCTCTGACCCCAAAGACACTGCTGAGATGAAATGACCCAAGAAGTGCAAGTGCAACAGATTTCCTGGAAGACAAGGCAAGCAAACTGAGACCTTTCTTTCACCTAGTATATTACCATGTAGATGTGATGTTTTAAAATAAAAATACATGTTTGGGATATCAGATTTACCTTTGAAACTGTACATTTGAGACCTATAAAGTGAACGGAAGTGCACGATTGGTAGGTTTTATGAAACTATTTTGTTAGCTACAAACACTCAAACGTTTCGTAATCAATACAAAATCATTTTCATAGAATAGATAAAAAATATTCAATATTTAATTTGTGTTACCACTCAGTGGACTTCTTGAAAAATTAAGTCTGTGGTTTTTTTTAGTTTTTTTTTATTGTGTTTAATACCAGTAAGTAAAAATAAATAAATAAATAAAAATGTGGTTTACAAGTCAAATAAATTTCACATTCCTCTCGAACAAGAATTTGGAAACAGAGTAATTGCTCTTCTAACCAAACTAAAGCAATTGTCCTGGCGACCCCCATGACCAAGCCTCATTGACCCTAGACACCTGGATACTGTGAATGCTGCTTTTTACCCTTTCCCAAAGTATTGTTTCTGACTGCCTTTAACACGACCCCTTTGTTTTTGTCTCTAATGAACTCGCTAACTTCTAGTCTTAATTTTGTTTTTCAATCGAAGCCTTACCCTGTGCTTTGAGGTGAGTTTAGAGAAATAACTTGGATTGACATTGTATAATTAAATCCACTAGTGCTGGGACGAATACAGGATTTTCATGTTTTTCAGAATTTAAATATTTGTTCATTTTCAGAAAATAATAAAAGCCATTATAATTGCTCTGAACGCAGGCAGAGATAGCATAGCAGCAGGGGGCGTGGCCAAATAGCAGTCAAGTTAAACATTGTTTTGTTAATTCCAGAAATAAATAGTACGTAATGTTGACAACGCATTTGATTTTTTTTCTCTTTTTTTCCCATTGCGTTGCCATTGCTGTTTCATCACAGTAAACAGTGGCCATCGACACATTTTCATAAAGTAATGACGTGAGGTTTACTTGTGCCTTTTTGTAGCTGAACAAGCAAACGAAAACTGAAATTTAACTTTAACACTTCAAATAAAACAAACCGTTTTGGTTCTCGTTTATTACATTCCATGTAACAGAAAGTGGCAACAAAATGTAATATATATACAGCAGGGCTAGAAGTTAACTTTTTAAGGCAGTAGTGAGGATTTGCTAACTGCCTGGAAAGTAGGTACAAAATGGTCTTATTTGGTAGCGGTTTATTCGACTAATAATTATATATAAAAATAATTTTAAAAATAAACACCTACCTAGTTTTAAATAGACTGAATAACCCAAACTATCACATAGTAGGCCTATATTTAAATCAGAAAGTATTTATTGAAATCACCTTGTGCTCAACTAAGTAATGGAACTAATGCAATTCCATGTGTTTTGTTTTATCCTTAAGTTCTATAATGCAATCATATCTGTCATCTAAGCATTTGATATGACATCTGTACGGTTAACCAGGTTATGTTTCATCGGTGCAAATTAAGTGGTACGAAATTATCCTCTTATCTGTCTTCAGTTGTTGACTGAGATTTCGGTAACTAACAAATCATACACACATATAAAGACAGGGATTTAAAAAAAAAAAAAATAAGTAACGTGTGCCACAGTATCATTGAATCCTGCATTGTATGACCTTAAGGTAAATTAAGGTTACAACCACAACCAAGCTGTTTTGAAAATGAAAGCTAATTCCACCACGGTACCGCTACATTTAAAAGATTCACTCCACGTGTTATAATTGGTTTGTTCATAAATATGTATGCTTGCACCCTGCCTCGGTCCCGCCTCACCGAGGTAATGAATAGTCACTACACAGAGAACTCGTTCTCTTTTGCTTCTCACCATCAGGTAGGTAGGTAGGTAGGTGTAACTAACCTCTCCAATTGCGTAATTGTGTCTTTGTTAAAGAGCTCTCACATCGAGTTTTCTGCTAATTCCACAGCAAATATTGCTGGAAGTTGGCTTGCCACTTCCCAGAATCAGTAGCTTCTGAGGACTGAGCAAATGCTGTGCAATTGCGCTCCGTTTAGAAGAAAAAAACAAAAAAAACGTTCTTTATTTCAACAGCCTTCATCGCTCGCCATTTGTAGGCTGCTTTCTAACATACAGCATCTGCTGTTTGTGTTTATTCCTCTGCTCTTGCAGCTAAAAAAAAAAAAAAAAACAATAACAGAGAGAGAAGAGAGTCGCTTCCAACACCGACGCTGCTGTACCTGCTATCAAGTTGACGCCGCTGGGCGTACCATTGCCCTCCCTCTCGGTGTGTGCGGCCTAAAAAAATCATAAAAATATATATATATATATATAATTTTTTTTACCCAACCTTCAGCTCTGCTGTGTGTGTGTTGTTTTTTGTTAAAAAAAGTATGCCTCTCTTTCTTCAGTCTCTCTCCTTGTGTACAGGCCTGTGGCCTAGGCATTGGCCCAGCAACCTCGGTGCTTTCGCCCCTGGTGCTTGGTGCCTTCAGTGCCCTTGGTACCTTCGGGGCCTCGGTGCTTCGGTGCCCTCCGTGTCTCGGTGTCTCAGAGAATCGGTGCCTCAGTGCTTCGGCCCACCGAGCCCGTAGCCGCTGACGGTCTCCCTTGAGGAGCAGTAGGCGAACCAGGCACAGCAGGCAGGCGAAGGACATTTTGGACCTGAAGAGCCAGATAGCCCAGGTCCTTGAATATCTGGTCAGACAGCAGGCTTTGCCCCCCGCACCTGCCTCAGCTCTGCCCCTGGCACCTGCTCCAGTACCGTCCCCCACCTGTATCAGCAGTCAACAACGCCTCGGACCGAGACAAGGCGATGAGTGAAGGGGACCAGGACGCGATTTCTATCATGGCCTCCTGGGATGGGGACTCCCTGGAGGTCCAGGAAGTGACTCAGGAGACAGGGCCCAGCTCTGAGACTGATGTAACCCCTTCGTCAAGCTTGTTTCAAGCGCTCATGGAGCGAGCCTCCAATTTCTTGCAGGTCCCCTGGAAGGCAGCCCCAGAACAGCAGGATTCTGTATTCAGTCAGACGCAAACTTCGACCCCCCAGCCTTTTCCGGTATTCCCGGACTTCCTGGAGGAGGTTCAATCGCCTCAGTGCTGAGCATTAGCATAGTTTCCTCCGGTGGACTCCACCATAGCGGCCCTGGTTCGAGCCCCTCCAGTAGGAGGTCTGGCCAAGGATTCTGAATGTCCTAATGGCCAATGCAGGATCACAGAGGCCCACCTTAAGAAGGCTTACACAGCTGAAGCACAGGTAACGCGCTTGGCCAACATGGCAGGTCTCCTAACGGATTACCTGGACCGCATCCTGTTGTCAGCACCCCTTCAGGCTTCCAAGGGCAAGTGTTAGGTAGAAGCTTGGCGGGGCTTGTAGTGGTGCATAGACAGCTTTGGCTGTCTCAGGCCAGGGTTCCAGATGCGGACAATTCGGTCCTGTTAGACGCGCCTACTGGCCATACTTTTGGGCCAGCAGTAGAGGAGATACGGCAGCGCTCCCACAGAGAACGGGAGGCGTCACGACAGGTGGCTGCAATGCTTCCTTCCCATGCTCCGGTGTGGGACAGATTTAATCGATGGTGTCCAGCCGTAACTATAGTTACCCGGACAATTCCAATCCCCACTGCGCCGCACGCCGACCTGAGGCATCGCCTACAGGCTTCCGCGGCAGCCAATACCCAGGGCCGTCCACAAGGACGAGGAAGTGCCGGACGTGGGGCCCGAGCACATCAGCGATCTGGGAAGCAGTTTCTGAGGAAACACCCCAAACAGCCTCCCAGAGGCTTCACCGCAGCCTCAGCAGCCCCAGCAGGGGCCCCGAAGGCTTGCGGCCTCAGACCCATCCCTTCTCCGAACACCAACTGCAATACTGGCGCTCCATTGTAATGCTATATTTTTCAGGAACCCCACTTACACTTTAAGCAATGAAAGCACAGATTACGTGGGAACTGGACAAAGGGTGTCTGTGCATTTAATTAAAGCATGAGTTAATGTTTGGTGACTATAGTGCCTGTTATTCCAAGCTGCTGACCCTTGCCTTGTTATTTTGTACACTTTGTTGTATAAAACTGTCTGCCTCCTTCTTTGTAAACGGGGTGATGCACATCAAGAATTTCTAGCCTTGTAAAATAATAATAAATATAAAAAAATACAAATTACTTTTTCAGGCTACGAATAAAAAGAACCAAGCTCACTTTTTTTCCTTTCTTTATAGTTCATCATAGGCATTTTTGTAAGAAGGGGATTGGAATCATATTCTGCATAAATGTGACAGTTCCAAACATCTGAAAGTTGTTTTAATCTATTAACAGTCAGGAAAGGTTGGTGACGGAATAAGTTTGATAATTTATAGGGATTCAGACCAGTCTTTCAAAATTGCTTCCATAAGTCTCAGCTGCAGTCTGTTAGATGGAAAGTGTACAGTATATAACGCTATAGAAAGCTATAAATACTCTCAATTGTCTGCTTATTGATCTCTTCTTGTACCTCACTCACACCTTTTGACATTTGCTCAACACACAATTACATTTCTGACAGCCTATAATTCAACATGCAAATACTGTTTAGTACTGACAGACAGTCAGATATTTGGCTGTTATGTAGGGGGGCTATTTTTTGGCTATTTTTTAAAAAGAGGACTGTAGTGTAGTGTAAATATGCAGTGTAGACCATTTATTAAAGATATTTTGTTTTGCTTCTGATGATGGTCATTTTTTTATTTTATTTTTTTCCAAGACACTATTTACCAGTAATTCTGCTTGTCTAAAAATATATATTTTTTAATATTTTATTTTATTACCCTAAACTTAGCCCCAATCCATACTAACAGGTATAACAAGGAAGGAACAGTGTTACCCAGTTACACAGTGCTGTAATTGGTTGTTTATCAAGTCTGCTTGTTTAGGTAGTTGCAATGATACTGTAGTTTTAATGGTCTGCCTTACTTTTGTTACCGAGCATAATTTAGTTGTATTGTCAGGAGCCAGTTGTATAAAGAAAAAATAACAATGAAATCTAATAAAATGTGAATTGTATATTACACACACACACAGGCCAGTCACCGCTGTAGATGGCTATATTGCCAGCTACCTGTTTATTGGGGAGTTCCAGTTCAGAACTAATACCTAAAGATCATTTCCTGCATACAGCTGCTAACTGGATGTTACATTAAAATTGGGGGCTGTGATGAAGAACTAATCACGTATAAGTACATGCATAAAACCTCACTAAAAGACTTCACAAAGACTGTTTTGGTTTTAAAAAACGCAAACTGTAAGCTGGACTCAAACACGTATTTAAAACTGTTTTCTGTGACAAAAAAACCCCAAAAAAAACATTGTACTTACCTTTGTGTTCCAATTGATAGTCAGCTGTCCACTGTTTCGAGTACTAGCTATTGTATACTTCAAAATAAAGGCATAATACAGAGAGCCTAGCTGATAATAGTTAGACTAATAGTTTTCTAGTCTACCTGTTCTCTGGTTTGGATGTATTCAACAGTAAATAGTTACCTTTTGCATTTTTGGGATCGCCAAGAAAAGCGATATTCTTCATTAAAACTGCAGTCTGATGATTTCTTCTTGCCTGGGTTTCACCATCATCTACCTCTGACCTGGCTAACCTTACAGGCACTTTTAAGTGAAATACTTCAAAAGCCATCTACAATGCTACTCTGACTTCCCTAGGTGTGTAAGTATTAAATGTACATTTCTGTGGCTAGTGTAAATGTTTTTAAATGTTTAAGTTATCAGTTAAACTAGATCCCCTTTAGGATAAACACAAAGAGCCCAAATATATATTATTCCTGGTATTATTTAAACAAATTACATGACATCCCAGACCCAAATCTTTGTAAGATAAACTTGAGCTGTACACTTTGCCAACGAGGACAGCTGTTTCAGAGTAACAAACCTCTGGAGCAATCCAACACAATAAACAAGAGACACATGTGTGGTGCCTCTTGCGTATTTCGGACGGTTTGTCAACAGTTTATTAAGCTGCCGAATCTCTTGAACCAGAGTATACTCACAAGGTGGTTGTAGCAGGGTGATTGCCCTGCACGTGTGTAAATTTAGTGTTGTATAATTTGTATGGGGAAATGGGTTTATTGTGTGTCTTTTTGGAGTTGATTTGTGTGATTGAATTATTGTTTACAAACGGGCGCTCAATTGAGACTTGCTGCCTGCTAGACTTGGTTGAGGGGAAGGGCAGCAAGTGATTGGCTGTGCTGGACCTCAATCAGCAGGTGGGCGGGTCTTGACCGAGTGTCCGTCAGTTTAAAAACATCCGCGGGAGATGGCTGGGGGCGACTGCAATGCCATGCCAGAGGGGAGCTGCGTATATTCGGGAGGAGAGGGTCCGTGAGACTGCAAGCGGTGCTTGTGAAGGCAATGCCCAGCCAAGGCCGTATGAAGCATCACGAGTCGTTGTATGAATACCGGCTCATCAGTAGGTTAGTTTAGAGGATCGTGATCCCATGTGATTATAGCGAGGGTTACGTAGTGTAGCCAGTTCCTGGAGCGGGACGCCTCATTTATAAGGCTAGCGCTCGCCCTGTGTGGCACCTTGTATTTGTAGTTTTCTTGTACTGTGTTTTATTTTGTATTTTTGTACAGCTTGCTGTATGTGTCCTCTGTGCATTACCATGGCTGGTAACGTCACATGACCATCTTTATTTACTTTCTGTTTTGTATTAATAAATCCTGCGCGCCTGTGCCGGCGTTTCAACTCCAAGTTACCTTATGTCTTTGTTAGAGACATGTAACTCTACCTATGCACTAAGATCAAATGATGTGCCTACTTTTAAAATCCCTAAATTGAGATCTAATATGGGCCATCGTGCCTTTGTGTATGAGGCATCTCATCTTTGGAACACACTGCCTTCAAACATAAAAATGGCCTCTTCACAATACCTTTTTAGATCACTGATAAATATTGATTTTAAATCTGACCAGGGTTGCAAGTCCTATACATACTGACTATGACCAGGATCATGTAAATTGGAATTGTTTTACTTTTGTGTGCTTTCATTTTGTATTACTATTGGTATGATTGTTTTAACTATTTGTGTCCTGTTTGAACGAGTTGTCTCTTGCCGCCTTCTCTTGCCAGGACCCTCTTGAAATGAGATGTATATCTCAAGGATTCTATCCTGGTTAAATAAATCAATAATAATACTATCAAGGAGCATCTCTATAATTAAAGGTAAAGTAGTAGATAAAACCTTCTTCATTAATGGTGAGGCAATACCAACAGTGTCTGAGAAGCCAGTGAAGAGCCTTGGGAGATGGTACGACGGGGATCTAAAGGACACAGTTCATGTGGGAGAAGTTAGACAACAAGCTGTGGAAGGGTTGAAGAGCACAGACAGCAGCGCTTTACCAGGCAAACTAAAACTCTGGTGCTTTCAGTTTGGTCTACTGCCAAGGTTGCTGTGGCCACTGACTGTGTACGAGGTTTCTTTGACAACAGTAGAGAAGCTGGAAGCTTTAATCAATTCACACATCAGGAAATGGTTGGGAGTTCCACGCTGCCTCAGCAGAGTGGGACTTTATGGTAAAGGAATACTGCAGCTACCTGTCTCTGCTCTAACCGAGGAGTTTAAGTGCGCCAAGGTCCGACTGGAAATGACATTAGTAGACTCACGCGACAAATGCGTAAGGGAGGCAGCACATGTGTTGAAAACTGGAAGAAAGTGGGCGGCAAAGAAAGCTGTGGAGGATGCAAAGGCTGCCCTTCGAATTGGTGATATCATGGGGCAAGTTCAGCATGGAAGAGGTGGTCTTGGTCTCAGTTCAGCTCCTCCTACATGGCACAAGGCAGCCCCAGCTCAACGGAGGAAGCTGGAGGTCAACGAGGTGCAAAAGCAGGAGAGGATGATGTGTATAAAGGCCATTTCCCAGACCAAGCAGGGAGAATGGATGAAATGGGAGAGTGTGGAACAATGCAAGATTGGCTGGCAAGACCTATGGTCAATGGAACAGAGCAGGATCAGTTTCCTTATAAGGTCAACATATGATGTTCTCCCATCACCACAGAACCTAAACCTCTGGGTAGGAGAGGATCCCTCATGTCCGTTGTGTTCATCACCTGCAACATTAAGGCACATTTTGACAGGATGTAAGGTGGCTCTTAGCCAAGGACGGTTTACTTGGCGCCATGACCAGGTGCTGCGATGTTTGGCCTTAGCATTGGAAGACAAGCGTAACATGACCAATAAGTTGCCACCTGTTCCATCAAAACATTACACACAAAAGACAACATTCCTCCACCCAGGAGAGCAACCACCAAGAAAAGGTGTTAAAACCAATCCTCGCCCAGGACAACTGGAAGCTGCTAGAGACTGCATCGCACAGTGAATAACTTATCTGAAGCAGCAGAGAGGAGCAGCAACTGGCTGTGGTTGAGACGGAAAGATTCTGGCTGGGGATCTCAAGAACAATAGAAAGAAAGAAATGCTGATGTACAGGTAAGTAAGCTGGGCTGAGTTGAGTGGGGGACGGGGGGGTGATGCTGGGACACCAGAATCACCGTCGAGCCCTCTTGAGGTGTCGTGGGCTAGTCGACGAAACACCGAGGATGGAAGGTGCCCACTTGAAGACCCCAGAGATGTACCCTACTTAGCTCAATCCAGACGGTTGTCATGCTGATGCGCTGGGGAGACCGCACTATGGTTGATCCCGAGCCAGCATCGCAGCCGTTGTGTGTGCTGATGCGCTAGGGAGGCAATAAGCTGATCCCTGGAGCCAGCATTACACTTCAGCCATCAACACCAGACAGAAGGATATCTACATCATCATATGGAAGGAAGCGCAAATGGATGGAGACACATATGGATCACATTAGTTTACTGTGAAGCTACGTCTTAGTTGGTGCTTATCTTGGCGAGAGCCAAGTTCAAATCAGCATGAAGTTTTAACATCTACTCTCATGTAATGGAAATCATAATAATACTTTGTGGCAGTCTCGTTCCCAGGGATGTAATATGTAATATAGCAGTTAGGCTCTGGGGATGCAATATATACTAATGCATGTGGTACCGTCAGCTAGCAGTCATGTGACTTTTGCACCGTGAATAAAAAAAAAAAGTGTATTCAGTCACAATGGGGTGAAACCATGCACTCTGATTGGCTGTTGGGGTAAACAATAAGTTGTAGTTAGGAACAGTTAGAACTGTAACTGCTTAAACTGCTCAGCCATCTCTTCAGTTCTCTTCAGCAACGCAAATTGATCTTTTACAAATACAGTTTGCCAAAGATGTGATATATTTTAGTTATCTTTGTGCAAATGAGTTACATGTTACATCCACGTTTTCAGAAGGCTTTGGTAGTTTACAGCATGTTGGTCTTATCAGAGAGGTCATTTAACACAGGCTTGATATGTTTGGGACTGCTAATGCTAATGTATCGGGTGCAGTTTGTTGGTCAGCCACTGTTGTCCATGTCATACTGTCTTTATTTAAAAAAAAAAAAGTAAATCATTGCAGGAAGTGAACTACTTATTCAAACTAACAATTGTATATAAAGTTTGAGTGGCACCAAAAAGTATTCATCCAATCTCAAGTCACAGCTGCAATTTATATTGACTGTTCCAACAATCATACTGTCCATTGTAGCGAGGCTGATATATTGTATGTTGGTGTCTCTCGTTAACTTTGTCTAAGTATCCTACCGAAACAGAACATTTATTTGTCAAGCTTGAAATTGAAAGGTAAGATAAGTAGACACAAATTCAAAATATTTTCAAGTTTTTGGTATATTTGCTGCTCTTCATCTGGTCATATTGGTTTAGCAGACTTGGTGCTGGTTAAGCTGGTTCAAGAAAAGAAAACTGAAACATTACAGATCTCTTTACTGAAAAGTTCAAGAGTGAACTGTGTGTTACTCTTATCAAATAACCTATTTTCTTGTCTAGTATGCTATATACCTGCTTGGTGCTCAGTAAGAGGCACATAAATATTATTTCAATTCCCACCTCCCTGTCAGTTTTCAGCAGGGACTACCCGTTTTCTTAGTGCACTATTTGAATTAGTATTAACAATAGTCTTCCAGTCAGGAGAGTTGTAAGGGGGAGAGTTCATGTGTTTGTGTTTTATGTGCTTGATATTTACCAGACCAAAGAACAGATCTGGCGTGTTTATTATGTTTATTTTAAGTTTTGGTATCTGTTTCTGAATCTTTAAATCCACATGGCATTGCACAGAAAAGCACAGAGGTCATTTTTAACTGTGATTACAAAGTTTGAGAACATTGAGAACTTGGAATTTATTCAAGCTGTTTCTTGGCCATGTCATGACAATTTAGTAGTGTCCAATTATTTTGTTTAGCTCAGCTCACCGTTACCACCCCTGCGCTGACTCGGGAGGGGCGAAGACGAACACACGCTGTCCTCCGAAGTGTGTGCCATTAGCCGCCTGCTTTTTTTACATACTGCAGACACACCATGCAGCCACCCAGAGCTGCAGCCCTGGGCAGCTTACAAGCAGGCCCGTAGGCGCCCGGCCAGACCACAGGGGTCGCTGGTGCACGGTGAGCCAAGGACACCCTGGCCGACCTAACCCTCCCTCCCCCTGGGCAGCGCTCGGCCAAGTGTGTGCCGCCCCCTGGGAGCTCCCGTCCTCAGTCGGCAAAGGAATAGCCTGGACACATACCGGCGACGTCCAGACTATAGGGCGCATTCTGCACTCCACGCGGAGTGCCTTTACTGGATGCGCTGCAATGGTCTCTTCTTAATCATGAATTGTCTGGCAAGCATACCTCTGTTCCTTGTTTTATGAAGACAAAAGCTTCTTCTAAATTATATGCCTGAGTTTATAGACCTCACTGTAGGCTAAAGTCAATGTTGACCTGCTGGGAACAAGTCAACATAACATGATATATGTTATAGCAGGGGGTGACTGTTTCACCTTTGATCTGTAGCATAGATTCACACAAAAAAACAGAAATGACCACTGTCTAATCAAACAGGTCAGAAAGCAGTTTCATGCAGTTTCATGTTGTTCTGTCTAAACTATAGAGCTATCCAGTGGAGTCACTAGGATGTTGGTGTGCGGCTTACTTTCCAGCTAATTAATTTCACCTGAAACTTTTAATTGGTTAAACCTGTACAGCCAGTTACTTTAGGCAGCTATCACCCCATTTCAAAGAATGTGTAAAGGCAAATGATAAGATCATTTTAACAGTATAAAACTAGTAAGAAGCTAATGAGGGTAAATATTTGACTGGTCCTTCCTGCAACTCCCCTTGCTTCAAACGAATACACCATGAGGTTAAAAGAAGAAACAAAACCCACTCCCAGCAAAAGAACATGTGTATTAAGCTGTGACTGCTGCAGAATATGATATATTATGAGCTTTATTTGTCAATAAACCATACACCACAATAGGAATTGTTAATATCTTTGCTCTGGGTGAGCATGTGTAATGTACAGAAAAAAAGCAAATGAAGTTTGAATAATACATCATCATTTTTCCTGTGGTCCATTTTCAAGTCAATTTCCTTAGTGAAATGAAGTACAATAATCTGAAAATGTTGGGCCCCCGAGTGGCTCACCTGGTAAAGGGATGGTCTCAGGGTGAGTCATACAGTTAGAGGAACACGAGTCTGCAGGGAGAGTAGCATTGGCTCTGATAATCTTGTGGGCTAGGGAGACAAAACAGGCAGGAACTGTTTATTCTCACCATGCTACAGCAAACCTGATTGGCCTGTCCTCCAGGGGCCTCAATAACATCTGTAAGAATAAAAAAGAAAATCTACTCACTTTCAAAATCTCACTTTCAAAAGTAGTATACCTGCTGGCATTTAAACTAAAATCAAATATTCAGTTTTCTGAATCTTTACTTCCTTTTTATAGTTTTTTTTCTTTCTTATTGTGCTTTTAAATGTCTTCAAAGATACGGTATTGATTGGATTGATCTGGTCTTGCTAAATCACTTCACCCTGACAATCTGACGATCAGCACGCAAGGGATTAAACATGGCAATTTTCAGTCAACTATTTCAAAACCTGATTAAAGTCTAACACTGCTGGGCATTGTTTGTTTTCCATACATGTGAGTGTACCATGAACACAGAATGAGAGACTGAGCCAAATCTGTAAAACAGCTGGATACAACTGGAGTATAATCAACTTGGGTAAAAAAAAATGTAAAAAATAAAAATTAAATTGTATTTGATTGTACACAGCAGACAGGCTCTTCATCTTAGAATGCCTAATTGTATGCAACATCAACTTCCAACTGAAGAATTATGTGCTGCTTGTGGTAGAACATGTGTCCATTCTAAGGGCTATTTCTTGTTTGAAAGGAATAATTGGTACCACAATTTGTGGCAATTCACTCCTTTCACAATTTTATACTTTCCAAAGCTCCGTGTCCAATCCTGTATTGATAAGAAGCATTGAGGGGATCTTTCCACTTCCATAAGCAAAACCCCAACAAGAAGACATTCCTTCTCCAAGTGTTTGGATCTAACAGGCATTCTGATTTTGAAGCCCAGTCATAACATGATGCCCAGGGGCTGCATGGCTCAGTGGCATCTGATATCCAGATATCCAGCCATCTATGGCTTCTTGGTTTAAGTCTTGTTGTGGTCTGCAATAACCAAAATATTTTCTATGACCTGCTTATTTCACCAAAATTGTACGTGAGTCTGGTATTTCTTAGCCTGGTACTTCTTTGCCTGGTGTGTGATGATATTTCTATATATAGACCAGTTGAGTTTTTTTCTGCAGGGACACGTTGCGGATTACTGTATACATTAATTTAATAAATGGAGTTGAATGTGGAGCAATATTTATTGCATTCCATACAATATTGTTTTTTTAGCCAAAAAATAAATTTAAAAAAACCCAAGAGCAAGAGGTGACCCCTTAAGTGGAGAGCAAACCACTAAGAAGGTGGATTTTATTTTCATGACCCCACGGATAACATTGTTTCTGCAGTGTTCAACTCCCATGTGTGTCTCTTGGTTTTATTGAATTCTCTTTTTGTCTTTCTCCTTGCTTACTTTTCAATAATTCCCAAATCCCATTTAATGGGAAGAAAACATACCACTGAAGAAATGCTTGCAAAAACAAACCAATATTCCATGATTTGTTTGTCCTTCATTAGCCAGGCTAATACTATCAACACCCAGGATCTCATTTGTTAACAGATAGTATCATCCGTCTCTGGTTTGTGTAGGAGCAGATGAAACCATAGTTCGGCTGGTGAACGGATCTTCACCCTCTGAGGGCCGGGTGGAGGTGCACTACGACAAGCGCTGGGGGACAGTGTGCGATGACGGCTGGGACAAAAAGGACGGGGACGTGGTCTGCAGGATGCTGGGATTCAAAGGAGCCAGGGAGGTTCATAAAACTGCAAGATTTGGGCAAGGTAGGTTGGAAACAGCTGACCCAAGTGTCCTTCTCCTCCACTGACCAGGTGACAAGATTAGCAGGTGAATCTTGATTCCTGCATCACCTCTTTGGTTTGCAGCCCCAGGTCGGTTTGGGTAGCTACTTTGTAACTTCAGACATTTGCAGGGATCTACGCCACCAGAATGTCACCAATTTTACCAGAAGACAAGTTGGTCCTATTTCCAGACATACTGTACATCAAGTCTTCTTTGAAATAAGAAAATGTACAAAGTCATAGCTCAGGTAGTTTTGCTGGGGGCAAAATAAAAGAAAACTAAAAACAGTTCATAATAAAAATAAAAATAAGTGCTGTACAAAACTGTGAGGGTTAAATTATGATACATACTAGCTTACTGTATACCAGTTTTTTTTTTTCGTTTACGGACATTACATCAGTTAGTTCAAAGTGCTTCAAAAAACATGCTGAGTTACTGAGTTAAATTACATTGTCTTTATCACGGTCATTTCTGTACGTATTCTGAGCCCAAGGGAACACACATTTCCTTCCTGAGCTGTAGTTTGAGTTGTACTTTATCAACTCATTTTAATATGCGGAGCAAATACTGTATGTTAACATCTTGCCAGGATTGCTTTGTATTTATGTAATTATTAAGAATGTGGTCAGTAAAATGGTTCATTCATTTATTAAGTTATCCTATCATTTGATTTTGAGTAATTTAGTGTTGCCTATTACTCGCCTGTGTGGTAATTTATGACATCCAGCAAAGTAATTATTGATTAAACATCTTTTAAAGCTAATTGAATATCCACAATACAGTAAGAGACACAAGCAACATACATAATCAGATGTGACTGATGTTGGAAAAATTCAGTATATTAAAAAGATTACTGGTAATACAATGAAACCCTGTAAATTGAGAGGTAACAGAATTAATACAATCTTCCTGTTTTTTTTTATTTTTGTATGTAACATGATAGGGTGGCAGTGGATGCCAGTAAATTAATTCATCTTTATTTTGGTTCAACTATACAAAGTAGCTATGAATAAACAAAAACAGAGATTGTCAGGCCCTATATACTGTAGTAACTATACCTAAAGATATTTTTGAGTTTTTTTAATATTAAGTGGATGCAAATTGTAGCCCTCCACTATTTATTTGCTGTTCTTTACAGTGGTATGTCATCTTAAGCAGTTGGTACCCAATAAGATTGTCAGTAGATCCTCTTTAAAACTAAATAATAAAATATTGACCATGTGTTTCTCACATACAGTACTGTGCAAAAGTTTTAGGCAGGTGTGAAAAAATGCTCTAAAGTAAGAATGCTTTCAAAAATAGACATGTTAATAGATTAT
Organism: Acipenser oxyrinchus oxyrinchus; assembly: GCA_030684275.1. Classification (NCBI taxonomy): domain Eukaryota; kingdom Metazoa; phylum Chordata; class Actinopteri; order Acipenseriformes; family Acipenseridae; genus Acipenser; species Acipenser oxyrinchus. The sequence goes on along the minus strand of CM060251.1, from coordinate 73,773,339 downwards.
ATTTATCAATTAACTAAATGCAAAGTGAGTGAACAGAAGAAAAATCTAAATCAAATCCATATTTGGTGTGACCACCCTTTGCCTTCAAAACAGCATCAAGCATCAATTCTTCTAGGTACACTTGCACACAGTTTTTGAAGGAACTCGGCAGGTAGGTTGGCCCAAACATCTTGGAGAACTAACCACAGTTCTTCTGTGGATTTAGGCAACCTCAGTTGCTTCTCTCTCTTCATGTAATCCCAGACAGACTCGATGATGTTGAGATCAGGGCTCTGTGGGGGCCATACCATCACTTCCAGGACTCCTTGTTCTTCTTTACGCTGAAGATAGTTCTTAATGACTTTCGCTGTATGTTTGGGGTCGTTGTCATGCTGCAGAATAAATTTGGGGCCAATCAGATGCCTCCCTGATGGTATTGCATGATGGATAAGTATCTGCCTGTACTTCTCAGCATTGAGGAGACCATTAATTCTGACCAAATCCCCAACTCCATTTGCAGAAATGCAGCCCCAAACTTGCAAGGAACCTCCACCATGCGTCACTGTTGCCTGCAGACACTCATTCGGTATCGCGCTCCAGCCCTTCGGTGAACAAACTGCCTTCTGCTACAGCCAAATATTTCAAATTTTGACTCATCAGTCCAGAGCACCTGCTGCCATTTTTCTGCACCCCAGTTCCTGTGTTTTTGTGCATAGTTGAGTCGCTGGCCTTGTTTCCACGTCGGAGGTATGGCTTTTGGCCGCAAGTCTTCCACGAAGGCCACTTCTGACCAGACTTCTCCGGACAGTAGATGGGTGTACTAGGGTCCCACTGTTTTCTGCCAGTTCTGAGCTGATGGCACTGCTGGAGATCTTCCGATTGCGAAGGAAGTAAGCATGATGTGTCTTTCATCTGCTGCAGTAAGTTTCATGGCCGACCACGCGTCTGGTCCTACGTACCCATTTCTTTGTGCTTCTTCAAAAGAGCTTGGACAGCACATCTGGAAACCCTGTCTGCCTTGAAATTTCTGCCTGGGAGAGACCTTGCTGATGCAGTATAACTACCTTGTGTCTTGTTGCTGTGCTCAGTCTTGCCATGGTGTATGACTTTTGACAGTAAACTGTCTTCAGCAACCTCACCTTGTTAGCTGAGTTTGGCTGTTCCTCACCCAGTTTTATTCCCCCTACACAGCTGTTTCTGTTTCAGTTAATGATTGTGTTTCAACCTACATATTGAATTGATGATCATTAGCACCTGTTTAGTATAATTGTTTAATCATACACCTGTCTATATGCCTACAAAATCCTGACTTTGTGCAAGTGTACCTAGAAGAATTGATGCTGTTTTGAAGGCAAAGGGTGGTCACACCAAATATGGATTTGATTTAGATTTTTCTTCTGTTCACTCACTTTGCATTTAGTTAATTGATAAATATAATCTATTAACATGTCTATTTTTGAAAGCATTCTTACTTTAGAGCATTTTTTCACACCTGCCTAAAACTTTTGCACAGTACTGTAGCACTGAAATGTTCTGGTTTGTAATAGTGTTAATGACCTACAGAATGTGTTGGAGACAAATAAAACTCCAAAACTTAATTAAAGTCTTCTCTGTTCATCCTCAGAGCTGAGGAGGGACCTCCCATCTTTGGGTGAGAGAGTAGTTCAGTCTCCATGGTCATCCAAATCTCATTTGGAGGCTGCCTACCAAATAGTGTGGCTATTTTGTGATGTGTGCAGTACGGACCACTGAGGACTTATTTAAGAATTAAAACCCTAGGTGAAATGCAAGCAATATGCTACAGATAAAAACATTCAAAAGAAAACAAAACACACACTACTCCTGTGTATTCTTACATGATGCACAGAGAATACAAACAGTACGAATCAAAACCAAACCCTCCAGCAATGATGAAAGTTTCTCATCATTTATTTTGGGTTATTTAAAGGTGGAAAAGCCATTATTCCACTGTGGCCATCGAATGGGTTGTGTAATAATGGTTCAGTTCTACCTCGGGCAGAACGGATTGAATAAATACTACTGAGCTAGTGTTGAGATTAGCAGAAAATGCAGTCCCATTTTTAAAAGCCCATTTCATTGCTATTGTCATGGTCTGGATTTGGATTTTGAATCATCCTACTGCTTCCCTTTCTATTAACTTGCATTGGCAGGTCATAATAAAGTAAAAACCAGCACTAGCATGTGTTGGCTTCAATCAACTTGCCTTTCATGAATAAATTTTGTTGTGCTGGAAAACTTTTGGTTCTTAACCTTTTTTTTTTAGTCTGTAAATTTGTCAAAAACAAAAAACAAAAAACCTGAACCTTTATTGTGAAGTTATTCTGAGGTGTAAAGTAAAATCAGTTACCACGTAAAGGAAATTTAAAATATGCAGCTACTACATAGTTTTAAATTCTCATTCTTGAAAATACACTTGTATCAGCACTCTTAGCAGTGCAACACCATTGAAATTGACAGCACCCCTCTGTCTGCCTCACCTGGATTTGCACTTGGATAATATGTGAGACACTGAAATTGACTGTATTTAGTTCAGTGTATTTGTTCTTTTATTATCAAATAATAAAAACCAGAGGCTCCCTCCGGAGTGGCGCATCCAGTAAAAGCACTCGCGCAGAGTGCAGGATGCGCCCCATAGTCTGGACGTCGTTGGTTCGAGTCCAGGCTGTTCCTTTACCGACCGAGGATGGGCGCTCCCAGGGGTCGGCGCACAATTGTCTGCACGGGGGGAGGGAGGGTTAGGTCGGCCAGGGTGTACTCGGCTCACCGCTCACCGCGCACCAGAGACCCCAGTAGTCTGGCGGGCGCCTGGCTTGCCTGTAAGCTTCGCAGAGCTGCGTCGTCCTCCGACGCCGTAGCTTGGTGCGTCTGCAGTGTGAAAAAAAAAGCGGTCGGCTGACGGCACAGGCTTCGGATGACAGCGTGTGTTTGTCTTCGTCACTCCAGAGTCAGTGCATGGGTGGTAGCGGTGAGCTGAGCTAAACAAAAATAATTGGACACTATTAAATTGGGGAGAAAACAACAAAAAAACAAATTGGCGACTACTAAATTAAAAAAATAATAAGTAATAAATAAATAAATAAATAAATAAATAAATAATAATAATAATAATAATAATCAAAAAAACTCCCATAAACCAAAATGTTAAATAATTCAGAATTAGAAGCTTAAACGTCTGCTTTCTGTGCTGTAGGTCACAAATCTGCAACACTAAAAGAAGAGAAGCAACATAAATGTTAATCTATCATTTGTTATTTAGAAATCTGTATTAAAAAACAAAAGCCTAGGTTTTGGAACCTGGCAAAGCATGCAAGATTCATGACATGTTGGGAAGGGGAAAAATTGTAGGATGCTGTAATACATATTTTTTCAAAATATGTTTTCTTTTGAAGTCTGATTTCATGTGTGATGACCACAGCTTAAAAACATCTGAACACAAAATACAAAAATGTATGATTTCATTGCACACGGTGTGCAGCTCTTTAAAAACAAAGAAAACAGAGAGTATTCCAATTATTTCCATTGGTGCTATAAGTCTACGTTACATGCAATTAATACAGCAGTGGCTTGGTTCCAATCGCCAGTCTCTAATTTCTTGTCCTGGTGGCATTTGGCTAATAGTGTTTCCTTTCACAGGGAGCAAAGCTGTAAAACAATAGCTGAAGACAATGTACATGTCTGTGCTCAGGAGTGTGCTGAGCAGGGTGTTTTACTCTTGGAACTATCAGGACCAAAGCCACAAGTCTGTATTTTATTAACAGAGAGCTTTTACAACCTCCCATAGAGCCAAATATTATCTGTTTCATAGGATACACTGGAAATATGCAGCAAAGCATCCTGTTATGATGTTGCACTGATTGTTTTTGTGACCTTTACAGCAAACAGTACAACAGCGCTGGATTATAAAGGGTTTTTAGACCCAGTGCAGACCATGGGGTACATCCCACTGATAACAACTGGGAGTAAAGAGCTTTGAGAATCTGCTCCCCTGTGTGTTATTGCTTTCGTGAGATGACCCTTATCGAAGTTTACTCTTGAGTAACGCAGTAAAAGTAGTGTAAAGTTTAGTAAGACCTAGTAAATATGTGGTAATACACATTAAAGCAGGTTGGGAATGGGACTCAGGTTTACCCCGAGTCTTAGGCCTTGTCTTCATCTGCCACTGGGGCCGAGCTAAAAGAATTCTGAACCTGTTAGTTCTCCTCAGCAGCATTGACTGAGATACAAACAGTTTGAATTGGAATAGGGATTGAGAGAAATCTCTTAGGCCTAGTCATGCTGATACACTATAGACTGTACACAAGACAGATATTTGGAAATTCAATAGGAACCAGATGTGGCAAGTGCAATCCCTATGGGAGCCATTGTATACTGAGCCTGAAGTTTATGTGACTTTGAGTTACCGTGGAGAAAAACTATTATTTGTTCTTCCAGGCTCTGGATTCATTTGGATGGATGACGTTGCCTGCACAGGGACAGAAGAAACGATCCTTCAGTGCAGATTCGCAGGCTGGGGAAAGACTAACTGTGGACATGTGGAGGACGCTGGCGTTACCTGCAACCCATAGCAGGAACGTTGAACAAGAGAGGAAATAGGAAGCAACTGTCAAAACAAATAATACATGGATATGGGCATCAACTTCAGCAAGACAAATTGTTTTACTTTATCCATAAACATCCATAATGGTGACTGGCTAGTCCACAAACAGTTCCTGCTTTTATGGCATATTGTAGTGGTTTGAGATGGCTTCTGATGGATGCTGTCTGTTATGAATACCCTAATTTAACCAGGAAAAGAAACCCACTAGGTCTGAGCTCTTTTCATACTAAGGGGTTCCTGGCATGACAACACAAGCCAAAGTATTGGACATTGCAGCACAATACATTCATGAGATAATAATATAACTGTGTATACAAAAAAAAATAATCTGATAATAGGTTTATATCTATTTTAATGTAATAGGTGTCTATTTAGAATGTTTTTAATTTAGGTACCATAATGTAATCTATTTGTTTCCACGAACATATACGATCCAGATTAAACCATGCATTTACACTAACTGTAGTAAATGTGCAACAGCTGTTTTTCTTTCTCTTCAGATTAATTGATTTGTTTTTTTATATATATTTCTTTGAGAGTTTTGTTATGTTATATTGACAATGTGAGAATAATGCAGATGATTTAATTCACATGTTAACTTTTATATGTACTTTTTAAAATTGACAAATAAAATATATCTATGTTTATACATGTGCATTGTTCATTGTGAGGATTTCAAAACTATTAACACTGAGCAGATAAGTAACTTAAAGAAAATCACTGAAATCTACTGGCTCTAGATAGTATGAACAACACAGCTGACAAATGCTATTTAGTAAAACAGTTTTAAGTTTTCAAAAAAAGGCAAACTCCAAATCACAACACAAAACAAGTAGTACAGAAAGTGATTTAAGCTGATACACAAATCATATACCGGTACATACATTATATAACCAAGGCAGTTCATGATGACCAAAATGTATTGTGTGGTGCGAGTACAGGGAAATCAGACACATGGAAGTTATTCAATTAATAACAGAAAGGGTAACACACTGTATGAGGGGAAAAATGACAATTACCTTGTTAATGTACTGCAATTTATATCACATGTATCATTAAAAATACTGCAGGCCCTACTTTGAAGCAAAGAGCAAAGGGAAACGCACATTTCCTCATAGGAATAAAACCGTGTTATTTGTATAACAGTAGAAAGAATCGGAACACTTGATTTATTGTTTTTATTTATTTATGTATTTATTTATTCAGTGTTGTGTACCATTAATATGAAGTAAGTAAGGTTTGGGGGTGGGGCAGTTCCCATGACAGAAAGGTTACTTTATATTTGGAAAGCTTACATTTAATAAGCAGCACTAATGGTAGTCTATTTTCACATCAGGAATTTGAAGTGATTAATTTCCCAAAAGTTCTGCATTCTTCTAAAGGTATTTGAAATTCTGCACACTAAATGGTTTTGTCACTGAAGAAAGAGATACTAAAAAAAAGTCAACATTTTTTGCAACCTGCCATTGGGTTTTGCTGCTTTACACTGAACACAGTGCTTCTGACTTGGACATCAGAGCTCTCACACTTCACAGGGTGTGAGGCCAGCACCCGTCAGAGAAAAAGTGCAGGAGCAGGGGGTTGTTCTTTGAGCTGCTAGAGCACTACAAGTGGCTTTCAATTTGTAGCTTCCATTATTATTATTATTTTCATTATTGAAATAATAAGGGATAGTTAGTTTCAAGACATCTGTCTTATGTTTATCTGATAATTTCCCTTTACGTTTGGGGCTCCCTTCGTGATCCATTGATGTCCCCCGAATAGATCTTGATTCAACTCCCAATGAGCCATTTCCTGCTTGGGTTGCAGATCAAGAAAAAGTTAACATATTGCCCCCATCTTTTCACTGCTGAATCTATTTAAAGTAATTTAAATGAACAATAACAGACCCAAAAAAACCTGAAAAATACTCCTTTGTCAAGTGCTGTGAAAGACTAATACTGATATAAACTAGGGAACTTAGTGAAGTAATTACCAGATAAGGATACAAGAGATGTAATCCTATCCATATTATTATTGGCTGTCTAACTTTCCAAAAAATATTCAGCTGCTGTCCAATATCCAATGAGGACACTCTAGTGAAGCTTATGAAGAGGTAGAGACTCATACTGCTTTGAGTAAATTCTGAATAAATGATGAGACCTTGCAGGTACAACCAGTTCTGTCGCAGCAGTCTTTTAGCTTGGAGACATGAAAACACTTGGGTGCTTGACTTATGGATGATATGAATGATCCACTTGTAACATTCAGTCTTGGTCAATATAATGGGTATACTGTCAGGGGTATAAATTTGGTGCTATAGGGTACCATAGATGATAGTTTCTCATTGTGTCCGGACTACTCACATGACCCACCCACACTCATCCATATACACAGGAGAGAAGGTTTGTATTGCATAGGAAGTTGGGGGGGACAGGGTTTGATAATTTAGTACCAGTAGGCTCTCTAAAAAACAGTTTACCACCAACTTTCAAAACGATTTGCACCCCTGACTGGAACCAATAACCCTAATTTACTGCCAAACCTCCTGAGAATCTGAAAGTGGTTAATACAAGTTCTATGATGTAGGTGTGCTCATGGTTTGTGAATATATTGCAGATATCTTTGTTATTTATATAGGCTAAACAATAAAATAAACTTGCCGACAGCATGTTGCAAGGTGGAGGCCATCCAAGGAGTTTTAACAAGGAACAGATGCTTGGTAATTTCCAGGTCAAGGACACATCCAAGGTCTAGGGCAAACTAATGTAGTTGTTATGAGAAATAATTCCAAGATGCTGTGAAAATGCCATAACCACATTCTTTAAATAAAAGAAAGCTGTATAAGAATTTGGGATGAATGGCTTTGGGGTTTTAAGATCTAAACATGGCGATTATTCTTCAAAAGCTGCCATCGATACTGTGTTTATTGTGTATGGACTAGTTTAGCAGCTGCATGTTTTCTATAAAACTGAGCTTGGTGGATTAGGGGACTTTAGTAACGTTGGTTATTTTATGCACTTTTAACTCTGGGTAAAATATGGATTTTACAAGTGGTTTGGTGGTTTCAACTTAGCACTCAGTGGATCAGATGACAAAACCACCACTGTGGGTCAGCAGAGGGCAAGAGTTGAACTGCTCCATCTCCTCTGTGTATATTGCTCTGTAAAGAAAATAGAAGTGACTTCAGTCTTCAAAGCTGACAATCTATTGTGACCAAAATTCATAACTCAACAAACATTTAGGCTCCAATTTACAAATGGGAATTGCATATTACACTGTTGCCATTTTTCTGGGGAAAGACCATTAAATTCAGTTATATGTGCAGGCGCATAACATTCAGAAGAAGAAAAATACAACTTAATTTAAAGTTTGTCCCAGTAAAAACTGGACATGGGAAGAGGCTCTTTGAACACTTTTGATGTTATACTGAAATTAAATAGACAGAAATGGGGACCTTACTTTAGCACAACATAGAGTATATATATATATATATATATATATATATATATATATATATATATATATATATATATATATATATATATATATATATATAGCTCAAAGAGCCAGCTGCTTAACGTTTCGATATGTTGCACATATCTTTCTCAAGGAGCCTGTGTTTGAATCAAAACATTGGAGGTATTTATAGGTTTTTGACGGCATGACAACTACTTGTTATTGTTTACATTCAAATCTATGATTTATTCTTACATGATGTAATGCTGTTCTATATATTGTGACATCATTTTTACTTCTATCTTTGAATCTGTATTAATTCTAATTAACATTACTTTATATAAATTTATATTTTTATTATATCATGCAATGCTGGCTCTGAGGATCAGTCTAGATTTGGCCTCCCCAGCGCATCAGCATGCACAACTTTTGAACAAACTTTGTTTATGTATTTAAATGTTATATATCTATTGAAGTTAATTAGTTCATTCTTTTCTGTTGAGTCCCGCTGGCATAATCAGTATTCAGTCTATTTATCCATTTACTTTCTTTTATTCTTCTATATGTCGCATTGTCTAATTTTAGCTGTTCTAATACTACAAACTTTACATCATTTATGTCATGTCCTTGACTGGTGAAGTGCTGTACTATTGGTTCATTCATTTTTTATTTCTAATTAATGAAAGGTGGTTCTGAATTCGTTTATATAAAGTAGTTCCAGTCTCTCCAACATATTTGATTTCATCACATTTTTCACAGGCTATTCCATAAACAACATTGCTATTTTTACAGTAGGTATTAGTTTTAGTGGATATGTGGTGTTCTTATGTTTAATTATATTTTTACTTTTATCTATGTATTTACACACTTTACATCTACTGGTGCACATGTTCAGTAGAACCTATTGTGTCAATTATTCTTTTATGTTTACTGTGAACTAAAATATCACCTAAATTAGCTTCTCTTATGAATGCTACAACTGGGGCCTTAAGAAATACTTTTTAAATTTTTCTGAATTATGTAGAATCCATAAGTGTTTCCAAACTATCTTAGAAATATTGGGCAAAAGTTTAGAGTAAGTCATTATTAATGGGACTCTTTTGACCTTTTTATCTCTAGTTTTATAATCTAGTAGATCATCTCTTTTTAGTTTATCCACTTTTCTTAACTCCGTCTCTATAATTCTTTCTTTGTATCCTCTTTTTTAAGATTTGTTTTAATACATTTCTTTGTTTTACCTAGTCACTTTCTTTTGAGCATATTCTTCAGTATTCTTATTCCTAGACCCTTTGGGATTGCCCTTTTAGTGTGTATCGGATGTGCAGAGGACATGTGTAAATACTGGTGCATGTCAGTAGGTTTACAGAAGAGGTCAGTCTCAATTGAACCTTCTTCAAGTTTTACTATGGTATCTAAAAATTCTATTTCTTTCCTTGTCCATCGAAGGTCCACCTTAATATTACTGTGTATTTCATTTGCTATTTTATGAAACTGGAAGAGAACCTCTTCTCCATGTGTCCAAACCCCAAAAATATCATCTACAAACCGAATGTATTCTAAAGGTTCTCTTTCCGATTTTCTAAGTAATTGTTCTTCCCATTTTCCCATGTATGTACTGGCAAAATGCATTCCTAATTTAGATCCTATTGCTGTACCATCGTTTTGTTTGTAATTCTTATCAACAAATGTAAAATAACTGTTTTCTAAAACTACGTTGATCAAGCATCAAGCATCAATTCTTCTAGGTACACTTGCACACAGTTTTTGAAGGAACTCAGCAGGTAGGTTGGCCCAAATATATATTAGGGCTGTCAAAGTATTAAAAAAAAAAGATTAATCGTGGGATTAAAAAAAATAATCTAACGACAAATCACCCTTTAAATAAACGTTTTGTTTAGAAAGAGTTCATTATGAAGTAAAAACCTCCCAAGAATGCACGATCCCAGCTCTTTTCCAAGTTGCTCTTTATTACATTAGGATGTATAAAAAAAAAATTGCTTAGCTTGGATGTTTTTTGTTTTTTTTACCACTTTAAATATATTGGTTTCTGTAGCGATACAATACTTTTGATCACAAATGTTTGCAGTCAAAAATCTTTTTTTTTTTTTTTTCCAATTCACTTTACATGCGGCAGTGTGGAGTAGTAGGGCTCTGGACTCTTGACCGGAGGGTCGTGGGTTCAATCCCAGGTGGGGGACACTGCTGCTGTACTCTTGAGCAAGGTACTTTGATATCTTGTAAGAATTGTAAGTCGCCCTGGATAAGGGCGTCTGCTAATAAATAAATAATAATAATAACATGCCAACTGGATTTTGCTTGTATCGCATGTAAACACAGCAGCCATCTGTTAATTCGTGCAGAAAGGGAACGAAGTGTGGCAGAATAAGTGGAAAAACACAAATTAGTGTGCATAACCAGTACATCCCTGTGCCGTCAGCCAAAAAAGTTACATTACACACCTAGTACCGGTATATTACATCATTTCAGAGGACGAGGGAGCTGGTTTTAAAAGGTCACTAATCTTGCATTTAGTTTTTATTTTGTAACCGCTTTCTCACTCAGCCTGTCAGGCTAGGGTTAAGTCTGCTTTCTGATCGCTTGTCGCTGGTTTCCAAAGCAGCGACAGTGTCCATGAGTTGACGAACTCCATGAAGATCGCTGCTCCACAGTATTACACTATGTTTTAAAAGTAGTCTACTGACAAGTGCTCATCGACAGGCCGCACGGATTATAGAAACACGGTTTAGTAACACACACACATAACTGAGATTTCTTCTTGCAAACATACTCCTCCACGATACAACCTGTGCATTTAAACTAGATCTTTAAATAAAATATCATGAAATAATAATTTAAAAAAGATATGCACTTAAGCACTACATAGGCAAACAAAATAATTATGACAAAATCCAATCGACAAATGTAACTAATAACAAGCTTTACTTGAAACTCAGCCTGCCAGTACAGGTAACTGTCTTTTTTTAACAATACCATAGGAATTATTTTTGTTTTAAATAACCTGTTTTTTTAATTGCAACTTGCTTTTTCACTGCTACTTTTTTTAATTTCTGATCTCGCGTCCACTCAACAATGCAGCGACAGTCTGGGAATGTAAATGTAAGAAGATCAAAACAGAGGACTGAGATTAACGAGCGTTAAAAACATTAACGCGTTATACGTTTTTTCTAGTTAATCGCAGAAGTTAACTGCGATTAATTGACAGCCTATATATATATATATATATATATATATATATATATATATATATATATATATATATATATATATATATACTGAAGTTAACGGAGAGCTGTATTGTTGGTAATACTAATAGAAGATATGGCAGGCAAGCACACATATTTTTTTCTCTTTAAACTGTGTGCAGCCGTCATGACAAATATTTTATTGATTATTTTCGTTATTGTCGACCTCTTATATTAAAAATAACCGTTTGACAAGACCATTTTAATTTTACAAAACCCTTGGACTACTAATGTTAAAGATTACTGTCACTCACTCACTCATTTTCAATTTGAGATTGTGTGTTTTGTCCCTCGGTCGCCACCGTCTCCCTTGTCTCCTCCCCATTGTCAACAGACAATTTTTGAATTCTTTGGGCGCGTTTTCGTTTTATTGTGCTGCACATTGACACAGGAGGGGTATGTACTGCTAGTTTTATTTTATATATTTTTTTCATCAATGTAAAGTAAAGCAGTAATGTCAAAACAGTATTTGAATGTATCACAGAAACTTTAATTTTAACAAACACGTTCTTTTTGGGGTATTTTGATTAAGGTAGTTTTAAATTCGGTATTAAACAATACCCTTTAATACATTTAAACAAGTTCTTATTATAAATACTACTACTATTAATAATAATAATAATAATAATAATAATAATAATAATAAAACTGGTTGCTTCCCCTGGCTGGAGCAATATTTTTTAAACTCGTTTCAGAGTTTGTTCACCATTGTCTCTACAATGAAACGGCAGACACGTTGTTGCATTTTATATTTTGATCAGCTTTCAAATTCAAAGTAACAATTAGGAGTATTTCATTGTCTTTTTGTTTTTGAAGACGTGCGCCTTGTTACAAAGAAAATTCGCCACTTCAACTTGTTCAAGAGACGAGTCGGATCTAACAGCTGTGGGCTACCGCTCTGCGAGAAAATAAGTTACTTTTCTCTCAGCTTGTGGTTTTGTATTGTTACTTGATACTTGCCATCGTTCCTGTGAACGCTTATTTATAAGCACGTTTTTAGCGTTTCTGGTTCACTTTTAAATAAACAAATACATATTGAAATATTATTCAAATGTTAAATTACATTTGTTGCGTTTGTGTCCGCCATAAAGTAGACACCATTAATCAAGACTCACTACTTGCTTGGGTACTCAGGCAGTGCAAGCTTGGCTCAGGAATTGAACTATGCCAATAAGCTGGTCAAGGAAACAATAAAGGATGGGCCTTCAAAATCCTGCAGGAACTAATGTATCAAATTGCCTTACTTGTTGCTATGATGACCCTCACATGCTTGATTTTAATATAGTAAATCTTTTCTATTTATTTTGACAGGTTTTTTTTTAAATCAGAGACAAAGTGAAACAGTATCCCCTAACGCCATGGAGGCAGCCACTAACTTTAAGACTCCCTGCAAACAGGACAGAGTGAAGAGAGGGTCTGGTATGTATAATGAAGTGTTTTTTTCATGGGTGTGGCTAGTGAAAACAAAAAACAAAATCCTATAACCTCTTCATGCTGCAGTTTCCCCACACTAATCACCACACACTAGATGCTATATTAGGGATAAACCCCAGTAGTTTATTGAAAATACAAAAATAAAAACTTTTAGGGAACGTTCTTGAGGGTGAAAGATGATTTTAAATAATAAAGCAATTTTAAAAAATCTCATACAAAATACTACAATTTTTTGTTAGTCCAGAGTACAGTAAAGTATATATTTGTATTTATTAATGTGCTTAAAAAATACAAACACCATATAAGTAGTCCTAAAATGAAGTGCACATAAGCAGTACAGAACAATGATCACCAGTAGCAGATGACATTCAAATGAGAAAGGCAGATCTTAAATTCCTACTCTTGATTCATACAAAGAAATACTAACCACGTAAAAATAACAGGATGCACACCAGCAGTTTCTTTCAAAACAGTTACAGCAGAATATCAGATGTTAAGGGAATCTGAACTTTTTGGAAATTAGGCTGGCACAGCCTTTAAAAGGACATAACAGCTTTTGTGCACCCACCTCATTTTAAGATCCAGATTCTACACAGCCTTTCTTTTGTGTCTTTTCTTCTTTGGATGGAAAGGGTAAACCACAGAAGTACCACAGTCTGAGACTTTCTGACATTGTAATTTGTCTAACGATAATGCAGTGGATGCAACAAACCATACAATCGAAGCAATAATATCAAGGTTGTTTTTGATGACAAATTACACCCTGGTCCTGTGTTTCCTCATCACTGACTATTAAAGTACTTATTCCTGTGCAGGTTTTGATTTGGATAAATGTCTAGCAGCAACAATTCATTCATGTTTAAGCTGACATGGCATATGCTGTTTGTCAGAGAATACAACTAGATATAGTGTATATTTGCATTAAATAAGTATATAAATTCTGGCCTACTTTAGAAATTAAGAGAATTGTATTTTACAGTAAAACTTCTCAATCATCGCCTTGGCTGTACTTGTGTATAACCACAAGGCAACATAATTGTTACCTCTAATTTTTTTTGTCTAAATTGGGTGTTTGCAATTGCTAAACCAGAATCATTGAATAGTGAATGATTCAATAATTTCTGCTGTATTTAAGAGGAACTACAAATGTAGTGAAGCTGTTTCCCCCATAGGTAGACTTGAATTTGTGAATAGCGTGGTTGATACAATAGTCAGAACTCTGTCAGTTTTCTTGAGTAGAGGAGGTAAGTCAATCCTATGCGATGACCTGTGGGAGAAGTTTGTCAGTCTGCTGACTAGATCCTTTTAGAAAGGATACAAGTGATGCCTACCAGCAACTTTTCCTGAGTATTACAGTGAACACTTTAGCATCTAAATTACACAAAGGATAAAGAAAGTCTTACAAATAAAAATCAATTTGCTAGAAAAAAAACAAAAAACATTATTATAGCCAAACATAATGTTGTCGACATTATGTCATTAAAAAGGCTGGAGGGAAAAACACTACAGTGGTTTTCAAATATTCAGTTATTAGAATAACATCTGTCTCAGTTTATGCTTTTCGTTCTTTGTCATTTTTTATAGTGTTCAATTTTAAAATGCTTGCCAATGATGATGTGTGAATAACAAATACGTATGATATCAGCCACATTAAGAACAGCCATCTAACAAACAAATCCGGTGATTGTAATGTATTATCCAGTCACTTAGCTTTCATTTCTCCCCACTAGGTTTTAATGTGTAAAGCAGAAATCTCAAATTTACTGGGAGCATTTACCATTTACTCTAGGTGTTTGGCAATAACAAAAATATAATTTAAAGGCTGTGGCAGATCTTGTGTTTTTGCAGGTGAAAACATTTTAAAAGGCGGCTTTACAATAAAAAAACAGGAAAAAAGCTGACAACATGGTCTTCATTCTGTACAATAAACAAAAGGCAAAGCTAGAAAAGATTGTAGTACAAAGACACCAAGGAACTATGTTTTTAACTTAACACTGAACATAATTGTTGGACACTGCAGCGTCTAAACGAATACATAAATAGAACATCACATCAAAATTGAACCTACCTGTAATGCATTTACTTTCTTCTTTGAGAACAGGCGGGTCTTTGGGAACTCCATCCTCAATGGTTATTCCAGCTTCTCCCTTCATGCAGAAACTGGGATGCGGAACTGGTGTGAATGTGTATCTCATGAAGAGGTCAGTAAGAAATATGCAGTGTCAGTGGTGCATATATTACCAAATACAATTACAAACTGTATATTACTTGTTAATGCTGTTTCTAATATTGTAAAGGTATAATATGTTTCACTTCTCTCTTCTCTAAATTTGAAGAACTGACAAAGAGTTCCAGTCTCCCTGGGCCATAAAGAAGATCAACAGCAAGTGTGCCAAAACCCAGGTGCAAGTCTACCAGAAACGGCTCAATGAGGAGGCTAAGATTCTAAAAAACATACAGCACCCAAACATTGTTGGTAAGTGTCCACATTAAAGAGAAATATATATACTGTATGTATGTGTGTGTTTTTGTACATTAACCTGAAACAGCTTTTCATTTGGACAAGGCAACTAAGCCAAGGTTTAATTAAGGGTACCACATTTAAACAGATGTGTATTTAAATTTGGATTACTAATACTAAACTATTTATAGCCATTGATTCACTTTCCAGCCACTTTATGCATTGAGTAAGCTCAGTATCTTGCTTTATTACAGTACTTGAAGAGTTATGTACTGTAAAATAAATATGGAATGTAGTTCAAGCAATGTAAACTGAACTCCATGATATTATGTAGAGCTCAGAAATATGTCAATGTAATTGTCATTACTAAAGTTAATTTCATGAAATACTGTACTGTACCTTTTCACCAGATCATCAGACATGAGAATAACATCAAAAGTGACTGTCAACAAATATCCATTTAGACTTGACACTTTTGATAGATTTCACCATGATTTCTAAATGTATGTATACACTTTTTATGAAGTGCTTGATTAGTTACCGAATTAACCAACAACAATTATTACTAAAGACCAAATAAGTCTAAGACGAGCACAAGTATGGCCTTATTATCCCACAGATGATTGTCCCCAACTTTGGAGGCAACCATATATTTGCATATATCTATAGAGCTGCCTGTCCCGTTGTGATCAGCATTTCGAAGTTATCAAGCATATCAGATCTGTGGGTAAAATAAGCTATTTGTTCGTCTGTTTGTCAAATTTACGTTTGTATATGTGCATACAGCGTATGTAGGTCATGGTGGGGGGTGTATAATATACCTATTACTGCGATTCCATTCAAATTGAAGAACTACACAGGATGGGCAAATGACTTCTGTTTGAACACTGCACATACACAGCTGGGAAACAACGTTTGAGGCTGAAGTTATATATGTGTCTCAACTGCTCCAAATTAGAGAAAGATATTATTAAAGCAATTCTTTTCTGAAAAACCAACACATTTTTCTGGAAAATAAATTCTGTCTAAAAGCATCATTGGTTAGGGGATGTAATGCCCACTTGTATGATTTCATGAAATGCAATTGAAATTGTGCCTAAACTAGATTGTGTTCATATGTAAAAACAGTACTTGACAGGTCTGTAAGTTAAGGTGGGGTTACACTGATGCCCTCAAGTAAGCCATGCCATACTGCATTAAGTGCACTATCTGGGTTATTAGTGACATTAACATTATATTTTTTCATGAAAACAGTAAATTAAGAAAGACTTGCATATTAAGGTAAAAACATACTCTTACTAAATTATAGTTGTATATATTTGTAATTTTTTAGGATTTCGAGCTTTTGCCACGGCTAAAGATGGTTCAAAGTGTCTTGCTATGGAGTTTGGTGGAGAACAATCTCTGAATGACCTGATAGAGCAACGGAGGGAAGAAGGTAAAAAGGCATTCCCTGCAGCTACCATCCAAGAAGTAGCTTTGCATGTGGCACGTGGTCTGAAGGTATGTTACATGTGTACTACACATTGCATACTCTGCAAGTTTTATGTATGTATGTATGTATGTATGTGTTTGTGTTTTATTGTAACTTTTTGAAGCTTTTTTTTAAAATTTATTTAATGGATTTGTCATTAGAAGCTGCGGTGTTATCTTCTCTGTCATTGCTCCAACAATGCCCGTTAGCTGTATGGCGTTGAATTACCCATGCCCACCCAGTTCTTGTAATTTCTGAAAGAATAACAGGTAGTATGTATTCCGAGCTGTCCATTAGGAAACAACCAGGTCTTGTGGTGTTTACAGTTTTTGACATTTTTTTGGATGATGACTTGCAAACCATGTGATAGTTCAGGTTGTTGTACAGTAAATCTGTATAGGATACACACAAAATACACCTTTTTTTAAAACAAAATCTGTCTTGTGGGTTTTCAGTGATTTTGATAAACATCCTACTTAGGTGGTTCCATAATCTGCTATGGTTCTAGATATTTTATTTTATTAAACCAGTCACTTTGTAACTACAAGAAAGTTTTCAGTTACCTAGCAACACAAGCTGTATAATTAAACAAACAATTAGAGACCTTTTACATGAGCAAATTTGTATAGAATGCTTCTTTAATTCTTTGCCTTCGTAAACCAATTTAAAATATATAGATTTAAAAAAAGCCTTGAACCCAGAGATGTACAGAACTGTGGATATGTCCATTAAAACTTACTATCATAGGAAGGGCTCTACTGGCAGGCTTTGCAGTCACAAAAATCATGTCTCTCTTTGTTCTTTGGATAACGCATCATATATGAAATATGCTTTAATTGGTTAAAAAATAGTTTAAATTATGTTCTTTTGGTGGGTGAAGTTGTGTAACAGTGTGTGTCATTTTCTTTTTTTTTTCTGAATTTTTTGTAGTATCTGCATAATGAGAAGAGACTGTTGCATGGAGACATCAAGTCCTGTAATGTTGTAATTAAAGGAGATTTTGAAACCATTAAAATCTGTGATGTTGGTGTTTCACTTAAGCTGGATGAGAACATGAAAGGTAAAACAATGTACATCCTTACCCAGTAATACAGTGTCATTATATAACATTATTTGTGCTGGGAGGCTTTTTGATTGGTAATGTATCGACAAATCTGTTAGATACAGCTTGGTGGGAGTTTTAAGGAAGTAGGGAAGTGGAACTTTAAACCTTTTTTACATTTTTCTTTCTTTTTTTGCTATCCAGTGAGTGACCCTAAAGCACATTACATTGGTACTGAACCCTGGAAACCTAAGGAGGCGTTAGAGGAGGGTGTAATTACTGACAGATCAGATATCTTTGCCTATGGGCTGACGCTGTGGGAAATGATGACCCTGTGTGTACCTCACCTTGACCTGCTTGAGTGTGACAGTGAAGAAGGTGATATTTGTTTTGTTAATAAGACTGGGTTCCTTCTGCTGAAACATTTTATTTTTATGTGAATTTTGTATGATAAGCATGATCAAACTGACATCAAGGTAACTTGTATTAATGCAAATACAAATCAGGCCCCATGTTTTTTCTATGTAATATAAAACTAGCACAGAATTGTCTATATATATATACATATGCATAATGAATGCTAGGTGACTTTCTATTCCCTATGTACAATTAACGTGAAGTCCACGTATAGGTTTGCAGGGAAACCCGCGCAATTTGGTGCGCACGCACATAAACGCATAGCAACGTCATCCGCTGAAAACAAACCAAGACAGACGCTGTTTCCTTTATTAATTGAAGAGTTGTTACCACCTATTTTTAATACAATGCTAAAGAGTTGTGTGGTTGTTGGATGGCACAACCACGACTACATGAAAGACAAGCGGCTGTGATTTTTTGAACTTCCGAAGAGGTGTTTAAGCCCAGATAGAAGGGATAAGTGGCTTTCTGCTATACATCTGCAGCATGAAGATGGGTCTAAAGAGTCCACCAGACTCAAGAACCATCTGCAGCGAATATTTTATTCATGGTAAACATAGTTATACTTACAGTATAAATTACAGCAATACAAAGTTAACTTATACTTAAATAAATAATAAGCACAATATAGTAACATGTTAGTAGTGCGATGATTAATTTTAGTAATAACAGCATTATGCATTAATTTACTCAGTGCCTTTTTTAGTACTACATTTCCGTTCATGTTAAATACATTAACATTAGGTAGTCCAAGGTTAGTGATAATCACGGTCCATGAAACCATACGAAATCAGCCAGGTTCCTAGTTTAACAGGTACATACCCAAATAAAAAAATTACGGTAAAACACTTGAAACAACGTTAACCAAGGGGGCAGCGCTAGCCTTCTATTGCTTTCTCAGGGTGTGGTGCTGAACCTGGACACACTAGGGTTTCCAGGCAGTCAGAAACACCCACAGATAGGGCACACAATAAAGAGCGTTACAAATGAAAAACTGAACAACAATGAACACCAACAATCCCCAGTGTACCTTTGAGCAAGGCAGTGTACTATGCCCACGTTGCTTGACTAAAATTAACCCAACATATATAAATAATATGCAATTAGTTTACTGTATGATTAACTAATATTGTAATATTTCATAAGTCCTATCTATTATTATTATTATTATTATTATTATTATTATTATTATTATTATGACCCAGAAATTGGCCGGCAGGTTGTATGGACATTGCTTTAATCCTACATCACCTAATTTTAGTTTGTATCTATTATTTTTTTGGTCACGTAGCTTGTCAACATAATTAGACATGTCCACCGGCCGTATGTTACACAGCTTGACAACGGTTTTCAGCGGCTACCGGTTGCTATGCGGAAGCCACTTGACTCTGCGCAAACATGTAAACAGGAATTTGCAGCTTTGACTGTTTGCAACATTGTTTGTATTTGTTTGTTTGTCACAAATACATAGAGCAGGTACAGCATGCCATATGCCGAAGTGTATTTGCTAATAACTTGCAATTTATCCTTTTTAGGTACTGTATACCTTATCCAATGTTTATTTTTGTATTGTTTTTACTCCAGATGATTCCTTTGATGAAGCTGACTTTGACGAGGATGCTTATTATGAAGCTTTGGGGACGCGACCTGCTCTCAACATGGAGGAGCTGGATGAATCATACCAACAAGTCATAGAGCTTTTTTCAGTCTGTGCTAATGAAGATCTTGAAAAGCGGCCCTCTGCTGCTCAGATTGTTGAAGTGTTAGAGGCAGTCATGCAAGAGCCAAGCAAATAGAATCACATTTTCTTCTGTTTAAGCCTGGTCATTCTCCTAGTACTGTACAAGAGAGTAGAACCTGTTTAAGGTTTGCCTTTAACTAATTAGCACTGTAGACTTTTTACTTTGACGGTCTGTCACATTAAGCTAGAGCCACAATATGTCCTGTTGTAAAAACATCATCTAATAGAATATAATTTGCATATGTTCATATTAAAAATAATTTGTTTTGCCAAGAAGCAAAATGAGGAAATTTCCGAAGACCTCATAATACCCTCAATGAAAATAATATTAGTGCCATATTGTTGCTTTCATCATGGTTACAGATTTATATTATAGCTATATATGAATAAACATACCCTTTTCTAGGCAGTAGATAAGTGTTTTTGAAGGACATTGAAATATACAATCTCTTTTTAGTATACCTTCCATATTGTTTTATATAAAATTCATGTCGTTTGAACATGCATTGTATTTCTTTCTTGACTGTAAGCTTACTGGTTTGTTTTATGAGAGTTTTTCTATTTTTTTCTGTCTTTGGTATTTTTGTTCCTGTTCATTGATATTATGTTTAGGTATACTGTGTGTACTTTGTCTAATTTTAAATTCTTATTAAAATATATTTTTCCTGACCTTTTTAAATAGTTTTGGCTAAATAAATGTTATTCAGTCAGCACTCGGCTATACGACACTCAAGTACACGTCGGTCGCATTTCACCATCCTTGTATTAATAAAATCAATCCCCATTTATATATACAGTAGATGCCGGTTATTAGCTACCCTGATAAAAGACAACTTTCAGTTATTAACATTTTCTCAGGAACCAATCCTGTCACAGACTTTAATGTTAATGGAATTCTGATATTGGCAACTGCATGTCTCTTATATTACTAGTTGCCAGTGCTACAGAGCACACTTGCATGATTTATGCGCATACTTCATGCAGCTTTTATAACACTGACTTCACGACTGCATATTTCTGATGGACTGAGGCAGAATCGTGGCTTTGAAACTGGCTACGAAACTGCATGTAAAATTGAGATGGGATTTACAGCTGGAGGTGGTACATTGTAAAAAGCTAACAACACTGGACAATTTCTTATTTTAAAATTGTGTTCTTTAGAATTAATTTTAAGTGCAACACATTTTTTATGTTTGTTCCACTCCTTGTAAGGACAATTGTAGTACATTGTTGTGTAGTACTATTTAAGCTGACTTTTTTTTGTTTTGTTTTGTTTTGTTTTTGTTTTACACATGCATGAAGTAAGCAGTACTTACAAAGGTACCACAAAATTTTCCTGTCAGGACAACTGAGGAAGTCAGCACCTCTGGTCACTTTTTTTTAAGTAACAAAAATGCTTAATTCACTGCCAAACATGAACTACTTTAGATGTGTAATGAGTTTGACTACAGTATAGGACACTGACCTTAAGGTTAGGGTTTCAGTGTAGGGAGAGGATTATTCATTGTTTTAGGAACAATAATATGATCGCCAATCAGATTGCAGTGTCCTGACAGGAGAATTGTGTTACCTTTGTAAGGACAGCGTGAAGTGAAGTAAACAGTTCAATGCTTGGGTATTTTGTGTTTCTCCTGTTAATTTTTTGACACAACATTTACACATGTATTTCAGTGCCATATATACAATATATATATATATATATATATATATATATATATATATATATATATATATATATAATCGTTCCATATAAATACACTTAAACAGGGGCTTTTCAGTTATTGGCAACTTAATGTAAAACAGTTAATCATTAAACTTTTTGATACTGTGATTTTTAAAAAAAAAATCTGATCTTTAGTTGCTTTTGTCCATTTTCATTTGCAAGTAAACTGACATGAGGGCCTGATTGAGCTGTATTCTGCAATTCTGAATACTGACTGGATACAGTTTTAATTTTGGAAACGTGTTTTTTTTTTGTAATCTTTTGCTAAATTGTATTGCATTTTATGTTTTACGTAGTTCTGTGCATGGGTAATGCTTTGATTTAATTTTGCTGTTGGGTCGTTAATAGGTAATTTTACATACTGCTACAATATGTACCGGACTTAAAAGTATGTACTGTATTACAGTCCACGTGTCGTCTCTTTTGGCAAGTGATATTTTCAGAATCCTATCGTTCTGAATTGAAATACTTCTGTTGAAAGGCCTAATATTTATTTAGTTATAAAACGAATGCTGAATAAGAGGTTTGTGTTACAAAGTGCCAGTACAGCTTTTCTTCAGTTCAGATACTGAAGAGACAGAAATGGAAGTTAGACTGAGAATTTGTTTACAGATTGAACAACACCGGTACTGTATTTACTGTAGAAATATTGCATGAATCGCTAGTATAGGGAAATGGTGTACGTGTGTTATAAACAAGAGCCTTATAGCGAGGAGGGAGCACTGTATTTCCAAAATAATTACTCATCAGTAAAGATATGTAACATTTTTTTTTTCAGGAATCTGTTTGAAAATTCTGCTGGTGTGCCTGTGCAAAAGAAGAGGCAAAGCCCTAGAAACAATGGAAGCTTAGGGTTAGGATGCCCACCTAAAATTAAAGCAATAAAGCAGACAGACCACCTGCTAGACACACACACACACTACCCAGACATGCTTCACACTAGATTCGCCACCTACTACACACATGCTCAGTTCCAGACATGCACACACACAACCTACACAAACACTCAGTTAAATGGTTTAGAAGCATTTCATTGTGGTCACCTGGATGTCCTCATGCTCCCATGATTAAGTTCAGTGAATACACCTCTTCCATCCGCAAACATTAGAAATGTAGAACTAGGGTTTAATTTGCAAACTACAGCAAGAGAAGCCATCCACTAAGATGTCTCACCTGCCAGAAGATTTTTTTTTTTTTTTAAACTTTCAGCACTGCAAGTTTTATGGCAACAGGCTAATCTATTTATTGTGCTAAAGTAAATAAAGTGGTGCCCTTTTTGGCACAGAACTCACAGGTTTGCAGCCCTGCCATGTGATACCGCCATCCACCCGCTGCATTTATATAAAAATATATAAAATAAAATATTGCAGGGGTAAAAGGGGTCTCACACTTCAAAAGGGGTAGTGGGTCTCAACGCAACTAATTTGTCCTTCACAGCTGTGGCTGCCTTGACCAATTACGAGTCTTTGGACTGTCCGGATGTTTGAAACTTATTGTGACAAGCAACTTTAGTGCTACAATGGTCCAATACACACATGTACTTATATCACTGGCTGGTTAAACTCCACCCCCAAGTGATAAAATGTGAAGGCTCTTTTAACGGTCATATTAAAAAGGAATATGCGTATGCCAAATTTGCATGTATTAGACATTAACCCTGAATGTCACAAGTTACAGTAGGTCCAATAGGCAAAGAAGTCAAAAGTGGTCCAATTCATCTTCAACACAGGACAAGGCTCACTTGTTTCCACTTACAATACACCTAGAGCTACATTATCCTACTCGGTTACTCAGGCCAGTCAGTGCATCATGTAGGGATATACCACAGTCCAATACAAATTCAATTGTTTCACTCTTATTTTTAATATTCTTAACCTGTTGTCACTGGATGAAAGAAGTAGAAATCTGCTGAGAAAGAAGATGATCCATGCTTATTCTTTTGTGTGCAAAACAAGAAAATTATTTGATATAACTTTGTAAAAATGAAACACATTTATTAGAAGTATTACAAAATGCAGTTTATTAAAACATGAATACAATGACCTACAATTTTTGTACAAGGGGCCACCTTTTTACAGCCAAGTACCTGACCTATCAAAGTGAATATCATCTGTAATTCACTCTTCAAATAACATAAGTTTAACTTTAACTATTTACAAAATTACATACTGTTAACACAAAAAAAGAACATATAAATATTAGTGTATTAAATCTTGAACATATTTTATTTAGAAGCAGATGTTTTTAGCTTGTGAAGTCACCAAAACTAATTTCTCATTATTGTTTAAAGTTACGTGGTACCTGCTGCACAAAACAAAAGCCACAACATCACTGCATAAAACACTATTAATACAAAAAGCATATGTTTAACTAATGAAGTTATACACCAAAAAAGCTGGGGTTTCACAGTAGTTGCTGGCAAACAGCTTGCCATCTGGAGTTGGATCGGAAAAAGCAATTTCCTCTTTAGTTAGGCGGCATCCGTACATAAACGTGTTTCTGTAGCAAGAGAAGGGACACAAGTATTATGTAAAGTGCACTTTTGCTTTATTTTACAGATTCAAGTTAGATGTATGTCCTAAGCTTTCCGTCTGCTTGCTGGCCTCTTTTGAATAGCAGTTAAGATGCTCACTTGGGGGAGTGTGGGGGTACAGAAAAATGCTGAGAATTCAGCCTTGTTGCAGTAGTTTAGAGGAAAATAGAAACTTAAAAAAAAGATGTCAAATCAGTTCAAAACATTAATCCCTGACAACAATGAAAAGGTAAATATAATAAATGCCAGAAACATAGCAAGAATATGCTGATTCTGAAAGGCAAGTACAGTAATGTTCTGCCCCTGAAGCACAATTTCAATTCCTGGTGTGTCTGTACACTCCTACCTGACTGCGTCCACCATGCGCCTGCCAATGCCCTTTCTCCGCATCAGACTGAACACCCAGATCCTGCTGATTCCACATATGGCATTTTCTGGCTTTGTGGAGCAACACCAAGCTCTGTAATGCTCCAGCAGTTCATGCTTTTTCAACTCCTCCTGTTCAACTGGCTCATCCAACACTTGGAATGCCTACAGAATTATGTTAAGTTGCACTTAAGTTCCCAGTAATTAAATCAACAAACATTTTGATGAAAGTTTTTTTTTTTTTTTTTTAAGACAACAAGGCTTAGTCATTTTAATAAGCTGACCATTTTAATTTATTTTTTTTGTGACAAAAGTGCACATATAGGTTCCTCATTGCAAATGAAAGTACACAACAGTTAAGATTTAAGAACCATTTTGTATACCCACTTCAATCCTCTAAGGCTTTAAATACAACCTTTAGCGGTCTTTGGTCTTTGGTAGTGTAAAAGCCAACCTTACTTTATAAAGATGACATTGTACAGGCACCTTAGTTAATGGAGATTGAAAATCTTTAGGTCACCAGCCCCAAAGCTGTTCTTGGCTAAACTTGAGAAATATTTACCAGTTTGATCTGTTCTGCTACAAGACACCCAACAATCTTCTTCTCACTGTTCACAAACAGGTATGTTTTACTTCTGCTGGGACAGCTCAGCGAGACTTGTTTAAATCCCAGTTCGTTGTCAGCAAGTTGACGTACTTCATCAGCCTGCAAAACATTTTCATAACTCAGGTTAAGCATGGACCTCAAGTTAACATCTGAGGACTTCTACAAGACTGCTAATATTGATCTGGGGGTTTGTTTCAATGAATTCAGCAACATCCACACTGCACTGTCATGCTTCAGTTTTAGAAAGTATAAAATAATTAGGTCAGTAACCTACATACATCTCTGCAATTCAGAATTAGAGCCATCAGTGTTATAAAACAGCAGAGCATCATGCTCCATAGCCACGGTATTTACAAGTAACATACTGTCCTAATACCAAGTTTTTATAATATTTCGATTTCTCTGCATTAATAAAAGATGGTTGTTGTAAAGTTACCTTTTTAACAGCATATTTTGGATCATCTGGGAGGACAAGTATTATCTTTCCATCCCAGTATTCAGCAACTACCCGCTCTTTCTTCCACCCCTAAAAAAAAAAAAATAGAAAACAAACAATTATTCCCAAGATAACAATAACCCAAGAGACATTACAAAAAAGGAACAAAGTTGAGACAGTGTTTCACAACAACATTTTCAACTGCGACTTGAGATCAAGGCTTTCCAAGTTATGGGCGGTGGATGACTGGTGCTACCGAAGCAATAAGAAATATCAAGTTGGGTGTCATTGTGAAATTATGCACTGCTACAATAGTTGCACAAAACCAAGTTTCGGAACCATCCAACTGTGTGGTAAATTCACAAAAACCAAACATGATTTACTGGGATCATAAAATTTTACTTACCAGAAGAATGGCTTTGATGAGGCTGAAGAAATCCAAGCAGTGTAAACTTGCTGTCAGTTACAACATGTAAAATATATTCAAGACAGAAACTCATGAACCAAAATAACTTACCACAAACTTAATTTTATCCAGGAGGCTCCGATGGTACTGCTTGTGCTGAAATTCGTCCTCAGTGCTGCCTGCTGTATAGATCATGCCACACGATTTGCACACAATGGCACCAAAATGCTTCTGGCCAGCATCCTTAAATCAAACAGATTTGTAAAGTTACAAAAACAAAGCTATAGACTTCATGATAAAACAATTTTGCAGGCAACAGCTACAACCAGAACAAAACAGTAAAAGCTGAAAACTGAGTTTAAGACAAACGGTCAAGAATCATTAAAGAGAAAATTGTTTAGGTTGCAGAATGTAAAAGGAATCAAAACATTACTCCAGAAACACACACCTTTGGTAAAAAATAAATAAATTTATATATATATATATATAATATATATATATATATATATATATATATATATATATATATATATATTTATATATATTATATATATATATATATATATATACACACACACACACACACACACACAGTACTGTGCAAAAGTTTTAGGCAGGTGTGAAAAAATGCTGTAAAGTAAGAATGCTTTCAAAAATAGACATGTTAATAGATTATATTTATCGATTAACTAAATGCAGTGAGTGAACAGAAGAAAAAACAGCATCAATTCTTCTAGGTACACTTGCACAAAGACAGGGATTTTGTAGGCATATAGTCAGGTGTATGATTAAACAATTATACAAAACAGGTGCTAATGATCATCAATTCAATATGTAGGTTGAAACACAATCATTAACTGAAACAGAAACAGCTGTGTAGGAGGAATAAAACTGGGTGAGGAACAGCCAAACTCAGCTAACAAGGTGAGGTTGCTGAAGACAGTTTACTGTCAAAAGTCATACACCATGGCAAGACTGAGCACAGCAACAAGACACAAGGTAGTTATACTGCATCAGCAAGGTCTCTCCCAGGCAGAAATTTCAAGGCAGACAGGGGTTTCCAGATGTGCTGTCCAAGCTCTTTTGAAGAAGCACAAAGAAACGGACAACGTTGAGGACCGTAGACGCAGTGGTCGGCCAAGGAAACTTACTGCAGCAGATGAAAGACACATCATGCTTACTTCCCTTCGCAATCGGAAGATGTCCAGCAGTGCCATCAGCTCAGAATTGGCAGAAAACAGTGGGACCCTGGTATACCCATCTACTGTCTGGAGAAGTCTGGTCAGAAGTGGCCTTCATGGAAGACTTGCGGCCAAAAAGCCATACCTCCGACGTGTTAACAAGGCCAAGACACTCAACTATGCACGAAAACACAGGAACTGGGGTGCAGAAAAATGGCAGCAGGTGCTCTGGACTGATGAGTCAAAATTTGAAATATTTGGCTGTAGCAGAAGGCAGTTTGTTCGCCGAAGGGCTGGAGAGCATACACGAATGAGTGTCTGCAGGCAACAGTGAAGCAGGGTGGAGGTTCCTTGCAAGTTTGGGGCTGCATTTCTGCAAATGGAGTTGGGGATTTGGTCAGAATTAATGGTCTCCTCAATGCTGAGAAGTATAGGCAGATACTTATCCATCATGCAATACCATCAGGGAGGCATCTGATTGGCCCCAAATTTATTCTGCAGCATGACAACGACCCCAAACATACAGCGAAAGTCATTAAGAACTATTTTCAGCGTAAAGAAGAACAAGGAGTCCTGGAAATGATGGTATGGCCCCCACAGAGCCCTGATCTCAACATCAACATCGAGTCTGTCTGGGATTACATGAAGAGAGAGAAGCAACTGAGGCTGCCTAAATCCACAGAAGAACTGTGATTAGTTCTCTAAGATGTTTGGGCCAACCTACCTGCCGAGTTCCTTCAAAAACTGTGTGCAAGTGTACCTAGAAGAATTGTTGCTTGATGCTGTTTTGAAGGCAAAGGGTGGTCACACCAAATATGGATTTGATTTAGATTTTTCTTCTGTTCACTCACTTTGCATTTAGTTAAATTGATAAATATAATCTATTAACATGTCTATTTTTGAAAGCATTCTTACTTTACAGTATTTTTTCACACCTGCCTAAAACTTTTGCACAGTACTGTATATATATATATATATATATATATATAATATTTTGTTGTTATATAAAAAAATAACAGCTCGTTTTTCCACCGATACCGAACGTCTCATCTGTGTGTTTTGGCACTCCAGGAAAATGTCTCAGTAAATGACAAAGACGCATATACGACTCCTATTAGTGTACATTTTTTATCCATGCATTTGGAAACCACTAGCCTTCTGGTCGGAAGATCGCCCAAATGTTTCGATCTACCGTCATGGTACTGCAGATTGTCGCCACTGTATTTAGCAGTGCAGAAAAAGCAAAACGGCGTCTCCACTGGCTTTGCAGAAAAGAGCATAGCTTGACGAGCTCTCGATCGATTACCTACAGTACTTTGTTCCAAAAATAAACAAAAACACAACCTCCATGTTGTCACACAAAACCTCACTATCAGCATGTAATGACGGCCCGAGTTCAGTGGTTTGTTTAAACAGGGAGAGCACTCACTTCAGTAATGAAAGCTGTGTGTGTACAACAAACAACCGCAGCGAGTGCCGTTTGTAAATACGGTTGTCGAGCCAACTACAGTGTGGGTGTACATAGCCTTTAGATTGCATCAGAACTGTGGACGCTGTAATACCCAATTACATTTTGTGTGTATCCTCCAATATATGACTCCAATTCCACAGACTGATTAACGTGGAAGACTGTGATCACCTTGGGGAGGAAAGCAGGGTTGGTGCGCAGAGACACCCTGCTGCCATCCTCCCAAATACGCATGCAGGAGCTGTGCACAGACAGCGTCTGCAGCTCACTTACCCGCTTAGCGGTGATAGCCAAGAGGAAGGCTGTCTTCATAGACAGGTACTTCAGCTCTATGGAGTATAAGGGCTCAAAGGGGGCCCTCGTGAGAGCCTCCAGAACAACATTAAGGCTCAGTTGACACAGTCTTCCTAGGAGGGCGTAATCGCCAAGCACATTTAAGAAAACGGGTAGCCAAAAAATGTGCGCCTGGAGACACTGAATCTATGGGGGCATGGCAAGCAGAGATAGACGCTAAATACACCTTCAAGGTGGAAGGTGACCTACCAGCATCGAGCAGTTCTTACAGAAACTGTAAGATGACTGGCATAGGGCAAGATATGAGGTCATGGCTTCTAGCCAGACACCAAGCCTGGAAATACCTCCACTTATAGGTATACAAAGACCTAGTGGAGTCTGCCCTAGCACTCTGCAACGTACCCACAACCGCATCCGATAGCCCTAGGGCTAACGAGCGGTCCCTTTCAGGGGCCAGACCCATAGCCGGAACCTGCCCGGTTCCAGGTGCCAAAGAGAGCCTTTTGCCTGACTGAGGAGATCCATGCAAAGTGGAATCTCCCAGGGCTGGCCGTGCAACTGCTGGCACAAGGTCGAAAACCAGACTCTCCTGGGCCGCTTGAGGGCCACTAGGAGAACTGATGCTTTCTCTAATCAGACTTTTTCGAGAAAAGCCGGCAGCAGCGGTATAGACGGGAAAGCGTACAAAAACGCTTTGGGGCATTCGTGCACTAGGGCGTCTACGCCGAGTGGACCGCATAAGTGATGGAAGGAATACCATAGGGGGCAATGCGTTGTCTCTGCCGAGGCAAAGAGATCGACCTGCGCCTTCCTGTCTGTCGTGTTTGGCATTGAGGTGGAACGCATTGAGCCACGCTTATAGCGGGCGCATGCAAAGCAGACCCAGCTGAATGGCCGATATGGCTGCGGCCATCAGACCTAATAGTTTCTGGCACAATAGGAGGGTGACCTGCGATCCCTGTTGAAACAGGGAGAGGCAATGCTGGATAGCTGCAACTCTGACAGGTCTGACAGGTAAGAGTGCATCGTAATGGAGTCCAGCCGGAGCCCCAAGTACGTAGTGCACTGCACCGGTGTAAGGCGACTCTTTGCCACGTTGATGGTGAAGCCCAGCCTCGCCAGATGCTCTGTCATGACCGCCGTGTGGGCCAGTGCTCCCTCTCACAACTGGGAAAACGATAGCGTCCACGCACTTTCAGAACGTACAAGGAGCTATGGAGAGGCCGAATGGCAGCACGGCAAACTCATAAATGCGTCCATGAAAAGAGAAGTGGAGATACTTTGGACGAATGGGAAAGTGAAATTACGCATCCCGCAAGTCCGTGGTGGTGAACCGGACGGACGGGAGGATGTGACGGTGCGTCAGCATTTGGAATCGCCTTTCTATTAAGAACCCGTTGAGGAGACTCTAAGATGGGGCGAAAACCGCCGTCCTTTTTGGGTACCAGAAAATACCTCTGCCCGAGGTGGTCTCGAGTACGGTATTAAGCGTTGCTTAGTGTACACACTAACTGTATTTGGCACTTTTAAGCCGGTTTAAAGGCAACTAATACGGTTTAAAGATATAGTGTGGTCAGGGCCCAACGATAGAGCCTTCTTCACTATAGCTTAAATAAGTAAAGCTCGTTTATGGTACATTAGAACAAAAAATAAAACAAAACAGTAACCCACAAGTCTTATTTTTGCAACATGTTACTAAATAAAACTATCCCTAACCTGATACTAAATTCCAGAATACAGTAATCTGTCGTGTATCCGCTATGATCAACCTCTTCGGCAACGTTAGTTTATTACTGAACAGAGAAGATTAGTTCAGATATTGTAGATCCTACCAAAGTTTTCATACACTGTGTTGTATGTGCTCTGTGCGCTGCCATTGCTGGTAGTGTCAGTGAGCTGCTCAGTGTGTTGATATGTAAATAAATCCTTTTCGCATGCAGGGCGTATCAACTTCAACATCCGTCTCGACCTCCTGCCTGTCACTCAGCAGCAAATGCAAGTCAGCTACTCATCACAAGCATTAATACCCTGTATCTTTCTAAATTGATTTAGGTGAGCTCCCTAATAAAAGCCGAGTCCCAGAACAATAATTGTGTGAATACAGTAATTGCCACAACTGTATATAACAACATAAGAAAGTTTACAAACGAGAAGAGGCCATTCAGCCCATCTTGCTCATTTGGTTGTTAGTAGCTTATTGATCCCAGAATCTCATCAAGCAGCTTCTAGAAGGATCCCACAGTGTCAGCTTCAGCAACATTACTGGGGAGATGGTTCCAGGCCCTCACAATTCTCTGTGTAAAAAAAGTGCCTCCTATTTTCTGTTCTGAATGCCCCTTTATCTAATCTCCATTTGTGACCCCCAGTCCTGGTTTCTTTTTTCAGGTCGAAAAAGTCCCCTGGGTCGACACTGTCAATACCTTTTAGAATTTTGAATGCTTGAATCAGATTACCGCGTAGTCTTCTTTGTTCAAGACTGAATAGATTCAATTCTTTTAGCCTGTCTGCATATGACATGCCTTTTAAACCTGGGACAATTCTGGTTGCTCTTCTTTGCACTCTTTCTAGAGCAGCAATATCCTTTTTGTAACGAAGTGACCAGAACAGAACACAATATTCTATGTGAGGTCTTACTAATGCATTGTAAAGTTTTAACATTACTTCCCTTGATTTAAATTCAACACTTTTCACAATATATCCAATCATCTTGTTTACCTTTTTTATAGCTTCCCCACATTGTCTAGATGAAGACATTTCTGAGTCAACAAACTCCTAGGTCTTTTTCATAGATTCCTTCTTCAATTTCAGTATCTCCCATATGATATTTATAATGCACATTTTTATTGCCTGCATGCAGTACCTTAAAATTGTCTCTATTAAATGTCATTTGCCATGTGTCTGCCCAGTTCTGAATGCTGTCTAGATCTTTTTGAATGACCTTTGTTGCTGCAACAGTGTTTGCATTTGGTAATGGTATGTAAAACAGGATCCATCATCCTTTACATATCCACCCTTAAGGTCTCCACACACCAGACGCTATGCGATTTTTAAAAACTGGCAATGACACTTTCGCAGTGACATGACCATACACACCAGAAGCAACGCCACAGGTTTGAAAACTGCCAGATCTATACAACTGTTCAAAATTGATATTGACAAAACTATGATCAAGACTGGTACATATTAGTCAACATGATGTGGAAATTATGAGGGTCTTCTCCAAGGGTATTTCAACATATATGGCAATAAATCATACATGCCAGGCTTATCTAGTTCCTTAGAAATGGTCTCCCATATATTCTCTTTCAAATCTGTATCCTTAGAATGGTGATGCCCTTTGTCATAAAGCTCTGAGTACCATCATTTTGGATACTGCTTCACCCTGCTGGACCACGTGCATCGAAGCTGTTCTCTGGTTGCTCAATGCCCTTGATGCGCGTCAAATCGCAATAAAATAGGATTCGATAATACTCTTATTTTTGTTTTCAAGTCAAGTATGAGGGCCACCTTAAAAAGCCACCTATGCCATCAAGTGAATTAAGTTAATTCGATTTCAGACTAGACAAAACAGTGTCAATCTGTAACTTACCCTTCAGAACTATGTTTCCTTTTCTTTGGAGTACCGATACCCGAAGTCACCATTTTCCCTATCAAACTGTACCTAAGACACAAAACTAGTTAGTTAAAACAAGTTAACAAAAAAAAAAATCATATGGCTAGTTACCTCATCGTGATGCAAACAGGGGCTGTTTTACTTTGAGCCATGCTCCACAAGTAATAGAGTTACACACGCACTTTTTTGATTCCAGGCAATTTTGAGTTACGAAAATTTGCAATTTAAGTTTACGAAAATCACTGCAAAATATACAATGTTAACAAAAAACAACTGGATTATTTTTGCGTAGCTACCATTAAATATATAACGTGTAATCTGATTAAAAAATCGCATTTTACATGTTTGTCTTTCAATCGGTAATAAAAAGTGTCGGTACTACTGTATTGTCTTGCGAATGTAAACTATTGAAAACATATCGAATTAGTTGTAATTAGCTGTACTGTAAACCTGACTATTTAACACAGATCGATACATACTTACCACTGCGTCCGTGTTGTCTAATTCTGTGACGGTTTTATTTTCATAAGATCAAGTTGTTTATGTAACTCCCGTTTTTCTTTTCGTAACGTTTTTCAAACAAGCGCGCCACAACTAAACTTCACAGTATAAAACCCATCTCTTCGTATAATTTCCGCCTCCGTTTCACTCAAATAGACTGCAAATGCGTGAGATTTTCTGTTTAAATAACATCGGTTACTTCAACGAGCAGTTTTGTTGTTCCCGCCCACAAAGGTGCTACAAGCAGAGACGGGTTTTAGTGTGGCGAGTAATTTCGGCTTTATATAGCGGGTTTGGTGCATTTATAATATGGGGTGGTTATTATGGTAATTAGAATGGCATTTCGCCATTATTTAAACATTTTTTTTGTCAAGATTGTTCATGCCTGTGGTTTGTAATTGTAAGTGACGCAATGAAAATAATAAAAAATAATAATAAAAAATACAACTCCCCAAATCCCTTGCTAATCTGCTGCCACACAGAAACCACTTCCTGTGTCATACTGCAGGAGTTCACCGTGGATCAGTCTTGGTTGTTGGTCTCTGTTTCCCTTTTTATTTTAAGAACTGTTTATTAACAATGGTTTTCTATTTTACTAGCGAAGGTGAGCTTTTTGTGTTGTGTTAACTTGATGTGTCCTAATATTTAATCTATTATTAAACTGGAGGTAAAAGCCACCAACTCCGGTTCCATGATACATTGATGGTAAATATTATAGGCCTCGTTTAAACATAACCGTCTTCTAAAATTATTTTCACATGTGTTGTCAAGCAGTACAGATATGTAAATACCCAAACAAACCTAGCTGTATCTGATCTTTGTACAGCTATCCTTCGCGCTTGTCTTGGCGTTATCTCTTTAAGCAATATTTGTTATATTATGTATTGTTTTAGTGACAGATAAAATAGCATAAATCACGCTAGCAACTTGCTGCGATATAAAAAAAAAAAAAAAAAAAACAAAACAGTACCAAGAATTCAAGTACTAGTCTAATTCGACATCTTTATTATAGCAAATGTTGGATTAAAAAACATTTGGCTATGCAGAAAGCTAAACTTTTTAAAAGTCATTATTAAAAAGTTTAAACTACTTAGGGGTTCTGTTGAGTGATCTAAATAGCTCCTAGCCCAGTGTTATTTCTGACTTTTTAGCAAAACTGAAACATGTCTGATTTTAAAGGCGCGCATCATGTATTCCTTTAAATAACAATGCTATTCTATTTATTTATTTATACTTTTAGTTGTGTCCCCACTGTATACCATCTATATGGGAAAGGACAAATATGAAAGTAAGTATTTTATTGTTGAAGGTTTAGAAAAAAAAAAATTGTTTATTGACAGTATGTATCATTAGAAATTAGAACCTTTATATTTGCACCACTAATTGTGCTTTTGACATTAAACCTGCAGACGAAGACCTTATAAAATATGGGTGGCCTGAAGATATTTGGTGAGCAGCTTTGCTTTTATTTGCAGAAATAATGGTCCAAATTGACATCTGTTACCTCACTGTGAAAGGGAAGTCACGATATCAAATGTTCAAACAAATTATGAGATAAAACTTGTAAGTTTGAACTCCAAACACTGTATCGGCAAAACTCCTGAAACTTGTTAATGAACTTCTTTATCACATGATCTCAGGGTGAAAAGATGCTGGCCCAGATATTTGAAGCGATGCGCAATCCCCTCGCAAAATTTATGCCTCACAAAAATGTGTGCTTTTGCACAAAAACTGATATTTTCCAACACGACACAAAACAGTTGCGCAAAGCTGGAAAATAGCAGTTTTTTTGCTCAGTTCACAAATGTGTTTGTGCCTCGCAAAACCACCTGCGCATTAATTACCAATATAGGGGAAATGCACAAGAGCTACACATGAATGCGCAGAATTGGAATACTACACGACAGTGGACTGTTAACAATACCCTGCCAAGCAGCTCTCATAGGTGTACAGTACAAACCAATATTCCTCAGATGAGTCTACACTCAAATGTAACCTGCACGTGGAATGCAGAATCAAAGCTCAACACACATCAGTAGCATTGGCACCCCCGAAGTTGCATGCCACCCCCACAAATATATAAATAAGCTACTAAATGGAGAAATGAAGCAATGGACCACAGGATAGTGTAGGCTATTCAACATATAACTTAAATAAAAATATATTGTAGCGACTTGCTAACTGGATAAGTGTCAACATGAGGGAGATGGTCAAAGTGCATCTGTAGCATCAAACTCCACTCTTTTTTACAGAAACGCACCTGTCAGCCGGTGTTCTGAGTAGCTCCGACTGGGGCTCCTTACACTATACATAAACATATTTACAGAAGCGTGGACTGTAAAACAAACCCACAATGCTGAAAACACTACTCTATTCAGAAGCCCCGAAGACGGGAATCTCAGCCGGCCAAGAACGCTGCCTGTGGATGGAGTCTGCACTTGTGTATCCCTTATCATACTTCTGCTGAAAGCCCCTTCGAACTGCCCCCCACTCACCACCTGCTCCTACCACACCTGTATGGCATAGTCAATAGCATGGAATGCAGATTATGGGTGTCAAAGTATGTTTCTGATATCAATGAGAAATAAATAACAATACTTAAAAATAAATAAATAAAAAAGTTAGCTGTGTCCTTATACCTGAGTGTGGAATTACCTGGTGAGGGGCATGAAAAGGAAAGGGAGCCTTTGGCGAATGCAACTACAGGGATATTTTATGGATTGAGCCCTTGGGCACTGCAGCCCTTTGCCAATGTTGCTGAGGATAGGGCACTTCGTTAAATGCATATAATGGAAACATTCTGCGCATTGCAAGCCTGTCGCGCTTATCGCAAAACGTAGCCATTGTCATTCAAATTTGGCCTTTGGAGCAATTAAAATATTTTTGTGCTTAAGCATATGAAGTTTGCGCACATGCATACATTTGTAGATAATGTTTTTCATTATCAGAGGTATTAGCATAGCTAATAAGCTAAATGTTTAAAGGGCCATCACAGATTATACGGAATTCAAACAGATGTATCTATGTTGTGCTGTTTGCTGGGAAGTGAGTTTATGATTTCTCTACTTCTGTCTCCATAATTTTGACAGGTGTCACACAAATAAGAGTACATGTTACCTTTTCTAATGCATTTACATTTTTTACAGTACCATCCGTTTTCTTTTTCTTTCTCAGTATTAGCCGTGATCCCGCTTATCAAACTGCTATTGCTCCCTGTCTGGACTGATCTGATTTTTGTAATGTGTTTTTTTGTAAGAACTGTAAGTCGCCCTGGATAAGGGAGTCTGTTATAAGAAAATACACACATACGTTAACAACAATAATTAATAATATTAATAATCCAGCAAAAGTCAAAATGTAACCTTTCGTGCACAACAATGCTTCAATATACAAAGGTGCCGACCACAGTAAGGTAAAAGTCTATGGTACAGTGATTGCCTCTTAACTTACGCCAGTAAGTAGGGGATAGTCCTTCAAACTTCAGTTTCCCATGGCTCAGGATGATTGAGACAGCTAAGGTCGCACACTCCGCAATGTTCTTTAATGATACACACTAACTCAAAGACTAAAAATTATTTTCATTTTATTTAAACAAACATGAGATTTTAAAAGTCACGTACACGTGTATATCTGGGCCGCTGTCTGTCTGTCCTTCAGACTGACTCTTAGTATGTCACTTGTTTAGTAGGGTGACACGTTACAAATAATGCGCTTCTTGAGACTATAGTGTTAATATCCCCAGCTGGTGACTGGGATATAGTGGAGCTGCCACACGTGTTTGTGATTTATTTTCTTACTTCTAGGTTTCATGTGGACAAACTGTCCTCAGCCCATGTGTATCTCAGACTACCTAAGGTAATGTAATACAAAAATTCATTCTTACAATCTTGTATTATATTTATTAAAAAAAAAAAAAAAAAATCAATCGGTGAAGAAAGTGCAACGCTAGTTTTTCTATTCAATATTATGCCCCGTCTGTCTTTTTCTAATTATTAGTTTACAAAAATATTGGTCTGTGCCATAAAAATGTAATGCTAGTGCTTGCCACTTAGCTGCGTGCCAAAGATTTGATTGGAGTCCATGGTTTTGTGGGGATTTATTTTTTCTTTGCTGCTATGAATGCGTTCAGATTTTAAATAATTTCATTTCAGGGCCTGACAATAGATGGTATCCCAAAAGAAGTGCTGATTGACTGTGCACAGCTAGTGAAAAACAATAGTATTCAAGGTATCTGTTACAAGCATAAATATTTGTACTACTTTTTACATTAAATTAGTTTTAAGATGATGTTAACATCTACTGTAACTAGTTTCAGTAAAACAAATTTAAAAAAACTGAACTAAAATTCTTTCTTGTCAGGCTGCAAAATGAACAACATCAATGTGGTATATACACCATGGGCCAACCTAAAGAAAACTGGGGGCATGGATGTAGGGCAGATAGGCTTCCATCGGCAGAAAGAGGTGACAAATATTTCTCTTATCCAAATTGAACCAAGGTACTCAAGGCAGGTTGAAGTACAGTATAGCTGAAATGTGCTGTATGTTTTTGTTGGGCCTGCCCTGTTCAAATCCTCTTATGTCCTACAGTCTGCCTCTTTACCGACGCGGACAGGGCAGCTTGGGTAGATACATAGAAAATGGCTTATTGAGTAATGTGTACCTTTGTTGTTCTTAGAAAAATTCAGGAATAATGTAGTACAACATAATATTCAGTATATATATACCCATATTTAAAATATTGCATCCAGTCAAACTCATGTTGTTCAAGCCTTTTACTTGAATACATTATAATTCATAACCACACATCCACCTAAACTTAGACTGGTAAAATTAGGACCGTTTGTCACTGTAAATCAGTTATGTAATAATAATACATGAATAAAAAAAATTGGCATTTTTTCTTTATCTTCAGGTAAAGCTTGTTGTAGTAGAAAAGAAAGTTAATGAAATTGTAAATAGGCTGGAAAAAACTAAAGAAGAGCGCTCCCCTGACCTGGCTGCTGAAAAAGAATCCAGAGACAGAGAAGAGAGGACTGAGAAAAAAACACAAATCCAGGAAATCAAACGAAATGAAAGAGAAGAAATGAAGAAGAAAAAAGAGTTGGAGGAGTTGAAGTAAGCAAGAAATAAAACTTTCCATCAATTTCTTTCTAAGAAAATGTACAGCTGTTGGGTTCTTTAATTGAAAACAAATATGTGTTTCCTTCTCAAGGAGTTATTCATCTCTTATGAAATCAGACAACATGACCACCAATGAGGTATGTAACACATTTCATTTTAAACTTAAGAGCAGCACTTTTCTGGGTCTTGGTTTGCTTTTCTGTAAGTAAGGCAGAAGTGCATTTTAATTATGTAATGATTGTTGTAGACTGCTCAGAATCTTTCAGCCAATCGGAGTGCATGTTTTGCATTCTGTATTCTACGACACATCATGAAGAAACCCTATTGAGGACATCAACCGTTCCACTTTCAGTTTTTAGCGTGCTGTGTTCTCCAAATCAACACGGTGACATCACCTGCTTCACAGTCGGCCGTTTACCTCATCATTTAACAGTATTCTCTTCATCAACCTTTTCCTTTTCAATTAAATTGACAATGGACTAAATAAAGGTTGGTAATTAGAAAACAAATGTTTAACATTATTTTTTTTTTTTTTTATTATTATTATTATTATTATTAGCAATACAACATAACTGTCTCTTTGACTAGTGTTTGTGCCGACAAGACACTGGCCCAGATATTCGAAGCGATGCGCAATTCCCTCGCAAAATTTGTGCCTCTCAAAAATTAGTGCTTTTGCACAAAAATTTATATTTTCCAACATGGCACAAAACAGTTGCGCGAAGTTGGAAAATAGCAGTTTGCTTAATTTGCAAATGTGTTTGTACCTGTCAAAACCACCTGCGCATTCATTACCAATATAACAGAAATGCACAAGAGCTACCCGTGAATGCGCAGAATTGGAATACTACACGACAATGGACTGTTAGCAATACCCTGCCAAGCAGCTATCATAGGTGTACAGTACATACAAATATTCCTCAGATGAGTCTACACTCAAATGTAACCTGCACATGGAATGCAGAATCAAAGCTCAACACACGTTGGTAGCACTGGCACCCCCGAAGTTGCATGCCCACCCCCACCTAAGTGTTCTGAGTAGCTCCGACCCATGCTCCTTACACGATACATAAACATATTTACAGAAGTGGGGACTGTAAACCAAACCCACAATGCTGAAAACACTACTCTATTCGGAAGCCTCGAAGACGGGAATCTCAGCATGGAGCCGGCCATGAACGCTGCCTGTGGATGCAGTCTGCACATGTGTATCCCTTACTCGTACTATGGATTGAGCTCTTGGGCACTGCGGCCCTTTGCCAGTGTTGCTGAGGACTGCAAGCCTGTCAGGCTTATCACAAAACATAGCCATTTTCATTCAAATTTGGCCTTTGGAGCAGTTCAAATATTTTTGTGCTTAAGCATATGAAATTTGCGCACATGCATACATTTGTATCAAATGTTTATAATTATCATAGGCATTAGCATGGCTAATAAGCTAAATATTTAAAGGGCCATCACAGATTCTGTGTAATTCAAACAGATGTATCTATGCTGTGCTGTTTGTTGGGAAGTGAGTTTATGATTTCTCTGCTTCTGTCTCCATAATTGACAGGTGTCACACAAATATGAGTACATGTTACATATTCTAATTCATTTATATTTTTTGACTTTCTTGTTTTCTGTTACAGTACCATCCATTTTATTTTTCTTTCACAGTATTAGCCGTGATCCCGCTTATCAAACCGCTATTGCTTTTTTTGTAAGAACTGTAAGTCGCCCTGGATAAGGGCAGCTGTTATAAGAAAATACATACATACATTAACAACAACAACAAACAACAATAATTAATAATATTAGTAATCCAGTTGGAATCGCCTGTTTTTTTTTTATAGCCTATATATACATATATTTATATATATATATATATATATATATATATATATATATATATATATATATATATATATAGCTTGACAAACCTGGGGGGCAATTAATTCACTTCAGTGAGTGCTGGAGTGATGTGCGTGGAGTTAAGGCCTGCTTTTTAAAAGTGTTATTTTGTGGCTCGCAAAACTGGTTTTGTGCTTGGCGCATAGTTTCGAACATGGCAGGATCTCGTAAATTGTCGGCCACTCACGCCAAATTGTGCTATGCAGACATTATATTTGTGCACAGCACAAAACGGATTGTGGCACGCAAAAAGAAGTTTCGAATATGGTACATTTTGCGAAAACCTTTCGAATATCTGGGCCATTATCTTTTATTTATCCAATATTTATATTTTTATTCTGGACTGTGGTCAAGGCCTAGATTCAAAGAACATATCGTTACTGGTCATTTTAGAAAAATGTTGTTTCCTCCATTAACAAGATAGCAGTATTTGAATGACGGGTTACTTTTGCTAAAATTCGCTGTATAGGTCGCACTGGCGTAAAAGTTGCTCCCCCTTCTTGAGACTTCAATTTTAGGAAAATGCCTTTTTGTGTTTTAAAACACCAATAAATAAAGAAATACACAGGTTTAGTTTTGAATACTTTACACACACTTAACACGTGTTCCCGCTGCGTTGCACTGACATCTAGAGCATGTTACAATATGTATTAAAGTCATTAAAAGCACTCCATTCAAACAAAATGTTTTCTACCTCGGCAATTGACACTTTCTTCCTCTATTAGCTTGTTTTTCTTTCACCATGCTTGTTTGTCTTTGTTTCGTCTCCAGTCACATACTGTTTTTTCAGCATTTCGGCAAATTAAACAACACAGTTTCCAACCTGTTGTGTAGAATTTTCGTTTTTTGTCTGACTGTCGTACTTTATCTAGACTCAAAGACACCTGCATTATATAATATTGCATTGCAGTTGCAGTGAACAGAATACTTGATAAGTTTACTCAGCTTTCTAACCAGTAGCAGTTTGTTACAGATCCTATTGACAAACCAATGGCTGGGAGGGTGGGAATAAGGAAATTCATAGAGATGGACAGCGCTTGTGTAAACAGTGAAGCAGTGTAGCTGTCACATTTTCATATTCTGAAGATTGATAATTTT
Organism: Acipenser oxyrinchus oxyrinchus; assembly: GCA_030684275.1. NCBI lineage: Eukaryota > Metazoa > Chordata > Actinopteri > Acipenseriformes > Acipenseridae > Acipenser > Acipenser oxyrinchus. The sequence continues at coordinate 73,732,230 of CM060251.1, read as the reverse complement.
AACCACTATTTTTGTTTTCTCCACGTACAAGTGTCTGGGTCGAGATGAGGTCATCAAGAGTCTGAAAGCTTGTGTTTAACGTTCAAAATGACTGAGTAACTCATTAAAACTTTAAATTAGAACCGTGGTTTTGTGTTTCTACCCAGCAACGTGACCTGAATGCCGTAGGTCCTGAAAAAATAACTCAGGTTGTTGACAGTTATGTTTGTGTGAGCCATAACCGTGGCTGTAGTAATCCCATTGTGTCACTGGTACAGTAGTTTCATATTAGACAAACCGGTGTGTACGTTGCACCAGTGTATTAGTCACTCCCCCCTTTTAAGGGCCCCACAAAAATGCCTAGAAAATCAACTTATTACAACCGTTTTTACGGTAAATCTTGACTCCTACTGGTATTTGAAAACAAATCTGTGTTCTTAAATCCCCTGCATTATCTTCTGTCTCGTGCTAATCTTCTCTCGTTGTTTATGGCTTTGATTGGAAATGTCATGTCAATCAGTCAGCTGTCGGCTTTAACACATTTAATTGAACTGCACGTTTACCTTGCCCACAGTGCAGCATGTTAACTAGTCTAAAAAGTCACGACATTGGATTTGCATTCTTATCCCCATTTCTAACTCGCAATGGAAACATGCTGCTGCATCTTAGTTCGACAGTCATGAGTAAAAACTGTTTAATAAAGTGCTTTGTGAATCATCTCTTTACATGCATTTGTTTCATCCCTGGTTTTGATCTGTTCATAGGATGGAAATGACTCTGATGACTTCATGTAAAAAAGGAAGCATTATCTTTTGAATATAAGCATTTGGAGTTGGAAGAAGCATTGGATTGGATGCCAAAAACTATTCTTTATAAAAGACCACTTTTTTCTTGGCCATATTAAACTTAGAAACTAGTGCCAATGACTTACTGAAGATTGTTTCTGCACATTTGAGGATGAAGTTTGGCCTTTGATAACACAATTACTCATTGCTTCAAGAACAGTTAGATGAAAGCAGTTTTGATTGCTTTTGTAACTAGAGGAAGCCAGAACAATGGTGTAATTTGCTCCCCATATCCTTTGTTTATATAAAAGAGAAATATATATTTGTAATATGAATTGGCTGCTTTGTTCTCTGGATAAGGGACTGAACTGTCCTCCTCATTGGATATTCAATATTGTAAACATCGAGCCATCCTGTGATGGAAGGTGTTGATTGAAAGTGCACAGATAGTGGACACAGTTGTGATGGAACTGTTTACTTGCCTGGTTTAATGGTTCAAATGTATATATAAAAGAACACCTCCTTACTGTTTTCATGTGACAGGCATCATGAATTCTGCATTCCATGTAACAGAGTAGAAACTGGCAAAGATACAGCTGTATTTCTTTTTTATGGGACATTTAAACAAATGTAAAATAAAACATTTAAAATATATCTTTTTGTTTCTATTTGGTCTAATTCAGTACCGTAATTGAAAGCATTTTTATTAAGGAAAATATTTTTAGTAAGAAAAAAAACTTGGATTAAAGACCCCTTTAAATACTTTGCAGCATTTAAAATTAAAAGCTAGAACTGAAAAAAAAAATGTAACTCTAAGTGATGCACACGTCATCTGCATTCCATTATACATTTTAACAACCATTATATTAGGTGCTATTGCCCTTACATTATGAACCTGTGGGTGCTTTGTTTTTGTTCTGTTTTTCTTTTTGTTTTGTTTTTTACACCCAACTTGGGAGGGGAGCCCCTGGCTTTGAAGGCGGCAGCGGGAGCTCCACTTCTCCCTTGTACTTCCTAACTGGTGGCTCCCCAGGCGATACGGAGCAGCAGGCAACCCCAGGCGATGCGAAACGAGGCAGGCATCCTTGGGCGGAGCGAGGCAGGTGGAGGTGAAAGCGGCAGGTAGTCCTCCCACGGCAGTGGAGGTGGAAGCGGTAAGCAGTCCTCCAATTGCGGTGGACGAGGGAGTGGCCAGTAATCTTCAGGCGGTGGTGGCGGGGGAGGCAGAGGCAGTGCCTGCTGCTCTGCTCCTGGCGGAGGAGGTGGGGGCCGAACCAGCAGGCATTCTCCCCCTTGCGGCTGAGACGGGAACAGCAGGCACCCTTCCTCTGCTACTGGAGACCTGGGTTCTGGACCTGTGGGCCTCCCCTTCTGGGTGCTTCTACCCCCCTCTGGGCGCTGGAACCAGTGGAACGGCCTCTCCCTCAGGCCCTGGAGACGGCAGCGATGGCTCCTCTCCCTCTGCGAACTGGTGCTTCTCCTTCTCTTTCTGGAGAATGGGGCAGTTGACCACAAAGTGGCCCCACTCCCTGCAGGCAGTGCACCAGTTCATGGCCTCAAGAGCACTGAGGTAGGCTTCCCAGCTGCCCTTTGGTCATCCCTCCTCTCCAGGGCGGGTGCAGTTAACGACGGAGTGGCCTCCCTTCACGCAGGAAGGGCACCAACTTGAGGCCTCGACCAGGCGAAGGTAGCCATCCCAGTGACCACTCTTGGGCTTCCCTTTCTTGGCACCGCCCCTCTTTCCCTTCTTCGGGACTGGCAGTTCCACCTCCTGCCATGGTTTTTAGCCAGCACGTATAGCAATTATTTACTCTAGTTTTTCTATTACCTCCTCTCCATACTCGTTCTCCACTCTGAACCCTTCACCTTGAACAAAGACAGCTGCAGGCTTTTATATTCTGGCCTAGGGGATATCTAGTTATTAATTATCTTATTACCCCTCGGCCATAGTCTGCACGAGTTTAATAATGATGCGTGACTGTCAGCGAATTAAATAATCAGTAGCTGATCAGTCACGCATCCTCACGAGGTTTTAAAATCAAAAATACAAAACAATAACAAATAAAGGCAGAGGCTTAACATCTGCGCCGCAAACAATAAGACAAATAATAAAACAGTGCATATATATAGAGAGAGAGAGAGAGGCGGACACTCCGCCACAGTAATACACTGTTATTATGGATTCTGTCCCCTGTTGGTGAAAGGAGATGAGGTTAAAATCTCTAACCACGAATACAGATGAGCCTGGCTCTTTTGCATAGTGAGTTAAGATGCTGGTTCGCGCCCAACTTGTTACATGTTCATGCACTGTAATACTTTGTTGCTGGACTTTTTGTTTCTGCTTTGAACAGCACAATATCTGCACACCTACCTTAGCTCCTTCCAGTAGACGTTCCTGTGAGTAGATAGGGATTCCCCCCATTGCTGCAATTGACAACAATTTAACTGACGAATAAACTAGCATTCATGACAACACTAACACTGTTTTTGGGTTACTTTCAGTTCAGATAGTTCATAATGCTTTCATGTTGCTCCTTCAAGCTCCATCAGGTTTTACTCGAAGATTTTTAAAGTTTCCACAGTTTGTATTAATGGGTTGAAAGATTTCCCTGAAGAGGTGTTTATTGTAGCTACTCTTACTTTGTTTTGAATGTCCCAGAGAAAGAAGCTTCCATTGTGAAGGAGTAGTGGATACCCAGCTGTCTGTACATCACAACACAACCTGTCGATTCCTTGCTGCTCTTGATGTGGAACCTTTAGCTGTGCCAGTCAAACCTGTGTGGATCCTCAAAGCAGGACAAAACAAGGATGCCTGTTAAGCGTTACTCATCATTTTTTAACCCTCCCTACCCTTTTGCAATCATTCCGACCGGTTCCAGGTTATGTTGCTTTAATAATGAGACTGTTCAAGTCATTTTTCACAAGACAGCGTGACTTTTGAACTCTGTTCAGTCTTGCTTCATAACATAGTATAGAACAGAGCGACAAGGACTCCATGTCAAGAAGGCAGGTAGAGAAAAATCATGATAAAGGAGTAACAGAACAGAATGATTGCAGGCATCATAAGAAGAAAGGGAGGGATACAACTACAGCATTAAAATTGCATTTGTGGCAACGTGTCCTTAAAGGTACCCAAATAGGTATATATATATATATATATATATATATATATATATATATATATATATATATATATATATATATATACTGATGCATAAAAGAAACGCAACTCGGGTCTAATGGATTTAATCAAATATTTTAAACATAGATATCAAACAAAAATTGAATAGAAACAGAAAATGTGAACAAAAATACAGATCAAAGAATCATGATAAGTTTTCAGTATGGGACATGGCACACTGTCAAAATGAAAACATTACAAAGTTAGTATCGGGTATGACCTCCCTGAGCATTAACACAATCCTGGCAGCATTGATGCATAGACCTGATCAGCCTCTGGATAGACTGCTGTGGGATGTTCCGCCACTCTTCCTGTGCAGCTGCAGCCAGCTCGCGAAGGTTGGCTGGTCGCGGTTGTGTCCTGAGGATGGCACTTGCGATTTGGTCCCACAGATGTTCTATTGGACTCAGGTTAGGAGAAAAAGCTGGCCACGGCAAGACCCAACATGATTTTCTTGAAGTCGTGCAATTGTAATCCTAACACTGTGTGGTCTTGCATTGTCCTGCTGGAAAACAACGCAACAGTCAGTATAACAGTCCTGGTCCAGTGTGGTGACCCTCTGCCTTCCAGGACGTGGCCTGTCCCTCACCCAGCCAGTTTCCTGGTTTCTCTGGACTAGTCTGCTGATTGTTGAAGCAGAACATCTCATTCTCCGGACAACTTCTCTCACAGACAGGCTGCCTTTAATCATGCCATGCCAATCATGCCAATAGCAACCAGGCGATCTTCATTACTCAAGCTGGGCATGGTTGTATCTTTCGCTGTTCTTGTGTTAATTAAAATCAACTCATTTTGGCAATTTTAACTCAAATACCAAACACTGAGCACCTGGCGTTTTTATGAAATCACATGACTTAAGTTCAGTATTTTGTTATCTCAAGGAACAATACTACTCAAACAATCAACAAACCAAGATGTTTGGGCCAACCTACCTGCCGAGTTCCTTCAAAAACTGTGTGCAAGTGTACCTAGAAGAATTGATGCTGTTTTGAAGGCAAAGGGTGGTCACACCAAATATTGATTTGATGTAGATTTTTCTTCTGTTCACTCACTTTGCATTTTGTTAATTGATAAATATAAACTATTAACATGTCTATTTTTGAAAGCATTCTTACTTTACAGCATTTTTTCACACCTGCCTAAAACTTTTGCACAGTACTGTATATATATTATTAACTTATTTTGCCTGTTCCTCTCAATAACATACAAAATAAAAAGTATAGCTTCTAAAGGCCCACATGTCTTATGTGGTTTCTGCACAATCTTTTTCCCATAGTGATTGACACAATGCTAGGGACTGCCTAACCTGGCTCATTCCAGAACACATTGGAAGGGAAAAACAAGCACTGTAAAAAATAATAATAAAGAAACTTTATTTACTAATAAATATTACTATTTTAAAAATCAAAATACATCTTTGCCCGTGACAAATATACTGGTGTCACACTTTCAGAAAATACTTAAATATCCTTATTATTATTATATGTTATTATATATTTAAACGTGTAGTATGGATGAAAGTATCAATGGGAACGAGTCACATACATACACTTGAAATACTCACACTGTGGTCTGAAATTCCTCTGTCATTTTTTTTTTGTGTGTCAAACAGTGGGGGCCACTTTTCTTTCGGGGTGATGATAGTTTCTATTTAAGCTTTGGGCAGCCAGGGAACACCTACACATTCACAAGAAAACATTATGCACTAGGTGACAAGCTCATATACTGAGACATGGTTGTGATGACATAGCCAGCTTTCTCAGCTTAACGTTGTGTTGGGGCTGCAAGGCAACACTGGTTTTAATGTAGTAATAGAACTGCAGTAATCACTTTACTCTCTAAATTCAGTAATTTAATAGAACAGGTAAAGGGGCAATAATGAAAAAAACTTTTTCCGACAGTCCTTCACTGCTGAGCAAGCTTTTTGGCATCCATACGATGTATTTTGTAAAAAAAAAAAAAAGAATATATGTATTGTGTACTGCTGTCAAAAACTGCTGAAATTGCAGGTGGATACATAGATTGCCAAAAGTCAGTGCTTATAAAGTCAAAAACATTAGCAAGTTATTTTTCCTATACAGTATGAACCAAAAATATCTATAGTGTTTACCTGTAATTTCCCACTATTAGACCATCTGGATTCAGCATGGGGACCAGTCTGAAAACAAATCTCTTTCTTAGTTCCTGGCAAAGCAAAGTATTATTACAGTGCTCCCCCTTTATAATGCTGTAGTCAGGAGCCATAGTTAAGAGACTGTGCTATTTGTGTTCCACCTTATAACAAGACTACTAGTGTTAGCTCAATGGCATTATGGGGCAAATGGGAGCCATGACCGTACCTGTTCCGCAGTATAAAGGCCTGCCTTATAAAGGGGGAGCACTGCATTATTTTGTCACATAAGAAAAGAATGATCAGAACAAGATGCCATTTTAAATTACCATAAGATATTCCATACCATGGGCCAGTATAATGTGAGTAAGGTTGTTATTTATTTTTTTGCCTGCTATATTAGATTAGTGGAACTATTGTATTTGGGTCTTGCCCACAGTGAACATTGTTTGTGCTGTCCCACATGCTGTTTAATCTCTGTTCAGTCTGATGAATGTTCATATATATATATATATATATATATATATATATATATATATATATATATATGAATATGTGAAGTGGAAAATAAAAATGTGTAATCATAAACCAGTTAATTTAATGCTGCATTTGGCATGAATAAAATGTAATGGCAAACTGCCCCCGTCTTACAAATCTTCAACCAAAAAGTAGACTTGATTTATATTTGTAGTCATATTTATGTTTCCAGTTTGACACTGGTTTTCACAAACAGTTTTTCTATGTCAGTGGTTTACAATGTATCAGGATATTACAAATAAAATCAGTGCAAGATCGCTTTAAGATGATTATTATTATAATTTAGGAATGACATTTGAAATATGGCACCTGGGCGAGGGGTGCCTCGGATGTTAGGAAAGTCTCCTTTTATTACCCAGCTAGAGGGGGTCTCTCCCCGGTGGACCCTCGCTGTCAGCACCTCCCCCAGTTTACTGGAACAGCTCTCCCCCGTATTCAGTGGACACACAAAGCGTTCATTCAGATTACATTTGTCTGTATTTAAATTTTCCTTTCACAAAAAAATAGTGCAAACTTAACTTTCCAGTTAAGACAATAAAAAAGTCTGTCACAATGCAAAAATGGAAAGGCTTCTATAACTGACCTTCAAAATCTGTGACTGTCAATAAAAAACAGGTATTTCTAGCCAGGGTCTCTGTGACTCCATTCAAGTGTGAGAGAAGAGTGGAAAAGTGATGCGGATAACTGTGAGCCAGGTTATATGTATACTCAGCATGGTTAAATTCCTGGAAATGGAAACAGGAATCTAAATGGTTTACGTTCCTTCACAGAAGGGACATCTTCCTCAGCTCTGTGGGAGCTCACATTTCCCCTGAACTGGACCAGAAACGTGGATGACTTCCTATTTGGTTCCATCCAGCAGGTGTCGTTTAAGAAGTGGTTTGCGAGTTCTCAAGAATGTACATGAGATATGGGTACGTGTAGGGCAGGTTGTCAAACCACCATGCTAAATGCTGTGGGAACATCCACACTTTGAAAGGCTGCTTGCATTTGTGCTGCTCTCCACAACACTTAGCTTTTCTTAGTCTTTATGGAGAGCAGCAATCAGCACAAATTCAAGCAGCTGTTTCTCCAGTTGTTTCAGCTGGAATGGCAAATTAACCCCATTAACATTATTGACCATGGCTTACTTGTTGTAGACAATTATTATGATTCGGTTATCTGTTTGGGTAGCTGTTGCTTTTTATTATTTCTGGTAATACTTACAATGAGAAACTGCAGATAGTAGTATTGAACAAAGGAGAGGAGGAGGATGGGCTGTTCCATGGTTTGTAGACAATATGGTGCCCTGATCGAAACCAGCCAACCTGCCCCTCCTTGGCACCCCACCTAGAGTACACCAGGGGCTTCATTCCTTTAACAGAGAAAAAAAGATGTGTATATGTGAAGGAATGTTAAACTGGCAACAAAGCTGTGAATCCGCCCCCCCCCCCCTCAAAAAAGTTTGTATATATTCACCACTGGGGAGAGGGAGAGAGAGAAAGGGAAGTGTGAAACCTGTATCTTGTTCCTAGGGGGTACTGACACACTTATTAACATTACTACAGCACATACTGTGCAATAAAACATGCATTATTATGATCTGCCACAGTTTAGATCAATAAACATACCCTTACATCTATTTTAAATTAATGTAATAGCTGTATACTTAACTGCAACAATACAGCACCCCGATTAATATGGCTTACTTACATTCAGCCACAATATTAACAAAATAGATTAACCTTTATCATCTTAGTGTTGAAGATGAGACTTTTCATACATGTTACTACATGTACTAGAACAAAGTTATATCTGATGGGATAGCATACAGTATTTTTTACCTCAAAATGAAAGTCTGAATTGTGTTATTTATGTGCAACTCAGTAACAGAGAGAGAGAGAGAGAACATTTGACATTTGCAAAGATTTGATACATAATACTGTACATACTGTACGTTCTCTTAGCCAATTCCCAGATTCAAACCTCGACTCAAACTGCAGGCTGGAAGCAGAGTCTTCTTGCATTAGACAAAGTGGTTCTTTGTACATTTCTCTCAATCAAACACCAACACTTTACATCTCCATGGGTGACTCATACTCTCCATCTTATATGCAAGACCTGTAGAAAGAGATTTGCTTTACAGTACTGAAAATTAGTTTCACAATATTTTCGTTACAAATTATGAATGTAAACTTAAAATCTTCTAGACCAACATTAAAGATATAGATACATAAATCGTAGTTTTGAGTAGTTTCTTGCTACTTAAAATTGTTTTATTCTTCGCTGAAGTTTTTATTTGCCTTGCACTTGCTTCCAAATAGGGTCCCACAGATTTTAATAATATTGTGAAAAAATCTTTCATCACAAAATAATACAATACAACTAAGCCAATAGTGCTATAAATCTTAATTTAAATATATGCTACAATTGTACAAAGCACAGAAAATAAAGACTAAGCAGCATTTCCAGTCTTTTGACCATAATGCTTCAGTGTCTCAGCAGGTTGTTATATGAACTGGTGTTGGACAAAGCTGTCTGAATCCTACTGGCCAAAACAGTCCATAAGGAGATAAACACCCCATGGAGCACCCATTACCTGGCTTTTAGTCAATGCCTTGCATAATAGATGATCCATCGCAACACATTGGCCCAATTTCATAGAGGAAACCGTCATGGGAAAATATACATCAATACAATAAATGGAACAAATGTGGAACAATATTTATTTTGATTGAATACATCACCATCAGTGATGATGTACTGAAGTCACAGTCTGGATGATTTAATTGAATTGGACCTCAAAGCCCAATATAATTTTTAAAAGCAATGATTTAATGATTTTAAAAACAGATTTTGAACATTTACTGTGCACATGTGACATTTTATCATTTCCTGATCTGTTCCTGTTAAAAACTTTCCCACGAAGCCCTTCATTTTTTTCCATTCTTTCATACCAGAGTTACAAATTGAGTAACTGTTTTTAACAACAGAAATCTATATTTTTAATGGAAGGATACAGACGGGTGTGGGCCAGCAGTTGACATGCCATATTAGGATGTGGTTATTCCAAAATGTCTGAGTCACAGAGAGACATCGCCCCGTAAAACCAAATAAAACCGAAATAGATTTAATGAAGAAGCCATCCAAGATGAAGTATTTAACTACGGCAAGACCCAGAAAGACATGTACAGTCAGTTTTCCCCATTTAATCCACCTTGCAATAGAGGTCATTGTTTTCAGAAACAAATACTTATTGTAGCTCATTAATATATTTATTTGGAAGGGGACAGTAAAGCTGCTTTCATGGTATGCCAGCATAATGTATTACTTTAAAATGTGGTAAAGGATAGAGACAGTTTTCAATCCCTAGTTTTTTTTTTTTTTTTAACTAAAGCAAAATAAGATATGATTCATATTTTTTTTATTTAATCATGATGTTAGAAATGGCTTAATACACAGCTTATTCTTATTTAAATTGCACATAGTTTCCTAAAATGTTGTTAAAATATGTTTAAGCGAGAAGAGAGGGATTGTTTTGTTAATGGGATGTATACAAAATAAAGGTACACAATCGTGCACAATTTGAAATTAGATCATTTATAAGAGACTCAGGGCAGGACTGCAGTTTAAAAAAAAAAAAAAAGTATCTTAATGAAGACTTGGACGACCAGCATCAGCAGCGAAACAGAAACGCTCCGTGGTGCGGAACCTGCAGGGAGTTTGGGCACCTCAGGGAAGAATGCCTCTATGAAGACCCTGCTTCATGGAGGTGTACAATAGGAATGAGTTGAGTCCCTTGATGAGTGGCTCTGCCTAAAGGCCCAAGATCAGCTGGTTTAGATGGTGGTTTAGACACCCTCTTGGAGAACCAAGGTTGGTGCCTCACCTGTGGAGAGTTCAGGCACCTGACAGTGTGCTGTCCCCTTCAAGGTGAATAGGAGTTGCAACCTGCCCGAAAAAGGTAAAGGAGGAGGGGTGGCCACTCCCAGAGGCAGACAAAGGAGGAGCCGATGCTGTCTCCAGAGCCAGCAAGGGAGAAACCATTGCCGTCTCCAGTGCCAAAAGGGGAGGAGCCATTGCCCTCTCCAATGCAAAAAGGGGAGGAGCCATTGCCGTCTCCAGAGCCAGAGGGGAAGGAGCCACTGTCATGACAACCTCACCAGCCATTATACCTGCTGCTGAGGGGAGCATGGCGAAAACCAGCTGCACATCTAGAGGGTCCAGCGCCCGCACATCCAGAGGGTACAGCGCCCGCACATCCAGAGGGTACAGCGCCCGCACATCCAGAGGGTCCAGTGCCCGCACATCCAGAGGGTCCAGCGCCCGCACATCCAGAGGGTCCAGCGTCGCTATTGCCAGCGCAGCCCCTGCCAGAGTGTCCAACGCCGCCTCCCCTGAGAGTGCCAGCGCCGCCACCCCTGCCGGTGTGCCCAGCGCCGCCAGGCTTAGGGGGTGGAAAGGGGGTTAAACCTGCACTGCCTCACAGAAGCCAAAAGGTCACCAAGGGGGTTAAATGGGCACCACAACAGAAACTGAGATGTCACCAATGGCGTTAAATGGGTGCCCCCTTACAGAAGACCCAGGATCACCTCGGCTGAAAGAGGAGGCGAGGGGACCACCTCCACCACAACCCTGACCTCCACCTCTATGTCCCAACCCGGTGCCTATGGGTCAGAGTTCTCACCCTGGGCTCCCAGACACCCAGCGTTTGTGTCCGGATCTTTGATTGCTGGCCCTAGCTCATGGGTCGCAGCATCACCAGGCACAGTAGGTCGCCTTGTCTCCTGCTTTGCTCCCCCTGGTGATGTGGCTCCATGGTCGCCGAACCTAAAACTGACAAACACCAGTGAAATGCATTTTCATATATATCATCAGAACACATATAGGATTTCATTTGCATTACACCAGTGTTGGCAGGGGCAGCCCCTTTACTCACTGAATATCCATTTTACAAGAATGATGAAATCTATTTAACTGTTTGTAATAATGAGATCCATAAGATATGTATGTGTGTGTCTATATATATATTTTCAAGCAATAGTTGAAAAGGTATAAATAAATTAATATGACAGCTAACATGTAACAACTCCTGTTTCAATTTCAATTTTTCATGAGCCACTAGATGGCATCATACTTCACTGGAGAAAACATTGAAATGTAATGATTTTTTTTGTACACAGCCGAGGAACCTATTTTAATACAGCTTAATGCAAGAACATTTTTAGAACTGTTTTGTTTCTTGCAACCAATAACTTATACCTACAGAAGCGTCCTAGTGCCAATTAACAAAAAAAAGTATCTACTACGTAGGACGTTCTATCTTCTACGTATTTATTTATTTATTTATTTATTTATTTAATTGGCACTAGGACACTTCTGTACATACCAGTTTTAACTGTTTGGGGGGGAGGGGGCTATTTTCAAGGAAGTCAAGGAACATGTTTAATGACAAAGTAGCTTCAAATGTCATTAAAAGTCACCTGCCCTACATTTATATAGACAGTTTAAGTTTAAGTGGGGCTGGCTGTGCTGAAAGGTCACATTGTCAAATGATTTGTATGTTATGAGGAAGACGGGTAGGGTTCTCCAGAAAACCTCAAAGCCAGGTAGATTTATTATCAATTACTATTAAGGAAACGCTTTTATCCAAAGCAACTTATAGAGACTTGGGGGTGAACTATGCATCACAACTGCAGAGTCACTTACAATAGGACCTTAGTTTTACATCTCATCCAAAGGATGGCACACAAGGAGGTTAAGTGACTTGCTCAGGGTCACACACAGTGAGTCCGTGGCTGAAATTGAACCTGGAACGTCCTGCTAACAAACCCTTGGTCTTTAACCATTGGACCAGCAAGCCTCCTAATTAAAAGATTTAGAGGAGAATATAAATGACAACTGACTACTAAGGGAAATATAACAAATATATTAAAATGACATTCAAAGCTTTGGGAAGGAAATGGGAAGGATTTCTTTTTAAAATCTAAACTTTTGGGGAAGTTTTAGACAATAACAAATGTACAAAACTACTGAACTATGTTAAAAAGAACAACATGTATGAAGTGAATCTTCAAGGCTATGCTTGCTAATAACGAATGTTTAATTTCTTACATCAAATGCTTTAGCTTCTTACTGGCTTGTGGAGACGGGTCAGTGAAAGTCAATGACCCTTTAGGCTCCGTACCTTCTGAAAAACTTGTATCTGGGCTGTCGTCTCCTCCAATTCAAACAATACGCATTGATACATAAATGCATACATGTGTTGCATTTCCTAATTTACTACACAAAGTAAAAATGGGTAATTGTATGTAAAATAATGCATAAAAAATAATGTAATTGTATGTAAAAATAATGTGATATCTTGTAACAATTGTAAGTCGCCCTGGATAAGGCTGTCTGATAAGTAATAATAATAATAATAATAATAATAATAATAATAATAATAATATTGTATGTGTTAATCACCGATTTTGCACACGGCTTGCATTTCAGATATTAAACCCTGACCCTCCTTAACTTTATAACCTTTTTGTTGTTGTTGTCCAATAAAACATATTTAACACAAACAAAAGACTGTTAGCCATATTAAAATAAATATCATATTTATGATGAGACTGCTGTTAAAAAGAGATCAACAATCTTGAACAGTAGACTGATACATTCTACCACAATTCTACAGTGTACATGATAATTTACTGTACCGACAGTCTGGTTTCTTCAGACCGGACCTTCGCTCTTTGTTAACCTGGTAGTGCGTTTGAAATACATTTGCTGAATTACGTCTCCATGCGCTCCTTGACATTAGAGCCAGTAAGCTGGTGCTCAAGTCATCTGTTGTCTGTGTTTCCTGCAGTTTCAGCTGTCCTCTGGGCACCTGTTTGTCAGCTGACCTCTTGTCTCTCTTGTGTTCTCTTCTTGGTGGGGTGCGGAGGGCATCCTGCTTTTTTTCCCTCCAGTTCTGTCTCTAGTTCAGACTTCAAGGATTCTTGCCATGGGCTACCTTTATTTGATAAAATGAAACACCAGTAATAGCAAGTGAGGAGAATCCTAATGAGGACTAGTCACCGGGATTCCTGGAGGGTGTCCCTGTCTACTGCTCTACATACTCTACAGCAGGGGTCTCCAACCCTGGTCCCGGAGAGCTACAGGGTCTTCTGGTTTTCATTTCAACCAAGCTCTCAGTTACTTAATTGAAACAATGATTGGTTTAAATTTATTCAAGATCAACATGTGTTCCAGATCTTTAGTCATTAATGACGTAAAGACACCTATAAAGCCTGCAGGATTGAGGCTCTCCGGGACCAGGGTTGGAGACCACAGCACTACATCCTAGCATTAGACATTGGCACCAGAGGCCTCCTGTGGCATTGTTTTTTATTTAATTATTTATTTAACTATTTATTTATTTAACCAGCAGATTTACCCATTGAAACTGAGGCCTCATTTACAAAAGGGTCCTGCAAAACAATAAAAAAGAACAATCACAAAACACGAACACAGTAAAAACATGTGCGGTCCAAACTTAATCAGCAGATTACAGAGGTCAAAGGACAGAATAAATAACAATCTTTAAAACCAGAGAAAGCAAGATTATCAAATTCCATCTTCATACTACAGTGTGATGGAAATCGTTTCCAAAATGTGTTCAAACCCTTGGAACAGGAATGGAATGGAATGGAATGGAATAAGCCAGTGGCGTTTCCAGCCTTGGTGTTTTGCACCCCACAAAAAAATGGCCCTACCTGGAACTGACCAGATCTGTTGTGTCTGAAAGTTGACATCTATTCACATATATAAATTATTAGTTTACTTATATTTGTACCAATTAACCTAACATCAGTGTGGACCCTTTTTTGTGGTACAGCAGAAACAACAACTGGTGCACAAGCCTGACTCCTCTTTCCTACAGTAGTAAGCCGCATGGCAGAGAGTCTGACCAGTGTGCAATGTCTTGATATTCTTCACAGCCTGTTCTTCTGTTCTAATCGGACCTGCACATTTGGCTCTCGTATTTATCCCTTCCTAACTCCAACCATCTTTGACTGATGTTGCTAAACCCACACCATGTGTGCTCTGCATTAGACTGATTCAACCCTGAAATAGAAAGCAAACCACAGAGATCCAATAGCTATAAATACTCATAAGCAACATATGCAATTTATTGACCAGGTAAATGTATGCGGAGTAGCCCAGCTAGCTGCAGTACAAATATCGGTCAACACCTCTAGTAGAGTGCACGGCCACCCTCCCAGGTGGGGATAGGCCGGCATTAGTATACGCAGTCAAAACCGTGTCCACAATCCAATGGGACAGTCGCTGCTTAGAGAGGGCTTGAGTCCGTTCACCATGACAAATGAAGAGCTGGTCAGACTGACACAGCACTCTCGTTCTATCCACATAGCATCTCAATGCCCGAACCGGGCAGAGGGAATTTAATCTCCTATCTGACTTCACAGTAACTATTTATTACCTCGGGAGGCGGGACCGAGGACGTCACTCCATGGAGGGGCCTAGCGGCAGCTTTGATATAAAATGCTCAGCAAATATCTGACAAGCAGGCATATCCCAAAAGTATTGTTTTAGCAGTCATCGTCGAAGTGAAAGGGGACAGAGAGCCTACTGGAGCTAAATGATCAATTCGTTTAGTGTTTTGTGGATGAGCGTGGGTCGGTCTTGTGCAGGAGTGCCCCTAGAAATCTTTCACATGGTACCAAAACTGAACCACACTGACATCCCATCTCATGCCGATAGCGACTCTGCATCAACATGTTGTTTCAGCCTATAGTGCTGCATTTTTGTTCTTTCACAGCATATACATTTTCACATTAGAAAACTGCAATCAAATATCAACACTGTTTCCCTTTGTAAAAAAGTATAAACACAGCGCGCTGCCATCGAGACAGAACAGCAACTACACTGACAGCCAAATAGTCCAGAACAACAATAAAAGGTACAAATAAACTCGGGGGAAAAACTAGCCCACAAATCTGTTATGCCGGTTTCATTTCTAATCATTACTCTCATAATCACTACAACTACTGTAATCATTACTCACCCAATTAGCATGGCTGTAGCAGGTAAATATGGGGCTCTGGTATTATAGTTTGATGTGGTTTGGCGATGTTTGCAGCTCTTCTCCGCCAGACTACATCTCGTCAGAATTATTATTATTATTATTTATTTCTTAGCAGACGCCCTTATCCAGGGCGACTTACAATCGTAAGCAAATACATTTCAAGTATCACAGTACAAGTAATAATACAATTAAGAGCAAGATAAATACAATGACTTTGGTTCAAGCAAGAATGCGTGGTCAGCAGCTAATGAATTATTAACAAATTGGCTGTTGACCACACATTGTAAAAGTCTCATGTAGAACGTGACCATCTCCAGATTGATTAATTTATTGCTAATTTGGAGATGGTCATATGTATAAAAACCTGCAGCTTTGGCTGAACGGGGTGGGTATACAGAGAGGAGGTATGTGAGCGAGGGAGCCAGACACGAGAGAAAGATTACAAAAATAATACAATTGCTACGCGTGCTGGAAGGAACAGCATGGTACTTTTTTGTGATTTGTTTTTGTTTAAAGTTTTATTTTGCTCTGTGAGCAGTGCTTTGTGTAAAAGTGTTTGTGTTTATTCATTTGAATAAATATGCGCTCAACCCGCAGCACTGTGAGTGTCAACTTCCTGGTCTGGTGATGTCACCACTCAGCCTGCCAAACTTTTTTATTTTTGTTATCTTACACATGGTGACAAAACAGGCAGTTAAGAATAATAATAATAATAATAATAATAATAATAATAATAATAATAATAATAATATCTTGGCAATTATGTGTTAACGATTAGGAAATTTATTATTCATTTTAATATAAGAATTCAGATAATGCAATACTAACATGCAATGCCGGCAACATATTTTCAGCTCTTAGAACACAGTTCGGTACTTTTACTGATTTTTGGGTCATCAGAAGAAAGTGGTTAACATGTAGAAAACAGAAAGTACTGATTAGAGGAGAAACCTCAAAATGGAGCGAGGTAACCAGTGGTGTACCACAGGGATCAGTATTAGGTCCTCTGCTATTCCTAATCTACATTAATGATTTAGATTCTGGTATAGTAAGCAAACACAAAAATAAGATGAGTGGCAAACACTGTTGCAGCAGCAAAGGTCATTCAAAATGATCTAGACAGCATTCAGAAATGGTCAGACACATGGCAAATGACATTTAATAGAGAAAAGTGTAAAGTACTGCATGCAGGAAATAAAAATGTGCATTATAAATATCATATGGGAGATAATGAAATTGAAGAAGGAATCTATGAAAAAGACCTAGGAGTTTATGTTGACTCAGAAATGTCTTCATCTAGACAATGTGGGGAAGCTATAAAAAAAAGGCCAACAAGATGCTCGGATATATTGTGAGAAGTGTTGAATTTAAATCAAGGGAAGTAATGTTAAAACTTTTCAATGCATTAGTAAGACCTCACCTAGAATATTGTGTTCAGTTCTGGTCACCTCGCTACAAAAAGGATATTGATGCTCTAGAAAGAGTGCAAAGAAGAGCAACCAGAATTATCCCAGGTTTAAAAGGCATGTCATATGCAGACAGGCTAAAAGAATTGAATCTATTCAGTCTTGAACAAAGAAGACTACGCGGTGATCTGATTCAAGCATTCAAAATCTATAGACAATGTCGACCCAAGGGACTTTTTTGACCTGAAAAAAGAAACAAGGACCAGGGGTCACAAATGTAGATTAGATAAAGGGGCATTCAGAACAGAAAATAGGAGGCACTTTTTTACACAGAAAATTGTGAGGGTCTGGAACCAACTCCCCAGTAATGTTGTTGAAGCTGATACCATGGGATCCTTAAAGAAGCTGCTTGATGAGATTCTGGGATCAATAAGGTACTAACAACCAAACGAGCAAGATGGGCTGAATGGCATCCTCTCGTTTGTAAACGTTCTTATGTTCTTAAAGATTTTCACTATTTTTCAAGGATTCAACCAAACTTATCTGCTTCCGTTTGCTCATTACTACCACTAAATAAACAGTACAATCCTATAAGCTTAAAATGTCTGTTTTGCTTCAACTGATCTCAGAAGATTATATGTGAGTCCACACTCATGGCACAAGGATTTAATGTTGCTGGCGCTATGAGGTACCCCAGTGCTAAAATCTAGCACCATAGTGCCAAATTTGAAACCCCTGAGCTGGTATCGCACACCGACTCTTTTTTATATAATTACCAGTATTTCTAACCTTGGGTGCTCCGGGATCAGTCTCCCAAATATCCCAATATTATTCATGATTAATGCAAGCAGAGGTACAACACCATAATAATAGATCATAGATCACATTTCCATTCTTTATTATTCATTATTTAAAAAGAGCAAAGTTAAAAACAGAGCAACATTGCAGCCGAGCGGCCTTCATCAAGCTGTAGAGAATAGACTTCATCGGTAAAAACATTAACACGGACCTCAATTAGTGATCCAATCATTCAAAATTAACAATTCAAATAGTCATCATGATGTTTGCGAACAAGACTATGAAGATATAGATATTTGAAAACATGTACATTTATTTTACTTTTATGATCATACATTTCAATATTACCTTATTCAAAATGTAATTTAATTCTATTTTTTTTAAACGTATTCAAAAATATTCATGACTGCAGATACCCAAATAAATCCTGTGATTAATTAAATCATTGCATTTCAAAGCACATGTATACAATAATGTATCTATCAAGGAGAAAGCAGCTTAAGTAATATTCTTTACTGAGTCCCTTAGGGCTCAAACTATCCAATGTAAAAATCCAGAAAGCTTCACGGCATAACAGAAAGAAACACATGTTAAAATGGTGTATCTGATACTACATAATAGGTCAAGGAAACCTCTTGCAAGCCTTGATTTCAAGTAATTTCTTTTTAAAACAATGTGGATTTATCTAATGCCTAATTAAACTAACCTTGTCCAGTAAGCATAGAAATGTATGATTCATTGGATTCCAGCATCATTTGAATGGGCCACTGGTGTACAATTATAAGAACATTTCCTGGAGATTTACTGTTATCTTGCTGATTCATCCCAGCCACCTACAGCTGTGTATGAAATCAATTGTTTAGTCATTGCCATGTGTTAAAAACAAGCTGCCTCTGCAAATCTCTTACCAGGGCAGGGAAAAGAAGGAACTTAAAAACTCAAACTTTTCTAACCGCACCTAGCTATACTAAATTGAGTTTTGTGGCATATATCAGACTATTAATCATTGTTTTACTATACGTATTAAAAAAAGACACCAGCCTATGTTTGTTGTTTCTGGAAAGTGAGCTGCTGGTTGATCAAGTGAAGAATAATGAAATCTGCAGCCTCTTTGTGCAACTTCATTAAATTGTGAATACCTAATGGCTTAACTGTCAATAACACAAGTTCTCAAAACTGCGTTGCCTTCACAGGAGGGTGGGGTGAGTTGTGACAGCAGACATGGGTGGGAGGTCAAGGCTCTGATTACTTATTTAATAAATACACATTTATTTACAATTAGGAATATGTTTATTTATTTTATTATGCCAGAAAAGGCTATATTTTTGAAAACAGAAAAGAAAATGTTTTTTTTTTATTATTATTATTTTATGCACATTTTTATAGGGAAACACCAAGGGAGGAGAACAATGTATTTTGGTCATGGCATTTGCAATGATTTAGAATATTCTGAGAATGTTTTGAATCCTGTTGTGTCAAAATGAATATACTGTATTGCCCTCTCAAAATTATCATCTTGTGTAAATATGTTTTTCAATACCAATAAACTGATATACAGTAATACACTGCATATAATGTAAATTTAGATCACATGGGATTCGAGGGAATCTAAAATTCAGTCATTTCCTGCAGGCCTGCCAAGAGCTGTAAAGGGCACCATGACATCTCTCATCAGCAGCCATGCTCCTGTGAGTCTAATAGATCATATAGATCTTAAAACTTAATCTTCTCTATAAAAGTGTCAATATGGTTAAAAAAAACAGCCCCACAAAATGTGTATTAAATGCACACTAAAATAAGAAAACCCTGTGGTTTTGAACCGCTGTCAGCTTTTATTATCTGCTCTACAATATATACTTTATGCATTTTTATATAGGCAAATCGCTCAAGCATGGGAAGTATTTTCATTATGTCTGTGCCTTGAACTCTGAGAGGATGAATTCTTAAAAGAAATTAGACTTTTTAAAACAAGACTGGTAACCATTACAAAACTAGTAAATTCCCAATGATTGCTGGACACCAACAATCAAACCATTAATGGAGTTTCCTACAGCAGTGCTGGTTTTAAGCCTTTCAATGACCAGTCTCCACATTTTAAATACCTGTGTTTTGCAACAAAGGAATTACATTCCTATTTGCATTATTTGTTCCAAAAAGCACTGGGAAGTTAATTTACTGTCTAAATTCAAGAAATCCGCAAATTTCCACCACCAGAGGTCGCTGTACCCATATTTTCGTTTCTTGCCAATTTTCCATATCAGTTATTATAAACAGCAAACCATGGTCATTCAATCATTACTATTGTATGAATCAACAACTAGGTATTTTAACACCTTTTACCTACATAAGTGCAATAGAAAAGTGAACAGTGAACAGTTTGACATTCAGAAAACATGCACTCAGCAGTCTCAGCCACCATAAATCAGCACTAAAATCAGCATCTCTGTGGCTATTGCTATGGGACCATAACATACAAGAAGAACATCAAAAAAGACAGCAAAGTAACACGAGTAAAGAGATACTTTACATATCCCCTGCAAAGAACAATATTTTACACTTTTAAAGCTGTCATTTTTTTCAAATGTAACATGACCCTGTGTATAATTATTATTTCTTAGCAGACACCCTTATCCAGGGCGACTTACAATTGTTACAAGATATCAGATTATTTTTACATACAATTACCCATTTATACAGTTGGGTTTTTACTGGAGCAATCTAGGTAAAGTACCTTGCTCAAGGGTACAGCAGCAGCATCCCCCAGCTGGGATTGAACCAACAACCCTCCGGTCAAGAGTCCAGAGCCCTAACCACACTGCTGCCCATATTCACATGTTGCATATAACAAGCTTATATACTTTTTCCAATATTATAACTAAGTTTTTCCAATATTATAACAGCAAGAGAACATTCAAAGAGAACGTTAAATGTCTACTTTCTCTTGACGCAGGGGTTGTACCGACAGACTGGAGAATTGCAAGCGTAATACCTATCCACAAAAAGTGAGACAAAACGGTGAGACAAAAAAGTGAGACAAAAACTACAGACCAATAAGCTTGACTTCTATAATATGGAAACTTATGGAAACAATAATGAGATCCAAAATGGAAAATTACCTATATGGTAACTGTATCCTGGGAGACAGTCAGCATGGTTTTAGGAAAGGGAGATCGTGTCTAACTAAGCTGCTTGATTTTTTTGAGGATGCAACATCGATGGATAATAGCAAAGCATTTGACATGGTTTATTTAGATTTACAGAAAGCTTTTGACAAAGTCCCGCATAAAAGATTAATTCTCAAACTAAACGCAGTAGGGATTCAAGGAAATGCATGCACATGGATTAGGGAGTGGTTAACATGAAGAAAACAGAAAGTACTGATTAGAGGAGAAACCTCAAAATGGAGCGAGGTAACCAGTGGAGTACCACAGGGATCAGTATTAGGTCCTCTGCTATACCTAATCTACATTAATGACTTAGATTCTGGTATAGTAAGCAAACTTGTTAGATATGCAGACGACACAAAAATAGGAGGAGTAGCAAACACTGATGCAGCAGCAAAGGTCTTTCAAAATGATCTAGACAGCATTCAGAACTGGGCAGACACATGGCAAATGACATTTAATAGAGAAAAGTGTAAGGTTCTGAAATGTCTTCATCTAGACAATGTGGGGAAGCTATAAAAAAGGCTAACAAGATGCTCAGATATATAGTGAAAAGTGTTGAATTTAAATCAAGGGCAGCAATGTTAAAACTTTACAATGCATTAGTAAGACCTCATCTAGAATACTGTGTTCAGTTCTGGTCACCTCGCTACAAAAACGATATTGCTACACTAGAAAGAGTGCAAAGAAGAGCGACCAGAATTATTCCGGGTTTAAAAGGCATGTCATATGCAGGCTGGCTAAAAGAATTGAATCTATTCAGAAAAGGAAAATGTTTAGCAAACCAAGGACCTTTATTAGGTATTTTCCAGTTCATTGCAGGACCAGCAGGGAGCACCTGACTAAACAGCTCACATTTTGCTGGCTTTGACTTCAGCCACTCACCTCTCCAGCACAGACAACAACATCCTTACCATGCACATGTCAGATCTGGAAACTCTCCTTGTGTCTCAGGATGAAAACAAGCCCTAGAACTGGCCTCCTAATACTGTTGTAAACCTTGTACAAAAACACAAAAGCTGAAAGCATATGGCAGATTTGAAACATTGGGGTCATAAAATAAACATGGAACTAGTTTCAGTAATCTACTCATAGCTGCATTAGTGTTTAAGGTACTGTACCGTTTCATAAAACCTGTAAATAGTTTTAGTCAGTGCAAGTTACCTGGGCAATGTTCCACGACTTACAGTTGCATAAGGCAGACTAAATGTCAGACAAAATGAATCATGCATCATGGGGTGTGTAATCTAATGTTCCAATGCAGTGAAAAGCAAAATAAAATGAAGCAACATGAAATAAAAATAAAAAATGCATTTTAAAATGTTTTAACAAAAATGGCATCACCATTACGTTATTTGTTTGGAAGTTGACTTGCTGCTACAGTCCAGGAATGATCTTTTTCATGATGTACTGTATATATAAATGATATACAGTGCCTATAAAAGTCTACACCCCGTGAACTTTTTCACATTTTGTTGTCAGTGAGTTTCATGCATTTAAATGAGGATTTTTTTTCCACTTATCTACACACCATACTCCACACTATTAAGGGGAAAAAAGTTTTTATTGAGAAAAAATTATATATTAAAAATACAAGACTGAAAAATCATAACTGGATAAGTCTCCAGCCCCCTGAGTTAATACTTGGTGGAAGCACCTTGTCTGCAAGTCTGTTGGGATAGGTCTCTACCAACTTTGCACACCTAGATTTGGCAATATTTGACAATTCTTCTTTACAAAACTGTTCAAGCTCTGTCAAGTTCCTTGGGGAGCATTGACGGACAGCAATCTTCAAGCCATGCCACACATTTTCAATTGGATTTAGGTCGGGGCTCTGACTGGGCCACTCAAGGACATTTACATTTTTGTTCCTTAGCCACTCCAGTGTAGCTTTGGCTGTGTGCTTTGGGTTGTTGTCATGCTGAAAGGTGAACTTCCGTCCCAGTTTCAGCTTTCTTGCAGAGGGCAGCAGGTTTTCCTTAAGGACTTCTCTGTACTTTGCTCCATTCATTTTCACTTCTATCCTGACAAGTGCCCCAGTCCCAGCCGATGAGAAACATCCCCATAACATGATGCTGCCACCACGATGCTTCACAGTAGGGATGGTGTTCTTTGGGTGATGTGCTGTGTTGGGTTTGCACCAAACATAATGCTTTGCAGTTTCTTGATGGTGCCATACACCTTCCACTTCTTAATAATCGTCTTGACCGTGCTCCAAGGGATATTCAAGGCCTTTGATATTTTTTTTATACCCATCCCCTGATCTGTGCCTTTCAACAACTTTGTCCCGGAGTTCTTTTGAAAGCACCTTGGTGCTCGTGGTTGAGTCTTTGCTTTGAAATGCACGACCCAGCAGAGGGAACCTACAGGAACTGCTGAATTTATCCTGAAATCATGTGAATCACTACAATTTAACACAGGTGGAGGCCACTTAACTTGGTGTGTGATTTTGAAGGCGATTGGTTCCACCTGAGCTAATTTAGGATTGCTATTACAAGGGCGTGGACACTTATCCAACCAAGCTATTTCAGATTTTATTTGTAATTAATTTTCTACAGATTTCTAGAATATTTTTTTCACATGGAAGTTGTGGTGTAGGATGTGTAGATAAATGAAAAAAAATATTTTAATGCATTTTAATTCCAGGCAATAAGGCAACAAAAGGTGAACATTTTGAAAGGGGGTGTAGACTTTCTATAGGAACTGTATATATAACTGATGTCTTCCTTTTCAAAGATGCATTGGGCATTTGACTCTACAAACCCTTTTTTAGTGGTTACAATTTATAGTGCTTGGACTTGCTGTTGCTGCATTATAAAAAAAAATGATGAAGTGTTTTTAAGTATGGTAATAATTTCATATAATGTTTATTAACTGCCAGCATTCACATTTTTACTAACACACCTTGTTGATAGCAATGTATTTATAAACAATTACAATAAAGTCATTAGTTAGGGATTACCAACTCCATCTCATCCAAGTCACCATCACTCAAAAATATTGACTAGCCATTATCAAACACAAAGAGAATGTATTAATAGTAAACTAGTCGTGCCACTTAAAATAAAACATTACTGTACCAAAGTGTGTATGCGCTATTTTGCTGGACAAATTCTTATTTTGGGGGAGCATAGGAGAGCCAACACCCAGCAGAAGGATTTCACCAGGCCCATTAATAATGACATTTATTAAGATACATGTATTTGTTTTCATTAAATGATGTATTATGAAATGAACAGACCTCTCTCAAAAACACAATCCTTTTCTAAAATCTCCAACATTGTATATCATTTCATTTCCAGCTCTATGATGGATGAAAGTAGAAGTAATTTTCTATTTGGCATTTACAGTATTATGTGCAATTGTATGCTTCTTTAATTTTTAGGGTTGTGTGTCAGAGAGACTTGTTCGAAACCAAGCATAGACTGGTGTAGACTTAAAAAACAGATATAATTAGAAATTAAGCTAGCTGGAAGTAATTTCCATTACAGTACGGTATGTAAATATTTTATATTTGCCTCATTTACATTGATTTGTCTCTGTCTGTCCTGCCCTTTTCACAGAAAACACAAAACCTGAAAAACAATTAATCTCAAGCTAGCACACTCCAGTGAAAAAAAAAATCATTTTATTTATGTTTGCTTTTTCAAAAAAACAAAACAAACACACACACACACACACAATCTGACTTTCCAACCCCCAAATCTACAGCAGCTGTCTTAACATTTCATGACCCCCACCCCTTCCCCTAATTCACATCTGGTCTGTGTTAGCTTTATTCACCCACCATGTCCTGTCTCCTTTAACTCTGGTTTCCTTGCACAGTTGACCACATGTGATGAACTCAGCAAATGTCAATACAGCACAGGCTCAGGTTTTGGGGATGGGGCGTTTTGCATTTCTCTTATTTATTTTATCACCCTTTATTCATTCAGGAAACTTTTTAAAAATTTTACATGACCAAGAGGGGCTATGTACAAATTATTACTGTAAATGTGCCTGTACTGTATTGTACCTTTTTAACTTACAACCGTAGTTAACAGAAGGCTCTGCAGTACAGTATAGCTGCACAATAACTAGTATTACTCAGGGCCGCCGAGAGCTGTCATGGGCCCCGGGGAAGGATTGGTATGTCCCGCTGCCAACCCCCACCTTCTCAAAGTAGTTATGTTTAAGTTATTTACAGTATTCAAACTTTTTTTTAGGTAAGTGAATTAATTTTTTTTTTTTTTTTTTACAAACTCCATGTGTAGGCTAATAGTCACTAATCGGAAGCTTACTTAACACCAAATAACATATGTTTTTAGCATAAACTACATTTTAATGATGTTGCTATACACTAATTTATTTATCCCGTGCCAAAAATTAACCACTCATCTCTGCTCTTAACTAATAGCCTGTATTGGTAGATATATTAGTATTTTAAGCAATATAACTAATCATTCTCTAATTGTGTTTACCACCAGCTGAAGAAAGTACTTTATTTATTTTACACGATACAATTTTTCTAACAAACTGCTGCACCACGTTGTTTTGAGCAAATTATAGATCTTAATAATAGAATAATTCATACTGTGGTATATATTGTGCAACTTTAGGGTTCTTTTAAAGTTTTTAAAAGTCTTTAAAAAATACACAAAATTGCTATGCCTTTTTTTCTGCTTTTTGGTGTAGTAAAAATATGAAATGCGAAAGTTCAAATCATTGTGTGAAGGGAAGTGTTTGACAGCACCTGGATACACAATCATTACACAACAGAAGCACATCAACTAGCTAAATGCTATATAAATAGTTTTGTTACCGGTCTTGTAACATTACAGATGTGTTTTCCTTTCTCGAAAATCGAATACAGATTACATAAATTGGGAGCTTCAAAAGTTTTGAATGCTTGAACACTGAAGACAGAAACTAAAGTATGTTGTTTGCATACAAAAAAGAAAAGAAAAAACAGTATATTTACAAATGATGTCAGGCAGTTTGTTGTTTAATTTGAACTGCTGACCTATAATTTATTAAAAGTATGGTAAACCACAATTATGATATTGGTACCCTAGGATGTTAGCATACATATATTTAATTGGCAATTTGACTATTTTGTGAACCAATGATATGATTTGGCATACTATTTTAAAATAAACTATTCTTAAAACAATATGATGGATTGCAAGGTTAATTAGATACAACACTCTATTCCTATTTTTTATTGTATTTTTACATTTCCGCTTTTAAACATGATTAATAACAAAAACATCTTAAAACAATCACTGCATTTGAATCCCTCTTGGTAATCTGGCAGTTAAATTCACCCAAATGCTGTCGAAGAATAAAAGGTTAGCTTGGACCATGGTCTGATTTCCAGAGTTCCACGAACAAAAGGCAGCACACAAATACAAATGGGCCTAACAACATGCCTACATACATGCCTCGAGACAAACTTTATCTTAATAACTTGATAAAAATGTTATTTTTCAACATACAGTAAGAGTACATCACACTGGATAGGTGGTTCTCTAGCTATGTAAAAGCATTAGTGTGACAAGCCGACAGAGTGATTCTAGATAACCCAACTGGATAAGCGGCTCTCCAGATGTATGCAAAACTGTAAGTGTAACATACAGATGGCCAGACAGACACACACCCCGCTACACCCCCAGTATCTGATGCCTTATATAGCTTGCTTTTAGACTGTCTTATACTTCCTAGGTCATTTCACCTGGGGAGTGAAATTGTCCCAACCCTTTCTGGCTTCTTTCCTGCCAAAAACCAATCAGTTGCATCCCTTATTGACTGACATGCTGTCAACCAGTAATGTGCTTTGACCCAGAAGACACTGCTCAGGTGAAATGACCCAGGAAGTACAAGTGCAAACAGATAACCCAAGAATAAAGCACAGAAACCGAGTTTCCTTTAACCTGAAGCAGTACCAGATATCATGTTTTCCTCTAAATTGCACACATTCCCATTTTTTTTAACAAACAAGTAATGTGCTAGTTAGCTATATGACATACGAGACTGTTTCCCCCCAAAAATTAAATAACAACATTGTTGCATTTCTCTTTACAATAATTTATTACACGTAATAGATCTAAATCATTACCAGTTACTTAAAAATCTGTCTGGTAATCCGGAAGTTCCTTTCTCTTTCACTGCATACTGCAAGAACTCTATGCTCTCTAAAAGCAAAGTGTACCTCCTGCCTTAGTACGCTGACATTTTACCAGATGGCAACTTGCTTTTTGTGCCTGCTCAGTGAATGTTTGAATGCAGCTGTTGGACTTAACGAAAGTGTATGTGAGAAAATAAATAGATATTTGCTGATAATAGATAGGGAAATATATGATTATGGATTTCCGACAAAAAATAGGTTAGTTTCAAAACATCTCTGGTTGTGACCTGAGGTTGTGCTTTGTTCCTAGGATTTGATGCATGTTTGTCTACATGGTCATGACTTGAGTCACTCATGACTGAGTAAACTAAACTGCATTCCACAACTAATGATTATAATTTAGTTATTTATTAATTATACTACTACTGTAAATTTACTGTGTAATTCACAAACCTGTGTTAGAATTATTACAAGATCAACAAATAATCTACCTGTGATCCAACTCTGAAAAAGTATGCTATGCAACAGTGTCTTTAGTTTCTGGCTGTGATCAGGGCTCTGTGGGGATCATACCATCACTTCCAGGACTCCTTGTTCTTCTTTACGCTGAAGATAGTTCTTAATGACTTTCGCTGTATGTTTGGGGTCGTTGTCATGCTGCAGAATAAATTTGGGGCCAATCAGATGCCTCCCTGATGGTATTGCATGATGGATAAGTATCTGCCTGTACTTCTCAGCATTGAGGAGACCATTAATTCTGACCAAATCCCCAACTCCATTTGCAGAAATGCAGCCCAAACTTGCAAGGAACCTCCACCATGCTTCACTGTTGCCTGCAGACACTCATTCGTGTACCGCTCTCAGCCCTTCGGCGAACAAACTGCCTTCTGCTACAGCCAAATATTTCAAATTTTGACTCATCAGTCCAGAGCACCTGCTGCCATTTTTCTGCACCCCAGTTCCTGTGTTTTCGTGCATAGTTGAGTCGCTTGGCCTTGTTTCCACGTCAGAGGTATGGCTTTTTGGCCGCAAGTCTTCCATGAAGGCCACTTCTGACCAGACTTCTCCGGACAGTAGATGGGTGTACCAGGGTCCCACTGTTTTCTGCCAGTTCTGAGCTGATGGCACTGCTGGACATCTTCCGATTGCGAAGGGAAGTAAGCATGATGTGTCTTTCATGATGTGTCTTTCATCTGCTGCACCTTGCTGATGCAGTATAACTACCTTGTGTCTTGCTGCTGTGCTCAGTCTTGCCATGGTGTATGACTTTTGACAGTAAACTGTCTTCAGCAACCTCACCTTGTTAGCTGAGTTTGGCTGATCCTCACCCAGTTTTATTCCTCCTACACAGCTGTTTCTGTTTCAGTTAATGATTGTGTTTCAACCTACATATTGAATTGATGATCATTAGCACCTGTTTAGTATAATTGTTTAATCATACACCTGACTATATGCCTACAAAATCCCTGACTTTGCGCAAGTGTACCTAGAAGAATTGATGCTGTTTTGAAGGCAAAGGGTGGTCACACCAAATATGGATTTGATTTAGATTTTTCTTCTGTTCACTCACTTTGCATTTAGTTAATTGATAAATATAATCTATTAACATGTCTATTTTTGAAAGCATTCTTACTTTACAGCATTTTTTCACACCTGCCTAAAACTTTTGCACAGTACTGTATATATAAATAAATAATGGGAAGGAAAAGGGGAAGAGAGAGGAACGGCCAGCCTCCACAACAGATGGACAGTGGAAGCCAGAGGATGGACCCTAAGCTCCGGCCATGGGATCTCGCATGGTGGGTACAAAGGGAGGACTACATGGAGGAGGAGGAGTAGTGTACGTACTGCCAACGATTTGGGCATGAGGAGGAAAGCTGCCCAGAGGTCGACAGGGACACAGATGAGGAAAGGGATGAGCCCGAAGTCCTGTTGTGTCCAGCGCCCAGAAGGGGGAGAGGTAAGCTGCAGCAGCAACAGCAACCGCAGCAACAGCAGGAGGAGGTCGGGGATGGCTGGGAGGTTTGTGTAATAAACCTAGTGGCGGAGTTATGCCCTGGCTGTGGGGCATATGGGCACACGTTGGCCATATGCCCCACGCAATATGAAGAGGGGAGCCGAGCATCCAGCTCCCAGAAGGGGAGCGCGAGCATCCAGCGCCCAGAAGGGGAGCACGAGCATCCAGCCCAGAAGGGGAGCGAGCATCCAGCGCCCAGAAGGGGAGCCCGTGCATCCAGCGCCCAGAAGGGGAGCCCGTGCATCCAGCGCCCAGAAGGGGAGTCCGTGCATCCAGCGCCCAGAAGGGGAGCCCGTGCATCCAGCGCCCAGAAGGGGGAGCCCGTGCATCCAGCGCCCAGAAGGGGAGCCCGTGCATCCAGCGCCCAGAAGGGGGAGCCCGTGCATCCAGCGCCCAGAAGGGGGAGCCCGTGCATCCAGCGCCCAGAAGGGGAGCCCGTGCATCCAGCGCCCAGAAGGGGGGAGCCCATAGGTCCAGAACCTAGGCCTCCAGGAGCAGAGCAGCGGGAGCTGCCTCTGCCTCTGCCTCCTCCACCACCAGGAGCAGAGCAGCGGGAGCTGCCTCTGCCTCTTCCACCACCAGGAGCAGAGCAGCAGGAGCTGCCTCTGCCTCCGCCACCAGAAGCAGAGCAGCAGGAGCTGCCTCTGCCTCCGCCACCACCAGGAGCAGAGCAGCAGGAGCTGCCTCTGCCTCTGCCACCACCAGGAGCAGAGCAGCAGGAGCTGCCTCTGTCTCCACCACCGCTAGGGACAGAGCAGCAGGAGCTGCCTCCGCCACCTCCACCGCCAGGAGCAGAGCCGCAGGAGCTGCCTCTGCCTCCGCCACCTCCACCAGCAGAGGGTGAATACCTGCTGGTTCCGCCTCAACTGCCGTGGGAGGACTGCTTGCCTCTCCCACCTCCACCAGCAGAGGGTGAATACCTGCTGGTTCCGCCTCAACCGCCGTGGGAGGATTGCTTGCCCCTCCCACCTCCACCAGCAGAGGGTGAATACCTGCTGGTTCCGCCTCAACCGCCATGGGAGGATTGCTTGCCCCTCCCACCTCCACCAGCAGAGGGTATATGCCTGCTGGTTCCGCCTCAACCACCGTGGGAGGGCTGCTTGCCGCTCCCAGCTCCACCAGCAGAGGGTGAATGCCTGCTGGTTCCGCCTCAGCCGCCGTGGGAGGACTGCTTTCCCTTCCCACCTCCACCAGCAGAGGGTGAATACCTGCTGGTTCCACATCCACCGCCCAAGGATGCCTGCTACGCACCGCCCAAGGATACCTGCTACGCACCGCCCAAGGATGCCTGCTACGCACCGCCCAAGGATGCCTGCTTCGCACCGCCCAAGGATGCCTGCTTCGCACCGCCCAAGGATGCCTGCTTCGCACCACCCAAGGATGCCTGTTGCTCCGCATCGCCTGGGGCTGCCTGTTGCTCCGCATCGCCTGGGGCTGCCTGTTGCTCCGCATCGCCTGGGGCTGCCTGTTGCTCCGCATCGCCTGGGGTTGCCTGTTGCTCCACATCACCTGGAGAGCCACCAGTTACAGGGAACGAGGGAGAAGTGGAACTCCCGCTGCCGCCTCCATGGCCAGGGGCTACCCTCCCGAGTTCGCCTCCCGAGGGTCCGTTGCTGCTGCTGCTGCCGTCGCCTCCCGAGGGTCCGCTGCTGCTGCTGCCGTCGCCTCCCGAGGGTCCGCTGCTGCTGTCGTCGCCTCCCGAGGGTCCGCTGCTGCTGCCGTCGCCTCCCGAGGGTCCGCTGCTGCTGCCGCCGCCTCCTGAGGGTCCGCTGCTGCTGCCGTCACCTCCCGAGGGTCCGCTGCTGCTGCCGTCGCCTCCCAATGGTCCGCTGCGGCTGCCGTCGCCTCCCGAGGGTCCGCTGCAGCTGCCGCCGCCTCCTGAGGGTCCGCTGCTGCTGCCGTCACCTCCCGAGGGTCCGCTGCTGCTGCCGCCGCCTCCCAATGGTCCGCTGCTGCTGCCGTCGCCTCCTGAGGGTCCGCTGCTGCTGCCGTCACCTCCCGAGGGTCCGCTGCTGCTGCCGTCGCCTCCCAATGGTCCGCTGCTGCTGCCGTCGCCTCCCAATGGTCCGCTGCTGCTGCCGTCGCCTCCCGAGGGTCCGCTGCTGCTGCCGTCGCCTCCTGAGGGTCCGCTGCTGCTGCCGTCGCCTCCCGAGGGTCCGCTGCTGCTGCCGTCGCCTCCCAATGGTCCGCTGCGGCTGCCGTCGCCTCCCGAGGGTCCGCTGCAGCTGCCGTCGCCTCCTGAGGGTCCGCTGCTGCTGCCGTTGCCTGCCGAAGGTCTTTAGGGAATAAGGGGGGGAGGTGGCCGAAAAGGCCATGTGTGCTGCGCACAAGGGGGGGGGCATGTGTGGCAGAGTGTCCCGCCCTATTTATTATTATTTGTGTTTTGTTTGCGGCGCAGTTAAAAGCGCCGCGCCTTTTGTTATTATTTTTAATTTAAAAACCCCGTGAGGATGCATGACTGATCAGCTACTGATTATTTAACTAGCTGACAGTCATGCATCCTTACCAAATGCGTGCAGACTGTGGCCGAGGGGTAATAAGATAATTAACAGCTAGTTAACCCCTTGGCCAGAGTATAAGAACATGCAGCTGTCCGTACTGCGGGGTGGAGTGTACAGAGGAGAGTACGGGAGAGAGCGAGAGCGAGAGTGAGGAAAAAATAACCTTTAAAAAAACGACTGCTAAACAGTCTTTGTTTATTTGTTTGGCCCTCGTGCCCTTTGGTTTCTGTTTTGTTTGTTTAAATCTTTTGTTTTGTTTTGTTTATTAATAAATTCAGCTGAGTGCCATAGCATTCAGCTTCACCCGCCCATCCATTGTTTTGGTTTCAGTTACTTCCTGGTCCGTGATGTCACCACACCTCACCACTGCGAGCCAGCCTGTCACATGAGGTTACAAAGATTCTAAGGGCATATATCAGGGATTATATCCATCTATATATATATATATATATATATATATATATATATATATATATATATATATATATACATATATATATATATATACTCAAAATGGTCCTGCATTGCTAAAGGAAATACTAAACGTTTTGTCATTGTTTTCTCTGTAGACCATTGTGCATCCAGCGTTCTCTGGATTTCTAAGTAAGTCTGAAGCCAGACCAGATAATTGAAAAGGCCAGTGATCCGTGATTAATTATGCATGATCATGTGGAAAAAAGGATGATACCAGAGCTACCCAGTGGCCGGAGAATGGCATGGAAAGACTTCCAAAAAAATATTGCTACCCATTTTAAATTGTATAGTGTTGTAAAATGTTAGATTATGATTGATTGATTATGACAGGCATCAGTATTTGGATGGTTGTTTTTATTTTAACTGTGCGTATGCATGTCAGAAAAGGATCTGTAATAAACTATAAGGAATAAAATGGTCTTTCTTTTTACCCAGTACACAACTTTAAGGTCATTAAAGTCAGGAATAATACAATTATATTTCTTAATTGATTTTGACAGAAATGTTCAAGTGGGGCCTGTGTCTGGTTTACAGTTCTTATTTGCACATGGCCTAAAGTTTTGACCGTGCCTCATAAAAAGAATCATTAAAAAACAGTTTCCTCTTGCAGACCATCATGTTAATATCTGTTGCCAAATTGGAATGACTATAAAAAGCAATTGTAAAATCCAGACATCCAGTATCATTTAGACAAAAGTCAAACATCTGTTTTTCATAAAACAACCAAATGTTATTTTCTTTAACAGAAACAAGATAATTACATAATATTATTGTAATTTAGTGCCACCGTGCTGATGCAAAAAAAAGTACCATTATTTGTTTAATTTGAAACATGTATTTAAGAAGTTAGTATTACATTTTGTATCTATATATTTACTGAAAACAAACTTTGTGTAATGTAGAATATTGGTAATAGATTTGTGCCAGTTTTGCATGTTAGGCTATTGACTCACACAAGGTACAGAATTTAAGTAAGAGAAATGACTCTGCTAAACCTTTTGTTAAAATGTAATTTATGGCTTTAAATGTTGCACACTGGTGTGTGTTATTGAAGAGTAGGTATAGGATAGCTGATTCCATGGCTATTAGGTACAATACACAACAGCAAAGCATGGAGTAGGTGTATAAAAGCAATGATGAACATATTTTACATATTTGGTTTCTCTTGTAGAAAGCTGTAATGATTATCTGCAACTGCCTAGGATTCTCATTGAATGGCTGGTGTTGAGGGAGAAAGTTTCATGGAAGGAACCTTTCAAAAGAAGGAGAAAGTGCCAAGGCATGCGTGTTATACAAAAAGTTTACATCCATTGCTATTTTTCTTTGAAATGTACACAGAAAATAATGTTAAAATAGTTCTCATACCCACGTCTTTTATGCCATGGTTTTTGTTATATTTGCATTCTGAGCCATTCAAAAACAAGGCATAATACCACAGTAGTGACGTTACTTTCCTCTAGAGGAAAATATACTTTAACTTTGACCTGACCATCACTTTCAATTGAAACACAAAATGTTTCATTTTCAATCACTCGACAACACCCACAGTACAGAAATGTTTATTAAATGATCAACAAAATGAGAATACGTATATAAAAAAAAAATGTAAATCTGGTATATTCATATCTCAGAGAAACTGGAGAGGAACGGGAAATTAAAACAAGGTAAAGGCAATCATCCAAATAAAGCTGAAGCACTAACAGATAACGACAAAGAAAGTCTGTACAGCACTGAAACACTACGTTTAAAAAAAACAAAAACAGCTGTACTGCTGAACCTCGTCTTCTTTAATGTTAGCATCATAAGGGTATCCATGTATTATAACAAAAATAATAGATGGGCCTCTTCAGCGAGTTACAGGAAAACAATTTCATCTCGGGTTTCTGTGACAGTTTATAAACTCAACCTAGTGCTCCAGTGGTTAGAGAAACAGGCTTGTAACCAGGAGGTCCCCAGTTCAAATCCCAGCTCAGCCACTGACTCATTGTGTGACCTTGAGCAAGTTGCTTAACCTCCATGTGCTCCACCTTTCGGGCAAGACGTTGCGGTAAGTGACTCTACAACTGATGCATAGTTCACACACCCTAGTCTTGTATCTTGTAAAGTGTGTTGTGATGGTGGTCCACTATGAAAGGCGCTACGTAAAAATAATATATATAATCTAAATAAACAAAATGATCCCTCACCAGATTCAAGTGCTTTAGCATGGAGCCAGTCAGTCACTTATAACTAAAGCTGACTTAAGGTATTACTTGATTGCTCTGTGGCACATACCTTTCTCTGCCATCTCTATGAACTGGTCAGAATCCTTATTCACTCATAATTGGTGCGCTGTGTTCATCCTGGTGAACAAAAACCAAAACCAAAAAACAAATAAAAAATATGAGTAAATACATATAATTATGGTTACAAGCACCTCACCCATTTTACTGAATGTGAAAAATATCAAAATAAATAGTTAACTCCCTAAAAAATTATATTACATAATGTGATATCTACTTGTGTGACTGAAGGTAACAGAGGGAAGAAAAAAATAAAATAAAATAAAAACCTAAGGCCCTAGACCTTCACCGGCTTCCCCTCCAGGCCTAAAGAAAAAAAATTGCATATTTATACACAATAGGTGGCATCATATAGCAGAATGCAGTTTGTTTTGTTTTTCTTTGAATATATACAAAGTATATGGTAGGGTTGGATCCTGGAATAAAGTCCTTTATCTTTAGGATGTTGGGCAATGAGAACGTCTTTAATATTGTTACTTATGTATTATTATTATTACTATATGTTTATTTAGCAGACGCCTTTATCCAAGGCAACTTACAGAGACTAGGGTGTGTGAACTATGCATCAGCTGCAGAGTCACTTACAATTACATCTCACCCGAAAGACGGAGCACAAGAAGGTTAAGTGACTTGCTCAGGGTCGCACAATGAATCAGTGGCTGAGCCGGGATTTGAACCAGGGACCTCCTGGTTACAAGCCCTTTTCTTTAACCACTGGACCACACAGCCTCCTAGATCTCATAAGCCTCTAAAGACCACCGATCAAGCTTTTTTATGACATGTGCAGGAATATTTCACTGAGCAGCTGTGGTTGCAGCTCCAATCCTGAAGGAATGGCATGAATGGGTCAAGGAAGAAAGGCTGCCTTTTGGAAATCTTGCAGAAACCAGGACCTGGAGACTGCCGGGTTCTGCCCTGTTAGAAACAGCAGGTCCAGAGTTGCGGATTAGGGTCTGGAAGCCAGATATCTCAGCATGGGAACAAAAAAACAAAAAAACAACACACCACACAGAATTAGTGCGAGCAATGTGAACAATTTCTCCTATCAGATGTACTTTGTTTGCTAAAGATAGAAGACAACACCTGAACTACAGCAGGACGTCGTCAGGCAGCCAGAGGGAGCAGAAAAGGGCAAACGCAACCTGCATGATATTTTTACATGCTTTAAAGCGTACGGAATACATGACCTGAGATTGAAGTCAGGAGGAACCCACAGTAGCAGAGACAACGTAGTTTCTAGAAGGACATACTTGAATGGGGAGAAGCATCCGGAGCGCAGAACGTTGACAGAATTCCACCAGGACTCCTTTGTGATGGGCGGTTTGGAAGATAAAGGTTAGAGTAGATCTTTAGATGTCCTGCAGCGACATTTGTATCCTGAATGGTGGAGCAGATCCTTGAATGTCCTCCAACATCATTTCCGAATTAGAATAGATTTTCTATTGGATCCGTTGAGATGGTTTGTTGATCTGGAGGATTGGTGTGTGAGTGAGTGATAGAACCAGTTTATCAGGGGTTAGAAACAATACATTAGAGAAGCGAGTACAATGGATTCTAAGGCGACGAACAGCTTTTGTAAAAACGTGTAGAGAAGGCTCTTTATAACTTAACTGCATTAATTCCCTTCTGGTAAGTTACTCTAGCATGTGGTTAGAAAAATAATGTGAATGACAAAATTGAACGTCCCGGGCAAATTACTGTTTGAATTGTGCTTGAAGAATTGGCTGTGTGACATTTAGAGAAATCTGGCACATGGAACGAAATGATCACAGTATGATAAAACAGCACTTTTTATGTGTTTATAGGTGAACATTATATTTTGGTTAAATACTGGGAACACCTGTGTTATAAATGAATCACGGTAGAAACATCTGATTAACTATGAATTG
Organism: Acipenser oxyrinchus oxyrinchus; assembly: GCA_030684275.1. Classification (NCBI taxonomy): domain Eukaryota; kingdom Metazoa; phylum Chordata; class Actinopteri; order Acipenseriformes; family Acipenseridae; genus Acipenser; species Acipenser oxyrinchus. The sequence continues at coordinate 73,695,943 of CM060251.1, read as the reverse complement.
GAAACTTCATATCACACACACAAAATAAACTTAATACCATTATGCCCTCTGCAGACCTGATTGGCAGCAACTCTAGCATGCAGACCACCAAAAAAAGAAGAAAAAAAAAACAAAAAAACAATTACAAATATTCTGAGGCCACATTTCAAGCCGCAACCAAAATCGACAAATACACTACTGGTCAGTGCCATGTGCCAGGAAAACACACCTCCCATTCACCATTCTTCTATCCTGTGAGGTTGTGAGATACAGGGTTGACCTGAGCGACCCACACCAAAAGTCTTAATCTGCATCAGTCTAGTTCAGCCCACTCTCCGTTCTGAGACAACACCAACTGCGAGCTCGATTGCCAGTGCAGAGAAGGTGCCAACCAGTGGGAAGCAATGATGCGATCCTCCGTCCTCCGTCCGCCGTCCGCCTAATGCCACCACATATAATATATGATATGGATAAATTCAATGTAAGTCTTCATTGTAGAAAACTAGTGATAATTTGAATATGTAGCACATCACATTTTCTTGTTTCTGCACCCAAAGCTCAAATAATTCCCAAATGTTTACAGTTTAGGTCTAATCCCTGAATCCCCAAAATACCTTCTTTTGGAATTCATATCACACTTATTAAGACTCATTCATACTCTTGCTCAGGCATGCAGAACAGACTAAACTACAATGGGCACAAGAGCATAGACACACTTGGCCATTGTGCCTTAGTTACTAAGCTTAAAAACAACCCTCAGGGAAGTACTTTCTTAACTAAGATTTCAATCCCAAGCCTGGTGAAAACAGACATTCAGTGCCAAAAGGGCAGAACTCAAGAGGACTGTGGTACAACTTATTAAACTGGCTCAGAAGAGACTGACTTGGCATTTTTAGTAGGAGGAGGGAACATGTATTACAAGCTCTGTGACTTATGGGTGCTTGAATCCCCTTTGGTTGGTTCATGATATGGCGGTCTGAGAAAAGTGTCCAGTCGGAATGGACTCAAACTTTTCTGTACTGAGTGTTTAACTCAATTAAGCAGATATTTTACAATTCAATAATGTAACTGTCTTACAATTTATATAGCAGTTTCCAATCAGAAGAATCTAAATGAGCTTTACCATGTGTAGTGACTGCAGATAGGCAGTCAGAACTTTATGCACAGTAGTGCACAGTAATGTACGGGTATACTTTCTTACCAGTTTCAGTGACAATAATGGATGTGATTTCATGTAAGTACATTTCCACTGCACCAATCAGTCAAGGCTGCATGCTAAGGTTAGTTGTAACATGTACTTTACTGTACTTGGAAAGGCCTTCACCATTTTTGGTACCATATTATTATTATTTTTGATTTATCACATTATATCAAATGTAGTTCGAATCCAACTTAGAGCACATCATTGCAACCAAAACATAGAATTGGAATAACTTCAAATACAAAATTAAGCTATAGCATAATCATTGCACAGACTGTTAGAGTGCATGTAATTCATTCTCTTGTGGATTATTATTCATAATGTATATTTAGCCTTGTGCCTGACCCATAAAAAACATAGTTTATGCTTCGATAAATAACCTATTTGTTATGGAGAAAAGTTTCAATAGCTATAAAATTCCATTTAATAGGTAATATAAAACCAAGCCACATATAACTCCCTCATTGCTAATGTATATGATCCGTAACACATAGGTTTTTAAATCTTTAGTTAGAACAGATGTTTCATCAGCCAAAAGAGTGAGAAAATACATGCATGAAATGTATTCCACCTGGAGAAGGAGAATCTGGCACTTGCCAGCAGCTGAACATCTGGTAAAGCTTATTCTGGCGAGCCTTGCGTTTTTCAGGAGAGTGTAAGCACAACGCCTTTTTACTTTTTTAGGTCTCAGGTGGAAAGCTGACATTTCAGAGCCTTGAGGTGGATAGGATATTTTCAAGAACAGAGCTTCCATATAGTGTTTATTAAGAAATCATCACAGAGTCATCTCATCTCACCACAACCTTTCAAACTCCTTGAGAACATTACAAATTTCAACTCATTTTTCAGAGGCACGTCCTCTTGTCTGAATGTGGCCCAAAAGCCTTTTGTGGAAGCAACTCTTTTAAAATGGGAATGGAACTTTAAATACCAGTATACCTTTTTTTTTTGCTGAAGTCAATAACATGACTGTGTGTTAGCTCTTCATACGTACAGCAGGTGCATATTTAAACAGAAGGTTAGATGGCTCAATGCCTTTTAATTTACTGAAAAGTAACACAATTCACTTAAAAGTCAACACCTTCACTAAAAACACCCATACCAATTCCAGAGAGGTGTAGACTAAAACCAGGAAAAACTTCCCAAATCATCTATTATTAAGGAGACATTAAAGGAGATTTTATACCCGGTAATTGTGTAATTGAGGGATGTGATATCTTCGGCACATTTAAACTGAGATTAACTCTGGAACTTCGTAGCAACCTGATTTTGGACAAATCTGATCCTAATTAGATCTATACTGATACTCCCTTATTGGGATGAGAACCACAAACTGTATATCTATGCAGGGATGATTGAGCCAGCATATATAGACATAGCTGTCGGAACACAAGTATCTCCTTCCCCAGCAAGAATAATACTGTATGAAAAGCTTTGGTATTTTTTGTAATTACTGTAATAAGCTACTTTTTTTTGGGACTTGCATTTGCAACAGACACAAATGCTAGTTTAATGTGTAATTACAAGAGCAGATGCACAGGATGGCACTTGTCACCTCCAAAAAACAGAAATGTTCCATTAATGCAGTTTAAAGCATACAGTATGTTCTTGTTTCATAAGGGAACATATTTGCTATAAATTGTGTCTCAACCCTCATAACCCTCTTATTTCCTGATGGTTAAACTATGACTTTTATTTAATAACGATGGCAAGGGAATGCATTCTACTCCAGTCAAATATTGAGTCAGTCACTGCTCAGGTAACAGCTCTGCTCTGTTACATTCTGTAATGATGTGAATTTAAAAAAAACTGCAATTGCTAAAGGGCATTCACCTGTTTTTGAGATGAGTGTGTTTGTCTTGGCCTTCAGAAGGGCAAGACAAACAGACTCATCTCAAAAACAGGACACTGCTAAGGACAAAAATATGAGGACAAAATCATTTTTTCAGACAAATGTTTCATTAAAACATCAGTTCTAAAAATGTTTTACTTAGATGTCTTTTTGTGTATTTATATATGTGTTCAGGCATTTAAAAAATAATAATAATAATAATAATAATAATAATAATAATAATAATAATAACAACAACAACTATTATTATTATTATTATTATTATTATTATTATTATTATTATTATTATTATTATTATTATTATTAATTTTGATCCTGTTATTATACACAGTACCTCAACTAAAAATGCTATGATTTTAGCTCTAAAAGCTTGGTGTAAACTAGTCAAATGCAGAGAATTCAGTGGGAGTAAGTTCTAGATGTTAGATAATGTCCAAGAGTTACTGTATAGACTCAGTTTTGTGTTTTGTTCTGTCCTGTTAAGTAGTAGTATTGCTGAAAACCAGAGCTCCAACAGTTAAATGTTTTTAGACATTTATTTTCCGGATGTTTATTCAGCTGTTTAGTTAAATAAACAAGAAAACACTCAATTATTCCTGCCCAGTCCTGTCCTCATGGAAATAGTCAAAAAAGCTCAAAATGACATTAAATGAAGTTGAACAAACATGAATAAGGGAGTCAATCACCATTAGGATATATGCTTCTTCTTAGCGGAAATTACAATCTAATCTAGTTGACAGACCTAGTGGTTAGACCTATTTAGTTCCATCTTTTCTTCTGTTGCCTGCTGGACAACCGTGCAAATTGTATATCACACCCAAGTAATAATAAAAACTCATTCCTTCATCAGAGGCTGAAACCTCCGACAAATATTGCATATCAACTGTAAGCCATCAGAAGGCAACCTTAGCGAGGCGATTGATATGCAGTTGATTATTTGAATGAGTGCAAAGGAGTGAGCAGTGTTCAGTGTCTCAGCCCTACAGTAGTCATTGTTGTTTAGTGTTTGCTGGCTAAACTTTGGTGAAACAAAAATTGAGAAAATCTGAAGAAAATAAAGAGCAAAATGAAAAACATTTCTTGAATGTGGGATTCATTTTTTCAAAATGTGAAAGTTGCATAAATGTTGTAAGACATTGTTAAAGTTTATAAAGTAGGAGCTTCATGTCTCTTGCTAATTCTGTTGTTTAGCTAAGTTTTCATGTTCTTTTCAATGATTTCTGTTTTCTGTCGTTTCTCCATTTGTTTGACACAGTAATTATACCTACAGATTTAAAAAAAAAAAAAAAAAACCTAAGTTCAGCATCATGGTTGGACAGTTCAATTAAGTAAAACTTAAACAATATTAAAGAAAATAAACAACTCGAAAGACAGGATATCACTTTTTACTGCAGTATTATATAATAATTCATTTTTCGATTGAGCTGCATTCATTCCTGGATACTGCCAGCCAGCAACTTGAGCTGGTTTCATAATACAATTCATATAATGAACACAGTTCCCTTCATTCCAAGGAGCACACTTTTAGATTGCTATGCAGTATTGGAAGCATGAAACAAAGCCTATTGTGCTTAAAATCTGCCCTAATATTGCTCAAAGGCATGGTATTTTTGGGTATGTTTTGTCATCCACATTTATTGCATTAAACACATAATCATAGTTAGCTGTTTTTCACCCACGCTTGCATGACCCCGTGCTTTTTTTTGCATGCTGGCAGGTTATTGCATTTTGCATTAGGCAGCAAATTGTCATGGCCCCTTTACATAGATTCTTTGAATAATTCAGAATTACTGAGAGCTTTAATGAATTCTAAAAGCTGAGTGGCAAAAACAGACACAATGGAGTGAGGCATGTATATTTAAAGACTGGGTGAAAAACATGGAAAAAGAAGAGCAGAAACAAGAATTACTGAAAGACTCAGCAGAAACTGCTGGCAAACTAAAATAACCCTATCATTTTTAACATTCCTGGAGATTCATTGGAATTTTTAAGAAAATAGGTTTGTTATTTTAAAAAATACAGGAAAATCTATCAATATGCAGTTTTTTTTTTAAGTATAACTTTTGGTAGCCCTATACATTCATTTTTATGCATTAATAATTTTGTAAATGTACTCACTTTTACACATTTTTTACACAAGTATATATCTGATTTATTTTTGTATTTAAACTCACATCTATAATCTGTTTTGCCCAGTTAAGTAATGTTGTTTAAGTAAATATGAAAATGTATATAAAAATGTGAATTAATTAAGGCTTGCACTGTATGTTTTTAATTCCACTCATTTCAGGTGACACTTCCAAGGCTTTCAAATAATTACATAATGTAACCTCTTCAAAGGCCTCCCCAGTCTGATATCATCCTATCCATATGGAAACACAAACCCTGGCACCCTCCACCCCCTTCTCCACCCTCACCCCCTCCTCCACCCCCTCCTCCACCCTCTCCCCTCCTCCGCCCTCCCTCTCCTCCACCCCCTCCTCCACCCTCCCTCCACCCCTCCCCACCCTCCCTCCTCCACCCCTCCACGCCTCCCTCCACCCTCCACCCCCCTCCGTCCCCGTATCCGATTGGCATTACATTGGTTGTCACACTTGCATTTTGCTTTAATCTGGGGAATTGCTTATCAAAATATTATTAAATATTTGACTGTTAGTCTATAATATTCTGTGTTACTGTTGATATATGTCGTGGCCATCAACTTTTTCATCATACTGAGATCTTTAAATTTGAATTTCAGCCCTGGCGGGGGTTGTGTATTACTGACATACCTGTTTTTACACGGTGGCCTTTTTTCCACTAACTGTGGAGTTTGTCACTGCCTACAGACTACAATTTTTCACAGTTATTAACTTTCAGTTCTCTGACCTCATCTTTTCAGGACAAAATCTGTTACACAGGTGACCTGATTGTTTCCAGAGAATATTTAATTTGATGTACATTTTTAATTATTACAATATATTCTTTTGGAACAGATTTGGCATACTATTCAATTGTTATCCATAATGAGATTAATAATGATACATATTCAACCAGCACCCCTCCCTCTTTCAAACGGACACTTATAGGATTTAAATAAATAAATACATAAATAAAAACACCTCCTGTACACATGGCAACATGACCCATCGTCAAAGACTTCGAGAGATATTGTACAGGAAGGACACATGTATAGTCTTTTTCTACTTATTTTGAATACGGTATTAATCCACAAAGAATAAAAAAAAAAAACAATTACTGTAATTGCTGTCTAAGTAATTTATTACTGATTATTTTATTACTTGCAATGTTTTTGGCTTTTGGAGTTAGCCATAGGCACTGGCATTGAATGTGGAACTTCCCCTTCACAGCGGGGTACTATTCACACTGTGAAATAATTGTGTTACTGCATTCTGTCTTCCTAATGTAGTAAAATCGTTCATCACAACTTGTCTAACTTATTTATAGATATGTCCTGTGTACTTTTGTTACAGCATTAAGTTTTTCATTAATCTGTGTAAAGCATTTAATTTGTTAAGCATATTTGCCCGTCAGTTATAGCAGACATTATTTCTGACTTGTTTTTTAAATGACAGTCATTGCTCCCTTTATCAATGCTCCGTCTGTAAATGACGTCTTGTTTTTTGCTAGAAAGTAAGCACCTTGGAAAGAGGCTTCTGTTGCAGCATTTGCTTTTTTCCACTGGTTTGGTAAAAAATGACTGCTGTTTCTGCAGTCGGCTTTAGCTCGGAGATTGCTTCCTGCAAGAAATGTTTTTTCTAAATCTTTATGTACTGTTGCATAGTGCCCCTCAACATTGCTCTTTTTTCGAACTCCCCCACCACAAATCAGGCAAATACACTTGTGTTTTACTCTTGTAAACAAAAACTCATATATAAAATGTGTGTGTGTGTGTGTGTGTGTGTGTGTGTGTGTGTGTGTGTGTGTGTGTGTGTGTGTGTGTAGTTCAATACTTGTCAGGAGCTACTTTTAAACCACCGGCGAGCTTGGCCGTAGCTCGCGATCGATGTGTTGGTGACCCCTGATATAGCTTGTTGTCTGTTGCATTAAAGGTCATGGCTTATCTTGCCCCTGGGTCCTCTGAGAGGACTGTAGGTGCTGCTGCAGGTATTAGCCAGTCAACTGTAAGCGGTGCACTGCATGAAGTTACTGCAGCTTTAATGAACCGTGCAGGGCAATTTATTCTTGGCTTACACTGTTTGTAACCCAAGTACTCCTGCTGAACACAGGTATAATCAAGCCATCACCTCTGCTCGATCTGTCAGATTGAGTGTACCTTTGGAATGTTAAAAATGTGTTTCAGATGTTTGGATCGGTCAGGCAGTACACTACAATACAGTCCTCAGGTCAGCGATTTTTTCGTGGCATGTTGTGTTTTTTACAATATTGCCATACGAAATTGATGTCGTATTGAGGCAGTGAGGCTCTCACAAGTATGAAATTCACACAGTACTTATGTTAGGGGATACGGAATTGGATAGCACGTTCTAAGCCTGTATTATTTCGTAGCCCCTAAGAATTGAGGCAGTGAGACTCTCACAAGTATGAAATGCACACAGTACCTTTGTTTTAACTCCATAAACAAATAAACATGCTTTGAATGAAGTTAAGATTATTCATTGTAAAAACACATAGGGGACACGGAATTGGATAGCTGATGCTGTATTTGTATCCCCTAAGAATTGACTGCAGCGAGGCTCTCACAAGTATGAAATTCACACAGTATCTTTGTTTTAACCCCAGAAACACATAACGTGTTTTGAATGATGATACATGTATTTACAAAAAAACAAGAAACAGGATCAGAGTGTTGTCTATATCTCAGAAAGCCAATCTCACACTATTTTTGTAACATGATAATGAGATAGCTAGCTATACACTGTTTATTTACTGGTAACTCATACACAGTATAGAAAATGAGTCTTTCCAGGGTTTTGGAGTTTTACACATGTGCATTTACCAGCGGATACAGGATTCTCCTTGTAGTACTTGGTGTCACTGATGGGCAGGATAACTCTGTGCTGGCCTGATGTCATTGTCCTGTTGTTGCCCTGTCCCCCTGTTCTCCCTTTGTTCTCCTCTTCTAGTTCTAGGGCTGTCAATGTGACAGAGGTGTTGGTCTTCCTCCTCTCCCTCTGTTCAATGGGAGAAGAGGCAAACAAAACAAAGAACAAACATTTTGACTGTGTATTTTTTTGTTTTGTTTGTTTAACTTAATTGCAGAATCAATAAAACATGTACATTGGGCTCCATTCATTATTAATTGTCATTGTTTTATGTTGTTTTGCAGTATCCCATCGCACATGCTTTTACTATGTATTTATTAAACAAAATAGACAATTACGCTTTTGAGAATGTTTTTTAATAAATTGTATAGATTTACAATCAATACATGAATAAATAATACAAATTAAAAAAAAAACATGCAGAATACATAGAATTATTTTAAACTCTCTCTCTCTCTCTCTCTCTCTCTCTCTCTCTCTCTCTCTCTCTCTCATATATATATATATATATATATATACTGTATATATAATGAGGGGAAACTAATTACTGCAGATGGAAGACCCGCTTGTTCTCCTCCACAACCCATTATACTCTCCTGTTGAAGGGTGTATGAGCCAATCTCCTACACTGACATCAGTGGCTGGCCTGTGGAACTGTCACAAGTGACCAAAAATAATATAGTTTTATTACATGGTAGTTTTTATGGTTATAATTAGTACACTTTTTTATAATAGGAGAAGGAAGTATAGGATCTTGGACCAAGGAAACAGACAGGACCACTTGTTCAGAAGGAGAGAACTGTAAATACAGCTGGGAAGAAGAAATGACTGCTATGCAGTACTAAATAAAGCTAAATATTAACTACATTAAGGAAAGTTGGTAAAGGAGAATGATTCAAAAGATTAATTTTGAGCTTGCCTGTTGTTTATATATGATACTGCAGTGAAGAATGTTGTTAGTACAGTAGTTGTGGTTTAAAATGATTCAGTAAGATATGAAAGTATATTTAAGAGTAGTTCTGGGATGCTGAATTAGGTTTTGTTTACGTCTCCAGGGTATCCCGCTCTCTCCCTCCTGTTTGAAAATCAGCCCAGGTCACAGGAGTGCCAGGAGGAAGGGCAGACCGCTGTATCATCTGAGACACCCCGATAAGCGAGGTCCTACTCTGCAGGAGTTAAGTAAGTGGCCGGGTCGCAAGACCAAAACCCGATTGCAGGGTGGATCTCCCTGCTTGTCCTTTTCAGGAGTCAACATCGTGGAGGCATATCGTGGACCTAGAGAGATCTAGCTGGCAACAGGGAATTATTTGCAATTTAAACCCCAGGATTAGGGGGTTTTGTATCAAGTTCAAAATGAGTAAAGGGGAGCTAAATTGGACTGCAGGAATCTGGACACTGGAGGCCGTGGAAGGCCAGGTGATTATACAGCTGTATCGTGGATATATACTTTCGCTTTTCAAGTATATGGTTGAAGGAACTGTAATACTTATATTTGATACTTTTTATTGTGCATGATTTTACTGTTAACTGCATTTATCATTGTTATAAATTAAGTTTTACTTACTGGTCCATGTGGTTCCTGTGCGTTCTTTGGTCAGGCCGGTAGTCAGTCTGAGATCCAAACAGCCAGTGAGGTGAAAAGAAGGAAAATTGTTAAAATCTGTCAAACAATACATACCTGTGTAAAGTCAAGCATACCCTGTGACAGAAGTGCCATGGCAAATTTCGTCCCTGTACAAAGGTATATTAACAAAGGTTATTAATGCATGTTAAAACTACAAAACAATAGCACTATGGTTTTGTCTGTATAAAGAGACAAAAAGAGTCAATGTACTCAAATTTGGTTCAGATTTTTCAATGTTACAAATAATAACTGAGCTATGGGTAAATATGTAAAGCATGTTATACATACACATGCATATCGTTCATTACCATTGTATATTGTAATTAAGCCATATTGTATGTATTTATTTACTGTAATGTTATGTATATAATCACAGGCAGATCAATGTAATGTAAAGCATCCAGAGATAATATTGTAACGACCCTGGGTCTGCGGTAACTGTGTTCGGGAAGGTTCTGGCCCAGGGTCAACAGTTCAGTGCAGCAGGTGCTCAGGGACATCAGAAACAGGAGAATCGCCACCAATCAGGGGCTCAGCTTGCCGTGAGTGTCCTCGGTTGCAACAGTGTTGGCAGAATCAAGGGATGAGATGTTGCAACTTCAGGGGTTCGAGAGCGGGAAGCCATTAGTGGCTGGTGCACTGGGGGCGTGCCCTGGACAGAGCGGGCTGCTGCGGAGAATAGGGAGATGAACAGGCTGGTGCTGAGAGAATCGGGCTGCTGAGGCACAGTGCTGCTGAGAGAGAGTGCACTGCTGAGACAGCGAGTGCTGGAGAATGAGAGAGAGACAAGCTGGAGAGCGGGAGAAAGAGAGCAGAAGAAACCAAAGGAAAGAGCAAAAGAGAAGCAGGACTAGAAAAGGACCAGACTGCCACTTTTATCTTATGTTTATTATTTGTCACAGTCTGAGTAGCACTTTGCTGCTCAGCTGTAGTTGGACCACTGGCTGGTAAAGCAGCACGCTTAACCTGCCCAGTGTAGAGTCCCAGCTTAATAAACTGTGAATCCGAGAGCCCGATGAGCCTCGTTCATTTCCACACAACAATTAAATACCAATAAAACATGGAAAAATATGTTTTAGTTTTTTTGTCTGCTGACTTAATCGCAAAACAATTGTCACGTTACTCGTTTACAGCTACAGTGGAGGGTGAAATTTGCCATGACAGAGGGACCTCCACTTGTAGTTACTGCAGCCCGGCAAGCAGATGATAATTTGTGTTTGCTTTGTTGAACCATTTTAATTTGTGCAGTTCTTCGGATGCCGGTCAAAGAAGCATTCATAGATACAGCTATTTGTTCCCATCCCTCTTTCACCTTATTTTCCCTGGGTTCTCAATGTTTTGTGCCATATATTATTGTCAACCTCCTGCAAAAATATCTAATCATGTGGCGTGAAGTGTTCCTTTCGCTGTCTGCGATTTTTCAAATTCCACTTCATGCTGCGATGGTGTCTCTTTCAAGTTGGATACAGATAACATTGCTGAGTATCCTGGTGCCAGCGCAAACAGCTTCTTAAAGGGAATGTTACTGACTCACGATTGGGCATAAGATTTCATCTCCCACGCGGCAGTGATTGTAGTACAGCAAAAACACTCTCTTGAGGTAGACCACTCCCTGCAGCGCTACCGTAATGACTTTGAGCATTGCCCTTGTGCTTGCCCCTGTGTTATCAAAATTGGGCCCTTAGTCTGTTTCGAATTAACCTGAAAATAACATATCATAAAAAAACATATAAACAACCACAGAAGCAAAATTCTCAAGAAGCAAACTACCCTCCTCAGAGGGTAGTTTTCTCTAAGACATGAGGAAGTGTGTCCATAATTTTATTCATTACTAGTTAAAAACCACAGATCACCACTGTGGGTGAAACGAAAGCAGAATAATGAAGGGAAAACCTAATAGAAGCAATGCCAACTGGATTTTTCAAATGTCTCTGCTTCAGGGGCTGTCTTTCACATTAACCTCCAAGTTGACAGGATCTGCGTTTAGTATCTTGTAACTGCATGGTGTACTTTAATAACTTGCTTGTGCATTTTCTGAAATGAAGAGTGCTTTTCCAGGAGCACCAATTGTTCCCTGGAAGTCTATCATTCAAGCAATGATCAACATCAACCTAACAAGACTAGAATACAAGGTGGTCGACCTTTTATTGGCCAATTTAGATTTTAGCGTTTTTTTTGTCTGTGTTTAGTACTCAAAAATAATTTATACCATATGTGAAACTTGTCTGGACCATACTAATTTAAAAAAATAAATAAATAGGTGGGGTTTTTTTGCAAACTTAAATAATAAGAAAAAAACATAAATGCATTTCATTTTTGAAACTGTAAATGACAGTCCCTAACCCACAGGAATGCCAGAGCCAATATGATGCTCCATCTGTAATCCCAATCGAATACCAGCGACTTCTCACAGCCAGGACACAAATCTGCACTCCTCTAACCATATGACGTGCCCAGCAAACCAGGGCCGTGCTTTTACCATTCCTCTGTAGCATCTATTTGACAAGCGTTATTTAAATTCAGGAATTTGGTATTTCTTTAGGGTGGCATGGTGGTGCAATGGTTAGCGTTGCTGCCTCCCAGCACCAGCGGCCTGGGTTCGATTCCGGCCTGAGGGGTCAGTCTGTGTGGAGTTTGCATGTTCTCCCCTTGTTCGCGTGGGTTTTCTCTCACAGTCCAAAGACATGCTGGCTAGATGGATTGCCCTCTCTTAGTTGCCATGCAATGGACTGGCATCCCATCCAGGGTGTAGTCCTGCCTTATGCTCTGTGTCTGCTGGGTTAGGCTCTGGCTCACCGCAACCCTCTATAGGATTAAGCAGTTACAGATTTTTAATCATGCTAGTAGTGAATTTTCTTTTTGTACCTTTAGTTTCTTTTGCTATGTGCACAGTGGCAAATGCTCTGTTTCCTATGTAGAAAACATTTATTTATTTATTTATTTATTTTGGAATCGGAACAGACTAAGGGAAAATAGACTTGAGATAGTTATTTGACCTCTGGAAGCCAGTTCACTGATTTCTTAATTACATTGTAATACAAGTTTTTACATTTACATCCAACCTTGCTAAAGTAAATAAACTGTGCCAGGAGGTCTTATAAACTTAAAACTTTAATTGCAAATCCCTTCTGAAAACATCATCTTGGAATCCCCTGTGGGTCATATAAACGTTAATTCCTAACTTGTATATGTGACTAGTATTAGCAACTGTATCCAAAGGAATCTGAGTTACTGACTTTGTTTCCTTTGGCTGTCTACTCCCTTTGCTATCACCTTTCAATCAGACATTGCTCAGTATTATATAAACAGGGCTTGCACACATTCAGATTAAAGACAGCAATACATTTAATATACTAAAAATGATATATGCTTAAGAAGAGAAATCCAATTTACAGTTTTTAGATGTTATTACTGTTGTTAGTGGCATTGTGTTGGAACCCAAACCACAGATAAAGTTATTTGCTGTTTCCAAAAGTCCAAAATGCATCACAATGGCACACTGCTAGTCAGAAGAGCATATTATACTGCAATTACTGTTAATCTTATTCTCAATCAACCCAGTAAAAAAATCTATATTAAGTAGTGCTTTTTACAATTGTAAGAGGAAAAAGTAGTTAACAGTATCTGGCAACTTCCATTATCAATCTAAAAAAAAAAGAAAAAAAATCAAAAGCAAAACATAAGTCTTACCTAATACTCTTCTGTTTGATCAACTTAGAAAGTCTTGGCTCCCCCTGGGACTCCAGTTTCATCCATCAGTGATTGATTTTCATCAACTCCTTTAGGACTAGATCCGCTATTATCATGTGGAACATCAGAGCATTCTAACACCTGCCAGAGTGTCTCTGAAGTTTACTCATTAACAGCTTGACAGCTACAAGATGTTCAGTTTATTAAAAGTGATTTGTTGGCAAGCCTTCATAACATTCCTTTCCATAATAGGGCAACAGCAAACTTTTAAAAAAAAAATGCTTGGTTCATCAGAAGAGGAAGAATGCGGCAGTGTTCGTGAGGGTGAAATTATAGTTGCAGCACAAGTTTCCATAGCGACACTTTGTTGAACATAACTCATGTGAGATAACACACTCACAGCTCAACAAATGCCTTTTATTACAAAGTGGCTGTGTTCCATACAGATAAAGTAACAGACAGTGGCTTCTTGTTACAGCAATGCTGATTAATTATTCCATAATAAAGCAATTATGTGGATGCAAATTTCCCAAAGGCTACAAAAGAGGTCTGGGGGTTTGCATTGTGAGCTGACCATTAGGGCTTGAAACACTGCGGTCCACAGTCAGAGATCTTTCACTATGTTAAAAGCAATGGCCATGACTAAGCTGTAATACAAGAGTGTATCAGTAAATGAGGGTTACCCTTAGAATGGCATTTGAATTATGGCACACTATCCTTCCTTATCCCTATAAATTGTCACACACAATTAATCATCACTTTTGTCCAATTTACTATTCCTGAATCACAGCTGTTTCTGAAGAGGTTTTTGGTGTTTATTCTTGTGTTTAACTTCAAGCAACTATGCAGGTGCTCTGATTAAAATGAGTGTCTATTACAGGAACAGAAAACAAGCAGCATTGCTGAAGGGAGCATGATCTGCATACACTGCGATAAGAGAGATTCTCTTGGCGAGCACGCTACTGAGTAAAAGCTGTGACATGTGTTCCCAACACGGACTACACGGGATACAGCCAATGTAAAGCAATGTATTCTTGTAAACACTTTAGAATGTACTGTCAGTAAAGTTATCAGGAGGGAAAACAAGAAATAGTCAAAAGTTGCCTAGTCAAGCAGAGTGACTTACAAGACATTTTGATTGAAATTATTATTCTTATTTTAAATGAAGATCAGGGGTCATCCAAGAGTATCATATGAAAATAACAATTCATTACCTAGTGTTTCAATAAAGATGCTGTCAAGTTGCATTGCAGTTTGTGCTACAGAACCTTCTTTAAGCTATTTAAGTCATTTGTGGCTGGCTGTTGAAAATGTATCCATATGCTCAAAACAAACCACCTCATGAGATTTATTAACTGCCTATGACTAATTGTCTCCATTCTTCCTCATAAAAATAATAGCGCCTGCAAAGGGTAAAAGGGGAGGAGAAGTGAATTCTTGCATCTCACAATGTTTTGATTTTCTTAAACTTTTTTAATGTTAGGTATCAGATGCCTTTACTGTGTTTCACAAACTTGCCAGCTTGACTAAATAAAATAGTAAACTTAACAAACGGCACGTTCAGTTCTTTCTATTGGCAAATACAATGATGATTACCTAATGTAAAGACCGCGCAAGAAAACCTGCTTGAGTCAATCTTTTTTTATTTTGTAGTATTGCCATTTTAGTTTAGAAAAACAATACAAAAGCCAAGCACCATGTTGAAGTTTGGGCAATGGGAAACAATGGTGACTTATAACTTAGAATATTGTTTGTGTGTTGCTTTTCACAGTGTTAGTGCAAAATGGGCTTCAGGGCATAAGTGCTATGTACCTTGTAATAGACACATGCAAGATATCTCTAATGGTTCATGGTTTTTGTTGTTTTGTTCATGCATTTGGAATATACTGTAATAAATCCAGTGAAAATAATACAATACCACAGTCAGTAAATAAACATTTCTAGGTTTAAATGCCTTTATTACAAATGTATGCAAACCAGTTGCATAGATACAGGGACAGCATACAGTATAACCTTACAATATTTTGCAGTTGTAAGTTTTTTTTGTTTTACTAAAATGTTACATTTACCTATGATAAAACAAAATGTGTCTCAGGAATAAAGATCTGGAGTACAGTAGGTGCAAAAAGCATTACAGTACCTAATGGGTAGTTTTAACAAGTAATTTGTTTGTATAGTGAGCTACATTCAAAAGATTAACATAGTACATTGAATATTGGTGAACGTTAACCAGAACAAAGGATGACATATTGTACAGAGATGTGAGTGATGTTCCAAGACTGTGAAAGTACTGGTCTGATTTAGATCTCTCAGCCCAACCTTTCATTGGATTTGTGAATGTTCTGCCTTTTCCTCTTAGCATTTTTAGAATATACAGGAGTTTAATATGAAATGTTAAAATGTAAAGGCTTGTGACAGAGATCGAATGATTCTTGGTGTTCGATCTCCCTCCCGACCTGCGAGGCAGCTGCATAAAGGGAACAGAATACCCTGGACCAAATGGCATGACAGTTTATTTCCAGGGTTAGGTGGAAGTTGGTCATCTAGAAAGGGGGCAAAGCTACGGTACACAAGCTCAATGATGTGGATGGGAAACGGCGTGGTATCCACGGATTGGAGGAGGGGATGACCAAGGGGTCATGGGTGACATTATAAAAAGGTGTCATGGGTGACGTGATCTGCCCTTTTGTGAATGGTTATATTAAAGGACCAGAAGGAGAACCTGTATTGTGAAACATGACTGTTTTGTTTGTATTTGTTTGTTGTTAATAATAC
Source organism: Acipenser oxyrinchus oxyrinchus (assembly GCA_030684275.1). Classification (NCBI taxonomy): domain Eukaryota; kingdom Metazoa; phylum Chordata; class Actinopteri; order Acipenseriformes; family Acipenseridae; genus Acipenser; species Acipenser oxyrinchus. The sequence goes on along the minus strand of CM060251.1, from coordinate 73,679,816 downwards.
TGTTTGTAATTATTTGAACAGCTAACACGATCCGGGAGCTGTCGCCAAAGGCCAGCATTAAACCCAAATCAGCAACACTGCTCTTTTGTTTAACACTAAAGAACGGTATTCACCATGAGCACTAGAGCACACACTGTGGACTGGTGTGTGTGTTTGTGTATGTGTTACGTGTGGGTGAACTGAAAACAGGACTGCAAATAAGCAATCCACGCTGCTGTATTGTTTAGTTACCATTGTTATTATTTACTGTTGTTTTGCCATCAGGCCATTGGATTTAAAAAACTATTAAACAACATTGCACCTGGATTATAATTGTCTGTCTGACCTGCACCTGTACACTGCTAACCACTTTGCCACAAGAATTTATACTTATACTAAAGATATATGGAGTTTTGTTACTGCAGGAGTCAGGCATGACACAGAGATGTTTTATAATCTCAAAAACATTTTTAATCTAAAAAGATAAACCTATGCACCCAAGCACCTCCACTTTCTGAAACGACCCTAATTGCTAACCTTCATACTCAGATACATGAGGCATTCCAAGTATGGTACCTGAGATTTTTACATGAACACTTGAAATAATTCTGTACCTTTGTTTTTTGTTTGTTTATTTGTTTGTTTGTTTGTTTATTTAATTCAATTTATTTTAAAGTTGGTTGATATGCGTTTGCTACTTGATCATAAAATCGCGTCTTTGGCCAAGCAATATGAAGGTAACTTCCTCGATAACTACATTTATTCAGAGTACCTGCTCTGAGTATTTAGCTCACTTATTGTATACACTGTATGCTATTAGAAGATGAGAATAAGAGTTAATCAACAATCCATTAATGCATGACTAACATTTACATTTTTAAAATGAAGTTAGCAAGTTAAAAAAGCATACAGAACAGTTTACCTGCAAACTTAGATGAGCAGATTAGATTTTGCATTTGTTTTGCGATATTGGGGAGCTCATAGTAATGTATTGGCATCTCTATATGAAGGATACTTTTACCCAAATCTTTTGTGGTTCACAGATCTCGTATGTCCACTAAGTATTTTAGTCATGTGATAACCAAGGCATTCTCTCTTGACTCCATGGGGCATATTTGCAAACCATTTACAGCCTTTAATTACTGTCTATTTTCAATGTTCTTTTTACAAAATATGAAGCAAGTAATTACAAAGTGTTTAAGTTATCTTTCAAAATTAGACATAAAACCCTTCCATTTCAGGACAGTACAGGGCTCCATATTTGCCATCGTAATACTAGGTGTTACGGAAATTAAAGTTATGATGAGATCAGACTTTTTGTAGAGTAACTTTTTATGCCCAAAGTTCCTACGGTGTGCATAATATGTTAAATACGTTGCTACTTCTGAGTGGTGTATCTTTGATGTTAGTACAGCTTGTGCGAGACTTACAAATATTTAAGCTAAATATTGTTTGACTTGCTAAAAAGCTAGTGCCATGCTTAAATTAAAACAGTGTCATTCTCACGGTTAAAAGATATAGAACAGACATGACAGCTTTTTAAAAGAAATGCTAAGGATGAAATGTTACAGTTCCAACCCTAAAATATACTAGCACTGATTTGCTTGGGGGAAGTTTAGTATTTTTTTCTTTTGTAACTGTACACTGTAAATAAGCAAGATTTAGGGTTTGTACTTTGTTTCTTTCAACCATATTGTAATTATGAAATTCATTGTCCCATGGATAGTAGTTATATTATAGCTTTATTTGCCAGATGACTTTCAATATTTCTGTCCTCCATAGTAAGTGTTTAATTCCATGTTTTATTGCTCATTGAGCCGGGGCTCCTGGGGGCCCGGGAGGCCCGGGTGGTCCAGGGGGGCCTTGCTGTCCTTTGGGACCTGGAAGTCCATGAATTCCTGGCAGACCTGTCTGTCCTTGTATCCCTGGTGGTCCTTTTGAACCAGGCAGTCCATCACGACCTGGTGGCCCCATGTCACCCTTTTGTCCACTTTCTCCTGTTGCACCTGGTTGTCCTAAAGATCCTTTTACTCCCTTGATGCCTGGACTGCCTTTAATCCCTGAAGGGCCAGCTTCTCCTGGGGGACCTGGTGGACCAAGGTAGCCTCTCTGGCCCTGTGGCCCATGGGGTCCTGAAGGCCCCACATCCCCTTTGCGTCCTGTAAATCCAACAGGCCCCTTGGGTCCAGGTTCTCCTCTATTTCCTTTCGGACCTGGTGGCCCTGGCAAACCTGTAAATTAATAATATAAATGATACGATTCTTTAAAATAGTGCAACAAGAGAAAAAAAAATAACTGCACCAATGTTTCTGTTTTCAAGAGGTTTTAATGATGATTTTTTAAATTATTTCATTATATTTGTTATATTTTTGATAGCCGATCATCTAAGAAGTCCATTGGATTTAACTGTGAGTTAATTAGGTAAATCCTGCATAAAGATACATAAAAGTTCACCTACAGTAAGCAAGAATGTCTCTTCACTACACCAAAACCAGCACATTACTTGATCTTTTGGCTAGTACATTATGCACTGCATGCAATGGTGTGCATAAATTACTGCATTGTGTGCTGACCCCTAATAGAGATGTGTTACATATAGCATGAAGCTATCATGGTGTGTGAAATTTCATTTCTCTTTAACCAATATCAATTACACAGTAATTCCATATATAGATGTGTAGTTACTATTTAATTACTACGTAATGTGTGTAGTTACTATTTAAATGTGAAGTAAAATGGTTGTAATTACACAAGTAACTACACAGAATACCGTATGTAGATGTTTAATCACAGTGCAATATATATCTCTTAAAATAAACAGTCATCATTAATAAAGTGCATGTAAGAACTTTGTCATCGGTCTACATTAGGCAAGACATAATAACAATTATGTCCAATAAAAAAACTTCAGATTAAGTCGATAAAGTTTGCCAATTCTCGTCATACAAGATTGTTTTATCATGTATTAAATTCACAGTGAAGTAGTTTGTATCGTTTTTGCCATAGTGTCCTGAATTTACAATGTAAATGGTGTTTATTTTTAAAGATGAGCATATTCTATAATAAATAAACTTCAATAATCCTAGCATTGTTTTTATTTAATACCCTGTCTTATTGTTTTTTGTGCTTTCATAGCTTTATTTGATTTCAGTTTAGTTTTCTCTAAACCTTTGTAGGGATGTCAGAATGTACCCATATAATACAGCTCAATGGTGTTTCTCTGATTGCATGCAATAGCAGAAACTAAATGAATGGGACCCATCATTAAATTTACTGAGAATTTGTTCTTTGAGGTTGGTTTTATGGGACACTTAAGAAGGTATTAAACTCCACATGTCATCTGCAATTCATTATACTTACTATATTTGAAAAATGTCAAAATCCATAGCCAGTGTGAATGCTTTATGTTGTCCTTTTAAGACATCTATTGTATTTATAGTGTGCGTAGCTAGCTATTGTGATGTTATGCCTGTAACATAATCCTATGAGTCTCACCTTTCACAATGGTGAAGTTCTTGATTATCTGCCCATGCTTTATGTCCACCAGTTTCATTTCTTCCATAACCATTGATAGATTCCTTATCTCAAAATCGAGTCTTCCGGTCAATAGGCTGTACCTTTGGCGCAACAAATCTGCTGTGTAGATCATCAGATGGATTGTATTATTTAGATACTGTAGTTCCTGTTCATGGGTGCTTAGCCCAGCAGCACAGGACACTCTCACATCATCAATGTACTTCAGCATTCTGTGCACATGGTTATCCGTAGCATTGATATTGGCGAATATGGTACTTATTTCCATTTCATGAGAGGTCATTCGTCCCTCGAGTGTTTCAAACCTCTCGCTGGTTCTGTTTTCATAGTATTTTGAATGGTAATGGAAGTCTTGCATGTTTTCCTCGTGCTCATCCAAAAAGGAAGAGATGTTATCAAGCTGCATCTGCAAGTTCATTACTTGCAAGACAAGATCATGCATGGTGTCAGAGTTGAGACTGATGCGTTGCAGTGTGGTTGAAATGCCATTCTGAATACTTCTTACCATATCATTGGTCTTGCCAGTGGAAGACCTTATAACTCCCAGTATTTTGCTGTAATTCTGCCATTCTGTCACGACTTTTTGTAAAACCAACATTTCTTCATCCGTCTTCCTCTGAATGCCAATGATCCATGAAGAGCTCAGCCCAACTGTGGAATTAATTTGTTGAACTGCGGCTCTTAAATCGTATTGTTCCTGGACCAATGATTTCATTGATTCACCAGTTTCAGTTATAACGACCTGCCAGCCATGGACTTGCTCCAAGTATCTCTCCAAGGATTGGTTGATCAGCTTAATAGAGATTGAATAATTTTGGATGTCACGAGCATATTTGCTGTTTGAGTAAGTGAGACTTTGCTGAGTCTTGGCTGCTTGGTCCAGGGACTGTTCCTGAACCAAAATCATTTTTTGAATCTCCTCAAACTCTCCTTGTAGCTTCTCAATCTCCTGTCCAAACTGGGTGACGTCATGGCAGTCTAGGCAGTTACTGGAGGATTTGTGATCTAAACAGAAGGATAAAGAAAGGTTTTTTTTATAGTTTTAGTTGTGCTTTTTTCTTTCTAAAACTAAAGATCTGTACATGAGTAACTGAAAATGTCTGAGGCTTTCATTTAAAATGTAATACATTTAACATGTCATCGTATACAGAGAGCTTACCAGTCTAGTATTTTGAATGGTTATACAAGAGGGTAAAAAGACACTGCCTGTAGACTTTTCATGTACTGTGATATCAATTGCTTTATTAATCAATCACAAATATACCGATCATTAAAATAAACTTATCACTATTATAACACATTTATTTTCGAAAAAAAATAAGGTGCTGTATATAAATGGTGGACATTAACGAAATGTTTTTGGTTTCATTTTAATCACTCGATCATTCATCCTTGACCATGACACACTTGAGTGACTATGACTGAAGCATATTTACTTAATAACCTAATTAGTGAGACAGTTGATTGGACACTGGATATGGAGTGATTTCAGCTGTTGAATTGCAAGCTTGAATAAAAGCAATAAAGAAAATCACAGAAAAAAAAACCAATATGCCACGTCTGTCAAGAGAGCAGCGCCTTCGTGCCATCGGCATGTTGGAGGCTGGACTAGGGTAGCGTACAGTGGCTTGCCATCATGGGTGCTTACAGCCAGCAATTTCAAACCTGGCAAGACGGTATAACCAGAAACACTCTGTCAATGACAGGCCAGAAACACCGACAGATCATTTTGCAGCATCTTCGTGATGTCAATTGTTAATCAGCACAATAAAAAGTCACTGCACCTGCTCTAAAACAGAGTTTGTCATTTTGTGATCACATCTAGTGAATTTTATCCAAATATAAGTGATAAGTTTCTTTTGATGCTCAAATATAAGTGATACGTTTCTTTTGATGCTCAATATAAGTGATATGTTTCAGTATAATATAAAAATACTTTTGCATGAAACTAAATTATTGTGCATATTACAGTTATAATATGCAAAACTGGGAAAAAATGTATTTGAACTAAAGCAGGATAGGGACAGATTTTGATTTGCATATCTTCACAAGAAATTGTGACAAAATCATGAAATAATGAAAAGTGAGACCCTACCCAGTCCTTTTATGCTTTCCTGGACTGTAATGATTTTTTTGCCATAAAGAGATTCGGTTGTGTTGAGGTCTTCTGATAAAGAGTCGACTTTCCTGAATACTTGTAAAATAGAAATGAGAAATGGTTTATAATCACAGCATTATTTTAAAAATGTAGATGTTTTCAAATAAACTTCTGATACAACACACAATGGTATCTTAATTCAGAATTCCTCTTGATCCTAAATAAAAATGAATTACTCTGGCCAGGAGGGATTAACATCATAGCATTTTTTTAAATTATTATTTTGGTGTAAATTACAATACAAGTATTACAATTCGTCCATAAAACTGTTATTCTGTTTTAAAATGCCTTTGCTACAGTATAGTGTATTGGGATGTGGGTTGTAGTGATATATAAATATATATATATATATAATATATATATATATATATATATATATATATATATATATATATATATATATATATATATATATATATATATATATATATATATATATATATTTAATAGAAACATCGATCCAAATCAACCAGATCCATAGTTTAACATTTCAAATGAACAGATTGTTGCAAAAATGACTTACCTAAAGATGCAAGAACTGCAACAGCAATAATAAGAAAAGCAAAGAAGCCATATAACACCTTGACAGCCAACTGGAGAGACCGGGTCTGCTGGCATTGTATGCAGCCACCTCTTGTCCTCCCTGTGAAAGCAATATATTACATGTCCTTTTCAAACATAATGCACTGAGGTTCAGTGGTACACACTGGTTTTAGGTGGTTATTTTCACGTTTAGGTTTTTGGATGAAGCTTCCTTCACGGCTGCCTTTGTTTGAAACTTGATTGGAAGCTGGTATGACGTGGCTGTATTGGCTCTCAGCTCATCATGTTGGGTGGTTATGCTATAGTAAATACCAGTAGAACTGAAAATGCTATCATTTACTGTAAAATGTAACAGATGACTAGGGTGAAATTCACTGTTAATTATGCCAATCGCCATAAAGTGAATGTCACTCTAACAGGATGGAAAATACATCTCTCAGTTTGGCACAGCTAGTTGGAGTGACCTACTTCTTGTATGCCGGTTGTGAATAAGCACATGCTTCTGAGCCAGGGCCCGTTTATTTTGGACCAACTAGCAAACAAACATAAAAAGCTCAACTGCTTTCCATAGAGCACATGCTCGGACTCTTTGTAGAGCAGCCAACACTATTACATGTCAGTGTTTATGATCTGCCTCACCCTGAAACATGTACTGTATATATTAAATTTAAATTTACTGTAAAACAATTACAGTAAATTTAAAACAATGTTAAATGCTTGTGCTTGAATGTAAGCCTTTCTCTTTATTTTCTTTTGGATCAGTTAAGCACTTTCTCTCCTTCTACTCCCCAAGATCTGGTCAAATAATGGATCTAGAATTACAGATGCTTTTCCCAGTTCCCATGCATAATTGAGTACCTCTAAAGGGCAACTCAAGTTCCACACGCACTCATGAAATTTAAAAAAAATAAAAAAAACAAGCAATGTGACCCATACATTTTCATTTGCATATACTGTATGTAACAGTCAGTGATGTAGGCTACAGTATTTCCTGTGGAAAGGGTGCAAGTATGCTCTTATCACTTATCCTCTTCCATATTAATAATGACTGACCGTGGGTAACAGACTTTGAGAAATGTTAAATCTTAAAATTGGGGACTGGCTGGCTAGAGCTTCTGTTACATCAACTGACTGGAAAATCACAAGCCTGTGTTTCTACAGTAGGTGTGCCTGCATGGATGCAAATTGCAAACGTCCTCTTTCAAACATAACTCTGGCCTGTGCTTCAATATGGGACGCTCCAGCACCATTTGAATAGCTCGTCTAATTGATTACCCAACATTGCCAATGCAGCACTCCCCTTGGGCCCCCAAGCAAACAATGACAACTCAGCACGACCAGGATTCGAACCTGAAAGCTCCTGATCATGTAACTCACCCAGCACCCTGCACTGAGCCACTGGGACCCCTCAAACACTGGTTTCTAATTCTTTGTAAAATAAATGTTTCTTGTAAGCATTAAACAAAATATATGTATGTTATCATCATCATCATCATCTTCAGCCTTTTTCAATCCACTGCTGGATGAAGGCCTCCCCAAGATTCTTCTACAATATATATATACAGTATATTACCATGAATTCCACTGGGATGACCTGCTAGTGTGATAAATATGAGTATACACATGCCTCTACTGTGTAAATATATCATTCAAATTGCTTCAGAAAAAAGAAAAGATTGTTACAAACCAGTTTGCTCACAATTAAAGGAATGCATCAATTCTTCTTCTCCAGTCGGATCTTCCTCTAAAAGATAAATAATTGGAACCACAAGTCATTCTTCTATTCCTCAAGGAGAGATTGTACTCTATAATGCTAATAACAATAACCGTTTATTTCTATGCAAGTGGATTCCTGCAGTATAACAAAACTGGTTTGTTGTATTAGATGATTTCCAAGAATGATTTGGAAATTAGATGATTTCCACATTTACAGATGTCTTCATTTCTCAGGCTTACTTTTTAAAAATCTAAAGCACTAAAATAAAATCCATCCAATAGGATTTTATTATATTAGTCAACCCAATCACTGTGAAAATCAATCACCACTGACTTTACTTGCAATTACTCAGATCATACCTTTAAACAGCTGGTTTTCATAGCCACAGCGAGTTTCTAGTCGGAGCAACAACAAAAAAAGAAAGGAATTTAAGACAGAAAAAATACTTGCAAATAGGTACAAAATAAAAACGGTGATGCTTCACTGTACAGGATAGAAGTGCTTAGAGAACTCTGATAAAGAAAGAGCTGAAGCACAAATACAGGCACTGTCTCATTTCTTACTGAAAACTCCAGCACAAGCTCAAGCTTTTTCAAGCATAGTAAATGTTTTTTTTTTAAATCTTTAACAGGTGATGCTGCTAGTCTTTCAGACAGAACAGGATTTTTTCAAGCCATGAACGTTTATTTTCAAAGTCCACTTTTCCACTTTGTTTTCCAGTTCCAAGAGTGATGACTTATTAAGTTATAATCTTACTCAGGGTAGGGCTGTAAAATACAGAATTACCATTTTTGGTATGCAGTTTTAATGAAATGTTTTTTTTCTTTTATTAAAATCATATGCTTTTTAACATTTGTTCTTAATAAATATATCCCATGCTACAACATTGCAGCAGCATTGGGTGTATAAAAATATCAAAACATTCAGGATTATGTTGAAATATAAATATTGTTGCAATATAGAACACAGGATACAGCAAAGATAAATGAAAGTGTTTCCTGTAAACACTGCAGGTGCTTTCTGTAACACTTCAAAGTACAGCTGATAGTTGATACACTAACCTCCAACAATCATTAGGTGTCCAAATACTGTCCCAATGCTGTCTTGGTTTTTTACATCACATGGAATGTAAGGGGCAACCACTAACATGTATAGAGATTACATGCTACTTCTTCTATGGGTAAACATTACTAGTAATCAAAGAGAAGAAATCTAGAAAAAAAAATATATAATTGGTACAACTAATTAATTTAGGGTACTGTTGGAACAGAAACTGGAGGGACACTGGCCCTGCAGGACCAGGACTGGAGGCCCCTGCTCTAGACTGATTCCAATATGTGCTGAATGGAGAAGCAGTTGGTCCTCAGTTTTTTGGGGTTCTTTTTTTGCTGTTTTTCACTTTGTTGACATCACCTTTTTCTGATTTATTGCCAGGTCCGTCACATGTCCGAGAAGAAGTCTATTGGCATTAAAGTGACCTCACCTACTGGCACCATACCAGATGATGTCATCGTATAACTTTTCCTTTCTTCTACTTTTCCCTCCAGGGTTCCTTCTAGCATACACTCAGCACTCTACATACAGTATGACTTGAGGGTGTTTAAACAGCGAACATCCCTAAGAATGAGCAATGATCAGGCCAGATAATCAAAAGCCTCAAGTAAGTGTGAGTTGTCTGTGTTACAGACATAGATTGGACAAGAACCAGCAACAGTGCAGTCTTGTTGCAAGTGAGCATCTTAACCACAGTACAGTTTAGCAAATTCAGGGTCAGTAATTACAGCGCTTTTCCTCATCGTACCCATAGGGGTCAAAATCCATAAATAACCCATTGCCCAACACATAGAAAAACAACATTGACACATAAAATGACTGCACCTCAGAATCCCATTTAAAAGGTCTGTAGCTCTTCATTTGTATTATTAATATGGGATCATTTTCTCAAGCTGCTGGGATCTTTTTTTTTGCCTTATTATTTGATTTCATATTGTTTGTACAATAAGCTAACCTTAGTTCAGCAGTTAAGACAACCCATAGCTTAAAAGAAAGAATGTGAAAGTGTATATGAAGATCACAGAACAGTCTGGACCTGTGATAAAACTAATAATTGTGAGCTATTTCCTAATATGAAATGAATATGAAATAGCTACACATTAACAAGACCTGCCAAACAAAGTTAATTACAGAATTATTTTCTTAACAGCAACATTAACAAATGACAAGTCTAACCCTCAGATTCCTGTGTAACACATCCAACATTGTCCTTTCCTAAATTAATGTATTTTCTTGCACTGTGTTGGTTTAGCACATTATGTTCCAAAAACAATGCAATAACATAAATAACCATGCTGTAATTGAATGTAGAGTATGTTATCATTCTCTGTCAGTGAGATTAGATCTTTTGGAAGCCATGTGTTTATTAGAACATATCAATCCCTTATCATTCCTTCCTGTAGTCTCAGCTAATTAAATTGTTATACATAGCCGTAGCTATGGTGAACTTTTGTTTTTCAAGCAAACTATATATATATACATTGTGCATAGTAGTGTCACGGTCAAGACTGGTCAGCAGCAAGAACAGCGGACGCAGAGAAATACTATATGTAGTATTTATTTATTGTATTGTATTTATTTCTTAGCAGACGCCCTTACCCAGGGCGACTTACAGTCGTAAACAAAAATACATTTCAAGAATCAAGTACAAGTATTAATACAATTAAATATATAAATTAAACTATGGGTGGAACTGATAACAATAATAAAGGAAATTACATTTTCAAAGCCTTCAGAATTTAAAGATTTTCTGTAAAAAAAAAATTTTAAATGCTAAATTCCTTTCTCATTTCACATCTGTTTTTCAATATCTGTCCACCTATGAAAACAAGCTCAGAGGTTTGTAAAACATCCATATAGGCACATTAGAGTGTGGTATTTCATGCTAACTCAAGGTTTTGCTCAAAATAAACCAGATGATTGTAATTACATCCATATGAGTGCCTCCTTAGGTAAGTTAAAAAATAAATACCATCCCAATCTTAAACTGGGTGAACCCAGACGAGGTCTACAGCTGTGTATGCTCTGATGAATGTGGAGCTCGTGGATGTTGAAGGCTAATGCAGCACTGGTGTTTGTCCACAGAAACAGCAGAGCTTGAGCAGTGTGTAAGCCTGATAAGTGACTACACCATCATTGGGTTCATGCTTGAACAGACCAGAACAATTTCAAGAGCAATTATAAAAAAAATGTGAATACTGTTATCTTTAAGAGTAAAATCAAGTACAAGAAACAGAAAATATAATCATGATTGAGAGCAGTAGTAGAATAGAGCAAAGTGTGGAGCAGTTACATGTAAGTACTGGTACAATTGGGTGCCACATAGTCCAGTATAGTCGAGAGTTGTGAGGCTTACAGATGCTGTCTGAACAGGTGTGTCTTGAGGAGGTGCCGAAAGGTGGTCAGGGACTGAGTAGTCCTGATATCTGAGGGTAGGTTGTTCGACCACTGAGGAGCAAGGGTGGAGAAGGAGCGGGCTCTGGAGGCGGGGGAGCGGAGGGGGGGTACAGCTAATCTGCCGGTGGCAGAGGAGTGGAGGGGGCGAGAGGGGGTGTAGGGAGAAATAATATTCTGGAGGTAGGAGGGAGCAGAAAGGTTGAGACAGCGATAGGCAAGTACAAGTATTTTGAATTGGATGCGAGCGGCGATAGGGTGCCAGTGGAGGGAGCAGAGCAGCAGAGTAGTGTGGGAGAAACGACAAAGACGAGCAGCAGAGTTTTGGATGAGCTGGAGTGGACGGAAAGCGGAAGCAGGGCCGGCCAGGAGGGAGTTGCAGTAGTCAAGGTGGGACAGTACCAGGACCTGAACTAGGAGCTGTGGAGTAGTCAGTGAGGGAGGGTATATGTTGCTCAGGAAAAAGCGACAGGAATGTGCTTGAGTAGAGATGTGTTGAGAGTAGGAGAGGGAGAGGTCGAGAGTGACACAGAGGTTCTTTGTGGATGAGAAGGGAGAGAGGGTGGTGGATTCAAGAGGAATAGAGATAGAGAGATCAGTGGTGGGGGAGAAAGAGGGGGAAGAGAAGGAGGTATGAATTGAAGATGTTTAAGATGATGTGAGTGCATCCAGGAGGAGTTGGCTGAGAGAGGTAGTGATATGGGAGGAGATGTGGGAGTCAGAGGTGGGAAAGGAGAGGAAGATCAGGGCATCATCAGCATAGAAATGATACGAGAAGCCATGGGAGGAGATGAGGGGACCCAGGAAGCGAGTGTAGAGAGAAAACAAGAAGGGTCCCAGGACTGAGCCCTGGGGGACATCTGTAGAAAGAGAGCAAGAGGTAGAGGGTGAGCCACGCCAGGACACCCGGTACGTTCGATCAGAAAGGCAGGAGGAGAACCAGGCAAGAGCAGTGCTGGAGAGTCCCAGGTCAGCAGGGGAGGACAGGAGTATAGAGTGGTCAACTGTATCAAAGGCTGCAGAGAGGTTAAGGATAATTAGGACAGATGAGAGGGAGGTGACACGGGCAGAGAGTAGAGAGTTAGTGATGGAGAGAAGAGCAGTTTCAGTGGAGTGTGCCGGGCAAAAACCAGGTTGAGCAGAGAATGTGTTGACAGAAAAGCAGAGTGCTGGTGATGTACTGCTCATGCAAGGGTTTTAGCAAGGAAAGAGAGAAGGGAGACAGGACGGTAGTTCTGGAGGGATGAGGGATCAAGGGAGGGTTTTTTAAGATGGGGGTGATGCAGGCCTGCTTGAAAGCAGAGTGGAAGAGAGTAGAGAGGTCTTGAGAAGAGAGGAAATGAAAGGGAGTAGAGCATGGAGCAGCAGCCTGGAAAAGGTGAGTGAGGAGGGGATCCAGAGTACACGTGGTGGGTTTGTGGCCCTGGAGCAGGGAGCAAAGATCAGAGTCCGAAGGAGGAGAAGGAGGGTAAATTAGTAGGGATTGCAGAGGGTGATGGGGAGGGAGTGAACAGAGGACAGGGGGTGGGTGGAGTAGGTGAAAAGTGGCCTGGTAGCTTTTTCACTGAACAATAAAGTGTCTACATGTCAATTTGCAGACAGGCTTCAGGGTGATGCGTGGGAGGGCTACTTCAAGGTTATGAAACATTCCATACTATATGAAGGCAATAATGCTATATATTCATTACCATGAAGAGATTCTGTTGTGACGGGGCTAACAGTAATTATGTGCCCATATGATTAAAATCATATCTAGGATGTGGATGTAAGGATGATACTAACCAAACTAATTTTGAGTGCCTTTATTCAATTAAGCCAGTAAAGCATGGCTATAATTATATTTTTATTGGAAATAATACTTACTGTATTAATTCTATGTATACTCATTTAAATGTTGACACAAATTGTGATTAGCTGTTGTATCTAAATGTTCTTGGCGTTGACCCTGATCCAGACATGCAGGCGCAGGCGCAGTTTGTTAATATAGATAAGCATGGCCTTGATAAAAACAAGCTTTCAATAAGATGAAGCATATATGGAACGAGTTGTATAGTTCTGTTGCAGGAAATGTGGGGGGTGTATTGACTGCTGTAGCTTGTACGTTCTGTATATGGAACAGCAAAAGGGTGAATGTATGTGAAAATGTATTAATATATTGGTTAAAATTCCACAGACAGTTGAAATTGGTTTCATTTGCTCGGGACCAGGAGATGCCTGGGTTGTGTTTTTCTACTTGCATAGCGGGGTGTTCCGGAACATTCTGTTGAGTACATATCAGCTACTTGCATAGCGGGGTGTTCCGGAACATTCTGTTGAGTTCATATCAGCTACTTGCATAGCAGAGTGTCCTTGAACATTCTGTTGGGTACATCCCGTGTTATCAGATAAGAAGTATGGTAACTATTGGAGGAGCCTGGAGGAGGCTGTGTGCTAGTGGCTATAAATATCAAATGAAAATGGTGCTCCTTTGTAGTTCTCTGTACTGCAGAGGGCTACCCAATCCGTATGACGGCATTGTAAGCTATGAAGATTTCTATTGAATAAAAACTACTATGTTGAGAAAAATAGTAAGCCTCAGTGAAAATGTTCTCCTCAACCACACTCTACAGGTGGGGAAGGAGGCGAGGTACTGAAGAGTTTGCGATTGTGATTTTGGAGGAGAAGAAGGCGGCTGAGATAGAGGGATTCCTTGATTTGTGATTGTGTTTGTAGGTGTTAAGCTGCTTGCCATCAAAGGTACAGTGTAAGGGTTAAGGTTCTCAATGGTTCAAGATCATGTAAGCACTTATTTGAGGGGTAACCTACTACTAATAATAAAAGAATGTAAAAAAAAGAAAGTAATAACAAGGTTCTGTATTATTGAAGATATTAGAACATGTGGGAATATTTACAAAAATAATTGTTATTGGAAATGTTTAGTATGTTAAGCAATATGCTCCTAGTTAAATTTACTGACATTTCTGAACAGTTAATGTTAGCTACTTGTATAACTATGATACATGTTAATTCAGTAGTATTTGACTTGCTGTGTCTGAGGGGTCAACTCAGGAATTGATTCGTTTAGGCTAGGGAGAGTGCAGGGGAATGTGAACAAAGATGGTGACTGTACCTGCTGTTTAGCTATGTATAGATCTGATTGAATTATCCATTAAAGAGTTTTAAGAACCCAACATCCTTGGGTTCTTAAAACAACAGTTAACTTCACAAAATTTTTTATACCTGACTCATACAAATTGGTCAATTGTTTTTGGCGTAACCTTCTATTTCTTAAATATGAAGAATAGCAATATTCCTAGGCCTCCAAAAAACAGGCTACACAAAAATGTTGCTGTTTATTGTTGTCTAGTAACAAAAAAAATGTATTGTTTATTTTTGTGAAAAAGATGGAAAAGGTTACTGTTCAATTGGCTCTTAATCACAGTAATTATCAGTTGAGTAAACTGTAAAGAGAGACAGGGCATGACTGTTTTCATAGACACACACAAGCTGCTCACCAGGACAACACTAAGATGACTTCAGCTGCAGTTCCATTAACTAGCAAACCCAGGAACTCTTGTATTTATTCACATCTCTCATGCAGTTGAACCAATACACTTTCCAGTAAAAACAAAGTCCTGATACTTGTTATTCCTTGTGGATCCTCCTCCATTGTTTTGTTCATTGTATTGTGTTTTTACTCTATATTTATCAACTTAAAGTGGTTATTTTCAAAGGAAATGCAATGAGGGTCAGCACAAAATCTTCATTATGGTTTACATTTCAGGTCTGGCATGTAACTGTACTGCATGGGCTGTATCCTCCTCAAAAAATGCTGTGTCATTTAAGTATCTTGATCTCGGAATGCACATTGAGAGAACTATAATGTAGATTTAACCACATGGTTCCTCACTGAATTGGAACATCAGTCTGAAAAGACTCTTTGTATTTTAATTAAGCTGTAAAAATAAGAGAGAGGAAACTGTGCAACCTTTTGGGGATATAAGTGATCCAACTCAATGAAATTGGACCACCTTGACAATGAACCAAAGTTATGTGGGTAGCTTGTACAAAAAACATTCTATAATAATCATGGAGACACAAACATAATTACATTGTATCCCAATTGTGCTACATAGCCAGAGGATGTCATACTTTGCACACCTTACTCCAGTTACATCATAAAACAAACACATCAGTTTTACCTTTACACTGTTAAAGTGATGCAACATTTCCATGGTATAACGTTAATATAAAAACAGGTACTTAAGTATTTAAAAACCTACTGAATTAGTATTTGCAGCCAAAGCACAGCTGTTCATTTCCAAAACAATAACAACCATCATGACAAAGTCACCCCAAAGCAGTGCACAAAGGAGGAATATGCGCTACATTGATTAATTAAAGGGCCATCACAGTGACTGAACATGCTGACATGCATCTGTATTATTTAGACACTGTGGGGATATCATCAACACCTCCTGGGAGGCAATGTGGGATCTGAACATCAGACATATTCGTTTTTACATCCTAGCACTGAAGAAGTCCCTAATCACACAATCTTACTTCACTGATTAATCTACTTTCAGACACAGAAAATCATGACGAATGATGGCAACAGTAAGCAAGTTCAAAGGGATTCATGAACAATTGTTTAACGTAGAGTTACACTGAACTACCCTGAACTCTCTTTGCAATACACTATAACTGGGCATGATGGGTCATGCAGTTGAGGCTTAGGGGGCTGATGCACTAGTGCACATGCTGGGGTGTACTGTAGTGGTCTTAATGGCACCGGTTGTCAAATTATTTTACCGATTTTCTCCCCAATTTAGAATGTCCAATTATTTTTTCCCTTCACCACAACTATTCCCTACACAGCTCATGGGAACTGAAGGTTCAGTGGGCGTCCTCCAATCCCACGACCAAACCAGCTTCCGCTTCAACACCCAGGAACTCTAAAGTGGATGCCAGCGAGCTACCGGCCTCTGGAGAAAAAAGGCCAGCCCTGTAGATGACCTCCTGATCTCACCAGGTGCCTGGTTGGTAGGGTCCGCTGTAGTGCTATGAGGAGAAACAGTCCCTGACAGTTTTGCAATGCGACGCTCCCTCTGGAATCACCAGCGAAGTCCGCCAACTTTGCACAGCCAGGACACAAACCTGTGCTCTCTTGACTGTATGACTCGCCCTGCAAACCACACGGCTGTGCTTTTACCAAGTGAGCCACTGGAAATGGCACTGGATCTTAATTAAAATAACAGCAGTATTTACAGCAGCCGCCAGTTTGATCAATTGAATATACTTGCTTTCTCTGATACTTTTAGCAAACATTCATTTCCTAATATAGAATCTAAGTAAACAGTTACTGGTACTCTTGTCACAGGGGAGTCGCAAAAAGTTTCAAAATACTTAAAAGAACTAAAACAGGTAACCACTGTTTAGTTTCCAATCACATACTTCGTAACTGAGGTTTAAAACTGACATATGAGCTAACTGTTTAAAAAATACTTTGAGTCGTCATCAAAATATCATGTTTGTCCAGGAAACCAAATCTCAGAGTGGCTTACAGAAAAAATACCACCATTCCGTAGGAAACTGGCTTTGTTTCAGCTGGAATGACAAACACACCTGCTGACCAGCAGGTTTTGGAATTTTACCAGTCTTTTATTAAAGTCTGCTATCGTATTAGTAGAAAAAAAAATAGTAAATTAAATTAAGGTACAAAATATTTTGCAAGCAAACACTGAATCCAAAGTCAACTATTCAGTATGTTAATATTATCTTAATATAACAATAACATAAAAGGAGTTTTGGGATTACATTTTTTATAAAGCCTACTGAAGATATCATCATCATCATATGAATGGCAAGTCTCCAAAATCCACCTTGCTATTACTGTCGCTCAAATGCTCTAAATGGCACAGTGTTTTCTGTAATACTTTAATTGTAGTCTTATTCTTAGTCCCTATGTTGGACTTCACACAGTTTCAATATTTTCCTTTAGTATCAGAATCTGGGTTGCATTAGTCCGCTGAAGGAAAGCAAAACAAATGTCTGTCTGGTGTAACTGTGAAGTCAAGAAATACATTACTTTAAATCAAAGCAGGAAAAGGATTTTAGAAATCCAAAGAAAACTGAGCTGAGGTTTTTCCTGGACCCAGCACTCTTTATTTTTTAAAGAAGTTGTCTGTGTGTGTCTGCGTATTTAAAGGTTTTAAACTCAGTTATTTCGCTCTGTGGAAATCAAAAACAAGTACCCACACTAAAAAAAGACCAGAAAAAGACAAATCACTTACCTTTCATGGTTGTGCTGATTACCACTTTTAGTGAGCAGGTTGTCAAGTAATGCTTCGCTCCTCAAGTGCTTCTCAGAGCAAATCCCCCTTCTTTAAAGGGTCTGTTTTAGTACCAAATAGTTTCCTGTAACAGAAGGCATATGCAGAGCAGTTAAGCGACTATGTCCCAGTGCTATGAGCCATGAAGTGTACTTTTCTAAGCTATCCCTTTAGGAATTTCTTGTAGAACTAAGTCTAAGGACTTGTAAGGCAAGCAGAAAACTTTACCCAACTGATTTCTCTGCTAGAGATATCTGTCTCCCTAGTAACAACTGCAGTAAAGGCATCCCCACTGAATCTCAAGGCAGCTTTCACCACTAACTCTCAGCTTGATCTGTAGCCTATGTAAACTTCCTCTATAAAAACACGAAGAAAGATTTCAGCAGGCTACATGTTACACATATATTCTACAGTGCTGCTCAAACCAAACATGCTAACACGATTGGAAAATATAAAAAAGGAAAATAAAAATGCTAGCTAAGAGAAACATGTTACAGAAAGTATGTGCAACAGCAAATCAGCAGTTTGGATGGGACTAATTGCTAACAAATGCCCAGGTCCACCACTGATGCATGATCGTCACCCTGTCCAGTGTGGGATTTCTGACCTCTGTCTTGTCATTGTGTCTTTTTAGTTTTCCAGGTTCAGCTTTAACTCTTTCCATACCAGAACCAGACAGAACTACTTCCACTTAGATACAACTCTGACATGCTCTGGATACCTGTCTAGATGCAAGGTGCAGTATCTGAAAAAAATACACATAACAGAAGTTATTTATATATTACATTACCATTGTGTAATTATTTTACTTGAAAGACTGCTTTGTATTTGCCTTTATAAAAGTTTGCTACGGTATTTTTGCAGTTTTCCCCTTTGTTATACTATGCATTTACCATAGTTTCCTGTGGTTTCTCATGTTTTTTAATATGCTTTAATTTACACTGTAATTGACCATTCTTGCCTTTGCTTTAGCATGCTTTCACTGTGCTTTATTACACATTGCTAAGTTTTTACTTTGGGAAACATTTATTAGGGTGGTCTTACCATTATAATAATGGCACAATAATGGGAAAATACCATGTACACTATTTACTACATTGCACCCCAAAGTGAGTTCAATGATAATTTTAAAGACATAAGATATCAGCACAAAAAGTGCTCATTGAGGACATAAAGACTTGGAAATGTTGATATTGTGTCTATCTATCTATCTATCTATCTATCTATCTATCTATCTATCTATCTATCTATCACTATGCAAAAATGACTAAGTAATGCTAAAATAATTACCTGATAATTATAGTAATAAACTGCCTGGAGAACCTTTCTTCAGTCTGTTTTGTATAAACATAATATGTAATCGGCCTGTGCTATGAGTAAGACTCTTCATAGTCAAGTTTGCCTGAGTGCAAGCAAAGGGTTTGTCATAAATTCAAGAGTGAAGACACTGTAGATGTACTGTATTTCACATTCCAGACCACAGCATCTCACATACAGTAAAGGCACTTTTATTATAAACTTGGGGCAGGACTTAGGGCTCCTCCCCTGTTCTCTACCTCCAATAATATCTGCCAAGCTCCCTATTTAAATCCCAAGTCATGCCTTCATTCTCTGTCTTGTGATTTTCATTTCCTCCATCCTCCCTTCCTCCTCCACTACGTTGTTCCACGTAAGTGAAGCTCACTTTCCAACCTTAGAGGCCCAGCCACGCTGGCCTTGCCTTCCGCCAGGAAGGTTCTCCGCGAGCCAGAGGGGACCCTCAGCCAGATCTATCTTAACTTTAATTTTCCTGTTCTTTCTCCTCTAGTTTGGTTGAAGTAACGGTTGCTTCCCAGCCTTGGAGGCCGATCGGTTTGGTCTCACCTCCATGAGGCCGGCTCTCCACGAGCCAAGGGGAAACCCTATACTCCTTCCTAAGTCACAAAGAACTTCTCTCTATTCTGAATTCCTGAGGTTCTTCCTCCACACAGCCCTTGCTCCTGTCCTGTGAATTTTCCTTTGGATCTAAAACAAGGTCTGCTTCCATACTGTACACTTCCCGATAGGTGCAGATGGGCAGATGTTCTGTACTGAAAGCACATTCATTGTCTGGCATGCCATGTAAATATATATTTTTTTAAATGCCAAAATGAATGTGATCTGCTCACTTATTCAGAATCACGAATCACCATACTGTAGGTCTTGATCAACATGTTTATACTTTGGAGGTGTGGGAGTTTACAGTTATTTTAGTCAGAACATTATGATATCATGTACTTCCCGGTAGCCAATTTGACAAAATAAACAAACATATAATAAGAGACACCTACTGTACCCTGGGATCTGACTTAAAGCTGCAAGGTCTCACATCCACACTCAGTTTTATACAATATCATTCCTTAGTGTCCGTTCACTGCATTTTGTCATTGTTTATCCTTGCATGCACTGTACTTTATCAGAAAGTAAACATGTTGACTTGAAATGCAGTGTAGCTGTAGATAGGGAGACAACCCGCCCCCATCCCCACTCTGGAACCTGTTTGCCATTACAGTTTATCACGCTGTGAGCCAAACGTACATGTTTTTTTTGCTACTACTGGCACAGAAGGAGGTTATTTAGGCTCTAAAAAAGACATTTAAAAAGAGGGCCATGTGATATTTTTTAAAACTAATGCAGAACATTTTCAAAATGGGCTTGAAAACAAAGTAGCTGGGATCTGTGTGCATGTGTACAGTGATGCACACATTCTACTAATTGCTTGTTATGTTAGTTAATGAGTGACTGGCGTGCATGTGCGCTACACATATACTTAACCAAGGTACTTATACGCATTCTTGTTGCGAGCACACTAGGTGAGTTGAGTAGCTGAACAAAGCTGTTTGCAAAGTTGAGACAACTTTTGTGAATGGACAAGTTAAGTCAGCATTAAGAGTTGTGGCAATAAAGTATCATTGCACCGAAGAAGCAGTTTGTGACTTTACTGGATTCACAACACACAGCTCTTAGCATTTTCCTTTTAAAAGCAGATGACTAACATCTGGTTTCACAGAACTTTATTAGGTAAGATATTGTTTGATGTTGGTGCTACACTGTAACTCGGGTGTGTGAAGCCAGACGTTCTGTAAGTATATTAGGTCAAGGTCTTTTATATTGAAAAAAGAAGAGTATCTAAGATAGAGTCCTGGGCCACCACATTCAAACAGAAGAGTATCTAAGATAAGGTCCTGGCCCACCACATTCAAACAGAAGAGTATCTAAGATAGGGTCCTGGACCACCACATTCAAACAGAAGAGTATCTAAGATAGGGTCCTGGCCCACCACATTCAAACAGAAGAGTATCTAAGATAGGGTCCTGGCCCACCACATTCAAACAGAGGAGTATCTAAGATATGGTCCTGGACCACCACATTCAAACAGAAGAGTATCTAAGATAGGGTCCTGACCCACCACATTCAAACACAAGAGTATCTAAGATAGGGTCCTGGACCACCACATTCAAACAGAAGAGTATCTAAGATAGGGTCCTGGCCCACCACATTCAAACAGAAGAGTATCTAAGATAGGGTCCTGACCCACCACATTCAAACACAAGAGTATCTAAGATAGGGTCCTGGCCCACCACATTCAAACACAAGAGTATCTAAGATAGGGTCCTGGACCACCACATTCAAACAGAAGAGTATCTAAGATAGGGTCCTGGCCCACCACATTCAAACAGAAGAGTATCTAAGATAGGGTCCTGACCCACCACATTCAAACACAAGAGTATCTAAGATAGGGTCCTGGACCACCACATTCAAACACAAGAGTATCTAAGATAGGGTCCTGGCCCACCACATTCAAACAGAAGAGTATCTAAGATAGGGTCCTGGCCCACCACATTCAAACAGAGGAGTATCTAAGATATGGTCCTGGACCACCACATTCAAACAGAAGAGTATCTAAGATAGGGTCCTGACCCACCACATTCAAACACAAGAGTATCTAAGATAGGGTCCTGGACCACCACATTCAAACAGAAGAGTATCTAAGATAGGGTCCTGGCCCACCACATTCAAACAGAAGAGTATCTAAGATAGGGTCCTGACCCACCACATTCAAACACAAGAGTATCTAAGATAGGGTCCTGGCCCACCACATTCAAACACAAGAGTATCTAAGATAGGGTCCTGGACCACCACATTCAAACAGAAGAGTATCTAAGATAGGGTCCTGGCCCACCACATTCAAACAGAAGAGTATCTAAGATAGGGTCCTGACCCACCACATTCAAACACAAGAGTATCTAAGATAGGGTCCTGGACCACCACATTCAAACACAAGAGTATCTAAGATAGGGTCCTGGCCCACCACATTCCCCATATGGAACATTCTTGAAAGTTTCTTCACGGATCCTCATTGGTAAATCATGCAATGCAATAAAAACCTGAAATTGTAGCAGTGATTTAAAAGGGATGATTTATAACCTTGTAAAGTATTCAGATTTCACTGTGGTCAAAATCCCCTGTGGCAATGTTTCCATCACTCTCTCTCTCTCAGCAGTGCAATGTGTCACAAATCTGTTGCAGATGTTAACCCCCCTTATACAGTATAAATGACACACAAACACATACAATGACATAGGTATATTGTTTTATTGGCCCTTTACTAGTTTACCTTTGGGTGCCTAAGGACTCAAATCACAAAATGTTACCTCTTTCTTTATTTAAAGACTGTTTCTGTAAAAAAAAAAATTGTTTGAGGTATTTTCATTATTTTCTTTTAAGTAAATATCATTCAGAAAATATGCATTATGAACAAGAAGGAATTATTCAAAACCGTAGGTAAAAGCAGTGAACAATCCCAGCATAAAAATGTAACAATACCTAAAACATGGTATATGTATAAAAAGTGTACCTCATGTTTCAGTGCATATCAACATATCTCCCAAAAAGACACAAGGTTACCTATATAGAAAGTAATATGAAGTAACAATATATGCTGAAAGAAACTTGAAACCTTATACCAATATTTGTATACATTTATACACTTACACATTTTTTTTTTATTAATCAATATATATATATATATATATATATATATATATATATATATATATATATATATATATATATATACACAGAGAGAGAGAGAGAGAGAGAGAGAGAGAGAGAGAGAGAGAGAGAGAGAAATATAGCTTCATTTATCTATTCCAAACCAAAATAACATTTCTGAAGTGTCAACATTTTGCTTAACACTATAAAAGTAGGGTGCTCAACCACGTAAACTTTGTTCACATTGCTCATTTCCTGCCCATTACTACACAAACACTACTGCACCCTTTTCAGTAGTAATGTTACTACACAATTACTGCTTAGTTACCACTGGTTACTACATGGTTACATCTAAATAAGTAGTATAACAGTAGTAATCAAGTAGTTTTTTTTTTCATAAGGGAAAGTATTTTTTAACACTAATACAAATCTCCATTCTTAAATAAACATAAATAATGCATGTTATCAGCAGAGCTTTGCTCTGCCCCCTCTAATTTCTCTATTGATATTTTTCAGCTTTAGTACCAGATTGCATAGTCACTAGCTGACTACAAGATGGGAAAAAATGTGTTTGTCAGGAAGAGAGAGGTGAGAAATTATCAAAAGCACAGTCAAGAGGAATTAAAACAATCATAGCTAGCATTCAGCAAAGTAGGGATGGTGTCTACATGGATCTTATACATGACATGCCAGACATCTCTCAATTGAAAAGTCTAACTATTCAACCCTTCTTCACACTTCTGTTCAAGAAACCACCATGAAAGGAACTCCTGAAAGTGAAGTTCATAGCAGAGAAAGAAGATCTAAAACAGACTGGAATGTTTTTTTTTGTTCGAATTAGTCATATAAAAAAGACAACAATCTCTGTAAGGTGCAAACTTATAATGTTCAACAAAATATTCTCAAAGCAGTTGAGATTCGTTCAGACAGTAAACTTCTCATTAGGATCAGAAATGAAGATCTTATTGCTGCAGTGGCACTGTATCACAAGACTTATATCGCTTTATACACAAGTAAATCCAATCTGAAGACTTTTGTACAGGCTGGTAAAAATGAAGATGATCCATATCAAGAAGCCTTTAATGCCCTCATAAGAGAAATAGGTGATGATGTAATACTCAATGGAAAAGCATTTCTGTTGCCAGATCTTCTAATGCAATTTAAGAAACATTTCCCAGCTTCAATCACAGAGTCTTCGGAAAATTACCGTGTAGAAAAGTGGCAGAAGCATTTGGAAAATCATTACGGTTCTGATATAATTATTCAACGCTAATATGGTCAGTCTTAGTCCGTCCTTGCTTTCAATAGTAAGAACACTCTTGCTGGTGCTACTGAACTGAAAGATGAAATCAATGGACTGAAGATACATGAAAATCTATATGGAGGTGAAGAGCAAATATCCGATGACTATAAAATATTGTGTCATGCTGTATCAATTTTATGAAAGGAAATTGATAACATCAGAGAACCAAAAGAATACCCAAATCCAGATGAGCTATCTATTCAACATTCACTGAAATTTCTTCATTGAACAGTGCTGTGGCTCTTGGACAAAAAAAGCTTTTGAAGCAGTAAGTGATGACTATGAGCCTAGTCATGACTGTATGGAGAAGAGCTTAGCTGTTTCTGAAAGCATTATCTACAATAGCCGAAAGAGCTTAACTCATCTGCATTTTGGACTGCCAGTTCAGCTTCACGCTGTGTATGGTAAGAAAGGAAAAATCAACACCCCACATTCACGTGGCTTTTCATGTTCGTATGATGTCCATCGATTCACCACTGCAGTTGCTAAAGAGATCAGTAAGATCAACAATGGAGTTTATATGCCAACTGGGTTACTTCACCAAGGGGAAGGTGGATGTCTTATACAGAAGGGGGATGAGAACATTGATGTAAACACAGAAACTGTAGATGGAAAATAAACTTTTCATTCACTAGCAATGGTGGTGTTTCAAAAAGGTTCCACAGTAAGCAGCGAGGTGAGAAAGATCAGGATAATCAAAGTGACAAGTTCCTCAACACAGAGGATATCATAGCAAGCACCAGGAGTGCTTCCTTTATGAAGCCTAACTATAGACCTGAACCTCCAAGGGTTCATAATGCTACAAACAAGATAAAGAGCTGCAAATATCAAGGTACAAATACAAAAGATACTTCATGGGTGCTGCTGAGAATGGTGAGTCATAATGAACTGCCACTGCCTCCTTCTGATGGTACACAAATTATTCAATTTTGGACAGGTTTCAATGCAAGTCTTTTCACTGAAGTACAGAGCTTTACCAGAGCTGTTTACACACCTGTGATACAAGCAGAGCATGCAAATATTGCCACAATATTTACTTGCTTGAAAAAGAGCAAATAAATAACAAACGCCCTAGGTCAGTCTACCCCAATACAAATATTTGACCAGTAGCCATATGCTGTGGCCCAACCAGTAAAATGGACAGGACCTGAACTTGGAAATGTGTTAAGGCTTGGAGCATTCCATGCCCTATGCACACTTATAGCAGGAATAGGAAAGCTATGAGATGATGCTGGCCTGAAAGCGTTGCTTGTTAAATCTGGTGTTTATGCACCACACACTGCAGAAATGATGCTAGCAGGAAAGCAGTTTCATAGAGCTGTATGTGGGCTTATGCTCTCATGTGAAGCCTTAATGCAACTGAAGCACGTGGCATTCTTTGACTAGTATGAGACAAGTGATGAGGGAAGAGCCATGTGTGAATCTCTCTGGCAGCATGTAGCAACACGGCATGCTTCCTACCAAAATTAAAATGCCCAGAAAGCCTTTCACCATCTTGATAACTACCTTGAGGGAAATTTTCTAGCATTACTTGTTCATTTCCAAAATATCAGCAGAGAGCAATCTCCAACATTCAGGCTTTGGGATATGTTCCTAGATGTAGTTCATATACTTCTGAACAACCTCAGAGCAGAGCGAGTCACTGGTTGCTTCACCTTGGTCCTACTGCTTCCAAATTTCTGGAAAATATGATATGTGATTTTTATGGGCGAATCCCCTGTGAAGACATGTGTACATGTGTGCAAAACAACTTACCTTGCATTGAAATGTGTTCCTGTGAGAGTGTGGGAACATGCCTTAATCCTATTGTAGATACCATCACAAGTGATGATGAAGATTGAGGCACATTATTCAAGATACTGAAGAGTCACAGAAATGCCTTTTTAATTTATTTTTTATAAAAAATACTTCATCATAAGGCTCTAAAGACTTTTTTTGTCATTATTACAATTTGTTAACAAAAAAAGTTTCACTTTTACCTTGTTCAATATCAAAAGTACAAATAAAGTTAATTAAAGTGTTAAATGTTTCTTTTTAATAAAAGCATATGATGGCGTACAATTACCCACATTCTACGACTGAACAAAATTTTCTCTGAGGGTAGTCATAAAACAACATTGTGGCAGGGTGCCCCGCCCCTCTGCGTATTTTTGTGTTTTATGTTTTATGGTGTGTGTATGTATTGGTGCACGGAGTGTGGGTTATGTAGCACAGGTGATTTAAAATGTATATTTGTATTTAGGCACAGAGATTGCACAACCACTTCACATGCAGATTAAAGTGGGTATTTGTTTGGGGGCACAGTGGTGCACAATTAGTCCACATGCAGACTGTGCCGAGATTCAAGTGAGTGACTGATTAGCAATCGAGTCACGACACAGCTGCATAAAAGAGTGAGTGCTTCACGCATACAGGGTTGGTGTGTTCACAGTGGAGAACGGGAGAGAGAGAGGAGAATTAAAATAACAATTGCTACTCGTGCTGGAAGGACCAGCACGATACTTGTTTGGGGTTCGTCCACTGTCTGTTTTGTCTGTCTATTTATTTTGGCCAACGTGCTGTATGTTTTGTTCAGTGTTTTGTGTTTTATTTTATTTGTTCATTTAATAAACCAGTGCAAGGGAGGAGAAATCAACAAAAAAACGGGAGGCTACATCAAAACAAGGACAACAACTCAGGTAAGATAGCCATTAAATGTATTTATCTAAATGCTAGAAGTCTCAGAAATAAAATGTTAGAACTTGAAGCTACTGCACTAACAAGTAACTATGATGTGATAGGTGTTACAGAAACTAGGTTATCTGAGAGTGATGGAGACGAATATAATATTAGTGGGTATACACTGCATAGGAAAGACAGGCAGGACAGAAGAGGCGGAGGGGTAGTGCAATACATAAAAAAGAATCTCTTGAAGCCCAGGTGTTAAATCTGGAAGAAAAAAACAACGCAGAATCAATATGGGTCAGAATAATAGACAAAAGTTCAAAGGTCATAATAATAGGGGCATGCTATAGACCGCCAAATTCAGGCACCAAGCAAAATAATGTGTTATACAATGACATTAGAAATGCGGGCAGCAAAAGAGAAGCCATATTATTGGGGGATTTCAACTTCCCCCATATAAAATGGGAAAACCGGATGGGAACACGACAGACGAAATTGAAATGGTGGAAATGACAAATTACTGCTTCCTAACACAATTTGTCAAGGCACTGACTAGAGGGGAGGCATGCCTTGATTTTGTCTTTTCAAATAAAGAAGACAGAATAACTAAAACAGAGGTCAGAGAACAATTGGCAAACTCAGACCACAACATGGTCTCGTTTGAAGTGCTTTTTAAAACCCAAAAAGTAATGACAAAAGCTAAGGTTTACAATTTTAGAAAGGCAAACTATGAAGGTATGAAACAGAGACTAACAGAAGTAGATTTGGAGTAAAATAGAGAAAACATCCACGGAAAAAGGATGGCTGTTTTTTAAAAATGTAGTACTAGAGGCGCAAAACAATTACACCCCAAAAGTAGACAAATCTAAATCTAAAACAAAATTGCCAAAATGGTTTAATAGATCAATTAAAAAAAATATTCAGTGAAAAAAGGCACTTTGCAGAGCCCTTATAAGGGACCAATAACAAAGTACACAGAAAGAGTACTTGAACTGCAAACACAAGTCAAAAAGGAAGTTAGATAGGCCAAGAAAGAGATAGAAATGAGCATTGCTAAAGGGGCTAAAACCAATTCCAAAAAGTTTTTACAATATTATAACAGCAAGAGAACATTCAAAGAGGAGGTAAAATATCTAAGAGATACAAATGTCAAAATCTTAGACGAAGAGAAAAAAATAGCAAATATATTAAATGATTACTTTTCTCAAGTTTTTCCAAAGGAAGATACGGGCAACATGCCCCACATGTCGACCTGTTCCTATCCAGTTTTAAATAACTTTAGCATAACAGAAGCAGAAGTGTTGAAGATACTAGGAGCTCTTAAAATAAACAAATCCCCTTTGCAGGATGAGATCCTCCCAATAATACTCAAAGAAATGAAAGAAGTTATTTACAAACCGCTAACCAAGATTATGCAACAGTCTCTTGACACAGGGGTTGTACCAACAGACTGGAGAACTGCAAACTTAATACTGATCCACAAAAAGGGAGACAAAACCGAACCAGGTAACTACAGACCAATAAGCCTGACTTCTATTATATGTAAACTTATGGAAACTATAATAAGATCCAAAATGGAAAATTACCTATATGGTAACTGTATCCTGGGAGACAGTCAGCATGGTTTTAGGAAAGGGAGATCATGTCTAACTAGCCTGCTTGATTTTTTTGAGGATGCAACATCGACAATGGATAACTTCAAAGCATATCCACCACTGAAGCAGCAGGAATCTCAGCTCCAGGCAGCAGGAAAGCTCTGGACTCTCAGAGGCCTGCAATCTACCTCAATCCACCACTGAAGCAGCAGGAATCTCAGCTCCAGGCAGCAGGAAAGCTCTGGACTCTCAGAGGCCTGCAATCTACCTCAATCCACCACTGAAGCAGCAGGAATCTCAGCTCCAGGCAGCAGGAAAGCTCTGGATTCTCAGAGGCCTGCAATCTATCACAATACACCACTGAAGCAGCAGGAATCTCAGCTCCAGGCAGCAGGAAAGCTCTGGACTCTCAGAGGCCTGCAATCTATCTCAATCCACCACTGAAGCAGCAGGAATCTCAGCTCCAGGCAGCAGAAAAGCTCTGGACTCTCAGAGGCCTGCAATCTATCACAATCCACCACTGAAGCAGCAGGAATCTCAGCTCCAGGCAGCAGGAAAGCTCTGGAATCTCAGAGGCCTGCAATCTACCTCAATCCACCACTGAAGCAGCAGGAATCTCAGCTCCAGGCAGCAGGAAAGCTCTGGATTCTCAGAGGCCTGCAATCTACCTCAATCCACCACTAAAGCAGCAGGGCCTGTAGCACTACTGAAGCTCTGGAGGCCTGTAGCAGCTTTTATTTCAAGACTGTCTTCTGAAAAGTAAGAACTAGGTATTCTATTGTTATTTCTGTGGGCTAATAGTAATGTTTTCTGAAAATGATGATAAGAAAGTTATGCTATGTTGTCAGTGTAATATGTTCACTGTGGTTAGCTACATTGAGTTTACTAGTGACTTTACATGTAAAAAATGCTATTTTAACCAGGAACTTGCAGCTAAAGTAGTTGCTTTAGAAAATCATATTGTTACCTTAAGGGACATTATAAATACTGAGCAATTCATAGAGGACAGCTTTAATAACACAAGGCTGATGGGGTGTGTCTCGTTAAGTCAAACTGAGATGGAGGGTGTTCCTGGCTCTTCAGTTTCTATTCGGGATGTTGGGGCTCACCCCTTAGTTCCTGGAGAGGTGCAGGAGCACAGGCCTTCTCTTTCTCCTTCTCCACCATGTAATAAACAGGAGTGGATTACTGTAAGAAGGGGGCCTAAAGTTAAGGCTGCTCCTACTGTTCCTGTACTTAATATTAGGAACAGATTTGATGCTCTAACACAACATAAAGAAGTTATTTTAGTTGGAGACTCCATTATTAAACATGTTGGTAGATCCTTTAGAATTACAAAGAAAATAAGTGTGAAATGTTTTCCAGGGGCCAGAGTCAAAGATATTACCTCTCAATTAGATCATGTAATAGAGCAACACAAACAGATCTCTACTGTGGTTTTACATGCTGGCACCAATGATATAAGGTTGAGAAAATCGGAGATCCTCAAAAAAGATTTTAAAGAACTTGTTCAAAAGCTAAAGGAGTATGAGAGAAACATTATCATTTCAGGCCCCTTACCCGTTATGGGCAGAGGTTGTGAAGCTTTTAGCAGATTGTTCTCTCTTAATAACTGGTTAAAAGTTTGGTGTGCTGTGGAGAATATTGGATTTATTAACAACTGGGATATTTTCTGGGAAAGACCTAGTTTTTTTGGAAAAGATGGATTACATCCTAGCAGGAGGGGTTCAACTCTTCTTGCTGAGAATTTGGAAAGTAATTTTACTTCTTATCTTCCTAAGTGCTGACTACATTTCCCCAATCCTGGTGTTCTTCCGGATTCTAAATACTTATCTGTACAGAAAAAACATTATGTCAATATAATCTCTGAGCTGTTCTGTAATAATCATATTAAGACTATTAAATTAACATCCAGGCATTATAGCAGTAGGCATGGTAGTTCACCCCAAAGGGTTAATGTAAATAATCTTATTAGAGTCCCGACCATTACAGCTACACCTCCAGTAGTTGAAGATGTAAAATTATGCCTTGCCTTACTCAATATTCACTCATTATTAAACAAATCCTTTCTTATCAATGATTTAATTTCACATTATAAACTTGACTTTCTGTTTCTGACTGAGACTTGGCTTAGTTTAGATGATAACATCTCCTTGATTGAAGCCTCTCCTTTAAATTATACTTTTGCTCAGAAAGCTCGTTCAGAAGGGCGAGGGGGTGGGCTATAATTGCAGACAAAAAATGGTGAGGAATTTTCTTCATTTGAATCCTTGTCTTTGCTATTAGCTAGCCAACCACCTATTCTTATTGTAATAATTTATCGCCCACCTAAACCTAGTCAGTTTTTTCTGTCTGAATTTGCTGAATATATGTCTATACTGTCAACTAATTATGATAGGATTCTTTTACTTGGAGATTTTAACTTTCACATTGATAACAAAGCTGATTCAAAGGCTACTGACTTTTTAAGGCTCCTGGACTCTCTTGATTTTATTCAGCATGTTTCAGGGCCCACCCATAATCATGGCCATACCTTAGATCTTGTCATCTCTCGGGTCTAGTTGTTAATATCTCATCCATAATTGATCCTAATATCTCTGATCACTCTTGTATTTTATTTGAAGCCATTGTATTGGTACCCAGAAAGAGTGGGGCCCACACTATTAAAAGCCGTGTTATTAATTCTTCAACTGTACAAAGGTTTTCTGAAATAATAAGTTCAGCTCCATCACTTCCTTTGCAGTCTCTGTCTACTGAATTACTAGTTGACAGATTTAACCACCTTTGCACTACTACTCTTCATACAGTTGCTCCAGTCAAGACTATATTAGTTCCACTTAAACATAATGCTCCCTGGATTAACAATACTATCCGTCAAATAAAAAGAGACTGTCGTAAGATGGAACGAAAATGGAGGGCTACAAAATTACATATCTATTTTGATATTATGAAAGATTATTTATCGAGGTACAATGAAGCTATAAGAGCTGCAAGAAGTGCATATTTCTCCAAATTGATTGAGGAAAATAAAAATAACTCCAGGGTGCTTTTCTCAACAATAGATGAATTGATAAATCCTTCATTCTCACCCATTTGCAACATAGAAGTGTCCTCATCCAAGTGTGAAGAATTTCTCAACTACTTTGAAAATAAAATAAGGACTATTAGGGAACAAATTCCATCTAATGGTTCTAATTTAATTATTTCAGATAGACTGGGGAAAACAGTGATGGAATCATTTTCTTGTATTACTGCACAGGAACTAAACATGATTGTCATGCACATGAAATCCACAACTTGTATGTTAGATCCCATTCCAACAAGGTTTCTGAAGGATGTCCTTAGTTACTTGTGTAATGATATTCTTGCCATTACGAATAGTTCGCTGGAAAATGGAATAGTTCCGGCTTCTTTCAAAATTGCCCTGGTTAAGCCCCTACTTAAAAAAACCCAACTTAGACAGTTCACTTCTGAGTAACTTCAGACCCATTTCAAATCTCCCTTTTATAGCAAAAGTTCTTGAAAAGGTAGTGCTTAAACAACTTAATGGCTTCCTGATTACTAATAATATGTATGAAAAGTTTCAGTCTGGGTTTCGTTCAAATCACAGTACAGAAACTGCCCTGGTAAGAGTAACAAATGACTTATTAATGAGTGCAGATTCAAATGCTATATCCATTCTTGTTCTTTTGGATCTTAGTGCTGCGTTTGATACTGTGGATCATTCCATCTTAATTGATCGTCTTAAGGAATGGGTGGGCCTAGATGGTAAAGTACTAAATTGGTTTAGATCCTACCTTACAAACAGACAGTTCTTTGTTTCACTGGGGAGTCTGTGTCGGGTTTAGCAAATATTACCTGTGGTGTCCCTCAGGGTTCGATTCTTGGTCCGATATTATTCTCTTTATACATGTTACCTCTAGGCCAGATTATTCATAAACATGCTGTAAATTTCCACTGCTATGCTGATGATACACAGTTATACATCTCTGTGAAACCTGGTGACATTAGCACAACATCAGCCTTATTTGAGTGTATCACTGACATCAAAACTTGGATGTCCTTAAATTTTCTGCAATTAAACTGATAAGACAGAAGTGTTGATAGTAGGCTCTCAGCAACAAATTGATTTATCAAAAATACATTTGGGGGACTTAACTCCTAATTTGAAGTCTGAAGTGAGAAATTTGGGTGTTATTTTTGATTCAACTTTAAGTTTTGAGTCGCATAAACATTGCCAAAATTAGATCATTTCTGTCTTTATCTGATGCTGAAAAAGTAATCCATGCTTTTATTTCATGTAGACTGGACTACTGTAATGCTCTTTTTTCTGGACTTACTAGCCAAGCTTTATTAAGGCTGCAGCTTGTGCAAAATGCAGCTGCAAGGGTCCTTACTAAAACCAAAAGGAGAGCACATATAACTCCTGTACTTGCTTCTCTGCACTGGCTTCCAGTGAAATATCGAATTGATTTTAAAATTCTATTGCTTACATTTAAAGCACTAAATGGAATGGCACCAGATTACCTCTCAGAGTTGTTGTCTCTTTATCAGCCTCGGTGCATTGAGGTCGACTAATAGTGGCCTCCTCTGTATTCCGAGGGTGAGGCTCAGGAGGAAAGGAGAGGTTGCTTTTTGTGTTCGTGCTCATGGCTGTGGAATTCTCTCCCCGACCATGTCAGAGGTTCACCTACAGTAGCTACTTTTAAATCTAGGCTTAAGACCTATTTTTATAATTTAGCTTTTTGATTTTATATATTGTTGTTTTTAGTTGTTTTAAATTGTGTCTTTTTTTTCTTTTTGCGATATATGATATATATATTTTTTTTAATTATTATTATTATTATTTTTTTAACCTGTTTAACTTATTCATCAATTTATGTCGTTTGATTTTAATTTTTGTGTTCTGTTACCTTCTTTTTTGTTTTTTGTGCAGCGCCTTGAACCTTGTGGTATGAAAGGCGCTCTATAAATAAAGATTATTATTATTATATTATTATATGACATGGTTTATTTAGATTTCCAGAAAGCTTTTGACAAATTCCCACATAAAGGATTAATTCTCAAACTGAACACAGTAGGGATTCAAGGAAATGCATGCACATGGATTAGGGAACGGATCAGTATTTGGTCCTCTGCTATTCCTAATCTTCATTAATGACTTAGATTCTGGTATAGTAAGCAAACTTGTTAAATTTGCAGACGACACAAAAATAGGAGTGGCAAACACTGTTGCAGCAGCAAAGGTCATTCAAAATGATCTAGACAGCATTCAGAACTGGGCAGACACATGGCAAATGACATTTAATAGAGAAAAGTGTAAGGTACTGCACGCAGGCAGTAAAAAATTGCATTATAAATATCATATAGGAGATACTCAAATTAAAGAAGGAATTGAAAACACCTAGGAGTTTATGTTGACTCAGAAATGTCTTCATCTAGACAATGTGGGGAAGCTATAAAAAAGGCCAACAAGATGCTCGGATATACAGTATAGTGAAAAGTGTTGAATTTAAATCAAGGGAAGTAATGTTAAAACTTTACAATTCATTAGTAAGACCTCATCTAGAATATTGTGTTCAGTTCTGGTCACCTTGCTACAAAAAGGATATTTCTGCTCTAGAAAGAGTGCAAAGAAGAGTGACCAGATTTATTCCAGGTTTAAAAAGCATGTCATATGCAGACTTAAAGAATTGAATCTATTCAGTCTTGAACAAAGACGACTACGCGGTGATCTGATTCAAACATTCAAAATTCTAAAAGATATTGACAATGTCGAACCAAGGGACTTTATCGACCTGAAAAAAGAAACAAGGACCAGGGGTCACAAATGGAGATTAGATAAAGGGGCATTCAGAACAGAAAATAGGAGGGCACTTTTTTACACAGAGAATTGTGAGGGTCTGGAACCAACTCCCCAGTAATGATGCAACGAACAAGGGGTGGGGCGAGGCTGGAGATGCAGTACTGAGTGTCCTGTTGATATGAAGTGCCTTTTAATCCTTAGCGGTCCATTTATTCAGCGCGTATCAGGCGCGTCAGGTCCAATTTCTTTTCACACGCGGAGTTTATTTTAGATGCGCTGTTTAAAAGTATTTTTTTTCACAGTAAAACAGGTTTAAAAGGCATGAGAACAGCCAATGGGAAACACTCCATGTGGACTCTGGTACAGCCCAAAATAAAGAGCGTCTTTATCTCGCAAGAGTGAGAATTGCCTTCTGAACCAAAACTATATATATGAGACTGATTTAACGATGCTTTGATTGTCAAATATTAACAAAAGTAAATATTTGTGTTACTAACGATACCCCTGTTTAGACTAACCTTCGTCTTAAATAGCTGTCAGGAATGCCGTTGTGACCTTTAGGGAATCTCCCATAAATTGTGTTGGATCGCTGATCAACCAGCGGGAGTAGGGTATTATTTTAGTTTAGTTGCTGCACCTTTATTATTTAGTTTAATGATAAAATAAAACTGTTCATTTGTATTCATTAGAAACGTTGTCCTGTTTGATTATTTCAATGGTGGTGGGTTGTACACGATTTGAATTCACATGAGGTATTATATGATCACAATTTAAACTAGTCCAAATATAAATATACCTTGCACACTACACAAGCATGATAAATGTCAATAATGAGCAACAAATGGGTTTCATACAAAATATGTTGATTGCCCAAATACTGTTGTTAAAGTATGAAAAATATATATTATTATTATTATTATTATTATTATTTATTTCTTAGCAGACGCCCTTATCCAGGGCGACTTACAATTGTAAGCAAATACATTTCAAGTGTTACAGTACAGTGTACAGTGTACAGTACAGTGTTACAGTACAGTGTTACAGTACAGGTAATACAATAAACTAATTTCCATTAGCAGTCCCTAGACAAACAGAAAATAAAACAACAAAAGTAACATTTACAGAAAGTGTTCAGGTGCAGAAATAATACACAGAGTTGAGGTCGTAAATAACTGAATTTTATTTACAAGACAAGGTGAGTTATTTATAATCTAAGGGGAAATACAGTGAATGCTGTTGCTGGTGCTCGGGAAACGAAAAACAATAACAAGCGAAAAAGTGTCCAGAGGAACAGTCCTCTGTGACGGTGGTCCTTTTTCACCCTGTTTTTCTTTTGTTCTGTCCATTCACGCTTTTCCTGTCTTTGTTTATTCTGCAGTATATATATTTTATTAGCACACATTCCCCAGCCTTTCTCACACCTTGCTCCATTCACCAGCCTAGCGCTGTGAGGCAAGACATCCTTTTGTACCGAGCCCCGCCCCTCTAGTCACCCGAACGCCACTATCTACTACACAGGTGTTCTCAAAGGTGGCTGACTAGAGTAACAGAGTGCGGACCACGTATGCTGTCCTCCTTTACCTGGAGATGCTCGTCTCCTCATGTCAGGAGGTCGAATTGCAGACGGGACCCCCTTCTGTCCTCCACAGTGGTCAATGACACCTTTTCTCCCCAGGAGTTGCAGTGGCCTTGGTCAAAGTCATAACATTGTCAATGTATTCAAGACCCTGTGAAAGCAGATTAAAGTGTTTAAGTTAATGTGTTTTGGTTATTTTAACTTATACCCTTTGAGCAACATGTGCTGACACTTACTCACAAGAACAGGGGTATGAAGTCTGCATGAGGCTTGTGAGAGCACCATGCATACTGATGTTCCAAAAAGAAAAGAAAAAATCAAGAAAATGAAAACAGTACTTGTAATTGAAACCTTCAACGGAAAATTACTTTAATCATCAATCACCCACAGCAACATGTTTCTGAATCTTACATCATCTCCTGGATGAATCTAGAGTTCGTGAAAGTGTAGTGTGCATTGGCATTCATTATTTGAACTTTTTCTCATCAGATAATGGAATTGGAGGCTTAAGTATAAATGTCCTCCTTTTTAATAAGGTAATCTGCCATGTGTGGGCATCTGAAATGAGACACAGAACTAACAGGATGCTGATTCAATGACTTCACCTGCGGAAACTTTGATTCATTTATTTTCTTTTCTCCTTGTGTAAAACAAGCCGTATACTGTAGATTGTTAAACACAGCCTGAAGTAAAAGATGCACCGAGCTTTGTGAAAATTAATTAAAACTGACTAACATAGGTGAGGATCAACAGGCAGTCTTGCTTGACTGAGTGCAGATTCTTGTTCTCATTTTTATAATGCCATATCAAATATCTAATTTACTTTGATGCTTTTAATTAGAATGAAACAAGAAACAAAACAAGAAACTAGAAGTGAGTACAGTTCAGCATTTACAGGACAGGATGAGGAGCAGGAGTCACAGTATTGGAGGAGTTTATTCAAGGCAGGCTTGTCTCTGAGGCTCTAAAAACCACAGCCGCTTCTCATAGTAGACACAGTGTTTGTAAAACAGCGCTTTTAAAACGTTTAAATTGCATCTTCGGAAGTTACAATAAAAGGATACTTAATAGCAAACCCCATTAAATGTCTCTCCTGAGAATATCAGTCACAGGCATATAGGGACGATACAGAGTTTGAGAAGCTCAGTAATACTTCTTTATAGGGTCTGTTAATCATGTTTAAAAAAAAAAAAAATCTATTGTCCAGAGTTTAAGAAGAAAATGTTGGCCCTGCTGGAAAAACTGATCTAGCACGAAAAGTATTGTGTTGTGATCAGATGTTAGACAGTGGGATGGAAAGTGTATTACTGTATGACAGAAAACATTGCAACGATTTGAAACGCTGCCGTCTGCTGTTCGTCATTATTATTGTCATACTGTAGCCCTTGAAAACTTACCCTTTTTGTTTGGCTTCATAGCCTGAGTTACAACTATAAGATTGTGTAGTTTTGAATCAGATAATTCTTTTTTTTAATAGTTTAGATAAATATTACTGCATTTGCGACTGATTTTACTGACGGGTCACATATATTTCACAGCCTATATATCTATATATTTCGGTAAAGGAATCAACCACCATGGAATTGGAATCAAGAATCAGAATTATGGCAAAACCTACAATAGGGAGAATGCCAGTGAGAGCCTCTCTTGAAATGTCAGCTTGTACAAAAGAGTACATTGAAAAACAGTGACCAAATCTATACACACACATACTACAAATGAAAAAAACAACTTACGAGAGAATAAGTCAGAATGTGGTGTGCAGAGAAAACCTTGAATAATTATGATAAAGCAGATATATTTCAAAATCTCCTTCCAAGTAGCATTTTGACCCTGGCACTGCGGAATGAGGCCTGTTATTTGCTGCAGAGAGCTGCCCTGGCCGTGTGCCTTTAAGGTGGTTTTTTATCCACTGTCATCCAACACAGTACAAGGAAAGCAAGACTAATTTCTTAGTACAAAATGTACCCTAATATACAGTAACTATACGTTGTAAATAGAAGTGTACCATTACTTTACACAGTTTTCCATTGCTCCATCTAATTTACCATGACTTTACAATGGTATGTATGTAAGGTACTACATTCTATAATAGAAGAAAGGTGACTAAATCCATTCAAATATTAATATATGAAATCTGATTTCAAGCAGTTTCTCAGTGTCTCTCTGAATTGAATTTGTTTTGTTTGATTTGATTGCCCAAGAAAGGTGCCCTATGCAACATCAAATGTTTGGGTGCAGCTTGATTAAACATTACAAATAGCTTTGAAGATTGAGCAAAATAAACAGGTTAAAGATCAGAACGTAATATGAGTAAACTGCAACTGTTTTTAAGTGAAAATATCTCCTGGCAGTAGATACACTAATGACGGCTCCGTCTGTTGATGTTGCAGTGGTATATTTGAACTGATATTTGCGGTATAACATTGCCCACTACTGGGGAGAATTAGGAATAGCACAGAGTCATCACAGACAACGACACAACTTCTAGAAAACTCCAAAACCACAAAGAGCATTCTCCAGAGGTGACTCACTGCAGTGTCTAGGTATAAATACCTACAATAACACAGCCTCTATTCAGTGCTTCCACTGGGAGAAGCAACCAATTAAGAGGGTAAGTAGACCACATATCTTCTTTATTCATATTTATTTAATTATGGGTTTAAATATCCTGAAAGTAACATTTAAAAAAAAAAATATTATTTTGATGTTGCGATACAACTAAATTAGCAATGTTGATGCAGGAAATAACCTGTAATTTAATTATGCTGTATCCTTCTTTAATTAGTGTTCATCATGGTTTACACTTTGTAGCATCATAAGGTATTGCTGATTTCATATTTCTTAATATTGCAGTGCTGCAGGACTGTCATACTTAAAACATGTATAGACTAGAAGTCCTGTCTGACTGTTGCATTTTAAATGTGAAAATGATTATAATGTATAACCAGTTATTACAGTGATCCAAAGCCACCTCTGGCACACTTGTTCTAGTTAAATTGGTGCAGCATGGCAGCTGAGTTGCAAGCATGTTAGATTCCATTGTCAGCTGTCTGGACTTGATTAAATGACATGATTATTTGACATACAGTACTTGGCTGTTGATTTTTATTTATTTTTTTCTTACTTCCATAGCAAATTAATTTGACATTCAGGGTATAATGGTTCAGATGAGTTTCCTTCCAATCAGCTATCTTGTCAAAGGTAGTTTACCCCCCTGGATTAATTACTCTCATAAGTCAATGATAATGGAAAATTCCAGTCATAAAGGTCACTTACTGTAAGTGTAACTAAAGAAAAAACAATTGCCCTTCTGTACACTGCATTAATATATACTGCATCTCTGCTGTTACACCGTTAGAAATACAGGTTGTGAGATAAGGAATGGTTTTATTTAATGTGGTTTTATAAAATGATTTAATATTTACATCAAAAATTGCACAGCAGTGGGTATATCTGAGCAAAGAAAAACAAGCAAAACAAAACAAAAAAAAACAGCACAGGAGTGGCCCATTAACTATTAACAAAAAGCTTACTATATTAACAAATGATGCTCTCGGTTAGTTAAGAATGAGATCAGGTTAACTAATATATATTACAAACCATTAACACCAAATGAATAGTGTATGTTAGATATATGTGTTATAAGATCATTATTACCAGTTAAAAAATTAAAAAAGTGGCACTTACATTATATATATATATATATATATATATATATATATATATATATATATATATATATATATATATATATATATATATATATATATATATATGACCATTGAAACCTTAGTTCTGTTTAAAGATTTTCCCTTTAAAGCTAATTGTCAATATAATGTAGAGTTTTATATTTTTAATGCAAAAAGAAAAGTGCATTCTCATCATGACTTCAGTCTCACTAATGCTCACTTTGTGTCACTGCATTTGCTGCACTGGTAATGGGATATTTAGTAGGATTTAAATAGCTCTGCAGAAAAAAAAATTCCTAATTCCTAAAAAGCCGCAAAAGACTATAAAGTATTAATCTGTCTTTTCGATTCTATTATTATCTTCTATTATCTTTTCTTGACCTTGCTTCATGTTCAGTAAAAGAAATCTGATCTACAATAGCAATACAATTTGTTTATATTATATTTAACATTAACTGACAGTGGTACATAGGTAGACAGAGTTATATATACAGTTACTTTTGAACTATGAACTATGATTCACACGGATGCATCTAGCAGTCATGTACTGTAGTACAGTATTAAAACAGGTGTCTCTTATCATCACCATTGTAAACATGTTGGACAGCCCATGCTGGCTTGGTTTACAATATAGCGGGAAACAATGGACAGATTTTCTACGCGTTTTCTTGAGGGCAAAGTTTGGTCCACTTTTTTTTCAAAAGTAATTGGAATAATGTCTCTATCTTCAAATAAGTTGTTTCATGCTATATTATATTTAACATTAACTGACGGTGGTACATAGGTAGAGTTATTTATATGGTTCTCTTTTAACTTTGTGAAAATTAATATTTTCTTTCAGACCCATTCCAGCTGTTTTGTTTCTTTAAACGGTTATGAAGATGAGGATAGCCCTGTCATTCCTGGTTGTGTGCCAGCTCTATTCTCTGAGTGAATGTCAAAGTAGACTTTCATCAGAGGATCTTAAACGTAAGTACCAAATCAGGTTTTGCTGGTAGGATGTACAGTAAATTATTCCTAATAAATCAGTACTTATTAAATAAAATACTTTCAATAGGTTCTACAGGAATGAAAAAATGACTTATCTTACCAATCAGCAGTAATGCTTGCAATACAATTCATGATTATGTGGCGTAGCTGGGGAGGGGGGATTCGTTATTCAACGACGTGGGAGAAAAAAAAATGTCAGCCCCTGCGACACTGTAAACCCCCGTCCCAACCAATGTAACCTCTGATCCGGGAGTGTTTTCTTCGCTTTCCGCCTAAGCACACTTGAAAAAATCAGTCCAACACATATCTAGTTGTGATTGGGCACAGTCCTGTCATTTTTACACCAGAGCCAGCCTTCGACTCCTTTGATTGGACAACGCGTGTGCACGTGCTGTTCAAACTGACGTGCGATGAGATGGCCAAATCGAAGATTAAAATACAAATGATGGCCTTTATTGTTGGAATGTGTTTTCTATTGTTTTGGCTAGGTTACAGTATTTGCACTGTTCAGATTATTTTATCAATGTTAATAGTGTATAATTAATACAGCAAAAACATTGAAAACATTTTGTACTGCACTAATGCTACTGTAGCTTTAACTGAAGGCTTTACTTTCGCACTCTGATGCGGCTGCTGAACTGTGGCGAGTTTGGTGTCTCGGGACGAGGGGGAGAGATTGGGCGCATTGTTTATTCACCGTTTGCTCATCCAGCGACACCAAACTGTTGTTAAAGTCAACAGGTGACGCTCACTGAACTGTTGTTAAATTCACCGAGGAGCCACCAGTCACTGGGCTAGAAAGCCGGTGAGATTCACCAAAACAACATGGATGCCGTCATGGAGACTGTCAATGTGGAGTGTGGGGAGACCAAATTAACATTTCAGTCAACTCTGACGGCAAACCGTTTAAGAAATGGTAAATAATAGAAGTCCTACTGAATCCCATTCATTTATCAACCTTTTCCTTCCATTTAAGTAGTCAAATCCAAAAGCAAAGACGTCTGAATTTAAGTTGATGTAGTTTGTAAAGATAACAGTATTTGTATTTTCTAACCGTGGCGTAATGTCATAGCAATTAAGCCATAAAAATGATAACTGCTTAGCACAATAAGAAATAAAAAATAAATTAAAA
The DNA here is from genome assembly GCA_030684275.1 of Acipenser oxyrinchus oxyrinchus. Taxonomy (NCBI): domain Eukaryota; kingdom Metazoa; phylum Chordata; class Actinopteri; order Acipenseriformes; family Acipenseridae; genus Acipenser; species Acipenser oxyrinchus. Next base: position 73,638,356 of record CM060251.1, on the reverse strand, counting down.
AACACGTCAAAACGTGTGCATGAATTTACTATTAAATTTAATTTAGCATGTTACTGGAAAGAATGTAAAGCCTGGTGGAGAAAAGTGTGTGATAGATTTGTGAAGAGCAAGAAAACCCTCAAGTAAAGAGTGGAGTCAGAAGCTTGTGGCCACACTTTGCTGGGAATTGCCAGTTGTTATGTATAGTGAGACGGCAAGTCTTTCTGCAGGTGCCACTGGCATCGCATGTGTATTTCTGCGTTGAAGCAATGGTCCCAATCTGTTTAACAGATTGTCAATCCTTTCTCCTGTCATTCTAAAAATGTCTTTCTGGATACAACTCGTCACCAAACTGTTTTAATCCAGTCACTGGTGAAGGTGCTTCCGCCTCACCAGTTTCTTTGCAGTGGTGAATAAAACAACACGCCCACAGTTGCCATGGGGGTACTTTAAGCAAGTACTAATGCTGTAACAAAAAGCAACACACCTGTGCCAAGGAAATAAAGAATATTGTTAAGAGGGACGAGACAGGAGTTAACTGCGATTAACTGACAGCCCTAATTATTACCCATCTGCAAAAATACCCCCTGAAACAAAATCCTGGCTACGCCACTGGTTTGCATAATAAGATGCCAGATTGTAAGATTGTGCTGATAAGATGTGTACTGAACTGTGGACCAAATTATTTTCAAATATTACTTGTTCATTTTACTTGTTAAGCAACTCTATTATAAATTGAATTTCACAGAAATATCCCTATCGGGAGAGAAGTATTTAGACAAACACATTGATAACGCTATCAATGGAGTCAAGCAGATGAAGAGACTGATGGAGAAGTCTGGAGAAGAGCACAAGAAGTATTTAAGCATATTAGACAGAACCAAAAAGATGAAGGAGGTTTGTAACTGCACCAGCTGATTTGAGCTTTACATAAAACTTCCTTTTTATTGATACCTACTGCTTAAGATTTTTGAGCTTGACAATGTAAAGTGAGAGCTGTATTGTGGATGGGAATGAACAACAGGTTAAGTTTATTTTGTTTGCTATAACCAATTCAAGCAGAGACAATTGTCTTGGACTGTTCTCAACTGCACAGCGGTTTGATGATGTGGACTAGTGTCCGTTGGGAGACAAACTTGAACTGAATAGGATTAAAAACAATTGGTAAAAAGCACTAGACACTGTTGAATTAGTCAACTGTGTCATATAGCCCCCCAGCTATTTTAGAATACTTGGTGATTTAGCTGTTGACTGCATTCAGTTGCAAAGTCCTATGTGACCTATTCTGTTTTCCTTCTAGGACGCGCTAAAGAATGCCCAGGAAGTCGAGTCAAAACTAAATTCAGAACAGGAAGTGTGCAATGAAACAATGCAGGCCTTGTGGGAGGAGTGTAAACCATGCCTGAAAAACACATGCATCAAGTTTTATTCGAGGACCTGCAGCAGTGGCTCTGGCATGGTGGGAAGACAAGTAAGTGTATTGTATTTTTTTTTTAACTGTAGGGAGGTTCATGACGTCATGATATTATTAGGTTTAGAATTTCTTAATGGCCACAGACAGTACCAGACACTATCCACGCTATCCGCAAACCTATGGGGTAGTTTAGCACATGTCTAACACCAGCAGAACAAAATCTTTCTGCTTTCTGTTCCTTAGCTGGAAGAATTGCTCAATAGGACCACCCCTATGTCTATCTGGATCAATGGAGAAAGGATGGACTCCCTCCTGGAGGAAGACAAAGAACAAGACAGGAGATTTGAAGACCTTGAAGAACACTACTCTGAAGTTGCTGACGGGGTGGACAGCATCTTTCAAGACAGTATGAAGGTCTTTGATCACATGCACTCCTCCTTTCACCACCCGTTCTTCAGTGACTTTCCCCGGATGCCGTCTTTTCTCAATGACGAGGACCACCCATTTGTCAGAATGAATTTCCCCAGCTCCAGGTTTCCCATGTTCGAACGCGGTTTTCATGGCTTGTTTCAGCCAATGTTTCACATGGCCCAGAGAATGTTTGACTCGGCCAACCAACACATGGAAAGAGAGGGTAAATATGACACAATGCCATCTTCTCCAACAGGTAACTCTTAGTTTTTCTCTTAGCTTTACACAGTGGTGTAGCTCTTTTTATTGTATTATATTACATTACACTGTTCTTCTGTAAAAAAACAATATGTCTAGACTGCAAGCACTCAAGTGAAAAATGCATACATTGCAGTAAGCACACACAGACTGTTATTTGGAAGAAGGAAGCAGGTCTGTTTACATTGGGTTCAACAAATGGACACATCATATGCAAAAGTAATAGGATTTATGCCCAGCATTTCTGGGGAGAAACAAAGACTAAATGTAAAGTTTCACACGCCAATAAAAATTCACAGCAGAAGTGGCTTGATTTTGTTAACAGAGCTTTTGCTGTTCAGGTTTTCAATAGCTCTTTTACAGTATTGTAATTTTAACATATAAACACTGCTTTTCAAAGAATGTTTGCTGTTTCAATAAAAATCACCATTAAACTTTGAGGAAACATTTTGTTAAACACCACATACAATATTGATCATTTTCATTTTAGAAGAGGTTTATGTTCTCTCTGGACAGTACAACATCCATTGCACAGGATGACTGGTGACACTGCTTTTATCTCCTTAAAAGCAATGGTTCTCAACCCGGGATCTAAAAATGTTTTTGGACTGTATCTTTTATTTTATTTTACCTTCTTTTATCTAGATGGAAAGAGCAGTGAAGATGTCATTGTGTCCGGACAAAACAGAGGGGACCGCAGGACATGCCGTGAAATTCGACGCAATTCCGCAGGGTGTCTCAAACTCAAGGAAGAGTGTGAAAAATGCAAAGACATACTGTCCATTGGTAATGTACATTTAGAACCCAGCAAGAAGTACAGCAATACACAGTCCTAATAATAATAAAACAAAGAGTGTTTTTGTTAATATCATTTGATGGACGCACAATTTAAATATACAAGACCATAAGACATACAGTATAACAGGAAAAGGTCATTACGCCTTTCCACGTTGTTGACGTTCATTATGATTTCGTAATTATAGTTTCTTCTGGTCCATATGCTTGCTACCAACGGAATGCAACTATTGTTCATATTTAATACTGCAAATGAAAGTAGCAAGCTGCAACTGAAAAAAATATTCACTGCATCAGGGTTTAACAAAGTTACCAAGCAGAACATCCCAGATATGAAACACACATTGTGTAGAGAGATGTGTGGAAAGCTATACCGTATTTAAGATGGAAAATTAGCTTGCCAGCTCTACATGCACATTTCCCCGACAAATCTGAAGTAATTAAAAATACCACTATAGATAGTAAAGGCTATATAATGCATAGGAAAATGGACATACTTCTTTTGTGTGTGTTACTTAGAAGTAGGCTTCCTTTCTGGCACTATGTTTGCTCTCAGAAGCTGCCTCCTGCACATAGGTTATCACGTCCCACTTGATTATGAATATCACTGGCTCTCTGATGGTTCTGCTGTGTTGGAACTTTATCTATATATATTATGTATGTGTCTCCAGCTCATTTGACTATTATCAGTATGACACCTGGAGGTACAGCCAAGTGACTGGAGTTTATACATTATACATTTCATTCTAGCCTCCACTGCTCAGCTGTAGCACACATCTTTCTTTCAGATTGCTCTGGGAAAAGGCCACTACAAGGCCCCCTCAAGGAGGAGTTTGAGAAAGCCCTGGCCATTTTTGAGAAGTTCACGAAAGAATATGATGAGCTGCTGAAGAAATTCCAGCAGGAAATGCTGAATACATCCAGCTTGATGGACACCCTCAACAAACAGTTTGGATGGGTGTCTACACTCGCTAACGCCACCAAGAGGCCAGACAAATTCTTCCAGATTAAAACAGTGAGCAATTCATTCAGAGATACTCTATTTAAAAACAAATTGATTTATCAAATTTAAAAACATGTACAAATTATTTTAAGAACAGGGTTCAATATTTTGGTACTGTAACAGAAAAAAAGCTGGTGTTATGTAAGTAAATTATTACTTGCTGTAATTTAAGCTCTGTACAATATTGTTTTATTACAGAGTGTAAGTAGCTTATATTTAGATATCTTTAGGTGCTTAATAGCAGAATGAAATGAAATAGAATACAACAGAAATGTATGAATTTCTTGGCTTTCACTGACTTATTTGAGGTAATTTCACACTAAATTAATGTTGCTTGTTATTCTGTGGCAATAATGTTCCCAGTGCTTCTTATTTAACTCCTATCTTAAAACATTTCACCAATTTCTGTAGGTGATTTCAAGAGGTAGCCCGAACCCAGATAACCCTGGAGACACCAATGTTTCAGTTCAGCTGTTTGACTCCCCTCCAATGACCTTCACAGTACCTGGTGATATCCCTTGGGACGATCCCAAATTCTCAGAGGTAGTGGCAGAGGAGGCTCTGGAGCGCTACAAACAGAATATTATGTGAGTGGATGAAGGGCCCACAACTCTTTCTGTATCCAGCGATTGAAACATCCAGTCATTCCATATACCTGGATGTTCTCCATACAAGACTGCAATCTGAAGTAGAAACAGTGTTCTTTCCTACAATGCAGAAGTGGTTAGGTAGTTTGATCATGGCTCCCAATTTTAATTTCTCATTATAAGGATGAATGGATATAAAGTGACAACTGTATTGGTTGACTACTGCTTTATTGTAGGGGACTATTTTAGATTTTGAATTTTTACATTGAAAGTAAATTATCACAGATAATCCAAAAAAGGGGGGGTTAAGTACCAAAATGCGTGTTCCATGACATATGTGATCCTACCGATTCAAATTAAAGAGCCAGTATCATGTCCATAGTAGTTAAAACAATACCCATATTCTGTATTGCACCTTGCTGTGCTGTTCCCTGTCTTCCAGGATGCTTGAGGTCCAATCTATCCCAGAGTTTGGTATGTTTACATTTGTGGATGCAGTCCCAGAATTAGCATCTTCAATCTTTCTGGTTAGGTAGTATCATGGTTCAACCAAGCTAACTTATACAGAAAGTAGCTTCTCATGTTGCTAGGATACAGTCCGCCTGGCGTTACGTGCAGCAATGTACTCTGGGATGAATTTCATTAGCCTATCAGTTTTAGACATTATTAAAAAGTAATTTTTTAATTTTCATAAAAAAGCCAGTAATTGTATATAGTAAATGAAATACCAAGACCGGGCTTTCATAACCAGAAGCCTGGTCCTTCCAGCCTGGCATTTTGCATAGGCTATTTATTCATTAATTTATTCTTTTATTTTATGTTAATGTTACTCTATAATAGAAAAAAAAGACTTACAAACACACGTTTGAATTACTAAAATATCAACCAACTGTAGAATCGTCCATATAAATTATTTTTTTGTATATTGTGGTCGCAGTAATTTAAACAGAACAGCATTTCACTTGTCTCACTATTATTAGAGGTACAATACTATAATAACTGGCGATTTGACTAGCATGTGAGGAATAGACATTATGCTTTATTCTTTTTTTTTTTGCCTACATCTTTTTATTCTTGACCACAGGTCTTGAAAACGCATCTCTTAATAAATAATTAGCAAATGTTTAAAACAATTTTCTTTCCGGGACCTAGGCCTAAATAAAAAATACACAAAGGATTTGCTCAGGTAACTCTGCAGGAGGCGGGTCTCTCAGAGAAGGGAAAATGAGAGAACAGCAAAACACAGCATGAAAACTGTGTCAGGTAACATTGTTTATAATTGAAAGAGAACACTATGAAGGTTAAACTATGATACTGGATCTTTAAAATCTATAAAATAAATAAATCAATATCACATGCTACTGTAATTGGACCCTAGGACAAAGCTATGTTTTTAACAACAATCAAAGGCAGGTTATTTAAAGAGGGTTTTACAGCACTGCGACTGATGGTTTTATTGTTTTGTTTTGTTTTTTTTCAGAGTGGTTAAGTAACAGACAGCTTTTGTTATGCGGGACTACCTGAAAAGCCATAGAACTAAACTTCCATCTTCAAGAAAAATGTGTCATCGCATTACTGTTGAACTACTGCTGTGGGACTAGAACTATTGCACTATACATGTAGACAGTAAATTATCTTCCTAACATAGTGATGGATTGTACATCAAATATAATTAGAAATGCAATAAAACATAATGTAACCCTCTCTCCGTCTCCTTTTTTTTTTGCATTTATGCATGACACAACCTAAATTGCATATGTTTTTAAATGTATGTCCAGTACATTTACCAGCTTTTTTGCATTGGGGGCATCTTACAATCTCAGTTCAAACGTAATGGACTGTGTGCTGTTTACCCACAGAACCATGGTCAACTTACATCATTATGGACATTGCCAGGACAGAAGAACAAAAATTTGCATGAACACTTGTCATAGCACAAGTATATAAAAAGCAGCTTGCCTAAATACAGAAGAGTACGGCTTACTGGAGAGCACATTCTTGAAAGAAGGATAGGGGCACACAGTTTCTATTACACAGTTAATCTTTATTTGATTATGCATTCCATTGCATTTCTGTCCTCTCAAGCTACTTGACATTAGGTACTGGTTTCTCATACCTACAATTCTCAACATACAACTGTTACTTACTACTGTCACCAACTGCATGACAACGTCCTTGACAATGCTCCTGCACACACGCTATGTTTGTATGACAATTTTGAAGGCAAAAAGTCCATATCTCAGAATCAGTGATCACTAATCAAGATTTGTGTTTCTTCTTACATAACAATTCCATTTAGAAAATTAAAAAGTAATATATTGTCATACTGACAGGTAATCAACACTGGACCACATATTAGCATAATGTGATTTCATTTCAGATGTGCAGCAGCTCAGATGATTAGTATGTAGGTCCTACACAGTCTTGTGATACCTTAGTAAAGCCGAGGAGACAGATGTTATTGCCTTTGTATTTGCATCACAATGATAGAATCCATCAGTTTCATAGTAGAGGCAGTCCACTGTTTCAAGCACGTTGCTCTTGTTGACCAATCTGCTGCTCTCAGATAATATTTTTTTGCGAGAGTGGTGCATGACCACCAGGATTACCTTTTTATAAGCTATTGGGGGGGAAATGAAACTCAATAAGGCTCTATGACAGTAAGTATTATTAAAAAAAAATATATATATATATATATATATATATATATATATATATATATATATATATATATATATATATATAAAACTAGTAACACCACCTAGCAAATACTAAATATGATATGTCTTACATAAATTATCCACTTGTATACACCAAAGGTTAAATTATAAACAAGTTTTACTTACGTGAAATGTTCTGGATAACTGCATCAATATCAGTGCCAATCCGAGAGATAATAGGACAAAAGAGTAAAAGCACCTTATCAGAATTATATTCACAGGCTTGCTTCTGAAGGTCTATTCCCATGCTCCTGAGATTCTGAGAAAGTTTGTCCAGAAATGTAATCTCTGCCCCAAAGGTCTTCCCAGTAATGAGGGTTTCGATTTTGAGAACTGGAAATAGAAAAAAAAAAAACAATTCTCAAAGTGTATGATCTGTTTTATTGAGAAGAGATATCAGAAGTTAAGACAATTGCCAGTGAAACAGTGTGTCTCTATACAGCAGCAACTTCGTCACATGACCTCAATATGGCAGCCATATTAGGTCACAGGTCAATGACATTTAGCATGAAGGGTTCATACAACATTTAAAATATGAAGTCACTATCGCAAATTGTTTCTAAGAAACCATATCAGGCTTTGACACGGTGATGGCTGCTTTACAAAATACTTCCACAAAAGTATATTTTATGATACCCATGATTGAGCTTGACCAAGAATATGTAGCCTGTATCTCAAAGCGTTCATTTTTTTACAATCCTGAAACCAAAAAGACACATGACCCCAAAATGGCACTACAGGTCACAGGTCACAGGTCAAAGTCAAGGGGTATTAGCAGTTTTAGACACGGCGCTAGGTTTGCAAATTCAGAAAAGGTGCCTTCACAGGGAATCTACACAAATTCAAGTGCTGCGTAGTTATAAAAAAAAAAAAAAATCCTTGTAGAGCCTCTTTACTGTGCTTTTTATGCATCTACTTATTTTATGCAGTACTTAATATTAGGGCTGCCAATTAATCTCAGTTCACTTCGCAGTTGTTTTTTTTTAACACGTGTTAATCACACTCCTCTGTACTGACCCTCTCCTTTTAGCATACTGTAATTCATTCCCTGCGGTAGCATATTAACATCCAGTACTCAAGCGCATACAATGCAGTGAGTGCAGTTGGCGTTTGTGTAGAAAGTCGTAGTCCACGAGTCAAAACTCAGAAAGGCCTTAGTTTTTTAGTTGGCTGCAGCCCCCATCAGACTAAGATGTTTTGGTCTAATTTTGTTCCTTAATATGTCTAGATTCCATTTCTGCCTGTTGCCAAGTTGAATAATTGTTAGTTTAGATGCAAAACAACCTATTTTGGATCTACCCTTACTGAGCTTCAGACAGTAGAACGCCATGATTGCAGATAATCAAACCAACCTTCTTGTGTTAACTCGTGGCGCTGCTAAATATAAATATACTACACAGCTGATGTGAGGCAGTGATATGTGATGTAACAATATCACACCAAATGTAGCATTGCCTGTTTTATACAGAATATTGAAATTCGACTCCTATTGCAGGTACTTTTAAAAAAAAAAATACATACCGGTATGTACATATTTAAATATCAGTACATTTTTGGTATATTAATTTTGATGGTCTATACATTACCAGGACCTGAAAACGTATCAATTCATCTCAACCTGACAAATACTGTGTCGCCAAAATAAATAATATTGTCATGTATAATAATGTACGTGTGTGTGTGTGTTTATATATGCAGTTCTTAACGTGGTTTAAATTACATTAAAACACTGAATGCTCATACCTACAGATTGATTTATGGATTTGTCAAAGAAAGTGTTCTATAATATGCCAGCAAGCCAGAACAACAAAATGAAACAGAGCAATGCCTATGATCTATCTAAGGACTACTATAAATATTTATAAAAAATAAGAATTATTTATTTATTCATTTATTTATTTATTTTTTTAAAGGACACTGATAAGAAAATATGCAGTATAATTTGAAATGCATTAAGGTGATTAATAAACTGACTCCATTGTGATTTAGCAGTTGGTTCAAACAATTTTCTGTATAATTCTGTGTAAATAAATATAAAACTATAAAGAAGGGGCAGCAATATTAATCCAGAAATAGGACAACAGGTTTTTTTTGTTTGTTTTGTTTTTTTTGTGCTGGGTTGTTTTTTGGATGAGAAGAAGAAGAAGAAGAAGAAGAAGAAGAAGAAGAAGAAGAAGAAGAAGAAGAAGAAGAAGAGCATCATTAATAAAACAAATTAATGAGATGGATGCAGTAATTGTATCAATTAAATATGCAATTAAAACCAAGATTAACTAAAATTACAATTTTGAATTGTGAGATTAATCATGATTACTTTTTTTAATTGCTTGACAGCCCTAATTATTATGCAACCAAAAGCATTACTTACTCCTATGCACTTTCTCCAATCAAACCACTGTACCCAATGTCTGACTTCTGGGAACATACCTTGAATGGAAGGGTGATTAGGCTGCGCAGGAAACCCTTCATGGTCCTTGTGTTCATCTGGGATATTAGCAGGGAGATCTGTTTGAATGCATTTATCTTGTTTTAAATCATTCATCTCTTCCCTCTTGGTTTGATGAGACAGCTCTGCAAAAACTTGAATCTGCTGCTGAAGTACGCCTAAACATTTCTGAAAATCTGCTTCCATATCCGTGAGAATCCGATAAACGTTTTTCACAGCACTCCCAGAAACAAGCGGATCTATTTACAAAATAAATAAATACAGTGAATAAAAAAACAACAACATGCATTTCAATTAGTGGCACAACTGCAGTCAATCAATCAAGCTGCATACATATATAAATACATGCAACACTGAATCGGTATCACACTGCCAGCAGTGTTAAATGCAGAGGACAACTGTATGCAATGCATGGTTAAACTATCTGTAAATATATTCCACCATTTGTGTGACTTCATCAGTTTAAAAACTTTAACCCCTGGAATGCCACTTGCTACATAATTTTTTTCCTTTAAGGTCTAAAAAGTTGATTGATTTGTTTTACACTGACTTTTATGTCAGATTAATACCTAAAGTGACTAATTGTTAAAGGGATTCCCCTGTGTACACCGTTTCGTGATGCAAATCGCTGTCATTATCTCCTGTCAGTTCAGGCCGCTTGCTATCTCATTCCCTAAAAACTTTTTTTCAATGGTCAGAAAAGTTTGTTTGGATGTACGTGATGCATTCAGTGCCAGTCAAGTGGTTAATATGATCACTTTAATTTTCAATTTCATTTACCTTTCCTCAAATCTTCATTTCCAAGGAGCAGTTGTTGTACTTTTCCAGAATGTACACACATATTGCTTCCTGAACTCTGCAAAATAGGATTAGTTTATTAAACCTTTTCACACCATAAAGCCAAGCACTGGATGTGGTCTTGGGACTTAAGGGGAGCTTACTTTTTTTTTTTTTTTTTTTTTAAAACCTTAAAACATTCTTGGAACATTCCTCCAGCTTTATCACTTACCCTTATTTTATTTTATTTATCACCTCCATTATTAAAAGCCTCTCAGTGAAAAGACACTCTACTATCAAGGTTAAAACTAAAAACTCTTAAAATAGCTTTCCTGTTACACACAAAATAGCACAGTAACACAAGGCACGGTAATGTGTAGGAGGAATAAAACTGGGTGAGGAACAGCCAAACTCAACTAACAAGGTGAGTCATACACCATGGCAAGACTGAGCACAGCAACAAGACACAAGGTAGTTATACTGCATCAGCAAGGTCTCTCCCAGGCAGAAATTTCAAGGCAGACAGGGGTTTCCAGATGTGCTGTCCAAGCTCTTTTGAAGAAGCACAAAGAAACGAGCAACTTTGAGGACCGTGAGCGCAGTGGTCGGCCAAGGAAACTTACTGCAGCAGATGAAAGACACATTATGCTTACTTCCCTTCACAATCGGAAGATGTCCAGTAGTGCCATCAGCTCAGAACTGGCAGAAAACAGTAGGACCCTGGTACACCCATCTACTGTCCGGAGAAGTCTGGTCAGAAGTGGCCTTCATGGAAGACTTGTGGCCAAAAGCCATACCTCCGACGTGGAAACAAGGCCAAGCGACTCAACTATGCACGAAAACACAGGAACTGGGGTGCAGAAAAATGGCAGCAGGTGCTCTGGACTGATGAGTCAAAATTTGAAATATTTGGCTGTAGCAGAAGGCAGTTTGTTCGCGAAGGGCTGAAGAGCATACGAATGAGTGTCTGCAGGCAACAGTGAAGTATAGTGGAGGTTCCTTGCAAGTTTGGGGCTGCATTTCTGCAAATGGAGTTGGGGATTTGGTCAGAATTAATGGTCTCCTCAATGCTGAGAAGTACAGGCAGATACTTATCCATCATGCAATACCATCAGGGAGGCATCTGATTGGCCCCAAATTTATTCTGCAGCATGACAACGACCCAAAACATACAGCGAAAGTCATTAAGAACTATCTTCAGCGTAAAGAAGAACAAGGAGTCCTGGAAGTGATGGTATGGCCCCACAGAGCCCTGATCTCAACATCATCGAGTCTGTCTGGGATTACATGAAGAGAGAGAAGCAACTGAGGCTGCCTAAATCCACAGAATAACTGTGGTTAGTTCTCCAAGATGTTTGGGCCAACCTACCTGCCGAGTTCCTTCAAAACTGTGTGCAAGTGTACCTAGAAGAATTGATGCTTGATGCTGTTTTGAAGGCATAGGGTGGTCACACCAAATATGGATTTGATTTAGATTTTTCTTCTGTTCACTCACTTTGCATCTAGTTAATTGATAAATATAATCTATTAACATGTCTATTTTTGAAAGCATTTTTACTTTACAGCATTTTTTCACACCTGCCTAAAACTTTTGCACAGTACTGTATATATATATATATATATATATATATATATATATATATATATATATATATATATACACTACCGTTCAAAAGTTTGGGGTCACTTAGTAATGTCCTTGTTTTCCATGAAATGAGTTTGAATAGGAAATATAGCAAAATGAATAGCAAATATAGTCATTGACAAGGTTAGAAATAATGATTTTTAATTGAAATAATAATTGTGTCCTTCAAACTTTGCTTTCGTCAAAGAATCCTCCATTTGCAGCAATTACAGCCTTGCAGACCTTTGGCATTCTAGTTGTCAATTTGTTGAGGTAATCTGAAAAGATTTCACCCCATGCTTCCTAAAGCACCTCCCACAAGTTGGATTGGCTTGATGGGCACTTCTTACGTACCATACGGTCAAGCTGCTCCCACAACAGCTCAATAGGGTTGAGATCCGGTGACTGTGCTGGCCACTCCATTATAGACAGAATACCAGCTGACTGCTTCTTCCCTAAATAGTTCTTGCATAGTTTGGAGCTGTGCTTTGGGTCATTGTCCTGTTGTAGGAGGAAATTGGCTCCAATCAAGCGACGTCCACAGGGTATGGCATGGCGTTGCAAAATGGAGTGATAGCCTTCCTTCTTCAAGATCCCTTTTACCCTGTACAAATCTCCCACTTTACCACCACCAAAGCTCCCCCAGACCATCACATTGCCTCCACCATGCTTGACAGATGGTGTCAAGCACTCCTCCAGCATCTTTTCATTTTGTCTGCGTCTCACGAATGTTCTTCTTTGTGATCCGAACACCTCAGACTTAGATTCGTCTGCCCATAACACTTTTTTCCAATCTTCCTCTGTCCAGTGTCTGTGTTCTTTTGCCCATCTTAATCTTTTCTTTTTATTGGCCAGTCTGAGATATGGCTTTTTCTTTGGAACTCTGCCTAGAAGGCCAGCATCCCGGAGTCGCCTCTTCACTGTTGACGTTGAGACTGGTGTTTTGCGGGTACTATTTAATGAAGCTGCCAGTTGAGGACCTGCGAGGCGTCTGTTTCTCAGACTAGACACTCTAATGTATTTGTCCTCTTGCTCAGTTGTGCACCGGGGCCTCCCACTCCTCTTTCTATTCTGGTTAGAGCCAGTTTGCGCTGTTCTGTGAAGGGAGTAGTACACAGAGTTGTACGAGATCTTCAGTTTCTTGGCAATTTCTGCATGGAATAGCCTTCATTTCTCAGAACAAGAATAGACTGACGAGTTTCAGAAGAAAGTTCTTTGTTTCTGGCCATTTTGAGCCTGTAATCGAACCCACAATTGCTGATGCTCCAGATACTCAACTAGTCTAAAGAAGGCCAGTTTTATTGCTTCTTTAATCAGCACAACAGTTTTCAGCTGTGCTAACATAATTGCAAAAGGGTTTTCTAATGATCAATTAGCCTTTTAAAATGATAAACTTGGATTAGCAAACACAACGTGCCATTGGAACACAGGACTGATGGTTGCTGATAATGGGCCTCTGTGCGCCTATGTAGATATTCCATTACAAATCACCCGTTTCCAGCTACAATAGTCATTTACAACATTAACAATGTCTACACTGTATTTCTGATCAATTTGATGTTATTTTAATGGACAAAAAATTTGCTTTTCTTTCGAAAACAAGGAAATTTCTAAGTGACCCCAAACTTTTGAACGGTAGTGTGTGTATATATATATATATATATATATATATATATATATATATATATATATATATATATGTGTGTATTTTTGCCATTGTATCTTTTTTGTGTCCTCTGAAAAAACTGACAAGCTTTTGTCTTTTACTGCTATGTTATTCCCCCAACTCGTGCGCTAACAAATTTCAGTGAAAGAATGAACATCTCCCTGTACAGTTCCCAGATGTGGGACACTGCTGCTGTATTCATAAACAACTTTTATGAATGAAATAGACTCACCTTCATACCCACCTTCACATTCTTTTCCATGATGAGATTCATTATTTTTTTTCTCGTTTGAAAATTAGACAGCCCTGGCATCAGTTCGTTCACATCTTCTCTTGTTAAAGTAAGAAACTGTGCTTCATCAATGTTTGCACCTATCAAATCATTTTGATTAATAATGTTTTGATTCAAATACACAGAGCCTTATGTAGAGCAAACTGTCCTTCAATATAACACCCTTTGCTTAATTCCAGGCCAACAGAAACACAGTTGAGGTGCAATTAACTATTTAATCAAGAACTTTAATATAAATGTATAATAGCACATCATTCTGATATCTAATCCGAACGCATTGGGTATCACAGTGATTTATAACTAACTACAAATTTCAGCTACACTAGCATGGTTGTGACTGGTTCCCGAAAAAGAAAATGTGTTTTTCACCAGTTTTATGTCTGTCCACAAAATAGTATAAAACAGTTTACAACAATTCCTTAAATGTTTTTAGAACTTACTTTCTAATACTTTTGCAGCCTCTTCAGTTACCTTGTCCGTAATCCACTTATAAAATAATTCCAAACCTGCTGGTTTAATCTGTTTACAAAAAAGTTATTGAAGATGTCTATAATGCACACAAGAGAACACATATTACTAAGAGGTTTTAAATGTGATGTATAAGTCTAAAAATGCTTAGTGTGCCACAGTTTAAAAATCTTGTTTTTGTTTTTTTTAGCCTTATTACAAAGCTGCCTCTGAAAAACATGAGAAAAAAATGACACTAAACATTATTTTAAAAACAAAAAAATGAAAAAAGAATAATTAGAAGAAAGTGTAAAGTAAACACAAGAACCACCGTGATACAGCAGTATTGTGTTGTTCATTGGGTTATAATGGGGTCAGCACCTACAGTACTTACAGGAGAAACAGATGCTGTAGAATGTGTGGGGGGACCAGCAGAGGGCACTACTCTCTGTGGGCCGACGCTCTCTGACTTAAAAAACAGCCAGATGAAGTCCTTTGGGTAACTGAGGTTGCATGCACTCTATCAACATTAAAAAAGCAATTGTTACTTTAATATCAAAACAAAGGCTAACACAATCTCACCCTGTACTGGCACATACAACATTTCAAAATAATTATTCTAGTTAATAATTAAACTTTTTTTCAAAATGATTATTTGTGCGCACTCCATATTTCTTTTATTTCTCTTTTTCTCTCTCTCTTTTCTTTGCCTGCTTCCCTGGTAGTTTCATCGGTATTTATAGTCGACCATGTAATCTGCGCACAGTTTAGACCTGGTTTTCACATGTCAACTGACACGCAAACGCCAGCACTGTTGATGGTTTGCTAAATCACTATATTTGCATGTAAATGAGGACACTCCCCTAAAGTTCAGTCTATGTCAAGCGCTAACGCTGACTTGGCACTAAAACACGGTTGCTAAATCATATATGTGGGCAAAATTTGTTTGCCCACACATGCGCCTGATTTTGGTGCGCTAACTGTTCGTAAAAATGTTTTGCTATTGCCTTAGGGGTTTGCGAACATTGCTAAATAGGGCCCCTAGTGTCAAAGCTGGAGCATTATTCAGACAATAATCACAGAACACACATTAGTGACATAAAAACTCATTTTGAAAACCTGTGCTTGAGAGAGGCAAGACTGAGGTGTGTTGAAAGAGCTGTGATGAAACGCTTACATGGCAGCTCCTGACACAGTACCTTAATATACACCAGTAACTTCCCTTGACCCTCCACACTAAACTCACAAGCACATATTTAAAAACAAACAAATAAAAAATATAATTAGAAGAAAGTGCAAATAAAAAGTAAACACAAGAACCACCGTGATACAGCAGTATTGTGTTGTGCATTGGGTTATGATAGGGTCAGCACCTACAGTACTTACAGGAGAAACAGATGCTGTAGAATGTGTGGGGGGACCAGCAGAGGGCGCTACTCTCTGTGGGCCGACGCTCTCTGACTTAGAATCCAGCCAGCTGTAGTCCTTTGGGTTACTGAGGTTGCATGCACTCTATAAACATTAACAAAGCAATTGTTACTTTAATATCAAAACAATGGCTAACACAATCTCACCCTGTACTGGCACATACAACATTTCAAAATAATTCTTCAGCCCCTATTAATAGGGACTGGGTTACCGTGTTTGATTTCAGTGGATCAAATATATACTTGTCAAACCCACATTATTGCTGAATAACACTGATTAACGTTTTTCAAAATGATTATTTGGCCAGTTACTTTAAAGGCCAATGTGGGTCTAAAGGCACTGCGTCTAAACGTGTGTTTAAAAACATCGCTTAACTAGTGCTTTGAACAAAACCCAAAAGCCAGCTTTCCCTGAGCTTGTTAAGGCTGTACTTGAAGGATATCTCTAAAAAGAATTAGCCACTTTACTAGAGGTCAAGGAGTAAACCGATTTACAGTATAACAAATCGGTCATCACAATTAGTTATATTATAACTCTAACCAGAATGTCTGGGCAAGCTGCTGTATACTGTTGTACAAATAGAGCCTTAACAAGCTCAGGGAAAGCTGGCTTGAACATAAATTAATAAACACGCTGCAGTCCAGAGCGCAGAATATAAATATACACCTCGGTACAAAGCCTTATTACAATGCTGTCTGTGAAAAATATACGACAAAAAAATGACTTAAAAATAACTTTCAGTTTAAAATTACAGGAGCATACACAAAGCATCCCTTTTTCCTTTAACACAAAAAACATACAAACAAATACACGGGTTCAAAACCGTAACCGAGAACTGTTCAGTCAAGTAAATATTCCAAGAAATGTACAGGAATCTTTTAAGTTTCATTCCATACTATTTACTTTTTTCCACTAACAATCCTAGGGCTCTATTTCGCAAAAATGTGCGCAGCCGCTATCGCTAGTACAAACATGACAGTGTTAGCGAACTGCTGCGATAACGCACGAAAATGTGATTTAGAAGTCGGGTCTCTTGCGTGGGCTAACGCACATCAAATAGCGAATCATGCGCCAGCCAATCAAAGCACTGTGGAGGGAATAAACAACCAACAAGAATTCAACATTCCCTTTAAGAGCACTGGTGCGTCTGCGATAGCCAACAGAGGGTATTTTGAAACCAAAAAAAAGAAGGAAGACAACAGCGCAAATGTTGTGCTCTCCGCATGTCTCCTTCTAGGCCAGGCTGAAGCAGTTGGCAGATGTCAGTGATTGTTTGTGTGTTGAGGCAAAATTGCTGCATACACTCCCCCAAAGTTCAGTCTATGTTCAGCGCTAACGCTGACTTGCCGATTTGGCACTAAAACACAGTTGCTAAATCACATATGTGGCCAAAGTTTGCTTGCCCCCTACGTGCGCCTGATATTAGTGCGCTAACTGTTCGTAAAAATGTTCTGCTATTGCCTTAGGGGTTTGCGAACGTTGCTAAATAGGGCCCCTAGTGTCAAAGCTGGAGCATTATTCAGACATTAATCACAGAACACACATTAGTGACATAAAAACTCATTTTGAAAATCTGTGCTTGAGAGAGGCAAGACTGAGGTGTGCTGAAAGAGCTGTGATGAAACGCTTACATGGCAGCTCCTGACACAGTACCTTAATATACACCAGTAACTTCCCTTGACCCTCCACACTAAACTCACAAGCACATATTTAAAAACAAACAAATAAAAAATATAATTAGAAGAAAGTGCAAATAAAAAGTAAACACAAGAACCACCGTGATACAGCAGTATTGTGTTGTTCATTGGGTTATGATGGGGTCAGCACCTACAGTACTTACAGGAGAAACAGATGCTGTAGAATGTGTGGGGGGACCAGCAGAGGGCGCTACTCTCTGTGGGCCGACGCTCTCTGACTTAGAATCCAGCCAGCTGTAGTCCTTTGGGTTACTGAGGTTGCATGCACTCTATAAACATTAACAAAGCAATTGTTACTTTAAGTATTCAGTATTGTTACTTTAATATCAAAACAATGGCTAACACAATCTCACACTGTACTGGCACATACAACATTTCAAAATAATTATTCTAGTTAATAATTTAACTTTTTTTCAAAGTGATAATTTGTCCAATTTGGGTTTAAAGGCACTGGGTCTAAACGTTTGTTTAAGAACATCGCTTAACTAGTGCTTTGAACAAAACCCCAAAGCCAGCTCTCCCTGAGCTTGTTAAGGCTGTATTTGAAGGATAGCTCTAAAATTAATTAGCCACTTCACAAAAGGTCAAGGAGTAAACCGATTTACAGTATAACAAATCGGTCGTCACAATTAGTTATTTTATAACTCTAACCAGAATGTCTGGGTAAGCTGCTGTATACTGTTGTACATTTTACAGAGCAATGATATACAGTAGATGGCAGTGTACAAGAAATCACTTTATGTACTGTGACACGCAACAATATACAATTCTTCAGCCCCGTTGCTATACTCTGATATCCCAGTGTACACCACAACTCCAAACCCGCAGCCAGGCATAAGTTTAAAAGAAAAACGAGCCTGATCCAGGGACGAGCTTTAGTATTGTTTGAACATAAATTAATAAACACGCTGCAGTCCAGAGCGCAGAATATAAACATATATCGCCTACTGGTAGTTTATAAACAAGCAAAAAAATAAACCCCTTGCGGTATCAACAATTACATACAGTACAACACAATTTGTGTTATTATAGTGCTATATTATTCATTACTACCTGGCTTGCATGGCCATGCCTCCGTTCACTGTGCGGCTGGTCATTTGTCATTATTTCATTAACGACAGGGGTTTCAGCTTTCCCTATTCTTCTCCTTGTTCTTTCTAGGTGCTCGTCTTCTTCACTCGATTTTTTAAAATGGCAATACATTCTTATTACTAACACGATTTTTACTATGGCTATCTTTTACGAAACTCATACTACATACACATACACCGTGCAGTCCTGCAACAGTGTAGGTCTACTTAAATATCATGTACGACAGTTTGAAGAAAACAAAAGTGAAACCTGTGTATGTGTGGGTGATGCAAGGGGCGTTTCCATTTTATTACACCGAATGACCCATATACAGTAAAACAGGGATTCTACTCATTGTTTTGGAGGCAGGTGTGAAATGTACGCATCCTTCCTGTGGAATCTTTACATGCCTTGGCTTTCTTCTGTCTCTTCGGAACGACTCCTTACACTCTTTAACTTCACGTGCACGCACGCGCAGCAGAGACAGACGGCAGGGAGAAATACCTTTTTTTAACCAGTACTAGGCTAAAATATACATATAAAAAAAAATTATTACACAACAGGCTCATGTATTTACCTCACCGAAATATAGATCGTTATTAACGTTTCAAAGCACAGTGGTTTATATCAAAATAGCTTTAGTGCAGTATCTTGACGTAAAGTCAGTTGTTGTAGTCGAATTATTATTATTATTATTATTATTATTATTATTATTATTATTATTATTATTATTTATTTATTTATTTATTTATTTATTTTATGGTATACAGCAATGGGCTAATATTTGGCACCCTCTTTAAAGGATTAACATGAAATGAGACACTAATTCAATTTGTCTTGTATTTGGTAGCACTGTCTGGTGTCTGCTGTGCTGTTTTACCATTTCTTAGTCTTCCCCATTCTTTTTTTCTGAGGGAATGCCAGATATTATAGTATTGACCAACTGTGTGTGAGTTTAACATTTTAGCAATCCATAAAGCCTGCAACCCCGACCCACAGCCCACACATTCCTTGACAAGCCCCCTCTCCTTATCATCAACTCCACACTTAACAAAGAACATGGCACCTCCCTCTACAGTTCTCAAATATTACATGTATCAAAAAAGTTAGTCAATTAAATGATTATTAAAAGTATATTGAAATACGAACATTGTTAAAAGTACTAGATGTTATAAGGATGTATAAAAGTTATAAAACGCAATTCATCCACTTGTTCCCAGGTCGTTGTGGATTACCTGTATACTGTATGCTTAAGAGTCAGTGAGTTCAAGTTTATCTGACCATTATTTTTGCAAGGATGCAATGCCTTTATTTAATGTGTGCTGTAGTGGATTATCTGTACAGCCATTTGTTTTTCACATTCAATTTCCTAGAATTATCCTGAAGGATTTCAGTTATTATAACATTGTATATGAACATTGTGTTTCCTGATAATCGCTGATATGAAATATTTTGGGTATGATCCATAAAAAAGGCTTATTAGAAATATAAATATAAACAAATATAAAACTACAAAAATAAATATTATATTGTACCTGGAAACTTAACATGTACAAAATCTAGTAAA
Organism: Acipenser oxyrinchus oxyrinchus; assembly: GCA_030684275.1. NCBI lineage: Eukaryota > Metazoa > Chordata > Actinopteri > Acipenseriformes > Acipenseridae > Acipenser > Acipenser oxyrinchus. The sequence continues at coordinate 73,618,174 of CM060251.1, read as the reverse complement.
AAAACAACAATTTGTCCACACACACCTCTGCTTAAAAGTCGCATAAAAACCAGCTTCAGTCTTTTTGTCCAAACAAAGTGAAAGAGAACTTGCTTACATAACAAAAAAAGAAATATTGACTCCATCCCTTGAAAAATAATTTTATAACGAATTTTAAAATAATGCCGGTTAAAATAGCGCCGTTATCAAAGATTTAAAGTCCTGTAGGGCACATTTACTCTGAATGCCTGTCATCTCACTCAGGCATCAATTCTACAAGTCTACAAGTAAACAGAGGCTGCGCATTAGTGGTAGGTTTGCAATATTTTTTGAATAATATACTGTAGGTGGTAAAAAGCTGGGTACTGTAAATAATGTAATAATTATATTGTGTGTATTATACACACATAGATGCTCATTCTAAGATAGGAAATTGACTACATAGGGCTAAAAAAAAAGCATATGAGGAGCTAAATCAATAACGTTAGAAGATACACCATTTCTACATGTCCCTCAGCCATCCTGCAACTCTCAACAATCTGTTCTGCCAGTGTGCAGGAGCTGTGATTGTGGTATGTGAAAGAATTATATTTTTTGTAACCCACGGAAGGCGGAAAGGGGTGCAAATGCAACCCAAAAATGTACCATTATTCCAGTTTCCCAAAGCCACAGAGCCAAACTGCAGGTACTGTGCTGTGTGCAAACCAGCGGATGATGATAGCAATTTTAAACAGACAGCATATGACGCAGATACAGTAAAGCAGGTATCAGGCTATTTAGAGATTTGTCAATAACAAAACTAGATGGAGGAAAAAGTGTACCCTTGTCATCAACCCTGAAGGTCCAAATATCCAACGATGTTAGTGTCACAAAACTTTCATCATGAGTGAAGCAGCAGTGCAAAAAACAGTAAGAGTTACAGAGTTGTCAAATAACTAGTGGATTTTCTGTTTTTCAGTTACCTTTCATCTAAAACATACAGTAAATGTGAACCTACATGCAATACTTCATTTCTTCTTTGCACCCTCCATCTTAGAAAAAAAAGGTACTTCTAAAACACAGCTAAAACGTATCACGTAAAAAACAAAGATTACAGGTCATTTTTGGATCTATGGTTTCACCATGCTTTCAGTACCATAATTATCTATGATTGAATGTGCTTAATAACACATTAATTCTTCTAAACATGTTTCACACCTTTGCTCTTCTGCTACCATTGTATATATACACCACAATAAAAGGGATCTAAGCAATAAAAACTTTGGGCAGCCTGGGATAAGTCTCATCCTTGTCCATAATTAAATCAACAAGCTCACAAATAGTGTTTTTAATCTGTGAACTTTGAAACTTTGTATACACGGCATGCTATATAGACAATGCACGTACACTATACATACTATCTGAATTTTACAACAGGCATTACAGCTTAAAGGTACCTGAGTTAGCTAAAGTGTAAAACTGTGATAGATTCATGTCTGGTACTTTTCATCACTATCTAGCATGTAGTTAGCAAAAAAGTAAAAACACTTAAGTATAATTGCACTGATGTATATATGAAGGTGTAGTGAATACGCAATACAAAATAATATGAACTGTAATCTGGTTTGATAAAACCTGCATGTGCCTACACGCTACTTACTTGCACTGGGATACTCAATTGTAAGAAAGAACTAGGATATAGATGTTAATTATTGATTAGTCCACACCATTTTAAATGCACTGAATCTAAAGGCTCCTTTTTGTAACGTCACCAAAGCCAGAACATTCTGCATTTGTTTTTGTTGGCAAGTGTCATTTTCCTTTCTGACAATTTAACTACTAGTGATTGAGCTAATCCTATTAGTTTAATAAAAACTAAAAAATGCATGCTGATTGAAGTCTGTGGGTAAGAATGTTCTTGTAGTAATTTAATTTAAATATGGAAAATGTGTCTGGAAGGTTAATTTTAAATGGTCTTTAGTAAAAAAATAAATAAAAAAAGATATGCAAAGTGGGTATTTTTCTCTAAAAAACAACAAAAAAACATATTCACTAAAACATAAAAATTAACCATTAAAAAAACGTAATCAGTTGAAATAATGATATAAAACCTCCGACCAGCTTTAGAAATATGTTTATGTAGGCCCAAATTTAAGTGTCCTAATTAACAGAAGCTGTGCTTCCTGACAGGAGCCTTTCTTCACTTGAGCTTTGGCCCAGGAACCGAGCGCAGCAGGGGATCTTTTCCATCACAGGCTTGTGAAGTCCATTGTACAGGGCGGCCCCTACAAGCAGGACAATGAAGCCTAGGACCTGCAGCCCATGGAACCTCTCCCAGCCCACAGCCAGGCTCACTGCCCAGATGACCACAGTACGCAGGCTGTCCAGCACCATGCGTGTGGTGGCACTGATCTCCTTGGTGACGCTGATCCCGGCAAAGTTGAAGAAGGCAATGCTGATGATGTTGCCCAGCAGAGCCAGGACAATCATGGGCTGGTTGCCGATCTGGCAGAAAGCATCCAGGGAATCTTCCAGGACCTGCCGAGGGTTGTTGCCAAAGTGACCCGCGGGAATGTAGTACATGGGGATGAGCAGGAGTGACAGGGTGACAAAGCCAAAAAAACCTGAGAGACAAAACAGAGGAAAAGGGTTAACCCTTTTATTAGTATAGTTTTTTTAGCTACTTTTGTTACAGTGTATCTGGTAAATCACAATACAGCCGTTTTACAGTTAGCCCATCATCCCTACATTTTTTTAAAAACTCTTTATAATAATAATAATAATAATAATAATAATAATAATAATAATAATAATAATAATAATAATGCATCATAGTGTCCATCATGTCTAAAAATGACATTAGGTACACCAGATTGTAACCATTTACCTGTTGTCTGTACTACTCTGAACCTACCTGAAACTAAAACTATTAGACTGTGCTAATCTTATTAGTTTAAGCTAATTTGCTTCTTGCTTTTACTGTCCTAATGTTTTACACCTTGACCTGAACCGAAGAATACACCAGTTCAAAGCATAATGTCAAATACAAACATCAGGTACCTGACACTTTATAACAATTTTCATGGACACTGTACCTTCTGTGCCCACGGCCCGCAGAGGATGGACATCATGCTTGTAAACAAATTTCTCCTCCAGGACCATCTGGACGGCAACTATCACCTGAGCCATTATAATAAGGAGGTCACCTGTATGCCAAATGAGAAACATTTTAAAACACTCCTTATTCCTTATATACCTGATGAAGGATTCCAATATAATACAAAAAGTTGGTCTTATGTCTGTTTCATTCTTGATTTATGTGCATATTGTATTTTTGATAAACCACAAAGGTGTTTTTTTATTTACTTAAAGTTGACATTCCAACCTGTCTCAGTGTTAAGTGGCTGTCACTTCACTGATTTCTTATTCACATTATTCACAGAATTAATTTAATCATTAATGCTACATTAAGACAAACTGGAGGCTCCCTATAAAAATCTCAATATGAACACCTTTTCACCAGTTGATTACAGAAAGCTATTGGATTTATTTATGTTTAGTTTTTTTATAAAGCCACTAATCAATTTGGCAAACTCAGATTTTATATAAACTTTATTACCTGTATTATGTTAATTTAACCATGAAATTGTGTTAATCCTTTAATTGGCTTTGGACATTTCAGCATTAGTATATGACCAGAATCATTCTCAAATGTGTGGACATTAGAATAACGTGTGTTTATAAGGTAAGGATGCAAATAAAACAAATACCAACTTAGCTTGTGAATCTCTCTTAATATACTTTGCACAGGAGGAATTGTAAAATGCATTGCGTTAATAAAATGTAAAGCTGGTACCTGTAATGACTTCGCTGAGCTTGTGTTGTTCATCTTTTTCTCCACTTACAAAGTCTGCCAGGCCCACCACCAGCAGACCAGTGATGGTGATGAAGATTCCGATCCATTGACTGACCATCAGCTTCCGTCCCAGGAATGCCACGGATAACAGCCCAGTGAAGACAATCACTGCTCCCCGCAGCATCTGGAAGCTCGAGGCACTGGTCATGTTGAGAGCTGGAAAAAAAAATGATATTTAGGATAATTGCCAATTTACAAGAAAATAAATAAACAAATGAACAAGCAATAAGACTGTAAACCAAAACTGCTGTTTAATCAATTTCTGTAATGTTTCTATAGAATTACCTTTTCCTTGCATCATGTTAAAGCATTGCCTGGTTTCACACGTCAGATTTTCTTCGCGTGTCAAGGTTAGTGTCTGTATAAAGCAGGGGTGTCAAACATACGGCCCCCGGAGCGATGTTGTCATTTATTCAATAGGATACCAGACCTGTCAACTCTCCCTTATTTGCTGGGTCTCTTATGTTTCTTGGACACTTCTCCCGGATAACTACCAGGACAGATTTTCTCCTGAATTTTGCTCAAAACTCTACTGTTAAACCCCTTTATGTCAACAAACTAATTTCTGCAAAAGTAATGTACTGTCTGTGGTTACTGCAATCCCTGTCTGTATATGGCAGTGTTTAGGACCCAGGAGAGCCCTGTGGCAGCCATGCATTCAGTGCAATGAGGCAAGTTCACATACCTGATCATCAACGATGGCTTATCATGCGATAAGCCCTCCCAGTAAGAAAAATCTAAAATACTGATGCAAATTTCAAGCTTCTTGGACAACAACATATTCTCACATAACCCGAAGCAATGCTTGAAAATGGCATATTTTCTGTGAGCTATGCCAGACTGACTTTAACAGTGGGAGCAAGAATGATGTTTTAGGTAAGCATGAGAGATCACAAAAACACCACAAGCCAGTGATGCTCAGAAAACCAGTGCTTCAATAACAGCTTTCATTGCCAAAGGAAAAACAGAGGTCAAATAAGTTACATACAGTTGTAGTCAAAAGTTTACATACCCCAATGGAAATGTGTAATTTCTAGAAATTTCTCGAAAACAAAGAATTTTAGGAAATGTTTTTGTAGCAAAAGTTTTGCTTTTGTGGATGAGGAAAAAAAGTTACAAGAAATAGATGTCTACAATTATTTATTTCAAAATATTGTTTTTTGCAAAACTCCAAAAATGCTAATTCAAAAGTATTCATACCCTTTGATGCTGTGATAGTACTGTCTACAAGGTGCTAGAAATTTCAATACGATAATGCAGAACCTAATTCTAAAAAAGTCTAGAAAATACTGGATTGTTGGTGAACATTCTTGGAGAGTATAAAAAAGTTAGGCATAGGATGATTGCTGTCATTATCAATAAGTCAATATGGGGAAAATGTAAAGAACTATCTGAAGACCTTAGGCAGAAAATTATTTATTGTCATACAGCTGGAGAAGGATACAAGAAGATTTCCAAGCATTTGAGTATCCCAATTTCAACTGTTGTTTCTATTATCAAGAAGTACAAGACTCATGGTCTGGAAGAAAGAAGGTTCTTTCACCAAGAACAAGTGAGGAAGGTTAATAACAATCTGAGATTGACTGCCAAAGATATTCAAAGTGAATTGGCTGCAATGGGACTGGGTGTTCCATTTCAACCATAGGTCAAGTATTGCATGGTAAAGGTCTCAATGGTCGCAGGCCAAGGAAAAAGCCACTCTTAGGAAAATGTCACAAGGACAATTGCTTAAAGTTTGCAAAACAGCATGTGAATGATGGATATGCGTTCTTGTCAAAGGTTTTGTGGAGTGATAAAACAAAAATCAAGCTATTTGGTCACGCTGATAGTTGTTACGTTTGGAGAAAGTCTGGAGAGGCGTACAAAGAAAACAACACCATACCTACTGTCAAGCATGGTGTTCGTAATATCTTTCTATGGGGCTGTTTTTCCTCTAATGGCACAGGAAATTTAGTTCCAATACATGGTAAAATGGATTCCAAGCATACCAAATGATATTGGTCAATCATCTGAAACACTCCGCTACAAAACTTGGTTTAAAGCTCAACTGGACGTTCAAACACAACAACGATCCAAAGCACACATCAAAATCTACTTCAGAATAGTTAAAGAAGAATAAAATCAAGGTTCTGGAATGGCCTAGTCAAAGTCCCGATCTAAATCCGATTGGTATGAGTTGAAGAAGGCTATACATAAGAGAAGTCCTCGGAATTTGAATGAACTGGAACAATTTTGCGTTGAAGAAAAATCACTAAACAACCACGCCAAAATCTCATTAACAAATATCCTTATCGTTTAAAAAAGGTTATTATTGCTAAAGGTGCCTCAACTAGCTATTCATTTAATTTTCCTTGTCAGGGTATGAATACTTTTGAATTAGCATTTTTGGAGTTTTGCAAAAAAAAACTGCTGAAATAAATAATTGTAGACATCTATTTCTTGTAACTTTTTTTCCTCATCCACAAAAGCAAAACTTGCTACAAAAGAATTTTCCTATAATTATTTGTTTTCAAGAAATCTAGAAATTATACATTTGCATTGGGGTATGTAAACTTTTGACTACAACTGTATGTAGAGACCTTTACATGTCGTGACTAGTTCAGCAAATCTGTAGTAGACATGTTCCCAGACTCACAAACTGTAAAGTATTCTGCAGGAAAGTCTAAAAGTCACACAAATAGTGAAAGGCACTCTTGTTCCACCTTTCTCTTCATGGATAAAGACACGATGACACAATGTCACTACAGAACTTACAAATCAGAACTAAAACCCTTTTTTTCTGGTATCACTGGTGTCGTAACTCGAACCAGCTGACGCACTGTTGTCATACCCACGTGGTCGCCAATTCACAGCAATCACAGCAACATTATAATTTGTATTGCTCATGTGAAGTAACTCGCTCAGAGGCATGCTTGCTCACGTGTTCTAAGAGTGAGTGAAATAATCAAAATATGTGCTGTTTAGGGGAATATGAATATGCTATGTTTGATCATTGTTGTTAAATACGATAATTTTGATGTTTTGGGTTCGTCTTTGTATTTTTATAACTGTCACTTGATGTTTTCGCAATATGAAACGAGTTTGACACCCCTGGCTATAAAGCGTACCTTTCTTATACTTTTTGGAGCAGCGTCACAACACAAAGTACAATACAATTTGATTTATGTAGCATTGGCATTTCTCTGCATTTGAATCAGTGATGTGTCACAGTCACATAACCTGTAATAATACTTACCAACACTTGATGTCTACATGTGACTGCTGGATTATTTTACCAAAAAAAAAAAAAAAACTGCAAGTAATACAGTTGTGCTTCTCTATTTGTGCTCTTAAACAACGATAGCCCAAATAATAATAATAATAATAATAATAATAATAATAATAATAATAATAATAATAAAACGACATACCAACATACATGATGCAGGTGGCTGTCATGTCGCACATGGCTGGCGGGAAGAAGTAGAGGGGGTTAAAGGTCTGACCCGTGTTCATCTTCGGTTCTGGGCTCCTTCTGTCATGACAGAGGAGAACGTGGAACAGCACCAGGCAGCTGAGCTCCCCGAGAAACATGCCCACCGCCTGCAGGAAACAAGACAGGTGACAGTGGCGCTAGGGCTGGGCATGACCTGTATGACACGGACCACAGGAAACTTTTTGCTGTTATAACTCTGCTCAGGAAGTTGTTAGTTTAAAGTTATTTTATTAGGTATCGATTTAAATTATGTCTTCAAATCTATATAGAATTTCACAGATGAGCTATATCTGAATACTATAAAGCTGAGAGAACACAAAGCCACTTTGTCGCTTGGAACTTGGTTTCAGGGGAGACTTGGGGTTTGATACAGCAAAGTTGCCTCAAACTAGGTCTCCCGGTCTCCTGGAACCAGGTTTCAAGCCACTGCCTGAAAAAAGGGCTTTGTGTTCCCTCAGCTTAAGAATACATGAATGTGTGTTTTTGTTATTTTCTAATACATTTTCCATTGCTTTGAGGATATGACAATAGTATGTACTAAAGGGCATTTACAGTAGATTTCTACATAAAAACTACAGTATGCAATGGGAGTGTTTTTTTTTTTCTTCCAGTCTGTGCCTTATCGTCTTGCTGGATTAAATTCAAGCAAAACAGATTCTGCTTGTTGCCCCACCGCTTCTCTTTGGAACTGCTTCCTTCTTTTTCAGTTCCCTTTGATTGGAACTTCCTTCTTTCTGCTTCTAATGCTAGAATTTTTTGAGAACACCATCCCTCAATTATGCAATTTATTTATTAGTTCAGGACGAAACCCTTGGAGATGCATCATCTCACTTACAAGGGGGATCTGGGGGACCGCAAGGTTCATACAACAAATATCCACACAATGGCATATAGCCAACTGAAGGACTACTTCAGTCCGGCATAAGATTCACTTATAACCCTAACCCTAACCCTAAGCCTAAGCCTAGACAAGTCAAGTGTCAAGTCACATCATTAGCAGCGCATGTGGTTACCTGAAGGAAAGGGTGTGAGAAGGAGTGTTCTGTAGATCCTTTGCATCCTGGCGCAGAGAAGTTATCTGCCCATCTAGATAAAAAGAAAAAAACAATACATAAGGAACTGATACAAATATATGTCAATAAAAAAAATGATGTTGTCTGAAGAAACTATTAGAACTTGATTTGTATGACTAATAAGTGTCCCACCATGACATCACTGTTAAGAGTGGAATGGTTAAGAACAAGAACATGCATGTACAAAACCAAAAAATGCATCTCTTTTTTCACAAAAGAGAGCTTGTACCTCACAGGTGCACACATTCATTTCATGTTTTGCACTACACAACTAGACTGAACATGCTGGACTCACATGCAAAAACAATTTGCACAAACTTCTTTGGCAACGTCTTTAATACCAGGGGAAAAAAAAGAAAAAGAAAAAAGCCCTTTCGACAAAAACTGTTTGAAGTACAAACTATATGCTGACAGAACAGCTAGCCTGTCTTCTGTTGCTTAATCAGAAAACTACAGAAGTGTATAAATTGATTTCCTGCATAGAAGATAAGTCAGGCTCTACATACTGCACAAACCTGCCCTCCAGTTCCCAATTTGCTGTTTTATAAGTTTCTCTGAGAGGAGGCAAGGCTCCATTATGAACTCCTATCAGCTATTAACCACAGTACTAGCAGTAGCAGATCACTTGATCTGAGCACAGGTTTTAATTGGAAGGGTCCAGAGAGTTTTTTTCATCAGGCGAGACAAGCCTCCGGTACACATACTAGCAATAGCAGATGACGTAGTCTGATCCATGGTTTTGATTGGAGGAGCAACTCAAACCCTCCTGTCTCCTGCTGAAGCACTGCTTTACTGTGTATGTGCAATTATGAGTGAAGTTGAAGGTGATTTTGACCAGAAAAAAAAAGAAATACATCATAACGGTAAGAAAATTAAAAACATCCGAGACGGTAGACAAAAAATAAACTGCGAAGGTTTCACTTCCACAAGGAACTTGCGAGCCATTTGTTTATTTTGCAGGGATGGCGTGACGCGATGATGAAACATTTGCTCTTATCTGCGTCGACAATTCAATCCAGAGAAGCTTGGATGAAAGCGTCCATAGCAAGCAAACCATCTTAAAACAGATGAAAAGGTGGTCATGTGAACGTTGCTGCTTCCAGGGCATTGCGTGCGAACATTGTGTACTTGCTTCTGTCACCTAGGTCGACTCTGCTTCTTCAAAAAGCTGTGTGAAATCGCGCAGCCAACCCGCATTACCAATTGAGATGGTTTAACAATGGCAATGACAATTAATACATAGTTGTAAATTAAATAAGGGTGTTTAAAATATTAATGGTGCCGCTATCAAAACCTTTATAGTTGTTTTAAATGATACACAGTTTAGCCTGCATCTTGCTCAACAAAGGTTTGCACTCATTTGTTTTTAATCAGCCATCACGCTCTGGTTCTAATCTACCCTCTTTTTATTGCAGTATTTTAAAAGTGTGGAAGGCAGTGAGAGTGGAGAGGGAGGAGGGGACTGACAGCTCAGAGCCTCCTAGAGGAAAAACTTGCGGTAGCCTTATAAATACATTGCTGACCTATGCTTAAAATAAAATTATCAGCCATCCAATGTATTTATTTACGTTTCAAAAGTACAAAAGAGGATCTTCTTCTTCGAGTAAGTGCATTTCTGCATCCTGATGGGGTCATATTTCGGCTTGGGGTCCTTAGATAGATAGATAGATAGATAGATAGATAGATAGATAGATAGATAGATAGATAGATAGATAGATAGATAGATAGATAGATTAAAAAAAAACACACACACACACACTCTCGTCACTGCACCAGTTTCATTGGGGTGTGTCTCTTCAAGAATTTGGGTAGGAATAAAATGTGCGCCTACGGCAGTGATCAGAGAGTGGTCTGAAACCTGGGAGTACTGAGACCTCTTGAAATTACCTCTTAGAGAGACTACATTTACAAGTGTAAAAACTTATCAGGATGTTAACAAAGAAAATAAAAATTACAGGCATGTGATTTAAATAGTTGTAGCAATGCTCGGAGGATTCTTTAAGAAGCCCAAACAGCATGAAAAAATCTGTGTGTGACCATATATTGAGTAACAAAACAATTGTTTATCACAGTAACTTCTCATTTTTCAAAGGCACTCTAAAGGTAAAATATGCTGTAATACCATACCACAATTTGGGAAGCCATGCAAGCTTGTTTAGACTTTGGCCTGATAAATCTGTCAATTGTGGCTAAACTGCTTGTCAGCTGAATGGCTACTTTCCACATACATGAAACAAGATATCAAAACCGGATGCTTTTATTGAAGCTTTGAGTTTATTATAGTATTAAAGAAGCGCTTTGCCTGTCCAGACTACATAATAACAAAAGCCAATAAAACACCCATGGATATATTGCTATATTCCATAGAAAGGCTTTACAGTACTCAAGGCCGTAGCCAGCTATGAGGCACCTGAGGCACATGCTTAGGTTAAAATCATACAAATAATTATTTATTAAGGTCATTTTACACGTTGCTTTGCTACAAATAAAAATGCATTCATCCCTTTTTGCATTGGAAGTAAGTAGAATACTTGAAGGCTTATTTCAGACAGTGTGTGCCCTCATTGGTTATGATGTGCTTGTCAGCTGTCAACCCACTTAAGCTCATTTTATTGTTGAATGTGACATAATTAATATCACACAAAACATTATGTATGCAAGCACTTGTCTTCTCGGGATTTGGTTAATGACATCACTGTTAAAATGATTTGTTTGATAGATTAGGATTTAAAACTAAGTATAGTGTCTACAACAAATATTCCGGCATTGCTACATTTCTTATTTTCTTTTATATTGAATTTAAATATTGCAAAGAAAAAGCTTCTTATTTGCACTGTACAAAACCACACTGCTAATATAGAACCTTGGGTACTCAAAATTAATAGTATCTTATTCAGAAGAATAAACTTTTGGATTTTAATAAACAACATATAAAATAAAAAACTTGGGCAAGCGCTTCGGTCATTTTTCATGGCTGGCTATGGCCCTGAGTACTACATGCTAAACTGTAGGGGGTAAAATATACTAGAACTGAAAAATGACTGTGCATAATGGTCAACTTAAATGGGACAGCAGTAATCGAATACGTTTTGAATCGGAACAACATCTATATCAGTTGTTAATCCCAAACCAGAAAAATATTTAAAGAAATGGTCCTCTAATTAAGTGATCATTTTCTGATATTTGAACTCTCATTCAGAGAGGTCAGAATGTGGTGTGCCTTAATCTGCACTTTTTCAGAATCCTCTGCATTTCTTTGCATCCTGCAATTCTACAATAAACATTACAAGTGTATCTCTGTACTGCATATTTATTCAAGTTTATGTGACATATAAAACGGTGTCCTCAGGACGGTTTAGAATATTGACAATTTGGTTTTGTGTTATGTTTAATCCTCAAAATGTTTTGCCACTGCCTATTCCCTGTCAACTATTGATATTCCTGCAGTCGGCGGAATGGAACCAGAACTTTGCACTTCATCCTGATGGATCTCTGAAACCACTGAACGATCATTTTCAAGTGTCTAGAACACTGAAACCGCAAATCATTCTTTCTGCATATGTATTTATTTATTTATTTTTTTACTGGAGCAGGAAAAACACTCTAAGCATACATATGAAATATGAGCTCAAATGGTAGATACACACATGCATGGCTTGTAATAAACTTGCAATTAAAAATACCACGTTGTGTTTTTATCATATAAAAAAAAGCAAGAAGTAACTAACAAGAAGTAAGAATTTAACAGCCACCACTGGTTTAAACTTAGAATCACTAAAACCGGAGCAGACGGGACATTTGGAACGCATTCAAGTCGCGTGACATTGACTGAAACAGGTTTATACTAAATCTACAAGTAAACCCTTCGGCAATACTTTTAAATCTGAGTCAGTTTGTCAGTATCAAAACTGAGTCAGTTTGTCACTACCTCGTGGTTAGTGTCTAAACTGCTGATGCAGCATTCGCTTTTCAGGTCACGAGAGCTGGCGGAACCCAATATTCATGTTCTGTAGAGACAGCGGTGTCCCCTGATACAGCAAATCCAGTCTGGGATATGTAGTTTCATAAATAGCAATTCTCTAATATACTCAATAGACAAACAGAGCATTAAAAACTACAAAACTCAGAATTCACCCCGAGGTCTTAAAATATGTTTCATGCAAGTCACTTTAAACTGCACACTTGTTATTTACTTGAATAAGGCAGGCAGGCAAATTAATTGAATACATACATAATAAAATACATTATAACGTATAAGTTTGCAGGTACAGTAAGATCAATGTGGTGCTCCATGCTTAGTGTACCCGAACAGGGCTTCTCAAACCCGGTCCTGGGGACCCCCTGTGCCTGCTGGTTTTCATTCCAACTGAGCTCTCAATTACTGAACTAGACCCTTAATTGAACAGATAATGTACTTAATCACACCTTGTTTTCATCTCTTAAACAGTTGCAGATTTCAAGTTAGCTATCACATTTTGAACTTGAACTCTGCAACGACACAGGGTTCCTCAGGACCGGGTTTGAGAACCCCTGACCTAGGACGATAGTGGAGTTTTAGTGTTTTTATTATTATTATTATTATTATTATTATTATTATTATTATTATTATTATTGTAGTCGAAGTAGTCGTGGTAGTAGTCGTCATCTCGTCATCCTAGTCGTAGTACAGTAAACGCATTGTTTAATTTGCAGCCCAACCTTACAATATACACTTTTTTTTTTTTTTGCTGAACCCTTTTTAATTAACTTTCAAAATGCAAAACAGTGCATTTGAATCGGGTAACGTCCAGAAAATGCAATTGGACAAGCAGACCCTAAACCGCTGTCATTTCGAGCACATGTGGAGTGTAGCACATCCTGAGAATTTCTCTCACTATTGTTTTATCACTTACTTGGCTGATAATGTGTTAATTGAGCCTGTGATGAGCATCATTCCAGCGAGAAGGAGTTGGTATTTCGTCCAAGCCATGGTGAAGAATTCAAGACAAGAAAGAAAAAGAATACCGGTAGTGGTTTTCGCTTTACCGCAGATCTGCTTCTGGACTTTGTTTTTGACTACAGAACTGACTGTAAATTCCTTCCTGTATAAAATCACATGACTGCCTGTCATGTGTCAGCTGAGAAGCTATGCTTGTACTGTACTAATACAAATAAATCTATATCGCCCTCTTAATCAAAACAATAAATCAAATAAAAATTGTAACTAAACGTTATGCCATAATTAGAAACTTCCATAATACTAAATTAATCTCAATGAATAATATGCCACAACAATTATGGGAGCTTGATATTAAAGAAACACTGTCTGGTGAGACCTGACAGAGAGAGTAACATAACATGTTCTTCTCCCAATGCAAAATGAAGGTCAATTCAGTTTAAATTATTACAGTAAGTATAGTATACGCCTAAAATAATGTATACTTGTGTCTTAAGTGATTCAAACAAATGCTGAAGATGTGACACTGATACAGGATCTGTTATACATATGATATGGAATTGCTCCAAATTAACATTTTATTGGGAAGACATTGTATTCCATTTATGTGAAATAATAGATTATGATATTCCATTTTCAGATAGACTTGTAATTCCTCACCTCACTACTTCCACTAACAAAACCACTTATTTCTTTGGTATCTAAAAAGCTCTATTACTTTCCTGGAAAGACTCCAAGCCAACTTCTTCACAAGTTAACTATGGAAGAATGTATTGTTAGATCATATAAACCTAGAAAAAATATCCTATTCTTTAAATAACAAACTTGAGAATTTTAAAAACATATGGTATAACAGAGGGTCTCCAACCCTGGTCCTGGAGAGCTGGCTTAATTAGTCAAGATTAACAGGTGTTTCAGATCTTTATCCACTGATGATGTAAAGACACCTAGAAAACCTGCTGGATAGGGGCTCTCCAGGACCAGGGTTGGAGACCCCTGGTCTAAGACATCAACTTCTCTTACTAACACTGATATTTATGAATAACCCATGTTACTATGTTTATATGTATACTATATTTGCATTAACGATATATTGCTATGAATTGTAATGTGTTCAAGTAAAGGCTTGGGTTTCTTTTTTTATTATTATTTATAAATGCTATTTAATATATATGTATGTATATACATAATGCATTTACTGTATTGTCTTTGAAATTAATAAAAATCAATTCACAAAAAATACTATATTGGAACTTGGTGGTGGAATGAGTGAAAACTTACACAGCCAAACATAACATATTACTGTGTAGACCTACAGCCTTTTAATTCTTGTTTTACAGAATGTATTTTACAGTATGTATGGATATGTGTATTTTACTGCATTGTATTGTTAAATGTACGGGATAATATATTTTTTAAAAATGAATTACAGTAATATATTAAAATATATAAATGTAAAAAAATGTAAGAGCTACATGTGAGTGTTAGAACCAATGCTCTAAATTGTTTAAATAAATTACTGAACCACCCATCCAGGTCCCTCAGTATTTATAGTACATGTTTTACATTACCTATTAAGCCTTGGGTGGGATTGTTTCCCCAAAACACCATTGGATATTAATACCTGTTTTCATTTTTTAATTCTTTTGAAAAAAGCTTCAAAGCATTGGAGCAGTTTTATTACATTTCCAAACTCTTCATACAGTACTTGACTCATAGGCCAGTGAGTGAAAAACAAAATATGATTTGCAGGGTAGGCTTCACTGGGGAAAATGTTTGTTTAAAATCCAAAGCTGAGAACAATGAAACTTTTTCATCTCTTCACTCCTGTCCTCCTCTGCAATCAAAACAGTCTCAGCCTCCAGTGGGTAATGAGCACAACGAGCTGGAACGTAATGAGCTTGAAAGATGAAGAGCACTTACTTTCCTAGAAAAGAAAAAAACACACACATGACTGTTTCACAAGTTGTTTGTGAACCATACCCTGGTGTCTCACAGTCAAACCTCTTCCATGAAGATGCAAGTCGTTCAAATCAAGGTTCCGTTTGGTCAGGCTGAAGAATCGCAGCTCCTTCTCATTGCTTATGAACAAACAAACATAAAACCATCTGTAACTGTTCACTACGGTTAGACCTTGCCTAGTTAAAGCTGGTACACCCCCAAGGTGATGTCTCTTCGTTCATCCAATGTCCGCCTTGGGAAATCATACACACGCTTGAAATTCTCTCTGACGCAATACAATGATGTGTTTAAATTACAAATGTTATAGAACAGAATCATTGTCAACATGGCAGAGGTAGGAGGGGAGTACAATGTATGTAAATAATACTTTGAGCATCTACAACTTTTTTGGGGCAAACCTTTTTTTTTTCTTTAACTGTGGAAGACAGAATTCGCGGGCCATGAATTTGTTGCGGAAACTACAACTTTTAACAGACCGTAACTTTTAATGTGACTACAATGTTTGTATTATTTATATGGAATTTCGTTGCAAAATAATCCTGACAAATAAACTGAAACAGAAAAGGAAACGTCACTCTCACGTTGTCTTTTGCTAGTGGGGGATTGGTATGCCTTGTCATCCTCTCTAGCCAATCAGTTCTTCTTTCCCCGTTGTTATGGATAGCAACAGGAAAGACTGTGGGCCATAATGCAAGTACTGTACTTCCTGTTTTGTGACGGAAGGTTTATTACGGTTTTGAAAATACTGTAGTGGCTGTTCAATTTTGTGAGTGTGCTTTTACTGTTATGCAAGTACTGTATGTTATGCGTCATTATTGTTAGCTGCAACTCTTCACTTGTAATGAAACACAGTGTAAAGCGTTTTATTTCAAATGATGATAAAGAGGCAGTCTTAAGAACTTATGTCCTGGTTATCGATTTGTATGTTTTTTCTTCTTGTTTTTGAACAAATGAACAAAAATCTATTTTGAAAGCAAGTATATATACGTGCAAACTGTTTATTTATGACCATGCCGAAACTGCAACTTTAATACACATTAGCCGCAACTTCATAAAAAATAAATAAATAATCAATCATGATTCTTACAGCCAATATATATATATATATATATATAGAGAGAGAGAGAGAGAGAGAGAGAGAGAGAGAGAGAGAGAGAGAGAGAGAGAGAGAGAGAGAGAGAGAGATTTCAGTATTATTTTGGTAATTCTGATCACCCTTGCACAAATTGAGACCTGGAGACAGAACTTCAATGAAATTAACAGGTAAGTTTTATTTATAAATTCAATGTATTTATTAATTGTATTTCACACACAATTAACTATCTATATAGGCGGGACGGACTGCACTTAAACAAGGATCCTTGAGGAGGTTCAAATGCATTTAAACTAGAAAGGAAGGGGGAGAAAACAAAAAAAACAGAAGGGAGACTACATCAAAACAAGGGCCACAACTCAGGTAAGACAACTATTAAATGTATTTATCTAAATGCTAGAAGTTTCAGATGTTGGAACTTGAAGCTACTGCACTAACAAGTAACTACGATGCGAAAGGTGTTACAGAAACTTGGTTATCTGAGAGTGAGTGAGACGAATATAATAGTAGTGGGTATACACTGTATAGGAAAGACAGGCAGGGCAGAAGAGGCGGAGGGGTAGTGCTATACATAAGAAATAGTCTTGAAGCCCAGGTGTTAAATCTGGATGAAGAAAACAACGCAAATCAATATGGGTCAGAATAATGGACAAAAATTCAAAGGGCATAATAATAGGAGCATGCAATAGATCACCTAATTCAGACACTGAGCAAAATAATCTGTTATACAATGACATTAGAAATGCGTGTAGCAAAGGAGAAGCCATACTAATGGGGGATTTCAACTTCCCCCATATAAAATGGGAAAACCCGGTGGGGAGCATGACGGACGAAATTTAAATGGTGGAAATGACAAATGAATGCTTCCTAACACAATTTGTCAACAGACTAACATAAGTAGATTGGAGTAAAATAGAGAAAACATCCACAGAAAAAGGATGGCTGTTTTTTTTTTTAAAATGTAGCACTAAAGGCACAAAACAATTACATCCCAAAAGTAGACAAATCTAAATCTAAAACAAAATGGTTTAATAGATTCATTTTTAAAAAATATTCAGCAAAAAAAGGCACTTTACAGAATGTTTAAAAGGGACCAAAAACAAAGTACACAGAAAGAGTACTTGGCACTGCAAACGCAAGTCAAAAAGGAAGTTAGAAAGGCCAAGAGAGAGATAGAAATGAACATTGCTAAGGGGGCTAAAACCAATTCCAAAATGTTTATCCAATATTATAACAGCAAGAGAACATTCAAAGAGAAGGTTAAAAGTCTAAGAGATACAAATGGCAAAGTCATAGACGAAGAAAAAAAATAGATGTTTTACTTTTATCAAATATATAGGCTATCCTTAGGGACCACAGTGAGCGTTACACTGACAGGAAAACAACATTTTTCAGAGATCAAGTCTCAGAATGATGAGATGATGATTAAAAAAAAAAAAATCTCCAAAAAGTCTCCAAAATGTAAAAAATAAGTCCAGAGAATTCTCAGCTGGCTGACTTCATCTGTCAAAATACTGCTTGTTTTCTTAACTAATCGTGTCGCACTGAAGATGGCAGTGACACAACACGCTTGCAAACTGAAGGTTATAGTTTCAACCTTCTTATATTTATATATATTTATATATATTTATATATATTATGGGAAATGTTCCATTTTAAAACAGAAATAAATCATTTAATATAGAATTCACAATAAGTGTGTTCCCTAGTATATTAACATGTTGACAAAACAAGTTAATTGTCATTAAACTTCGGATGTACTGTAATATAAATATGCGTGGATAAAAGTGCCTGGGGTCTGCAAAAAAAAAAAAGTGAGAAAAAGGAAGGACATGTTTACCTTACTTTGGGGACTTATTTCTCTTACTGTATGACAAGTATTTACTTTTTTCTACACTTCACCTAAGAGTGTTGGGAACTACCGTTCCTCTCAAAAGTCTTTTTGTTTTAATTAGCAATGTCTATAAAACCACTGGAATTATATAGTGTCTGACATCACTGTTCTGATTTACTGTACCAGAGATGGGACAAAAAAGTATACTTCAATGAACATAGGGGTGCCATTGTACTGTATATGCATTCTCTGTCATAGGCATGCATACATTTATAATCAGTTATCAGTTTCTATGTAAATGCATATTCTTATGCCAGGTCTCTGTGTCTTCACTGATACAGCCTCAGCCATATGTTCTGTCACGGCTTCCAATAAATACTGTTTTCCACTAAAAACTAGATTAATTGACAAGCACACTTTACAGCATTTCCTTCTTATCAAACAGATGCAATGATTGCCCCACTTTCTTATTTAAGACTATTATCTAAGGCTTATTATCCTGTCTTATTATAGATTTCAGAACTTTGATGTCTAAGTTAAAGCAGTGATAGCACACCGCATATTTAAAAGATTTTCTAAGATGAATTGTAATATGCTCAGCGGAGCTCTTCTCTTTGAAGCTGATAAGGGCTTCACAGAGCATGTTTGTTTTGAACCAGAGCAGTGTATGAGACAGGAAAAATGTGGCGATTTGGTGAGGCTTGGTACAAACACCACCAGTTACAGCCAGTCAGCCACAATGTTGGGTTGAAACTAAACTGTGCAGGATCTCCCACAAAACTTTGGAAATGCACCTCAGTTAACTTTACAAACAAACAAACATTGATGACAGTATGTGACAGAAATATAATGAATTTGCAATTATCCATTGTCAATGTTGCATCCTCAAAAAGTCAAGCAGGTTAGTTAGACCACGATCTCCCTTTCCTAAAACCATGCTGACTGTCTCCCAGGATATTGTTACCATATAGGTAATTTTCCATTTTAGATCTTATTATAGTTTCCATAAGTTTACATATAATAGAAGTCAGGCTTATTGGTCTGTAGTTACCTGGTTCGGTTTTGTCTCCCTTTTGTGGATCGGTATTACGTTTGCAATTTTCCAGTCTGTCGGTACAACCCCTATGTCAAGAGATTGTTGCATGATCTTGGTTAGCGGTTTGTAAATAACTTCTTTCATTTCTTTGAGTACTATTGGGAGGATCTCATCCAGCCCAGGGGATTTGTTTATTTTAAGAGCTCCTAGTCCCTTTAACACTTCTGCCTCTATTAAGCTAAAGTTATTTAAAACTGAAATGAACAGGTCAACATGTGGGGCATGTTGTCCGTGTCCTCCTTTGTAAAACCTGTGAAAAGTAATCATTTAATATATTTGCTATTTTTATTTCTTCATCTATGATTTTGCCATTTTGTCTCTTAGACATTTAACCTCCTCTTTGAATGTTCTCTTGCTGTTATAATATTGGAAAAACATTTTTGAATTGGTTTTAGCCCCTTAGCAATATTGATTTCTATCTCTCTCTTGGCCTTTCTAACTTCCTTTTGACTTGTGTTTGCAGTTCCAAGTACTCTTTCTGTGTACTTTGTTTTGGTCCCTTTTAAATGCTCTGAAAAGTGCCTTTTTTCGCTGAATATTTTTTTAATTGATCTATGAAACCATTTTGGCCATTTTGTTTTAGATTTAGATTTGTCTATTTTTGGGATGTAATTGTTTTATGTCTCTAGTACTACATTTTTAAAAACAGCCATCCTTTTCTGTGGATGTTTCTCTATTTTACTCTAATCTACTTCTGTTAGTCTCTGTTTCATACCTTCATAGTTTGCTTTTCTAAAATTGTAAACCTTAGCTTTAGTCATTACTTTTGGGGTTTTAAAAACACTTCAAATGAGACCATATTGTGGTCTGAGTTTGCCAATGGCTCTCTGATCTCTGTTTTTAGTTATTCTGTCTTCTTTATTTGAAAAGACTAAATCAAGGCATGCCTCCCTCTAGTCGGTGCCTTGACAAATTGCGTTAGGAAGCAGTCATTTGTCATTTCCACCATTTCAATTTCGTCCGTCGTGCTCCCCATCGGTTTCTCACATTTTATACGGGGGAAGTTGAAATCCCCCATTAGTATGGCTTCTCCTTTTCTACACGCATTTCTAATGTATTTGTATAACAGATTATTTTGCTCAGCATCTGAATTTGGCAGTCTATAGCATGCTCCTATTATTATGACCTTTGAATTTTTGTCCATTATTCTGACCCATATTGTTTCAGCGTTATTTTCTTTGTCCAGATTTAACACCTGGGCTTCAAGACTATTTCTTATGTATAGCGCTACCCCTCCGCCTCTTCTGTCCTGCCTGTCTTTCCTATACAGTGTGTACCCACTAATATTATATTTGTCTCCATCACTATCAGACAACCATGTTTCTCTAACACCTATCACATCGTAGTTACTTGTTAGTGCAGCAGCTTCAAGTTCTAACATTTTGTTTGTGAGACTTCTAGCATTAAGATAAATACATTTAATAGTTGTCTTACCTGAATTGTTGCCCTTGTTTTGATGTGGTCTCCCTTCTGTTTCTTTGTTTTCTCCCCCTTTCTAGTTTAAATGCTTCTGGACCTCCTCAAGGATCCTTTCTCCGAGTAGATTGGTTCCCTTTCTGTTTCAGTTTCATTGTGTTTGTTTCCTGTTGCAGTGAAAAGGTTAATAAAGTGATTACAGACAGAATTACAGCACCAAACTCTCCTTATCCAAACATGTACAATAACTTGCTATGTAAAAAATATAATTGTGCTATAGACTGTTATTGTTAACTGTGGCAGGGCAGGAGCGCTGCCTGAAAATAAAGTGCTGTTTCACAGGTGTTTTGGTGGTGGTTGGCAGGGATGGGTTTAATCCCCCAGCATGCCAAAATACATGTTGGAATGTGGCCGATCTCAAACGAGGTAATTGGTGCTAAGTGGGAACAGCCCCATGAAATAAAAAAGAGAGCTTGATGCTCCAGTGGGAAGAGACCAATGTTCTCCTGGTATACCCTGGGTCCCTCAGGAAGAACAAACTAGTTTTACTAAAGCATTGTTGTGGATCAAGTCAAATCAACAATGCAGTATTTGTATAATAATGCCATGGCTATTTTCAAGACGATAATGCACTCATTCACTGTGCCATATTCCCCAGATCAAAATCGTATTACGTATGTTTGGGATGAACTTGAGCAATGCATTCGTCATCATGATCCTCTGCCTACCTCTGCACCAGTTGCATGAAATATTAAGACTGGATGGATCAACATCTTCCAGCATCTTATGGAGTGTATGCCACATCGTGTCAAAGCTGGCATCAGTGTCCCTCCATAAGTATTGGGACAGTGAAGTCAAAATTACTATTTTTGCTGTACACTCAAGCAATATAAAAATGCGATTAAAAGATGAATACGAGGCAAAAGTACAGGATGTCACCTTTTATTTCTGGCTGTTTCAACACATATATGTTTTACCAACTAAGAATAACAGCACTTTCAGAGTTCCATCCCCCATTTTATGTGTGCATAAGTGATGGGCAGCAGTGTGGAGTAGTGGTTAGGGCTCTGGACTCTTGACCGGAGGGTCGTGGGTTCAATCCCAGGTGGGGGGACACTGCTGCTGTACCCTTGAGCAAGGTACTTTACCTAGATTGCTCCAGTAAAAACCCAACTGTATAAATGGGTAATTGTATGTAAAAAATAATGCGATATCTGTATAATGTGATATATTGTAACAATTGTAAGTCGCCCTGGATAAGGGTGTCTGCTAAGAAATAAATAATAAGTATTGGGACATTTGGTTAACAGGTGTTTCTAATTGATTGTTCACAGATAAAAGAGCTGTGAATGTGTAGTCTCAGTTCTATCCTTTGCTTTTGCCTTTGGAGTCTGCATTTGGTGTCAGTAGGCATAATCCAACATGAAGTCTAGGGAGCTGTCTATGAAAGAAAAGCAAGCGATTTGGATGCTAAAGGAAAAGAGGAACTCAATTAGAACCACAGCACAAAAGTTGGGCATAGCCAAAGCAACAGTTTGGAATGTCCTGAAAAAGAAGGAACCACTGGTGTCTTCAGCAATCGGCAACGACCAGGTCTGAAGCAGGAGAAAAAGTAAACAAGAAATAAATAAGTAAGAATTTAGTTTAGGCTCGCCCAAATTAGATTTAGTATTAGGTTAGCGTTCCTGGGTGTGGGACCTTCCTTTTTAGCAGGAGTAGTGCAAATGGCCACGATGACCTTTTATTTTATTGCTTTGTTTTATATTGCTTTTTTTATACTTGCTGTATTGTATGCTCTTAGCTGAAGCCACATCCCCTGAATAATATCATTGCAACTCCATGCAACAGCAGCACATTTTCAGAGAGGAATACAATCATGCCAAAAATATCAAATCAACAAACAGCATAGTTACTGGAAGAAGTATTTCACCACTTCTTTGTACAAAAATTAAAACTGACTGCAGCTGGGGTTGAAGTGTGCACTGTAGATGAGAAGAGACACAGAGAAGCAGAGCTGTGCACATCCAGCTTGGCCACCACGTGTCACTGTTGTGTGTAAAGCAAATGGGGGTGGTTTTAACAGCATGGTAGTCCAAAGTGTAATTTACAACTTTTTTTTTTTTCAAAATGTGAATATTTCACTTTTTCTCATACTGAACACTCAATCAAAAAACAAATGCTTCTTCATGAATTTACCATTTTCCTTTCTAACTTATTTTCTGTGTTATACACAGCAAACGAATTTATCTGCAGGCAGGGGCGCCGGAACTGGTGGGGCCAGAGGGCCATAGCCCTCCCACTTTAACAAAAGAAACATGCGCTGTGGGAAAACATGATCTCATATTCTCAGAATATCTTTGGATCAACTCTGCCTTTACTTCCCCACGCTGTGCGCAAAGGATCCTGGTATGCAGAGTTCACTCGGGCTCTTGTATACCAGGATCCTTTGCGGACCGCGTAATGTACAGTCTCATTGAAAAGTGGTTCACCAGTGACAGACGCAGTCTGGAAGTTTGGAAACATCTGAAAAGGTAAGAATTATTAATGAATTAAAAAATAAAAATCACATTAAGTTTACATTATATATATATATATATATATATATATATATATATAGTAAAACGATTGTGCCACACACAGGTTCGTGCCCCTTTAAAATTACGACCCACAACAACCGAAATGGAGTTTCAAGCGCGGTTGTGCTATTTTTAATAAACACAAAATAAACACAAACACAAAACAAAACCTAACTCCGTTTTGGAGTACTTACTACACAGGTTATTCCCTGACTAACTTGCAGGACGGCTAAGCTGTTTACCTGGCACCACGGAACACAAACCAAAAAGGTTTAACACAGCACTTACTTCTTTTATGACTGCTCGGAAGCAGAGCACCTCTCTTCTGCTTCCTTCTACTCAACAGCCTAGAGCAAACTGACTGTTCCTCTTAAATACCCTGCACCTGGTCCCAATTCTAAATTACTGCCCAGGTGCAGGGAATAATTAAATAATAAAACAGTTAAACTAAACAATAAAACAATTAACAAAAACTAATTAACTAAAAAGCAAAATAATTAAATACAAAAAGGTGCCATTTTTTTTCTTCAGGGAGGTTTTAACCCCTCCCTGCTGTCTCCACACAACCAGCTGCCTTACAGTATATATATATATATATATATATATATATATATATATATATATATATATATATATATATAAACATTAGAAAAAATCATTATATTGTGGCTCTTATGGGGACACTGTTGTCTGCTAGTTCATGTTGCTACAGTGATCAGACTGTAGGTGGCATTGTTGCCTGTTACTAATCTTGTTATACATATTGCTGTTAACCCCGGATGTAGTGGAGTTGAGTGGAGAGTTGGCGGTGCGTCTTCTCTATTTTAATTTACCGTCCTTTGTTCCGATTATACCACAGATACGTTTACCTCCCCTCAAAGTTGTTATTATTATTATTATTATTATTATTATTATTTTGCTGCCACTTTTTTCCAAGAAGATTTACATTTTAAGGTTAAAATTATTAAAATACGATACATTATATATAAACAAAGACAATTATAATGTTTCTGCATTGTAAGTTACAGTTCAATCATAATATAGTAGTGGAGTATACGCAGTAAAATGATACAAAGCAAGTGAAGTACAGTACACGATGTGCAGAAATAAAATGCAGTCCGATGTTTAGAACTAAATGTTACACATGGCGATTTACTTTAATGTCAAATCTATGAAGTTGCCTAGCTTCCCCACTCTATATCTAAATACCTTATCCACCAATACTAAAATATTCTGTACTATCTGAATAATTCAAAAACTGTTCATTCCCTTTTATCAACTCCTACAGAGAATACATAATATCTGCTGACATTAGAACAACATGAATGTTTTGATGGGAATAGGTACTGAAGTCAGAATTACTATTTAGGTCTGCAGAGACTGGAAAAGGGCAGCGTTGCCATGGTACCATTAAGTATATTTTGCCCATATAGTTAAGCACAGCCCGTGGCTTTTTTGTTGTTTGTTGTAAAAAGTACATTCAAAATGATGCTCTGTTAAAAAGTAAGCTATCATATTTATTTGGGAATAAGGACAGAGTTGTTTATACAAACTTGGAAAATATGACTGTGGCAGGATAACATCACGGCCCAAGCTGTTACCGGCAGGAGTGAGATTCAAAGGCAGAGAGCTGCAGTTAAAGCCCACGTTTATTTACAGTTAACAAACCGGGTACAGGGGCCAATATAAAAGTTTAACTAAAAACATAAGTGTGGCAAAGTGCCCCCCCCTGTGTATTTTGTGTTACGTGTTGTGTGTAAATGTTGGTGTATAGTCACTGGTACACGGGATATAAGCGGGTCTGTGTTTCACGTGTATTTAAAAATGTAGGTTTGTATTTAGGCACGAGGATGGCACAAATCACTTTCACGTGCTGGTTAAAATGTAATGTGTGGTCACGGGAGTACACTTAATTAATTCACGTGCAGTTGTACCGAGATTCCAATTGAATGATTGACTAGCAATCGAGTCTCGGTACAACTGCATAAAAGCTGCATGTTTTCACTCACTTGGGGTTGGGTGTTCGTGAGTGGAGAACGGAGAGAGAAGGAGAAAATTACATTTATAGTTGTCACTCACCGTGTTTGTTCGTCTGTTTACTGTATAGTCCGTTTTGTTTATCTCTTTTGTTTTGGCGTAAGTGCCGTGTCCTGTTTTGTGTTCTGTTTGTTAAACCTTTTTATTTATTTGTTATTAAACGCTGAGTGCAACCATCGCACTCAGTTTCATCATCACCGTCTGTCTGTGTGTTTCTCTCTCTGGTCTGAGGTCCTCCCTGCAGCCAGCCTGTCACAATAAGTCATACACAAAACCCTTTGCTTTTGCTTTTGCCAGTGGTTTTCACTAAAGGTTCTCCAAACACTCTCCCAAATTCAACCTACTAAACAAAGGCTTTGTCCTCCCTTTATACCATGTGGCTAGGACTTGGTTGATGATCCATTATTCAATCAAGACCCAGCCACATTCCACACGTGGACAAAGTTAAATCCAAAATAATAAATCTTTATTCACATGGGCAGGGTTTCTGCGGTTTCTGCCCTGCCACAATGACACATTGGAATCTTTGCTAGGCCCTTAAGCTGAAGGAACACGAAGCCACTTTGTGGTTTGGAACTTGGTTTCAGGAAACTAGGTTTCAGGCCCCTGCATGGCACACAAGAGGAGACTTGGGTTTTGATAAAGCAGTTGCCTCAAACTAGGTCTCCCAGTCTCCTAGAACCAGGTTTCAAGCCACTGTTTCTGAAACCATGGCTTTGTGTTTCCTCAGCTTTAGACTTACAGTATTTCAGTAGTGGTGCTAGTGATGGCATTGCCAAGCCGAGGCCGTTTGAAGTGGCAGGAGTTGCCGTGAGAAGGCCGGGACTCCGGGAGGCCAGAAGTAGGTCAGTTTAGGGGATGTTGATCCCAAACAGTGTAGAGAGGGTTTGCATAGAGTAGTAGGTTCTGGAGCGGGACGTTTCTTTTAGTGGGATTGCACTCTCCATTTGTGTGGCAAACTTTTATTTTTTAGCTTTGCTTTCTTTTGTTTTCACCCAAATGCTTTCCTGATAAAATGAAAATATTAGTCGATATTTAAATATATCTGACACTTGCATCTGACATTTGGATTTTCCACTGATGAAAACGCAGATATAATTACATAAAGATTTTCAATAATTCATTAAAACACACTACTTTAATGTCCAAGACAAACCTGTTAAGGTATCAGGTACAGTACATCATTAAGGCAAATCACACTCTAGC
The DNA here is from genome assembly GCA_030684275.1 of Acipenser oxyrinchus oxyrinchus. NCBI lineage: Eukaryota > Metazoa > Chordata > Actinopteri > Acipenseriformes > Acipenseridae > Acipenser > Acipenser oxyrinchus. The sequence continues at coordinate 73,591,596 of CM060251.1, read as the reverse complement.
ATGTCATGTTCCGTAATGCTAATGAGCATTCTATTAAAGATCCGTTTTGTCATCATATACTACCCAAGGACAGTCATTAACCTTTACATTATACTGGAAACAAGGAAAATTAATCTCCTATCACGACATGGGTGGACAGGCTCCTGGACTGGGCCGGGGAGAATCCAGTTTTTGTTGTTCACGTAGGAACAAACGACAGGAGGCTCTGCAAAATAAATTTATAGAGCTAGGGCAAAGGATTAAAAGCAGAGCCTCTATGGTAGCTTTCTCAGAAATACTGCCAGTGCCACGCGCAGGGCCAAGACAACAGAAGTTTTAGCACGTGGCTAAAAAACTGGTGCAGGCAAGAGGGCCACAGGTTTATGGGGCTCATGGGGCGTGGCCTGTACAGGTGGGACGGGCTGCACCTGAACAAGAGGGGATCCAGTGCACTGGGGGAGACAGTTAAGAGAGTAATCAGGCAGAGTTTAAACTAGGAAATTGGGGGGCAGGGAGGCTAGAGCCAAGGGGAGCTACACTACAAACTACACAGCAAACAACAAAGTGCAACCAAATTGTTGCCGATGTTCATAAACTGAAATGCTTATATTTAAATGCAAGAAGCATAGAAATACATTTCTAGAATTAGAAGCCATAGTCAATGTGGATAACTATGACATTATTGGGATACCAGAATCCTGGTTAACTCCAAACGATGGAGACAAGTTTAACATGGAAAGATAGAAGTTAGTTAGGAAAGATAGACCCGCTAAAAGAGGGGGAGGGGTCGCAATATAGATTACAAATTACTTTGAATAGGAAATACTGGAAAGTAACGGCAACAACAATGAATCAATATACGTTACATTAAATGAAAACAAATCTAAAAGTTTAATAGTGGGAGTCTGTTATAGGCCCCCAAGTTCTGATGAATCATTAAAAAAAAACTTATGCAAGCATCAAAAAAAATAAGTAAGGAAGGCGACACCCTAATTATGGGAGACTTCAGCTTCCCAAACATAAACTAGAATCACATGACCTCAGACATGGGAATGATAAGAGTAAGTGTGAGATTGTTTCTTATCACAAATGGTGAATGCGCTGACTAGATACCATTCATGTAAGTAGATGTGGTATTAACAAACAATGAAGCAAGGATACACAATTTACAGGTAATAGAACCATAGGAATTAGTGACCATAATATGACCAAATCAAAGACAACTCATAAACTGAAATGCTTATATTTAAATGCAAGAAGCATAGAAATACAGTACTGTGCAAAAGTTTTAGGCAGGTGTGAAAATGTTGTAAAGTAAGAATGCTTTCAAAAATAGACATGTTAATAGATTATATTTATCAATTAACCAAATGCAAAGTGAGGAACAGAAGAAAATCTAAATCAAATCCATATTTGGTGTGACCACCCTTTGCCTTCAAAACAGCATCAATTCTTCTAGGTACACTTGCACAAAGTCAGGGATTTTGTAGGCATAGTCAGGTGTATGATTAAACAATTATACCAAACAGGTGCTAATGATCATCAATTCAATATGTAGGTTGAAACACAATCATTAACTGAAACAGAAACAAGCTGTGTAGGAGGAATAAAACTGGGTGAGGAACCGCCAAACTCAGCTAATAAGGTGAGGTTGCTGAAGACAGTTTACTGTCAAAAGTCATACACCATGGCAAGACTGAGCACAGCAACAAGACACAAGGTAGTTATACTGCATCAGCAAGGTCTCTCCCAGGCAGAAATTTCAAGGCAGACAGGGGTTTCCAGATGTGCTGTCCAAGCTCTTTTGAAGAAGCACAAAGAAACGGGCAACGTTGAGGACCGAGACGCAGTGGTCGGCCAAGGAAACTTACTGCAGCAGATGAAAGACACATTATGCTTACTTCCCTTCGCAATCGGAAGATGTCCAGCAGTGCCATCAGCTCAGAACTGGCAGAAAACAGTGGGACCCTGGTACACCCATCTACTGTCCGGAGAAGTCTGGTCAGAAGTGGCCTTCATGGAAGACTTGCGGCCAAAAGCCATACCTCCGACGTGGAAACAAGGCCAAGCGACTCAACTATGCACGAAAACACAGGAACTGGGGTACAGAAAAATGGCAGCAGGTGCTCCGGACTGATGAGTCAAAATTTGAAATATTTGGCTGTAGCAGAAGGCAGTTTGTTCGCCAAAGGGCTGGAGAGCGGTACACGAATGAGTGTCTGCAGGCAACAGTGAAGCATGGTGGAGGTTCCTTGCAAGTTTGGGGCTGCATTTCTGCAAATGGAGTTGGGGATTTGGTCAGAATTAATGGTCTCTCAATGCTGAGAAGTACAGGCAGATACTTATCCATCATGCAATACCATCAGGGAGGCATCTGATTGGCCCCAAATTTATTCTGCAGCATGACAACGACCCCAAACATACAGCAAAAGTCATTAAGAACTATCTTCAGCGTAAAGAAGAACAAGGAGTCCTGGAAGTGATGGTATGGCCCCACAGAGCCCTGATCTCAACATCATCGAGTCTGTCTGGGATTACATGAAGAGAGAGAAGCAACTGAGGCTGCCTAAATCCACAGAAGAACTGTGGTTAGTTCTCCAAGATGTTTGGGCCAACCCACCTGCCGAGTTCCTTCAAAAACTGTGTGCAAGTGTACCTAGAAGAATTGATGCTGTTTTGAAGGCAAAGAGTGGTCACACCAAATATTGATTTGATGTAGATTTTTCTTCTGTTCACTCACTTTGCATTTTGTTAATTGATAAATATAAACTATTAACATGTCTATTTTTGAAAGCATTCTTACTTTACAGCATTTTTTTCACACCTGCTAAAACTTTTTGCACAGTACTGTACATTTCTAGAATTAGAAGCCATAGTCAAAGGAATGCAAGAGGAGCTTGTAAACATACACTGAGATAGAATACTACTAGATAATGAAGTTGAAAACAATTGGATTAGATTTAGGGATATAATGTTAGCAATGCAGGTTAAATGTATTCCAAAAATGAGAAAAGGTAAACTTAAGAAAAAGAAACCACGATGGGTGAATCAATAGCTAGTAGATAGCAAACTTAATCCAAAAGTGTTTTTTCAATATGTTATTGCTAAAAGGAAACTAAAAGAGGAAGCCAGTAGTTTACGTGACAGCAATGGTAATTTAGTGACTAAAGACCACCAAAATCTCAGATGTACTGTACTTAGTCAATACTTTGTACAAGTATTTACAAAGGAGCATTTATACAATATACCAAAGTTAACAGAATGTACACAAACATAATTACCAGAGTTTGTTATAAATGAAAATAAAGTACTAATGGAGCTAGCAGCACTTAAAATAAACAAATCCCCAGGGCCTGATAGAATCTGTCCAGGGGTCCTCAGGGAAACAGAGAACAGATTTTTTAAACCAATGTGTTATATATTCAACAAATATATAAATAAAGGAGCCATCCCACTGGACTGAAATTGGCAATGTTGTTCCTATATTTAAAAAGGGAGATACATGTGACCCTGGGAACTACAGACCTATACATTTAACATCAATCATATGCAAAATCATGGAAACTATAATAAGGACCAAAATGGAGGAATATTTATATAATAACAACATTATAGGAGACAGCCAACATGGCTTTAGGAAGGGTAGATCTTGTTGAACTAATTTACTAGATTTCTTTCAGGAGGTGACTTCTAGAGTGGACAAGGATAGTGCGTATGACATCATCTACTTAGATTTTCAAAAAGCATTTGACAAAGTACTGCATGAAAGGCTATATCTAAAGATTAAATCAGTAGGAATAAATGATAAAGTAGCAGCATGGATTCACAACTGGTTACAAGATAGAAAAGCAGAGAGTTATAATTAGAGGCCAGGCATCAAACTGGAGTAACGTAACACGTGGGGTACAACAGGGATCAGTATTGGGACCACTGCTATTCTTAATCTATCTAAATTACTTGGACCAAGAAATAATCAGTAAACTATGCAAATTTGCAGATGACACAAAACTGGGAGGGGTAGCCAACTCTCATAATACAAGTACTTTAATAATACAAAGAGATTTAGTCAAGATTCAAGCTTGTGCTGACACATGGCAGATTCAATTTGATGTGAATAAATGTAAAGTCTTGCATATAGGGAGCAAAACCATTAGAGGCAAGTACAACATGAATAGTAACGAAGTAGAGGAAGCTATGTACGAAAAGGACTGGGGGGTCGTAGTGGATGAATCTCTTAAGCCAACTAGACAGTGTGGAGAAGCTATAAAAAAAGGCAACTAGAATATTAGGTTATATAGCCAAGCCAGTTGAATTCAAACCTAGAGAAGTTACATTAATTATACAATGCACTGGTACGACCACACCTACAATACTGTGTCCAGTTCTGGACCCCATATCATAAGAAAGACATTGAGGCATTGGAGAGAGTACAGAGGAGAGCAACACGACTAAGTCCAGGATTGAAGGGCATGTCATAAGGTTTGAAAGAGCTGAATTTGTATAGCCTAGACAGGAGAGCCAGAGGTGACTTAATAAAGGTATTTAAAATGATCAATGGGGTTAACAAAGTAACTGCTGAGATTTATTTTTCACAGGACACAGAGAACAGAACCAGGGGCCACTGGTGGAAGCTGATGAAGGGCATATTCAGAACCGAGGGGAGAAGGAGCTTTTTCATGGAAAGGGAGGTGAACCATTGGAACAGGCTGCTGGACAGAGTTGTTGAAACAGAGACTGTCAGATCCTTCAAGAATAGACATGAACAATACTGTATAACCCTCTCTATGACCATGATAAGACCTTTAGCTTGCCGTCTGGAGGAAGGGCGGTCTATTTAGCCACTGATTATCAGAGGTTTCATTTTCCCTGCTAACCTGAGTGCTAACGGACCAGGTTGGCATCAAAATGGTCTTTTCTCATTCTAGAATTTCTTATGTAAACTTTTTAATTTTTTTTTTTTTTTACAAATCACTGTCATCTCAGTGTATTATTTTTAGATATATTATTTACATACCTTTGTCTTTTGTATGTGGCATTTATATGACTGATGCCTTTTTATTATAAGACAAAAGACATCGATAAGTCTGGGTTCTTGTTTCCGTCGCTTTTTTATTTTATTTTTTGGTGGTTAAATGAGGCAGGCTGCACTCATGGTCCTTCAACACAACTTAAACTTCTTGTCAACCCATTGTAAGAAAGCTGCACATTATCAAGAGCCGTGCAAGGCCAAATTGGAATGCAAAGAGAAATATTTCAATATGCCCTGCCATATTTTAACATTAAATTAGGTCATTTGCATTTGGCAGGAGAATTTCTCTGCCTAAAAGAAAACTACATGCAAACCCAAATGACCCAAAAGTTACTACCAAAATAGCGTGACAAAAACCACATCAATGTAAAACAGGTAAAGTTGCAATACGACGTTTGTGTACTAGTATTATTTTTGTCTGATTAATATTCTTAACAGTCTATTCCAAAAGGTAGTCATTTTACAGCCCCTGAAAATGACAATGCCAAGCTGCAGATATTTTCTTGATAGTTAAAAACATCATACGAAAATATGTTCCATCCCATTCCTAGCAATTCCTCCTTCTACCATGTACTAATTCAAGCTGAATATTTTATAGCCTTCCATTTGCAGATCAGTACCATTCATTTTAGAAATTATGAGAAGGTGCATGCTCTTGCAGTGGCAGATATTTCTTAAAAGTCACAATACAGACATTTGAAGGGAAATTGTTATTTTATTTAGAAAAACAATTGTTGAATTATTGTACAAGGTGAAATGTGTCAGAGATTCTGTTTATTTGGGGATTTTTAATCTGACCAATGACAATATACACTATTAAAATATTAGTTCTTTCAATGTAAAGAAGTTTGAGATTGGGTATAGTAAAGAAGGAGCACTAACAGGTTAGTTAATAGGGTGCTCAATCAGCCAAGCCACAAGTACAATTGGCAACATAAAGCAATTCCCATTTGTTTAAAAACATTAAAAGATCATTTCAACTAAACTCTGTTCAGGGTTCTCATTCAAAATGTGGACCGTTCTGCACAGATAAGATCCATAATCTGTCTGTCACACTGCCGATAATACTTTTAACATCTACCCCCTTTCCACTGGCATATCCAAGCCGTGAGTGCCCCAGGCCCTCGCAGCTTAGCAGGGCCAGGGGCGGGGGTCATGATTTTCATCATTACGTTGCGGTGTCTAAAGCTGAGTACCTTGCTCGTCAGATACCAATGACTGCTTTCTTCTGAGAAGCATTCACCAATGACTGCTTTCTTCTGAGAAGCATTCACCAATGACTGCTTTCTTCTGAGAAGCATTCACCAATGACTGCTTTCTTCTGAGAAGCATTCACCAATGACTGCTTTCTTCTGAGAAGCATTCACCAATGACTGCTTTCTTCTGAGAAGCATTCACCAATGACTGCGTTCTTCTGAGAAGCATTCACCAATGACTGCTTTCTTCTGAGAAGCATTCACCAATGACTGCTTTCTTCTGAGAAGCATTCACCAATGCTTCTTATTTTGCTGACATGCTGGCAAATCTGCAGTCAATCACTTTGTCTTGGATCAATTCCAGAAGGGCAGTAGCTTACAGCTAACTAATATTCACCCTTTAACATAAATAATAGGCAGGAGCATGGCCTTAGAGGCAGGAGCATAGTCTTAGATCTCTTCATACCCTTTCTATTAATAATAATTTTGCATCATTTGAACAGACCTCTAAGGCAGAAATGTAATCTGCCTTGACACACTTTTACCATTACCTGCAGGTACGGGACTTAAGAAAAAAAATCCCCTCTTGCCTCCCGAGTCTTACATAGACTCATTACTCAGGTTGAAGCCCGATTATGAGGGAATGATATCTGAAATGTATAAGACTATTCTCTCTCTGCTTGTCCCTTCATTATCCACCTTGGACGTATCCTGTGACACATGTAAACAGGTCCCTGCCTCTTTTATTCATATGCTTTGGTCCTGTCCCAGGTTGATCCCTTTCTGAGACCCTCTCTCACACTTTGGGTATCCCCTTGACCCCATGCCTCTCCCTGCTCTTTTTGGGGTGGTGTTGGATGTTTCAATGCCTCCAATAAAATATGACACCCTAGCCTTTGCCACTTTGTTAACTAGGTGATTCGTCCTGCAGAACTGGAAACAAACTGTCCAACCCTCACATCTCCATTGGATCAGAGAAATTATGTACTTTAATAAATTAGAAAAATATATACATACTTCTTTCTTTTAATTGCTAATTTCTCTTTTATTTCTGTAAGTTTATTAGTTGCTTTTTTCTTCCATTGCTGTATAGTGATCTGTTAATAACAACACAACTTCAATAAACAGAATTGTAAAAATAAATAAATAAATAAACTAATAATGAAAAAGCTAGAAAAGGTACAGTAGACAGAATAAAAAGACACTGCATATAAAACAAACACACATATACAGTACATGTATTGTACTGGTAAACACTTCTGCTCTATCATCTATTAATAAATAGTCGGATATAGTTGCTCTTGATGGATGATGTTCTACTCTTTAATGACTAGTCTCAAGTTCAGCAGCATGTTGAAGCTTGGGTGAATGTCTTTTAAAGTTAATGTAAAGTACTAGCTGTGTTCTATGGGATTCTTGTTAGGGGATTGAATGAGTGAGTGACCAGAATGGATTGGGTGACATCTTGGCAGAAATTGTTTACAATTTCCTGTACTGTAGTTGGGATGTATGGGGTGCTTTGACGGACCAGTCGCAAATTAAAGCTTTGGTTTCTGTGAGAAATGGCTTTTGACTTGCAGATATACTAAGATAACTGAATAACAGAGATGCCTTCTGACTGGCGCCACTGATATTCCAGAGATGTAACCGGTTATCTTTGGTTTCCCTTCACTCACTGTCTTTTCAGTGATTAACTTGTGGGACCTGGCCTGCCTTGACAGGTGGCTGTGGTTGTTTTTCTACTTCTATGGAACTGGCAGATTGCATGTTGATATGGTAACTATCATTTGTGTTCTGTAGATACTTCCATTTGCAATGACATTAGCCATTGCAAGTGTATTTACAGACAGATGGGCAGCATTTTATTTTCTGTGGTATTTGCATAACTACATGTGCATCCCAACTGTCTGCAAACCTGTTAATCGATTATTTATTTATGAACAGTCTGTGTACAATATATAGATGTGGACATTTCCATGTGAGAATGTGATAGAATGGAGAAAATAGATGATAGAATGGAGAAAACTATGGGCCAGGATTGGTGGTCCAATTAATTAATTATTCAATGTAGTTTAACTAAGGCAGGTGTGTTTAAAAGGCTGCAATAGCCTGTATGTTAGGAATGAGCGCCAGTAGATGGCTACAGAAAGCAGCCAAAAAGTTTGACTGTATATTGTTATTATTTGTTAAGATATTTTATTTGTTTTATTTTAGTTAAATAAAATAACTATGCCATCACTATTTTAAATGGATGCCTATTTTCCTTCCTTTTGTCTGATCTCTACCTTAATACACACCTCTACAGTGTGTACTGAAAAAGCATCACAAGTTGTGTTTGAGTTTGTAGAAAGAATTCTGCTTGTATCCTTATGGAGATTCATTATTGGTGCACAGTTCTGGTTTGAGCCGGTTTCTATATGATCATTCCTTTCACTAAGCGACTTGAGAGATATTGAGAACCAATAGTAAACCGTAATAGTATTTAGACTACAAGTTGCCTGCATGTGAATTCTGAAGGTCTGTATTTGAATGTAAACTGCAGAAATTGTACTTTAAATAATAGCCACAGCAGAAATTGTATTTCAAATAAGACAATTCTGGCACAATATACTGTTACTCTTAAATATTGAATGCTCAGTGATCAGGAATGGGCATGATGTCCTTCAGGTACAGCATCCAATTATTTTAACAAATACTTTTTTATTAAATCAGTGTACAGGGCTTTGAAGAGTGAATGTTGATCTCAATATTCAATAGTCAAAAGTCAAGCCGCACAGCAAACTCTTATCTGGTCATTCTAAAGTACGTAAAGAATGTGTCATTATCTAGTTTAAGCTGTTGGACCAGTCGATGATATTCCCCCAGCATGTTTCTGCTTTTTAAGATATTATGGACCCAAAATCGATGACTGTGACAGCTTTTACGCCGCCGATGTGCCACATATAATAATAATATCTCTTCGTCACTGTCCGCCATCTCGACTTCTTGTGCATCCCAGGTTTGCCGTTTCTTGCGTTCTAATTAAGTCAAGTCAGTCGAATGAAATCCAGCGACAGGAAGCAAACCACAGTTCGCAGGATATCAGCACCCCTGTCATAGATGTGAGGAGGACTTGCATGGACACAGTTAGTGATGAACCTAATGATCCTTGTGAACCCGGTCAGACAAACCAGCGTAAGAGAGGAAAGAACCTCAACGGGCACAAGCCTGGAGTTAAATGGCCAAGAGCCTGTGAGAAAACTGCATGGAACACAGTAAACACAGATCTCTGCTTTGCATTGGAAAGGTTAAGTGGAACAGTTGAAAAGAAACTGGATAAATTTGGGGACATCATCTACGCATATGGAAGCGAGAGGTTTGGAGTTGAAAAAAGGAAGGAAAAAGTACAAACTATTCCTGGAAAGTCTAGACGGCAGCAGGAGATTGAACGCTTAGTTAGAGAAAGGAGACAGCTGAGGAAGCAATGGAGAAGAGCAGAAGAAAGTCAGAAGGAGGGACTCAATCTCTTACAAAGGGTCATAAAAGATAAGCTTGCAACATTGCGCAGAGCTGAGCGCCTACGGAAACGCTACAAAAAGAAGGAGGCGCGAGAACTAACTTTATAAAGACCCGTTCAAATTTGTAAAGAAGTTATTCACCAGTGAGAAGAATGGCACTAAAAGCATCTAAGTTTGAGTTGGAGAGATATTTGGAGGAAACGCATACAGATTCAAAAAGGCAGGAGCCTATGTCAATTCCTTCAGACATCCCACCTATCAATCCACCAGAATACCAAATGGAGGACTGTGCACCTAAGTGGAAAGAAGTAGAGCAAGCTGTGAAAAAGCAAGGGCTTCATCATCTCCAGGGCCTAATGGAGTTCCGTACAGAGTGTACAAGAGTGCTTCAGGAGTTCTACGAATCCTGTGGAAACTGATGAAAGTAGCATGGGAAAAACAGGTTGTACCAAGAGCATGGCGCCGAGCAGGTGGAGTCTTTATACCTAAAGAAAAAGATTCTAGCAGCACTAGTCAGTTTCGCCCTATTTCCTATTAAACGTAGAAGGCAAGATTTTCTTCAGCATTATTGCTCAGAGATTGTCAACTTACCTATTAAAGAACTGCTTCATTGACACTTCAATACAAAAGCGGGTATTCCAGGTTTCCCAGGATGCTTAGAACACATCAATGTGATCTGGCAACAAATTCAATCAGCTAAAAAGGAGAGGAAGGAGCTCCATGTGACATTCCTGGATTTGGCTAATGCATATGGTTCAGTGCCACATGAACTTCTTTGGGCAGCATTTGATTTTTCAGTGTACCAATGACAATAACAAATCTAGTGAAAGCCTACTTTGGAGATTTGCAATTTAGTTTTCAACTTCAGAATTCAGCACTACATGGCAATGCCTAGAAGTTGGAATAATGGCAGGATGCACCATTTCTCCACTGGCTTTTACCATGGCAATGGAAGTAATCATTAGGGCATCAAAATGGGTAGTGGGAGGAGAGCGCTTGGCTTCTGGAATACGACTACCACCAATTCGAGCATACATGGATGACATGACAACCATGACTACAACAGTAGCCTGCACTAATCGGTTATTGGGCAAATTAACCAATAACATTGAATGGGCACGAATGCAATTCAAGCCCACAAAATCAAGGAGCATCAATATAATTAAAGGTAAAGTAGTAGATAAAACGTTCTTCATTAATGGTGAGGCAATACCAACAGTGTCGGAGAAGCCAGTGAAGAGTCTTGGGAGATGGTACGACGGGGATCTAAAGGACACAGTTCGTGTGGGAGAAGTTAGACAACAAGCTGTGGAAGGGTTGAAGAGTATAGACAGCAGCGCTTTACCAGGCAAACTAAAACTCTGGTGCTTTCAGTTTGGCCTACTGCCAAGGTTGCTGTGGCCACTGACTGTGTACGAGGTTTCTTTGACAACAGTAGAGAAGCTGGAAGCTTTAATCAGTTCACACATCAGGAAATGGTTGGGAGTTCCACGCTGCCTCAGCAGAGTGGGACTTTATGGTAAAGGAATACTGCAGCTACCTGTCTCCGCTCTAACCGAGGAGTTTAAGTGCGCCAAGGTCCGACTGGAAATGACATTAGTAGAGTCACGCGACAAATGCGTAAGGGAGGCAGCACCTGTGTTGAAAACTGGAAGAAAGTGGGCAAAGAAAGCTGTGGAGGATGCAAAGGCTGCCCTTCGAATTGGTGATATCATGGGGCAAGTTCAGCATGGAAGAGGGGTCTTGGTCTCAGTTCAGCTCCTCCTACATGGCACAAGGCAGCCCCAGCGCAACGGAGGAAGCTTGTAGTCAACAAGGTGCAAAAGCAGGAGGAGAGGATGAGGTGTATAAAGGCCATTTCCCAGGGCAAGCAGGGAGAATGGATGAGGTGGGAGAGTGTGGAACAACGCAAGATTGGCTGGCAAGACCTATGGTCAATGGAACAGAGCAGGATCAGTTTCCTTATAAGGTCAACATATGATGTTCTCCCATCACCACAGAACCTAAACCTCTGGGTAGGAGAGGATCCCTCATGTCCTTTGTGTTCATCACCTGCAACATTAAGGCACATTTTGACAGGATGTAAGGTGGCTCTTAGCCAAGGACGGTTTACTTGGCGCCATGACCAGGTGCTGCGATGTTTGGCCTTAGCATTGGAAGACAAGCGTAACATGACCAATAAGTTGCCACCTGTTCCATCAAAACATTACACAACATTCCTCCGCCCAGGAGAGCAACCACCAAGAAAAGGTGTTAAAACCAATCCTCGCCCAGGACAACTGGAAGCTGCTAGAGACTGGAAAATGCTGGCAGATGTTGGTCAACGGCTTATTTTTCCACCTGAGATTGCCACCACAACCCTTCGACCAGATATTGTCTTGTGGTCTGGATCAGCACGCCTTGTTCACCTGGTAGAGTTAACAGTGCCATGGGAGGATGCTGTAGATGAGGCGATGAGAGGAAGAAACTGCGGTATGCTCAACTAGCCACTGAAGCGGAACAGCGAGGATGGAGAGTCTGGGTTTACCCAGTGGAAGTGGGATGTCGAGGATTTGTGGCACACTCTACAACCCGGTTTCTCAGAGATGTCGGATTCAATGGCCAAGAGTTGCGTCGCACAGTGAAGAACTTATCTGAAGCAGCAGAGAGGAGCAGCAACTGGCTGTGGTTGAGACGGAAAGATTCTGGCTGGGGATCTCAAGCACAATAGAAAGAAAGAAAGGCTGATGTACAGGTAAGTAAGCTGGGCTGAGTTGAGTGGGGGACGGAGGGGGGTGATGCTGGGACGCCAGAATCACCGTCGAGCCCTCTTGAGGTGTTGTGGGCTAGTCGACGAAACACCGAGGATGGAAGGTGCCCACTTGAAGACCCCAGAGATGTATCCTACTTAGCTTAATCCAGACGGTTGTCATGCTGATGCGCTGGGGAGACCGCACTATGGTTGATCCCCGGAGCCAGCATCGCAGCCGTTGTGTGTGCTGATGCGCTAGGGAGGCAAAATAAGCTGATCCCTGGAGCCAGCATTACACTTCAGCCATCAACACCAGACAGAAGGATATCTATATCATCATATGGAAGGAAGCGCAAATGGATGGAGACACATATGGATCACATTAGTTTACTGTGAAGCTACGTCTTAGTTGGTGCTTATCTTGGCGAGAGCCAAGTTCAAATCAGCATGAAGTTTTAACATCTACTCTCATGTAATGGAAATCATTTGAACGCCTTTGGTGTGAAAGCAACTTGACGGCGTCATAATACGCTGGACACTGATGCTTTGACGCAACGCGCTCAGTGTGAAAAGACCTTAAAGTAGCGCTCTGCCGCGGCACAAATTCTACCCCATCCCGAATGTATTAACTGGCCCAAAATTAATGAGGCACGGCACAAACTGACACATTTAAATGCTTAAATGCGCTGCACTGGTGCTCCAAATAGGATGCAGGTAGCACAGATTAACAGACAAATCTGAAAAATAGTGCCTCCCCAAACTGAACAATAGGTAGGTCATTTGGAGAAGCAGAAATGGCAGCTCAGAATGGGCTAACCTGTAAATAAAATGTACAGGTCTTAACCCACTAAAGCCCGGGCAGCTCATCTGGAGAGGGAGAAATGACCCGTGTTGACTAAGTGTCATGACTTTATATTATATTATTATTATACGATGGCTAAAACCAAATATACATAATGTACAAACAATTGTACATTATGAAATAGCTGGTATCGAGATATAATTTCATCCTCAGGGACAGGGCCCGATTAACCTATACGCAAATTATGCTATAGCCCACACATGGTTGTTTGAGACATTTTACAAAAAAACTGCATGTGGGCAGGCGGGCCCACACACACACAGCAAGAGAGGCGCGCAGAAGCTTGCTTTCAGTTCAATGTTTTCTTTTATAACGGCTAGGTATTCCTTCTCAATTACAGCATAACTGGTCTCTGAGTCTCTCACGCAAGCAGCTTCCTGCTAAGGTACAATGCCAAATGCTCCACGCCCTCTATTATCTGGGATAGATCTGTCCCTAGTCCTACGTCAGAGGCAGGATAAAATGTATGAATCATGCTCAATTCACTTATTAATTCATTTCAGTTTTAGGGCCAATTTAAAAACCTGTCCAGTCTCAAATGTGCACAGTATGCCTCTTTACATTTTAGAAACTTTCCTTTTTAATTAGGTTGGAATTCTAGAAAAAAAAACGCATGTAAAGATAAACGTGTACAATGCGGGAGGCTGAAGGAAATTCAAATGTAGATGTCTGCAGCCGACAAGAAGAGTTTGAGTCCAAAGTGTTTGTTTCTCTCCCTTTACAGCTACAAAAAAAGAAGTAAAAGGACAGAAAAGTTATTCCCTTTTTTAAATTGAATGCAATGCTACTACTGGTCTGTAGAAGGAATCTACGAACAGGTTTGGAAAAAAAACAAACATTGTTTTTGTTTTGCTATATACCAATATAATTCTGCTGCTATTGTACAATAGCTGCTGGGCTTTCTGGTAAACTAACAAAATCACTGACCCATTATCCCCAGAGGATGTTATATGCACTTATTAATGCTTTTGTACCTTACTGTCTGGGACTGACGCTTTTTTTTATGTCTGTGATCTATATTGCATCATATCGATCGATATCGATAATAATTTCCATATCGCGATATCGTGGTATTAAAGAAAAATTCACGTAAACTCGCAGATATACTTTTTATTGCTAATACTGCTAAAAATACAAACGCGTTATAATCAAGTTTATTATTTAAACATTTTATTTCATTGATTGCTGTTTTTCTTTTTCTTAATACCCTTAACAAATGTATTTCAAACACTCAATAGCTATAAATCAAGAAAAACAACAAATCCACAACCTGTGTATCCTGTCTCATATACTCTACTCTCGTTTCTTCACCTGTTTCCTCTCTCCAGCCCTGTTATATATATATATATATATATATAAGTTGCATCCCATTGTACTGAGAGAGTTTACGGAATTATGAAAAGCAATACCAATTATTATTTTAATGTTTATGTCTCTCTTTTTTTTGCTTTTTTTTTAAATTTAATAGTTGCCAATTATTTTTGTTATTATTTTCTCCCAATTTAGAATATCCAATTATTATTTAAACTCAGCTCACCACTACCACCCCTGTGCTGACTCGGGAGCGGCGAAGATGAACACATGCTGTCCTCCGAAGCGTGTGCTGTCAGCCGACCGCTTCTTTTCACTCTGCAGGCCAGGCTATAGGGCGCATCCTGCACTCCACGCAGAATGTCTTTTACTGGATGCGCCACTCGGAAGCCCCTGTCTCTCTCTCTCCCTCTTTCTTTTCTCCTGTCCCACAACAATCTGTAAATAAAATCATTATTATCTGCTCTGGAAAGTGTTTTGAACTGGAGGCTCCCAAGAGGTTAAAAAAGCATAAGATGTTGTATCTGTTGTAGCGTGTATCTGAAACATAGTATCCTTTTATGTAAAATTCTTTGCTTTTTCTTTCCTCTAACCTTGTTAGTTAGGTTCAGCAGAGTGGAGGCATCACCATTTTGTTATCTCCAGTTTGCATGGTTTGGTTCCACTGGGCTAGATTTTCACATGTTATAGGCCAGAGAATTTGGAGAGGGAAATACACCTCACTTACCTTATTGCTTACCTATACAGAACCAGGTCCCATAGCTTTCCCTGAAGAGAAAAATAATCATATGGGAGAAGTGGGGTCACAAGACCAAGGAACAAGGTCAGAGCTTCAACCTATAGCCTATATCATTACCATTCATTTGCTCTTTTCAGTCCTGTTGCTTTATCAAGTTCCACGTTTTCTCCCTTAGGATGAGGTATAAAACTGAAATTGACAGCCTTTCATCCACTTAACCTTGTGAAATAATCTCAATATCTTGCATATCAGTAATTAAAAATCAATTATGTTTTAAATGTTAAAACCCTGACCTTCAGCTGCAGTACCCCCATTATATCACTGCACAAACCTTGGTTACTCATTTCTTCAAGTTGTACAATTCATATTTTGCAGTCAGACATTGTAGAGTTCATTTAGCGTATGTTATTTTAAAAGAGTAGCTTTTAAGCACAGTACTGATGTAAGTAAGGTTTACAGTGAGTGAAGCATCCTCACACAAGTCATCAGTAAAGAATGAAATCAACATGAATGATTGTACTGTAGCACTGAAAGACAACAACAACAAAAGAAAAACTGCAGTTACACAAGGTTTATAGCCCAATTGTGGAGGTAGTCAAGTGAAGTGCACGTAGGTAGGCAGAGACAGAAGAATTCAATGCAATCCCACATCTTTTATTTGATGGAAACAAGAACTGAACTCAAACAATTAGAACTTATACATAGTTACAAAGAGAACTCCTGGGAGCAAGATAACTTAGCTAACAACCAAAACAGCAAGCCAGGCATACCCGAGTTGCCAATTGAAAAGGCAAGTTACTAAGTTTGAGATACAAAAAAAAAATCATATATATATATGGTTCAGAAAGACAGAAAATATATCTACCTATGACACGGGGGCAAATGTACAAAATGGTATTATGGGCAGAGTTAAAGAATGCTTTGATCTTGTGTGGGCCCCTAAAACCTCAGGGCCCAGAACAAATGTCCCAAAAGTTCCTCCAGTCTCAAATGCAGAAAGAAACAAAAGAATCCACTTCTTAGTTACCTTTATTGTAGCTTAGGAGTTACACATAACTCGGTTTCCCTCCCTTGGTGTACATAGGAGTTTGAGCATAAAGTAGCCACAGCGCTAAAGTAAATGAGTCGCGTATCAGTAAGACAATACGTCCTCCCTCTCCACCGAAGTCTTCTTCTCTCCTTTAATTGACGTGATCTCCAGTACTCAGAACGAGGCATTGCTGTTCTTAAAGGTACAACACTCAAAACAGGACAAAATAATCATCACACTACTATCAGACCTTTATCGAAGTGTCAGATACAGTGTTTTTCTGTGAAAATTCAAAGGGGGGTGTTTAACATTTAAAAGCATGCGCTATGTATCACTGATGTTTCTCATCTTTGCCCAACCCCCGTTTGTGTTTATATTTCAGTTATACTTCATGCCATCTGATCACGCTGTGTCTTCTTTGGCACAGTATTGTTATTCGTGCCGTTGCTGTGTGTTGCTCAGTCCACTGTCAAGTTTTGCAAGGTCATCTAGATACAGTAGATGCGGACCTATGGTGACACCATGCTTTTTCATGGCTGGATGATGCAATTCACAGCTCATTTTTAGATCAAGTCGGTAGCTATTACACACAGCACTGATTGGGCTTGAGGCTACTCTAATGCAGGAGAACACAGAGCTGCCACCAATGTTGTATTGTTCTGTATAAATGCTGACAAAGCACCATCATCTGTAACTATTTTATGTCACAACTGCTGTAGATTGAATAAAACAAAACAAAATCTAATGGTGATGTACCATCACTAAAAACATTACATGAACATGATCATATCAAGCCAAAAAAAAAATGCTGATCTGTACCATATAAATTTGTCAAAACAAGTTACATGCATTTTTTAATTTTTTTTTTTACAATGAAAGTCAATCAGTATCGTTTACATGACAAAGCGTTTTCCGAAAACTGAATCAGAAAACTGATTTTCTTAAAACGTCACTTATCTGTGTTTACATGATTAACGATAGAGAATCTAATTAGAATTCAACTGTATACATGGATTGAAGTTTTCGGAAAACGCAGGATATTTTCGCATGCAAAGTACTGTAGTAGCCTACGTACGATTTGAAGACCTGACATTTCTGCGATAGAATGGAGACCAATCCAATACAGTGGTTTATCGAAGTGTCAGGTCTTAAATTCAAAGATCTATATTACTATTAGATCTATATTATTATCTATATTATATTGTTCTATATTACCAGTTTCTTATTTTGCAGACATTATTTTAAATTATCACGTCATTTTAAAGCTGGAATACATTTGCTGCTTCAGTATGGGGTATTAACAAATACATACAGACTTTAACACATACATTACTTTATCCCTAACTAGACAAATGGATGCATGCAGACTGACTACAGATTATTATTATTTTCTCTGTTTTTTAAAACCACGTGCAGGAATGAAGGTCAAAGTTTGCACATGTGCAGTACACTATCAGAATAAGTTTTCCGAAAAGTGCGTTTTCATGACATGCATTTTGTTAGTTTTCGAATTTAATCGGAAATTTCTAGGTGCTGTTTTCTGAAAACTGACTTTTGCAATATTCCGATACATTTTATGAAAACTGTGTTTACATGACTTTTGATATCGGAATTCGTTTTCGGAAGACTTAGTTTTCTGAAAAATATCGTAATTCATATGCTCATGTAAACGCACTGAATGTTAGGCTCCCTTGTGGAATGCAGTGGGCAGATTAGTTTTGCACCATCAAGGGAGTGGGAAACTGCCTTAAAGTGGGGGACTTAACCAAATTGTGCACTGTATCTAATCTAAAAAAAAATAAAAAAAATAAAAAAACACACAACTGTTGTAATTACACTTGCACTGTAGCACTTGTTGCCGATGTAAGTCAAGGGAGAGAGAGAGCATGTAAACCGCAGGTCTTCTCTTATTGAATGTTTTAATTAACAAACCTAAAAAAGTGACAGAAAGAATGACAACAAATTATACACTGTGAACAATTTTTACAAGGATAATTTTAAAGGCAACATTAGCGGAAATATAATTTCCTGTTTACTTAGGTAATACAATGCAGCATCCAAAAAATAAATCTGCTTACACACTGCTGATAACCGGTGCTCTTAACAAGACTGTCTGAAATGTCAGTATGAATAAGCATCACATGTTAAAGGGGAGTATTTGTCACCAGTGACGAATTCTATCAATAGGGGTTTAAATAATTTGTTGCACTTAATTGTCGAGTTAATTGAATTACAGTAACCAGTCGCGTATCCGACTGCAGTGGGACCAGAGTAAGGGCGGATAAATGAATCTTGTTTTAAATACCATTATACACAGCTGTAACAATTACTATATTCACACCATTATTTTGAGATTCAGCTTTTCAATAAGCCTGACTTCTATTATATGTAAACTTATGGAAACTATAATAAGATCCAAAATGGAAAATTACCTGTATGGTAACTGTATCCTGGGAGACAGTCAGCATGGTTTTAGGAGAGGGAGATCCTATCTAGCTAACCTGCTTGACTTTTTTGAGGATGCAACATCGACAATGGATAATTGCAAAGCATATGAAATGGTATATTTAGATTTCCAGAAAGCTGTTGACAAAGTCCTGTATAAAAGATTAATTCTCAAACTGAACGCAGTAAGGATTCAAGGAAATGCATGCACATGGATTAGGGAGTGGTTAACATGTAGAAACAGAAAGTACTGATTAGAGGAAAAACCTCAAAATGGAGCGAGGTAACCAGTGGAGTACCACAGGGATCAGTACTAGGTCCTCTGCTATTCCTAATCTACATTTATTAATGACTTAGATTCTTGTATAGTTAGCAAACTTATTACATTTGCAGACGACACAAAAATAGGAGGAGTGGCAAACACCGTTACAGCAGCAAAGGTCATTCAAAATGATCTAGACAGCATTCAGAACTGGGCAGACACATGGCAAATGACATTTAATAGAGAAAAGTGTAAGGTACTGCACGCAGGCAATAAAAATGTGAATTATAAATACCATATGGGAGATACTGAAATTGAAGATGGAATCTACAACAAAGACCTAGGAGTTTATGTTGACTCAGAAATTTCTTCATTGTGGGGAAGCTATAAAAAAGGCCAACAAAATGCTTGGATATATAGTGAAAAGTGTTGAATTCAAATCAAGGGAAGTAATGTTAAAACTTTACAATGCATTAGTAAGACCTCATCTAGAATATTGTGTTGAGTTCTGGTCACCTCGCTACAAAAAGGATATTGCTGCTATTGCGTTTTCGATACTAATGCTGCAATCATAGTGTCTCCAAGACAGTATTGTTATAATTATGCTTATATAGTATAACTATGATTTTTTAAATTTTATTTAAGAGTTGGTGCTACTGTACGTTACCTTAGGAGGGGGACTGGTAACTGAGATACTGCTGTTAAAGAGTAGTACATTGGGGCAGTGACATATTGCTTGTGAAGTGGGAATGGCTAGGTTTCAAGAGTGTCTGGTTACATACCGTGAATCTAGAAGATTAAAATTACTGTAACTGGGTTGTTATGCAATATTGTTAAATGTAAACTGTGTTAATTATTTTGTACTCTGTAATAAACATTGACATAATTTTACTTATTATTTTTATTATTTAGCAGACACCTTTATCCAAGGCGACTTACAGAGACTTGGGTGTGTGAACTATGCATCAACTGCAAAGTCACTTACAATTACATCTCACCCAAAATACGGAGCACAAGGAGGTTAAGTGACTTGCTCAGGGTCACACAATGAGTCCGTGGCTGAGGTGGGATTTGAACCAGGGACCTCCTGGTTATAAGCCCCTTTCTTTAACCACTGGACCACACAGCCAGCCTACTTACCTGACTGGTGGTTCCCGTATGTGGTTTGGGGTGGTCCAACAGAATCTAAAAAAAACCTGTGCAAAGGAAAAGAGACAGAAAATAAGGTTAATAGTATATTACAATATACTTACCAGGGTTTCCCTGTAGTCAACATAAGAGTAGTGGTGACATATTACATCCCAAAGGAAAGAAACAGATTACATATATTTTCTTCTGAAATCTCACTGATGACATCTGTGACATACGTAAAAATATTACCTGCTGATGTACTTTCTTGGCCCCTCATATTCAACACCAACAACTTAAAAGAACAAAAAGAAAAACTAAACAATGTGATCATTCAGTGCAATAAATTATGATAAACTGAATGTATATCAACAATCGAATTTGTCCATTGCAATGCAAATCATTAAACATACAATGGAATATCATAAACAATCAATGAATTGTTATAGTGCACAAAACCCTACCCATTATACAAGCAATAGATTTCAAAGACAACATCATCCTGGGGCGGGAGACCTGCCTTGGAGGAAGATCTCCACTGTGTGATGTCATAAGTCAGTTCTGTCCCACAGAACTGGTGCAAGGGCTGCCTTGGAGGCAGATCTGCCTCACAGACACAAAACAAAGCAAGACATGCTGTGTTCTGTTTTTGTTTTGCAAAAGCTGTCAATGCAATCACCATGTTCCCTATCCTTCCAGTTAGCCTGGAAAGATGGTATATTTTATGTTAAAGGTGGCATGGGGTGGGGTATGCCATTTTATAAGCACAATAGGTTTCATCACTTTCTGGTTATCTGGTGTTAGACACAGATGTTGTCAAGGTTGGATTTAATTTGAGTTGCATTGTTTTTATTTCTCTTCTTTTTACACTGTGAATCAAGAGTAGTGTTTGTTTAACTAGTGTGATTTGTTTATTTGGTCACTCTACTGTAACAGAAAGCAGGGTGTACTGGAAATAACAGACAATACTGCAGCAAAATAATGAAGTTACAGTAAGCACATTACCTGTAAATAAATATCAAGTAAAACTTCCCTTATAAAAGTTTACCATGGTAAAAGCATAGCAAGGTGTAATGAAACATTGTGAAAGCATGGTAACATATAGGTAAGCATTGTGAAGAATAGTGAGGTATGGTAAAGCATATTAATAAACATGGCAAACCAGGGTAAACAACGTTAAATGGTAAAAATGCTGTGCAAAAATACTGTGGTAAACTTGTATAAGGCCTACTCTGTAACATGTAAAGCCAAAATGGTTAAATAATGTCAAAACTTCTGTGACGTGAACACCTTGACATCATTTTCTTTTTGCCCAGTGAAGTCCACTTTTCATCAAATTGTTTTCAGTTCAATACTTTCTTCTAACCTAAATCCCTCTGGAGTTGAACCAGAGAAACAGATGCCCTTTTAATGGAAAGCTTTGCGACAGTGATTTGATTGAGGAAGAGGTCTGGCACGCAGCAAATGAAAGGGAAAATCTGTGTCAACTTTTCAAACCATAACAGTCATGTTGCCAGCTAAGGACATTACAGGCCTCCTGCACATTTGGAAGAACAAAAGATAATTCTGACACACAGTTCAAAGTTCAGTTTTTCTTTACTTTGGCACTCACTTATATACAGTGGATCTGGCAGCTAAATTCCAGATTACATTTACATTTTGTTTACATGATGCTGTTTAGCCATGATTTCCACTATAGACGTGGTTTCTAGGGAAACTGCATAGAGACCTTTTAATGGATAATGTCATTAGAGACCTGCACTTCATATGTGACCAACAGTTGTCTGAAAGAATATTTAGAAGTACAAACACAGTCTAAACAGTAATTTAATTAATCCCTCTCTCATGTATAATCAGTCTTTTCTTAAAACCAGAATCTCAGGATAAAACCTAAATTACCTTATTGGAGTGCTGAAGGCTGATTCAAACCGGAACTGGATTTAGAGCAATAATAAAAATGAAAAAAATGATGTACCAATAAACCACAGCGGCATTCCCCAAGGAATAATTTCCTAGCTATCTGGGCTACTTTATCTTGTTTCCCAGAGAGCAGACAGGAGTGAATGAAAAAAGAAATGCACATACAAAATATGGTTCTTCGTTTGAATTGTTCAAAAATAAAATAAAATGCTTGCACTTATGAAAGAGCAAGAGCTCTGCCTCTAAATAGTGTAGTGTTTTGTGGTGTTTTGGTGGTGGTTGGCAGGGATGGGGTTAATTCCTGTCCCTGCCAAAAAAATGTGAGAATGTGGCTGCTCCAAATAGAATAACTGGTGATAATTGAGAGCAGCCACATCATATAAAAGGAGAGATCAGGGCTCCATTATGAGAGAGGCTAACACGGAGCTGGATCAAAGAGGAGGGACAGTGGTTTGGATTCCGGTGACCAGTAAACAGCTTAGCTGTCTGGTGTAGTTTAGAAATGCTTAGTTAGCACTCCTGGAAGGAGTTAGTGTTTTTGCTTGTTTTTGTTTTTTTTAAATAAATATACAGGCCTGCCCTGTTTTAAAAACTTGTGGAGTGCTGTTATTTTCCACAAAGACAACACACTCCTGCATGTGGCAAGCTCAGCCTGGTTTGTCGCAGCTCATTATGAGAAAATAAAGATCTCCTTAAATATTGTTTCATTAATTAACTAGCTTATCTTTTGATTAACAAAAAAAGTGCAACAGGCAAATAACTGGCTTGTCCAAGACAAAAAAAAAATAATAATTTACTCTACATCACCAGCCTTTCTTTAAAGGTCACTTTTCAGTATCTGGGCAATAACTCTGTAGTGATGTCAAAGCCGTCTGTTATGCTAGATTTTAAAATGTTATCCTGGAATCCACTAACAGTCTGTGTAATCTTCAACCGACAGTATGTACACAAGGTCTTTGTTTAATTCAGTTATTAATATTTTCAGCTACAGCATCAGGTACTGTAATTAAACTATGTACATATGGTGTAGAACCAGTATACTGTGGCTGATCCGGATCTCCCTGTTTAAATAACACTGTTATCTGCAAAGCAAATATTCCACATAAAATCGATAACAGTCAACGAATGCTGAACAAACCTGAAAAAACAAGTTTTTAAAGATGAATGTGTTTTGTGAAATGCTAATTATAATACTTTTTCCACAATAAAAACAAAATAATACAATGTCAGACTTCAAAGTAAATTTTAACTTGTTTGGTGACTCCACACATTCTTGGAGGATTTAGACCGCAACAGTTCGGTAACAGAACCGGCAGTAATAAATAAATTAATTAATTAATTAATTAATTAATTAATTAATTAATTAATTAATTAAAAAAAACTAAAAAAACGTCAGTACTACAAAACACCCCAGTAAGTTATAATGCTGAAATGAATACAATTGTCGCCAATAAAGAGAAGAGCAGAATATTAAAAAAAAAAAAAAGGAACCGCTGGGCTGTGTCAGTTTTTAATGATTCGGCAGCACAAACAAAAAATATTATGGACTGGAAAACTGCATCTAAGACTGAAATAATTAGGTTTATATATCGTCCCACTGTGGGAGAATGATTCACGCCAGCAAGCTTGCGCTCTTCGACTCTCGATCTTCGGGGCAATGTTGGAACACTCTGTTCCAACATTGACGGCCAATCGGAGCGGAGGAACCCGTGCCTGCCGACTCGGGCGGCCAATCGGAGCGCCCCGTTCCAACATTCGGCCAATCGGAGCGCCCCGTTCCAACATTCGGCCAATCGAAACGGGCTGTTCCAACATTGGGCCAATCGAAACGGGCTGTTCCAACATTGGGCCAATAGGAACGGGCTGTTCCAACATTTGCCGGCCAATCGCATCGCGCGGAGCCTGTTCCAACTTTGGAAGGGCGGCGGTTCAAAAAGAAATAAAATAAACTCATTCTCAGCTGCCTGCAGACGAGAGAGAGGTCGGTTTGGAGTCTTTTATTCGTATTTAAATGCTGGTTTTCTATTATTTTTTGTATGTCGACCGTATAATCTTTTAATTTAGTCGTGTGTGTTTTTTCGCCGAATGACAACGTTATATTGCCAAAATTTACTATGATTTCAACTTTGTTTTCGCTGGTCTGTAGACTTTTGTGCGTTTGTTTTGGGGGTTTTACTCATATTTTTCCATGACAGCTTGTATTATTATTATTATTATTATTGTTAACATTTTAAAAAGTAAAAAACAACAACAACAAAACACGAGTATTCGGCTTTGTGTTTAGCTAAGCGCTATTAGCATTTCGTCGAGATCAAGCGTTTGTATTAATAATAATAATAATAATAATAATAATAATAATAATATTTGGCGTTGTGAGATCAAGCGTTTATCATTCGTTAATTTATTGCGTTTGTTGCACTAGTATTACCGTGTGTATTGGGCTGTGCATATTTAGCTATGCTGCTATTTCGTGGAGATCAAGTGTTTAGTATTTGTAAGTTTTTGCTTTTCATCAATTGCAACGTTTTATAATATTAACCACTTATTTGTTCTTTCTTTCACAGAGTGATCATTAACTATTTGAAAGGTAAAGTGCTATCTCTTTATATCTCCATGTAAAATTAATTCTACTGCATGTGTTTATTATTATTATTATTATTATTATTATTATTATTATTATTATTAATAATAATGCTGCATACACTCAGTGTTATGAGTGTGTGTATTTGGCTCAGTGTGTTTTAGTTATGCATACTATTATCATGTCTATTAAAATGTTCATCATTCATTAATGTATAGCTTTTGTTGTGCTAGTATTACAGTGTATTAGGCTATGTGTATTGCTGCGTTTAGCTATCCAGATATCCCAAGTGAACTATTGTCATTCCCTGCCACGCAGTGTCCAATGTACTTTTATTGCCTGAATTGTCTTTCCTTCACAGAGTAAATTTAAATCTAACAGTCAAAGGTAAAGATAAGTGCCTCGTCTCTAAGCCTATCTCAGTGTAAAAGGAATTGTAGCTAATGTGTGTGTGTGTGTGTGTGTGTGTGTGTGTGTGTGTGTGTGTGTGTGTGTGCTGTTTACAGCCGTCATTATTATTAATGCTGCATACACTCCAAGTTGTTTTTATTACCACACATTGACATTCCTAAAAGCTGAAATGCTACTTCATTCATCACCCCTTTATGCATTTTCCAAACTGTACTTGCCTGTTGAATAAATTGTAATTTAAAAAGAATGAATGCATATGTCAGAAAATATCTAGGAGAGGAGCTTTGTTCGTCAGAGTAATAAGTAGTAACATGTAAGTTGTATTCCAGTTATGAACAATGGAAGGAAACCCTGCCTTCAGAAGGGTGCCAGGGTCCCGGGACCTGCTCCTCCAGCCTTCGCCGAAGCTGCCGCTGTCTCCGCCGCCATTAAGGCTGTCGCTGTGTCCAGCGCCTGGCCAGCAGTGTGGTGAGCCTGCGTGGGTTGGCCTGTCTGACGGAGCAGCAGGTAGATGAGTTCATTAAGCAACGGAGACAAGCAGCGCCTCGCCTTCCCTGGCCGTCACCAGGACAGGCTGATTCAGGGGCGATTCAAGACCACCAAGACCGCCTCCTCTGACACCCCGGCACGGACAGCCTGAAACGGTGAGCTAGTTCATGTGTAATGTTATTACAACAGAAAAAAAACAAAAACTCAACATCCACACACAACCCTAAAATATAAACATGTACCCATTACTACTAAAACTTTTTACTCCTGTTGCTTGGTTGCAGGTGCCTGCTCGGACAGGGCTCGGGACCTGCCCAGTGGCCACAGACGAGCAGACTCGTCGAGGCCATCTGCATCCAGCTCTGCTGCCTCCACCCATCCCCCACCAGCCTGAGGCTCGTGGAGAAGATCACCCTCCAGCTGTTTGAGCTGAATCAGCACACCCTGTCTCAATGGTAAGTTTCGTCTCTTGACTGGACACTGATGACATTACACCTCGAAAAGCATAGTGTTGAGATGTCCATTAAGAATGACAACATCTCCATCGCTATACAGTTTGAGGTTAAAGGCTGAAAGAAAACGCACATAATCTACACAACTACCACAAACAAGTGACTGTGTTTTTGTTGAAACATAAAACTGACAATGTCATGCATCTGCTGTGTTTCAGGCACAACAAACGCCAGAAGGGGCAGGAGCAGGCTGTCCTTCAGCAGGGGTGGCACCCCTAGCGCCAGCGCAGTGGACCCAGAGCCTCAACCGCAGTCGCACCCGCTGCTACAGGAGGGCATGACATATGGACACCAGCCGCATGTCTTTTCCATGCCCCCAAACACAGCGGGACAGGCAAAGCAGCGGAAACGCCCTGGGGCCACGGCACAGACCGGTCCTGGACCACTCGGCCACATCCCACGTCGTCTCCTTCCACCTCTTCAGCTGCTCCCAGTTTTACAATATCCAATTTATTATTTTAAGGCTTTCTCTCACAACTGCAACTTGCCAATATTGACTCAGGAGAGACGAAGGCAAGCACTCCCGACCTCGAAACCATTTTTTAAAAATATTTTTATGGTGGTGCATTGTTGCTTTTTTCCGTTTTGTGTTCTCATGTACCCCAGCAAACCTGTATAGCATTTCGTTCAGCACAAGTTGGACTTTCCTCTGGTCAAAGCCCCCATGTGTAAAGCTGATCCCCATACTGAACCACAAGTGTAATGTAAACACTAAAATGTATATGTTATAATTTGTTTTGTTTGCTATGTTGAAAGCTGTATTGTTGAATTTGTCTTTCAATGTCATTAAATATTTCTAGTATGTTATTCATGTATTGCACTACCTGGTCCACTGTTTAAAAAGTATCAGTATCTCTGGACATCACTTTTCTCATAAACACGTTGGGTTTACCACTATGTCCTTGGATGTTAGGCTGGTGTAATCAAGACAGCCAGACAGGTGGGGTGAAACACTGAACACTGAAAAAAAGATCATCTTGTTGGTTGCATGAGATATGCCTTTAATTTCTATTCATTCAATGCAACAAAATAATTTCCTGTAATAAATATATATGTATGTAATCATTTCTGTTCATTCAATGTCACAGAATAATGTATTGTAATAAATATATATGTATGTAATAATGTGTATACATTCAATGCCACAGAATAATTTCCTGTAATACATATATATGTAATTGTTTGGTGTGGATTTAAGCACTGAAATGCCTATATTCTAATCAGTTTTGTTCCAGATGTACCTGTTTTGTTTACTATGTTGAAAACTCTATTGTCTTTCAATGCAATTAAATATTTCTAGTTTACAAGTATGGTATTCATATTTCATACTACCTGCTCCACTGTTTAAAAAATATCAGTGTCTCTGGACATCACTCATAAACACAGTTTCTCATAAACACCTGCACTGAACACTGAAATAAAAGTTGTATACCTATTGGTTGCACGAGATATGCCTCTAATTTCCATTCATGCAATGTAACAGAACAATGTCCTGTAGTAAATTGTATGTCATTGCCTGGTGTGGATTTAATGCATTTTTCATCTGGTTTTATCTTTTTTTTGTGTGCAAAAGTTAAGATTTATCAATAAAATGCATTCTTACTTTTAAGTACATTGTATTGCTTCATTTCATTTTAAAATGCCTGTAATAGAAAAGGAATTAGCAATACATAATAATTGATTTAAAAAAATCTTCTCCAGGGGTTTTCCTTACTGTTGACATCATTAATATATCATTATTGTTATTATTATAGTATTAGTAGTAGAATTATGCATACATTATGCTATCAATGTTATATTCTATAACATCTTTCACAAAGACATAAACACTACATACTAGAATAAAAAAACGAATAAACTAGAATACTAGAATAAAACTAGAATAAAAACAAAACATTACACAATCTGTATTGTAAAAACATGACCCGTTTTCAAAATAAATGCATTTAAAAACAATACAGGGGCTGTAGGAAAGTGAAGGTTTGCATGTGATCTGGACGTTTATTTATTTGGAAAGGCGATACTTTTATATTATTGTATTAAGAGCATTTGCGCACCGGGTCACGTGACACACAGATTAATGTGGAAGTTTTATTTTTATTTTATTTCTTTTTCCAAGGCAGATACTGTCGATGCTGTGACTGTGGCTTTTTGAAAGCACTTGAGACGGCGCGTCGCGGGCCCGCGCGCCTTGGGGCACGGGCGGCAGCCTCCCCCGCCTCCCTCGCTGCGCGGGACGGCGCCGCCGCCGCGGGCCCGCGGCCCGCCCGCGGGCCCGCGACTCGAAGATTGGGCCGGGTCTTTTGCGCTGTGTGCCAGCTGATGTTCTCACTTCAGCAAAGAAACTTCTTAAAACTGTTTTCAGATACCACTTTAAAACAGCAAACATCGTCTTCATTTCTGTGCTGAAAACCTACAGGCGACCACAAAAAGACAAGACACATCACCCTGCTGTATCCCAAACACTTAAACAAACTTAAGTCATCGCCTGCTGTCTCTCCTCGTACAGAGTTTGTTTTATAATGAGTCAGTGGACACAAAAATGAAGGTAGTTTAAGAAGCTATGAGAAAGACAAGACCTGGAGTTACATCCTTTATGGAGCACCGTCGTCAACTCGTAAACAAAAGGCAGAAACAAACTCCCTTACTCGCCAAACAGTGCCACCTACTGCACAATCTGTCCAACTGCGTAACCAGCCATTTAATTTAGAAAACTGTACATTCCCTGGTACAGTCAACTTCGTGAATTATTCAAAATAATAAATATAATTAATATAATTTGAGACAAATACTGAAAATATTCTGATAATTTATTTGAATTTATTTAATTATTAAAACAGTTTGTTTATCTAGCGTAGTAATATATTTAGGAAAAAATAAACCTATATTCATGTTTAAATAAAAATGTGAATATATCTATTTCGAAAAACTAGTAACCCATTTTAAAAGCACAATAAGACACGACAAGGTGTTGGTTGTGCTAGAATAACCGCACTTCCAGAGGCTAAAGGCAATCGGCCTGCCTTACTACGCCCCTGGGCGTGCGATTATTCTAGCACAATTACCAACACCCTGTCGTGTCTTATTGCTTACTCAAAGAGCCAGCTACCCAGCATTTTGATATGTTGTACATATCTTTCTCAAGGAAGCATGTGTTTGAATCAAAACATTGGAGAATATATATACTGTATGTGTGTGTATATATATACACACACACACACACACACACACACACACACACACACACACACACACACAGTGTTTTATAACTGTCAGCTCCTTTCACTATTTGTATTTTCTTGGGTTATCTAGCTGTCATTCAACATTTTCTAGGTTTAGAAACATTTATATCTCTCTAAAACGTGAATGCCTGTTTCCTGACTATATTTATAATGATAAAATAATAAATGTGTAATGGATCTTCTATACTAACATCAGCATAATACCATGCACGTATCTCTCGACTACAAAGCTTACTCTTTAGTTCAATAGTCAGACCTTCACCTTCTTCCAACCCTTGCCTTTCCATTTAATTCAATGGGCTGAGATGCCTATTCATTACAAATGATATGACTACAGTATATATTTAGGATGTTGGATTTCAACTTGTTAAATGTATGTGCTTTACTCAGCTATTAATTTCCTTAGACAGATGCCACTTTACACAGGATGTATGCTAATGGATAGTTTTGTCTTATATCAACATTTTAGATGCATAAATAGATTTATGACTCTATTTTAGTTACATTAACATAGATGCAAGGCCACTGCTAAGATGCAATAAAATGAGTAGTATTTACTGTGCTGCAAATAAAGTAGGACAAACTGATATGGCTTGTTGGGGCTAGATGGCAAAGATGGAAAATTCACTAATCCATTCACCAACAAATATACACTTGCTCAATGGAATGGAAACCCCCCCCCCGCCGTAGGGAGGTGGCCCCCATTCTGATCATACTAGCTATGTTGTGTTGGGCAATGATATATCATGGAGAACAACAAACCGAAAATTCCACTGCAGTGGAAGACCGGCTGACATTGATTTTGGCTGCTGCATCTATGCGGAAGAAATAAATATTAAGTTTAATCATGAAAATCTTGAAACCCCTGTTTTAAAATGTCACTTTTGATAAAATGCTGGTTAACATTATTTTTGGCTGCTGAGGTTGCTGCCCAATATGGAATTAATAGAGGGTATGTGATATTAAGACATCATAGAACAGAGAAAGGCCATTTCAGTGCTGCAGTGGGAAGACCAAATCCTCTAAGCTGTGGTAGAGAAAGCGAGGAAACGCAAGATGTAAATCCTGCCTTGAAGAATGATGCAAATGGCGAAATTGAGATGTCCCAGGAGTGAAAGAAGGTTTGAACTGGTGCGGCTGGTCTTAAAGGATTTGAATGAGGGAGCGAATACGTTCCAGTTTATCAGCGGGAGGCATGCTTCGAAGCGGACAGCGTCCAAGGTTATTCAGAGAAATTCGACAGAGTAGATGGGACTTATGGTTTTCTCCTCAGTGGGGAATGCCGACTGCAGAGAAGAGGGACCTGCGTTTCGGGAGTACTTCGGAAAGTCATCCAGTAAGTGCAGCGGGAAGGGGAGGCAATGACTGTTCAGCAGAATCCCATAGAGGGCTTTGGAGAGTGAATTGAAGAGCTTGGGGCTGCTGTGGCAGAAGGAAGACAAAATAAAATGGCTTCTTCCAACGGGCATTTCAAAAGCTGGCCTTCCCATACCTTTACAATTGTGTACCAGTCAATGGCAATTAATTTATGCATTGAGTTTTGTTTTTTTTAACTTTTGGAAGCAAATTGCCTTCTTATCCGGGTCACTGACATTTTTTACTCCTGTATTACCATACCAAGGCTGTAAACTAACAATAAAAATATGTTGCAAAACTAGCTTAAAAGGTGAAGGTGAGATCTGATTTTGCTTGCGTAAGGTAGTGAAGGCAAACCAGCCTGTTGCTTAGGAGGAGTGGGTGGATGGAGCGATGGCAGCGGCCATAATCTTGAGCTGAAGCGAGATTTGAAAGGGATGGATTTAATTGAATATCAACTCGTTGAATGGAGGTAGAGGCAGGTGGAGAAGGTCAGCTGAGGGAACCAGATGTCTCCTGCAGAAGGCAGACTGGCTGGTTGCGTAGGAGGAGCGAGCGGCAATAGAAGCGAGTGCAGTGGTTGTGTAAACTTGAGCGGACGTGATGAGATTGTGAAATCAACGAATTTAAATTTAATATCAGATCACTAAATGGTATAGGTTATCTTATGAGTGAATAAGGAAAGACAGAATAAAATCCTTGTGCAGGGCAGATCCTATTTTGCTTGCAGAAAGCAACACGTGAGGGTGCGCTGTGACAGTACGTAAATAGATGAAAATCAACAGCACAGGAGGGCGCTGCAACAGTACATAGTAAATAGAGAAAATCAACAGCGCGGGAGGGTGCTGCAGCAGCACATAGTATATAGAGAAAATCACCAGCACAGGAGTGTGGTGCAGCAGCACATAATAAATAGAGAAAATCAACAGCGCGGGAGGGTGCTGCAGCAGCACATAGTAAATAGAGAAAATCACCAGCACAGGAGTGTGGTGCAGCAGCACATAGTAAATAGAGAAAATCAACAGCACGGGAGGGTGCTGCAGCAGCAGATAATAAATAGAGAAAATCACCAGCACAGGAGGGTGCTGCAGCAGCACATAGTAAATAGAGAAAATCAACAGCACGGGAGGGTGCTACAGCAGCACATAGTAAATAGAGAAAATCACCAGCACAGGAGTGTGGTGCAGCAGCACATAGTAAATAGAGAAAATCAACAGCACAGGAGGGTGCTACAGCAGCACCTAGTAAATAGATGAAAATCAACAGCACAGGAGGGTGCTGCAGCAGCACATAGTAAATAGAGAAAACCGACCACGCATCATTGGGATTGCAATTCCTTTGTCATTGCAATTCCTTTTTCAAAGAGCTTTCAGAATCTTGTCATTGGGCCAGTCTTTAAAGAGTGCAGGGCTAGGAAAGCATCCTGGGTGTTTAGAGTACAGAGAGCCTGGGTGCCTGGACAGTGGGAGCGTGTTGCAGGCGGGAGTGCAGGATAGGCGGATTAGAAGAGAAATGCAGGCACCTTTTGAGAATTTGATTCTGCAGAGAAAGAAAAATGTGATGAGTAGCCATTTCAAATCTAAATTGATATTCAGATTTAAATGAATACGTCAGAGTCTGCAGGGCTGTGTAGCGATACACAAACGAAAAGAGAAGATGACAGCCAAATTAAATACTTTATCAGGTATTCGCTGAGCATTTTATATCAAAGCTGCCGATAGGCCCCTCCGCAGAGTAACGTCTTTGGTCCCGCCTCACCGAGGTAATAAATAGTCACTGCATGGAGATCTCAGCTTCTTTTGCTCTTTCAGGGAACCGGAGTTACATCCGTAACCTATCGTTCCCTTTCAATTCGATGATGACTGCCAAATTGAATACTTTTATAGGAGGAATTAACCGCGAGCACCCTTTAGAAAACAGGTCGCCAGTATATGATCACCCGGGGATACTGAGTCGATGGGAACATGGCAAGCAGATATGGCTGCTAGGTACACTTTCAACATAGAGGGGGATTTACCCGCCTCTAGTAAATCTTGCAGAAACTGTAATATAACTGCTGTAGGGCAATACATGGGTTCATGACCTCTGGCCATGCACCAATTTTGAAAATACTTCCATTTATGGGCGTACAACGCTCTTGTGGAAGAAGCCCTAGCATTCTGCAGTGTACTCACTACTGCGTCTGCGTCTAGGGTGGACAGATGGTCTCGTTCAGGGGCCAGACCCACAGTTGGAGTCTGCCTGGTTCTGGGTTCCTAGAGGGTGCCTTTCGCTTGACTGAGGAGATCCATGCGCAGCGGGATCTCCCAGGGCTGGTCCTGCAGCAGGTGGCAGAGGTTCGGAAACCAGGTTCTCCTGGGCCATCTGGGGGCCACCAGAAAGGCAGGAAGCAGCGGTATAGGTGGGAAAGTGTATAAAGGCGCTTTGGGCCATTCGTGCACTAAGGTGTCAATGCCTAGTGGACCTCCGCAGCTGTGGAGGAAGAACCACAGGGGGCAATGGGTCCTCTATGCCGTGGCAAAGAGGTTGACCTGTGCTTCCCTGAAGCGTTCCCAAATGCGCTGCACCACCTGAGGGTGCAGTCGCCATTCTGACGGGTGAGGACCCTCCCTGGAGAGGCAGTCTGCCGCCCAGTTCACCACTCCCAGGAGATGTACAGCCTGGAGGGACAAGAGGTGCCTCTGTGCCCAGATCAGCAGCCGAAAGGCTATGTGGTGTAACCCCAGGATGGAAGCCCTCCCTGGTGGTTCACATACACAACCACTGACATGTTGTCTGTGCGGACAAGGGCATGTTTGTTGCGGAGCACAGGGAGAAAATGTTGCAGAGCGAGGTGGACTGCTCTAAGCTCTAGCGCATTTATGTGCAGGGAAGTCCAGCAGCCCGACACAGGATCCGCGGACTCCTCTGCCTGCCCAGACCACCCCCCAACAGGAGATGGATGCGTTTAATGTCACCACTTGATGGTTGTAAATGACTCCCATCCTTACACCTTCGCTCAGGTGAGGGGCTTGCCTCCGCCAGCGTAGCGCTGTCCAACACAGACGAGACACTGTCAGTCGACGGTGTCTGTCGCGCTTGGGGTGTAGCCGAAAGGCATTGAGCCACGCCTGAAGCAGGCGCATGTGAAGTAACCTCAGTTGAATGGCTGAGGACCCTGCGGCCATCAGACCCAGTAGTTTCTGGCACAACACTAATTGCACTGTGAACCCTGGTTGAAAGAGGGCCAGGCAGTTGCGAATAGCAGCTACCCTGTTGTCCGACAGGTAGGCTCGCATTGCAAGGGAATCCAGCCAGAGACCCAAATAGACCGTACTCTGCACCAGTATTAATTGGCTTTTTGCATCGTTGAGGATGAGACACAGCCTCAACAGATGCTCCGTCACAATCAAAGTGTGAAGGCCACCATCCTTTTTTGGCACAAACAAATACCTCGAGTAGAACCCCTCTCTGACAGGTGTGTTCTACGAGATGGATGACTTGTTTTTGAAGTAGTGTTTCTGCTTCTTGTTTGAGGTCCAAGACCTGAAGAGGAATGTTTCCCGGATGTGACCGTGATCCCTCGAAAGGTAGGAGGTCCCGAGTGGAATTGCAGTGCGTGGCCGGTGTGTGCGGTGGTGAGCACCCAGGAGTCTGAGGTGCAACTGCACCAGTAGTGCAGATGGTCTTGTGGGAATGGGTGGGTCTGAGGCCGCAAGCCTTTAGGACCCCTGCTGGGGCTGCTGAGGCTGGGGCAGAGGCTGCCTTGGAGGCTGACTGGAGTGGTTCCGCTGGAACTGTCTCCCTGGGTGCTGGTGCACTGGGGCCCCACGTCCGGCTTTCCCCCGTCCTTGCTGCTGGCTCCTTGCCGCGGAGGCCGGGAGGCGGTGCCTTAGGTCACTCTGTGGTGCCGTAGGGACTGGGATAGTCCAGGTTACTGTGGTAACTGCAGGACGCCAACGCCTCCCCCTTCCCCGTGCTGAGCCATGAGAGGGGAGCATCGCAGCTACCTGTCGGGACCCCTCTCGCTCTCTGTGAGAGCATTGCAAAATATCCTCTACTGCTGGTCCAAATGTATGGCCAGGGGAGATCACCAAGTCCACCAGGCTTCTGCCCAGGGCTTGCCCCTGGAACCCTGAAATCTGCAGCAAGGTGCCCGAAACTGCGTGTATCTCCGAAGCTAGTGACTCGGGAAGGGTAACGAGCGTAGCATGCCGTACAGATAGGCCATCAAAAGGCCTCCTATGTTAGCCAGGTGCGTGGCCTGTCCTTCAGCGGCGTACGCCTTTTTCAGGTGAGCTTCCGTGATCCTAGTATGTCATCCTGTCTCATTCTACAGTCATGTTTAGTGCAAAATATATTGTCTAAACTCATGTTAGCTTTAACATTATTTGATTAATTCAGGATTTCCAAATATTTACAATGTTCAGAAATAAATAGATGGCAAACTGGAGGTCAGATTGCATATCAAACTGAGTGCTGAATATATAAGAAAAACTCATTTCCATTTGCAAAAGCACAGTCAAGATGCCATATAGAGCAGGTTTCAGAGAATTAAATTAGTTTCAGGGCGGGTGATTCAGAAGCTTGCCAAAAAGGAGTTTATCATTGGAAGTATATTGAGGGTTTCTTATCGATGGTCTGACGAGCCATTTGGAGCACTGGCCAGATTCTTTGTGTCAATGTTCAAAATTAATAACATAAAAAGTTACAATCAGAACCCACTCTATTAACTTGAAACTGGATTACCTCAGTTTACCTAACTTTTCTGCAAGGATGCACACCCACTAATTAAGAGAATCATCTCTGACAGGCATTGATACACTGTGATAGCTACATTATAAGCGTAGACCCATAAGTCACCTTCAAGTACCCATTAACTGCAATGCACTGTGTAAGACAGCAGTTGCATGTTTATTTGGGAGATAGTCAATAACTGTACTTCTGACATTTATTGTATTGGACAATTGAGGTTTATTGCTTTAGTTTTGTACCCCGTCCCATTTAAAAAGAAAATTGCTTCTCTAAAACATTGCAGTGAATTTAATTAGCCAAGGGAACCCTGCTTAGAGGGCATTACAGTCTAGTAGTTGACAGCGTCGCTACCAGACAGACAAGGTCAACTACCAAGGTAATGTCTGATATTCAGGGTTTTATTGCAATTTTCTGTCGTGTAACTAAAAAAAAATAATAAATAATACAATAAAAAAGGAGGGAGAGGGGGCAGTGGCAGGGATCTGAGCTGCTGCTGTACACTAACAATGAGTAGTGAAGTCACATGTCAAAGGACCCTGCTGTACACTAACA
The DNA here is from genome assembly GCA_030684275.1 of Acipenser oxyrinchus oxyrinchus. Lineage (NCBI taxonomy): Eukaryota > Metazoa > Chordata > Actinopteri > Acipenseriformes > Acipenseridae > Acipenser > Acipenser oxyrinchus. Next base: position 73,555,590 of record CM060251.1, on the reverse strand, counting down.
ATGAGTAGTGAAATCACATGTCAAAGGACCCTGCTGTACACTAACAATGAGTAGTGAAGTCACATGTCAAAGGACCCTGCTGTACACTAACAATGAGTAGTGAAGTCACATGTCAAAGGACCCTGCTGTACACAAACAATGAGTAGTGAAGTCACATGTCAAAGGACCCTGCTGTACACTAACAATGAGTAGTGAAGTCACATGTCAAAGGACCCTGCTGTACACTAACAATGAGTAGTGAAGTCACATGTCAAAGGACCCTGCTGTACACTAACAATGAGTAGTGAAGTCACATGACAAAGGACCCTGCTGTACACTAACAATGAGTAGTGAAGTCACATGTCAAAGGACCCTGCTGTACACTAACAATGAGTAGTGAAGTCACATGTCAAAGGACCCTGCTGTACACTAACAATGAGTAGTGAAGTCACATGTCAAAGGACCCTGCTGTACACAAACAATGAGTTAGTGTACAGCAGGGTATGTAAGGATATTGTTTGTTTGTTTGTTCTGGCCCTCATGCCTTTTGCTTTGAGTGTTTTGTTTTGTTTAAATCTTTTATTTGTTAATTTAATAAAAGAAAACTGAGCGCATTTGCCTCTCGCCCCGTAATACTGTCTGTCCAGATCCCAGCTGCAGTTTAACTAAATTTAAAAGTATTATGAAAATGTATATATTTGCATAATACTTATCTACAATTTCTACCCTAACTAGACACATATTTGGTAAATATATGCAAAATAAAAATGTTTAAACTGTGTCTATTTCTATACAATTGCTGCGTTATACATGAAAATGTAATATCTCACAATCCATTATTTTTCTTCACAATAAAGGCCCCAGGATTCAGTGTAACACTGTAAGATTGATTGGGAACGTACTGATGAGTTGCTTTTTCGAAATAATGTCAAAACGATAAGGTTGTGCTTAATTTGTTGTGCACCCTTTAACAATCTGTGTTTGATGGTTAGACCACATACAAACTGTTAATTTTGAAGCAGGAAACTACCGTTCTGTGTTTATACAGTATCACAACCTGAACAGAATTAAGAAATAAACACCCGAAGCCCATACATCGTATAATTTGTATATGGTTGGATCTTTTAACTATTATGTTATTTTGGTTTTGTGTCACACATTCATTTTTCTGATTTTTTTTTTTGTTTTTTTGTAAACACATGTTGGGCATAATACATTTTGGGAAGGTTTTAGCTTCATTTGTCACAGCAGTGGTGGATGTATTTTGAAACACTTTTTATTCACCATGGATGTCTGTGCTTTACCATGATGCATTTATCTAATAACCACTGGAGTTCTTAGCTTTTAATAATTAAATAAATGTTTTAAGTTTCAATTAGGTTTAGTGTTTCTAATCTACGGTATGATCTTAATCCATCAAGTCCACATTTACCAAAAACTTCATTTCTGTGAATAGTTAATGGCTGCCTTATTTTGGGTAAAGCAAGGGATAGATTCCTCGGGTCACTGCAGGAAATATTCATTGAAATAGTATACTACCTTAATTAGTTTGAGAATGTGAAGGAAGTTGAATGTACTTTTCAGATCTAAAGTAGTGACGTTTGACACAAGCCAACAATTATTTTGTTCTGATTGTAGCATGAAACAAAACAATTCCCTTCCTTTTCCAGTTGGGCGATCTGCAGGGAAGGGAAGAAAAGAAAATCAAGTAACTGTTAGTGGAGATGTACCAGAATTTAATCTGTATGATCAAGCATGGCCACTTACACAGGGGCATTCCGGTTGTAGATTTTTGGAGGACAAAAGAAGTTCTGAAAAAAAACTGTTACTAATAATTTTGGACATAATTGTCCTAATAATTTTATCGCGTGTGTCCCAAAGGTCAAGGCTGCTCAGTGGCAAGAATAGCAACACTGAGTCAGAAACTGCAGTTCAGGGCTTCTTCACACCCTTTTATTAATTTACAAGAACAAACAAAAGAATCAAATTCAAACAAAACAAAAGGTTTACAATTCAAAACAGCATCCAAGCTACGGCTCTCAAGCACTGCTGCGCTCAACACTGTTCAGTCTGCGCAAAGTCTTCACTGAACTATCTCCCTCTAAGCAAACGTTTCTTTGTCCCTATATAGCATGTGATCAGGGGCTAATTGACGATCAATAAATCAATTACCACCTGGCTGCATTCCACACTTTTCTAATAAACACGTGACAAATGGCATCCATCTTGGCTCCATGCCATTTCGCTACTCCTGAGATGGATACCAGTCACAAAAACACATATTTTCCTAAGTGCCTCTGCCCTGCCAAACATCGTTAATAAAAGCTACTTTTTTGGAACCAAGACAGGCCTCTGGTTTTTGCATACGGTACATGATCTTCATGGTAAGGTTTCAGAAAATGTGCAATACCCAATGAACAAAATTACAAAATTAAGATTTGTTACCTAAAGTACACAATTCACATAAACTGCTAAATAAATTTTCAGATACAGCTTCCTGTTTACAAAAAAACAAAAACAGATCTCACCTACTAGTTTGTGCAGAAGAGATCTAATTTACATTAATCATAAAAATACAGGCCATTCTCTGCAATGAAATATCGGCAATCAAAAACTGTAACATGCAGTTTAGTTACTGAGGCCTATTAATAAAGTTTATTTTGTTGTATGAAGAAAATGTTCCTCTTGAAATGGATATTATTAGCTGAAAAATGATTTAAAAGCTCCACGGTCACGGTCACCTGGAATGAAGCAGCATTCTATATCAGATATATTTATTATGGACATTTTTTAAACCAACACAATTCCAGACATTTCTGTAATGAAGCTTTGAGTGTACAGCACTTTTCCTTTCTAATACCAGCAGAACATTCTCTTCGGCCAGCATTACAGTCTGCTGGGCAATTGAAATCCATCAAAATAACAGTTCAGACACAGATAAACAAGTGCTAGTCACTGCTCGACCAAGGATGAAGAATACATGATCTTTATTACATTTTTTGTAATAGACTGGGACATTCCACAATTGACAGGGATTTTAAAGTTGTTGTTTTTTGTATACATTCTTTTTTTCAATCGCTTATTTTCCATTATCTTGTCTCACCTGCAGGGGTCAGCAATAGCTGTATCAGTGTTTCACCCGACATAGCACAACTGTTACAAGAAGTCAGCTGTCAGCCCTGGAGCTGCTTTTGCAAAGAAGTCTCTTATGTGAAAAGTAAATAATGAGATGATGTTGTATGATTTTAGGGATTATATTAGACATAGTTCATAATTGCACAGTGCAATAAATATATAAGGCTGTTTCCTATTTCAGTTTAAACCTTGTTCTTTGAACTAAGAGGCAGCATGTGTCAGGATCACTTTTTACTCAACACGCTGGCTCCTAAACCTCTTGAAATGTTAAAACTTTTCCTGGCACGGCTTCAGCTCCATTGAAGTGCGTTGAGGACAAAACAAGTGGAGGTGTTAAAGAAAACAATTTGTATTTTTGTATAAGTGCCAATGAATGTCAACCTTTTCCTAGCTTGACACATAACCGAGGGCTAAAAGACACACCAGCATTAATCTCCGTGGACTGCTAAACTCCATGTGAAGTATTCAATTGATCATAACACCGGCGGGTCTCCTAAAAAATAGGCAAAATATTTTAATAATTAAGGTGTCCCACATTAGATGTGCATTTGTATCTGTTTTCTACCAATGCAGGATGACTTGGTGGACTATTTGTTCTTCATTTCACCCCCACAAACAAACATTCTTATGAAATGGTGAATGTATGGATTTTTATAATATTCAATGCAGCCTGCCCTGCCCCAGCACAGTGTTTTTTTCATTTTTTGGTAGACCAGAGATTCTATTATGGTAAGTGTAATATTTATCGTTGTTGCATATATACATAGGAAAATTGCAAATGAACAGACCCAGCCCCATTGAGACAGGGAATGCAATTTAAAAGTTATAAAAGTGGTCAAAATGTAAAAAAAAAAAAAATGTAAACAATACACACACCTTACGTAAAAATTTGTAGCAACACATGGGAGCATGTAGCACAATAAAATAAAAAGGTCCTTATGTACTCTTTAACTTGACAATATATATATATATTTTTTTAACAAGATGCAAATGTTTTAGTTATGGCACTCTGTCAATAGCTGCTATGAAACCCCAGTGTATGACTCCAAAATCAATTCTCACTGGCATTCAAATAATCTGCCACTTCCCCTTAGCTGTTACCACTGGGCTAGTGTAGAAGAAAGTACTAGTTTAATACTGTATTATAATGCAGTAGAGAAATGCATTCTCATAATGAAATGGGATAAACGCCCAGGGCATTTGTTTCTAGTGAGCCCTCCTTTGCCTAATTGTGCAATTGGAATGGACAGAAGAACACAGAGGTAAAGTCACTTTCTCAAAAGTCACCCTAAAACATACATGAACTAGGACATACCCAGAATCCCTTGCGTGTCAAGACACCGTTCGAAACATGTGACTATACTGCCACTTTCAGGGTTAAAGCTGTCAAAAAGGGATAATGCGTCAAAAACAACTACAATCATAATGGTTGTATAATCCTCACACAAATAAGAAACTTTGCTGTTGTGCTCCGTAATCCACAGTTCTGATCAGGCAGTGGATTATGGATTAAAAGCTTTCTTTTTTTTAAATGTTGAGCTATTACTGTTGCAAAAAGATGGAAATAAGGACAGGGAATGTATAGATTGGTGGTCGGGTAAGGAGGAAGATTATTGGCTTAAAATATCGTTGTCAAAAAAACAATTAATAGTAATTGCCTGTCATGATACCCGAGCATCAAAATGCTTCCAGATACAGGGACAGGTTCTACATTTAAATAAACTCCACTGTAAACACACTTGTCCTTACAGACATTAAGACCATCATTTTTTGTCTGGTCCCTGTTTTTGAAAAACAGGCCGAAAATGCTTTTCTTTGTCTGATCCTGTATCATGCTACATCTGCACCCATTCTTGTGATTTAGAAAATTGTGCTTTAGATGCAATCCAAGTGGACCAATAAATATACCGCATTTATACCGCAAATATAATGCCACTGACATTAACTCCCTTTCACCATATTGTTCCATATGTTTCAGGTGAACAATGAAATACATGTTAGCATTTTGGTGGTACCTATAACACGTTAAAAATAAAAGCTTGCTATTATTGTTATCTGGTCATTTTTGAATGTATGTTGCATTTATCCATTTTCAGATATCATAACAAAAAAAAAAGTAAACAGTATTTCAGATAAACAATTAAACTATTGTATGGTTGCCACGAACGTTGAGATCTTTTGTGTGTTTTGGTCACTGTAACACTGTTACTATGAAGTAAAAAAAGAGGGAAAATGTATTTCCATGGCTTGCTGAGGCTCATAACGGCAGTGGCTTATTAAGTGACACATACTGCGCAAGTGCTTTTAAATAACAGCCCTGGGCAGTGAAGCTATGCTTTATTGATTATATGCCCTAGTTACAGCTTGGGCACGTGTTCTAAGGTGCTAGCTCTTGTCTTGGATAAGCACTTTAGAAACAAAGTATTGACATTTATAATGCAATGGGGGACACCTCACTTTGTCACAATGCCGCTTTCAAAAATAATTTATTATTGAAACAGATATAGGGTTCTGACAGAGATCGAATGATTCTTGGTGATAGATTTCCCTCCCGACCTGCGAGGGCGCTGTGTAAAGGGAACAGAGTACCCTGGACTGGATGGCCGACAGTTCATTCCCAGGGTTAGGCAGAAGGGGGCGGAACTGTAGTACACTAAATCATTGACCCGGAAGGGAAACGATGTGGTATCGGCAGATTGAAGGGGATGTAGTGATGTGATCTTTTCCTTTGTGAATGGTTAAATTGTATGGCCAAAAGGAGAACCTGTATAGTGAACCATGAGTGTTTTGTTTGTTGTTATTTGAAATACTGTTGTATTGTTAATTAGACGGCTAACACGATCCGAAGCTGTCGCCAAAGGCCAGCATTAAAAACGGATCAACATCACCACACTTTGTTTCACAAAGAACTGTATTGACTATGAGCACTAGAGCACGCACTGTGGGCTGGTGTTGTGTTTGTGTATGTGTTATGTGTGGGTAAATTAAAACGGGACGGTTATTATTTCGGGGCCAACCCGCGGATTATAAATAAAGCAATACATGCCACTGTATTGCTTATCATTGTTTATTGTTTACTGCTGTTTGCCATCAGGCCATTGGATTTAAAAAAATAAACCACCATTGAACCTGGATTATCGTTGTTTGTCTGATTATTGATCCCTGCACCTGCACACTGTTAATGGTCTGTCAACAGATTGACAATTGATTGTTCCACTTGACCGTTGATGACTACAATACATAATGTGGACATCAAAGATCTCTTGAAGAACCACCTTTGCTGTGGAGATCTCCAGTCCCCTATAGCTAAAGGTATGTTTGTGCTGTGGGGTCTCCAGTCCCCTTTAGCTGAAGGTATGTTTGTGCTGTGGGGTCTCCAGTCCCCTTTAGCTGAAGGTATGTTTGTGCTGTGGGGTCTCCAGTCCCATTTAGCTGAAGGTATGTTTGTTTACAGTAAAGGAGGAGTTGGAGAGACCCGGGAGTTTACTTTTCATTGGTTTACATACGTCTACATACGAGAAGATTTTAAAAAATCAATATACAATCAAGGTTGTTGATTTATCAATGACAGCCAAGCCAAGTTATTCTTGTCCCTGGCTTCCTTATTCACAGTATGGAAAAAGGACTTCTGCTGCTATCCTGGCCAAGCTGGTACCACATCAGTATTAGCCTGATCATTTCATACATCTACCCTTTTTACAGAACCTCATTGCACACAATATTTCAGAAATGTTTTTTTATTTTTTATTTTTGTTGTAGCTCATGGGTGCACAGTCATCCTGGCTCACTTGGTCTTTGTTCCACTTTTACCCTAAATTTAACCTGCTTTAAGGTCGGATTCACTTTCATTTTACCTAAAAAACCTAGTAGACATTGGACCTCGTGTATCAGATTTGTGCTGTACTGGAGTGAGTACAGGACTTAATAAAGGACACCTTCCTTTAGTCTATGTCTTTTTCAGGCTGAAGTCACCTACAGCAAATAATCAATGGGGGTCTGTTTCAAAACGTAATCCAGCTTTGCAAGATGCTCAAGGCAAATATCCTTAAAATCTTACAGCTTACTAGTCCATGGTCTTGTGACTGTCAGTCACATTGATTCCTGCTGGTTTTATTGGGTCAGCCTGGTCCATGCTGTATTTAATCTACATACAAGTATGGTTATTTGTTACAATGAACAATTCAATAATATAACCCCTAAATCAGGGGTGGGCAATTCCCGTCCTGGAGGTCCGGTGTCCCTCCTGGTTTTTGTTCCAACGGAACCCTAAATTAATTAATTGGACCAATTAAGCTTCTAATAAGCACTTAATTGGTCCAATTAAGTAATTTAGGGTACAGTTGGAACAAAAACCAGGAGGGACACCGGCCCTCCAGGACCGGAATTGCCTACCACTGCCCTAAATTATATTTAGGGGTTATATCAGATGATGGTTAAGGCACGCAGACACATTAATCCCCTCCCTCCCCGAAAAAAAGAATCCCAAGAAAACATGAAAAGCTTATTCTGAACTATTTAGCATACTGCTTTAAATAATTAAGGGACTAAGAAATACAAATGAGGCATCAAGATCAGTTTCATCACAAAACTTGTGCCTTTTGAAACTAGCTTTAAAACTCTTTTTTATGTGCCCCCATCTTGCTGTAATGGATTATCTAATTAGTACAAGAACAATTTGCACTTTTCCTAATAAATCTCCCTCCACAATCCCAGCAAAGTGCCATTTATCCACAATTACCAGGCATCTGCTATATGGCATATTGTCAATGAATTGACTTTTCCCAGCAAAAACAGCAGTTACCTTGTTCTGTTGCAATTATATTGTGCTATTTTTAGGATTATCGGAAATACAGTACCTTCAAGTCTGATGAACAAACTCTTACCTGGTTTGTAATATTTAAGAGCTAATTCAATAAAAAGACCCTAAACTGGGTCATGGTACTTTTACTCCTGCACTTTGCACCATTGTCATCTACTGGTACCCCTGACAGAATAGATATAAGCTAGGGCATTGCATGTACATCATTATTGCATTCTTATTTGATATATTTTCATGCCTCAGAGAAATAGTGTCCTTTTAAAAAAAAAAAAAATCGAACTGCAGTACTTTATGTAAAAGAGCAGCAGAAACATCAAATTCTGTTTACAATCTTTTTTTAAAATTGGAGTGTTGGCGCTAGACTAGAGTATGCATGTTTAAATGTTATGTTGCAGGTCTAAAATTAATATTATATTTACATTTCACGGGGTGGAGCCAGGCCACCTGATGTAGTGTTTAAAACATTGAATTAGTAACATATAAAACATGTAGAGAGAGGGGCTCTGCCTCTTTAAGGCCCAACATATAGAAGGGGGGTTCCGTCATGGAGGAGACCTGACACACAGGAGGGGGGTTACCGTTGTTACCAACGTTACAAAGGGGTTAGTAACTATACCCTAGTGACTATGTGAAGACCCTCCGCACAGTGGAAAGAAAAAAAAAACGTTCTTTTTTAGGAGGAAATTTTTGGTGGCCCTGTTGGAAAGGTCGTCCCCACTCCGGACATACTAGCAATTGACTGATGAGCGGAAGCTATTTCAGATGATTAAGAACTAATATAATCTTCAACTGCTGATGAGGCCTAGCACCCCATATTTTTTATTAGATGCTGGTTGATATTTGCTTTTGCTGCTGATGTGGCTGCCCCTATTCTGAATGAATGAGGAGTGTAGAATTACGATTGAAGACACCAAAGTGGAGAGATGTGAAGAAAAACAATGTCTTGCATTCTGTGATGTACTTCAGCATGGAAGTGTAGGTGCACAGAGGATAGTTGAGTTTTGAACGCTGAATACATTGTCCTTGCCACAGCTGATCTGTTTTTGAAATCCGAAGGAATAGGATGAAATAGGAATCTTGAATGAGGGTCAGGTAACTGCAGCAGATACCTAGAGTAGAAAAGCTGGAAATAGAAGGAACTGTATATTCTGAGTTTCTCAAACCCCCCAAAAATGTGGTTAGGCATATAGTTTCCATAGTTAAATCGTCAAATGGAAAAAAGCAGCCTTGGCAAAGAATAGTGATCAAGTTGGCGAGAATGTCTATAGAGATAGGCAGGCGAGCAGGAGATGGAGCACTTGGAAATTCCTCGCAAGAGGAGACAAACAGCTGGGATTGATAGCATAGTTGGAGAAGCTAAGGACATCAAGAGAAATTGGTGTTGAATTCCTGACAAATAGGATTTGATGGTAGCTGGTGCCAGGTGTAGAGAGTCATTTGCATGAACTATGAAATCCATGATCCAGTTCTGGTTAAATGGAGTAGGATTAATCCTACTTTGGGAACAGAAGTTACATAAAAAGCCCAGCCTGTAGAGTATGAGGATCTGGTAGAAGGGGCTAGTGCTGAAGCCATGTAATCTTGAGCTGAATTAAGTAGCTTATGATATATAGTTGGATTCAGTTGAAAATCAGCTGATTGAACTGTGGAGTTGCTGCTGGAAATTGCTGAGCTGTAGGAACCAGACTGTGGAATTTGGAAATCTTCAATTATATTGCGCCAAATTTGTGGGGATATTGAGTGATGCCTGTCTGTGGTTGAGGAGGTGGAGCCGAATGCTGATGCGGTGGCGAGTTTGAAGACGGAAGGATCTACAGAAGGGACCAATGTTAGAGCAGAACCAGAAGTAGGAAGTGGGATAATGTGTCAGCAAATGGCTGCATAAATGCTTTAATTTCTTGAAAAATCAGGGAGTGCTCTTGTTGAACTTTGCTGGCTGGATCAGCTGCCTGCTGTTTTGAAGTGCTGGCTGTCGGGATGAATTGCTTTGACACAGACTGCCTGCTGTCTGGTTGGGGCTGCTGAACGGCTGAGCATGGCTGGGGACCTTTTTTTGGGTGGAAAGACTGGTTCTGCTGAGATGGAGGTGGTATACCAAGAGACTCTTGGTTGGGAGGCAGCTGTTTGGGTCTTACAGAGCCGCTGGATGGAAAAGAGAATGGAGGGCTGATCTGACCCTGGTTTGAAGCTGCAGGAGAATGCTCTACTACAGATACGAAATCCTGGGAATCCTCTGAGTCCAAAGAGAGTTGCTGTAAGTACTCATTTTTAATTTATTTTTTTATGCTGAAAGAGAAGTTTAGCTGAGTCTTGCAAACCGCTTTGGTTTACACCGAACGAAAAAACACAAGACAGCTAGGGGTGACTGATGGCTAAATAAGGTAGATTTAATTGATGAAAGAAGATGATAGGCTGCAGGTGGGCTAGCTCCACCCCCTGAACCACACTTATAGGTTAACATATCTTATGTCTCGTCATGAGCAGGTACTGTAAGTATTTAGTAAACACAGCAGTCATACAAAGAAAAAACACAGGAAGAGTGGCGGAACATCCCACAGCAGCCTATCCAGAGCCTGATGAGGTCTATGCGTCAACGCTGCCAGGATTGTGTTAATGCTCAGGGAGTTCATACCCGATACTAACTTTGTAATGTTTTCATTTTGACAGTGTGTCACGTTTCATACTGAAAACATATCATGATTCTTTGATCTGTATTTTTGTTTACATTTTCTGTGATTTTGTTTGATATCTATGTTTAAAATATTTGATTAAATCCAACACCTGAGTGTTGCTTTTCTTTTGTGCATCAGTATATATATCAGTGTAGACTGATGGCCTTCAGAAAGCAGAGGCTCTTAAGTGACTTACACTGTACAAAAACATGGTGTACAAACTTTACATATTTGAATATGCTGCTGGAAAATAACAGTGTCTGTAATTTAGCAAAATGTCTAGGAATTTAAATATCTAATGAAAAGTCAGACGTTTTTCTGTGTCTATGGCATATATTTTAGGCTATACGACTCAGTACTGAAATATCAAAACATACTGTTCAAGATCAATAATAACAATAATAATAACTCAGTTAATATTTTCTAAATACGATACACATTGTGTGAGGTCTCCATGTTTTAACAAAACAACCCAGTTTCCCATTATAGTCCTTTACTAACTAATTTTTATAAATGGTGAAATTAAATTCAAGTGCAGTTTGTGAATTATCAATTGAACTGAAAACCAGAGTGGATTTTCATTGATAACGCTCTGTTATATAGCTTGCTTCTCATTGTATACCACCCTGAACTAGGTGTAACATAATGGAGCTAAACTGACTCTTTTGTTCCTCAGCAACAGATGCACTGAGCTGTGGAGCTGCATTGCAGTGACTAGGCCAGAGGAGCAGGTGATTGGTCCGAGTTGAAAAAAAAAAATGTTGAAAATAGTATTGGAGCAAAACTCTGAAAAGTGGAGCAGTGCAAAAATAGCTCATCAGCAACACAATTGAAAATCATCCTGAAAACATTTGCACATTAATGCATAATAAGCCCCTTATTATTTTGCTTTAGTTTTCCTCAGTTTATTTTCCCTTTGGCTCTATGAAGTAAAGGATAGAATTTATTTTGTCTTCTAAATTAAGAAGTTGTTTCTCCCTCTGTTGAAAGCTCAGACTATTCAGTAACACTGTATTGGTTGTGATACATATTAGTTCTATTGTGTGCCTACAGGACAACCAGTCAGTATTGAACTTTTCTTAGCTACTCCTGATTGTTTGGTCTTGACATATAGCATATGGACACAGATCTTCCATGCTTTAAGAATATAACGTGGAAATTGAAGGCAAAGAAAAATACTGTCACAGAAATACATTTAAGGCTCATTTTTATATTTTTTGCTTTAAAAAAAAACGGTTGCAAAAGTGAGTGTATATATTTTTAGACATTATAGCTAGGCATGTGATTTTGTCACAGTAAAAATATGTGAAAATCACAGCACAGTCACGGCTAAAAATAGACAATTTCACGGCATGGTCATGGCTACAAAGATTTGAACTTAAAAGATATATTTATTCATGTAATATACTGTAATATTTTAGTATTTATGCAAAGTAAGCATATATTTAATGTATTTAACATGTATTTAATGTGTTTTCTTTTAACACACACACTTCTAGTCAAAAGAAAACTTCAAATGAGGCTTCAGTTCATTTGAAGTTTGTTTCTCTTAAAGCTGCTCCCTCTGTTTCCATGAAATTGTTTGGGATATTGCTCTGCTAGTTGCTTAGAACTAAATTTTGCCTCTTTTTTATAGTTCTGTGTGAGTATTCACCTTTATTTGACATTTGCTAACTGCTTTCCACTGAAACCAAAAAACAAATAAAATATTGTTCATACTGCTTTATGAATAGATGATCTCTCTGGTAGTATACATATTAGCACTAAGCAACTTTAAGTTGGACTTATACAAAAAATGGACATAAATATAGCTAAGAGTACACACTGTATTAGTATATATTATAAGGATAAGAAAGTAGTGTAACAAAAAACAAATTCAACCTGAACAAAAATGATGAAAATGTACTTTAGTGACTTATTTATTTACATCTTCTATGCACATCTGTTTGTGAAAAATACTGTAGTCTACATATGCATCTAAATACAAGTTTTGCAATTTAATAACAATAATTATTTGGCATTTGAATCAAACATTTAATCCACATTAAACACATTTAGGCATGTGACACATAGTATGGGATAGATAAGCTAATTGAGTCATGGAAATAACTAGATAATTGATAGAAAAGGGCAGTATGACCAAAGCAGAAAGATGCAACAATGCTGTGTTTTATTTATCAGAAGAAATTTCAATGTCATTTTCATTTTCTTGATAAGTGGTAGTCTGGCACAGAAGGATCACTAAGTAATCTAAACCGCTACTGAGGTTTCATTCCCCTCTGCCAATGAGACTGAATTAAAATATATTTAAAATCAATCATTTTTGTTTTCATCATCAGCAGAGCGAAATTGAAGCAAATTGGAATGGGATTCTGTAACAAATTGCTTCAACCAAGTAACATAATAAGCATTTCCAGGTCTAGATCAATCAGGTTCCAAGCTGTTCTGTAAACAGAACCAGTGACAGCCCTAAATGTGTCAGAGACTATCTGTTGTCAGTTTAATCCTTTAAAAAAAAAACATAAATTATACATCTGTAAAATAGTTTATTTTATATTTTAACACACAATAATTGTTAGGAAATAGATTGAATTGTTTGATAAAATGACACTATTCCATTATTGTATTCTACTGTCATTTCAATCCTGAATTCTAAGTAGGATCAATGCCTAAAGGAAGTCTGGCATCCCAAAGTGCTGCTGTGATGCAAAATCAACCTACACTAAATGAGCTAACATGGTGAACTATAAAATTAATCAACAGAATATTAAGGTGCATATGCAAAATAAACTAACATTTAACATTCAAGTACTTATTAGAAGAGATGGCGTGTGAATTGGATCATAAAACACCCAAGCAGAGAAAATGTGTCCACTGTAAAGTTGGGCCGGCCATCACACAAGTAACATGATAAAACTGGGTTAACTTTAAGTGTAAAAATAGGCCAGCTCCTAAATTATCTTATTAATTTCTGAAAATTATAAAGACCTCTCATTCCTATAAATACAGTATATACAAAGCTGTTTTGGTAATCAGTGGTTTATTATCTAGAATTAAACACATGGCTTTAATAGAAAAGAAAACATGCTACGCTACCTAGAAATACATTTTTGTTAAATACATCAGTGTGTTATTGTTTAATACATTTTTTTGCAGAACTGCACAGGACAGATTGCCTTAGGAGGTGTACATTGGTTGCCTGATGCGTCGTAAAGAGCACTAAACAAAATAATTGTTGGACAGCTGGTCTTAACCATAATGTGCGTCCATGTCTATATTCAGGCTATCGGATAGAAACGCTGATGTACTTGACTAGATAGTTCACTTCATAGTGGAAAATGTCCTCTTCTCTTTCAAACCCTCCTCTCAAAAGACATAGGTGGTTCTTGAGATTCTAAAAAAGCATATCTGGAAAGAAAGTAAAAACAGCTTTCAAAGTATTTTTTAAATGTTGCTAAAATAATAAAGTTGTCCTCATTGTCCTTTGTGGAAAATTAAAATAAAATAAAGTATTCCAATGGCTACACTGAGCTCCTTCTTTTCATGAATCCCCTGAAAGCGGAGAGGCTGGGAAGACCGGTAGACACCGAGCTGATGGCAGAGCGCTGCTGCATGTGGCAGACACAGCCGTTGAAGCGCAGTTCGGGGAACCTGCCTGGGGAGTCGTCGCTCTGATCCACGCAGCTGTCTGAGGTGGAAAAATCTCTGGGGATGATCATGGGTATTGAGTACTGCAGCTTCTCCCGGCTCTTGTACCACAGGCAGGAGCACATGGACTGGAAGTGCAGCACCTCAGCGTAGACGTTGCGGAAGCCTCGACCGGCGGAGGCTGCCGTGGCCGGGGGGTCGACAGGGCTGCGCATGCTACTGGCCTGTCCGTTGCGGGTAAACAAGGCGCGGTGCTCAGCGTCACGCTTCTCATCCTCTGCATTCATCGTCATGAAGCGGAGCACAACCAGGTTCAGGAAGGCCCCAATGACCGTCAGGCCAGTGAGGATGTAGATGAAGCTGAAAGCCACATACTGGGGGTTGTTCTGCAGTGCTTGGTCCTTCTGCAGGGCCACATAGTCTCCAAAGCCAATGGTGGTGAGTGTGATAAAGCAGTAGTAGTAGGCGTGAAAGAAGCTCCAGTCCTCGTAGTGGGAAAAGGCTGCTGCCCCGATGCACAGTGTGCTAATGCAGGAGAAGAAGCCAATGGTCACCATGTTGGCCATGGATACATCAGCCCGCTGCATCTTAAGGCACTTCTTGATGTGGTGCAGGAGGTACTTGACAAAGGTGTTGATCCTCTCACCCAGGCTCTGGAACATCACCAGGGTGAGGGGGATCCCCAGGAGGGCGTAGAACATGCAGAACACCTTTCCTCCGTTTGTGCTGGGGGCTGCATGTCCATACCCTGAGAAAAGAAGAGGAAATGCAGACCATTTAACAATGATGTAAAGACATACAACTTACAATAGAACCCATACACTACTACAAACATTATATATTCAGCTTGCCTTTGTATCTGAAGGTTAAACATGAATAATTTATTCAATGGTGTTTACCAGTATAAATCCACTGAGACACAACATTTCCAGAGATAACCAGTCCCCATTCCTAGGAGTTTGATTAAGGAAATTAAGCAACTAGTGTAGACCTCTAGGTTTAAAGGACCCAGAGTTTACAAAATATTTCAGTAAATCTACTGTTATACTGTATGAATAGACTATTGAATTATTTCAATAAATCATAATAGATGCAATGACTGATTATTGTTACAATGTTATATATATATATATATATATATATATATATATATATATATATATATATATGTACTGATGCACAAAAGAAACGCAACACTCAGGTCTAATGAATTTAATCAAATATTTTAAACATAGATATCAAACAAAATCACAGAAAATGTGAACAAAAATACAAATCAAAGAATCATGATAAGTTTTCAGTATGAAACGTGGCACACTGTCAAAATGAAAACATTACAAGGTTTCGGGTTGGACCTCCCTGGGCATTAACACAATCCTGGCAGCGTTGACACATAGCCCTGATCAGCCTTTGGATGGACTGCTATGGGATGTTCCTCCACTCTTTTTGTGTAGCTGCAGCCAGCTGGTGAAGGTTGGTTGGTCGCGGTTGTCTCCTGTGGATGGCACCGGTGATTTGGTCCTACAGATGTTCTATTGGACTCAGGTCAGGAGAAAAGGCTGGCCACGGCAAGACCTCAACATTGTCTTCTTGAAGTTGTGCAATTGTAACCCTAGCACTGTGTGGTCTTGCATTGTCCTGCTGGACAAATCAACACTTCTGGATTGGCTTGCAGGAATGGAAAAACTGTTGCTTCAAGGACTTTGTCAATGTACCGCTGAGCAGTAAAGTCAATCTGCAACAAAGGCGTTCTTGTGTTAAAGGAGATTTCTCCCTACATCGTCACACTTCCACCGCTCCACCAGTTGGCTTGAACAACACAACAGTCAGCATAACGCTCACCATGACGTGGTAGGCCGATGTAGTGACCCTCTGACTTCCAGGACGTGGCCTGTCCCTCATAGAGCCAGTTTCCTGGTTTCTCTAGACTAGTCTGCTGATTGTTGAAGCAGAACATCTCATTCTCTGGGCAACTTCTCTCACAGACAAACCGATGTTGTGTGATGAGGAGAAGGAACCCCTGTCGGTTTCCCATCCCCACCCCGAAAGTCCCCTTCGGAGTCCCCAGCAAAGTTCGGCCTCTTTGCACAGCCTGGACGTGAACTGGTGCAGTCCAATACAGGACTATGAATATCTGCCTTTGCTTTTTTTTCTTGCTTAAGTGGGAACGAGACACAACCAATGTTAATGGGAAAGCTTTGGGTAAATTCAATGGAGTGTATCCACGGCATCTTTCAGTCCAGTTCAGACCCTCAGGGTAGGAGAGGAGCACATAGAATACCTGTCCTTTACTAATGTACAAATCAGCTGTACCCAGTATCATACTACACTAATGGATGCATTTTTCTGACAGAACTAAAAGCAAAATGCTGCCAATATGAAATAAACTGCACAGAAAAAATAGAGTTGTCACTCAGTCCCAGTGTGTGAAAAGGGAGATTGCAAACCAGCTTGTCCTATAATTATAAATAACACATTTCATAGTTATTGTGCAAAAGCGGTGGTCAATCAACTAGGCCTGTTTCAGCAAGGTCAAAACAAGGTGTTTATAGAGGCACTGAAATAAGAGAATTCAGAACCACTCAGCTATCAAAGATTTAAGATACAAGATGAATGTACAGACTAGGGGCCCTATCCTAGGGTTCCAGGGTACAAATCTATTACATTGCTTTAGGCCATAGACTACAGCATTCCAATACCTTTTTCAGATGGGTCCAGTGCAGTGGTCTACGCCAGTCCAATAAGCTCCCTAGATAACTTAATCAATCCTATGTATTGGACTCTGTATAGAATATTAAATTAAAATGTATCAAACCTTTATGTTGATGCAATGTCAACATTGATAATTCTTCATACAGCATGTTATATAATTAAGAAAAAGACCAATCATGTCTTTCCTGTCGATTTGCTGTCCAGTAGCTGCGAATTGAGCCTTCATTACGGTGTCCTGTCACAGACATGATTTCCCTTGTCTCTAGACCAGTGGCAGAAAGTATCAATGTTTAAGTAGCTTTTTATGTTATCAGATTAGCTGTAGATTAGAATGTTAAGGGAAAAAGCCGGCATTTATGCGCGGATTGATTTCAAATTGAATTAACAGTTAAGCACTTCAATGTTCCAACGGGCATCTATGCAAAATAGAAGCCCGCTAGATCTTGAAGCTGATTGGCTGTTCGCACTCAATCGTTTTCTAATAGTTATTAGATTGAGGAAAGTTTCGTGTAACAGGGCATATTAAAGGTAAGTCCCCATTTTTATTTTAGCTAGGTTATCATGTATTAATCATTACACCACATTTATTACAGAAGATCAAAACTACAGCAATTATGACTATATCAGTTGTGGTTATTTTTTTTAATCAAATTCATATACTGGTAAAATCATATAAGCATTGTATTAAATTAAATAAATAATGTATCTACAAGAAAGTATTATTTTACAAGCTAGAAACAAATACATGTAATACAGAAACCCTAACATTTTGAAAAGCCAAACAAAACCATCAAACTTACAGCCTGCAACATAATTTATAATAGCGTCAGTAAGTTAATTCACCTCATCTATAAGGAACCAATCATAAATACAAAAAACATTTTTGTTTTTCCAACACTAGTGTAGACTAGTCCTGTGTCTATCACAATGTCTTTAATTGCAACTACCTTCTGTCCTAGTACTATAAGCTTTAGATGTATGTTCAACGCAGCATAGCATCCAGCACTGACAATTTGTAAATCTCAGGAAGGGGTTCTTAGATTGTGTATTTTAACAGCAAACCTCACTGGTTAATGTCCTTGTCTCTGGAGTAACAGTGCCTTGAGCTATTGTCATGGTTTTGAACATCCCTGATATGGACCCATAAATAATGGTGTAACACAGTCCTCAGTTCCATGCTTCAAAGACTCAGCTACAATTATTTGCAAGCTAGAACTATTTATAAAGTGAAGGTAATGAAGCGAAGTATTTAACTATTTTTAAAACATTAATAAATATCCTTAATACATGTATTATTATTGAAGGGAAATCCGGCTGTATATAACAAATCATTTTAAATGCATGCAAAATATCCAACTGTTCTAACTGGAAAGATAAACCTCAGCAACATTACATCCTGATTATAAACCAGCTATAACTAACTCTAAAACGAATGACAGCGTGTCACTTCCACATGATAGCGGTTAATAGATTGCATACACACTTGATGGTCGCATTTCTTAATCATTTATGAACTGGATCTACCAACACACAAGTGTGATTTCATTATTCCATTACAGTTTCATAGCTGTTCTTCATATGACACCAGTGTATGACTTAATAGGCCCTGTCATTTGCACTATAATATATGCCGATATCCAATTATGCATGTACAGATGAATAACGACATGGTAAATCATGCCTTACTATTGCCATCATCCCTGTTATCCTGACGGCTCACAAATAAAAAGCGCCTGTGAACAGCCTGGAATGGAAAAATAATTTGATGAGCAACAATTTCACAGGTACAAACAAGTCATTATGTTTTTCTTTTTTCTGTTGTAACCACTGGGTGTTGTTCAGGGAGCAGGTACAGTGGCTTCTCCCTAGTTAATCAAGCAATCTATCAATTAACCTCCCTATTTAAGACCTGGGTCGGACACTCATTCTCTGTCTTTTTTTTTTGTTTGCGTACGCCACGCAGCTCTGCAGACCCATAATTAATTGTTAAATATAAAGAGTTAAATTTAAGCTTAAAATGGATACTCGTCCATCGCAGTTTTCCCTCTCTTCGGATTCCGACGGTGATTGCATTTCTCCTACCGCTAGTCATTCCTCACATAAAAACTTAAAGAAATCCATCCGTCCTTCTGTTTCTACTCAGACAAACCTGATGCCTCAACTTCCGCTGATCCTGCCATGCTTATCCTCACTGCTCCAGACATTCAGGTTCTCGTCCCTTCCAATCCGCCCTGTCATTCCAAACGTCATACACCCCAGGAACATCCACCAGCTCGGCTTTTCTATAAAGACTGGTCCACCGACAAGCTTTTGAAAGTTTTGAAACTTTTTAATAAAGGAATCCCAATTTCAACAGGGAGCAACCGAATTTCTTTATTTTCTTTATACTGTAAATCCATCTCAGCCGAGCCTGTCTTTCCTCCACTGGCTTCAGTTCAGCGATTCAGGCTTGTCAGCAGATGCCTCTTCCCCTCAGTGCCAGCTTGTGAGTCTCCTGCCTCACATTCATTCCTGCAGCCACCTGTACTATCTGACCCTGCCATGTCAGATTCTTGCGTCTACAAATATTAAATTACATTAACCCTTTGTGGTCCTATGTCAGACCCTGTCTGACATCATCAAAAAGACACAGGTCTCTAGTCGTTTTTTCTACGGAAAAAGCCGAGCTTTTTGAGATGTTACAGTAAAAAAATAATGACTTGGATCGCATTATTGAGGAGTTTGGTGAAAAAACGAGTGATCAGGTGATAATTTATCAGTATGCATAACTATGAAGAGGTATGTGAAAAATACAGTGAACAAGGGGTGGGGCGGGGCTGGAGATGCAGTACTGAGTGTCCTGTTGATTTGCAGTGCCTTTTAAACCTGTTTTACAGTGAAAAAATACTTTCAAACAGCGCATCTAAAATAAACTGCGCGTGTGAAAATAAATTGGACCTGATCCGCCTGAGACACGCTGAATAAATGGACCGCAAACATTTAATTCAACCTCTCAATGCTTCTGTTTCCTCAGTCTCTGACTGCCTGGAAGTGCTGGAGAATATGATTACGAGTCAGGAGCCTCTGACCCGCCCCTCCTCTGTGTCAGCCAATGCAGTGTTTGCAATGTCAGCTGCCAATCTTCACACTTGCTACTGCCTCTACATCTGGCTCCTCCTCTGCTTCAGTCATCCATCGACACACTCTTTTCCCATAAATTAGACGAAATATTATTGAAAGTAAAGACGTCCACCTGGTCTCAATTCTCATTTCTACCTCAGAATTTCTGGATCATAGGATAGTTGTTTGCAAAGATGAATCTGTTACCCTTAAATCCTGGACTGCTTAAAAATCCTTCACTTGCTGAATTCGTTCTTATGTTTTCTGTTCTTCAGGATGTTCTTTTGTGAAGTTTACCCCCACCGCAGACAGAAGATGGACTCTGCTCTCTGCCAGATATGGCGGCACCATATTTTTTGAATACCACAAAGCGTTTTCTGCCAAAGCAGCATCCTGGCTCGCTTTAGATAACACCTATTCCCATTTCATCTGCCCACTTCACAGTAAATGACAATCAACCCTCCTCACTGCATCTACGCCCGTCAACATCCCTGTTTTATAAGTGGCTCTCCAAAACCATCCTGACCGCAACTTTGTTTCCTATTTCCGGGCTTTCCAATGGATTCTCCCCTGGATTAAAAATGATGCCATCTTCCTCCCTATGTTGTAAAAACCTTCAATCCACACTAAAGGAACCTGAAGCCGTTGACACTCTCATTGCTTCCGAGGCATCAAAAGGATTCATGGAGGGCCCCTTTTCCATCCACCCCTATCAATTCTGAATCAGCCCCATTGAGTTGCCAGTATAAAAATCTCAGGCTAGAAGCACCTCATCATTGACCTCTCTGCCCCTCATGGTTCTTCAGGCAGCAGCATCAATTCTCTCATTTCTTTGGACCAGTTTTCTGTTCACTACATCCCCATCTCTGACGCTATCCATTCTATTAAATCATCCGGAAAGGGATCCTGGTTAGCCAAAGCAGACATTTCCGATGCTTTCAAAGTTATGCCTATACTCTCTTACCTCCGTCATCTCTTCGGTGTCTGTTGGCAGGGGCATTTCTATTTCGCAACTCAACTAACTTTCGGATTCCCTCTCCGAAGCCCTCCACTGGATTCTTCTCAACATTCATTGTGTCCCTTATCTGCTGCACTTACTTGGTGATCCATCTTATTCTTCTGCGATAATCAATCTACCGTGCATATTATTAATAAAGGCCTCCCCCATCATGCAACTCCTGCGCTGCATCGTCTGGATTTCAGTTACTGATAATTTAATCTTCCAGGTATAACTAATAATGCTGCTGATGCTCTTTCTCAACTACAGATTCCCCGGTTCAGACATCTGGTTCCCTCGGCTCATCCTTTCCCACCTCCATTTAGGTGAAGTCAACATCACATACATGGGGATGGAATGGCCATGTGCTTTGGATGGAAACTGATTCCATCATCAGAACAGCAGTAAGATGGACACCTGAAGACAAGCGAAAACGAGGTCTCCCAAAAACAACATGGCGAAGAGCTGTGGAAGCTGAGCTGAAAAACGAGGGGCACAGCTGGGGAATCATTGAAAGACTTGCTAGAAACAGCCAGGAGTGGAGGAGCTTAGTCTCTGCCCTAAACGCCAGAGGCGTAACGGGTAGTAAATAAGTAAGTAACAACACATACATAAAATTAATGCGCAGGTAGCTTTTCACAAAATGTAAAACAGATTAAACATTCCAGTAAAAAACTGGTGTTGAAAGTTAGCTAACAGTTGCTTTAAATATAATTCATTCCTGACTTCAGTCTGTATTCATACCATAGGCACACACATATGTTGCTGTTACACTATCACAGAGACAAAAGCATAATAAAAAAAATATCTGATAAGAATATTTTCAAGCACCACATAACCCTTAACCTGTGAAAGCATGTTGATGGATAAGTCATTACAATAACAAACGTGCTTGGTTGACTTTACACAAGCGGTTTTAAGTGGTGCTGCTGTAGCTGGGATACCTGCAGTAAAAATATGCCCTTAGGCGACCAAATGAGTTGGTTCAATACAACTCAAATAATGTCCAAATTATAAACACTGCCCACCCTCTTTTCCTGGGTCCAAGCTTCACTACAGTACAGAACTGAGAAATAACATTACAAATGGCAGAGCAACTTATTCAACAAATCCACACATAAAAAACTACTGTAAAATGCTTTCATAGAGCAAGATTGAGGTGTGTACTGACAGTGCAAGTCATAAACGTTTCTCACTATATATTTCAAATATTGCATTTCAAATAAATGAATAATATTTTGACAGCGCCTGCACTGCCATGTACATTAGACTACTACAGAAGCACATCGGTTCAGTGTACAGTAGTGTAGAGTGTAGAGTTTATCCTTTTTTATGTGGTAGTGGGCGCAAACGCTCCTGTGCAGGGCTGAGGGCTGGTGCTTTTACTTGTTTTTAACGTTTTTCTTGTTTTTTTTTTTAAATGTTCGGTATTGATTGACCAGAATTTCTTTTTGCCTTCACCTTCATGACATTCTACAAGCAAAATTGAATATCTCCTTCACCCTTCAACCAGGATGTCATTCTATCTTTTCTCGTTCATGGAAAAGACAAGCTGCATCTCTCCCTGGGAACTATCAAATCCTATCTAGTTGGCATTCAATACAATTATCGTGTCACATATATCTCGTCCCCTCCTCTCTCATCTATCACTACTGTTTGCATCCTTAAGGGGATGGTGAAGAGTGCCCCTCCTCCTCCTCCTTTCCATCTCCATCTTCCATCTTTCATCTTTCCACTACTGATATTCTCTTGCATCTAATCTCAATCCTCTGTCAAGGCTGTTTTTCTCCTTTTGATGATAGTCATGGAATCCCTTTGTCTGTCTGCTTTCGTTCCTGCGACCTCTCTCTAGTCCCTGATTCACATTATCTCCTCTTTCTTCATATCTCAAAAACAGACCATCTCCGCCAGGGTCAATTTGTGTTCCTCTGTAAACTCAACTCTCCTCTTTGTCCTTATTCCTCCCTATCCTGCTATCTTTCCTGCCACAACTCCTCCAAACCCTTCAGATTCTCTGTTCATCAATGCTAACTGTGATATCATAATACAAAAAATTGCTTTTCTACTCATCTTTCCAATCTCTTTTCTAAAGCTGGTCTGCTCCCTGTATTCTGTTCCCCTCATTCCTTTCGTATAGGTGCGGCAACCTCAGCAGCTAAAGTTAATGTTAACCAGTTCCTTATCAAAAAAATGGGCCACTGGTCTTACGTTTATTCTTCACTTCCTGATATTTATGCGGCCGAACGGTATGCCCGGATTGGGGGCCATCTCTCTTCCTCCCAATAAAAGGGGGTTTTCCTCTATGCTGAGTGGGTGAGATTAGTCCTTAATATTTTTTAGAAAAAATGTATTTATACTTTGCATTGGTGGCGCAGATGCAGGGAGCCAGCGGTCCTCTTTTCGGCTCAAGTGACGATCACTTCTCAACCTTAGGCCCAGCTGAGCTGGCCTCGACCTCCAAGAGGAAGGTTCACCGAGAGCCAGAGGGGACCCCTGGCCAAATCTATCTTATCAATCTCTCTATCACTCCAGGTTCCCCCTGGGGGGGCAGCATACATGCTCCCCAGCCTTTGAGGCTGATCGGTTTGGTCACCTCCAAGAGGGCGGTGTCTCCCTGAGCCAGGGGGCAACCCTGCACTTTTCTCAAATCTATGTTCTCTATCACTCTAAACCCTGTATTCCTTACTAACAACTTGCTTTCACCTATGTCAGTGTTCCTCTCTGGCCTCTTTGCATGTTCATTTCATTTTCTCTTTCAGAATTCCTACCACAGCGCATGACTCTGTCTCGGAGGTCTGGCCATGCCGATCTCCCGAAGCGTAGGCATTCCTTGTTAGTTGGAGGGAAGTAACGCTTGCTTTCCAGCCTTGGAGGCGATTGGTTCGGTCTCACCTCTGTGAGGGTGGCTCTCCATGAGCCAAGGGGAAAGCATGTCATCTTCCTAAAGTCAAAAGCACATCATTTCTATTTTCAAGTCCCAGGGCTTACTCCTCGCAGCCCTTGCTCCTGTTTTGTGAATTGTAACCATTGGGTTTTGTTCAGGGAGCAGACGCAGGGGCTTCTCCAAAACAGACCAGCTCTGCCAGGGTTCATTCATGCACCTCTGTAAACTCAACTCTTTGTCCTTATTCCACCTTATCCTGCTATCTTTCCTGTTTTCTTTCCTCAGTTCATCAATGCTAACTGTGATATCCTAACCAAAAAAAAAAAAGTTTTTTACTCAGAAGCTAAATAACTACAGCAGAATAAAATGTGGGTCAAACTACTTATTATTGAGCACCCTTGTTTGCGTGCAACATTGCTGGAGAAGTGATGAATGCCACCATCATTATAATCCTATTGAGATACAGCATGTCAGAGGCTGCAACGTCTCTCTGGTTCTGGATAAAAACAGCAAGGAAATATGAAGACCACAACTGCAATGGAAAGAAAGGATAACTGAAATGAATGAAGATGTTGCCCTCATCCTCTCGTATCTCTCCCATCTCCCTGTGATTTGCAGTTCTGCTCACAGTGACTCTGCTGTCTTATTAAGATAACAATATTTGTTACCCTTCAATAATCTTTCTGATTCTCACAATCAAACACAGATTAAACCTGGAACAACCAGCTTTTTTAAAAGGGGTGCAATAATAATAATAATAAACTCACATAATAATATCCCTAAGCTGATATGCATCTGAATGTTTTTAGATAAGGAACATGCTATAATAAACTCAATGGTAGGATATGAAAAGACACTTGGTACAATGTAATGACAAAATGTCAATAATGTCAATAGTTTCTAAATTGTATTTCTAAATTTACCACTATTGAGTGTTTGATAGTTATGGATGGTCGGTAGGGAACTGAAGGTACTGTAGTTACTTAAAATAAACATTTTAAAAGTAAAAAAAAAAAGTTGCATTTAGTACAGTATTACTAAACACTCATGTTCCCCATGTGTGGGTGGATGGAACACTTGTAGACTATTATAGCTTCTGAAAGTGACACATATCCTCAGATGCTTCCATTTTCATCATTTTCCAATAGTGAAGCATATGAGCTGCAAAAAATGTCAAATAATCGCATCTTTGATTTTGGCATCTAAAGATCTGACTTTGCATTCAACACTGTAAAATCAGTTATCCCTTCCTCACAATGATCAATGCATCTGCCATCACGTGGAATACGTTTTTTCCTCTAATTCCTGTTTTTGCTCCATTCACTATCTATGTTGGTGCATCTGCAGTAAACTTTAAAAACCATAGTAACAACTGTTAGCAGCAAGATCTAAAGATAATCTTCTGCTGGGATCTTATATACAGAAAAATGCTATCACTGAGAATTTAGAGTGGCTTCATAAAGATGTTTCTTCTGTTACCAGAATATCATCTAGTTTGAGCAAGAGATGGAAAAAACATAGTCTTGCAACCCCCAAATTGTTTCAATAACTGCACATGTCCAATTGATAACAATGCCCAAATTATTCTGTTTAAGAACTGAAATACTGTATCAATACAAAACCCAAATTCTTAGCAGCAACGGCGTTTCATGATTTACGTAGGTTCACTCAAGAGACAATATGCTGTTTGTCAAACAAAGCCAATAAATAACATTGCTCCAAAGTGTTGTTTTTAATTGAATGGTTCTCCTTTTTCACAGTAAATCGATGTGCAACTGAACTCTCTCTATTCCCTATATAGTAGTAAACGAAAGGAATTATTAGCTCAAACACAAAAGTCTTTCTTAGATGCTGTTTATTACAAGTGGTGCTGTATCCTTTTAGTGAGCCTCCCCTAAGAGACTGTATTATGATCAGACAGACGTGTAAAGCCTTGGGAAAAATGATTATCGTGCTGCTCCTCATACGAAAATGTACTTTGGACAAAAACAAAAAGGTCTCCATTATTTAGAACAATACACATTAAGACAAAACAATTGTGCTGTATCAATTTCAAATCCTCCTACTCGCTGATCCATTCACACTATTTTGGGTTACTCAAATTATACTAGTCCTGTCTTTTTGTTACACCTTAAAAACGGCAGCAGTGTTGACATGTATACATATAAAAGTACAGCACACAAGGCTTTGAAATAATCACTGTACCTTACCATATTTCACCTTAAATACCGCTTTATTTTCTGGAAGTGGTATACCAAGTTTCATTTTGAAATACTGTAAAACCACGTTTTAAAAGATATGTTATGAGTTAATATAACCAATATAACCACATACATGGGCAGGAGAAGAGTAGGTTAAAAAGGTGAAACAAAATTAGTGTAAATACAGTAACTGGGGCTTTATTCTGATGGTGAGAGTTGGTAGTTCACTTGTTTTCAAATGGCCGTGCTGATTCAAGAGGTGCTGGTTACATAGATTGTTATGCTAGTTCAAAAAAATAAACAAAAAAAAATGAAAAGGTCAGTAGATTGTTGATAACAATGTGATATCAGAATTGATGGCTGTATCAGATGGCTTATTTCACACAGCTTGTATCTGTTGAAAATTACATTGCAATACTATCAACAATATAAACTGTCAATTCAGTAAATGAGAGGTGAACTCTACGTTTACATGGTTAAAGTAATTTATTGTTCAGTAATGATATTGAACGTCCTTTATTTATTTTGTTTTTTTGCTTTTCTGAATACTCTATGACAACTGGAACAATTCAGGAGGTGGCCAAAACTGGCCTTTAATTGCCTCCCTCCTTTGATTTAAAGGAAAATATTTCTGAAGATTTTACAGCTTGGAAAGCCTTCATTTACCTTCACAGTCCACAACTCCAGAATAAACCTGCAACCTGTCTACATTCTAATGTCACTTACAGAGCAAGTAATGCCCAAGGAGGTAGGTGTTATTGCCTACTTAAGGAAACTGAGTTCTATTCATGCAGTACGAAAAAAAAAAGATTATCTGTCTTTTGTAACTTTTAATATCAGTTCCATTGTAATTGCCCCCCCTTTTTTTGTTATGCATCCTGTGGTGCTGAAATATGACCAAAGAACTGCATATCTGATGTAGAGCACTGGACGGTAAGAATAAAAATCTACTAATGTCATTATGTCATTATTCTATTTCTATCACTGAAACAAGTGAGCCGAGTTCAAAGCCTTAAAAAGCTGAAGCATAAATTGCTGGCAATAGTCCGCTGCTCTGCAGTAATAAACCATGGGGTACTTGTCAACAACATATGGTGATAGACAGAAAAGAGGTGCAGAGATCCATACACTGTGTACTTTTTTTTTACTGTCGCACATCAAGTACTTGTATTTTGCACATACTTACAGGTACAGGAACATTGAAAAATGACTGCCATGGGATGAAGGTAGTACTTTTAGAACATGCATATTCCTACTTGTGATATTCTTTCCAACATTAAAGTAGTTAAACAGGATGGAACTAATGACAGCCTCTTTCATGCTGAGTGCTACACATTAAATATTGATTAAATGTACATTCACATGCAAAAGAAATGTCAAGCAGCTGCATAAGCTGAAATGAGAGGGCAATGTGCCCTCCTTTCAAATCCAGTTTACAGACGGGCTTAATTGAACTATAAGGATTTCTTTTTTTTTTACTTGAGCAGTCACTTTTTTAAGTGATAATTGTCTTCTGTCGAGATCAGTATTTTAAAATCTGGATCCCATGTTATACAGCATCAGTCTGATAAAATGTTCCTTACAGAGAAGCACCAGTGGATAGCATTACAATACCAGTGATTTACCCTGAAGAAACATGAGAGGATCACAGCGTTACCAGCAAAGAATCACAATTGAACCGGAACAAATGTGGTTGTTATGGTAGCACACTGGGGTTGGTTAACACAGTGGGTATTGGTTCATACTATTGTGAAATTACTGGTATGAAAAGGACAAGGGATTAATGATGGCTATATTGTCCTACAAGTATCAGCAAAAAAGATTTACTTTTCACTCTATAAAACTACCATTGGTATATTTGAAGAAATGACCTTTTGTCACATTCTGTATCGAAAGCAAAGTAGAGTAGGGTCATTTTGCTTATTTTAAGGTAATGTTTTCTACTTTGCATCTTTATTGTAAAACGGGTATATTAATTTCTTACTGTTTTTTCAAACTTTTTTTTTTCTGGCTTGACTGTTATTTTAGTTAAATGTTCAGAATAATACGGCAATATTAGTAATGTTATAAAACATAAGATAAATGTTATTGCATTTTAAATAATTGTACTGGTCCGAAAACTTATTATTATGTGCAGTAGTCAACAGGAAATACATCTTCCATGTTTTCAGTAGCCAGCCATCTCATCCGGATATCAGAAACAAAGCAAATAGTTCACTTTACCATGGTATATTTGAACAATAATTTAGCAGTTGATATAATGGAATGAATGATGACCGTGATTTAAGTATTCTTTCACCTTAGTTTTTGTTATGATTTACTACACTTTTCTATGTTTGTATTATTATATACTTACTTACAGTGTACAGCTATGGATAAAAGTTTTGCATCACCCTATAGAATTAACAAATTCTGCTTCATAAAGTTGAATGAAACCTGAATAATGTTACGTAAACATATTGAATTACATACCGCTTTGTAGTTTTCCATACACTTAACGAAAAACTGACGTTACTGTACTACTATTATGGCTTCTGGTAGACTTTTGCGATATCATTTTGTCATTTGATTACATGATGTTAAATATAAGTTTTTGAAAATTATATCTCAAGCCTAAAATTCTAGTTGATGCAAAACTTTTGGACATAGCTGTATACTGTATTACTTTCTACTCTCATATAAATTCACCACATTTCACTTGGAGGTACAGTACTGTGCAAAAGTTTTAGGCAGGTGTGAAAAAATGCTGTAAAGTAAGAATGCTTTCAAAAATAGACATGTTAATAGATTATATTGATCAATTAACTAAATGCAAAGTGAGTGAACAGAAGAAAAATCTAAATCAAATCCATATTTGGTGTGACCACCCTTTGCCTTCAAAACAGCATCAAGCATCAATTCTTCTAGGTACACTTGCACACAGTTTTTGAAGGAACTCGGCAGGTAGGTTGGCCCAAACATCTTGGAGAACTAACCACAGTTCTTCTGTGGATTTAGGCAGCCTCAGTTGCTTCTCTCTCTTCATGTAATCCCAGACAGACTCGATGATGTTGAGATCAGGGCTCTGTGGGGCCATACCATCACTTCCAGGACTCCTTGTTCTTCTTTACGCTGAAGATAGTTCTTAATGACTTTCGCTGTATGTTTGAGGTCGTTGTCATGCTGCAGAATAAATTTGGGGCCAATCAGATGCCTCCCTGATGGTATTGCATGATGGATAAGTATCTGCCTGTACTTCTCAGCATTGAGGAGACCATTAATTCTGACCAAATCCCCAACTCCATTTGCAGAAATGCAGCCCCAAACTTGCAAGGAACCTCCACCATGCTTCACTGTTGCCTGCAGACACTCATTCGTGTACGCTCTCCAGCCCTTCGGCGAACAAACTGCCTTCTGCTACAGCCAAATATTTCAAATTTTGACTCATCAGTCCAGAGCACCTGCTGCCATTTTTCTGCACCCCAGTTCCTGTGTTTTCGTGCATAGTTGAGTCGCTTGGCCTTGTTTCCACGCCGGAGGTATGGCTTTTTGGCCGCAAGTCTTCCATGAAGGCCACTTCTGACCAGACTTCTCCGGACAGTAGATGGGTGTACCAGGGTCCCACTGCTTTCTGCCAGTTCTGAGCTGATGGCACTGCTGGACATCTTCTGATTGCGAAGGGAAGTAAGCATGATGTGTCTTTCATCTGCTGCAGTAAGTTTCCTTGGCCGACCACTGCGTCTCACGGTCCTCAACGTTGCCCGTTTCTTTGTGCTTCTTCAAAAGAGCTTGGACAGCACATCTGGAAACCCCTGTCTGCCTTGAAATTTCTGCCTGGGAGAGACCTTGCTGATGCAGTATAACTACCTTGTGTCTTGTTGCTGTGCTCAGTCTTGCCATGGTGTATGACTTTTGACAGTAAACTGTCTTCAGCAACCTCACCTTGTTAGCTGAGTTTGGCTGTTCCTCACCCAGTTTTATTCCTCCTACATAGCTGTTTCTGTTTCAGTTAATGATTGTGTTTCAACCTACATATTGAATTGATGATCATTAGCACCTGTTTGGTATAATTGTTTAATCATACACCTGACTATATGCCTACAAAATCCCTGACTTTGTGCAAGTGTACCTAGAAGAATTGATGCTGTTTTGAAGGCAAAGGGTGGTCACACCAAATATGGATTTGATTTAGATTTTTCTTCTGTTCACTCACTTTGCATTTAGTTAATTGATAAATATAAACTATTAACATGTCTATTTTTGAAAGCATTCTTACTTTACAGCATTTTTTCACACCTGCCTAAAACTTTTGCACAGTACTGTATGTTATACTAATAAATACTGTGTTTATCACCATTAGTAATTTGGAGTCCCCATTAGTTCCAGCAACATTCAATTTTGTAAAGCTTGGTTTTGTTTATCCCATTATAACCCAGGGCTTTGTAGGAGATAGACTGTTTAGACATGAAAGCCATTTGAACAATAAGACTGATGGCCCATTGATTGATTATGTCTCCTTTTCAACAACCATGTTCTTGAGTAACCATCTGATATAAGAAAAAAATAAATCCATTGAGTTATAGCTTTGATAACATTTTAAAAAAGCAAATCAAGTTAAATAAATCTTTTGACAGGAGGGTATTAGTTGCATATAAAACTGGCTCAAATGCAGTGCAGGGAATTCAGCCAATTTGTATGTAAATACAAACTGATAGGAAAGATATTTTCAGCAGAATGCATGCCAATTTAGTTTGCAAATTACCCATGTACCCTCAAAGCTGAATCAGACAATGCCATTTAAAATAAAATACAATACCAGACAGATACTAATCCATACCAATAATAAAGAGTATTTGTTTTGGTTGCAAAATGCAACCTTATAATGATTTTAGTAAGTGACTATGGATAGGGGATTTGTTAGGGGTTTATCATCGAGGGCAGTCGTGGTTAGCATAGATTCCCTCTGACTGGTAGCACTGGATTTAGTTGTGTAAATGTTAATGTGATTTTCAAACCCTTTGTCACTTGGGTCGTAATTTACATAAATATCATTTATAAGAAAGCGGACTTTATTTTGCCGTTTTTGCACTTATGTTGGGTTTCAAGCAAAAAAAAACAAAAAAAACAATTTAACGTTTTTAGACTGATCAGGACAAGGGATCAAAAGTTATAAAGAGTCAACATGTGATTGATGACACCTACCACAAGTCTGTAGCGCTTTTGAGATTAACGTGGGGGGTGGGGGGTGAGGTGACGGGGCATCAACCACATTTTTACCTCTCTATAACTTTTGATCTGATCAATCTAAAAACTTTTTTGCTTTAAACAACCCTAAGAACCCTGTTTGGTGTAAACCACAGATGGGTGATTTATCAAGGAATTCCACTGCTGTCCAATTAAATAAATGTTTGTATGTTACAGTGGACACATGAAGGATGAGAAAGATAAACATTTCCAAATACCCTGGTGGGAGTATTTAGTTCACATCTCAAAATCACCAACCACACAATTTATTACTGCTTGACAGAGACCCAGGACTGAATGGCAGAGGCTGTTCTGGCCAGGATTCATGTCTTATGTACAGTATATCAAGAATATCCTTTGAGCTTAAATTCAATAATATTTATAGTGGACAGTCATAAAAGTGTGTTTGTTATCAAGGAGTAAAGGTTCAGTGCACTAACACATTCAGGATCCATAACTAGCCTTTGCACGAACAGCCTTCCTTACTACATTCAAATCATGTGGCAATACGACCTTTCAACTCTGCTGGCCCCGCCTACTCTCTGTCTATATACATGTAAAGTAGGTAGCGCTGGCAGAGTAGCAATAGTTCAATTCCATATTTCATATTTTGTTTGTGAAGAAGACACAAGACTGGAATATTTCCACTTCAGTGGGGAAAAAAACTGTACATGCACTATATACAGATCCATAAATATTACCTATATTCTATGAAGCAGTAAAACATTTACTCTTGATGCTAAAGTCCCTTGAAAAAAAAAACAGAAATCGCTTTGATATAATTATGGAATATTAAATGGAGCAACAGTTTTGTTTTTTCAAGTTCTATTTTTAATCCCACTCAGCAAAGCCATAAAAAAATGTCACCGTAAAACATATCAAAGCAAATGTAATGATTTCCATTACACGAGAGTAGATGTTAAAACTTCGTGCTGATTTGAACTCGGATCTCGCCAAGATAAGCACCAACTAAGACGTAGCTTTACAGTAAACTAATGTGATCCATCTGTGTCTCCATCCATTTGCGCTTCCTTCCATATGATGATGTAGATATCCTTCTGACTGGAGTTGATGGCTGAAGTGTAATGCTGGCTGCAGGGATCAGCTTATTGCTTATTTCAATGGCAATAATACAGTATAATATATACAAATTATATTGATCTCATTCTAAGTTGCATTTCAAGTGGCCGTTGTGCCTATTCGTTATTAAATAATCGTACTAATGTGATTTACGAAATTATGTTGATTTACAAAATAATGTTAATATCTTAACGAGCAGTGCTTCTTGCGACTATTTCTTTTGTTTGCGTGGGAATTTAAAGTAAATCCGTGTTAATTGTCATCATTTATCAGAAGTGAGAGTGTACAGGACCAGATACAGAGAGTGTACAGGACCAAGGTTCATTTCTTACAGAGTACCTCGACAATTCAATATTTGTAGTTATGAAAATATTTTAGCCTTTTCTATACTTGTCGTTATGAATGAGATTTATTCACTTACCTTAACTATTTGTAACCTTATGGAATGTTTGTTGTATTGCTAATATTATATACTGTTATTTGCACCAGTGTATATGTTACCACCAAGAAATTATCAATGGAACTGTAGCCTATTTTAATTCTGCATACGTACATTATATGACAGCTGACATCTACTGTAGATTTTATTTGAATTATACAACTGAAATCTTGGTATAGAAAATGGCATATTAGATATTACAATAAAGTTTCCTTAGGTGATTGCGGATTTGCAATGTGTCCTTGGCTTTTTGTGTCTTATCCACACAAGAACGAAGAACAGACGTCAAGGACACACAGCGAAGCACTAGGAATGTGATTGAAATCATCGACATGGATTTTGCCTAAACATATTTCATAATATTGTCCTTCCCCCACACTTTATGTACAATGTACACATTCACCTTCACACGTTTGTATGCATATAAAATGTTCTTATAATACTTTAAGTGTTTGGTGCCTACTTATAAGTTATGTTAATAAATGTACATTCTGCATGACAAAATACACAATTTTGAATGAAGTTTACAAATTATACACAAAATGGATATTCCCATTATTTTGTATTTCCATTTGGCTGCTGCTCGCTGGTGGGAAAGCCGTCTCCAAGTACAGCAAATTATACTTCCATTTTCTTGATATAGTTAACATGCATTTTGATTAACGAGTTCCCATTATTTAGTCGTTGAGACAGGAAGTGATGTACGTGACCTGCGACAATTCACTGTATTTTGCATTTTTATAGATTTTTTTTTGTATTGTCATCATTTGGTTGAAATAAACAGTTGGTTAGCAATGCTGTGTGCACATGTCTCTGTTAGTTGCTGCAGTATTTTAAATAATAATAATAATAATAATAATAATAATAATAATAATAATAATAATAATAATAATAACAATAATAATAATAATAATAATAATAATAATAATAATATATGTACCTGTATGTTAACAGACTACTTGCATTCTTTTTAATAGTGACAAAATGACTGCATCTTTATTAAATAAAAATAAAATAAAAAAACAAATCAATTATTTTTAAACTAACAGAAACTTGGAGCTCCAGTGACAGTGATGACAACAATGCAGAACAAAGCCGCATTAAAGAACACTAAGTCAAGACTGTCAACAAAAATCCTAATAATGGATATATGGACACATTTCTCATTTCTGACAATGTAAAATCATTCACCGTCAATGACATCAACTTTTGAGTTGCCTCAAATAAAGTCAGCACAGTCTTATGTAGACACAGATTTCATCAAGGATTCTGTAAAACAGAAGATGAAAAGTCTGTGGATTGTGATTGCTGTTTGTTATAAATAGAACAAGAGAAAAATATTACAATGTCACAACTTATAACAATTCTGGAGACAAATATGAAACAACTGATTGATGTAATGCACAGTTTAAAAGATGATATAAGATGAATCAGAAATAATTGTATCTGCCTCTGCAATAGTATCGATAAGATGACCAGTGCATATTTATCACAATATGCTGGTTGTGCACAGTCAGACAAAGTAGTAAGTGTCCCACTAGACCTCAAGGCAGGTGACATTATGAGAGGCACTTATGTGTCCGAGGAGTTATGTGTCCGAGGAGTGCTTTAAAATTGCTGAAAGTGTGAGAACAAAGAAACCAATAACAAAAATATAATATAATTGTATCCTATTTTCTGAAGATGAAATCCTGTGGAATTTCAGTCTAAGAAATTAGACTTTTTTTTAACTTCTTGTGCTGTGCACTTCTGTACAACGTTTTCTTCTAAGTTTATTTATGTACAATATTCAGTTGCTTTTGCGCATCTGATAATAAACCGATTGCACACACACACACACACACACACACACACACACACACACACACACACACACACACACACACACACACACACACACACACACACACACACACACACACACACACACACACACACACACACACACACACACACACACGTGTGGTCCAGTGGTTAAAGAAAAGGGCTTGTAACCAGGAGGTCCCTGGTTCAAATCCCACCTCAGCCACTGACTCATTGTGTGACCCTGAGCAAGTCACTTAACCTCCTTGTGCTCCGTCTTTCAGGTGAGACGTAGTTGTAAGTGACTCTGCAGCTGATGCATAGTTCACACACCCTAGTCTCTGTAAGTCGCCTTGGATAAAGGTGTCCGCTAAATAAACAAATAATAATAATAATATGCTTCGGTTTTTCAGATGTTTATGTAACATACTCAATAAAAAATAAAAATAAAAACTATTACATCCGACTGTTTCTCCGTTCGTTATACTGTTTACAGTGTTTTGAATACAGCCGTCAGAAAGACTGCTGCGGGGCTTCTAGGTATGAGTATATCTCCGGTCCTTCTAGAGTTAAATCAAATGAGATGAGTAAAAAAGCATTAAGACTACCTTTTTTCAAAAACTGAGCTAATGGGTAATTAGTGTGAAAAATGTGTTTAGTGAATACTGGGTTGGTTGTTTTTGTGCAATCACAAGGGAACGCCCACATCTTTAAAAATGGTCAATGTGGAGTGCTCATGTCATAAACAAATATGCTAATAACATTAGTGAATAATAAAGTTGGGCACTAATGACATTGTTTGCTCAAAATTCTCATTAACACCCGGGCTAATGCTTAGTTTCTAAATTGCAGAGTAAATTACTCAATGGCCCAAAACATTATCTGAAGTGCTGATTATTCGCGTTAGTATCATCCGTTAGTATTCATATTAGTCACCATAGGGACTAATATGGCAGTCTTCCATGCACCATAGTGCAGGCTTTTTTTTAATGATTTCCAGGACAATATCAAAAACAACCACAGAGGCATTAAAGCATTAGGAATGACCTAATGTTTAATAAAATATCATTATTAATATCACAGGGTTGCCTTATCGCAATGTACTGTACAATTGCAACTTCTGTATTAAGGCTTTCCTGTTATTTTACAGACCAAAGCAGCAGCCTGGGACAGTGATCATCAGTTTACTGATGTATCATTAGCATGAATTCTTTATTGGGAAACAGCATGTGACAGGGATGGCTGTAGGGGTGACGTTAGACCAGAAACGGAAACCACAACACACAGGACTTTTCAAAATAAACGGCACATTGGCCAAACAAACAAACAAACAAACAAACAAACAATAACAAATATTGTGCTGGTTTAAAAGCCAGCACGCGTAGCAATTGTTATTTCTAGTTTTTCTTTTTCTCTCCTCTCCACTTCCGTTCTCCACTCACGAACACTCAACCCTGTGCAGCCAAAGCTGCAAGTCTTTATAGTCGTGACCAAGCTAATTATCTTATTATCCCTCGGTCATATTTGCATGGGTTTAGTAATCTGTGTGACTGTCAACCCGTTTAAACAATCAGTAGCTGACAGTCACACATTCTCACAAAGTAATTTAAAACAGGAAACAATAATAATAATCATAATATCACAAATCTTAATATGCACAGGTACATTACACACTTTTCATAAAGTGTATAATGTTTTCATTATTAAATACTGCTGTAATTTTTTTAAGGAGTGCGTGACTGTGGCAAATATTTATTTTGAACACGTTTGACAGGCGTATTAGAAAAGGGTCCTTTATCTCTTCCCAGCAAATAACAATGACAAGTCAATAAATCTTCCAGCGCAAATAAACTGTCCTTCTGTGATCTTGTTTGTAGTCACTATCTATAATGAGATGGACTCCTGAATGTTAATCAAACCCAGGTGAAAGAAAATGGAGTTAGAATTACGAGTATGTCGTTAATCTGAAGTCTGTTTAAATTTACCAGGTGCTTCATGCTTTATGCCAACCCACCATTCTCCTTTCCTGAGGGATTAGCCCCTTCTGGCCTTTCCTCTTTGCTCTATGGATGGCTATCCACTCCTACTTAGGTTGACCACCAAACCAAACCCATTTCACTTGTGATCTGATTTAGATTCTATCACAGGCCTCCCAAGAGTGAAAGACTAGTGCATTAACCCTCCAGTCTGATCTAGATTCTAACACAGGCCTCCAAAGAGTGAAAGGCTAGTGCATTAACCCTCCAGTCTGATCTAGATTCTAACACAGGCCTCCCAAGAGTGAAAGGCTAGTGCATTAACCCTCCAGTCTGATCTAGATTCTAACACAGGCCTCCCAAGAGTGAAAGGCTAGTGCATTAACCCTCCAGTCTGATCTAGATTCTAACACAGGCCTCCCAAGAGTGAAAGGCTAGTGCATTAACCCTCCAGTCTGATCTAGATTCTAACACAGGCCTCCCAAGAGTGAAAGACTAGTGCATTAACCCTCCAGTCTGATCTAGATTCTAACACAGGCCTCTCAAGAGTGAAAGGCTAGTGCATTAACCCTCCAGTCTGATCTAGATTCTAACACAGGCCTCCCAAGAGTGAAAGACTAGTGCATTAACCCTCCAGTCTGATCTAGATTCTAACACAGGCCTCCCAAGAGTGAAAGGCTAGTGCATTAACCCTCCAGCCTGAGCTGATTTGTTGACTGTCAGGAGTGTCTTTATGACTTGCTACCCATGTCAACCAAAATAGGGCAACAGTATGTGAAGGATTATATCTGACAGAGTGAAAAGAAAGTGCTTTAATCATAGAGTGAATGGTCAAACCAAAATCTTACTATATTATCATTCCAGTAAGCAGGCACATTTCCCCCACATCACCATTCCTTGAAGTGACATTCTTCAGCCCAGCAAGGAGACAGCATGACACTGGCTGCAGAGCGACTGGGTATTGTGAGTCAACAAGCAATGAGTTCCTCCTTACAAAGGTACATGTCTCTATTCATGTTGCAATCTTATTGTAATGGACACTGGAATTGCTTCTCATCTCTTTTAAATTGTCTTTGGAGGCACACTATTAAGACAGAATCCACTGAAGCACCGCTTAAAGAGTAGATAGCTTTTTCCCCCCATACCTTTTTTTGTTTTAAATCAATCTGCGTAAATATTTAGTTTTGTTTACAGGGGTTTACATAATAGAGGACCTTCCCATTTGACATGTGCAGTCCTCATGAGACCAGAAAAAAAATGTATACAAGTGTAGAAAAAACTGCAGCTGATGATAATATTTGAGGATGTTTTAAATCACACTTCATGATTTGAAATATTTTACATAAAACAGGGCATTGGTTAAATTTATGATCAATGATGCCATCCATTGTAAAGTATTCAAGTTTACTACTGATCTTGTTTTTAAAATGACTCCTTTGAAACCAGCACTCCCCTTGGAATTCCTAGTGCTTTCCTATTCTCTAAGACTGGATTCCTGAACGACCTCCCATACAGTACCCTGTGTGCTGCATAATGATTTCCCAAGTTGTTAATATTCTGGCTACATGTTCATTGTGCAAACTATTCATCATGCAAATGTAAGCTTAAAATCCTACTGGCTTCTATGTAACCCAACAGGTTTGAAAGCTAAATACTATCTACCTGGTAACAAGGTTTCCATGGTATTTAAATTCTCCCATGTTAGTCTTATCTGACTCAAACATGCATGCTATTCCACTGTTTCAAAACTAAAGTGTCACAGAACATTTTCATCCTAATTTGACCAAAATGTTAGTAAAAGAGCAACCAGTTTATAACTTGTTTGTTGTATCCAAGTAACAAGCAGATCAAAGGGATAACTATTTAAAAGAAAAAGCTAACTTCCTATCTGATATTATGAATCTCAGCAATCATCAGATGAAAGCAAATATGTGATTTACACTGTGCTTTTCAGAAAGTGTGGATGTGCAAGGATTCAGTGCCATAGGAATAAAATGTCATTAGAAAACATTAGCCCCATGACCTTCTACTTAATTCTCTCTGT
This sequence comes from Acipenser oxyrinchus oxyrinchus, assembly GCA_030684275.1. NCBI lineage: Eukaryota > Metazoa > Chordata > Actinopteri > Acipenseriformes > Acipenseridae > Acipenser > Acipenser oxyrinchus. Next base: position 73,516,879 of record CM060251.1, on the reverse strand, counting down.
ATTACAAACCAAGGTATGTTCACGGAATGAAGTTATTTATTTAAACAAAAAAAAAAACACTTAAAGTTAATCCAGAGCCGTAACAGAACCTGACCTTTGATAAAAAAAAAAACAGATTACCTTTCCTTTGAGAAGGATTAAACTGTAGGGAGGTAAATTAGTTTTCAATTTCCACATTTTTAATGCTCATGGTTTGATTGCAGTCTACAAAGAATGATAGCTAGGCTGGATCAGATGGACAATGATTGTGATGTATTCCTTTATAAACCTGTTAATCAGACACTTACTTTACAGACTGTGAAACATTGTCGGTTAAACCACACAGGAAATGCTGTATCAGTGCAAACACAATTAAAAGACACTGAAGTTAAGGTGTTATTTTAAACAAAGCGTCCTTCTAAAGCCACCAGCCAGTCACTATTGTTGCTCAGCCTCCCTGATCTCCATTTCGGTTCAGCGAATGAAGTGATTAAATTACCCTGAGGTACATGTTCTACTGCTGTTATGCTACCCCTCTGCTCTATCAAATGAAGCAGTCATTCAGGCTACAAGAATAATCACTTGTTTTCCTGAAAAACAGTTAAATTAGAAACATTGCCATATTATATCAGATGAATGACTGATTTCCAATGGCAATGAACTAGCACTCCACTTGCAGTGAAATGGTTCTATTCTAAAGGAAAAAGCAGCCACAGCACAGTGGGCTGAATGACAAAAGTAAATACAGTGGTATTGCACTGCACTACCATCAGTATGTGTGTGCTGCCATATCAGGACTATTAGGACCCCTGTGCAGTATTTTCCATTGCTGCTACCAGTTAAGCTTGGGTTTATCAGAGTAATACCGCAGGGCAGCATCACAACGGTATGTTGTTATTATTATCATGATTTTCTTTACAAATGTATGAAGGTTGCTACTATAGACCCATGTTTGTAATATGTTCCTGAAAAATCTAATCAGAAAAAAAGCAATCTCCTTTTTTAATCACTTACTTTTACAAGCAGTGGCAGAAACATGCCTGTTTGGTTCTATTGATACCTTTCAAGTTACGCTGTGTCTAGAAGCAGTCTTTTCATCTGTCTGTATGTCGCACTTTACCATACAGGTGCATTCAGTGGACGTAGATCATGGTGACCTGCATTTTCATTTTACTGATATTTCTGTTGTATGTACAGCTGTGGTGGGGAATGTTTGCATTGCTATTGATGTCTCAGTGAAAAATAATATTAGTCAGTGGGGTGAGTTACAGTATTAACTACAGTCTCGCATGCTTCACCTTCTCATTTGCAGTCGCAATTTGAAAACCATTCTATCCACATTTGCCAAATAGACTTGGAGCTGAATCACTCACAATAATTAATACCTGAATTATATGACTGCTTTGAACATACTTCAAAGCACAGCGCAGGCTTTTAAGAATTCTCTGTTTGCCCCTCTCTCAAAAAAAGGGAAATAAAATCCATATATGGGTCCTTCCTTATATCCTGTTTTGGTGAGAGAGAAAGTCACAGTACATCTCTGCTAAGTCCTTGCACATTGTAACCGGGTGATTTACTTTTCATCAGAAGACTTCATGCTACGGGATGTCAGTAGCATTCATTTAATTGCAGTTCTAAGACGAGCTTAAGGATTTAGAGCATGTATGTGCTATTTTCTATAGTTAGCAAGGAAACGTCTTTCTCTCACATCTAAGAAAGACAGCATTTCTACTGAAGCTGAAGTTATCCACCTTTCAGCTTCTGAGTGTTCCAAAATGTTCTAGCCTTTAACCTCATTGAAAAAAGCCACTATTAATCCTCTTTACCACCTGTCCCATAGTGCCACTTGTTTTCAGCCTTGCCTCTAAAGACCCAATAACTGACTATGTACAAATTTATAAACTTATTCACAAGATTACAGTTTAATGAACAATCATGGGATTTCCATGTGAGTTTTTTTTTTTTAACTCAAGACATTTACACAAGAAAAATGTCTCATGTAAAATGCTTTTTTCGGGTTTCCATTCGCTCAGTTTATTTTACTCGAGTAAACCGGGCTTTTCACCTGATGTCATACAAATGAATGGGAAAGGTGGGGTTTGATATGTAAATTAGCTATGCGTAAAGTACTTGTGCTGTTTTTGAAGATTACTAGTGAAATTTTGTGGAAATGTGATTTCCATGCACAGAGAACTGGTACACGAGTAAATCTAAGCTGTAATAAAGCAAAATACCCTGTGCCTGCTTGGTTAATGATGTGTTTTACTGCACTTGACCAAATTGTTTTTCAAATGTTAGGTGGGTTGGCTTGTCATTAGTATTGAATCTGGTTTCAACTAATTTATCTGACGAATCATTAATTAAAAATTAACTCGGAGGTAAAAAAGAATAAATGAATCTGACCAACACAGGTACTGCAGATATACCATGGCTGAAAACCATGGAGACGTTATATATATATATATATATATATATATATATATATATATATATATATATATATATATATACAGTACTGTGCAAAAGTTTTAGGCAGGTGTGAAAAAATGCTGTAAAGTAAGAATGCTTTCAAAAATAGACATGTTAATAGTTTATATTTATCAATTAACAAAATGCAAAGTGAGTGAACAGAAGAAAAATCTACATCAAATCAATATTTGGTGTGACCACCCTTGCCTTCAAAACAGCATCAATTCTTCTAGGTACACTTGCACACAGTTTTTGAAGGAACTCGGCAGGTAGGTTGGCCCAAACATCTTGGAGAACTAACCACAGTTCTTCTGTGGATTTAGGCAGCCTCAGTTGCTTCTCTCTCTTCATGTAATCCCAGACAGACTCGATGATGTTGAGATCAGGGCTCTGTGGGGGCCATACCATCACTTCCAGGACTGCTTGTTCTTCTTTACGTTGAAGATAGTTCTTAATGACTTTCGCTGTATGTTTGGGGTCGTTGTCATGCTGCAGAATAAATTTGGGGCCAATCAGATGCCTCCCTGATGGTATTGCATGATGGTTAAGTATCTGCCTGTACTTCTCAGCATTGAGGAGACCATTAATTCTGACCAAATCCCCAACTCCATTTGCAGAAATGCAGCCCCAAACTTGCAAGGAACCTCCACCATGCTTCACTGTTGCCTGCAGATACTCATTCGTGTACCGCTCTCCAGCCCTTCGGCGAACAAACTGCCTTCTGCTACAGCCAAATATTTCAAATTTTGACTCATCAGTCCAGAGCACCTGCTGCCATTTTTCTGCACCCCAGTTCCTGTGTTTTCATGCATAGTTGAGTCGCTTGGCCTTGTTTCCACGTCGGAGGTATGGCTTTTTGGCCGCAAGTCTTCCATGAAGGCCACTTCTGACCAGACTTCTCCGGACAGTAGATGGGTGTACCAGGGTCCCACTGTTTTCTGCCAATTCTGAGCTGATGGCACTGCTGGACATCTTCCGATTGCGAAGGGAAGTAAGCATGATGTGTCTTTCATCTGCTGCAGTAAGTTTCCTTGGCCGACCACTGCGCTCACGGTCCTCAACGTTGCCCGTTTCTTTGTGCTTCTTCAAAAGAGCTTGGACAGCACATCTGGAAACCCCTGTCTGCCTTGAAATTTCTGCCTGGGAGAGACCTTGCTGATGCAGTATAACTACCTTGTGTCTTGTTGCTGTGCTCAGTCTTGCCATGGTGTATGACTTTTGACAGTAAACTGTCTTCAGCAACCTCACCTTGTTAGCTGAGTTTGGCTGTTCCTCACCCAGTTTTATTCCTCCTACACAGCTGTTTCTGTTTCAGTTAATGATTGTGTTTCAACCTACATATTGAATTGATGATCATTAGCACCTGTTTGGTATAATTGTTTAATCATACACCTGACTATATGCCTACAAAATCCCTGACTTTGTGCAAGTGTACTTAGAAGAATTGCCTGCTGCCTGCACAAACTCTTGTCAACAACAAAGGTGTTCAGGAATCAGTGCTACCTGTGAGACAGACAGGGAAGGTTACAGTCTCACGAGAAGAAAAAAGCATCACTGCTTTTCACAACAAGCCCAAAACAAGCGCAACCCATGTTAGAGTATGAGTGTTTATGCAAATTGCAACCTGCGACTCTAATAATTATAAGCAGACTTGGCAGCTGTGAAGGTTACTTCAGCCGCCAGTTTCAATTGGACAGCAGCGATCCGAGGCTCGTGCTGTCAGAGATGCTCTCCTTTCTTTTAAGTTGTGTTGGATTTACTGCTGTGTTAAATATTAATGATGCAAACAAATAAAACACAATCAATACGTTCATTTGCAATTTTATTTGGTCATTTCTGAGAGGGCATCAACAACTTGGATGTTGTTGCGCTGTTTTGGGCTTATGACATCCAGTTCACAAACTATATTTATTAACGTGGAGGGCAGACACGTGCTGTCTTTGGACATAGCTGGGATCAAAAAAAGGACAGGAATTAATTCAGTTAAGCTGAATTTAGTTTTTACAGCAAGGGTATTCTCAAACATCTGCTTTAATACTATAACAAATCCATAACGCAGTTCGTGGTAGGCGGTTTTATACAGAACTGTAAACCCACAAGATATATACAACATGACAGACCAGACACAGCAAAAAACAATAATAAAAAAGGCCGCCCGCATTAGCATGAAGGTGAACTACTCCACTGCTAACCATAAAATCACCCATCAGCCACTACTTTCTGCCGTCTTGGAATCCACAGTAACAACTGACCTGATCTCTTGCAATATTTATAGTCAAGGATAAACATGCTCATTAACATTTACATGTGAAATGCGGGTTTCCATGCGAAACTGGGCATGGATTTCCCGTGTGTTTCGTCATTTACACAAGTAAATGAGATTGACCCTATCCCTCTCTTTGGCCGTTTTTTTCGGCCACAAACCTGATTTAATTGAGTAATTCTCCCAAACGTGCACGCGCATCGCCATTTCACGTGTAAATTGACCTGCATGGACACCCCATGAATGACACAGCAAGGTCTAGTTCCACTGTAGCCACATGTGGATAAAGGTAAGAGACCATTTTTGGGTCCTCATTGTGAAATCTTATACACTGATTGTATCACTCTTTCACACTCTACTTGGTGAAGTAACTGCCTTGAATATGACAAATTGTTGTTTTTATACAAATGAATTCGCTTTCTATTTCTAACAGTGAGATTTTGAAGATCCTCTGCAAGTGCGTGCACTGTTTTTTTTATAATGTTTGTGACACTGAAAAATGTAAACGTTTTCTTAGAAACACTATTCCTCAAGATGTGATTTTGATTTTTTTTTTTTGTTCTCTGGTTTCTTTTGTTTCTCTGGTTTCTATTAATGTAAACTTGTCAATGTCTGTATTTTTACAATATATATTTGGATACCTTTGGCTATATTTTCAAACTGTTTACTCTGTCTTTAATGAACATCTTGACAGTGCTTAAGAGATTTTTAATTGTACAGTTAATTAGGAACCAAACACTCAGAAAAGTTGGCTGGCTGTTTGTATACAGAGTTCTCTTACAGATTCAGAAAATCACAAGTTAAAAATAATGTGTACAGGTTTGTTTTTTATTTTGTATTTTTTTGGTAGAAGTATTCTAAATGCCTGGATGCTCATTTACAGAGTACCTTTAAACATCCTGCACCCCAGTACTGTCCAGCGTTGTGGTGTTCTTGTCTGTTTTTCTACTTTTCTGTAGTCTAATTGAAGAGCTGACTGGATTAACAGCTCGATACAAATAGCAGCCCTTCCACCCTCTAAGACCCATTCCATCTAAACCTGTCAAGATGAGTCACGGTAGCAGCAATAGCGGAATTACATCATGAATATATATATATATATATATATATATATATATATATATATATATATATATATATATATATATATATTAGTAAACCATAAAGAATTTTTTTTTTTTTGCACAAGAGAAAATAATATACCGTAGTATAAGCAAATTTAAGGAAGGAGAATATGTTTAATTTAACACAGATTACTGAGATCATGTAATAATGCACTAGCTGTTTTTAAGGGCTGTTCCTTGAAGGGGGTACTGTATATAAACATTGTCTTAGGTTAAGCAGTGATTTGGAAAATCAAATCATAATGAACCAATAAGCAATCTCCAAAGCAGCTGAAAAGGGTTTTGTGAATTGCAAGCTTCGTTGAAATAATCAAAATGGGCTTCAAAAATAACAAAAAGTTCCTTATAACAGCCCTTAAGCGTTGTAAAAAGGGCCCCTACACCTAAATGAGAAGTGCACTTTAATAGTGAAAAATAGAGTAGTGTACATTTGACCAAAACAAAAATCTCAAGCTTTCCTAAAAAATAAAAAAAGGAGAAAGACTATTTTTAAACTTCAGTGCATGACGCTGATTTTACTGAAACCTTTTCACAAGTACAGGTAATAAATTAAGGTTGTGTTTCCCTCTTTTATTCTGCACTACTCTTATTTTAAACCAATGGCATCACACTTCAAAAATGCCCTATTGATCCCTGTTACTACAGTATACAGTGCCTTGCATAAGTATTCTCCCCCCTTAGACTTTTCCACATATTGTAGTGTTACAACCTGGAATTAAAATGGATTTAATTGGGATTGATCTACACAAAATAGTCCATAATGTTGAAGTGGGGGAAAAAATCTACATATTTTTCAAAATTATTTACAAATAAAAAACTGAAAAGTCTTGATTGCATAAGTATTCACCCCCTTTACTGTGACACCCCTAAATAAGCTCTGGTGCAACCAATTGCCTTCAGAAGTCACATAATTAGTTGAATGGAGTCCACCTGTGTGCAATTAAAGTGTTACATGATCTCAGATTAAATACACCTGTTTCTGAAAGGCCCCAGTTTGTTAGAGAGCATATCTAAACAAACAGCATCATGAAGACCAAGGAGCTATCAAAACAAGTCCGGGATAAAGTTCTGGAGAAGCACCATTCAGGGTTAGGTTAGAAAAAAATATCCCAAACTTTGAACATCCCCCGGAGCACCGTTAAATCCATTATTAAAAAATGGAAAGAATATGGCACAACCGCGACTGCCTAGAGAAGGCCGTCCACCAAAACTCAGTGACCAGGTAAGGAGGGCATTAGTCAGAGAAGCAACCAAGAGGCCAATGGTAACTCTGAAGGAGCTGGAGAGATCCACAGCTGAGATGGGAGAAACCGTCCATGGGACAACTATAACCCGGACGCTCCACAAAGCTGGGCTTTATGGAAGAGTGGCGAGAAGAAAGCCATTGCTGAAAAAAAACCCATATCAAATCCTGTTTGGATTTTGCCAAAAGGCATGTGGGAGACACAGCAAACATGTGGGAAAAGGTTCTCTGGTCTGATGAGACCAAAATTGAACTTTTTGGCTTCAGCACAAAACACTATGTGTGACGCAAAGCCAACACTGCTCATCACCCTGAGAACACTATACCCACGGAGAAGCATGGTGGTGGCAGCATCATGTTATGGGGATGCTTTTCATCGGCAGGGACTGGGAAACTGGTCAGGATTGAGGGCAAGATGGATGCAGCCAAATACAGGGAAATTCTAGAGGAAAACCTGTTTCAGTCTGCAAGAGACCTGGGACTGGGGCGGAGGTTCACCTTCCAGCAGGACCATGACCCTAAACACACAGCCAAAGCTACACTGGAGTGGTTTAAAAACAAGAACCTGAATGTTTTAGAATGACCCAGTCAAATCCCAGACCTCAATCCGATTGAGAATCTGTGGCAAGACTTGAAAATTGCTGTTCACCAACGGTCCCCATCCAACTTGACAGAGCTTGAGCAATTTTGCCAAGAAGAATGGGCAAAAATTGCAGGATCCAGATGTGCAAAGCTGGTAGAGACTTCCCCCAAAAAACTCACAGTTGTAATTGCTGCCAAAGGTGCTTCTACCAAGTATTGACTCAGGGGGGTGAATACTGATGCAACCAACAAATGTCTTTTTTTTGTTTAATTAACTTTTGTGTCACAATAAAAAATATTTTGCACCTTCAAAGTGTTAAGTATGTTGTGTAAATCAAATGGTAAAAATCCCAATTAAATCCATTTTAATTCCAGGTTGTAACACTACAAAATGTGGAAAAGTCCAAGGGGGGTGAATACTTATGCAAGGCACTGTATCTGAAAAAGACTAATATACAAATAAAAAACATACATCCTACAACGAAACATTCAGAATGTCCAAAATGCACAGCAACATTGCTTCACCAGGTGTATACCAGGTACTGTTTAGACAAAATTGAGTTTGAGATTGTATGTTTTCAGCATTTAGGATCATATTTTTACTTGCATTGGCAGATATCTTAGCTAAAACACTGCTACAAAACCGACACATGGTAAATGTGTTTCTGGTTTTGGTGAAATGTCACTTCAGTTGCAGACTTATTGCACATTAGCTGCTGTGACAGCTCTACATTATTAACCTGTGGGCTGCATAGCTTCACCTGTTTAACCCACATGGCTTACTTCTTGCTATATAACGTTGATTGATTCCCTTAATTCCACCACCATGTTGAAACGACTGACAACCTCAAGTTAACTAATGGGTGCTGACTGGTGTAAAGGCAAAGACAAATGATCAACAAACTTATCCTCATCATTCACAGGAGCATTACATACGGTATTAAAATGTATCCCACCCGTATCTACCCTCTGCTTAATTTAAATGCCATCTCCGAGTAGAAAAGAAATATAAAATTAATTAAAAGTTAATCCCAGACATATGTTAGAATCAAGTTTTCTGTTTAAAAAACATATTGTAGCATTTAGATCAAAACATTGAATAGTGAACAGGTGGATAGGACAGGAAATAAATGAGAAAATACTATTGGCATTAGCAGAGTTTTAGTAGATACAAACATTGAAATATACTAATATATTCAAATAGATAATTAGACATGTTGGCAGGCAAACAGACAGAGAGATTTCAATTTACTGTTTTTGTATTTTCATTACTACTCTTTCTAACAAAACTCTGCATCTTGAATATTTTATAGTTCAATGTTTCCATTTCCTTATTAAGCAGAGAATAATGTAAGCATCTGTCCTGCCTTTCTAAACCATCCAGATCTGTTCCCCGGCACACTTTTATTGTGCTGTTCAAGGTTTGTTATGAATACTGAAATACAACATGACACTGGACTGCAGTGTACTGCATCCCAGGGATGTTTTCAGAGAAACTGCCAGCAATGAAACACATTCATCATCAGACCAACTGCACCATCACATACAAGAAACACATTTTGTACAATGCTGCAAACACTATAACATTACAGAAAGAAAGAAAGAAAGAAAGAAAGAAAGAAAGAAAGAAAGGAGAGCGTATCTCTTGTAATACTCATCATTTATTGAAGGAATAGGTCAAATTAAAAAAATATTTAAAAAAATGCTTTACCATTTTCCTATTAAAGTCTCGATAATAATTTCACTTTAATCTAAATTGAATCTTTATTTATTAAAGTGAGCATTATTCATGGAAACAATGCCAGGGAATATGGCAATATTCAGCTGTGAAAAAGGGGAGTGGAATATTTTGATGAGATCAAACTAATAATAATGATAATATTTAAATAAGCCATCAATTAGATTGATTGTTGACCATATATTTCAAATCTATACACTCATGGTACACATGACTGCAGGAGTGACTAATGGCCTTTATTTTAAAATGTATCAACCTACATGTGGTAATGATTATATACAGGATTTCTGGCATCACATTTTAACATATTATTTATCAATATGTGACTGGCTACAGCATACTTACTCTGAAAATGATACTTATGCATTAAAGCAAATGAGGCACCTTTAAGGACAATTTCAATAACTGTGTAGACAAACTGTGAGACACCACTGTGTAAAAATCCAATAAATTCTCTTCAGTCGACACTTGTCTACCAAAAATGCTGCCACCTGTCAAACTTTCTTCCTCTCAGCATTGAAGGAATAAAAAACAAATGTTGACAGTAAGACAGCTGATATGATGCCAGTATTTTAAAAGAGTATATAAGGCAAACTAGGAACAATTTCTCAAATTATTAAGGCCAGAGAAAACCGGGATCAAACAAGTGACCTCTCCCAGGAGGTTGCCTATCAACCAAAATAAAACTCCCCAAGGCCAATATGAACATTTTGTCTCCTGAAGCTCAATTCATTCCAGCACATTCTTCCCCAGCGCCCCTGCTCATACCAACATCACTCTTGGGATACACATAAAAGGGCCTACAGAGCATGGCCCTCAACAGGAGGCCGCATTCATGTGTTTACTGGAGACACCAGCATGTTGATAACAGTGTCCTGAACTTGTTAAACACCACTAATGACTCGGACACCCAGTAATAACTCATTTCTTTACCAACCAACCACAGAAATATTGCTTTGGACCTGGCAGAAAGTCTAGTCTGTTATATTTAAGCTCATGATCAACTTCATATTTCACAATGATAAAATCAGGAACCCATTAGTTCAATGAAAACATGAAGATTTGCACAAAAAGTCAACACTATATGTAGTTACCTTTTAAGGAAGCCTTCATCTTTGGCAAGATTCCAGTTTCCATGCTGTCATGGAAGAGCATTCCATAATGGTGTGGCAGCCTTCCTAGATTCAATGTGTTCAGTTCTCTAGCATGACCTCTAATTATACTTAACCAGACTTCAGTCTTGTTAGTATGAGTTTTGCAATTTAGGCAAACATTTGGCACAGTGAGTGCAGGGCTTTAGAAGTTTAGATTCAAGATTTTGTCATGAAGTTTTGTGCATATTTTTTATGATAAATTGGAGGAAGAAAAATGCTTTATATAAAGCCATGGTCATTAATTCACGTCTGAAAAACACCACTAGACAGCACTTATGGGTGAATAGCAGATCTAATAGCAGATAAGGGTTGTCTGCTTTTCATGTGTGTGTGTGTGTGTGTGTGTGTGTGTGTGTGTGTGTGCGTGCTTGTGTGTGCGTCCATGTTTTAATGGAAAACACAAAATGCCACTCTGTGGGCACATTTATAAGCCCCATATACAGCAATGAATAAATAGACTTTGCTTATTTTAATTGATGTATTTAGTCAATAATTTGCTTGTCTGTTCTGAATTCATCTTTGTGATGTACAATCTCCTTATGTCTGGAGAATGGGGAATCAGACAGAAATTATTAATACTAAATTATTTTGCTAAAGTAGTAATGTTATTCAGATATTAGAATATATATATATATATATATATATATATATATATATATATATATATATATATATATATATATATATATATATATATACAGTACTGTGCAAAAGTTTTAGGCAGGTGTGAAAAAATGCTGTAAAGTAAGAATGCTTTCAAAAATAGACATGTTAATAGATTATATTTATCAATTAACTAAATGCAAAGTGAGTGAACAGAAGAAAAATCTAAATCAAATCCATATTTGGTGTGACCACCCTTTGCCTTCAAAACAGCATCAATTCTTCTAGGTACACTTGCACAAAGTCAGGGATTTTGTAGGCATATAGTCAGGTGTATGATTAAACAATTATACCAAACAGGTGCTAATGATCATCAATTCAATATGTAGGTTGAAACACAATCATTAACTGAAACAGAAACAGCTGTGTAGGAGGAATAAAACTGGGTGAGGAACAGCCAAACTCAGCTAACAAGGTGAGGTTGCTGAAGACAGTTTACTGTCAAAAGTCATACACCATGGCAAGACTGAGCACAGCAACAAGACACAAGGTAGTTATACTGCATCAGCAAGGTCTCTCCCAGGCAGAAATTTCAAGGCAGACAGGGGTTTCCAGATGTGCTGTCCAAGCTCTTTGAAGAAGCACAAAGAAACGGGCAACGTTGAGGACCGTAGACGCAGTGGTCGGCCAAGGAAACTTACTGCAGCAGATGAAAGACACATCATGCTTACTTCCCTTCGCAATCGGAAGATGTCCAGCAGTGCCATCAGCTCAGAACTGGCAGAAAACAGTGGGACCCTGGTACACCCATCTACTGTCCGAGAAGTCTGGTCAGAAGTGGCCTTCATGGAAGACTTGCGCCAAAAAGCCATACCTCCGACATGGAAACAAGGCCAAGCGACTCAACTATGCACAAAAACACAGGAACTGGGGTGCAGAAAAATGGCAGCAGGTGCTCTGGACTGATGAGTCAAAATTTGAAATATTTGGCTGTAGCAGAAGGCAGTTTGTTCGCCGAAGGGCTGGACAGCGCATACCTAATGAGTGTCTGCAGGCAACAGTGAAGCATGGTGGAGGTTCCTTGCAAGTTTGGGGCTGCATTTCTGCAAATGGAGTTGGGGATTTGGTCAGAATTAATGGTCTCCTCAATGCTGAGAAGTACAGGCAGATACTTATCCATCATGCAATACCATCAGGGAGGCATCTGATTGGCCCCAAATTTATTCTGCAGCATGACAACGACCCCAAACATACAGCGAAAGTCATGAAGAACTATCTTCAGCGTAAAGAAGAACAAGGAGTCCTGGAAGTGATGGTATGGCCCCCACAGAGCCCTGATCTCAACATCATCGAGTCTGTCTGGGATTACATGAAGAGAGAGAAGCAACTGAGGCTGCCTAAATGCACAGAAGAACTGTGGTTAGTTCTCCAAGATGTTTGGGCCAACCTACCTGCCGAGTTCCTTCAAAAACTGTGTGCAAGTGTACCTAGAAGAATTGATGCTTGATGCTGTTTTGAAGGCAAAGGGTGGTCACACCAAATATGGATTTGATTTAGATTTTTCTTCTGTTCACTCACTTTGCATTTAGTTAATTGATAAATATAATCTATTAAAATGTCTATTTTGAAAGCATTCTTACTTTACAGCATTTTTTCACACCTGCCTAAAACTTTTGCACAGTACTGTATATATATATATATATATATATATATATATATATATATATATATATATATATATATATATATATATATATATAACCAGAAAGGCAAAATAACCAATCAGAATAAACAGAGTGTATAAACTGAACAATTTTTTCTCCCCTCCTCCACTTCAGCTGACTGCCCTTCATTAAACCTACCAGATCCCCCCAAAAAAACCCTCAAATCAGGCTACTATTCTAGCATCTTAATAGGGTGACCAAAAATGTTGGCTACAACTGGCAAAAGCTAATCCTCAAAAAAACATAGCATTATGTCACCACAAAACAGTAAATGGTTTAATTTGTTATTGAATTTGGCATTACTAAGAAGTCACATCATCACAAAGACACCTCAAAAGTGTCTGCACTTGTTAAAAATAACAATGGCTTTTTACTGATGACATAGTACTTACAAATACTATACAGGGTAATTAACATGGAGTCATTCTGTAATTTTCTTTGCTTATAAGTAGGGTAAAATTTGATCAAGGCCCAGAGTTACAAAATGAAACATGACATTGCTAAGAATGAATGTCAGGCTTTGTGTATCTTAGGGCACACCACAGTATCAAAATGGTTCCCTTTCAATTCGAAGACGACCACCAACAACTGCTTATTGGTAGGTATTTTCTGAGCTCTCTATACCAGAGCTGCTGATAGGCCCCTTCCTGGAATGACGCCCTCGGTCCCGCCTACCAAGGGGTTAAAACCGTCGTGATGAGGAAGCCATTTCTCTTTTTGCCTCTCAAGACAGTAAGGTAAGACCCTCTGTGTTGGTATCTGAGCATATTGTGAAAAAGAGCTTCGAGTCTACTGCTGTTCCCTTGCCTTTCAGGCTGAAAGCTGGCTTGCCGCTTTCACGGAATCAGTGACTCCTGATTCAGCCTTTTTCTTCTTTCTTCCTCAGCAACCTACGTGTGGTTGCGTTGCAGGCTGCTGCTTTCCTATCTGTGGAACGTGAGTCGACTGCCTGTGCAGTATTAATTTAAAGGAGTGAGTGCTGCCGTCTTTTGCAGCCTTTCACACATGTGGGAGCACGTCCTCTACCGGGGCTAGGCTCTGCCTTACCCCAGCTGTCGAGTGACTCAGCTGCCGAGTGGCAGTTTTAATATATATAAAAATATATATAAATACCCTTGCTGGCATAACTGCAGTGTACACGCGGTATCACGCTTGCCTGCGTTGTGTAGCAGCTTGGTAAAAATAAAAACAACAGCAGGCCTTGTCCTCCACGGGCTGCATTTTTCCACACCCGCTGTAGCGTAGACCACGCCGGCTGCCCCAGCCCGCCCACCTCAGTGCATCGGACCTTCAAAAAAAAATTTAAAAATCAACAACAGTAGCAGTGTGCGCCCCTGTAATATTGTTGTAATTGGCCTGTGTGTCCCCTGGTATACGCTGCGCACCGACCAGGCATGTGACTACATGCGGTTAGGGTAAGCACCACTGCTTCAGCTGCCCCCCAGTGCTCAGCCATTGGTACTTCTGTGCACTCGGTGCATGCAGTGCTCAGTGCACGCGTTGCCTAGTGCACTCAGTGTCCGGTGCACACAGTGCGCTCGGTGCTTACTGCACCTGTAGCGCACGGTGCTCGGTACCCTCGGTGTTTACGTGACCCCGGTGCACACGGTACCCGATGCACTCAACGCTCATTGCATGCAGCACGCCGGCACTATCGACTGTGGCGGAACCTCCCCCCTAGACTGCCTTGGAGACTAGTTTACCGCCATTGCCTAGCTCCATGCCGGCATTAATGGAGCGCACTGCAAATTTTTTGCAGATTCCCTAGACGACACCGACGCAGGCGGTAGCTCCCACAGCACAGCCATTCCCACAGTTCCCTGATTTCACAGAGGAGGTACGCTCCTCTTGGGATCGACCGGCATCAGCGCCGAGTATTTTAAAGCAAGTCGTACGACTTGCTTCATTGGATGGCGCAGAGAAGCTGGGCTTGGCAGCAATCTCCCCGGTAGACTCACGGCTTTGGTTAAGGCCCCACCGGTGGGTGTATTGTCAAAGGACTCTATGTGCCCGAACCCTCAATGTAGGATTATGGAGACAAATTTGAGGAGGGCTTGCGCAGCAGAAGCACAGGTGACCCACCTGGCCAAAAAGGTGGGTATTCTCATATTTAGATGGCGTGCTCATGGGGGCCCCGCTCCCAGAGCCTGTGGCCACGGAGCTCCGCCTCCTCTCTAGTAAACTGCTTCAGATCTCCGGTCTTCAAGGGCAAACCCTAGGCCGGAGCCTGGCAAGCCTGGTGGTAGCTCGCATACGGTCGGTCTGGCTGTGGAGGAGATCTTACAGCGCCCTTCGCAACGCAAAGCATCTCGAAGGTGGCCGCTGCTCCCTCCCCGTGCTCCGGCGCAGGGTAGGTCGAGCCGTTGGCAGACCCCATGGGCGCGTACTGTCACATTTACGGTCTCAGTGCCCATGGCCCTGCTGGGTGACCTGAGGCATCACCTACAGGCCACAGCGGTGATGGGAAATACAAATAATTATGAAATTATTTTTATTTATTAAGAATATTGTAAAAATCGTGGTATTGGGCTAATTTCACAATTTCCAACCCCTGAAATCTCGATTTTCACAGGGCATTACATATGAGACAAAAACTGCTTGTATGAAAGTACATTTTAATCTGCAAGTGTGTGACTAGAAATTCCTAATTCCGTTGACTATAAAAAATGAACGTGATTTTTTTCAAGCTGAAAGTATAAGAAAAAAAAAAACCCACACAGTCGGAACTAAACTCTCATTGCTCAATCGTAATGTAGTCTGGGAATGTAGTTTGCCCACTGTTAATCATACTACAAATCCCCATTACCCGCCAATTTCAGTGCGCACCTACATTTTTTAACTTAGGCACACAGCCTAAAAAAAAGTTAGCTAGAGCCCTGCCTACTCCAGGTTTCAAGACTCAGATGAAAAATGCTGGTAAATTTCTGTTTTATAACTGCCTATCAGTGGCGACACCAGAGGGAGATTTGTTTGCCTCCCCTAAAATATCCACTAAAAACTACTCAGTTATTGTCAGTGCTGACAGCATTTGGTTGAAGCGCGAAGACTCGCTTGATAAACAAACGACAGTGAACCCACGACTTGTACCAACTGCAGTAAGAAAGGTGCCTATCAGTGGCGCGTGAAGTAACTGAGTGGCTCAGAGCGGCTCAGTAAAAAAATGGATTTAACGGCTTGCTCAGTTCCGCTCTAACCGAGCCGTTCAGAGCGCTGCTCAGCATTTTGCATCGGTGATCAGAGTGAGCGGACAAAGATGGCCACCAGCAGGAAACAAGTGGAGGTGACCGATGGACTTGAAAAATACACCTTGTTTCTCACCGACGAAGAAATTGATCGACTTAATGAAGGTATGTATTAATAATATGTCTATAATAATAATAATAATAATAATAATAAGGAGCAGTTCCACAAACCCGGCCAGAGGCAGAAACGTGTCTGGCACAGGATATCCTATAATATTCAGGCAGTTGGCTACACTTTAATTACTTCAGATACATGTGACAAAAAGTGGAGGAATTTAAAAAGAACGTACAAAACTATACTGGACAACAACAATAAAACTGGAAGAGGGAAAAAAGTATGGGAGTATTTTGATGTGATGAAGGATGTACTTGGTGGCGATCCTGCGATCGCACCAGCTGCTGTGTTTGAGACGATGCTGCTGCAGCAAACAACACCTCATTAAGCAGCAGCATCTCCTGAGGCACAGACAGGGTCTCCACCATCTACACCATCACCACACAAAACTCCCTCCAAACAAAAAAGAAAAAGGGCATTACTTAGTAGCCCACCATCATGGTTTAAAGTATACGCAAATGAAAAAAAAGAGGACAGTAACCACAAACCACAAACCACAACACACTAATAGAAATAGGGAATAAACAATTAGAAATGCTGAATGAAATAAATAATTTGCTCAGGGAATTTACCCAAATATTGAAGGAGAACATCAAGAAATAGAAGAAAAAAGCAGCTGACAATTGTTATGTTTTGTGTATTTATTTGATGTATTTTGTGTATTTATTTTATTTAAGTCTGTAGTGCACAATTAACAGCACTGACATACATTTAAGTCTTATTTTTATTATTATATAGTATTATTTTTATTATTATAATTATTAAATCTTAAGATAGTGTTGTACAGATTTAATAAATAATTATTTTATGAAAATCAAGCTACTATCAAAACTACTCTACAGAAGTTCAGCAATATTGTCCCTCTTAACTGCAGCAGTAGTGTGATTGGCACTGCCAAAATTCAGGCTGTCTTCATCACCAGCTTCGTCTTGGGCAACATGACTATTGAATTCCCTTTCAATTATGATGTTGTGCAAGACACAAGCAGAAATTATACCTTTTGGTATCATGTCTGTTCTGGACATGTCTAGATATGTAAGGCGACAAAATTTACCCTTTAATTGTGCAAAGCACCTTTCAATAACGGAGCAAGCACACCTGTGCAGGTAGTTGTATCTGTTTTGCTTTCTTGTTAGATGCCCATTGTCCCTGTAAGGAGTCAGAAGGTAGGTCTCCAAAGGATAAGCCGAGTCACCCAGAACATGTCCGTCAGGAAGAAGTATCTGCAGGTTTTCCATGACTGTGCTAATCTGACTGTTTCTAAAGGCACGTGCATCATGCACTGACCCTGGCCAACCTGCAATGGCATCAATGAATTTCATTTCATGATCACAAACTCCTTACAGTAAAATAGAAGGAAACCCCTTTCTATTAAAATAACTGTCCTTTTCAATTTCTGGAGCCTTGATTGCTATGTGGCAACTATCAATTGCACCAGTGACCCCAGGAAATCCCCACTTCTCTTCAAATGCTGACATGTTTAACCCAGCATTCTCAATGCTTGGCCACTTAATGACATCTGAGGTCATAGAGGATAGAACATTACACATATCAAAGAATGCATAATGAGCACTTCCCCGGTTAATGCCAAACCTGTCTCCTATCCTTCGGAAAGATTCTTGGTTGCCTAGTGTCCATAAAGTCAGTAGTAGTTTGGATTCCACAGGAACAGCTGAGTGCTTACTAAGAAAAACAGAATTAAAATAGTTGTTTTAATTCTGTTTTTCTGTTTTTGTTTTATTTAGTGCTTTATTTATTTAGTGCTTTTTGTGCATTTTTATGCATTTATGCTTTTATACTTTTTATGTATTTCTTTATTTAGTGCTTTTTATGCATTCTTTTGATATTGAAAACTTATGTTGAATTCATGTGAAGTAGGGATTGTATGGAGTTGTGGGGACAGTTTTTATCAGAACAGTAGCCTACTAGAAAATAATAGCCTAATAATAAAAAAACACAGGCATAGTAATATGCAAATGAATGCCCAAATGGCTTTATGTTCTGACATAATATCGTAGTTGTATATGTAATTATTTTATCATTTTAAACCTTTTTTAACAGGGTAGGCCTATTGATCAATAGTCACTCTGTTTAAGTTGAATTATTATTATTTTTTTATTATGCACTAACAAGTTACAGTAAACGCCACAGATTGTGCATAAATTCTGTCGCATTTGTCTTTACCTCGAATGTATCTCTCTGCATACGGAAATGAGATTTCAATTCAGATTCTGTGTAAGCAGGCACAATCTGGTCCACAAAATTCTCGACGGCTGCATTGCTTGTTTCTGGTCCAGCACGCCCGGTAAGGACTACTGGTAAAATGTCTTCGAAATCATTGTCAAAGACAAACAAAGGTGCTGTTTTTAACAACTCCATGCCAATGAGCCCCTCGTCTCGGGCCATTTCATCAAAAAAAACCATTTTAAAAGTTCCAAACCGCTCTAATGTAGTGGAGTGTTAAATCATTCAAATTACGCTCAGTGTGCTTTCTGAGCATTCTCACTCTGAGTTGCAACGAGCTTAGTGTTGTCAGGTCTGCGGTTTTCCCGCAGAATTGGGCTACTTCAAAAACACAGCCGCAGGAAATATTAAGGAGTCGCGGGTTGATAATGTAATTAGATTGGTGGTATAACTTTAAAAGATTGAACTGTTTTCATGTTTTCAATATTGTTTGTGATACAGTACCAGCATTAGTATTTCAATAAAGGGATCACGATGTAATTCGGTTGCGGGCATGGCATGAATGTTGATTTGTCCCTTCAGATCGTCCGTATGAATTTGTTGATAGTGACGTGGGATGAGCTGTACTGGGGTTTGTAGTTTTTATACTATAAATCAAATTTATACGAGGTATATTTTCTTATGAAAGATTTTGATTGTTTTTTTTTTGTTTGTGTTAATAAGCTTGCTTTCAGTTAAAACAATTAATTTGGCTATTTTTGGGCAATTTTTAAGTGACTTTGGGCTATAAACCCAGCAGAAATCTGGCAACCCTGGTTAATACTATTAAACTAAACTGTTTTACAACATGGATTTTATAATTGATGTATTCCCTTATTTTATTTCGCTGTGTTGTGAGCTTGTAAGCTATTCCATGGTACATTTTAATAATTTAACTGAGATGAAGAATTTCATGTTAAATACAGGACCTAAGTAACATAATTCCAGAGTCGGTGTCAAACAGCAATGAAAAAAAAAAAAGTGCCGCCGAGCTGATGATAAAGAAACTTGTGAAGAACACACGCACACACACACGCGGCTGTAAGAAACTCAGCTGCTGTGGTGTTTGTATTAATGCTTATGAATCAATGTATGCATGGAAAAGGGGCTAATAATACAAACGCTGATGACACAGGAAGAGTTTGGTGCGTGATGTAGATTGAGTTTAATTTAGAACTCATTTATATTTGTGTACAACAGTACTTCACATATTGCATTCAAAATGATCTGCTTTCATTAAGCGAGTATAAAGGTACATATGTATAAAGCTTCCTATTCATTTAATTGTATATTTACAACACAATCCAACTGTGTTGGTAAAATAAAGGATCACAAGTTTTGTTATGTACCTCTACCTAACTTACAAAATGTACGTTTCGAGTTCTGCTAAAGATTTTCCTGTTCTTTTCAGTACCATATAAATATTTGAAATAGATTCCTTTTAATATTTTTCCATATCCCAAAAGGCACTTACTGTACAGTACTTGGCTTATTTTAAAATGCTGTAAACTTTACTTTTACAGAAAGTGTTATAACAGCTGAATGTTACATTGATTTTTACACTTTAATATCACCCATAGAACTTAATCATGATCATCCATTTGGATTGCTTTGCAGTAATGCCCCTCCAAGTGCTTCAGCCACAGCTGTGGGGGACACTGCTGTCGTGCTTAATCACATTCATTCTTAGTATGGTCACACATATTGGCACAGGCTGGGGAAATGCAACTAGCCAAATAAGAACCCTGCATAGCATGCCCCATTTATCCAAGATGTTGTTTTTCTGTGAAATGAGAAACATACACCACTATGTTACCAGTCTAGCACAAAACAAATTTAGCAGGCTCCTTAAATAAAATTCAGATATTTTTTTTCACATTTATTTTGTATTTCTCTTTTACAAAATAACCATGAAACCTTTTAAAAAGGGATTACCTGGAATCACCATCGTCCCTGTTTATTATTGTATTACACTGATGATAAATTAATAATGCAGTCATTTCATAATAACCATGCCATAATAACATAAATAACACTTTATTTCACGCATTACTTTACAAAAGGTATTTTGCAAAATGTTTTTTTTTTTTTTTTTTACTTGAATTACACAGTACTGTATGCAAGGTCAAATGCAATCTTCAATAGATATACATGTAAAATCTCCTGGAAGTGAATACAAGATCAAGGTGGCTGAAAGTCAACGAACGGTTACAGTGTCCCACAGTAGAAAATATATTTAAATAAAAAATACCAAAATTGCCTAGTTTGTTGCCAGTTATAAGAAAACTATAAACATCTCATGTGGGTGGAATGTCCAGTCTGGTAGATACAGGGCACTAAGCTGCAGGGGAGAACCACTCAAGATATTCTGCAGAACTGCAACTCAATCATTTAGTTGTCTGTTGTAAAAGACTGCAAACAGTTGTCAGATGTGGTGTTAATGGTTGATAAACACAAATAAATCAACATTCACCATCCCCTTTTTGATGTAGCTTGTGTTTGGCACAAAAGACACATGGACTAGACTCCCTACTCATTCTTTCTTGAAATGTATTTTTGTTTATGACTGTAAGTCGCACTGGATAAGGGCGTCTGCTAAGAAATAAATAATAATAATAATAATAATAATAATAATAATAATAATAATAATAAAGCATAGGTGCTACAACGTTCAAGATAACAACTACTGATTTTGTCTACTTATCTACAAAGATTCTGAATTTTCGTTGCACAAATTAATTAAATTAAGGATATCACTGTAAAACAAAGAACAAATTCATTCAGACAAATTTAACTCATGCTTTGCCTAAATAACGTTTCCTAAGATATCTCTATCCTTAGCAAATGATTTTAGAAACATATTTGATGTGAATACAGCCCAGTATCACTTTACCAGATCTCCTGTACTCCAGATATTGCAATCCATCATTCAGATAGGCAATCAGATTATCTCATGATGAACTGCTACAGGAGATAAATACACATATTGGCAGATCCCAGGTGCAGTCTGTTTACAGTTCTGTCTTTGTACACTGTTCAAATGTTTCATGCTGCAACAGGGAGGCAGAAGCCAGTGATTTGTTTCAAAATGTGTCTGTGAACATGATTCTGTGAATGGTCCAGGACCAATGAGGGAGGCTGGTTGTTCAGATACTCCTTTGTCAGGAAACTTGCATAATTTCCACCCACTCCATGGGACTCTATTTATCTCACCTTTCATCATCCTTTAATTCACAAACACTGGAAAAATACAGTATCAAGGTTAATGAAGGTTGGTTTTGCCAACATCTGGTAAGTACAGTATCTATACTGTTCTGTCCAAACCTTGTATTGTGAACACCCCAATAATAAACTGCAATGTTGCCACCATCAGTTTTGTTTGTTCTCGCTTGCCAATAAGAAACTTTTTACTTCATGGCTGCTGACTTTGTTTTTGAATGGCACATAAATACAGTCACTGCTGACCAAGATACCCAATAGTTAAAATTTAAAAGACGGTCCAAACACTGAATTACTGGCTGCTTGGCATGGCTTTATTCTGCTTCACTGATTTATTGCCGGTGGCTTGCCTTATGTTGAATGTGAAAATGAGGGGGAAAAAATGGGACATCTGCTCTGCTTATACCTGATTGCCTCTTTGTTCTATTTGTGTTGGTCATAAGATTGTTCAAGGGTGAATGTGGGATGTAATATCGGCAAACTATATGGCCAGAAAACACTCAGCATCTAGTCAAAGAGCACAGTGCACAGTATAGAAACATCTCAAATAAAAAATCAGAAGGCGTAATCAATCTAATAATATGGTAATGTTGTTGAAGTTACTTGTCCACTTTCGAAGAAAAGCAGGGGTTTTATCCTTTGTATCATGGCAAAAGTTTTACAGATCAGAAATTCTAGCCTGGCTATTTCCTCCTGATTTTTGTATGTGCAACTCTTATTCTTGTTATTCTATCTTGTGTCCACAGTTACAGGACAAGGTAGCTGCTAACTAATGAGGCGTATCATGTCTGAGGTATTAGGTTCGCAGCTCAATCTCATGTTCACAAACAAACTCCCAACTCACTGTCAAATGAACTTCGACAGTTGGCTGGTTTGTGACATTTCTTAAAAACATGAATGCTGCTTTTCAGGCTGGTACAAAAAATATGAAAGCAATATGTACTCCATCACACCTTGGTAAAGCCATGCAGTATTAAATATGCAGTATTTTGATAGCACCCCGTTGAAAACTGATATAAATAACCTTTTTAATTATATATAAAAACATAAAAAAAACATTACAATTGTTATGGCCGCTTTATTATGATGAAAGGCGTTACTCACTTTCCTACAATGAATTACTTTTATGCAGCTTCTGGTGTATTTATAGACTGTATTTTCTCTTGTTCAAAGTCATTGTCAGAATCTGCAGTATCACTCTGAAACGTGGAAATGACTTGCTTGTGGCCCAATGTCAAGTGAAAGGCATGTCAGCCCAGACCTCTTTGACAGTCAACATCACAAGACCACTCCCACAGTGGGCATTACAGGACTGCCCAACCAATACAGCAATCCTAGTTCAAAACACCAAAAACCAGCGGCAAGTGGATAAGGATTAAGGAATCTTGCAGCCTCTCTACCTATCAAAAGCATTGTGTATTTAGTACAGATGTTCTCTACAGCTATCCCTGGAGACCCCTAAGGCTGATATACAGGTAAGTAAGCTGGGCTGAGTTGAGTGGGGGACGGAGGGGGGTGATGCTGGGACGCCAGAATCACCGTCGAGCCCTCTTGAGGTGTCGTGGGCTAGTCGACGAAACACCGAGGATGGAAGGTGCCCACTTGAAGACCCCAGAGATGTACCCTACTTAGCTCAATCCAGACGGTTGTCATGCTGATGCGCTGGGGAGACCGCACTATGGTTGATCCTCGAGCCAGCATCGCAGCCGTTGTGTGTGCTGATGCGCTAGGGAGGCAAAATAAGCTGATCCCTGGAGCCAGCATTACACTTCAGCCATCAACACCAGACAGAAGGATATCTACATCATCATATGGAAGGAAGCGCAAATGGATGGAGACACATATGGATCACATTAGTTTACTGTGAAGCTACGCCTTAGTTGGTGCTTATCTTGGCGAGAGCCAAGTTCAAATCAGCATGAAGTTTTAACATCTACTCTCATGTAATGGAAATCATGAAGATCTGGATACGTCCAGTGACTGCTGTGAATAGTGCAGCTGGCAACAAGGGAAAGACCTCGTGACAGCCTGGAGAGACAGCTGACTGGAGGAAAGAGACCCCATTGGGGCTGGCAGGGTTAGCTACCCTTGTCGGCAGTATCCAGCTCTGTGTTTACAGGATGCTGGAGACACCCGCCCAAGGCTTCAAAGAAATTAAACAGGAAAATACCCCTAGAGTCTGCGAGCGGGGCGGAAGATGACTCAACGTTGGACAACACGGTTAAGGACTTAGGAACGGAAACGGATATGAGTATAGAGAGTACTTCACAAAAGACTAGTTCAAGATCTGCAGTTAGCAAAGACATGGAACTCCAGGTTTGTGTCTGCGGCTGGAGCAAGGCGACAACAGTCAGGGTTTGAAGATTCATCAAGGGAGAATGAAATGCTTGAGGGAGAAGGGACAAGGGCCTCGCATTGATCAGTACTTCTTACGAAGTCAGTCAAGTCAGTCGAATGAAATCCAGCGACAGGAAGCAAACCACAGTTCGCAGGATATCAGCACCCCTGTCATAGATGTGAGGAGGACTTGCATGGACACAGTTAGTGATGAACCTAATGATCCTTGTGAACCCGGGCAGACAAACCAGCGTAAGAGAGAAAAGAACCTCAACGGGCACAAGCCTGGAGTTAAATGGCCAAGAGCTTGTGAGAAAACTGCATGGGACACAGTAAACACAGATCTCTGCTTTGCATTGGAAAGGTTAAGTGGAACAGTTGAAAAGAAACTGGATAAATTTGGGGACATCATCTACGATATGGAAGCGAGAGGTTTGGAGTTGAAAAAGGAAGGAAAAAGTACAAACTATTCCTGGAAAGTCTAGACGGCAGCAGGAGATTGAACGCTTAGTTAGAGAAAGGAGACAGCTGAGGAAGCAATGGAGAAGAGCAGAAGAAAGTCAGAAGGAGGGACTCAATCTCTTACAAAGGGTCATAAAACATAAGCTTGCAACATTGCGCAGAGCTGAGCGCCTACGGAAACGCTACAAAAAGAAGGAGCGTCGAGAACTAACTTTTATAAAGACCCATTCAAATTTGTAAAGAAGTTATTCACCAGTGAGAAGAATGGCACACTAAAAGCATCTAAGTTTGAGTTGGAGAGATATTTGGAGGAAACGCATACAGATTCAAAAAGGCAGGAGCCTATGTCAATTCCTTCAGACATCCCACCTATCAATCCACCAGAATACCAAATGGAGGACTGTGCACCTAAGTGGAAAGAAGTAGAGCAAGCTGTGAAAAAGCAAGGGCTTCATCATCTCCAGGGCCTAATGGAGTTCCGTACAGAGTGTACAAGAGCGCTTCAGGAGTTCTACGAATCCTGTGGAAACTGATGAAAGTAGCATGGGAAAAACAGGTTGTACCAAGAGCATGGCGCCGAGCAGGTGGAGTCTTTATACCTAAAGAAAAAGATTCTAGCAGCATCAGTCAGTTTCGCCCTATTTCCCTATTAAACGTAGAAGGCAAGATTTTCTTCAGCATTATTGCTCAGAGATTGTCAACTTACCTATTAAAGAACTGCTTCATTGACACTTCAATACAAAAAGCGGGCATTCCAGGTTTCCCAGGATGCTTAGAACACATCAATGTGATCTGGCAACAAATTCAATCAGCTAAAAAGGAGAGGAAGGAGCTCCATGTGACATTCCTGGATTTGGCTAATGCATATGGTTCAGTGCCACATGAACTTCTTTGGGCAGCATTTGATTTTTTCAGTGTACCAATGACAATAACAAATCTAGTCAAAGCCTACTTTGGAGATTTGCAATTTAGTTTCTCAACTTCAGAATTCAGCACTACATGGCAATGCCTAGAAGTTGGAATAATGGCAGGATGCACCATTTCTCCACTGGCTTTTACCATGGCAATGGAAGTAATCATTAGGGCATCAAAATGGGTAGTGGGAGGAGAGCGCTTGGCTTCTGGAATGCGACTACCACCAATTCGAGCATACATGGATGACATGACAACCATGACTACAACAGTAGCCTGCACTAATCGGTTATTGGGCAAATTAACCAATAACATTGAATGGGCACGAATGCAATTCAAGCCCACTAAATCAAGGAGCATCTCTATAATTAAAGGTAAAGTAGTAGATAAAACGTTCTTCATTAATGGTGAGGCAATACCAACAGTGTCTGAGAAGCCAGTGAAGAGCCTTGGGAGATGGTACGACGGGGATCTAAAGGACACAGTTCGTGTGGGAGAAGTTAGACAACAAGCTGTGGAAGGGTTGAAGAGCATAGACAGCAGCGCTTTACCAGGCAAACTAAAACTCTGGTGCTTTCAGTTTGGCCTACTGCCACGGCTGCTGTGGCCACTGACTGTGTACGAGGTTTCTTTGACAACAGTAGAGAAGCTGGAAGCTTTAATCAGTTCACACATCAGGAAATGGTTGGGAGTTCCACGCTGCCTCAGCAGAGTGGGACTTTATGGTAAAGGAATACTGCAGCTACCTGTCTCCGCTCTAACCGAGGAGTTTAAGTGCGCCAAGGTCCGACTGGAAATGACATTAGTAGAGTCACGCGACAAATGCGTAAGGGAGGCAGCACCTGTGTTGAAAACTGGAAGAAAGTGGGTGGCAAAGAAAGCTGTGGAGGATGCAAAGGCTGCCCTTCGAATTGGTGATATCATGGGGCAAGTTCAGCATGGAAGAGGGGGTCTTGGTCTCAGTTCAGCTCCTCCTACATGGCACAAGGCAGCCCCAGCGCAACGGAGGAAGCTTGTAGTCAACGAGGTGCAAAAGCAGGAGGAGAGGATGAGGTGTATAAAGGCCATTTCCCAGGGCAAGCAGGGAGAATGGATGAGATGGGAGAGTGTGGAACAACGCAAGATTGGCTGGCAAGACCTATGGTCAATGGAACAGAGCAGGATCAGTTTCCTTATAAGGTCAACATATGATGTTCTCCCATCACCACAGAACCTAAACCTCTGGGTAGGAGAGGATCCCTCATGTCCTTTGTGTTCATCACCTGCAACATTAAGGCACATTTTGACAGGATGTAAGGTGGCTCTTAGCCAAGGACGGTTTACTTGGCGCCATGACCAGGTGCTGCGATGTTTGGCCTTAGCATTGGAAGACAAGCGTAACATGACCAATAAGTTGCCACCTGTTCCATCAAAACATTACACACAAAAGACAACATTCCTCCGCCCAGGAGAGCAACCACCAAGAAAAGGTGTTAAAACCAATCCTCGCCCAGGACAACTGGAAGCTGCTAGAGACTGGAAAATGCTGGCGGATGTTGGTCAACGGCTTATTTTTCCACCTGAGATTGCCACCACAAACCTTCGACCAGATATTGTCTTGTGGTCTGGATCAGCACGCCTTGCTCACCTGGTGGAGTTAACAGTGCCATGGGAGGATGCTGTAGATGAGGCGTATGAGAGGAAGAAACTGCGGTATGCTCAACTAGCCACTGAAGCGGAACAGCGAGGATGGAGAGTCTGGGTTTACCCAGTGGAAGTGGGATGTCGAGGATTTGTGGCACACTCTACAACCCGGTTTCTCAGAGATGTCGGATTCAATGGCCAAGAGTTGCGTCGCACAGTGAAGAACTTATCTGAAGCAGCAGAGAGGAGCAGCAACTGGCTGTGGTTGAGACGGAAAGATTCTGGCTGGGGATCTCAAGCACAATAGAAAGAAAGAAAGGCTGATATACAGGTAAGTAAGCTGGGCTGAGTTGAGTGGGGACGGAGGGGGTGATGCTGGGACGCCAGAATCACCGCCGAGCCCTCTTGAGGTGTCGTGGGCTAGTCGACGAAACACCGAGGATGGAAGGTGCCCACTTGAAGACCCCAGAGATGTACCCTACTTAGCTCAATCCAGACGGTTGTCATGCTGATGCGCTGGGGAGACCGCACTATGGTTGATCCCCGAGCCAGCATCGCAGCCGCTGTGTGTGCTGATGCGCTAGGGAGGCAAAATAAGCTGATCCCTGGAGCCAGCATTACACTTCAGCCATCAACACCAGACAGAAGGATATCTACATCATCATATGGAAGGAAGCGCAAATGGATGGAGACACATATGGATCACATTAGTTTACTGTGAAGCTACGTCTTAGTTGGTGCTTATCTTGGCGAGAGCCAAGTTCAAATCAGCATGAAGTTTTAACATCTACTCTCATGTAATGGAAATCATAACCAAGTTTTTTTTGTTTTGTTTTGTTTTTTAACCATGGGTATTGCTTTGTACTGCAAAAGTAATCCAGTACCATACTCATGGACTTTGAGACTTCATCAACTGTGGCTATTATGCTGTGTGTGCAACTAGAATACATTGGAACATTTAGTATAGCTAATTTAGTGAAGGAAAATAAAGTGTAAAAGCATATAGAAATTGTGGACAAGTGCAATCATTTAAACATGTTTAGCCTTTATGCTTGTTGAAAGATATTTGGAATTGATAAACATGTATCATGACTACATATAAAGCTAGGTTCACACAAAAACTAAGACCAATGTTATATAGTCTATCTAATTCATAAATGATGTTTTATTTGTGCACATTGCTTCACAACTTATTTTGAAGCTAGTTTATGTGTGGGCTTAAAAAAAAGGACAATAATGCAGAAATTGGTGTTTAAAAATTGAGGCGCAAAAAAAACTTGAATATCAAATAAAAACCTTTTGAAGTGTATCTTCTGGTGTTTTGATGTGTGCATTGGTTGATATTGCCATATTATCTTAATAGATCAAAATGTTTAATTAGCAAGGCAAGATATCTGAAGAAACATTTTCAATGAAAGCACAGGCTTTCAAAATCTGTCTATCAGTCTCCCTATGTATAATAGCTTTATAGCTCATTAGGTTTGTAGTCTTTTATTACACATTAACAACAACATGTGTCCAAATTATGAATGATTTCTTCTTATGAAAGAATTCTCTTGAAAAGTACAATAAAACATAACTGTCTTTCAGTCAGGACAATCTTGCATTAAAAAAAACACCTTTATTATAATACAAAATCTTACAGACTTCCAAAAACATTGGCCCCAAAAACAATGGTTGAAGAAAAATAAAAACTAGAATAAAAATAGTTGGAGCACAGCCTCATCCTCCGGAGCATTACAGTGCCGCCTGCTAAAAAACAAAGAATAAAATAATACAACTATGTGCCGTGTTCAGTCCCAGTGAACAAAAAATATTAGACAGAGGAGCATTGTATACTCCCCCCCGTCCTGACAAGGCTGGGAGTGAGGAGGTGGTGGTGGTTGGGGAGGAGGTAGTCATTCGAAGCACGGCATGACTAAGTTTGCGAAGTAGGTTTATATGCATAATAGTTTGATGGGAACTTGCTGGGAACTGGCTTGTAGTTTGACCAGTGAATAAATGCGTAGGCGTTCCTTGTTAGTCAGGGTGACTTCTAGTCTCAAATGTATCCTCTATCCTTCGCTTCATTTTCCCCTTGGGGGAAGTAACACATGCTTCCCAGTCTTGGAGGCCGATCGGGGTTTGATCTCACCTCAGCGAGTGCGGCTCTCCACGAGCCAAGGGGAAAGCATATCATCTTCCAAAGCATGTCATCTTCCTAAAGTCACAAGACATCATTTCTATTTCAAGCACCAGGGCTTATTCCTTACAGCCCTTGCTCCTGTTCCATGAATTTCACCTCAAGATACAATCAATATACATTGCTATCTAGTGGTGTATATCATTACATAAATAGTTAATTTTACTATTTTCTTTTTGTTAAAGTTAATTTACTCAGTTCCTTCATTTTCTGTTTGATAAGTGTCATCTGTATTTCGACTACTTGTGGACAGTTGGTTTTTCTAAAAAAGAAAAAAGAAAGAAAAAAGTACTCAAGATGGTAGATAGCACCCTGTTAAAATGAAAGTAGATACCTTGGCCAAAATGTAGAATTAAGATCACCGAGTTTTAGATTATAACATTTAAATAGCATTTTTTTTTGTGTGATGCATAGCCACAGGGGTACAAGATGCTTTCTAGTCCTTCACTAAACTTCATGTAAAACATTAATCAGCTTATAGCCTACTGGCAGCAGTGCTCATCTCCTCCTCAGCAAGGAATCAATAAGGTACTGAGCAGCCAAGTCTTCCCTCAACTTGGATTTTAAAAATATATATTAGAATGTAGCAGCACTGTGGAGTAGTGGTTAGGGCTCTGGACTCTTTACAGGAGGGTCGTGGGTTCAATCCCAGGTGGGGGACACTGCTGCTGTACTCTTGGGCAAGGTACTTTACCTACATTGCTCCAGTAAAAACCCAACTGTATAAATGGGGAATTGTGTGTAAAAATAATGTGATATCTTGTAACAATTGTAAGTCGCCCTGGATAAGGGCGTCAGCTAAGAAATAAATAATAATAATATTGTAAGGGTGGGGCTCCCAGTCTCTGGAATTAGTGTACTTACATTAAAATATATCTGAAATATGGGACAATACAATACATTTCAAATGGGAAAATAGTGTTCTTATTTGGACAGAGTATGAATTGACAAATCGTTGATCTTGTGATTGAAGGGCATAAAATGAATATTTACCTTGAATGCTTGAATTTGATGTTGTTCACACAGTTTTTGGTTGCTTATGAAAAAAAATCACAATTCCTGCCTTATGACTTGTATTTGATTTCCTTGTTATAAGAGTTCAAGAGGATGCTGGGAGGGCTCTCACAGTCAAATAGCCTATAGAAGGCATTCTTAGTGAAGTAATTCTTAGCTGGATATATGTATTTTGTTTCCCATATGGTTCCCGAATAAGCACTGAATTAAATAAAAGAATGCATTTTGAAGTACGTAATCTAAAAACAGACTAGTTCCTCTGATAACAAACTTCAGATTGTTCTCTATGTACTCTGATAGTTAATTCCTCATTTTAGGATTTAGGAAGTGGGGCTTTAATTCCTAGATGGCTCCACTAGTCAAAGTCTTGTGTGACTAACATTTTGAATGCCCATGTTGCTTGGGTGGACAGGTGCAATACTAAAGATTTTGAAGTAAGTGCAAAGGTATATATTCTTCCTTATTAGTTTTGTACATTAGAATTCCTTTGAAAATGTGCCTTTAGCTTTGCTTATAAAATGGACCCAGATTGAAATGCTTTATGTTAGTGTCATCCAGTCCTATTTCCTCTGCTCCCTCCCAGAGCATAAAACAAAACAACAACAGTGATGCAGCTGTTTCAGCCAACAACGTGTTCTTTAGCAAGTGATTTCCTGCAGGATATACAGAGTGTCGTACCAGAGCTGACATTCTACTGAGGTCAAACATTAGGTTTCAAGCTATAGCTGGCAGTATTTATATGACTGCTTGATATTTACTATTCAACCTCCAAATCTGTGTTACATGGCAAACCAGCAGAGAAAATTAAGGAGTCTTTACCAGAATTTTTACATGAGCATCAGCATTGATGATGCACAAAAACAACCCAGGACACGACCTCTGTGTCCTCACAGCTAGTTACGGCCTTGGACATACATGCACTGAGCTCTTGTTTCTCATAATGTATTACATTAAATTGAATAGGTGGAATACAGAATAACAAAGTCTGTCTTATTTAAAACATTGAAGAATCTTCTAATAATGTTATGTTTCTTGATTGACTACCTGCCCTAGTGCATCTGAGTTCTTGGCAAAGCTGCCTTTTGCTGTTAGTAAAAGCTGACCTATGTCCATATGTTACTTTAAGAGATCTGGGATAATGCTTTTCATTTCCCTTCGAACAAACTGTGTCAGAAGAGATTGGTCTTCTTTTAACTCCTGAGTGGTTTTTTGAATTGTGTTCTTGCAAAGACAGCGGGATCAAATAATTTTTAAAGCATCAATTATTTTCCACCACAGTGCACTTTTGTACCTGATCAGACTTTGATGCTTAATATAATAGCTGCTGGACCTTTTTTTCTGAAATAAAAAATGCTGGATTTGCTTGATAGCAGAAAAGGCCATGTATGTACACTAGCATTAAATAGTTTTGCCAATGTAATGGCTTAGAGATGCCCCAGCAGAGATCTTTATGTATACATTTATATCTTGTGCACATCAACAACAGTTTCTATCAATTCTGTGACTCTGAAATGCAGGAGAAGTCATTATTAATATGTTTGCAACCTATGTGAATCAATTAGAGATGAGCACGAATGTGAAAGCTGAACATTATCATAAGAGATGTTCAAGTGGCACTACAGTATCTACTGTACCTTACCAAACCACTTTCTACCAAATACTGTCACATATATTCTTATCTGAGAGTCTAATTGATTTCCATTCATTTTTTTATTTTTTTTATTTAGAGCTACCTCTTATTATTTTAAGAATGCTATCTTCAACATTGCAGGCCTTAACCACAAACACACACTTTGAAATGATATGAGCTTGGTGATACGTATAAAGAAATCTTAGAGATAAATGAAATGAACCTTTCCTAGGTATATTTCTCAGTGTTATATATAGGATACATCAGTAATGGCTCCTGACTTTAATAAGTGGGGAGGCAAAACAACAAAGCCTGCTTTTATTGCTTTATATACAGTATGTAATATATTCCCCTGCCAGCGTAATTGTTTTCTATTGTTAATTATCACCTGCACCTAGACATGATTGTAAATTAGAGCCAGGTGCAGAGTATTTAAGGAGAGCAGGTAGTCTCTTCTGGGTCTCTCCTGTATGAAGAGCCCCGATGGTGTGTGTTATCCGTGTGTATTAAAAAAACAAAAACAAAGGTACTGTAAGCCTTTTTGTTATTGTTATGTGTAAACCTGTGTGGTTTTGTGTTGTTGCAACAGGTAAACAGCTTAGCTGTCCTGTGTTAGTTAGATTCCTGAAAAGTGTATAGTCAGGGACTAGTGTTTGTTTTTGTTTGTTTTATTTTATTTTGTGTTTAAAAAAGAAATAAAAGCACAATTGCACATTTGAAACCAAGATCCTGTGTGTGTTGGTCAATAACCTGTGCTGAAAAGAACCCAAAGTGTGCGGCCACTGCCCTGTCACGTATCCTTCCCCTTGTCTTTACAAGACACTGGCCATACCACGGCCACCTCCCTCCACCCTTAAAGGACCACCTGCCGTGAATCCCATCTCCTTGATTTTCGCCCTCTTCCACAGGCAGGCAGGGTGGGTCTGTCCCTCTGGCGCTTCCAGGGAGGGACCAAGAACCAGCCAAGAGAGGCCCGAATGGCTTGACCGGGCTGACCGTTGTGCAGGCCGGTAACCAGGTGGGAGTAGCAGCAGGCTGAGATATGAGGCTCGGGAGCGACGAAACGACGTCTGGGATTCCAGGGGGAACACAGCAGGCGGAATAACTGTGCCTGCTGGTGACCCGACCTGGCCACCAGGTCCATCACAGGGAGATTTAAGCATTCCGGCAGGGTGTCCACTGGCACAGGGTAAGGGACTTTTTTAAATCACTGTAGCCCACAGAAATCCACTGGGAAGATGAAGAGCCAGTTTGAAAAAACAAACTGTGAACACTTGCAGTCAACCATTTCGTTTTTTGTACCATGAGCGATTAAAAAGGCAGTTTTGTCTTGGTCCTCCCTGTTGAAGGTCTAATTCAGGTTTTGGACGACCTTTATTGTTATTTTTTATTCATTTTTTTCTTCAATTGAAAATGAGGAAAACTGCATATGAATAAAAAAAAAATCTACGACAATACGGAAAATATACGATACGGAAATTGAAACTTAAGGGAGTAGCCACACATGACCCATAACCTGCCTAGCAACAGACACGTCAAGATTAAGTCTAATTATGAGTGGTAGAGGCTAGCCGCAAGCTTGCATCGTGTAGCCAGTACAAATACAGTAAAACTTGACAGACAAATGGTGATTGCAGGTGGAATCCCTCGGAAAGCATGACGTAAGGTAAGGTTTTTTACTTTTACAAAATTACATGTAGTCTTAGCCTCCATAGCCTCTTACACATTTTTAAAGGTATTTTAACAAATGAACAACACAGCAAAAAGAAAAACATTCAAGATAATTGATATTATTATTTGTTTATTTAGCAGACGTCTTTATCCAAGGCGAGTTACAGAGACTAGGGTGTGTGAACTATGCATCAGCTGCAGAGTCACTTACAACAAAGTCTCACCTAAAAGATGGAGCACAAGGAGGTTAAATGACTTGCTCAAAGTCACACAGTGAGTCAGTGAGTGAGCCGGGATTTGAACCGGGGACCTCCTGGTTACAAGCCCTTAAGGCTCAAATTATCAAAACTATTTACCCCAAATGGTCATTAGCTCATATTTTGGGTCTGAAAGGAAGAAAAAAAAACATTTACAATTCAAAAGGAAAAAGAAACAAGTTAAGAAAACACAAGCTTCTAATTTAAATGTTTGAGTTTTTACTTAACTTTTATGAGTATTTTTCTTTTAGATGTTAATGATGAATACAATAAATAACTTTGAGAATCTAGACCAACATGTACAGTATATACAGGTCTGAATATTCCAGAAAAAGACCTGTGGATTGAGCGACCAAACTAGACAGCTCCTGTAGCCAGAATAGCCATAAAGCATTTGTTCAGGCTTTGCTCCCATCAAGACAATGATGTCAGTTTTAATTGTTTTTAAAATTGGGCAAATCTAATTGTATTTTAATGCAACTGTATAAGTTATACATGCCATAAGTGATTTCTGAGTTTACACTTTTAATAAATGCAATTTAACACATCTTGTTAATGTGTTTTACTGGCACACTAGAGGTCTTTTGTATTATATGCTGTTGATATACTGCAAGACCATGAAAACCCAACCCTGCATTTTGCAGCTTTGTCCAGCCACATAGAACATTGCCATGCATCTTAAGGTGAAATGTATTACACCTCTATGCATGCTGAATTGTAGATGTGTCCATTATGTTCTATTTGTGTTGAACAGCCTGTGTAACTAATTCTTTTCACTAACCCAAGAGATATAAGTGTTAACTCCAGTCTCTTAGTTTTTAAAAATTCCTAGAAACAAACAATGAAATAATATAATTTAGGTCAATTAAGCACTTTCAAGTTGGCTTGTTATTTTGCAAACAGATGTCATATTAATATAGAGTTGTGTCCTTTAAAGAAAAATAAGTAAATCAGAGACCGTCTTAAACTCTTTGAAAGCATGTCCCATTGTCTTATTTGATTGTACTTGTGGTTTTGTTCAGTAAATGGAAACACTTAAGGCAGAACCCCATCACTACCCCCCACTACACCAACACAGAGTCTACCACAGTCAGAACCATCATGTCTGTTATCTCTGTCTCTGGGCTTAATGCAAGACCATCTGCATGTATTAGTGTAGAATAGAAGCGTCCAAATATTACAACGCCATTTCAATATCTGATTAGGTACAGAGTTGTAAACCTATAACTACTATATCAAATATACACGTTACCACTGGGTAACAAATAACATTAACATTGCTGGAATCGTCGTGTTTGTGATGTATCGTGGTGAATTTGCAATAATGATTTATTATTTTAGTTTCAGTAGGTGGCAATATGATGTACTGTTTATGTGCACTGTTTATTTTAAAACTATAAATGCATGGCCTTGGATGTATACAAGAATAGCCTTATCCATACAAGCACAGGTAAACTGTTAAAACATCTGATATATAAAATTAATCCATGTACTTTATTCAGGAGCATTTGAATTAAAAAGCAACACGCATGGCAATCAATATGGTATAACCAACATCTTTTTCAAACATTTTTTTTCTAAATGTTCGCCCGGAAAACAAACAAAAAAAAGTAGAGCTATACGAAAATGGTAATCCCAATATTCAATCACGATGCTTGCACCATAAATCAAACGCCGTCCTATTTCGAATTGATTTTAATCAAAAGCAACATATGGTACACTAACATGTTCTGTATATCGCCTTTGCAAAGATTTAATTAAAACCATACAAATTCGGGTTTAAAAAAAACACTAAGAAGTCGACAAAAATGTTGTCATGAAATGTATACATGTACTCGATTTTTTTTTCAAGGTAAATAATATCAGTGAAGTAGTATCAGAAATAATAAATAAACGTCTCTTACCTATCGTTGTGATCACAGTGATAGCAAAATAAAACGATCCTGCGAATCTCCACTGCACTCCAGCCTTGTGGGGTTTCAGTTGCAATACCACCCCTTCAAGTTCATCAAAGTTGTCATTACTCAGGTTATATTTATTCATCAATTCATCTTTTCTATCGTCCAATGTTTTCTTCTGGGATGTCTCTTGCTTAGATTCCAGGGCATCGAAAACAGCTGCTCCAACCAGCAGGTAGGTAAAGGTGCAGATGATGAGGGCGAGGGTCCTCACGTTTTGCCTCTTCATGGTCTAGGTGAGCGGACGGGTGCTAGAAGTTGGAATGTTGATCTGGAAGACGGAGAGCTCGGCTGGTTCATGGCTACGCTGTGCCTCGCGGAGAGCGTTGTACTGAGCTGAGTGGTCTTTGATGCCTTTATTTACTGAAGCACTGATTTCCTGGGAGCTGTTCTTTCAGCACCACCCCCAACCTCAGACCCTCTACATAATAAGGAGAGTATGCCTTATATGGTCAGAGGCTCAAAGGTTTAAACTCAATTAATGCATATTGCTACGACTTTTAACTATTAGTACGCGCTTTCCGATTGGAAATTATGTTTAAACATTTGTAGTAAATTCTTCCAATTTTGGATAAAAACGATAATTAACTGCACTAAAACTAATACCACAATATGCAGAGATATTCATTTATGTTAAACAGTTACACAGTAATAGCTAATTTATATTCTGTTATTTTTAACTTTGCAGAATGGCTTGAGTAATATTTATCCCTAACACATACAGTTTGGTGCTTCCTTTTTATTTAAATTCTAACGTGCAATTTACAGTAGTTCAATATACTGTACTACTGGACTATCGCACCAAATAAAGCATGACTTAGATCATTTATCTATTAATTCAAGTTAACGACTGAATATAGGCTTTAATAATCAATTGTAGGCTACACTGAGTACAATTTGAAATAAGCAATAACTGGTTTTAATTTGACGGAGCCTTTTTTTCTTTTATTGAACACGTCCAAAAAGGTAAACACATGTACCATGCGTTACTTTTATTTAATGTCCTGCTCATCACATCACCATATACTATCTCCTATATAAAAATATATACCTACTGATATACATACATAGACCTACAATCATATGTATGTATGTTGTGCATTGTAATTTTGTTTGGCTTTGTTATTTTATAAACACAGATAAATAGGTAATTTGAAATTAACGTATGCAATGTTTTATTCAACAATTTATTTGAATATATTTTGTAAGAAATGTAAACATATTTTAAACATATTAGCATATCTTTGGTTTCTGTAAGGGTAAGAACACTTTATAAAAATATGCAAATAAAAACCCCAGAAAATGTGTTTAATATCTGTTTTTTGTGTCTGTCAAGATCCATACTCTATAAACAAACCATTTGTTTAAAAAAAAAAAGTTTCAATTTTTGCAGTGGATATTTTAGTTACTTCTTACTGCGCATAAGAACACAGTGCCACTTGGAACATGTTTGCTGCTCTGAAATTACTAAACTGTAAAGTGTAAAGTGGTCTGTGAAACACTGAATCTCCATAGATTGATGCACAGAAAATACATTTTTCACACAATCCTGTATCTGAACAAAAGAGCACTGAAATGAAGAGCTTTAGGGAATAACACCAGGACTTCATTTCACCCCGTTACCTATGGACTTAGTCACATT
Organism: Acipenser oxyrinchus oxyrinchus; assembly: GCA_030684275.1. Classification (NCBI taxonomy): domain Eukaryota; kingdom Metazoa; phylum Chordata; class Actinopteri; order Acipenseriformes; family Acipenseridae; genus Acipenser; species Acipenser oxyrinchus. The sequence continues at coordinate 73,479,513 of CM060251.1, read as the reverse complement.
CCCACTCTAGTGAGCCTGGGCTGCAAACTGCTCAGTAAATGACAGGCATGATATAGCAAAACAGAAGCAAGGCATTGTTCTTTAAGCTGTCAGTACAGTTATGACATAAATGCTTGCTGTGTTGATGTAGCACTTGAATATTGAATAATTAATTTAACCCAACACATAGTTTGGTTGTTATTTTACATTACCATGGAAGCTCATTGTGATAAACCATTTCTTTCATTTATCTTGAGATAGCAACAGCATCCAATTTATCCCTCAAGTCCACCGTCAACAGCAAATAACAGCATTAATAAATACAAAAGTGTTCCAGTCATTGCAATAGCACAATCTGGAGGTGGTCAACACCATCTGGGTGGCTTTTCAAATAAAACACCCCAAGCAATAAACACTTAGTCCTGGAGGCAAAACTATTGGCCAGTTCCAGCTAACATTACTGCAGTATCAACAGGTGATATTAGTTCCAGAAATAAACACTTGCTAATTGGTGACCTGGTAATAGCTGCCTTGCCTGGTTGCTGTCATTCACTGTTTAAACAGATACTTCCACTGGGATGTGGTTTACAGAAGATATCCTTTCATTATCAGCTGGAGCCTAATTTGTTGATCCTTGCTGTAAAACAGAAGACTATGTGATAGATAATGGTGGTGTTTTTTAAAAGTTCCAGGTTGATTGCAGAGGTGAGGGTAATTCAGAACATGTAGTCTTGATATTCACCATCACTAGCATGACCAGTGTGGACTTGCCCTGTACTTACTCCAGTTAGTTTAACACAGAGCTGTTACTGGTGACTGACTTAATCAATCAAATACCTGTCAAGGCAGTGTATGAAAACTTATAGTTCACCCTGGCCACATGGGGGTTCTGGACAGCTGGAAATCTTATTAAAGGATAACATACACAGACAGCTGTTTCAGTTCAAAAGCCTTCTCTAGTTAAAAGGAAATTCTAAAATTTCTAAATCCATATAGTTACAGTGGAGACACCATACTTTGGGTGAAAGGTCAATCAAGTAAGGTCAAAATGTCACAGTATTTTGTTTCAGTTTTTATTCTGGTGTGAAAAATAAGTACTGCTTTAAAAATTGCACAAATTGCTGCAAACGACAACATGACTGCAATTCAACTGTAGTTTAACAACCCTAGTGTGGTCTAACTGCATTATCTGTGTGGTTGTCCAGTATGTCAACCATGTAATACAGTTTCATTGCAGTTTTATTTAATAGGGGATTAATACACATGAGGTTTTTTTTTGCATACAGTCGTTTGTATTATACTCAAACACAGCACACATAATCAGGATGGCAATGCTTTTTTATATTATATATATATATATATATATATATATATATATATATATATATATATATATATATATATATATATATACGTAACCTCTCGGTTGTCGACTTGTTTGCCCTTTAAACACAGACCCAGACACAGAACTGTACAATAAAGCACTTTCGTGCACTTTTATTACAAAACAAACAAAACAAAACCTAGCTCAAACGTAGAGCACTCACTGCACATATGCAGGTCCCTGTCTAACGTGCAGGACAGCTAAGCTGTTTACCTGACATATAATAACAAAACACAAACAGTTTACCTTATCTTTTAAAACAACCAACAACTTCCATACCAGCTCCTGGTGATCTCTCCTTAATGGAGCTGAATGCTCTCTTTATGGTTTGTGGCTGTTCCCAATCAGCACCAATTACCCTGTTTGGGAACAGCCACATTCTCACATGTTTTTGGCAGGGAGAGAATTAACCCCGTCCCTGCCAACCACCACCAAAACACACAAACAAAACATTTTTTATATTGCAGGCCCCTGTCCTGCTACATCCGTTACATATCCTCCCCTTGTGTAACACACACCGCCATTCAAGGCCACCTCCCCCTAAAAACACAACCACCCACCCTCAAGTCCACAAATTTTAATTTCGCCCTTCCTGCGGGCGGGCTTGAGATGGGTGATCCTCGGCGTCTTCTGGAAGGGACTGCGAACCAGCAAGGGGAACCCGGACGGCTTGACCAGGGCGACTGGAGTGCAGGCGGCAACCAGGAGCAAGCAGTGATAGACAGAGGTGTGCGACTGCGGACCCACGCAGCGGCGCCTGGAGCTTCAGGGGAACAAAGTGAGGGAAAGGGGCGCCGCGGCGATCTGACCTTCACGTCGTGGCGTCTGCAAGTCCAGGAGGAGCGGAGTAGAGGACCAGGCAAGCAACTGTGCCTGGCAATGCTGCGACCTGGAAGTCAGGACCAGCGGAGGGAGGTCTGGGCATTCCGGTGGGGAACCACGACGCTGGGGCAAGGGACCGCACCAGTCAGCGCCGGAGTTGTTTGTGGGGCTGGTGGTTGGGGCTGTGGAGAGTAGTTTCTTCACCTCCCCTTGATTGTTGCTTCTCCCTCGGGCGCTGGAGACAGCGGAGCTTCTCCCTCGGGCGCTGGAGACAGCGGGCTTCTCCTCGGGCGCTGGAGACAGCGGGCTTCCCCTCAGGCGCTGGAGACAGCGGGGCTTCCCCTCGGGCGCTGGAGACAGCGGGCTTCCCCTCGGGCGCTGGAGACAGCGAGGCTTCCCCTCGGGCGCTGGAGACAGCGGGCTTCCCCTCGGGCGCTGGAGACAGCGGGGCTTCTCCCTCGGGCGCTGGAGACAGCGGGGCTTCTCCTCGGGCGCTGGAGACAGCGGGGCTTCTCCCTCAGGCGCTGCAGACAGCGGGGCTTCTCCCTCGGGCGCTGGAGACAGCGGGCTTCTCCCTCGGCGCTGGAGACAGCGGGCTTCTCCCTCAGGCGCTGGAGACAGCGGGCTTCTCCCTCGGGCGCTGGAGACAGCGGGGCTTCCCCTCATGCGCTGGAGACAGCAGGGCTTCTCCCTCGGGCGCTGGAGACAGCGGGCTTCTCCCTCGGGCGCTGGAGACAGCGGGGCTTCTCCCTCGGGCGCTGGAGACAGCGGGGCTTCTCCCTCGGGCGCTGGAGACAGCGGGGCTTCTCCCTCGGGCGCTGGAGACAGCGGGGCTTCTCCCTCGGGCGCTGGAGACAGCGGGGCTTCTCCCTCGGGCGCTGGAGACAGCGGGGCTTCTGTTGACCTCACCCATCTCTGGAACATTAGCTGCAGCTCCGTTGGTTCTGGGTCCAGAAGTCCCCGCTTCTGTCTCCATTTTCTGTTCAGTTCCTCCTGAACAGCAGTGGCCACTTTCATTGCCCAGACCATCTCTCGCAATTCTTCCATTTTTTATTTTTATTTTTTATTTTTATTTATTTATTTATTTATTTATTTTACTGTGCTGGGTCAGTAGGGCGCGTTTTTACCGCTGCCACCATATGTAACGTAGCCTCTCGGTTGTCGGCTTGTTTGCCATTTAAAACACAGACCCAGACACAGAACTGTACAATAAAGCACTTTCGTGCACTTTTATTACAAAACAAACAAAACAAAAACCTAGCTCAAACGTAGAGCACTCACTACACATATGCAGGTCCCTGTCTAACGTGCAGGACAGCTAAGCTGTTTACGTGACATATAATAACAAAACACAAACAGTTTACCTTATCTTTTAAAACAACCAAAAACTTCCATACCAGCTCCCTGGTGATCTCTCCTTAATGGAGCTGAATGCTCTCTTTTATAGTTTGTGGCTGTTCCCAATCAGCACCAATTACACTGTTTGGGAACAGCCACATTCTCACATGTTTTTGGCAGGGAGAGGAATTAACCCCGTCCCTGCCAACCACCACCAAAACACACAAACAAAACATTTTTTTATATTGCAGGCTCCCTGTACTGCTACATCCGTTACTATATATATATATATATATATATATATATATATATATATATATATATATATATATATATATATATACATACAGTATATATATACAGTACTGTGCAAAAGTTTTAGGCAGGTGTGAAAAAATGCTGTAAAGTAAGAATGCTTTCAAAAATAGACATGTTAATAGATTATATTTATCAATTAACTAAATGCAAAGTGAGTGAACAGAAGAAAAATCTAAATCAAATCCATATTTGGTGTGACCACCTTGCCTTCAAAACAGCATCAAGCATCAATTCTTCTAGGTACACTTGCACACAGTTTTTGAAGGAACTTCGGCAGGTAGGTTGGCCCAAACATCTTGGAGAACTAACCACAGTTCTTCTGTGGATATAGGCAGCCTCAGTTGCTTCTCTCTCTTCATGTAATCCCAGACAGACTCGATGATGTTGAGATCAGGGCTCTGTGGGGCCATACCATCACTTCAGGACTCCTTGTTCTTCTTTACGCTGAAGATAGTTCTTAATGACTTTCGCTGTATGTTTGGGGTCATTGTCATGGTGCAGAATAAATTTGGGGCCAATCAGATGCCTCCCTGATGGTATTGCATGATGGATAAGTATCTGCCTGTACTTCTCAGCATTGAGGAGACCATTAATTCTGACCAAATCCCCAACTCCATTTGCAGAAATGCAGCCCCAAACTTGCAAGGAACCTCCACCATGCTTCACTGTTGCCTGCAGACACTCATTTGTGTACGCTCTCCAGCCCTTGGCGAACAAACTGCCTTCTGCTACAGCCAAATATTTCAAATTTTGACTCATCACTCCAGAGCACCTGCTGCCATTTTCTGCACCCCAGTTCCTGTGTTTTCGTGCATAGTTGAGTCGCTTGGCCTTGTTTCCACGTCGGAGGTATGGCTTTTGGCATAAGTCTTCCATGAAGGCCACTTCTGACCAGACTTCTCCGGACAGTAGATGGGTGTACCAGGGTCCCTGCTTTCTGCCAGTTCTGAGCTGATGGCACTGCTGGACATCTTCCGATTGCAAAGGGAAGTAAGCATGATGTGTCTTTCATCTGCTGCAGTAAGTTTCCTTGGCGACCACTGCGTCTACGGTCCTCAACGTTGCCCGTTTCTTTGTGCTTCTTCAAAAGAGCTTGGACAGCACATCTGGAAACCCCTGTCTGCCTTGAAATTTCTGCCTGGGAGAGACCTTGCTGATGCAGTATAACTACCTTGTGTCTTGTTGCTGTGCTCAGTCTTGCCATGGTGTATGACTTTTGACAGTAAACTGTCTTCAGCAACCTCACCTTGTTAGCTGAGTTTGGCTGTTCCTCACCCAGTTTTATTCCTCCTACACAGCTGTTTCTGTTTCAGTTAATGATTGTGTTTCAACCTACATATTGAATTGATGATCATTAGCACCTGTTTGGTATAATTGTTTAATCATACACCTGACTATATGCCTACAAAATCCCTGACTTTGTGCAAGTGTACCTAGAAGAATTTATGCTGTTTTGAAGGCAAAGGGTGGTCACACAAATATGGATTTGATTTAGATTTTTCTTCTGTTCACTCACTTTGCATTTAGTTAATTGATAAATATAATCTATTAACATGTCTATTTTTGAAAGCATTCTTACTTTACAGCATTTTTCACACCTGCCTAAAACTTTTGCACAGTACTGTATATATATATATATATATATATATATATATATATATATATATATATATATATATATATACACACATTTAGTGTGTCCAATTATTATTTCCCCCTCAATTTTCTCCCAGTTTGTTGGAATGCCCAATCACTTCAGTGAGCATCCTCCGATTCCACAACCAAGCCAGCTTCCTTTTTCACCCAGGAACTTGAGAACAGATGTCAGCGAGCTACCGACCTCTGAAGGAATAAGGCCAGTCCTGCAGCTGTATGCCTTTGAGCTCACTGGGCTCCTGGCCAATAGGGTTTGCTGTAGTGCAACGTGGAGAAATGGTCTCTGCCGGTTTTGCCTCCCTAACCCTCGGGAACAGGGCCGGCCTTAGGAACACGCAAAACACAAGGCTGCGTGGGGCATCAGGTCGGAGGGGGCACCACATTGGACGGGTCACAAAAAAAAAAAACACACATTGGACAGGTCACCAGATGCCATCCAATGGTGCAGGTTGCTGTGGGCTTGTTTGTTTTAAAAATAATTATATTAAAAAAAAAGTCACTGTCTTGCACTTCTCACTTAATCTAAAAAGAATCACACAGTTGCCTTATGAAAGAAAAAAAAAGGTGGTGGGTTGTATGCAAAATTAAATGGGCCACTATGATCTACTCTCGCTCGGGGCACCAGAAGCTCTAAGGCCAGCCCTGCTTGGAAGCGCCAGAGCCAATGCGACGCCCGGCCTACTTCACATAGCCAGGACACAAAATTGCGCTATATGACTCACCCTGTGCACCAGATGGCTATGCTTCTACCAGGTGAGCCACTCAGGAACCCCATGATGACAATATATTTTCTGTGTAGTATTGAGGTGTTTAAAACAATCATCTGCATTTTCTTTTTTTAATTTAAGACATATAGACAACCACAGGGCATTCCAGAGATGAGTCATTCAAAATGATCTAGACAGCATTCAGAACTGGGCAGACACATGGCAAATGACATTGAATAGAGAAATGTGTAAGGTACTGCACGCAGGAAATACAAATGTGCATTATAAATATCATATGGGTGATACTGAAATTGAAGAAGGAATCCATGAAAAAGACCTAGGAGTTTATGCTGACTCAGAAATGTCTTCATCTAGACAATGTGCGGAAGCTATAAAAAAGGCCAACAAGATGCTCAGATATATTGTCAAAAGTGCTGAATTTAAATCAAGGGAAGTAATGTTAAAACTTTACAATGCATTAGTAAGACCTCATCTACAATACTGTGTTCAGTTCTAGTCACCTTGCTACAAAAAGGATATTGCTGCTCTAGAAAGACTGCAAACAAGAGCGACCAGAATTATCCCAGATTTAAAAGGCATGTCGTATGCAGACAGGCTCAAAGCATTGAATCTGTTCAGTCTTGCACAAAGAAGACTACGCAGTGATCTGATTCAAGCATTCAAAATTCTAAAAGGTATTGACAATGTTGACCCACGGGACTTTTTCGGCCTGAAAAAAGAAATAAGGACCAGGGGTCACAAATGGAGATTAGATAAAGGGGCATTCAGAACAGAAAATAGGAGGCACATTTTTTTACACAGAGAATTGTGAGGGTCTGGAACTAACTTCCCAGTAATGTTGTTGAAGCTGACACCCTGGGATCCTTCAAGAAGCTGCTTGATTCTAGGATCAATAAGCTACTAACGACCAAACGAGCAAGATGGGCCGAATGGCTTCCTCTTGTTTGTAAACTTTCTTATGTTCTTATTTGCCTTTTTATACGGCACATTCAGTATGATTTAAAAGGAGAGGTAATTGGTTATATGACGAAGTATAAGGAATCTCGTCAATGTAATGTCTTACTGTGGCAGGATGGCTTGCAGTGGTGAGGTGTGGTGACGTCACGGACCAGGAAGTAACAGAACCAAAACAATGGATGGGCGGGTGAAACTGAACGCAACGGCGTTCAGCTGATTTTATTAAATAAATAAACAAAACAAAAGATTTAAACAATCAACAAACAAAAAGGCACAAGGGCCAAACGAATAAACAAATACGGTTTAGCAATCGTTTTTAAATGTCGTTTTTTTCTCTCCTCGCTCTCTCCGCTCCCCGTACTCTCCTCTGTACACTCTCCCCCCCGCAGCACGGACAGCTGCAGGTTCTTATACTCTGGCCGAGGGGTTAACTAGCTGTTAATTATCTTATTACCCCTCGGCCACAGTCTGCACGAGTTTAGTAAGGATGCGTGACTGTCAGCTAGTTAAATAATCAGTAGCTGATCAGTCACGCATCCTCACGGGGTTTTTAAATATAAAAACAATAACAAATACGCTGCGCTTTTATCCGCGCCGCAAACAATAATATAAATAATAATACAAATACATATAGGGACGGGACACTCCACCACACTTACATTCTTTCAGATTTTTTTATTAGCCCAGTTAGCGTGCTGTAAATGAGCAGACACCACTGAAAGTCGTTTTTCTAAAACAAGCTAACCATGTCAAATGTCAAATAAATACAGAGTTCTCCCCAAGCCTTTTTGGCTGGGCGCGCCGCCCAGCTGGTTAGGTGGTACCACCCACCTGAACAATTTGCAGCCACCCAGCTGTCATTGCATTATTGCAAAGGTGTAAATTGGGCTGGCAGCAGCCTCAGTCCTTCGCATTCTCTGTTTTTTTTTATTTTTATAGCATTTAATGTGTCTACCCACTTGTGATAGGGTAGCAGCAAAACAGAGACTCAGAAGCCAGGAAACTGCAGTACAAGCGCTAAAGCGCACTTTAATAAACAAAAATAACGCAAGTACAAACAAAAAGGCACAAGGGCAAAATAAAGGTTTAAACAACCAAACAAAAACTGTTCAGGCTGGGCAGAGCCTTCACTGAACTTTTAAAGACAATACAGAGACACAAAAACAACACAAGTTCACTCACCAAACTCCTGGGCTCTCCTTTTATGTTTTTGGCAGGGAGGAATTAACCCCATCCCTGCCAACCACCACCAAACACCAATAAATATGCATGGGCACACCACTCCATTCTCGCAGTGGTAACGTTTCTAACCAATCACGTTGGTTGGGGTGGGCGGGGTATCGTTTTAGACACTGCAGCTCGTGGAAGGCTAAAATGACTGCTAAGAAGATAACCAATTTTGTTTTGAAAAAAAAAAAATAGTGGAAGCGAGCGTGAAAATAACCAAACCAAAAACAACGAAGCAAATATGAAAAGCGAATATGAAAGTGAAAAGGAACAATACAATACAGCAAAAGAAAATAAACAATCAGAGGTAAGGCAGGAGGGGGAGGCCTGTGCGAAAAAAACAGACGCATCGAGGCCTGTGGGGATGATGTTACATGGGGGGGAAAAAATGGAAATGTCTTTCTACAGCACTGAATTAGGTGGAATGATGTGCAAGCTCTGCCAAAAACACAAACAAAAGAATACATCTTCAGGGGTAAATACACAGCATAGATTGTGTAAGAACGACAGTGGAGAGTATTGAGGATCATGCAAAATCAGAGGTACACAAGGCATCAGTGTGCACGGAGGCACAGTTACATGCAATGGCTGTGACTAACTTAAAGAGAGAGGTATTTATTGGAGCACTGAAATGTATGTACTGGTTGAGAATGTATAAAAAAACAAAAAAAAAAAAACACACATTTTGTTCTGCTGAAAGTGTTAATGGCTGCTATGGTCTGCCACCTGGCTGTAGAAAATAAACATTGCAAAGGAGCAGGTCAGTTATTACTGTGGATTCCAAGACGGCAGAAAGTAGTGGCTGATGGTTAGCAGTGGTGTAGTTCACAATTTTTTTTTATTGTGTTTTGGTGTGTCTGGTCTGTCATGTTGTATATCTCTTGTGGGTTTACAGTTCTGTATAAAACCACTGACAATGAACTGCGTTATGCCCTTGTTATAGTATTAATGCAGCTGTTTAAGAATACCCTTGCTGCTTAAAAGTCTAACTGAATTAATTTCCATCCTTTTTTTTTTTTTTTGATCCCAGCTATGTCCAAAGACAACACGTGTCTGCCCTCCACATTAGTAAATATAGTTTGTGAACTGGATGTCATAAGCCAGCTCGATCGCCCAAAACTGTGCAACAACATCCAAGTTGTTGGTGCCCTCTCAGAACTGACCAAATAAAATTGCAAATGGACGTATTGATTGTGTTTTATTTGTTTGCATCATTAATATTTAACACAGCAGTAAATCCAACACAACTTAAAAGAAAGGAGAGCATCTCTGGCAGCACCAGCCTCCTAAAATTGAAAAACAATTTGGTCAAGAGCAGTAAAGCACATTATTAACCAAGCAGGCACAGGGTATTTTGCTTTATTACAGCATCTTAGATTCACTCGTGTACCAGTTCTCTGCGCATGGAAACCACATTTTCACAAAATGTCACTAGTAATCTTTAAAAACAGAGGAGTACTTTACGCATAGTTAATTTGCATATCAACTCCCACATTTCCCATTCATTTGCATGAGGTGGGGTGAAAAGCCCGGTTTACTGGAGTAAAATAAACTGAGCGAATTTACACGAGACATTTTTCTCGTGTAAATGTCTCCAGTTAAAAAAAAAACTCGGATGGAAACCCCACGAAAGTGTGAGTATTGTGATTTTTATTTATGTTTACCGGTGTATTTATACTTCTAAATAATGCAGGAAGATTGTGCTTCGTTGATTTTAATATTCAATTACACGACGAGCTAAAAACTGCAAAGTTCACGAGCAGCACCAAGCAGCACTCTCTAGAGGCAGAATCGCCAGACGCCTGCTTCACCCACCTTGTACCAGTAGATTCGCTGGCGCCCGAGCGAGCTGTGCACTAATGTGACGTGCATTTTTACAGAGGGAAATCAGAGAATCAGCTGCAAGACAGACGCAAATATGCTTATGTTAATGCTTTGTAAGAATGCTCTCAAACTGATAGGTTTACCTCGTGAGGCTGGAGTCTCGATTGAGGTTGATATTTATGATAATAACTTTCGAAAGTTAGTAAACTGAGTGCGAAGGTTGTTGCCAGTTAATGCGAAAAACGCGCGCATTTTAGCCTTAAGGGGCGTTCACACCGGACGCGGCGCGCATACTGCCTCCTTCCCGTCGCTCTGCAGTCACCGCAGCCCACTGTTCACACCGAACGCGGCAGGGGAAAGTCAGTGGGCGGTCTGTTGTTACGTCCCGGCTGGATGTACAAGCAACAAACAGTAAATGCCAACGATCTTACTTTTTTTTTTTTTTTCTCTGGTAGAGCATTGTTCATTGTTTATATGTGGGTAGTTATTACATTTATAGGAGATATTACAGTTGTGGGCAGTTATTACATTTCTGATTTGTACAACCCTGCACTGTACTATACTATGAGTCTTTAGGATAAGCCACACTATCTCGATAGACATACATTTACAGATATATTCCATGAATACATTTGGCAAATGATGCATATATCGGTAGATTTGTAAGCTATTCATATAAAGGATACTAGAAATAATGTAAAGGCCAAATCACCCCAAACAATTTTGTTATTTGCATAACTCAAACATTGAGAAAAACATTTTTGTTTTTCTTCACCATCAAACTCACTAGACACAAACCTCATTTTTGTATCTGTCACACAAGAATCTCTTTTTTTTTTAAATTATGACTGCATGCCAATCTGCATCTATATATACTGAGAGGCAGTAAAAACACTGTTCCGTGTGTGAAAACATTTTATGACTCCATGAATTTGACATTCCAGCATTCACCATCCCAAGTGCCTGGTTCCTCTCCGCAATCGTCAGTCGTGGCATCTTGCAGATGAATGGTAGAACTCACAATGCACATGCTTCATGACACCCTCGCACCGAATGACATTTCACGAAATCTGTGCACTGTTGCGTTTGTTGCACACCTGTCACCATTCAGAATTCAGAAACAATGCTGACAAAATCTTTTACCAAACACCAAAACATTCCCAAAGTGTTTATTTTTAATTCAGATTGGCGACAAGTGACCTGAGGATTTATTGAATGACTTCAGAATTCAGCACTACATGGCAATGCCTAGAAGTTGGAATAATGGCAGGATGCACCATTTCTCCACTGGCTTTTACCATGGCAATGGAAGTAATCATTAGGGCATCAAAATGGGTAGTTGGAGGAGAGCGCTTGGCTTCTGGAATGTGACTACCACCAACTCGAGCATACATGGATGACATGACAACCATGACTACAACAGTAGCCTGCACTAATCGGTTATTGGGCAAATTAACCAATAACATTGAATGGGCACAAATGCAATTCAAGCCCACTAAATCAAGGAGCATCTCTATAATTAAAGGTAAAGTAGTAGATAAAACGTTCTTCATTAATGGTGAGGCAATACCAACAGTGTCTGAGAAGCCAGTGAAGAGTCTTGGGAGATGGTACGACGGGGATCTAAAGGACACAGTTTGTGTGGGAGAAGTTAGACAACAAGCAGTGGAAGGGTTGAAGAGTAAAGACAGCAGCGCTTTACCAGGCAAACTAAAACTCTGGTGCTTTCAGTTTGGTCTACTGCCGAGGTTGCTGCGGCCACTGACTGTGTACAAGGTTTCTTTGACAACAGTAGAGAAGCTGGAAGCTTTAATCAGTTCATACATCAGGAAATGGCTGGGAGTTCCATGCTGCATCAACAGAGTGGGACTTTATGGTAAAGGAATACTGCAGCTACCAGTCTCCGCTCTAACCGAGGAGTTTAAGTGCACCAAAGTCAGACTGGAAATGACATTAGTAGAGTCACGCGACAAATGCGTAAGGGAGGCAGCACCTGTGTTGAAAACTGGAAGAAAGTGGGCAGCAAAGAAAGCTGTGGAGGATGCAAAGGCTGCCCTTCGAATTGGTGATATCATGGGGCAAGTTCAGCATGGAAGAGGGGGTCAGCTCCTCCTACATGGCACAAGGCAGCCCCAGCTCAACGGAGGAAGCTGGTAGTCAATGAGGTGCAAAAGCAGGAGGAGAGGATGAGGTGTATAAAGGCCATTTCCCAGGCCAAGCAGGGAGAATGGATGAGATGGGAGAGTGTGGAACAACGCAAGATTGGCTGGCAAGACCTATGGTCAATGGAACAGAGCAGGATCAGTTTCCTCATCAGGTCAACATATGATGTTCTCCCATCACCACAGAACCTAAACCTCTGGGTAGGAGAGGATCCCTCATGTCCTTTGTGTTCATCACCTGCAACATTAAGGCACATTTTGACAGGATGTAAGGTGGCTCTTAGCCAAGGACGGCTTACTTGGCGCCATGACCAGGTGCTGCGATGTTTGGTCTTAGCATTGGAAGACAAGCATAACTTGACCAATAAGTTGCCACCTGTTCCATCAAAACATTACACACAAAAGACAACATTCCTCCGCCCAGGAGAGCAACCACCAGGAAAAGGTGTTGAAACCAATCCTCGCCCAGGACAACTGGAAGCTGCTAGAGACTGGAAAATGCTGGCAGATGTTGGTCAACGGCTTATTTTTCCACCTGAGATTGCCACCACAAACCTTCGACCAGATATTGTCTTGTGGTCTGGATCAGCACGCCTTGTTCACCTGGTAGAGTTAACAGTGCCATGGGAGGATGCTGTAGATGAGGCGTATGAGAGGAAGAAACTGCAGTATGCTCAACTAGCCACTGTAGCGGAACAGCAAGGATGGAGAGTCCGGGTTTACCCAGTGGAGGTGGGTTGTCGAGGATTTGTGGCACACTCTACAACCCGGTTTCTCAGAGACATCGGATTCAGTGGCCAAGAGTTGCGTCGCACAGTGAAGAACTTATCTGAAGCAGCAGAGAGGAGCAGCAACTGGCTGTGGTTGAGACGGAAAGATTCTGGCTGGGGATCTGAAGTACAATAGAAAGAAAGAAACACTGATGTACGGGTAAGTAAGCTGGACTGAGTTGAGTGGGGGACAGAGTGGGGTGATGCTGGGACGCCAGAATCACCGTCGAGCCCTCTTGAGGTGTCGTGGGCTAGTCGACGAAACACCGAGGATGGAAGGTGCCCACTTGAAGACCCCTAAATAAAATCCCTAAATAAGATGTCATTGCCTCTCAGTATATAATGCAGAATTCTCACCACTAATGTACATGTGAAAAATGAAAAATGTGACTTGCCTTATTCCTACTCTGGAAAGGGTATAACATAATTATGCAATTTAGCTGACACAACATGAACGTGACAATACCTTATTTTCCTTCATTTTTGTGAGTCTCTTTTCCTACTCCTCTTATTCTCAAAAGCAATATTGCCCTATCCTCATCTCTGTCCTCACTGTTGGCCATCTGCACCAAAATTGTAAAGAACTATCATAATTAAGGATTCTGCTAAAAATAAGTTCCTGAAAACAAGTTTTAATAAATGCTTATACATGTCAAAATATGTATATCACTGCATAAGAAACACACACACCCTCCATATTGTACATATGCATTGAAAAAAGTATTTCTTAAGGTCCCAGTTGTAGCATTCAAAAGAGAAGCTAATTTAGGTGATATTTTAGTTCAAAGTAAACATAAAAGAATAATTGACAGAATAGGTTCCACAGATACTTGCACTAGTACATGTAAAGTGTGTAAATACATGGACAAAAGTAAAACTATAATTAAACATAAGAACAACACATATCCACTAAAAACTAATACCTACTGTAAAAATAGCAATGTTGTTTATGGAATAGCCTGTGAAAAATGTGATGAAATAAAATATGTTAGAGAGACTGGACAACTTTATATAAAAGAATTCAGAACCACCTTTCATTAATTACAAATACAAAAAATGAATGAACCAATAGTACAGCACTTCACCAGTCAAGGACATGACAGAAGTTATGTAAAGTTTGTAGTATTAGAACAGCTAAAATTAGACAATGCGACATATAGAAGAATAAAAGAAAGTAAATGGATAAATAGACTGAACATGATTATGTCAGTGGGACTCAACAAAAAAGAATGAACTAATTAACTCCAATAAATATATAATATTTAAATAAATAAATAAACAAAATTCATTCAAAAGTTGTGCATGCTGATGCGCTGGGGAGGCCAAATCAAGGCTGATCCTCAGAGCCAGCATTGCATGATAATATAAATATAAGTTTATATAAAATAATGTTAATTAGTATTAATACAGATTCAAAGATAGAAGTAAAAATGATGTCACAGTATATAGAACACCATTACATCATGTAAGAATAAATCATGGATTTGAACATAAACAATAACAAGTAGTTGTCATGCCGGCAAACACCTATAAATACCTCCAATGTTTTGATTCAAACACATGCTCCCTTGAGAAAGATATGTACAACATATTGAAACGTTGAGCAGCTGGCTCTTTGAGCTATATATATATAATGTCTGCTTTAAAGAAAGAAAATATAAAAACAACAATGACTTCGGTGACTGGTGCTGAGCAGTTCAAGTAAGATCAATGTGAAGCCCTTGAAGTGGATAAAACAGTTGGCTCAGAGTGTACGGGGGCAGTGATGAATGATGATGAAGCCCCACATGAAAATGTACTTTATTTTCTGTTTCAAGTGAGTAAGCCAAAACAAAATGGTCAGTAACTGAGAAAGGAAAAAAAGGACAACATGGTCTAACAGCTGAACATACCAGGAAGCAAATACACAGTTTCAAGGTCCACTGCCCACGTTTGTAATGGCAGTTACCTATTTAACTATTTGCAGCTGTTCTCTCTTGTTTATAGTTTACATCATTTTTTTTTGTTTGTTTGTTTTTTCTGTGATCTGTTCCCATATCTTTCATTATTTGTGTCATTACACCTGTAAAATATGGATTTTTTTGTATTACTAATTCATAAGCACATATACAGTATTCAATGTCACATTTGCTGAAATACACAATGCTTCCAATTAAAGATTTTATGGAATGTAACAGCGTTTTCTAGGCTCAATTCCTCACTCTCTCTCTGTCTCTTTGAATAATGTCAAAAAAATATATAAAGAAGCAGTAACAAAGTTAACACAAGGGAGCCGTTACCATATTATTAACCAAGGCTGTGCGGTTTACTGTAAATGACAATTGTGTTTAAAAACAAATGTGTTTTTTAAATTTACACAGTGTGAAGGCATTTCAGGCCATTGATTTAAGTGGTACTACTATTAATTAATTGTGAATAATGCACATCAAACACAGGAATCAGTAGCCTTAATTTGAGTATCTTTGATTGTTTGAGTCCAGGCTATTCCACTGCCGACAGTAGACAGGATAGACACAATTAGCCGCGCCGCCGGGGCTTAGGTCGGCCAGGGTGTCCTCGGCTCACCGCGCACCAGCGACCCCTGTAGCCTGGCCGGGCGCCTGCAGGCTTGCCTGTAAGCTGCCCAGAGCTGCATTGTCCTCCGATGCTGTAGCTCTGAGGTGGCTGCATGGTGGGCCTGCAGTGTGAAAAAGAAGTGGTCGGCTGACGGCACACGCTTCGGAGGACAGCGTGTGTTCGTCTTCGCCATCCTGAGTCAGCACGGGGGTGGTAGCGGTGAGCTGAGGCTAAAAATAATTGGCTATACCAAATTGGGAGAAAAAATGATAAAAACAATTGGCAACTACTAAATTTAAAAAAAGCAGTACCTGCTTTTTTACTTTCCTTTTATTTTTGTTTGTTTGCTCGTTTATTCGTTTTCTCATTCTTTCAATTCAATAGAAAAGATAATTCCACTGAGGCTTCCTTGTACATTTGTAGATTATGCTAATTATACAATTCCAGAAGTACAGTGAATAAATCAATGTGTACTGTACAGACATGCTGTACTGCATGTACAGGTTTATATTCAATTTGGAAACCTAAACACTGGTCAATATTTTACAGGGGCAGTGTGTTTAGGTTTAAATAAAATTCCGTGTATGTCCTGTCCTTTCGCTCTTCAAAGAAATGAGAGCTGACCACTGAATTCCACTCTTCACAGGCCAATACGTGGTTATTGGAAGGCTTAGGGCTATATATAATTTGGTACACTGTGTTTTGCAATTGTCCAAAATCCAAAACAGATTTGACCAGGTCACCAGGGTTAACATTGTGGCTGCAGTGGAATTGTTTGTCCAGCCATATATAATGTAGCTCTAACACGCTTCTCAAGCTTTTTGCACGTTCTGAGGAAATCCCAAATTCAACCTTAAAATTCTGAGTCTGGTAAACTGTAAAGAGCTTGTCTTCAAAGGCTGCACAGCCTCAACCTACAACTGCAATCAAGTCACTGTCTATTGCACACAAATTCCACATGGTTGCGTTTGTGGATTGCAGAACTTGATTTGGTATTTTTAGGCTGTGTGTGTGTGTGTGTGTGTGTGTGTGTGTGTGTGTGTGTGTGTGTGTGTGTGTGTGTGTGTGTGTGTGTGTGTGTGTGTGTGTGTGTGTGTGTGTGTGTGTGTGTGTGTGTGTGTGTGTGTGTGTGTGTGTGTGTGTGTGTGTGTGTGTGTGTGTGTGTGTGTGCTCAGATTAAGAATTTTTTTATATGATGATTTCCAGGTCAGCCATAGAAGCAGTTTGCAACTTGGATAAGATTTCTCCTTGGACTATTGAGCATTCATCTTTAAATACACTAGCAATCGCTTAAAATGCATTTTAAAATAAAACAACAACATTAATTTGAAGATTGTTTTAGAACTCATCACTTAGTATACTGACTAGCCTATGACATTAATAAACCGGTAGTAAATGTTATTTTTATTTTGCCTAAGAAATACATTTTAGGAATGAGTGGAAGTCCAACCAGAGGGTCTATGTACATTGATACAATATTAATTTTCTTCCGTGACAATACACACACATGCAATAATCCACAGCGCCCAGAAAACGGCAAGTGCTCGCAGTGTGAGTTTCCAGTTCAGTGTCCAGTGCAGTGCTCGTGAAATGCTCAGTGCTTGCTGATATCCGGGGTTTGTGCTAGCTTTTGCTGATTCAGCTCCCAGTCAGTCTCCATCTGCAACAAAACGAAACAAACACGGCTCTGGCTCAATGATCTTTTCAGTGTAAGGGACTGTACTCACAAAGCTGCGTCCCTTTTGTACTGTCAAACTCCTCCCCGTGATCAGCACGGTGCCACACTTTATCCAATCGCCGCAAACTCCACATCTGCTTAGCAGCAGTCTTATTAGAAACAGCGAGACAGTCATTTTAAAAATGATATTGAAAGTCTACCCACTGCATATGCTGAAGAGGTGGCTTTGGTGTCAAAACAATACCAGTTTTAGACTTTTCATCATTTCCATATAAAGTACCAGTGTTCTCTAAGGGTCATGGTGGGTAGTATGAAATGACTGGAGGACAGGAGAGATAGGCAGCCTGACAACAGAGTTCTGGACCAATCAGAGCCTCCTGATGGTGGTGTCAGAAAGACTCCAGTATACAACATTGAAAACTGGAACAGTTTTAAGGTGATAAAAGCAGCATTTAAAATGTCTACCTACTTGGTGGTGTATCTTTGCAATGTATGTCTCTTTGCAAAGAAAAGGTACAGCATTTGTTTCCTAGCACAGGTCCTATATTGTTTAGACATCAAATTCACACAGCCCTTAAAAAGATATTTTTTATCAGTGATTTATTTGTGTTGTCATGTACAAATATAAAATTCCATGATCTGTAGGTAATCTTACAGTAACAGTCATTTAGAATCCTGTGATGTATGCATAACCTTATTTATGAGGGATGTAACATTTATTATTTAAAGACAAGTTACAATAGGTCTAGTCATGTCTGACCTTGTTTATTCCAAAGAATAATGTGCACTATTTTGGGAATACTAATAAAAGTAATAAAACTGTTAACAAATCTAGCTACAATCAACTAACATGTTCGGATTAAGAATGCAAAGGTGTGCTTACTGTACATGATGTTTATTACAAGTTATGTAAAATGAACAGGTTGATTTCCCTTTCACTAAAATGCTACAGATTGCAAAACTGTTTCCATTTGCATTGTATTTTTAGGTATTGGTGCTCCAAGAATGAAAATCTGAAATTACATATGATGAATAGTGCTTACACAGCAAAAAATAAAATGACAGCCAGGAATTAAATGTCTCAGTCCCCAAGGCTGAAGCGTCATATTGTGATTGTGTCTGTACAAGTACAGAAGGCTGCTTTAAATTGCTCTTTCCCCTGCTCTGAGGCTCTTAGGCAATAACAATGTAAAATAGCCAGGTATTTTGCATAATCACATTATGGCTATTTATTTTTTTCTGCCATGCTATCTGAAGAAGACAGCAAATTATTAAAATACTGAGTTTTCAGTTTCTTAATTACTTTTCTTTGTTGATATATATATATATATATATATATATATATATATATATATATATATATATATATATATATATATATATATATATATATTGTAATAATTTTCCTGACATTTAAAAAGTATTTCTTTAGTGAACTGTATAACTGCACATTTTAAACCAGACAACAGGTCTGCAGGCTAAACTGTCTTCCAATTACAGGCAATTTCTACATTCCCTTGGTAGACTACATTAATTGTCATTTTCCATTTCTACCTTTTTTCTCAAGATCTGTTTTCAGTTGAAATATTCCTTTTTTTCTTTTTTATGCCAGTTTTCACAACTGGCAAGCTTGTCCCTTATTATATCGTTACATTTTCCTGTCTCCAAATTAATTTATTGTTCTGTTACTTTCTTTAGTTCATGTGCTGCCAGAATAATTTGTTGACTTTATTGCTCTTTTCTCTGTATCAAGACAGGTCATTGAGCATTCAGGACCATTTCAACCATAACTCTGTGGATCACTATAAACTGGATGAATAAGCAATTGCACCATGTATGCAATACAGCAGGCAATGTGTGAGTGACTCAACAGTGACAAACTGTTTTTCAGCAACCAATTTATATGGTATCCAATCCTATCACTGATTATATATATATCATATTGTATAGTGTTTTCACAGGGTGGCTGGTAAATGAAATTTGGACTCAAGCTTGTGGCAGTAGCCTCTCCTGATTGAATATTGTGTCTTGGTCACTGCATACAGTATGCTATCACCATAACGTTTCCAGTATAGGCTATTTCTCCTGAAGTATATGATGTGACGTGATATTTCACAAGAGCGCTGAATCCTTCTTCTTGGTATTTCCATTATAGTGCCACAGCATTGCCACTGAATAGAATTTATTCATAAACAGGAGATTATTAACAAGAAACTTCCGTGCTCTTAATGATCTATCCTTTCAGTAAAATTTTAACTAAATAATTTGTCATCTATGGTTTATACTATTTTATATTACCTTAATAGCTTGATTTTATAAGCCTTCCATTTATCATAAGAAATCATATCTGAATAATAAGTTTGCTGATACCTGTTTGAACTCCACCAAAGACATGCTGGATAACTGCAGAATGCAAGCCATTGTCCAAATCATTGCTTCATTAGTGATAAGTTTGATTTATAACAAATGCATTCTTGCATCTCATATTTAATCTTGAGAATAAATTCAGAATATTGAAAAATGTGTGCTGCCAGATCATGAATGAATCATAAACATTTCAAGTCTTGGGATTACTTGCATTCCACACATAGGGAATAAAATGGCATTATTGGCGCTATCAATCAATTATTAGCGCATCTAACAATACTCAAAGAAGTTTGTATCTGTGAGAAGATATTTAACATTGACAGATTCACACTACTTATAGTAGAAGCAGGGGCATGTGTATTTGGCCCACAGGTTCACCTACAGTAAAGCAGGTTTAAAGGTCAAACAGACTGGCACGATAAATAAAAACAAATCAGACAAAAAGACTCAAAGCAGAGGTCAGTCTCTGCCATACATTGATGGAATTGTTGCTGCTAAGGCAACTGACTCGTTCCAGCTGGGATGCAGTCCTCCTAGCCTGCAATGCCAATGTGCTTCTGCTGGTTGACCCTGCTCTCACCACAGAGATCTTGACTTTCCAAACCACAATGGTAGTCACCTGTGTAATGAAGGTAAACCTAAGCGGAAATGTTCAGAATCTGGCTGTGTTTATGCAGGCACTGGCCTCACACCTGTCTTCCCGGGTGAAAAGAAATATGTCATTCTTTTGTGATCAAAATCGTATACGCTTTTGATGTGGTAAATTACTCTTCGCCTGCTGCATCTGTATACATTAAAATATACATTAAAAAGGGAACTAAATGTAATTGTTTAGTAGAGCACTGCAAAGAAACATGTTGCTATAGATCGGCATCGAATGAGTTTGTCAGTGATAGTGTATAGAACAGCAACTGTTTCGCTCATGTTTATAAAAGTTAACTTTTGTCCCCAGTGGTTTATTGTTATCATTTCATGCCTACCAAAAAGGCATTTCATTATTTTGTATCAATAATTTTTTTTTTTTATATTTTATGGGTTACAGAATATCTTGTAGTGTTAATAATATATGCATTGCTTGCATTGTATCAGCACATAGTGGTTGAATCCAAATTCATCCTACAACTGCTCTGATTCAATGATATTGTGAAAACAGAGAAAAGTTGTTGAACGGAGCTTTTATTTGGATACTTTTGGTGCAAAAGTTCCCTAAAAAGTTTCCCTACAGATCGAAGCTACTCTTAAAATATGTAGTGCAATGTGATTAGATACATGATTTATGTGAACAAAAATATCACTGAATTTAAAATGCATTTAAAAGATGTGATACATTAAAAAAACACACACACACATTGCAGGATTTTGTAACCCTTTAAATCAAAGTCTCACAGTAATGTTCTGTTTACCAGTAAAATAAACCACTTGGTGTCTGGGGGCGTGCCATCAGGTATTCTGTGCTGACCAGACAGCACCAACTAAACCGTCGACATTGGCGTACTTTTCCTGAAGGTCCTGCGATGCGATCAACCAATAGAAGATCTGCATTTTCTTCATGGCAGTCCAATCATAACAAGCGGAGGTGGGACATAAACAGTTTAAAGTATTCTCTGCCTCGGCTGAAGGTCTTGAATAAGTTTAGCCAGTGGAAGAATCAAAGATCTGCCTCTTGTTATGCAGGTGTTCAATCGAGCAGAGGCGGGACATAAACTGTCAAAGGTATTCTCTGTTTCAGTTGAAGGTCTTGGGAGTTTAAGCGTCCAAGATATTTTTGCCTGTTTTTCAGTGTTGTTAGATTTGTGGCTGTAACTCTTTACTGTAAAGATTACAGGTACATGTCATACATTAAATGAATGTGCACACACTAGGCTTTCATTAAAAAAAAAGTGAAGTAGTCTGAAGCTCACCCTGTTCAATACAGATAACAAAAAACACAGAAAAAGAGACTTTTTAGAAAAAAAACATTTATTGTTTTTAAAAAATATAGAATGGTAAGCTCAAATCTGACAGTGCACAGTGAAACTTCAACATGTAGGGAACATGGCATTTTTTTAACAAATTGGATAAAAATAAAGGAATTATGGCCATATATACAAAAGGGACCAAAAGCAACCAAAAAAAAACAGATTAATCGAAAATGTGCAAAAGAAAACAAA
This sequence comes from Acipenser oxyrinchus oxyrinchus, assembly GCA_030684275.1. NCBI lineage: Eukaryota > Metazoa > Chordata > Actinopteri > Acipenseriformes > Acipenseridae > Acipenser > Acipenser oxyrinchus. The sequence continues at coordinate 73,457,597 of CM060251.1, read as the reverse complement.
AAACAAAACAAAAAAAAAACATTCAAATTATTCATCCCTGGCACCCTGATCATGTGGCACAAGATGGGACTGTTCACTGTGGCCTGAATAGCCAGCAAGGTGGCAACAAGAGCAGAATAACCCTAAACAACTCTGTTCTTGTGCATCTAATTCACAAACATGAAAAAAAAAATTATATATATATATATATAAAAATCGGGAAAATAGGTCCTTGTGTCTTCAATGTCGCCATTTCTCTTATTTTGTAAAGATTTTGTGTGAAAATGTTTGTTTACTGCACTGAGGTAGGTCTGTCTTCAGCGCAGCAGCAACATTCCAAAACATTTACTGGAAATACCCAAGCAGGATACAGGTCTGAATCTCCTCTTTCCAATGACATATCAAAGCAGGGCTGTCTCTCACACTGCATGAGTTAAAGGGACACGTCGCTGGCGGAATATTTAATGTTGGACGGACCCTAAAGGTTAACCAATGGGAAAGAAAGATCTGCCCTGGTTTAGCAGCTGTCCAATCATTAGTGAGCTGAGGCGGGACATAAATATGATAGGGTAAGCGGTGTAAGAATAGCTGAATTTTGCGTGATATTGCTTATTATAGAGACTGTTATTGAGAACTTCAAAGTAATATTTCGATTTGCTTTTTACAACATTTTCTTTAAAATGTCAGACAATGGAGACATCGTTGTCGATTTGGTTACGAATCAATCTTCAAGAAGAACTTTCTCAGAAAAATTGGAGATTGTTAAAAAAGGGAGGTATACACCACAAATACTTGAACTGACACAGGAAGGGAAGGGATATACTCGCCACATCCAACATTCACATTATGAAAGGTATCCATGGTTTACCAGTAGCTGTCAATTAAAAAAATTATACTGCTGGAACTGTCTTTTGTTCAGTACAGAAAAGGCGATATGGAACAGCACTGGCTACAGCAATCTAAGATGTCTAACGAAGTCAGCATAAAAACACTAGTGTTCCCAAAGTCACTGGCGAGCCACTGTAACATTCAAAACTTTTGAATTGATGTTCAACGGATTGATGTTCAACTGGGTGAGCAGAAGTGTAGAGATACAATACATCACGATGAGCAAGTAAGAAAAAATTGTGAGGTACTTAAAACGCTTGATTGATTCTGTTGTTTACCTTGTCAAGCAAGAACTGGCATTCAGAGGGCATGATGAAGGCACCAATTCCTAAAATAGAGGTAATTACGTGGAATTACTTTCTCTGATTTCTGACTACGGCAGCATGTTAAGCAATCACTTGTCAACAGCCGCAGTATTCTCAAGTACCTCTAAAAAGATTCAGAATGGGTGGGGGGTGGGGGTTGACTTTGCCACCCCAGTAGGTTTTGTCACGGCACACCACGGCTACTAATTCTTCCTAGGTAGTGAGGGCACTCTTTTTCATCACACCCCTTGTTGACAATCTACATGCATTCCCAAAAGGTAGTCACTGTCACTCTGTGATCAAAGAAGACAATCTCTGCTTTTACTTGTTGATTGGACAGAAGCAATGTCTCAATGGGTACAGATTGGGTTGTGCTTGTGTACTGGATGCCTCCTGCTCCCTGAAACATTGGTTATACTGCTAAAACGGTATAAAACACATCTGAGTTATGATATTGGCCAGGAAGCAAAAGAGAAATTAACAAAACATTTAAAATCTGTTTGCATTGGGCACTTGTACGGGGGTTTGGTGGTGGTTGGTTAAGCAATGGTAAACAGGAGCCCCTTACCCGGTGGCCCCACTGGTTTAGAATGGGGTGTCAGCGGCCTGAGTGATTTGTTGGTAACAGCTAGAGATGCTCGGTGTCTCCTGGGAGAATCAGGTCTCCCACCTTAACTTTCATTTTTTAGAAACATACCTCCCCACTCTAAGCAGACATTAATGGAATACATAAAAGCATACAAAATATGAAGTGTGGGGTGAAAAATATTCAAGACACAGAGACGACTGAGTCCAGTGTCAAAACTAGAGATTATTTATTCCAAGCCACAGCAAAACATCATACAAAACAGAATGCTCTGGAGAAGGTATCAGAGACCCTCTGAGGAGCTCTCCTTGAAGCATGACATTTTATAATGGTTAACTCCCCAGATGTATATCCCACCCCAGATGATTAAGCATTTAACCAATGGGTACAGACAGCACCCCTAATTAAACCAATGTATTCCTCCTTCATGCTATTAAAACACATACACACCCCTCGGGAGGGGTGTCAGCCCAAATCTTCTGGGACATTCTATGCTATGTACTTAAACCTATGTCCTAAATATTGTTTTTCAACAGTGTACAAAACTGCTTCTATCTAGCTTCTTTCTTGGCTAACAGCTTCTCCCCCACCATGTTGTGCTTAACACACACTTTAATAAAGCTTAAAGCTAACATTTACATTAAGCTAAAACCCTGTTAATCATATTTTCCTCCTTCAGTAGTTAGGTTATTTAACAGAACAATTAACAAGTATTTATTTATATTTCACTGTGAAATGGATTAGTCAAATATGTAATTAAGCAAAATCAACAACAGTATTTTTTAACAATGTGAAAACAACGTATATACAGTATCACAGTGAGAATCCCCCAGGTGTTTTTTTTTTTTCTTTTCAAATGTTAATCCCTTCCCAGAGCTGTTTCAAATGTTCATATATAGTCAATATTAAACAGTTCCATTTTTTGTCCATTACCTGAGTACTCAGAAGTGTTATGGAATTAAAGGTTCCTGTCTTTAAATAAAAGTGCACGAGTCTGCCATTAAAGGAAAGGTGTTTCAATCTGACCTGCATCTGCTGGGTAGATCTGTTTGATGTCCTCACGCTGCAAACAAGAGTTAACGCCTGTCTTTTTTTTCTTCTGCTGGCCAGCAAACTAATTGTGCACAACACCGTTGATATGAAGGATATTATTTAAAATAAACCCAAACTCATGAGGGTCTCCTGAACTTTGGAGACGCGGGGCCTTCCGAAAACAGCAGAGAAAAGCGGCGTGTCTTCACACAGCAGTTCAGCCATGGTCTCCTCCCCTCTGACAGTCATGGCTGCTATTTATAATGTCTCTATGGTGCACATTGCTCTTGCACGTAATTTCCTGGGGAGGTTTCCTAGCCTAGCACAGTTTGTTTACATCGTGGCTGGGTACAAGTTTGGCAGGGACCCCTCGGCTGAACACAGAATCAGGTATTTATCCTGACGGGGGTTACATTCTCCCCTCTTAAAATATCTGCAGCCCCCAGCAGATAAACAAAATGAAATTACTTAAAACAATACACATTTTTTTCATACAATCCCTGTGTGGACTTATGTACAACATGTGAAGGCTGGTCTCAAGGGGCACCAGGGGCATCATATTTAAGGCAGACCACAGACTTGACCTCTCACCCAGTCCCAGTCCTGGGCTCATGGGACTCAGGTTCTGAAGTCGGGAGATCCTCCTCTCTTCAGGCTGTTCATCCAGCACAGGTTCTACATCTACTGGTTCGTTACACTGTCGGCTCGACCTTTCTGTTCCGGTCTCCTTTTTGAGTCTATAGACAGGAATGTTTGGCAATTTTTCAGTTACTATGAATGGATCAGCTTTCCATCTGTCTCCCAGCTTATTCTTCCCTGGTACTCCCAGACTTCGTATAAGAACTCGATCCCCAGGGAACAACTCCTGATCTCTGACCTTGAGATCATATCTGGCTTTATTTTGCTGGTCTGTCTTTTGAGCAAATTCAAGCGCAAGGCGATATTAAATGTTTGACATACTATAGGCAGGTCTCAGTACCAGCCCCATCTGGAGTGGCACCAAAACAAATCCCCTTCCTGATCAAAATGTATACGGCCAGCCATCTATAATGCACAAAGTATTTTTCCCAGAGAACTTACAGTGCACACTCGCTTGTCTTTGATGATGAATGCCTGGCACAACGAGTGAAATGGTCAGTTATGACCAAGATTACACACTCCCTTGCTATCCAGTTCCAGGGACAAGAAGTCCATACAAACTAATTCCACAGACCTTTAACTACGGATGTTAACAAGCAGAGCAGCTTCCTTGGGCAAAGTTTTCCATACCATACAGTAAAAACAGTACAATTGCAATATACTTCCACACCTTTGGCCATGTGAGGCCAATAGAACATTTTCCTCACTTAGTCTAAAACCTTATCTATGTCTAAATGTCCACAATCATCATGCAGTGCCCTAATAACTGGTGCTCTGTATTCTTGGGGTAGCACCAACTCCTCTCAGCATGAACTTGTCCCACTGCCTCGTCATCAACTTAATGTCAGGGTGGTCAGCCTTTACCCAGTGGGTGGGCTTATCCAGTTTCTTTGCAAGGAATATATTCTTTAGACACGGATCGAGCCTTTGCGCTTTTTCAAGGCCAGATTAACCCATATTTTGGGGGCCCTATGCATATTATGGTGAATGGTGTTATTGGCACATTGGTTAATCCGGCCCTGCGTTGGGGACAGAGTGTGAGTGGAGCGGAGCGAGCCAATTGTGTATAGAGCGGGGGAGCAGAGCACGGAGCAGACATTTCCAGCTCGCTCATTCACAGCACTGAGAACGAGGACAGTTTTTTTTTTCTTAAATACATGTTTGGCCATGAAGTTTGCACAAAAAAATATAAAAAAGGTGACAAATGCAGATGCAGTCACTGTACAGTATTTTCCATCATGCCTGTGCATGGTAACCATTAATTTTCCAGTTTCAAACCAAAATTTGGCACTTTTATGTTTTCCAGACTTGAGAATTGCATTTAAAAAAAAAAAAGCTTTTATATTCAATGAGATTGGTGTTGCACTTTTTAATTCATTATGGAGAGAAAATATATAATCTCCTGAATGTGGAGCTGCCATATAAAAATGTGAGAAACGTCATCAGTGTGTCCATTTGTCTGCGGTTATTACATAGCCTATATTGTTTTTATATAGTTCTACGGTTATGCACCAATACAGCGCTGTGAACACGGTTTATATTTTCTGCACTCATAAGGGTAGTTCATACACTACAGGGTGGTCCGTCAGGCCCGTTGATACTCACTCACATGTGTTCATGGGTTGCTTTGAGCTTCCTACGAGATATTCAGATACAAACAAGCCCAGCAAAAAGCTAATTTGATACAATACGAAAAGTTTGAAATAGGTGAGTACACCATACACCACATTGTAGGAACCTGTTAATTGCAAGATGATATTTCCAAACTTTTACTTCATTTTCAATTTACACATTTTTTCAGTATCAATCAATATAAGAACATAGAGAGTTTACAAACAAGAGGAGGCCATTTGGCCCATCTTGCACGTTTGGTTGTCAGTAGCTTATTGATCCCAGAATCTCATCAAGCAGCTTCTTGAAGGATCCCAGGGTGTCAGCTTCAACAACATTGAATGCCCCTTTATCTAATCTCCATTTGTGACCTCTGGTCCTTGTTTCTTTTTTCAGGTTGAAAAAGTCCCTTGGGCGACATTGTCAATACCTTTTAGAATTTTGAATGCTTGTATCAGATCGCCGCATAGTCTTCTTTGTTGAAGACTGAATTCTTTTAGCCTGTCTGCATATGACATGCCTTTAAACCCGGAATAATTCTGGTCGCTCTTCTTTCTAGAGCAGTAATATCACCAGAACTGAACACAATATTGTAGATGATCTTACTAATGCATTGTAAAGTTTTAACATTACTTCCCTTGATTTAAATTCTACACCTTTCACTATATATCTGAGCATTTTATTGTCCTTTTTTATAGCTTCCTCACATTGTCTAGATGAAGACATTTCTTTTTATTCTTATATAAATGTAGTCACAACCAGTGATTTTTACCCCAGTTTTCTCCCCAATTTGGAATTGCCAATTGTGTTATTAATCCCGGTTCACCGTCGCAACCCCCCGACGACTCGGGAAACGGAGGCTGAAACACGCGTCCTCTGAAACATGTTCCTGCCAAGCAGTCATTTTTCGCACTGCGGATCCACATCGAAGCCATCAGACCTATAGTGCCAGAGGACAACATAGATCTGAATGGCTCCATTGCAGACCCGCAGACGCCTTATCAGCCACAGGGGTCACTGGTGCGCGGTGAACTGTGGATTGCCCTACCTACCTAGCCCTTCCTACCCAGGCCGCGCTCGACTAGTTGTGCGCCGCCCCTGGGAACCCCCGGTCATGGTCGACAATGACAGCCTGGATTCGAACCTGCGATCTCCAAGTTATAGCGCACACCCTGCTCTCCACGTGAAGCGCCTTTATTGGATGCACCAGTAAAGTAAAACACTCCCTAATCCATCTGCATGCATTTCCTTGTATCCCTACTGCGTTCAGTTTGAGAATTAATCTTTTTTGCAAGACTTTGTCAAAAGCTTTCTGGAAATCTAAATAAACCATGTTGTATGCTTTGCAATTATCCATTGTCGATGTTGCATACTCAAAAAAATCAAGCAGGTTAGTTAGACACGATCTCCCTTTTCTAAAACCATGCTGACTGTCTCCCAGGATACTGTTATATTAAGGTAATTTTCCATTTCGGATCTTATTATAGTTTCCATAAATTTACATATAATAGAAGTCAGGCTTATTAGTCTGTATTTACCTGGTTTAGTTTTGACTCCCTTTTTGTGCATAAAAGCCAAGAGGACAGATGAAAGCTGTTTTCTCCATATCGTCAGGGCTCATGGGGATCCACTCCTTAAGATGAGAACAGAAAACCACCGGCTCCCTGTCAAACAGTCAAGAGCATCCTCTACACAGGGCATGGTATATTGATCGGGCAAAGTTCTCCTATTTAAAGTGCGATAATCTATACACATTCTAACATCACCATTTTTCTTCTGAGCAACAACTATCGGAGAGGCGCAAGGGCTCCTGGATGATTCCAATTGTCTTCAAATCCTGGAGGTTATTTCTAACATCCTCAACCTCTGCAGGGGCAAGCTGTCTTGATCTTTCTCTGAAGGGTTTTTTTTTTCCCTCAGGCATATGTTATCTTCTACTCCACAAGTGTATCCCATGTCCCACTCACAAGTGGAGAAGACTTCAGCCCTTTTGGCCAATTTAGTTTGCAGATGTTCCTTCCAAGAAGTGTTAATGGGTGAATCAAAGTTCAACTGCTTCACATCAAATGGGGTCACAAATGGAGATTAGATAAAGGGGCATTCAGAACAGAAAATAGGAGGCACTTTTTTACACAGAGAATTGTGAGGGTCTGGAACCAACTCCCCATTAATGTTGTTGAAGCTGACACCCTGGGATCCTTCAAGAAGCTGCTTGATGAGATTCTGGGATCAATAAGCTACTAACAACCAAATGAGCAAGATGAGCTGAATGGCCTCCTCTCGTTTGTAAACTTTCTTATGTTCTTATGTTCTTATGTGAGGCACCTCTTGTTTAGCATAGAGTGTGCCACGGTGTCAGCTCGGTACACATGTGCAAGTTGCGTGCCCACAGATATAGTGACAGGGTGATCTGATGCATTGCAGACAGGGATCTGCACACTGGCAGTAGTCTTGTAGGATGTTCGAGCAACACCTCTCTTAATCAGGAGCCCACTCGACAATCTGTCATCCACTGGAGCTTCAACCACAATCAGTTGGTTTTGTGCATCTTATGAAACCTCAGCCTTCCCTTTCACCAGTTGGGCTGGGAGCCAGGCATCTGGATGGCTCCTATAGATCCTTCAGGGCCTCACTGCAATAGCTCTTTCTCTTTCTTGCCATAAGCTTCTAGGCAGAGGGTATGGATCTTCAACTTTCTGACGTATGCAGGTCCTGCACAGTCACGATACAAGCGAGCAAGTACATCAAACATTGAGGTGTTGGTCCCTATGAGACAAGGGACCTGGCTGGTAGAACCAGTAGAGGGGCAGATTAGAGACAATATTTCTAAAGGTTGCTGGACTCCCACAACATCCTCAGGAAATTCCAAACATACTGTGATGTATCCCAGATAAGGATATTGATCTTCTCCCAGTCCCCAGACAGCAAGGCCAGCAAGGGGCTGCAAAGGGAGATGCCTGAGGTGTTGTCGGTAATACTTTGCAAATATAATGGTCACCTGGGATCCTGTGACCAGACTTACCTTCCAACTTCACAGTGATTTCTGTTTTTGGGCCACACAAACCCGCAAGTATAGGGTTAGCGTGTGCACACTCAGATGCAGGATTATTCATGTGCATGTTCTTTGAATGTGTGGAGTGCTCATTTCTAAGTAGGGACCCAGGACACTCCTCTATTGGGTCCCTAGGTAGTTTTCCGACTGCTTTCCATTACAAGCTTGGAGCCGTTCAGCAACCAGGTTAGCACGCTCATGTATTTTATGTCCATCCTGGCCTCAGCGGTAACAAAAACATCTGGAAGGGGCAGGAGATGAACTACCAGGTCTCGCTGGAGGAGTTCTTCCACTTCTGTAGTCTCCCTCTGGCCTGGATGGAAGGCTGTCACGTTCAGGTGTATCAGCATAATAGCTTCTACAGGGAGTGTAGTATTTTATGGGAGTTGATTGCTGACTTCTCAACTGAGCACCCGGACGGGGTCTGGCGCCCTGGTTCTGATATTCCTGCAGTCATAGAAGAAACTTGGTTTCTCATTTCCTGCAGCTGCTCTCTCAAAGTCCAGTTCTGTCTTATGCATAGTGGTGGCATCAGGCGTACAAGCCTGGTATACCCTGACTGGGCCGGTGTGGGTTGTCTGCTTAAGACCCTGCGGGGTGTCCTGCTTTTCTTTCAGTCGGAGTTTCACTCGTAACATATCAGAGTACAGCGCCCCCTTTAACAGCTGAGTAATACAGGCTTTTTCCAATGCTCCAACTTCAAACATATGCTCCAGTGTGCTGAGGTACTCCTGCACAGTTGCATTGGGGTTTCCCACATGCAAAATAATGAAACAATGAAAAAAATGATCCGGTCTGATCTGGAGACAATGTTGAAACATGGGTTGGGTGAACTCAAAGCGAACCACAGTCATGCAGAACCGTTGGAGACTGATTGAGGAAAGGTCATTTTTAGGCTGTTGCAGACTCGTGGGATGATGTAAAGCGACATGAGCAGGAACACAAATGAAAAATCATGAGAAGGTATAACTTTGTGTGAACGTGTCAGCTTCTTTTAAAGCACTGACCTCCATTTAAAAAAAGTGTGTGTCAAAATCATCATCAGAATTCTTAATCTTTTTAAAATCAAACAGCCAGTGCCCTCAGCAAGACCATCCAAGATTATGTCCAAATTCAATATGTGATTAGAATCTTTTTTTTTTTTTGTATATTTTGAAATGTAGTTATTGATTTAAAACTTCTTTAGTAGAGGGGCCCATATCCCATTTTAAATCCCAGGCAGATGTTTTTTGTTTAAAAATATTTTTCAGGGGTGTACAGTGATTTTAGTGCAATAAGCTGATACAAATGGTCGGAGGAATTTCAGGGGAAACATGCCCAGATGTATATCAATACATTTATGGAAATATAAATGATTGAATAATGCAGGTGCAAGTAGTACATACATATTTTACACCTCACAGTAAAGAAGAATCACGTTGACACGATAACATTTGCATAGATAGATAGATAGAAATAGAATATGAAAACAGCTAAGATTTACATATTGTAGCGTCAAAGGTAACAAGCAGTTCACACACAGACAGGTGTCTCAGGTCTCATATGCACGGTTTATTGTAACACAAAATAATGAGAACCACTGTTGGTCGTGGCTCACACCAAAATAATATAATGCTAGCTGAACACACAATTCGCTAATTAACTCTCATCTCTCTCTCTCTCGTTCAACCACTCCTTCACTCTGTCAGGTCACTGTCTTTAATTTGTTTGTCTTCTCTTCACACAACTCACTTTCCTCGCACTCAGGCAGGCATTTATCTCTTTGCATCTCCAATCTCGGCATGCCATTCGGACCCCAATCTCCCGCCAGCATTCTGGGGGTGCAAATGCATGTCCAGGATCGGTGAGCCCAGAGAGACTAGTAACCAGCACCCCCACCCCCCTCCCTCTCCCTCTCCCTCTCCCTCTCCCTCTCCCTTTGCTAGCTAGTGAAGTGGAACAGATAAACATGATGTGATGTAACACAGCTACATAAAACATGCGAGACACTCAAATGGGACAGACAACAAGTCCCTTGCATTGAAATATAAATTCCATTTGAAAATATCACAATTTGTTATTCATGCCACATTTGAAGAAGTGTAACAAACATTTGTTAACCTTTTGATAAAGGTTATATTCTTAACGTCCAGAGGCATTTTAGATATTTTAATTCACTTTTCAGTTTTTTTTAATTATTATTATTTAAAAATGAGTAATTTCACTCTCTTCTTTTTTAAGAGCCATTGTTTTACTACATTATATTTCCTTATATTATGTTGCCTCTTTATATTGTTCTTTTCAGTTAAAAAGTTCAGATATGTTAATTGGTGAATGTAATTGTATATCATTTCTTTGTATTACATACCTTACACTATATTCTAAAAAAATGTATTTTTTCACTGTTTACATCTCAGTAATACCTTGAAAATGAATGCAAGGATAAATAATTTCTAGACATAAACACACTAGTAGGGCTCTGATGGGGAGAAATAATTACATTTTAATGGAATGCAAACATATAATGATACAGAATGACAGTCTCATTAAAGGTCTCCCTTGGATGCACCAAAAATAACCTCATCACTAATATACTTTACAGTGGGGGGCACAGCTGGTTAGCCTTTTACCTCCAGTCAGAGACCAAGGTTTAAATGTGGCTTGTTGGGCTGTACATGTGGATATCCACACTGCCCTTTGTAGACATCAGTCCACATCACCAAAGCCAGCACAATTTAGCACAACCTGAATGGAAGTCACTGAATGGAAGAGTTCCTGTACTGAAGGGCAGCTGTTGACTAGCATTTACAGTAAGTCTTTCTGGGACACTTAAATAACAGCAATCTACAACATGCCTGACTATAGCTATAGTTTGCACTTCAATTTTCAAGACTGGAAAAAAAAGAAGAAAACTCCTCCCCTTAGGTCTGAACTGTAGATTTAGGTTGTCCTAAAGACATTTTAATAAAACAGTTATTGTAAATATTTAAGATGCTGAGAGCTCAGCACTGGCAGCGACACTATATTTGGTCGATTGAATTGAATGCCTTTTTGGCTTGTGTAACATTGTTGCTGTACCGTCAGTGACTTCTCTCGCGCAGGCGTGCGACTGCAGGAGAAAACTAGGGAAAAATGTAGGGATTTATAGTTAGGAGTGTGTGTTGGCTGAACTTCCTTAATAGTCCTTTCCACAGTTTCCAATGGAGATAAACATCAACTCTACCATATCCTAGTCCCCAATAGACCTAAATAAATAAATAAATAAAAACTATTTCTCATTGTATCTGTGGTTGGGATTTAAGGTGTTATATTGTGAAAATGTTGCTAATATGTCCATAGTAAATAAGGCAACAAAAAAAAATGCTCTCTCTTCAGTCCTAGTTAATCAATCCGGAGATGGTCACATTCTACACACATTCTCACAAGCTGTCAGGCAGAGACAAGCTGCTAATACCACCTCTGCCAGACCACATTTAACTATACAACAAACTCATACCCAGATACTGACCTTGTTGATAAAAACCTGCAGCTTTTGCTGGTCATGGTGGGTGTTCAAAGTAAAACTAAAGTAAACAGAAAAGTAAACAAATGCTACTCATGCTGGAAAGACCAGCACAGCACTTGTTTTTGGGTGGGTGATTAGTTTTGTGTTGCAAGATTTGTTTTATACACCTGTTTATTTTGGCTCGGTGAGCTGGGTGCTTTTGTAAAACTGTTTGGTTTATTTTTGTTGCAATAAGAACGCACACCAGTGCATCAACCCACAAGTACCTGCCTGCGTGACTCTCTGTCAACTTCCTGGTCTGGGGATGTCACTACTTTGCTATCCTGTCACAAGGATCATATTGATGACCGTTATTGATGTGTTTGTTGATTCAATAGATGAAGACAGCTAATACATGTTTTTTTTAATACCAGTACCAATATGTAGTAAACAATCAATATATTAAAATGATATACACTTGGTGTTGTAAACATTTATATTTACCCTCACCTGAATTTCACCTTTTATTTAAGTTTAATTAGTTCTTGTATTGTCTTATTTACCAGGGATCTATTTCCATAAAAGAAAGAAAATCCATGGCATTGGATTTTGTCATATTGAGGTTGTTTTCCATTACACTGAGTTCCAATATGCAGTGGCGGCATGGGGCTAATTGGTCTGTTACATTAAAAGGTTATCCTTTAGGTCCTGCAGGCAGTAACCATAGTAGCAGATCAATAGAATCATTTAAAAGCTAAAAAAAAGCTTTGCATTGATCAATGTATAAATATTAGGACTTTATAAACAAATTAAAAGCGATTTGAAAATGTCATTGCAGTGTGGCATTCAAAGAAAGAAAAGTGATCTGATTGCTTTTCATTCATACAACACAAGGCTCAGTTGAAAATGTTGCAGTCAAAGAAACCTAAAAAATTTATGCAGACATTATTGGCATTGTTTCTTGGTAATGATTCTGTTAGAAATGTTTACATATCTTCTTTTCTTTATTTGTTTATTATTGAAAGCTATGGCTTACTATATGTTGATGAAATATCAACATTTATGCAAATGTGTTTCTGTCAGCAGTATCTATTGTCAAAATGAGCTTGGGAGGCTAGATATGTATGGCTTTTTTGGATGTGTTGACTATTTATTTATTTATTTATTTAGTTATTTATTTAGTCCACCTCAGTTATTAACAAATCCACATCGTTTAGTTGAAATTGGGTTTTTATATTAAATCAGTTCTGCTGGTTCTCATATCATTTCTTGGTAGACAGTATCTCCATCAAAAAGCTTCCACAGTATCTCCATCAAAAAGCTCCTACAGTTGGTTCTAATAGGAACATCTGTCAGTTGTCACAGAGAGGCCATAGATAAAATGAATGAAGAAAGCAACCAATTCTTAACCCTTGGAGAGGTTGGTCCCCTTCAGGAGAGTGTTCGCCATAAATTACATAGCTGATAAATATTAGAAATAATTATCATAACGCGTTCTGAGTTACCCGCGTTATTACATGAGTTGGGCAGGAAATACTACCAATTTCAAATTCTTCTATTCAGTAAAACTGGTGTATAATTACCATATAACGTGATATTTTGGTGGAGAATATATTTTGTTGGCGTTTTTGATCCGATTGCCAATAATATTCCACCATTCAGACAGTTGCATACAGTACTCGTAGCGATCCTGTCCTCTGGCTGACTGCTATACAGAACAGGTTAAAGAAGCGCTGGACAAGGGAAATAATATGTCAGATATCAAAGTGGATCTGATAATGGCAGTGATGAATCCAATTTGCCTGAGAACATTAAAGGTAGACCGGATATTTCCATCAAAGGATTTAAAAAGTCTGGAATTGATCTGATGCGATCAGAAACCCGGAGGCAGTGTTTAAACTGCACCTGCTACTGGACTGTTCTGTTTTATGTTAAGCATTTTTTTTTTTTAATTAAATAACCGAAACCCCGAACTGGGAGCCAACTCCAGTAATTTCAAAACATGGAAACGGAGGTGTGTGGGGCCAACTGGAGCACAAGCCTGGCTTACGTGGTTCATGGAAACATGGCATTCGATCTGTTTGTATAATTTTTTCATAGCACAGTTTTTTTTTTTATACCATTTTTATAACATCATACCCTTTTTTAGGATATCTTGAAATAAAACTCCCTCTCGACAGCAGTTTGTAATGTTTCTGCCTTGCAAAAGTATTCAGACCCCTGACAAATTCTCATATTACTGAATTACAAATGGTACATTGAAATTTCGTTCTGTTTGATATTTTATTTTAAAACACTGAAACTCAAAATCAATTATTGTAAGGTGACATTGGTTTTATGTTGGGAAATATTTTTAAGAATATTAAAAAACTGAAATATCTTGCTTGCATAAGTATTTAACCCCCACACATTAATATTTGGTAGAGCCACCTTTCGCTGCAGGTTTTTTGTTTGAACAGTATCAAACTGACACTAAAGCTAATAGTAATAAAAGCTGTAACCTTCTTTGGCAAAGGCAGGAGAGTTAAATCTTGAAAAAAAGAGTAATAATCTCTAAAAACCAACCCAATAGACAAATCTAGTAATACAATCTAAAAATGACTGCAAAGCACGGCAATTAAATTAAATCTGCAATTTCTATGGAATATGCATACTGGCACAGAATATTATACGAATTCTGCAAAGTGGCTCAAGGGTTTATACTGCTATAAAAAAGAGAGCACTGATTTGCAACATTTAATAACATTTAATAACTAAAGCCACAAACAAAATAGTGGCATAGTGTTATGAGCAATGACAGCTTTTATCAATGTGTGCGTCTTTCAAGCCCTAAGCCTTGATCCTGATAGAGAAATACTGTAGACACACAAACCTTTATTACTCTATGGGCCTCATTTACAAAAAGGCATGATTTCCGTATTTACTATTGCAATTGTATTCATGATCACATGAAATAGTAGGCATTTTTATTATGCCACACTGTGGTAATCAGAATGAATATGTGATTTGTATGGTGATGCACGATAATGTGTTTAAATGAGGCACCCTGCTCTGAATAATGAGATGAGCTTCATTTGCACTGTATTTACTAAAGGGTAATAATCATAGTGTGCATCTTAAAGTGAGCAATAATTAGTTTGTTTGGAAACTGACAGGCACACTATTTAAACCTATTTATCTGGAGGCATTACTTGCATTAAAGTTTTCATATAGAGCAGTGAATATTACCTGTAATTAAAACATTTCTGTGACGTCACCCTTTGATCTTTCAGTGGATTATATCTACGAATCGTCTAACTAAAGTGACAGTGTGGCTTTGAAGAGAAGGGGAGTGCGGGGCAGATGTATGTGCAGCAAAATGCTTACTTTCCACTTTCTCCTTTGTTTTTTTTATTATTTTACTTTTCTAATGCCACCTTCATGGTCTAAATCTAACACAAAGTCCTTGTTGCTATCTTCACAATATGTTGTCTGTGTCAATGGGATTTCAGGATCGGACTCTGAACTCATGACGGCACACCAGCAAACTCATACACAATGTAGCCTATTAATATAAATGTCAATTACCAAATTAGAGTTCAATTACTCTCATTATTGAACAATTGTCAATTAGGAAGAAATGTTTTAAGTGGGATAAACCACGGTAAGTGTTGAATCGGTAAAATAATCCACCGTGTATCGTGCCTAACGGCACTCGAAACGGTGGATTATTTTACTGATTCAACACTTACTGTGGTTTATCCCTGACATAACAGGTTATATTAAGCATGAATAAACTTGAATTAATGTTATAATTTCTTAGATTTTATTTTATAGTTCATTACATTGGTATAAATAATAGAGTAGTTAAATAAAACACTGGACCAAACAAGGTATTATAATTTAAAACAACCTCCTCCACTAGATTTTTTAACTCTTCTGTGTGCAGTTTTAGTTTGCGTTGCCTCTGCCTGTCCCCTGCGGAGGGCTGCATCTGTTGATCGCTCATTTTCGGTCAATGTAAGCCACCTCCACCTTTCACAATAAGCCACTGACCAAAAGAAACACCTGAACTGCTGGACTTTTTACACCACGGTGGTCATGGACATTATCACACACATTCAATTATCACTTACAATAAATGTAGTGGGCATGCTATGGTATGTAAAATAGTGCCCACATAAATGAATGCATTCTCTGTTAGTAAATGGGACCGTAAATTTAGATTTATGGTGCACATTAGGCTCCCTACGTAATGTGCATGTTACAGCTACATTTAGTGCCCTTTCGTAAATGAGGCCCAAGAGGTGGAACAGGCAATTAGCGAAGTGGCCACTCTGACAGTACACAGCCCCCTGATGGGTGCTCGACTTTCTGTGGCTGTTAAAACAGAGAGTTTCTTGGATGCAGACTCTAATGTCAGCAGCTCTCGCTGATTCTGGAGTCTGGAGTGTCAACAGCCCTGCCTTGGAAGAGCTGTGTCATTTACTGAATAAGAGTGTGGATGAGTAGCTATAGAGGCGATACCTTTTAGCAGGGCTGGGATCACTGTGTGAACAGGCTGGCTGGTGATTACATCAGGCCAGGAAATGCAGGACACAGAGTGGTGAGTGAATTGCAATGGTGCGCAGATTTAGTGTAAAATAAAAGCTTTGAACAGAAACAAAACACTTTCACAAAACAGCTCACCGAGCAAAATAAAGGTTTACACAAAAATAACTCATGAACACAAAACACTGCCTCTCAACAAGTACCGTGCTGGTGCTGCCAGCACGAGTAGCAATTGTTACCTTTATAATTATTTCTCCAGACTCTCTCTCCGGTTCTCTCCACACTGAACACCAACCCAATATGCGTGAAGCAGTCACTCAATTGCTAATCAACCATTTACTTGAATCTCAGCACAGTCTTTAATCTGCACATGAGGTGATTGTGCAATCCCTGTGCCTAAATACAAATATACATTTTAAAATCACCTCTGTTAAATAACCCACACTCTTGTGCACCAATACATATACAAAACATAAAACACAAAAATACGCACAGGTGCTGGGCATCGTGCCACAAGGAGCTACAAAAGGAGGCTCTTAAAGTGTGAGGCTCTTAAAGATGAGGCGAGAAAGTGAGCTCTGGTACCAGCTGGAAGAGAACAGGCTAGAGACAGAGGAGCCACAGCTGTAAAATGGATTATCTGCGAAGATGTTTAGTCAGGAGAGGATGAGTGGGGCTGCTGCAACAACGTGCATCGAGAGGACAGCAGGACCCAGCATGCTGGCAATGGACCATGCTGGTGAGGATCCTTAGGTGGTTCCAGACTCCCAAGAGGAGTGGTTGGGTGGGTGGCAGGGGAGCGGGTTTTTGTTTTGTGTTTTTTGTTTAGTCCCTGTCATCTTTTGGCTAGTATGTTGACATGGGGGAATGTCCTCTGGGAGCCTGTGTTAAGATTGTCCTGGGCAGCTCTTTGTTGTGTTGAGCAGCCATTAAATAAAGCAAGTCAGGTGTGTTGTTATACCACAACAAGCTAGTACTATTATTGTACTGTACTATTTTACTGACCTGC
Source organism: Acipenser oxyrinchus oxyrinchus (assembly GCA_030684275.1). Classification (NCBI taxonomy): domain Eukaryota; kingdom Metazoa; phylum Chordata; class Actinopteri; order Acipenseriformes; family Acipenseridae; genus Acipenser; species Acipenser oxyrinchus. The sequence goes on along the minus strand of CM060251.1, from coordinate 73,440,503 downwards.
GGTTTTCCTTTACCTCCACCCACAATGTAACCCAAATATTTGGCCTCGGTAAGTCCCACAAAGCACTTTTCAGGATTGGCTGTTAGAGATGCCTCTCTAAGACTTTGTAAGACAGCATTCACTTTAATAAGATGGCGCATGTCTGCATGTGGTCTCAGGACTTTATCCATTAGGTGTTGAAATGAAGCCTGAGCTCCATGCAACCAAATGGCACGACTTTGTGCTAGAACAAGCCACTTGGAGTTTCAAACGCTGTCTTCTATTTTGATTCCTTACTCATGGATCTGCCAATACCCTTTTGTGAGATCTAGAGTAGTCAAATACTTAGCCTTACCTAATCTCTCAAAAAGCTTGTCAACACGTGGCAAGGGATATGCGTCAAATTTGGATACTGTTAGGATGTGCCAAGTGGCCAAAGATGGTATTGCAGGGAAGCACACGGACAACAGAAGTTTCGTTGCAAACTTTTTTTTTTTTCCTTTATTTTTCAAATGGTCCAAGAACTGAACTGAACAAAAACATATCAAAACAAAATTTCAAAGAGAAAAAAAAATAACTTTTACAAAATAAAATAAAAAAAAACCTCCTAAATGCAGGATGATGGAACTGTTTTTAGCAATAAAACAGTAAAGCGATATATTACTTTGTAGCCAGGACACTCATGCAGCACCCATCTCTCTCTGTACCCTCTTCCTCCTTACTCTAGCACAGCCTCCCTTTTATACTCAGGCTAAAATCACTCCTCCCCTTAGAAGAAACCAAAAATGTAACTAATTAACTTTAAAATCCGTTTCTATATAATTAACACTACTATTATATAACTATATCACCAAGTTATATAAAAAAAAAATCACTAGGTTTAATATCAATTCTACCTTGACTTATTTTAATATAAAATGTATAATTTTATTTTTATATAAATCACAACACCCCTTACTTTAATCATGGCATGGTCTGCCCTTCAATTACACACCGGTATCCTTTAAATTTGGCTTGCCTTGCAAGCAGGCTTCTGGTAAAACGAGGTATCATCTGCCCCTCACAAACATGGTGCCTCATTCTACTGCTTGACTCACACAAACATGGCGACGCCCATGCACCACACTGATGCTAACAAGATTTCCATTACATGAGAGTAGATGTTAAAACTTCATGCTGATTTGAACTTGGCTCTCGCCAAGATAAGCACCAACTAAGACGTAGCTTCACAGTAAACTAATGTGATCCATATGTGTCTCCATCCATTTGCGCTTCCTTCCATATGATGATGTAGATATCCTTCTGTCTGGTGTTGATGGCTGAAGTGTAATGCTGGCTCCAGGGATCAGCTTATTTTGCCTCCCTAGCACATCAGCACACACAGCGGCTGCGATGCTGGCTCGGGGATCAACCATAGTGCGGTCTCCCCAGCGTATCAGCATGACAACCGTCTGGATTGAGCTAAGTAGGGTACATCTCTGGGGTCTTCAAGTGGGCACCTTCCATCCTCGGTGTTTGATCGACTAGCCCACGACACCTCAAGAGGGCTCGGCGGTGATTCTGGCGTCCCAGCATCACTCCTCTCCGTCCCCCACTCAACTCAGCCCAGCTTACTTACCTGTATATCAGCCTTTCTTTCTTTCTATTGTGCTTGAGATCCCCAGCCAGAATCTTTCCGTCTCAACCACAGCCAGTTGCTGCTCCTCTCTGCTGCTTCAGATAAGTTCTTCACTGTGCGACGCAACTCTTGGCCATTGAATCCGACATCTCTGAGAAACCGGGTTGTAGAGTGTGCCACAAATCCTCGACATCCCACTTCCACTGGGTAAACCCAGACTCTCCATCCTCGCTGTTCGCTTCAGTGGCTAGTTGAGCATACCGCAGTTTCTTCCTCTCATACGCCTCATCTACAGCATCCTCCCATGGCACTGTTAACTCCACCAGGTGAGCAAGGCGTGCTGATCCAGACCACAAGAAAATATCTGGTCGAAGGTTTGTGGTGGCAATCTCAGGTGGAAAAATAAGCCGTTGACCAACATCTGCCAGCATTTTCCAGTCTCTAGCAGCTTCCAGTTGTCCTGGGCGAGGATTGGTTTTAACACCTTTTCTCGGTGGTTGCTCTCCTGGGCGGAGGAATGTTGTCTTTTGTGTGTAATGTTTTGATGGAACAGGTGGCAACTTATTGGTCATGTTACGCTTGTCTTCCAATGCTAAGGCCAAACATCGCAGCACCTGGTCATGGCGCCAAGTAAACCGTCCTTGGCTAAGAGCCACCTTACATCCTGTCAAAATGTGCCTTAATGTTGCAGTTGATGAACACAAAGGACATCAGGGATCCTCTCCTACCCAGAGGTTTAGGTTCTGTGGTGATGGGAGAACATCTTATGTTGACCTTATAAGGAAACTGATCCTGCTCTGTTCCATTGACCATAGGTCTTGCCAGCCAATCTTGCGTTGTTCCACACTCTCCCATCTCATCCATTCTCCCTGCTTGCCCTGGGAAATGGCCTTTATACACCTCATCCTCTCCTCCTGCTTTTGCACCTCGTTGACTACAAGCTTCCTCCGTTAGCGCTGGGGCTGCCTTGTGCCATGTAGGAGGAGCTGAACTGAGACCAAGACCCCTCTTCCATGCTGAACTTGCCCCATGATATCACCAATTCAAAGGGCAGCCTTTGCATCCTCCACAGCTTTCTTTGCCACCCACTTTCTTCCAGTTTTCAACACAGGTGCTGCCTCCCTTACGCATTTGTCGCGTGACTCTACTAATGTCATTTCCAGTCGGACCTTGGCACTTAAACTCCTCGGTTAGAGCGGAGACAGGTAGCTGCAGTATTCCTTTACCATAAAGTCCCACTCTGCTGAGGCAGCGTGGAACTCCCAACCATTTCCTGATGTGTGAACTGATTAAAGCTTCCAGCTTCTCTACTGTTGTCAAAGAAACCTCGTACACAGTCAGTGGCCACAGCAACCTTGGCAGTAGGCCAAACTGAAAGCACCAGAGTTTTAGTTTGCCTGGTAAAGCGCTGCTGTCTATGCTCTTCAACCCTTCCACAGCTTGTTGTCTAACTTCTCCCACACGAACTGTGTCCTTTAGATCCCCGTCGTACCATCTCCCAAGGCTCTTCACTGGCTTCTCAGACACTGTTGGTATTGCCTCACCATTAATGAAGAACGTTTTATCTACTACTTTACCTTTAATTATAGAGATGCTCCTTGATTTAGTGGGCTTGAATTGCATTCGTGCCCATTCAATGTTATTGGTTAATTTGCCCAATAACCGATTAGTGCAGGCTACTGTTGTAGTCATGGTTGTCATGTCATCCATGTATGCTCGAATTGGTGGTAGTCGCATTCCAGAAGCCAAGCGCTCTCCTCCCACTACCCATGTTGATGCCCTAATGATTACTTCCATTGCCATGGTAAAAGCCAGTGGAGAAATGGTGCATCCTGCCATTATTCCAACTTCTAGGCATTGCCATGTAGTGCTGAATTCTGAAGTTGAAACACTAAATTGCAAATCTCCAAAGTAGGCTTTCACTAGATTTGTTATTGTCATTGATACACTGAAAAAATCAAATGCTGCCCAAAGAAGTTCATGTGGCACCAACCATATGCATTAGCCAAATCCAGGAATGTCACATGGAGCTCCTTCCTCTCCTTTTTAGCTGATTGAATTTGTTGCCAGATCACATTGATGTGTTCTAAGCATCCTGGGAAACCTGGAATGCCCGCTTTTTGTATTGAAGTGTCAATGAAGCAGTTCTTTAATAGGTAAGTTGACAATCTCTGAGCAATAATGCTGAAGAAAATCTTGCCTTCTACGTTTAATAGGGAAATAGGGCGAAACTGACTGATGCTGCTAGAATCTTTTGCTTTAGGTATAAAGACTCCACCTGCTCGGCGCCATGCTCTTGGTACAACCTGTTTTTCCCATGCTACTTTCATCAGTTTCCACAGGATTCGTAGAACTCCTGAAGCACTCTTGTACACTCTGTACGGAACTCCATTAGGCCCTGGAGATGATGAAGCCCTTGCTTTTTCACAGCTTGCTCTACTTCTTTCCACTTAGGTGCACAGTCCTCCATTTGGTATTCTGGTGGATTGATAGGTGGGATGTCTGAAGGAATTGACTTAGGCTCCTGCCTTTTTGAATCTGTATCGTTTCCTCCAAATATCTCTCCAACTCAAACTTAGATGCTTTTAGTGTGCCATTCTTCTCACTGGTGAATAACTTCTTTACAAATTTGAATGGGTCTTTATAAAAGTTAGTTCTCATGCGCTCCTTCTTTTTGTAGCGTTTCCGTAGGCGCTCAGCTCTCGCAATGTTGCAAGCTTATCTTTTATGACCCTTTGTAAGAGATTGAGTCCCTCCTTCTGACTTTCTTCTGCTCTTCTCCATTGCTTCCTCAGCTGTCTCCTTTCTCTAACTAAGCGTTCAATCTCCTGCTGCCGTCTAGACTTTCCAGGAATAGTTTGTACTTTTTCCTTCCTTTTTCAAATCCAAACCTCTACGCTTCCATATCGTAGATGATGTCCCCAAATTTATCCAGTTTCTTTTCAACTGTTCCACTTAACCTTTCCAATGCAAAGCAGAGATCTGTGTTTACTGTGTCCCATGCAGTTTTCTCACAAGCTCTTGGCCATTTAACTCCAGGCTTGTGCCCGTTGAGGTTCTTTTCTCTCTTACGCTGGTTTGTCTGCCGGGTTCACAAGGATCATTAGGTTCATCACTAACTGTGTCCATGCAAGTCCTCCTCACATCTATGACAGGGGTGCTGATATCCTGCGAACTGTGGTTTGCTTCCTGTCGCTGGATTTCATTCGACTGACTTGACTGACTTAGTAAGAAGTACTGATCAATGCGAGGCCCTTGTCCCTTCTCCCTCAAGCATTTCATTCTCCTTGATGAATCTTCAAACCCCTGACTGTTGTCGCCTTGCTCCAGCCGCAGACACAAACCTGGAGTTCCATGTCTTTGCTAACTGCAGATCTTGAACTAGTCTTTTGTGAAGTACTCTCCATACTCATATCCGTTTCCGTTCCTAAGTCCTTAACCGTGTTGTCCAACGTTGAGTCATCTTCCGCCCCGCTCTCGCAGACTCTAGGGGTATTTTTCTGTTTAATTTCTTTGAAGCCTTGGGGGTGTCTCCAGCATCCTGTAAACACAGAGCTGGATACTGCCGACAAGGGTAGCTAACCCTGCCAGCCCCAATGGGGTCTCTTTCCTCCAGTCAGCTGTCTCTCCAGGCTGTCACGAGGTCTTTCCCTTGTTGCCAGCTGCACTATTCACAGCAGTCACTGGACGTATCCAGATCTTCATGATTTCCATTACATGAGAGTAGATGTTAAAACTTCATGCTGATTTGAACTTGGCTCTCGCCAAGATAAGCACCAACTAAGGCGTAGCTTCACAGTAAACTAATGTGATCCATATGTGTCTCCATCCATTTGCGCTTCCTTCCATATGATGATGTAGATATCCTTCTGTCTGGTGTTGATGGCTGAAGTGTAATGCTGGCTCCAGGGATCAGCTTATTTTGCCTCCCTAGCGCATCAGCACACACAGCGGCTGCGATGCTGGCTCCGGGATCAACCATAGTGCGGTCTCCCCAGCGCATCAGCATGACAACCGTCTGGATTGAGCTAAGTAGGGTACATCTCTGGGGTCTTCAAGTGGGCACCTTCCATCCTCGGTGTTTCGTCGACCAGCCCACGACACCTCAAGAGGGCTCGGCGGTGATTCTGGCGTCCCAGCATCACCCCCTCCGTCCCCACTCAACTCAGCCCAGCTTACTTACCTGTATATCAGCCTTTCTTTCTTTCTATTGTGCTTGAGATCCCCAGCCAGAATCTTTCCGTCTCAACCACAGCCAGTTGCTGCTCCTCTCTGCTGCTTCAGATAAGTTCTTCACTGTGCGACGCAACTCTTGGCCATTGAATCTGACATCTCTGAGAAACCGGGTTGTAGAGTGTGCCACAAATCCTCGACATCCCACTTCCACTGGGTAAACCCAGACTCTCCATCCTCGCTGTTCCGCTTCAGTGGCTAGTTGAGCATACCGCAGTTTCTTCCTCTCATACGCCTCATCTACAGCATCCTCCCATGGCACTGTTAACTCCACCAGGTGAGCAAGGCGTGCTGATCCAGACCACAAGACAATATCTGGTCGAAGGTTTGTGGTGGCAATCTCAGGTGGAAAAATAAGCCGTTGACCAACATCTGCCAGCATTTTCCAGTCTCTAGCAGCTTCCAGTTGTCCTGGGCGAGGATTGGTTTTAACACCTTTTCTTGGTGGTTGCTCTCCTGGGCGGAGGAATGTTGTCTTTTGTGTGTAATGTTTTGATGGAACAGGTGGCAACTTATTGGTCATGTTACGCTTGTCTTCCAATGCTAAGGCCAAACATCGCAGCACCTGGTCATGGCGCCAAGTAAACCGTCCTTGGCTAAGAGCCACCTTACATCCTTACAAACACCATTTACAAACAAACAAGTAAGTATTTGCTCTTAATCTCCAATTTAAAATTTAATTTTACTGGCCTAGACAATTTAGGTTACTGAATAACAAACTACGCATTTCTCTGTGAATGTGCACCTTCACGGAAAGCAGCGCACTGAGCATTCAGCACCGCTTTAACCTAACTTTATGTCTGTTTGTCTTTCTCTTTTTTTCTCTATCCTAGAATCCACCAGCGGCCACCTACAACCCCACAGGTAAGTCAGTACTTTATACATTTATATATATATATATATATATATATATATATATATATATATATATATATATATATATACTTTATGCAATTGCAAATATAAACAATTCGTATGCATTTCAATAAAACAATACAGTATTATTATTTTCATTGCGTTCTTAAGAAACAGTCCCGCTTTGCTGCACAATTCCTTTAAAACACGTTCACTTGTTAAAAGCTTTATTTTTATAAGGGATGGGACGTGAACCATCACATTTCCCCCTCCTTAAACTTTATTGTGTTCCTCTGGAATGCGAGAAAGAAAGTCTGCAGTCTTGTTTTGTACTCCAGGCCTATATTTAATCTCATAAGAGAACGGTTGCATGGTCAAATACCACCTTGTAATCCTTGCATTAGAGTCTTTCATTTTCCCCAACCATTGCAAGGCTCGATGGTCAGTTTCCAAAGTAAATGTTCTTCCCAACAAGTAATATCGAAGGGAGTCCAGTGCCCACTTAATGGCCAAACATTCTTTCTCTATAGTTGAATAATTAACTTCCCGAGGAAACAATTTCCTATTAATATACAGCACAGGTCGCAAATTCTCTGGCTCTCCTTGCAACAAGGCTGCTCCCAATCCAACTCCTGAAGCATCAGTCTGCAACACAAACGGCTGATCAAAATCTGGGCTTTGAAGCACAGGATCTTGACACAATGCTTGCTTTAGGTGGTTAAAAGCCTCTTCACAAGTTGGTGTCCATCTCACCTTATTAGGACTGGCCTTTTTTGTAAGCTCGGTCAAAACTGCTGCTTTGGTTGAAAAGTCTGGGATAAAACGTCGGTACCAGCCAATCAAGCCCAAGAAAGACCGCACCTGTTTCTTAGTGGCTGGTGGCGTACACTGCATAATTGCTTCCACTTTCTCCACTTGTGGACGAAGCACTCCGCTCCCCAGATGATAGCCCAAATACTTGGTCTCCTGTTTTGCCAAGGCACATTTCTTAGGGTTAGCGGACAACCCTGCCTGTTGTAATTTCTCAATAACCCACCTCAGATGACCTAGGTGTTCTTCCCAATTCTGGCTATATATTACAATGTCATCCAGGTAAGCCGCCGCGAAATTCTCAGCTCCCCTTAGCACTTGATTCATAAGCCTTTGAAAAGTTGCAAGGGCCCCCTGTAATCCAAAAGGCATTACAGTGAATTGAAAGTGTCCCAAAGGTGTCCGGAAAGCTGTAATTTCCTTTGATTCAGGTGCCAATGATACCTGCCAGTATCCTTTACACAAGTCCAGAGTACTTATGTACTTTGCCTTTCCAAGCTTTTCCACCATCTCATCAATCCTGGGCATCGGGTATGGATCAAACTTGGAAACAGCGTTGATCTTCCTGAAGTCAATACAGAATCTCAAACTGCCATCCTTTTTGGAACAAGGACTATTGGACTGCTCCTCTCGCTGTTTGATTCTTCGATCACTCCCAAAGATATCATTAACTCCACCTCAGTTTTTAGTTCTGATAACAACCTTTCTGGAACTCTGTAGGGCCACTGACGAATCGGACTGTTCTCCTTTAGCTGGATTTGATGGTGTACCAAGTTTGTAATCCCTGGCGTCTCTCGAAACACTTCAGGACTGAGACAAGTCATTATCTGCTCTTGTTGCTCTTGTGTCAAATGACTCAAGTCCCAACTCCCTGTTTGACCTTTTGGAGGTAAATAAAGTTGTTCTTCCTCCTCTTCCTCTTCAACTACTCGGATAAACATCTGGTAGCTTACTTCCTCCTGTCTTGGATACCACTCTTTTAGCAAGTTGATATGGAACATCTGCCTCGGTTTTCTGCGGTCTGGCATTGCAATTTCATAAGTGACAGGGCTTTTCTTCCCCAGCACTTCAAATGGACCTTGCCACCTGGCTAAAAGCTTACTCTCCTTAGTAGGCAGTAAGAGTAACACTTTCTGTCCAGGAGTAAAAGAACGAGATCTGGCTTTCTTATCATACCAGGTTTTCTGGTACCTCTGCGCCTCAGTGATGTTCTCTCTTGCCAGAGTGGACATCCGCTCCAACTGGTCTCACATTTTCAGGACATAAGCAGCAATGTTCTGGCCTTCTGGTGATTTGGACTCCCACTCCTCCTTCAAGATATCCAACGGTCCTCTCACTTGCCTGCCATACAAAAGCTCGAAAGGGGAAAATCCAGTGGATGACTGTGGAACTTCACGGTAAGCAAATAGTAGATATGGAATCCACTGGTCCCAGTCTGAGCCAGTATCAGACACAAACTTGCATAGCATACTCTTCAAAGTCCTGTTATAACGCTCAACTAGCCCATCGGTCTGAGGGTGGTAAGGTGTGGTCTTTATGGCCTTTATTCCCAACAACCGATAAACCTGTTTCAACAGCTGTGATCTAAAATTGGTACCCTGGTCAGTAAGCACCTCTCTCGGTATTCCTACCCTAGAGAATAATTTCAGTAAAGCAGTAGCCACCTGTTTTGCCTTTACATATCTCAAAGGAAAAACCTCTGGATAACGGGTTGCATAATCACAGATAACTAACATAAAACGGTTACCCGATCTGCTTTTCTCAAGGGGCCCTACCACATCCATCGCTATCCTCTCAAAAGGTATGTCAATAACTGGCAAGGAGATCAGTGGAGCTCTTCCCACTTTCCCTCCTGAACAAGCTAACTGACACTCTGGGCATGATTTAATATAATCACTCACTTCAGAATATAAACCAGGCCAAAAAAATCTAGCTGAAATTCGAGCAAGTGTTTTATGTTTTCCCAAATGCCCAGCCCATGGCACAGTATGTCCAACATTTAAAATCTTACTCCTTAGTACTTGGGGTATCACTAACTGAGTTTCTTCCCTTGTCTTCCTATACAGAAGGCCCCAGTCAACACATAGTGCTCGTCCTTCAGGTTCACACCACCTTCCTGCACCTCCCTGCAATCTCTTCTACTTTCTCATAGAGATGTTGCAATGTGCTATCAGCCCTTTGCAACTCCTCTAGATTCTCTGGTACATCAAATTCTTCAGCTCCCACAGACTCATTAAGCATTTCTATTTCCTGATTCTTTTCCACTGTGCCTCTTAATCTCTCCCGACGTCTCTCCCTCCTACTCTTACGAGATTTAACAAGACCTCCCTCCAGCTCTTCACTGACAAATGGCATGTCCTTTAAAGTATTCTCTTCATCCTGGCACGGACTACTTTTAGACCTAGTAATCACCAGGCTACAAGGCTTGGACTGCCGTACCAAATCCCCAAGTATAGGGATATCCTGGCCTATCAATACAGGGTATGGTAGCTCCGTTACCACCCCTACAGTAACCAAAAAGGTCTGGTCTGCTATCCCTAGATAAACATCAGCTGTTGGGTATGGCCTTTCCTCTCCATGAATACACTTAATCCTGAGAGTAGCTCCCTCATTAACACATTCCCTGGGAATGAACTCGCTCCTTACTAAGGTCTGTGAGCTTCCTGTATCTAATAAAGCAGGTAAGGTTTTCCCATGAAGAAAAATCTGTACCAGCTGTTCAACCCCAATTCCCTTTTCTAGCCATTGACTAGGTCTAGGGACATAACACAGATTAGCTGACTTAGGTTTCTTTAATGGACAGTTTGGTTTAATATGGCCTTCTTGCCCACAATTGTAACACACCACTCTTGGCCTATCAGTTTTACCAGGTTGTATGGGAACATTTTGTATTTTAGCATGACCAACACCCTTCCCGAACCCCTCAGACTTACCCCAGGCTGGTGCGCTCGGCCCTCGACTGTAATGGTAGTTCTTCGGTCTTCTGCGAGCAGCAACAAACGTCTCCACCAGTCTGGCAGCTTCCAGGGTGGAAGAGGGATTGTGCTCCTTAATCCAAACACGTACTTCATGGTTCACCATACGCAGATATTGCTCTAGTATGAGTAGCTCTCCGATTTCCTGCTTAGTGTGCTTTTCCGGTTTGATCCACTTCTTATATAAATCTCTTAAATGGACATAAAGTTCTTGGGGAGTTTCTTCAGATAGTACACTCATTGCCCTAAAACGCTGTCTATAAGTGTCTATGTTAATTTCATATTTCTTCAACACCGCCTCTTTGACTTTTTCGTAATCCATTGTATCCTCTGTATTTATAGCTACGAAAGCGCTGCATGCCTTACCGGTAAGTAAAGGTACTAGCTTGATAGCCCAGCTTGCCTTCTCCCAAGCATATCCGGTTGCCATGCGTTCAAAAGTAGTTAGGTATTGTTCAATATCATCAGTTACTTCCAGCCTCTGCAGTACCGGCTCCCTCCAGCCCATAGACAGACTTCGCCACGGCTCTGCCAACTGCTCAGTAGAGGTATGGGGTCTATTTACCTTCTCCCCCTCTCCTTCAGCCTGGCAACTCCGCTGCACCTCCTCTTGTAGCTGGGTGAACTGGTGTTGCATTGCTTTCCAGCGTTGCTCCTGTCTAGCTCCTTCCCATTCCATCCTCTCTTCTCGCCTCTCTTGTACCTGGAGGTAAGACTGGAACATGTTGGTCAGCTCTACCACTAATGGATCCCTGCTGCCCAGTGTAGTTTGCCTTGGAGTTCGGACCCCTTCAGTCTCACTGTCTGCCGCCATCGCCACACCATTATTCTCCTCTGCTGGCATTCCTCTGGGACGTTTGGGTGCCATGATTCACTGCCGTCCTTCTCCACTGCAACGTTGCTTGTGTTGAGATGGTACCTCAGGCCCCCTGCTGGCCACTAACATCCCTCTTCTGACACCAATTGTTAGGTTGTGCCAAGTGGCCAAAGATGGTATTGCAGGGAAGCACACGGACAACAGAAGTTTCGTTGCAAACTTTTTTTTTTTCCTTTATTTTTCAAATGGTCCAAGAACTGAACTGAACAAAAACATATCAAAACAAAATTTCAAAGAGAAAAAAAAAATAACTTTTTACAAAATAAAATAAAAAAAAAACTCCTAAATGCAGGATGATGGAACTGTTTTTAGCAATAAAACAGTAAAGCGATTTATTACTTTGTAGCCAGGACACTCATGCAGCACCCATCTCTCTCTGAACCCTTTTCCTCCTTACTCTAGCACAGCCTCCCTTTTATACTCAGGCTAAAATCACTCCTCCCCTTAGAAGAAACCAAAAATGTAACTAATTAACTTTAAAATCCGTTTCTATATTAATAACACTACTATTATATAACTATATCACCAAGTTATATAAAAAAAAAATCACTAGGTTTTAATATCAATTCTACCTTGACTTATTTTAATATAAAATGTATAATTTTATTTTTATATAAATCACAACACCCCTTACTTTAATCATGGCATGGTCTGCCCTTCAATTACACACCGGTATCCTTTAAATTTGGCTTGCGCCTTGCAAGCAGGCTTTACGGTAAAAACGAGGTATCATCTGCCCCTCACAAACATGGTGCCTCATTCTACTGCTTGACTCACACAAACATGGCGACACCCATGCACCACACTGATGCTAACAAACACCATTTACAAACAAACAAGTAAGTATTTGCTCTTGATCTCCAATTTAAAATTTAATTTTACTGGCCTAGACAATTTAGGTTACTGAATAACAAACCACGCATTTCTCTGTGAATGTGCACCTTCACCGGGAAACGCGCACAGAGCATTCAGCACCGCTTTAACCTAACTTTATGTCTGTTTGTCTTTCTCTTTTTTTTCTCTATCCTGGAATCCACCCGCGGCCACCTACAACCCCACAGGTAAGTCAGTACTTTATACATTTATACATATATATATATATATATATACATACTTTATGCAATTGCAAATATAAACAATTCGTATGCATTTCAATAAAACAATACAGTATTATTATTTTCATTGCGTTCTTAAGAAACAGTCCCGCTTTGCTCCACAATTCCTTTAAAACACGTTCACTTGTTAAAAGCTTTATTTTTATAAGGGATGGGACGTGAACCATCACAGATACATTATTTAATTGCCTGAAATTATTGCAGAACTTGTTTGGCTTTGGAACCACAACTATGGGACTGTTCCAGGGACTTGGAGATTCCTCGATGACATCTAACATCAGCATATTGTCCACCTCCTTCAGTACATCCACCCTCTTAGCCTCAGGAATTCTGTAAGGACATACAGTATGTGATAAAGAGAGATAGAATCTATGCTGTAAATCTTCCTCCCGACCAGAAAGGGGTGCTGTGTAAGGTTGGTAGTACACTTCAAACATAGACAGGTCAACTCGACGGCGGAAACAGGAAGTCAGCCATCTGGGAGGAAGCACGTAGCTGCGCGTACTCGAAACGATTCCTATGTGATCAGCTGCGGGCCAGGCAGCAATTGGTTACACCACCAAACTACTGATCAGCTTACGCAGCATGGATTTTAAGGTTTTGTTAAACCGTTTGACGAGTCCATCTGTTTGGGGGTGATAAACAGATATCTGGATTGGTTTAATTGTCATAGTAGTGCATAAGTCCCACATTAACTTGCTCACAAAGGGAGTACCCTGATCTGTAAGGATCTCTTTTGGTATCCCTACCCTGGAGAATACTTGTACTAACTCTTTCTCCATGTTTTTGGAGGCTGTATTCCATAATGGAATTGCTTCCGGATAGTGAGTCACGTAGTCCATAATGACCAACACATATTCATGGCCTCATGCTGACTTATTTAAACAGGCCTACCAGGTCCATGGCTATGTGTTCAAAGGGAACTTCAATTATGGGCATCAACTCAAGGGGTGCTCTTAAATGAGGACGGGGACTTGCACGTTGGCACTCAGAACAAGATTTATAGAAGTGCTCAACGACCTTACGGAACCCCAACCAGTAAAATCGCTGTCAAATTCTCTGCAATTATACTGGGTACTAACCCCTTTACCCCTTTAGGATTTATTTTGCTAGCCTCACCCAGCAAAACAGTACTCTGTGGCGGCCTGTTCTTTTTCTCTAACCGTCGCTGTCGACGGGACTTAATCCCTGCATTGGATTTCCGTCAGCTAAACAGATCAGGAACAGGCTTACAAAGCTCTTTAGAGGCTTTAATTCCACCTCATCTTTTACCTCAGGGTTGTCCAATTCCCCGTTAAATTGAACCATGTCTGAGAAACCTGGAAAATCTCTACCTAGAATTACTTGGTGGGGCAACCTGGGGATTACACCTACCCTCAGTACTTGTTCAATGTCCCTGTAAGCGATCCTGACATTGGTGGATTGGTGGATGCAAGTAATTCCAGTCTTGAGACTGGTGTCCAATTTGTCGGTAGTCACGAAATCAGGAGCTACCAGAGTTATTGCGCTTCCTGAATCTGCCAGAGCTTGAGCTTTTGTCCCATTCACTGTCATAGTTCTAAGAAAGGGACACCTCCCTTCTGATACCCCTGGCACAGTTATAAAGTATTCCCCTATTTTGGACTGCATAGGCTCCTCACTCTGTTGGCAGTGTTTGGCTATATGCCCTATCTTGTTGCACCTATAACATTTATAATGACAACAATCATTATCACTATCTCCCTGAGCATTGCTCCCCAGACCAGTGTCTTATTTGTCCCTTCACAGTCTGTGTCCGCTCTTCAACCCCCCTTATAAGAATAATGTTCTTACCCGTTGTGGGCACAGGACGAGGTTTCCAGATAGTAGGGGTCGTTGGTGGACTCTTGACCCCAGTGGTCTATGGATGCTGTGACAACTCGTCGGCCGTGTGGTGTCGTTCCACTAACTCAGACAGTAGTGGGGCCACTCTGACTGACCCACTTCCTCACTGAAGCTGGCATGGCTTGGACGTCGCAAACCATGACCATCATTTCTTGACGTGTTGACATCAAGATTTAGCCACCTCATCGGTCAAACATTTGCGAGCGCGGGGCCAGGGTGCTGCTAAATACCCAAGCATGGTATTTTTGTGCCCTGACAGCGGTGGTGGCTCCAGCTTGGATCTCCATCTTCAGACAACAGGGACTTTGGTTAGCCAGCAGAGGGAGTATTTATTTATTTCCAACAAAATACTTCAATAAAGAAAATAAAAACCTAACCCTCATTCAGGGCACTGACTCACTTTTCCTATCCCTGACTAATCAATTGAGTTTGGCTAATCCCAAACATATTTCAAAATATTGTGTCTTTATATTTACAACTATTTACAGTTCAGGCTTTCATCACTGACTGAGTAAAACCAGTGCTTGAGATTCTTCACACAGAAGACAACAATGGTAAGTTCTATGTTCTTCTCCACTTGAAGTTTTTAGAACTCTCATTATTAGTTCAGTCCGTGCACTCATTTATTTCCCATCGTCCGCAGGAAAACATTGGAGACCACACAGGTAAGTATCACGTTTCTCTACCAACAGAAAGGTATAGGTATATCAGTAAGTGAGGTGTCTTTTTAAGTTCTGGAGACACCTCCTGGCAGATCCTGGTATCACACTTTCCAGAAAAAAAGACAATTCTGCTGGTTAAGCACGGAAGCACTGACAAATTGTATATCTAAACAAAGGCTCTTCTGCCCTGTATAAATAATTGTAATCCAAGCCTGACGGTCACAGTCCTTTCCTTAAACTAATAAAACAGTCCTTTGTTTCAAGCATGGTTCTTTTGTTATCTTTGTTCCGTCTGGATCATAAATTAAAAATTACACAGTTCACAGGTATCCAAACCCACACTGAAATCGTATTTTGTTGAAGCACACAACTCTGCATAAATTATTAGAAATATGCACAATATTTCCTACACAGGAACCACAGGGGAAATACCGGAGCAATTACAGTAGCACCCAGTTACTTCACTTGTTGGTGATTCTGTTTATAATATAGGTGAGACCTTTTATCGTAAGCACCCACTTCACAATATATATATATATATATATATATATATATATATATATATATATATATATATATATATATTGTGGCAATGTCCTCGACTCTGGTTAATTTCACCCTTTAAAACACTGACCCAGACACAGAAACTGGATTTTAGCTCTGTTACACACGTTTATTTACATTAAACAAAAAACAAACAAAAGCCTAACTCCTGAACGGAGAGCTAAATAAACTCTTCTTGAAATGCCCTAACTAACACACTGGACGGCTATGACTTTTACCAGCAACCAAACAAGTGCACACGCAGTACCTTTTGTTTCTGACCCCACAGTCTCCCCAGCACATGTAGTTTCACAGTCTGGCACACAGCACTGACTGCAGGGTTTCCACCCTTTTTATGCAGGGGCTCATTAACTCCATTGGAGCCAGGTGTTCCTCTCTGGCTCCTCCCATGGCATTCTGGGGAATATAGTCTTTTTTCCCCTCCTGGACTACATTTTATATTTTCTTCTCCTCCCCTCCCTAGTCTGCTATATATATATATATATATATATATATATATATATATATATATATATATATATATATATATATATATATATATCTGA
This sequence comes from Acipenser oxyrinchus oxyrinchus, assembly GCA_030684275.1. Taxonomy (NCBI): domain Eukaryota; kingdom Metazoa; phylum Chordata; class Actinopteri; order Acipenseriformes; family Acipenseridae; genus Acipenser; species Acipenser oxyrinchus. Next base: position 73,424,407 of record CM060251.1, on the reverse strand, counting down.
GCTCTGGAATTATTGGTTAGTTTTGGTCTCACTAGAACACTTCCCATTATAATGAATCTCTGGCTAAGCCTCATAGGCCTAGTGGAAAGGAAGGCAGTGCTACCTTGGGCACTTTCAATCAATTTTATAATGTAAATACAACATATAGGCAGATTATCACTCTGTAAGGGTGAATAGTTACAAATTGACTATTATTCTGTGCATTTATCTTGCTTTTCTATACCTCTTTGTAACATGGGGACGTGTTACTTATGTCGGTCATCACTGAATAACAGGCCCCGACGCTAAGGTACCAACAATAGTAATCTGAGCGCCAGATTTTATAAAAAAACGAAAACAAAACAAAGCTACAAATAAAAGTTTGCCACACAAGGCGAGCGCTTGTCTCACTAAAAGAGACGTCCCGCTCTCTATACACTCTTTGGGATCAGCTCAGCGCCGGACCAGCCTAACCGGTCAATTGGTTGCCTAGCAACGCGTCTCCTGTTTGTGCAATAACCAGTGACTGGGCTGTCCCTGTCACACTCTTCCATACCTATTAAACACTCAATAGTGCTAAATTTTTAAATAATTCAATGACAAACATTTCGATAGAAAGCCTTTTTCGAACACATTGATTTTCACCACGACCACTTTGTGCTTTTGCAACGTTACAATACATGCTTTGCAATATGCACACTGATAATTTCTCCAGGGTATGTGGTAAACATACAGTACGGTAGCTTCACCTGCTACTGCTGCCTTTTATAATAAACTTTACAGTCATTTTCCTCACTATTCAAATTCTACAGGGCCTATTTTGCATATTAATACAACTCAAAACTTTCTGCTTTCTAGTTGTAGTGGGACCTGAGGGATATGTGGTTGTGTTCTTATCTGAAATGCCATATTTGAAACTGATGTTTTCATTCTATGTGGACTGCACTGCTCACCAAAAGGTTTTGATAAATGTTCTGTGTTTCCTGGTGAATAACTGCATTGCCAGTTGCAGATCCATGCCCAGCACTACAGTCAATTAGCTTCTTGTGATGATAGGTAATCTGTCAGAGTTGTCAGATTCATTTGTAGCGGTGGTAAAAAAATAAAAAAATAAAATAAAAAAGATAACAAAATAATCCAGTAAATCTTACCTAATATGTTTTCTTCAGTGAAAGACGTACACATTATTAAAGTGTATTTCGTTTTTCAAGGACATTTGTGACCGTAGCATCTAGTGAAGACAAAGTGTTCAACTGCTCTTGCACATTTTGAAACCTGCACTCTAATTCTACTTTAAAGTAGCAGAGACATTGACATTGTCATAGGTAAAACGGGGTGACTGATGTGACCCAGGAGTTGCCATAGCTTCTGGTAGTTCTTGTAAAAGGAAAGAAATTACAGGATTTCTGGACTGAAATAGTTTTCAACAGCATCTCCTTTCTTGTGTCAAACCCAAAGACAATACACATGTTCTACAAACTGTGCTAGCTGTAGGGCGAACTTTAGGTTTTATGCACATTATGAGCACTACTACGCATCAAAAAAAAGAAAAGAAAGAAAAGAAAATCACATTATTCTGGCTTGAATTTTACAAAGGATGGAACAAAATGCATTAAACCAAATTACGTAGGATTTGAAATATACCTTTCAAAGATCATATTACAGCTGAAGCTGACACTATAATGCAAGCAAAAAAAACCCTGCTGTGTAAAGAAAGAGGTAAACTGAAGATAGCTAACACTGACCTTCTAAAAGAACATTGCACAAACACCCTTTCACAACCACAAAGAAAAGAAAAAACACAATCACAGAGGAAAATAAGAGGAAACACAGAAAAGCTGTAGCTTGTCCATTATTGTACAATACTCCAATACAACAATGAAAACTACCTCCAAATAAACTCCTCTTTACTTTTGTATTACTTATTATTTTATTCATACTAATATTTGCTTTTTAGCAATGTATGTTCTTAACCCCCTTAATTTCAACTGAATATCTTTTGTTTTTTCAACTGTTATAATGAACACAAATGTGGCATTTGAGCGCAGATTTTTTTAATTTAACTTATAACATTTACTCATTAAATTCTGAAGCATCTTGTGTCAAAGTATCAAATCTGTATGTGTCTTATTAACGGAACAGAGACAGAACTTGTTTGCTTGAATTACAGTAATAGCCTGCCACATGTTTTCTTAAAAAAGAAATGCTTGTTGTCTCCAAGTACACTCCTTGTGTCCTCTTTAGTTTGTTTTAAAAAAAAATGCAAACATCATTATTTTAGAGGTTTGGATATATCACCAGCAAGCTGAATAAAAGTACATCATAAAGCTATTAAAGAATAAAATATGTATTGGCACAACTCAGTGACTTCTATATGGCACGAACACAGGGGAATTAAATTATATCTAACCATTTACACATGACTGGCTTACAAGCAAAAGCCCTTGGTATGATTATTTCACATGAATGCTACTGTATATACAGCTATGGCCAAAGTATTTGCATCACCCTATAGAATTAACAAATTTGGCTTCATAAAGTCAAATGAAACCTACTGAATAATGTTACGTTGAATTATTGAATTACATACCACTTTGTAGTTTCCTTATTTTTTAAATTTACCATGAAATACTGTACTAATATTATGACTTATGATAGGCTTTTGCAATATAATTTTCTAGCTTCTTTGATAACATATCTAAATTATGTTCATATAGGTTTTTCTTTTTTAAATTATGTCTCAATCCTAAAATTCTAGGTGGTGCAAAACATTTGTCCATAGTTGCACAGCACACTGGATGTATTATACCATTTGAGGAACAGGTAAAGATCATCCTATTTATTATGTATGTAATAGTATCCCATGGAAAATGTAATCCTATAAATTCACTAGTTTGCTATATGGAAAGAAAGCCCCAAGTCATTATCATCATCACAGAAAATGTTGTTGTTTTCCTGGCTTACAATGGCTTTAGACTAGTTTGAATTTGGGATGAATAAAAAAAAAAATCTATAAGCATTACTAATTCTACAGAACAATGATCTAGCTCGATAATTCACAAAATAAATAAATAAAGGACCTTGTAAATGTAAAGTCCCCATGAAGGTTTGTATGTGGTATAGGTGGTGTAGGTGTGTCAGGTGACTTATTGTGGTAGATGTTGAGCCCTGGCATATAAGGTAGACAAAAATGTGTTCAGCTTGGGGTATTCTTTGTGTTTTTTGTGTTTTATTTTTTATACTAAATAACATATTACTCATTAAATAACTTTCTGCAAGTAAAGCATCTTGTAAACATAAATAACAAGTGCAAGGAATTGAAAGCATAGACTATAATCTTGTACTGACATCTAGTGGTAGCATTTCAAATCCTTGTAGAATGTATGTTCTTGAGAAACACTGCACACTATGTGACTTAGTTTGGTTTTCTCTTCTACATAAGCTGTTTTGTGCAATAGATAGTTTAAAGGTGTAATAAATCAAGTGTTTAACAAAGCAATTTCTTATCTCTCACTTGCACAACAACAAGCTTATTATAGTTTTACTTTGTGATTTTGTTTTTCAAACTCTATTTTTCATACTGACTCCCATTTGTCCTGTCACAATGCTATATATGTAACACTGGAAATTAACTCACAGAGCTGTGGCAAGTGAGATACGCTTTTGAGGTGAGTTGTTTTGGTTTGCTGTTACAATTCCACTGATTAATCAAGTGCTTCCTTTTGCAATATGCTGCATTGTTACACATGTATCAATATGCATCCCTAGCTTAATTAAATGGCCCGTGCCTCCTTAAAAACCATCAATATGTATTTTATATTGTGAAAGCATCCGCAGGCACTGTCCTTGGTGATGAAGTCCCAAAGCCTGCTCAACAATTATATACAGAAACACTTGCCAATTAATCTATAACAAAGCAGAAACCACATTATGATTGACACAATAAAGACAGAATAAAGTTACCATAAATCAAATACATTTTACTACAAAATCTAGTACATTTTACTACCTTGTTAATTTTGTAAAAATACACTTTTAAAAAATCTCTATACAATCCCAAAAGTAAACATTGTTTTCACTAAAATATAAGATGGTGGCCACTTTTTCAGTGATAACTTCCTTTAAACTAATCTTACAGAACTGAATTTCTTGAAGCGAAAGTAGATGATGAATACACAAAACAGGAACCCACTAGTTCTTTTTTTATGCTGGGTATTGGTTGTAAAAAAACACAAACTCATGTAGCACTTGCAACCTCCCTGAAATTTTGGAAAAAGTAGCCTACCACCTTTTTGCATTTGATTTCCCAGAAACCCCTGTGAGATAGCAGCACCAATCCTAAACCAATTGTAATTCAAATGAAAAGGTTTAACCCAGGAGTGTCCAATCCTGTATCCAATTGGTGTCCCCCTGGTTTTTGTTCCAACTGTGCCCTAAATTACTTAATTAGAACAATAATTGGTAATAAGTGGTCTGATTAAATAATTTAGGATACAGTTGGAACAAAAACCAGGAGTGACACCGGCCCTCCAGGACCCAGATTGGACGCTCCTGGTTTAGATGATTAAAACAGATCCCACTCCATAGTAATACTTGATTAAGTATGGCAAACCAGGGTGTTTTTGTAATCAAGCAAGATTTACAAATATATGGAATATAAAATATGGGATATATATTCCACCATGCCGTCTGTGCGTCAAACAGACTCTGTCCGTGGTTCTGAAATCTTGATGCTTACAGTGCACAGTAGCTGCAATATTGTTTAAAATCGCTTCCAGCAGTTTGAGTCATATACACTGTATTCTGGTATTTCAATTTTCAATTTGACATGCTTTCATCAGTTAATGCACAGTAAGCTGTTTTTTTTAACTGACTCCCAACCTTTTAGTACCATGTAATATAAAACAATCCTGATAGATCTCAGCAGGGACTCGAAGAAAAGGATCAGAGAAGGTTATGATCAATGCAGTGTGCTCATCTTTTTATATTTTTCTTTTACTCCTTAAAATGCATGCATTTTCATATCGCCTGCCCCTTAAACTGGCATACATAACTGAAATTAAGAAGCGTATACAACACAACTTTATTAGGGAAAGTGTCAAATCCAGGCCATACTGTCTGTATGTCTGTTTCAACATAAAATAGCATTTGCAGAAACATTTCTAAAAACATATGGATATAGTTTTAAAATGTTTTTTGTTTTGTTTGTTATATATTTATATATTGAATAACAGGTTTTACTTTTGTATGTTTATAAAATAGAAAGGTCACAGTGTTGCTGATTGCAAGGGAAACTGGCCTGGAACAAGAGATACAGAGGTAGGCTGAGAACTGTGCATTATATGCAGAGTCACTTACAATAGTACATTGATTTAACATCTCATCCGTAGGATGGAGCACAAGGAGGTTAAGTGACTTGCTCAGGGTCACACAGTGAGTCATTCAATGGCAGAGGTGGGATTTGAATTGGTGACCTTCTGGTTACAAGCCCTGACTTTAACCACTGGACCACACTGCTGCCTAATAGTATAATATCCATCTAAATTGCATTTATTTTTAGCCAATGAATGCAAATTTAAAACGTTTCAGCAGGGGTTAAAAAACACAAAATCACTGGAAGCATACTTTGAAGTGAGATTTATTACAAAGAGAATATATTATATATAAAATACATGGATGAAGGCTATATTTACATCCTGAGCCATTCAGAAAAAAGGCATAATACCACAGTAGTGACATCAAAAAGTGATCATTCTTCTTGAGGAAAATATACTTGAACTTTGATCTATTCGACTCCTCGAGACCATCACTTTCAATTCAAACACAAAATGGCTCGTTTTCAATCACTCGACAACACCCACAATACAGAAATGTTCATTAATGATCAACAAAATGAGAATACATTTAAAAAATGATGTAAAGCTAGTATGTTTGTATCTCAGAGAAACTGGAGAGGAACAGGAAATTAAAACAAGGTAAAGGAAATCATCCAAATAAAGCTGAAGCACTAACGGATAACGACACAGAATGTCTGAAACACTACGTTTTAAAAAACCCAACTGTTCTGCTGAACCTCGTCTTCTTTAATATTAGCATCACAAGGGTATCCATGTGTGGGAGTGTCCCCCTATTTATTATTATTTGTATTTTTGTTTGCTTGCGCGGGTAAAAGCGCCCGGCTCTTTATATGTATATTTAAAAACCCCGTGAGGATGCATGACTGATCAGCTACTGATTATTTAACTAGCTGACAGTCATGCATCCTTACCAAACGCGTGCAGACTGTGGCCGAGGGGTAATAAGATAATTAATAGCTAGTTAACCCCTCAGCCAGAGTATAAGAACCGACAGCTGTCTGTGCTGCGGTGTGGAGTTTTGGAGTAGAGAGCGGAGAGAGAGCAGAGAGACGACATAAAACAATTGCTAAGACGTGCTGGTTTAGCCAGCACGCCACTTACTTGTTTGTCTGTTTATTCGTTTGGCCCTCGTGCCCTTTTGTTTTGTTGTTTTGTTAAATATTTTGTTTTGTTTATTAATAAAATCAACTGAACGCTGTTGCGTTCAGTTTCGCCTGCCCATCCATTGTTGTGGTTTCAGTTACTTCCTGGTCCGTGGACGTCATCAATTCACCACTGCGAGCCAGCCTGTCACATATGGTGTCTTATGGGACAAACAACGCCCAACAGCCGGACCAGGAAAGGAAAAGGACGTTTTTTTGTTTTTCAAAAGTGTTTTTTTTTGTGAAGGGAAAAAAAAAAATGGGAAGAAAAAGGGAGGCGAGAGGAATGGCCAGCCCCACAACAGAGGGACAGTGGAAGCCAGAGGATGGATCCTGAGCTCCGGCCATGGGATCTCGCATGGTGGGTACACAGGAGGACTCCATGGAGGAGTGGTGCACGTACTGCCATCGATATGGGCATGAGGAGGAAAGCTGCCCAGAGGTCGACCGGGACACAGATGAGGAAAGGGATGAGCCGAAGTCCCGTTGTGCCCAGCACCCAGAAGGGGGAGCGAGCATCCAGCGCCAGAAGGGGGCGTGAGCATCCAGCGCCCAGAAGGGGGAGCGAGCATCCAGCGCCAGAAGGGGAGCGAGCATCCAGCGCCAGAGGGGGAGCGCGAGCATCCAGCGCCCAGAGGGGAGCCCGTGCATCCAGCGCCCAGAGGGGGAGCCCGTGCATCCAGCGCCCAGAGGGGGAGCCCGTGCATCCAGCGCCAGAGGGGGAGCCCGTGCATCCAGCGCCCAGAGGGGGAGCCGTGCATCCAGCCCAGAGGGGGAGCCTGTGCATCCAGCGCCCAGAGGGGGGAGCCTGTGCATCCAGCGCCCAGAGGGGGGAGCCTGTGCATCCAGCGCCCAGAGGGGGGGAGCCCGTGCATCCAGCGCCCAGAGGGGGGGAGCCCGTGCATCCAGCGCCCAGGCCTCCAGCAGCAGAGGAAGAATACCTGCTGCTTCTGCCTCCACCACCAGGAGCAGAGCAGCAGGAGCTGCCTCTGCCTCCTCACCTCCACTGCTTCCACCGCCATGGGCAGAGCAGCAGGAGCTGCCTCTGTCTCCACCGCCAGGAGCAGAGCAGCAGGAGCTGCCTCTGTCTCCACCACAGTGGGAGGACTGCTTGCCCCTCCCACCTCCACCAGCAGAGGGTGAATTCCTGCTGGTTCCGCCTCAACCGCCGTGGGAGGATTGCTTGACCCTCCCACCTCCACCAGCAGAGGGTGAATACCTGCTGGTTCTGCCTCAACCGCCGTGGGAGAACAGCTTGCCGCTCCCAGCTCCACCAGCAGAGGGTGAATGCCTGCTGGTTCTGCCTCAACCGCCGTGGGAGGACTGCTTGCCCCTCCCACCTCCACCAGCAGAGGGTGAATGCCTGCTGGTTCCGCCTCAAGCGCCGTGGGAGGACTGCTTACAGCTCCCAGCTCCACCAGCAGAGGGTGAATTCCTGCTGGTTCCGCCTCAACCGCCATGGGAGGACTGCTTGCCCCTCCCACCTCCACCAGCAGAGGGTGAATACCTGCTGGTTCCACATCCACCATCATGGGAAGGACTGCTCCTGCCCTGCCTCGCACCGCCCAAGGATACCTGCCTCGCTTCGCCCAAGGATGCCTGCCTCGCTCGCCCAAGGATGCCTGCCTGCCGCCCAAGAAGGCCTGCTCCGCATCGCCTGGGGCTGCCTGTTGCTCCGCATCGCCTGGGGCTACCTGTTGCTCCGCATCGCCTGGAGAGCCACCAGTTACAGGGTACGAGGGAGAAGTGGAGCTCCCGCTGCCGCCTCCGGCCAGGGCTCCCCTCCCGAGTTCAGCCTCCCGAGGGTCCGCTGCTGCTGCCGCCGCCTCCCGAGGGTCCGCTGCTGCCGTCGCCTCCCGAGGGTCCGCTGCTGCTGTCGCCTCCCGAGGGTCCGCTGCTGCTGCCGTCGCCTGCCAAGGGTCTGCAGCTGCTGCCATCGCCTCCGAGGGTCCTGTTTTGCCTGGGGTCGCTACCAGTCCTGCCATGCGGCAGGAAATACTGTGGCTGGAGCCCCATGAAGGGAGCTGCCGCCACGGAAAAGGGGGGAGGTCAGGAGACCAGCTCCCCAGCCGCACTTCGCGGCAGGAAATACTATGGCTGGAACCCCATGAAGGGGAGCTGCCGGCCACGGAAAAGGGGGAGGTCAGGAGACCAGCTCCCCAGCCGCACTTTCGCGACAGGAAATACTATGGCTGGAACCCCATGAAGGGAGCTGCCGCCACGGAAAAGGGGGAGGTCAGGAGACCAGCTCCCCAGCCGCACTTTCAGCGACAGGAAATACTGTGGCTGGAGCCCCATGAAGGGAGCTGCCGGCCATGAAGAAGGGGCAGGTCTGGAGACCACCCCAAAATTTTTCTGGCCAGAGGGGCCGGCCTGTGCGTGGTCCACTAGGGCGCTACAGTTGTTGGGGTGGGAGGAGGACATCCTGCCGTGGCCGCCCGGAGACACCTTGCTTCCCCTGTTCGGGGCCAGGACTGCTAGCCGGGACTTTAGGGAATAAGGGGAGGTGGCGAAAAGGCCATGTGTGTGCGCACAAGGGGGCATGTGTGGAGTGTCCGCCCTATTTATTATTATTTGTATTTTTGTTTTGCGGCGGGTAAAAGCGCCGTCTTTATATGTATATTTAAAAGCCCGTGAGGATGCATGACTGATCAGCTACTGATTATTTAACTAGCTGACAGTCATGCATCCTTACCAAACGCGTGCAGACTGTGGCCGAGGGGTAATAAGATAATTAATAGCTAGTTAACCCCTCAGCCAGAGTATAAGAACCGACAGCTGTCTGTGCTGCGGTGTGGAGTTTTGGAGTAGAGAGCGGAGAGAGAGCGGAGAGACGACATAAAACAATTGCTAAAACGTGCTGGTTTAGCCAGCACGCCACTTACTTGTTTGTCTGTTTATTCGTTTGGCCCTCGTGCCCTTTTGTTTTGTTGTTTTGTTAAATATTTTGTTTTGTTTATTAATAAAATCAACTGAACGCTATGCGTTCAGTTTCGCCCGCCCATCCATTGTTGTGGTTTCAGTTACTTCCTGGTCCGTGACGTCATCAATTCACCACTGCGAGCCAGCCTGTCACACCATGTAATAAAATAATAGATGGGCCTCTTCAGTGAGTTACAGGAAAACAATTCCATCTCGGGTTTCTGTGACAGTTTATAAACTCGACCGTCGGTCTCGTAATTTATGATGTCACAGAAACCCGAGTTGTAATTATTTTCTTTTAACTCTCTGAAGCCCATCTCTATATATATATATATATTTATATACATACTATATCTATATATATATATATATATATATATATATATATATATATATATATATATATATAATGTCTACAGTATTTTGGTGGATAAAATAAAATTGTGATGCAAGAAACTATTCAAGACTGTTGATGGGTTTTTTTTTAACAACAACCAACCATACTTAGATGCATAAAACAGTTTATTTCATTCATCCAAACAGAGTTTTTTTTGTTCATGTATCCCAGTTAGATATTTATAAATTGACACAATCACACCGTTCACAAAACATTACCTTAAAAATGTGTTTTTTTTTTAGCTTGACTTACTCTGAGTGAGTATTGTGAAACAGGGAAAAGCAACACTCTCTAACTCAATAAAGGGTTACTGAATACCAAACCTTACTATTGAAAATCACTCAAACACAACAAACAAATTGAATACAAAGGCAGTCAATTATAACTCAGTTATTCCATCCCTTTGTGATGTTAAAATCCATATGCCTGTAAATCTGACATGCGTCTTTGTTTTACTCGAATATAGGATGTTTTTTTTGTTTAATTGCTTTGTCCTTGGTTTACCTTGTCAGCAAAAGCGAACTGAACTGAATGGCAATTATTAGGTGCCAAAAACAGAGAAGTAAACTGTTTTTAAGTGATGGTAATGAATGATTGAGATTAACCAAACTATATTTAATGCAGGCTGCACTCTGTATAAACAGTATTTACTGCCCAGACTGACAGATTCAGTGGAATCGATTTTCTGCGGCATCTATACAGATATATTAAGAGATACAAATGGCAATATCATAGATGAAGAGAACAAAATAGCAAATATATTAAATGATTACTTTTCACAAGTTTTTACAAAGGAGGATACGGACAACATGCCCCACATGTCGACCTGTTCCTATCCAGTTTTAACTAACTTTAGCATAACAGAGGCAAAAGTGTTAAAGAAACTAGGAGCTCTTAAAATAAAGAAATCCCCTTGGCCAGATGAGATCCTCCCAGTAGTACTCAAAGAAATTAAAGAAGTTATTTACAAACCTCTAACCAAGATCATGCAACAGTCTCTTGAGGCAGGGGTTGTACCGACAGATTGCAAGATTGCAAATGTAATACAGATCCACAAAAAGGGAGACAAAACCGAACCAGGAAACTACAGACCAATAAGCCTGACTTCTATTATATGTAAACTTAATAAGATCCAAAATGGAAAATTACCTATATGGTAACAGCATCCTGGGAGACAGTCAGCATGGTTTTAGGAAAGGGAGATCGTGTCTAACTAACCTGCTTGATTTTTTTGAGGATGCAATATTGACAATGGATAATTGCAAAGCATATGACATGATTTATTTAGATTTCCAGAAAGCTTTTGACAAAGTCCCGCATAAAAGATTAATTCTCAAACTGAATGCAGTAGGGATTCAAGGAAATGCATGCACATGTATTAGGGAGTGGTTAACATGTAGAAAACAGAAAGTAATGATTAGAGGAGAAACCTCAAAATGGAGCGAGGTAACCAGTGGTGTACCACAGGGATCAGTATTAGGTCTTCTGCTCTTCCTAATCTACATTAATGACTTAGATTCTGGTATAGTAAGCAAACTTGTTAAATTTGCAGACAACACAAAAATAGGAGAAGTGGCAAACACTGTTGCAGCAGCAAAGGTCATTCAAAATTATCTAGACAGCATTCAGAACTGGGCAGACACATGGCAAATGACATTTAATAGAGAAAAGTGTAAAGTACTGCACGCAGGTAATAAAAATGTGTATTATAAATACCATATGGGAGATACTGAAATAGAAGAAGGAACCTATGAAAAAGATCTTGGAGTTTATGTTGACTTCATCTAGACAATGTGGGGACGCCATAAAAAAAGGCCAACAGAATGCTCTGATATATAGTGAAAAGCGTTTAATTTAAATCAAGGGAAGTAATGTTAAAACTTTACAATGCATTAGTAAGACCTCATCTAGAATACTGTGTTCAGTTCTAGTCACCTTGCTACAAAAAGGATATTGCTGCTCTAGAAAGATTGCAAAGAAGAGCGACCAGAATTATCCCAGGTTTAAAAGGCATGTATGCAGACAGGCTCAAAAAATTGAATTTATTCAATCTTGAACAAAGAAGACTATGCGGCAATCTGATTCATGTATTCAAAAGTCTAAAAGGTATTGACAATGTCAACCCAGGGGACTTTTTCGACCTGAAAAAAGAAACAAGGATCAGGGGTCACAAATGGAGATTAGATAAAGGGGCCAACTCCCCAGTAATGTTGTTGAAGCTGACACCCTGGGATCCTTCAAGAAGCTGCTTGATGAGATTCTGAGATCAATAAGCTACTAACGACCAAACCAGCAAGATGGGCTGAATGACCTCCTCTCCTTTGTAAACTTTCTTATGTTCTTATGTTCTTATGTTCTTATGAATTTGTCGCAAGTGACGCTGAATCAGCTAGGCTGGTCAGTAAAACATTGACTCATTTTGCATGGAGGATCTTAGTAGCTAAGGCTCATGGTTCATCAATTGATTCAGATTCAGTTGTATTGTGTCTGCCAACTGATGATGTAAGGCAGAACAATAATTGGATACCAGAAAATATGAATAACAGTGAGTTTTGGCCTCCCTCTGTATTCTGGATGGATGGCGTACCTTGCAAAGTGACTTTGTGCGAACAGAAGGAAATGTATAGCCATAATGTGTACAGATCCGGAACTATTGTACAGGGTGCAGAATTAACCCTGACACATAAATTAAAACATAATCCTCTCGTTAGGTGTGCATGTAATATGTGCCAAAGCAAGTCATCAGTGACTGGGCCTAAACTTTGTCCGGCCTGCAGTCATTTGGCTAAACACTGTAGAATTCTGTTTGAATGCAATGATTCTACAGGAATTTCTTTCTCTCATTTAAATGTAGACCCAAAAGATATTAAGAGGTTTGAATGCATGAATTGTGAAGGAGGTCACCTAGTGAAATGGGCACATCTAGGTAAATTAGAATGTGCAGAAGGTGTCCCAGCTAAACGTGTCCAAGTATCTTGTAGGTACGAAGTGAGGAAGATGGCGTCTCACACCTGTGATGCTAAACTCTGGATAAAGGGGCCAGTGATTGTCTTCGCGGAGCCGACCAGAGCTGAACCCGGCACAGAAGTTGAATCCTGCTGGGAATTTGTGGATATGCTGGACATGTACTAGGCAATTTCAAATATGGAATGTACTTTGATATAAAAATAAAGTGTTAGGGGTTTTTTTTGAAGGAAGGATAAAGAGAGAGTATCCTTGTACCACCAGTAGATGGCTCTCTTGCTCCATGAAATAGGTCAGTCTACATATGTTTCTAATCAAACACTTAGCAATTGGAGAAATTCTAAAATATATAAATATTGCACGATTTACCGCCTTGTATATCTTATCTTGACAAAGCATGACGCTTGATAAAAAGCACCATTCCGGCTAAAAAGTGAACTTAATCACACCTACAAATTTATGTTTCTAAAGACAAGATAAGAAAGAGATTCTTTACAACCTATGAATTAATCTAACAGCCAAGGTCGTAGGGTAAAAACCTGTTTTTGGTTAATGGATTTTTGTATGAACAAAGGACAGGGTCAAGCCTAGTTCAGTCATTATAAAATATATAAAAGTTGAATGCATTTATACTGGCCTGTATTTGGATTTAAATCTTAAGAGGATTCACTAAAGAAATAACATTGATATTACAAATTCTAGGAGCAACTGTTAAACTGAAGTAAATTAATTAAAAGTTTATTTTGAAATGCCACATTTAGAATTAAAAAGGTTTAGTGATAATTTACACTGTCTATAGTTCATATTAGTAAAAAACTAGAAATTAGACATGAAGGTATTATAAATTAATAAAATAAATGATCACCTCCTTTTTTAGACAGCATGATATTTGAAACTAAAAATAATTATTTGATTTCATAAGATTAATAATATGTTTTAAGTATTTGCTATAATAAGAAAACCTATTATTTAAAACTGACAAGTATTATTGCTTGTTCATAACTTTACTGTATTGATAAGAAGATTAAAACCTGGAGCAGCATTCGATTTAATTAAATAGGAAAGTAGTACAGTTTCTTTCTTCTTTTATTGAACAATAAGACTTCTAGACATTATGATATCCACTGAATTATAGGATATAAAAGGTGTTGTGTTATGTTTTGTGTTAAGTTTGTAATAATATACTATAATGTACTTTGTTATTAATCCACTATACTGTTGTCTAATGATGGTAGATGAAGTCATTATAATGGGGTTCTGTGAAACTGCTGCATTACAAGGGAGCCTCTCTCCTTATCGGATGGCTTGTAAAAAGGAGGAGAGGGTCTTCTTGCATTCCACGCCAGTAAAAGTTGCAAATCTTACAGATTTGGAACTTAAGGTTTATGGAGTTAGTGGCCTAGCACAGCCAAGAATATATCTTGAAATAATATGCAAAAATTATGGCTCAACAGACATTGATGGGTCATAGATCTAAAAAGTGTTTGCACAGACTCTGGCTTTGGAGAAAGCAAGAGACTGGAAATTATTGACAATAGCATATACTCAAGAGTCAATTACAGATCAGAGCCTGGTTAGTGTATCTTTTAAGTGATAAAAGAAAAGTTGTAATGAAAACTATTATCACTCAAACTTAGTGAAACTAATTGACTTGAATGTTGTATGAGACAATCTTTTGTCAAATACTCTGTTAGACAATGGTATATGGAATTAAAACTGACTCATTAACAAAATGATGAAACGACATGAGGTTAAAAGAAACACATACCTTTAATTTAGCAAAATATAATCAATTAGAAGATGATGTCACATATTAAGAACATCTCTTATATTTAACACATGTAAAAATAGTGTTTTGCAATCACATATAAACAGTAGTGTTTTTATATTATATAGTAAACCAAGATCCTGGGAACCTTGGTTCACTTAACTTTTTAGATAAAGGAGGGGCTCGGAGGAAAGCAAAGAGTGAGATCATAAAGTTTGGAGTTAGACAAATATGAAGTCTTGAATTTATTGAGTTCATGACACTTATTAATTCTGAAAAGTTAGTCTGGATCTTTTGAAACTATTATTTGTAAAAGGGATAGGAGCTGTCTCAACAGATTAATGACTGGATTTAATTGAGGTGTCCCATGTATTCCAATGAGACGAAAAACCTATATAACTCCTAAGTAATTACAATGGAGTACCACACTCATCCGAGACAGGGTAAGGTGGTCCATCTTCTGCAAACCAAAATACAGTGGAGCTGATTAAACTCAGTTTAATTTGCCTGGTGGAGACAGTCATATCCTTTTAGGGTAAGCATTAATCAATTATTATTTTACCTCACATGTATTGCTATAAGGGACTTACACTATGTTTTAGAGTTAAGAGAGTATTTTGTTGAATGTGCTGAAATAGACCATTGGGTACTTTAGGTGACATGTTCTTGGCCAGCTTGTCGGCCTTGATTAACATGTATATACATGTATTAAAGTGTTAACGGTGATATCTGTTAAGACGCTGGACTGCCCAGTGTGTCTGTCAGCTGGGGATACGACGTAGCCTGTAGCTGCGCTATCCAATATTTAACCTTTAATAAACCGAAAGAGTACTGATCATACTCTGATTCGTAAAAACTTTAAATACATGAGTCTGTCAATTTCTTGAGTACTATATTAGTCATCTGAATATACTGCGGGTCCAGAGCACGAACTATATCCCACTAGGAGTAATAACATCTCTGTCCTCCTAACGTCTCCCCTGAGACAAGAGTGTGTGCTGAGCAATTCAAAAGAGTACGTAAAGAAATCTGAACACGCAGAATTTGTGACAAATTGTAACTAAAAAGAATAATGCAATGTCGCCCTCTGCAGCTATGTTTAGGTATTACTTTATTCTTGTACTCTTCAGGTACAAGAGGCTTGTGTCCCACAAATAAAATGATGCTCACTTTATTATTTTTGCAATGAGGTACATTAAACATGGTTTAAAATGTACTGACAGGTTGTATCTGGTCATCGAATTTGTCAGTTTCCTTGCTATGGTTGAGTCACTCTCAAAAGTATTTTTAGAAGAACCCGTTTCAAAAACAGCTCAATTCCTTGTGTACCTTAAGGGGTTAAAGGAAGACTTGACCTTATCTATGAATTGAATTGCTATGAGTGTATGCAACTTTCAAAGTAAATACATTCATTTATATTTTCCTAGATTTCAGGTTGCTTTGTGTCAATAAAGCAATGTATCTTTAGTGCCCACAGGAGCCCACTTTATCCAAGCCAGGTCTAGTTTATAAGGTACATCCCTTTTGTAGTTCAGTTAGCTAATAGCTAGCAAAAACTAGATCTTATCTAATTCATTGTGAAATAAACACAAATGGTATATAGAAATGAGATAGTCATAAAGTGTTAGTGTGTCTGTTTTTGCATTTGACAATGTTTATATGCTTTATAAATGAGCACAATTGTTTTAAATAAGGAAATGCTTTTTGCAATGTTTAAAAGTATCAGAACACTTTTATTATTAAAGATAAGGTTCTCAAAGAATATATCCCTGCATGTCATGTCATCCAATGCAATTCTCACTCCTGAAGCAAAGGTCTGGTATCTGTGTACTCCAAAAGGCAAAGATGCCATCTTATTCTTCTTCACAGATGCAAGGCAGCTAGCAGAAACAACACTGTTAATCTGGCTTATACTTGAACTATTTGCAAAAGGTCATTGTGGAGACCAAAAGTGAAAGCAAAAGCATAGAGAATATGTTGTGGAGTAAAAAAAAAACCAATAACACCACAAAAATGATTCATTATAAAAAGAACAAAAATACCATATATTACAATGTGTCTTTTAGTATCACCTGTGTTTTTGTTTCTAAAGTATATTTTCAAACAATAAAACAAATAAACACTAAAACAAGTTTAAAATGTGTTGAATATTGTGGAAGGGTGGGGAATTCACTGACAATAGACACAGAAAGTTGGAGTTCTTAACACCACTTGGATGCCCGATTTATTATTTACCACAAGGTGGCACTGTGGTACTGCTTCTACCAGCAATGGTATTAGCAGGTTATTTGTTCACGTTTGATGCACATGCAAGTGCCAGAAATAATAATCCAAAACAGAAGGTACAAAGGAAAAAGAGAAAACAAAACACTTTTAACAAACTACCCAAGTTTTTCCCGGCTACTAAAAAAAAATCCCTTTTCTTTCTTTTTATTTTGTTTTGTTCTCGTTCCTCTCCGGCTGTGCTCGGTCCGGCAGCAGAGCTTCCGCTGGCTCGTTTTCGTCTCAGAGGGGCAGGCCGAGGGAACAACAGGTCATTATTTTATAGGCCCAGCAATCCCCCAAGGCCCGCCTCTCAGCCACTCAGAGAGAGGGAAAGCCAACACACCCTCTTCCCCACCTCTCCGTGTCACTGCCATGACTGACAGGCGGATCTTACGAGGCTGCAGCCCTCTTCCTGCAGCACCACCACGCATGTGCCAGACAGCACAGATCTCCCCTGTTACACATATGCATCATGTTTAATTCTTGAATAAACATGAGTAGAATAAACATATTTGATTTATTCTACAGTATGTCATCATAAACATGGGCTTTGTCTTTCAAACAGAATATTTAGACTAAATAGACAAAAGTAAGAGAAAAAAGTAATTTATTTGAACTAACATGCGTATATCCACAAATCAGAGGAAGTATCATATGGTGGTTATTTTTAGTAAACAGACTTAAAACATAGGTATGGGGCAGATTTATCAAGATCTTTACACCAACATGCAATATGCACTTTTTTGTTTTAATTACAGTAAGTCAAACTTTTAATATTGCAAAACTAGTAACAATGCAGTGCAAATTGCATTTTGGCTAAAGACAAAAAGCTGTCACAGAGTGTTATTCTATATGCCTTCTTTTGAAAGTCCTTTGCTGGCGCTGTGGAAGCCCCTCTCCCTAATTGATGGACAGAATTAAGTACTTCACCGGCTGCACTGTTCCAGTTTTGTCATTGTAGCTGACCATGTGTTTCTGAGCCATCTGTTTTAAAAATACAGCAATAGTGACAGTGGCGTAGGAAGGGAAAGATGGGCCCCTGGTGCAAGGCCTTATTGTGGGCCCCGACCTTTATGTAATACTTTTATAAACATAAACCATGTCAAGTCAAGTGTTCAATATTTAGCATGTAAGAAACAGTATATGACTACATGTTAAAGAAGCTTTTCTACTCACCTGCTTGAATTGCATTTTGCATGCATCTTTATTTCCAATGCCACACTCTTTTTAATCACAAGCTAACAAGTTTAATCAGCAGTCCCTCCAGGAAATGTTCTCGCACAGAAAACCGTTTTTGTTTCCAATCAGAAATACAGGCTTTTTTTCTTCTTTTTTTTCTTTCGTTTATTTTGGCACCCAGCAGCACCAGTTAACAGCTTCCACCTAAACTACAGGATGAATCGTGCAAAGGACTGGTGAACCCTGCACCCCAAAACCTTCCATGAAGACAGAACGAAACTGTTTTGCAGTACTGAGAGACCACTAGGCTAAGAGAAAGAGAAGTCAACAAAACATAAAACAGTGCCTCATACCAGCGTCCATGCAAAGACAGTTACGAGAGGGGAGAAAAATGTTAGGAAGCTAATTTTAATTCAACCATATTTTAAAAAAAAATATCATAATTAAGAGCATAGCAGTACCTGATGAAACGACAGAGAATAAAAATGTAATTACTGGCACTGATAATTACAATGATATGAAAATGTAACACCTGCAAATATAATGGTTTTTTCAAAACTTTCGGACCCCTCTATGGCCCTCTCAGTGCTTGGGCCCCTGTGCAGTTGCCCCAGCTGCAGCAATTAATCCTACGCCACTGAATAGTGAGGCTTTTGAGTTTAAATTCACAACCACTGTACTACTTTAATAATAAAACAAACAACAACAACAAAAAAAAACGTTGTGCTCCAATTCTGAAGACACATTTACACATATGAATAAAAGAAATTGCAATCATCACAAATAGTATGATTATACTGTATACTGTTTTGTACAGTAAGCATCTCTCTTTAATCTATGGCCATGCATACTGTACTGTCAATTGAGCTTATTGAATCCAGCAGGAAATCTGGGTCTCAACTTTCAAACAATGCCCCTTTTGTAGCACCCAGCAGCAAGAGGAGGCTGTGTGGTCCAGTGATTAAAGAAAAGGACTTGTAACCAGGAGGTCCCCGGTTCAAATCCCACCTCAGCCACTGACTCATTGTGTGACCCTGAGCAAGTCACTTAACCTCCTTGTGCTCCGTCTTTCGGGTGAGATGCACTTGTAAGTGACTTCGAATTGGATAAAGGCGTCTGCTAAATAAACTAATAATAATAAAAGAGCATATAGCTGCAGAACAAGGGCTCCCACAGGGTGGCTCACGCAGGGTAGTGCTGCGTGCGCAACTCATAATTTACGTAATGCTTCATTGACCCTCAACACCCCTACCACGTGACCATAATACCCCATGAGGTTTAGGGTTAGGTTATTGTTATGAAATAAACTTTGTTTTAGTACCTAAATTTATCACCCTTATCATGTGATCAGGCTGTAGCATATAATGATGACATCTATTACGAGTTGCGCACGCAGCACTACCCTGTGGAAGCTACGCTGTGGAAGCCTTCGTTCTGCAGCAATACCCTTATTTTCGATCGGGGTGGGATCAGTCAGGCAGAATACCAGAAGGAAATAAACTAAGACCACAAAAATATGCAAAGCAACGAACATTGTTTTATTAAATACAGGTGGTTAACTATATTTAACAAATAGACAAGTCTAGAATACACAGTCACAGCATGGGACTATAATTAAATAACAAAGTGCAGTGCTGCTCAATACAACAATTAAACCACTGTGGTAAAGTTGGTTTGACATTTGACATTTTTGGGATATGCCTGCCGCAGGTCAGGTATTCACTGAACATTTTATACCAAAGCCATTGCGAGGGAGTGTGAGCGGACAGCAGACGAGGAACATCTCGCTACCGCCAAACTAATGTTTGTGGTGCGAGTGTGCAACCTCAAGGACCCTTGTGCCTAATGAAGGCATAGAGGGATCTACCACATGAAGTTGGTAGAACCTGGTGAATGTACACGGAGTAGCCCAGCTAGCCCAGCTGGGTGCCAGAGGGTGCCTCTCACCTGACTGAGGAGATCCATACACAGCAGAATCTCCCAGGGCTGGCCTCGCAGCAGCTGGCAAAGGTTCGAAAACCAGATTCTCCTGTGTCATCTGGGGGCCACCGGGAGAACTGACCTTCTCTAGGAAGGCAGGTAGCAGCGGGGGGCTAAGGTGAGGCCGAATGGCAGCATGGAAAACTCGAAGACGTTTCCCTGAAAGGCGAAGTGGAGATATTTCCAGTCATCCGGCCAGACAAACTGGAGGATATGGCGATGTGTGACGATCTGGAACCTCCTCTCCTTCAAGAACCCATTGAGATGTCTAGGATGTGGTGAAGGCCGCCGTCCTTTTTTGAACGTGTCTCCTTGAGAGGTGTGTTCTTTGAGACAGATGGCTTGTTTGAGAAGTAGTGTTTCTACTTTTTTCCTGAGATAGGCGCGTCCAATAGGGTGGACTTGTCCGCATCTGGGACCCTCGCCTCAGACAGCCACAGCTGTCTGCGTTCTACCACCAAGCCTGCCAGGCTTCTGCCCAGGGCTTGCCCCTGGAAGCCGGAGATCTGTAATAGCGTACCCAAAACCAGGTGTAGCTCTGAAGCTAGCGGTTCGGGAAGGGATACAGATCGCAGCATGCCATACAAGGCAACCTCAGAGCTGGGGCCTACCTTCTCAGTCATCTCCTAGACCTCTGGCTCTGGACATCCTATCGAGTCCCCATGCCAGGACGCCTTGATGGAGATTGCATCGTGTTCCTCCATGCTCATGGCCTCGTCTCGCTCTGAGACAACTGGGGTGACCGCCAGTGAAAACAGGGTCAGTTCCGGGTCAAGTGCCTGAGGCAGAGCTGGGGCAGGTGCCAGAGGCGGAGCTGGGGCAGGAGCAGGGTCAATAGCCTGCTGCCTGACCAGGTACTCCAGGACCTGAGCCATCTGACTCTTCAGGTCTGCAATATCCTTGGCCTGCCTCGAATGTTTCTTCTGCTTGCTGCTCCTTGGAGGGGAGCTCAAGTGTCTGGGAGCTCGAGGGGCTGGAGTATCCCCTGCGCAGGGCTCGAAGGCAGGTGGAGGAGGGGGGAGAACAGGGCCCCTGAGGCTGCAGACAGTTCGTCTGAGCTGACCATAGAAGTCTCAAGAGTGAACCGTGCCAGTCTCTTGCGAAGGGTTTTGTCCCTGGTATTGGCGCAAATGTGGCAGAACATCCTATCTTCTAAGGCAGAAGAGGTGTGCTGCCTGCCCAAGCACCGGACACACAATGTGTGTTTGTCCTGTGGGGGAAGGTTCACCTTGCAGGACATGCAAGGGTGAAATCCCGGCATTATGTCTCTCAGGTCCCGAGGCACCAAGGCTCTAGGGTACAGAGGCACCAAGGCTCTAGGGTACAGAGGCACCAAGGCTCTAGGGTACTGAAGTCCTGGAGGCACCGAGGATGCCGAAGCACCGAGACACCGTTGAGGCTCTAGGGCACCGAGGGTGCTGAAGCACCGAGGCACCAAGGGTCTGAGGCACTGAGGACCTCAGGGTACCTAGGGCGTCGAGGCCGAGACACTGGAGCGCCGAAGCACCGAGCACCAAGTATCGAGGGCTTCAAGCACCAAGGGTACTGAGCTGTGTGTCTAGTCTGGGCTGCTTGCAGTCACACAACCAGGAACAGCGCGTAGCTTGCAATGGTGTGGAGCGTAGAGTACAGACAGTTGCAGCCTGGTCTGCATGCAGTCATACAACCGGTGCAGCGCAAAGCTTACAGACGATTGGAACAATCCTTAGATGCTGTCTGGAACACGTGCGGTACACAACCGGTGCAGCGTGTAGCTTGCAGCGGGGTGGTACAGCCTACAGATGTGGAGAGAAAAAGACAGAAAGAGCGAGCAAGAACAAAGGAGAGAGACTTTTTCTTTTGACCTACGCACTGCTTTTTTGAGTGAGTGGTTCAAATGACCATGGAGTTTTTAAACTGCAAGGCAGTATGCACATGCACAGACACTCAACAGCAAGCTGGAGGGTAAGGGTGTTTTTTTTTTTTTTTTTTTTTGCTGCAAGCAGAAAAACAATAGTAATAGACAACCTCTAGGGGCAGACTAGGCCGTGCACAGCGAGTGTGCGAGCGGAGGTCGCCCAGAGTACTCAACTCAACAGCGGGCACAGCAGAAGCCATGTCCCGCTAGAGGATACGTCTCTGTCGCTGATATTTTTCGAAGTTGCCAAGGCAGAGATAAAATAGTAAAACCAGGCAGCAAGCTGCAAGGTTATTTTTTTTTTTAAAACGGTGCGCAATTGTCTTTTATTGTTGTTTTGATAAAATCAAACAAAGAAACACTCTCCTTCTAATGCATAAGTATTATTAGGTACATGCTGCTATTATATTTTCATGCCAATGTAAAGGAAGGTAAGTAAGAAAACAACGCCAATGCAATGTAAAGGAAGAAAGCAACGCCAATGTAACAGAAGGTAAGTAAGCAGGGCTTAGCTGAGTGGTGGACGGAATCACTGTTGAGTCCTCTTGAAGTGTCGAAGCGCAGATGGATCTGATTAGTTTACAGTAAAGCTATGTCGGTGCTTATCTTGGCAAGAGCTGAGTCCAATATCAGCATGAAGTTTTAACACCTACTCTCATTAATGGAACCGTCCCCTATATAAATGCCCAAACTATGCAACAAACCTATACTCAGTGCAGGTGCTTTAATTGTGATTTATAATTCTACAAAAGGGTATATAATTATGAATCAGCCACTCGTGTCACAGATTTACAGTGGTTGTGAAACAATTCACAATCGGTCTTCTTCTTTAGATAAACAGTGGTTTGAAAACTGTGGCTGCTGTGGTTGAGGATAGCTGTCCTATTTCGTTCATGCTTCGTTCGTATATGCGTCTGTAGGCTAGTGCATCGCTTTTCATAAATTATTGGTACGATTCACAGATACACAAAAGGCTGTGAAACAATTCACAATTGGTCTTCTTTAAATTAAAGGTGATTTGGAAAGCCTAGGTGATACGGTTGCCGATTTATTAACCTCGTTTGCTCTAGGCGCATATATGAAATATTGCATTGGTTTCACAAATTGTTTATAGAATTCACAGTCGAAGCAAAGGTCGTGTATATATTCATAACTGTCCAGCTCTACATTAAAGTTGGTTTGGAAAGCATATGTTATGCAGTTTCGAATATCAAATGAATATCGAACGTCAAACCAGCTGTACCACGGTTAGTTACTGCGGCTGATACCAACTAGGAGGAAAATGAAACTGAATATCTGACAACTGGATGTGATCGACCGAAGTTACAGAAATTGACTGGTATGTACTACAAACAAAATAGAAGAACAGCGTCTTGTTTAAAATATAAACTGATTTGTAGTGCAAATTAATATAAACTGGAAGATATGAAAAGACACCTTGGTGTCTTCAGTATCTTCCATGACAGCAGGTATTTTGAAAGGTGTTTTGTTTGATTTTGCGTGGTGCAGTGATACGTGGTTAAGCACAGGTGCAGTGATTTGCCTTCGTTTCCAAGTAGTTCCTAATCGTGTCATTTTACTGGATATTGTAACGGCTTAGAATACTGAAGGACCAATCAGCATGCAGCAGTCTAACACTCCGTTTTATAAATTGTAATGTATATTTTCTTTCTGTAACAATACATGTTGGTAAGCAAAGGGCCGTCTGTCTTGTTAAAAGTATTCCTTGTAGCTTTGTTGTATGCTGGAACACCTGAAGCTCGTAGCACAAAAAAAAGTTATTGTTTTATAAGTTGTAACATTATCCAGTGTTTGCAAATTATTCTCCGTCGGTAGACCGCACGTAGCATGGATATAACACCCACTAAAATTACATATGCATAGGATAAAAAGAAAGCGTTAACCATTTATTTTCTGGCACAATATAAGCATGCAGCGGTTGCACGCATCAACACTAAACACGTATTGTGACAGGTTATCTCCTGTATAGCAGCTGACGACCCCAGCGGCACAAACTCTAGATACTTCTGCCCATTCCACTTCTTACTGAGGCAGGTGGAAATACTGCGCTGGAGTGCAGTGTACAGAAAGGGAGCAGGACACGTGAAACCAAATAGCGCAGAATCCAGTGGGATCAAATGAAAGCTGTTAAATAATTTAAGTGTTCTCTGTCCGCAAAATAATAAAAAAAACAACAACAACAGGATCTGATCGTGGTACAGAATGGGAGTGGACAGGCTTTTGGTGACAAAAGCTGCTCTCAAATGATCCATGTTAACGGTACAGTCGCTGTGAAACCGCGAGGCCACACTTTATTGCAACTCGTCTTTGTGCACATCTCCAGCTCACCATGGCTCTGACTGTCCACCTCAAATCGGTAACAGATCTCAGTGGCAAGGGGGACAAGATCGGCAAAGTAGTATTCAGAGGTAAATATGTTTCATTTTTATATTTATTTATTTATTTATTTATTTTGTTTGTTTTAACTGTCAAGTAGGCAACAACAAAAAAAACATTGTCTCTTGATGAGGTGTAATTTACTGTTTTATGCACAGGACATTTTGAACAGGTGCTAAGATTATAGCGATACAGTGGTTACAAATCCTAGGCTGGTGATCTATATGCCCTTTGGGCAGTATAGTGCGGTCTATCCAAGCCTGCCAAGGACCTTCTTAAAGCACACATTCAGTGTATGGGGAGATTAATTGACTGTATATATATTTCACATTTGTACAAGTATCTTGAGGTTCGCTTATTCCATTGTGATTAAACTTGCTAAGGGCATTCTGTACATTAGGTGCATCCATCTCACTGTCAAGTTATTTACATATACCAACAGCAGAGCAGCAGTTATTCAGCTGTGATGAAAATTGGTCCAGAGTTCTGGACATCTTTTAACAAAAGCTATTAGAGAATCAGAATGGTGTGGTATATAGAGGCATCTGTCCGGCTGTCTATATGTCTAACTAACTTTACATGTGAATACATTGGATGTAGGTCATGATGTATTTTGTTGTAAATCTAAAGAGAATCTGTTAGCACTTGCTGACAGCTCCAATGTATTATATGCTTCTTGCTGCAACTGAAATCTGGATACTACTGTATCAGTGCAGTAGTGGTACAGGTCTGTTAGCTCTGTGATCTTAAGATAAGAGAATGAGTCAGGTCCAGAGTAGCAGCCAGGTAGAAGATAGTTATTGCTGACAGGAATGCTAAAACTCTATGGCTTCACAAATACAAGACAGCAATTCACAGTTCATTACACCATCCAAGCCTCTAAATTATATGACACTGAAGTCCTGTGATACATTAAACTATGTTTAGTAGGTGCAATTTATAATTGACGAATGTTGATAAGTTATATAAGCTTCTATTTATTTTGTAAAATATTGAATAAGATTATTTTTGATCACAAAATGTTTATTTGTTACTTTACTTCTCCAAAGGACTCTTGACATTAGTTGAGTGAGTAGTAACTGAGATAAAGCTCAACTGGCATCTCTCCATGTTCTGCTGATGGAGTATGGCTTGTTTAGCAGTATACCACTATGGCCAACCCAGGAGCATGGAGTGACTGCAGGTTTGTGGCATAAAACATTGGTTTCTGTCTTGCTCTGCCCTCCATTATAAACACCAACACTGCACTTAGGTTGTAACATTGTTGTAGAAACATTAACTTTGAACTGCTACTACAAGAAGCTACAGTAAAAACTATCCTTAATTTATACCTGTCATTCAAAATAGTATCCCACTTTACCATACAAAAATACAATTAATTCCTACTGATATTACGCGTCATCTCCTGAAAAGGGCAAAAAACCAGAGGAAAAAAAAACTATAATATTTGATCCTAAAAACTCAGGAAAGTTCCCTCTTGACACTTCTGATGTGGGGATTCTTTCTTGGCTAGCTAAAGTGCTGAGCTAGATTGTCCCCCCCCCCCCCAATACTAATAGCAAGTTAAACAAGACAAAAGTTAACTTGCCCCTGTAGTTATCACACAGAGAATAACATTAAAACAGTGGTTCTGAAGTTTCTATATAAATATTAACCTGAAGAGCCAGCTGCCCAACGTTTCAATATGTTGTACATATCTATTTTAATAAAGTACAAATACCAACAACTGTAGTTTAGGCATATTTATTGTGGTCTACAGTATATGCAAGGTATTGTATTGATTGTACTGTGAGTGTTAACTGATGTACATTTGTGTGGGTGTAAATTGACACCTCAAATTATTGGTGCATTTGATATATTTCCCTGTAATTTCACCTGTAAGTGCTGCAGTATTTCAGGGTTCTCTAATGGGTGTGTAATGCTAAATTGTATTGCTTAATAGGAGTCTTCAGGTCTTCACTATTACTATAATTAGGTTTCAGCTGTAATAAACTCATAATAGGCTCCAATCATTGGGTGAAGCCCAGTGAATCAGAACAGAGAGAAACCCATTAAACGGTCTGTATACAGTTGCCTCTCTGTTTCTTGGAGACAGAACAGGATATTCCCCACTACTTCATCATCAGCAATCCTCCCCCGCTGTTGTTTTCTTCTGATACTCTGGAACAGTGTAATATTCAGTCCACTGTGCAGAATATTTTATAAGGACCTAAACCAGTAAAGCAGCTCTGGTGTTGTGAACTGAAACAGGGTGTAAAGTCATGATGGAGGCATCGGCCTGTATGTATTTCACATTTATATTGAGAACCCATGCAGTTGTGTTTACCAGAATCTAAGAAATGGTGGCCTACTTATGCATCCTACCTATGAGTTTTGCCATTTGTTTGGTTGGTTGGGCTATTGAAGGCTCATTTTGTTACACAAAGTTACAGTACTACTATCTGTTCTTCAGCTTGTTCAGAATACTGCCTCTAGAATTCTGACTAAAACCAGGAAAAGTGAACATAATACCCCTGTTTTGGCCTCTTTACATTGGCTCTCTGTGCAGTATAGAATTGATTTTAATTAAGATTTTCCTGTTAAAGTACAAGGCCCTGAATGGATTAGCACCCAGTATTTTGCAGGAGTTACTGACCCCATATCTTTCAAATCGCACTCTGAGATCACAGGATGCGGGGCTGCTGGTTATTCCAAAGGTCAACGAAAGCAACACGGGAGGTAGGGCTTTTACTTGTAGAGCTCCTAAATTATGGAATGCTCTGCCTTCGTTTTTAGATAAATGCAATAAATAAATACAATAAATATTGCTGATACACTGGCCATGGGCATTTGTTAATAGATTCTGCATGCTGTCGGTGTAGGTCAAGGAAGTGACATCAGTAACGTTGGATGGTATGCATGTTGTGGTGCTCCTCTGTGAGAAACACCCCAAGTGTGGGGTTTTAAAGATGTAATCATCTTGCAACTTCTTTCAATTCTACAGCTCTTGTGAAAGTCAAAGAAGTAGCCTTACCAAATCCTCTTTTCCCAAAACATGTGGAAATAAGGTGGCTCCTCACAGCCTTTCTCTCACCAAAAACCCTTAATCCTAATATTAGTTCATGCCTATTTGTGTCTGTCAGCACTCTGCAATGTATTTCATTATGCCAGCATGGTCAATGTCTTGCTTACTGTAGGTTCAGTGTCTACATGGTAGAATATTTAAATCCTTCTCGACCCTTCTAGGGACCGCTGAGCGGATAGCTGTCACTATTACAGTGTGTAAAGAAAGGCTCACACAACTCACAGGATTAAAGACAGGCTCACACAACCCACAGGATTAAAGACAGGCTCACACAACCCACAGGATTAAAGAAAGGCTCCACTTTTTAGGTCTAACAGGGTGCAGTTACAGTGTCTGAATTTTAATTTTTGCAGAATATTAATGTCTGAAGATTCTTTAAGATGTTTCTGAGTGGAAATGCTCATTATTCCCATCTTAATTGGTTCAACTGATTAAGTGAATTAAAGGCTAAATTGGATTAACTTTTTAGCTGGGGGGGGACATTGGAAATGGTACCGTTGTAATGTGGTACACATAACTCTGTTATACAGTATATAGGATAAAGTTATTTGTATAAAAAAGGATACTTGCTCAGTAAAACCTTTTTTCTTTTTTTTCAAGGGCTCTCATTTTATACACGGGTTCTGGAAAACTGTGAAGATGAAGCCAGATTTGATGAGGTTAGTGTTATTTTTTTTTTGTAAAGATTTGATGAGGTTAGTGTTATTTTTTTTTTGTAAAATTGACCAGTACAGCTTCATCACCATAATATCATTTAACCCTTTTGATTCCCAGCATTTTTTTTAATTAAACAAATGTATTTTGGTTTACATGGCAAAACTACCCTCAAAATGTCCGGTTTCAAAGGGTAAAGCTTGCAAGCAATAAACCGGTGACGGTTTCTTAATCATGTGGGTGCTTTCGATTTTTGTTGTTTTGTTATTATTTTAATCTTTGGTGGGGTCTGCACCATTGTTAATTAACTATTTTAAAAGATACATGCTGTCCAAAATACATGCTTGCATAACCAAGATGATGGTGGCTGTATATATAATTGTGAGTAAACTGATGGTCATGAGCACTGTTTACATTGGAGCAACTTTAAAATGGCATTTAGAAACAGAATAATAATAAAGCAACACATCATTGATTACATTTAAACAGAACAGCTGGGGAATATCAAAAATAACATGTCTATAGATACTGCAGATTAGTAGTGCATAAACAATTCTTATAACAGCATAGTTGAAAGTCTTATGCATGGGGAAAAAACAAGAGGTTTCTGAGTACTTTACTTCATACTTTACTCGCATACTTTACTAGCAGTTGTTACTACTATTAGAAACAATGGTTTCCTAATAAATACATTTAGCTAACAAGTATCCAACAGTTGTGCTCATTACATTGTGCGATTGTAAACTTAACACGTGGCGAAGTACCAATTTGCATAAATATTTATGTTTCAAACAGATGCAATCTAGTGGTGCAATCGGTACCCAAATTTCTTATTCGATAATCGTATTGGCATTTGTCAACGATAATCGATGCATTGACGTTTTTTTTTCAAAATAAAGAACAAACGTTAGTTGTTTTTTTTTAAATAGAAGATCCAATAACTAAAAACACTGTTATGCATAATAGTTAAAAAAAAGCACAATTTATATTCAAATTCGAATGCTTACGATTATATAAAAAAAAGAAATACAAAGGACTGTTTTTAACAACTGAAAAATATGCGTATGTATGCATCAGATGTCTCTTTAACACTGTGATAATAATAAAAAGTACTATATTTTAAAAGAAGAAATTTATATCTGAACTATGGTTGTTCATTACTGTTAACATTTTATGTCCAAAAGCAAAACATTTTAATTAATCTCACAAATCCCGACTAATTTAGTAAATCGTACTAAATTCAGCTTCTTTTTATGTAATATTGCAATATGCTTTGATCAAAAGAAGGTAAATCAGTAGATTTAATAGATTTAAAAAAAAAAACGTATTGCCTTCATTTTTAAATCAAGAAAACGTGACTACAATAGGCCTACTTCTGATTTGGCAGTTCCAATGTGAATGTAGAGGCCTTAAGTTTGTATCTTAGCAACGCACTAATCTACCGTTCTAGCACTAAAAGAAGTGCACTCTTACGCCCGCCGCACACAACCCGACTCAAGCCGTCCCGACTCATCTTATCTCATCTGGCCGTACAGAGTCTGGATGAATCGTAGCAGTGTGCATGCCCTTAAAACCAAGATTATGAAGATTTCAGTCGGGATGTCTTCAGATTTGAAGATTGAACATGTTGAATCTTTTTCAGATGCAGTTTCATTCAGATGTGATCAGTCTGTCTGTGTGCGACGGTTGCCGACCAAGACTGACTGAGACCGATTAGTCATAAGGGTGTCAACCAATGGTGAAGCAGGTTTAAGTGACGTAGCTTGTCATGTAACTTGTTATACAAGATGGCGGAATATTGACAGCTTTAGTTCCACAGATAAAAATACATTAGTCTTGAATTGCTCCGAGTGTCCCGAATTAAAAAATACCAGATATGTGCACATTGGAATAGTTTTTTTAAGGCGTTTACCAATCAAAGGAAAATTATGAATTTACCTTTTTATTATCAATCTACTGGCAGCCTTTATTTTCTTACTGCGCTAAAACAGAAGTAACCGGTGTGTCGATCTCCAATAGGTCACAAATCACAAGCCCCTAGATCCACACGCTGAGAAAAAATGCCAGTCAAATAAAAAACCAACAGGTTGGATTTTATTTACCACAGGCTAGGGTGTACTTCTTTTGGTTGCCTCGCGGCGCTGTCTCCACCGTCTAATCAGCATACGATGCCATGCATAATATGAGGGTCGCTATGTTGGGCTAAGTTAATACAAAAATGTGTACAGGGCAGTATTAATCACATTTGCATGCATAGTAATCACCAGGATCTAGTTGTGGTCTAATTCAGTCTTAGCAGTGTGCGACACCCAGTCGGGAAAAACTCAATTGTGACGTCAAACCAAAACTGAGCACAACTGATCGCAGAATCTGTGCATACTCAGATGAGATGAGTCGGGATGGCTTGAGTCGGGCTGTGTGCGGCGGACTTTACACACTCATGGTTTTAATGCAAACCGCAACAGGAGACTTCAAACTGGGTTCTAATTTGATGCATCGATTCACCAATATGTAATCGAAGCTCGGGACATTTAAGGACAGATGATCAATAATCGATGCATCGATTAATTGTTGCACCCCTAATGTAATCATAAGCATACGTGAGATAATACATGGTTTCAGGACGACAAACATCTGTGTATGAGGGAATATCGGCATGAGTGATAGTGACGTGACCCAGGCTAAAAGCGACAATTATATACAGCGGATATTTAATCAGATTTTAATTGGTACTGTTTTGAACTGCTTTTAAATTAAAAATAGCCCATGCATTTGAATGATTAGATAGATCAACAAGAAATATGATTGAATAGTGCCCATTGTAAAACCTGCAAGTGTGGTGTTAAAACCTTTATGTTCTTTAAGCTAAATACATTTGGTAGTATTTTAAATACAACTAGAGAAACATGTATTGTGTGGGTTATTAAACTTATAAAGGTGTCCTCCTAAAAACCGCCTGTCACTTAGCAATTTCAATTTCTATTGGTTAGAGGGCAAGACTGTTCATGATTTTGACAGATAAACTCGTTAAAAAGTGATGATAGTGAATCACCCTCTAGGGGTCAAAGCCTCAGATGATTTATTTTCTTTAAAAGCAGCTCTAATAGTTTTCAGAGAGTTGTAAGAGCTTTGGCAGTATTATTCTAAATGGTTTTGTGTCTTACTGTTCTGCTGTACCCAGTGCTCCAGATAAGCTGTGGACTGGGTGTTTTACGCATTGAAAAAAATATGAATTAATTCAATTGAAATGCCCAACATTTTCTTTTCCTTCACCAAATAATACACACTGGTATTTTATAATGTTATCTAAAAGCATATGGACTTGTGAAGTCATGTAGTTTTCACTCTGGTTTTTCCTCTTTTTTTGTATTTTCTTGCTTCATCAATTTTAGTGAGCTCTGGGAAGTTGTCTTCACACTATACACTTCTGCGCTTCCTGGGAATTTTTGTTTTCATTTTTATTTATTTTTTAATTGTGAAATGTTGTTCTGCTCCATTATACGTTCGCGTATAGCATTTGTGTATATGAAAACATCAATCCCACAATTCATAGTGACTATTTAAATATAAAATAATTTTTTTGAACGCCCATAAATTATTATTCATTACGGGGCGTTACTATCAATGGAACTACTAACAATGGAAAATTGCAACATAAAGAACATACAGAACTTTCAACGTACAGGTAGTGGACAAAAAAATGGAAACACCTGGGTAAATGAGGGACACCAAGTATATTGAAAGCAAGGGCTTCCACACAGGTGTGGCTCATGCGTTAATTAAGCAGATAACATCCCAGCATGCTTAGGATCATGTATAAAAATGCTGGACAGGCCTGGTTGCCTATAATTATGGCTAGCATGGCTGCAAGAGTAGACCTCAGTGACTTTGAAAGAGGGGTGATTGTTGGGGCGCGTTTGGCAGGAGCTTCAGTGACCAAGACAGCTCAACTTGCTGATGTTTCACAAGCAAAGGTGTCTAAGGTGATGTCGGCATGGAGCTCCGAGGGAAAGGCATCATCAGCAAAGGGCAACAGTGGGTGGAAGCGCATACTCCAGGATCGTGATATCCGTGCATTAATTTAAAGTGCAAAACAGGCGAGCAACTGGAGATCAATTCACTGCAAATTTCAACCTGGGGCGCGAGCAGCCAGTTTAATCAAAAACGGTCTGCGGAGAACTCTACAGAGCAGGATACCATAGTGGTCCAATGCCCTATAAGTGACTTTACATTGGTGTTTCCATTTTTTTGTCCACTACCTGTAGGTTACTAACCCTTACTCTGAGTAATTTACCAACGTTGGAAAATCAGGCCCATAGTGTATAAATTGGAGAGTAAATTACTCAATGACCCAAAACCTTAAATGGAGCGCTGGCTGTACTGTACCTCTTGTTACAATGACATACAGCTGGACTTCAGAGAGTAGTCATTTTAATGACGTTGCTGTGTCGGACTGCACTGCTTCTTTACTTTTCATATGATTGTTTAATTGAGTGTTCTCCACCGCATGTTGTATTGATTTAAATCTCTTACCAGAACATAAGAAAGGTTATTAATGTGGGTAGATGGAGAACACAGGAGTCAAAAGACAATATGACCTCAAACACAAAGTAATTTACCCCTTGCAAGCACCAATTACTGCCTGACCCTGCCCAGGATGAATAGCTAAACCACTGTGTTTAAAATACATTCAAACTGGAGGCAGCAATACTCAAAGGTTTACGTCATTATAATATAGTCACAGCAGCAGTGTGGAGTAGTGGTTAGGGCTCTGGACTCTTGACCGGAGGGTCGTGGGTCAATCCCAGGTGGCGGACACTGCTGCTGTACCCTTGAGCAAGGTACTTTACCTAGATTGCTCCAGTAAAAACCCAACTGCATAAATGGGTAATTGTATGTAAAAATAATGTGTAATTGTATGTAAAAATAATGTGATATCTTGTAACAATTGTAAGTCGCCCTGGATAAGGGTGTCTGCAAAGAAATAAATAAATAAAAAATAAATACAGAAGATCAGAAAGTGTATTTTAGCAAGATAAGGATTCTTCAGCATGTGGAAGCGACAGTGTGGGAGAAGTACAGTCGTGGAAACGTACAGAGCAGTTAGAAGCAGTAAGGAGAAATTACATCTTTAATTGCTTTAATCAGAAAACACTGCAGCTTAAAGGCTAACAGCTGTGTGTCTTTTTCTGATAACAAGCTGAAGCTCAGAGCAGCTGATTCAAATTTGCTGCCGTTCTGAGACACAGGGGAGGGGCGGAGCCAGCAGCAAAACAGAACACAACAAAGCGAGGCAGTTCTTCCATCGACAGCGTGTGGAAGTGACAGCGTGGCAGACGTACAGTCGTGGAAAAGTACAGAGCAGTTAGAAGCAGTTTAAAAGCAGGTTGACAGCTGCAGAAGCTAAACTAAACTTCCAAAAAAAAAAATTAACGTGTCTTCAAGCCAGTAATCTGTGACACCTGCATGATGTGGGAAATCCGAGAAAACCCAGCAGAGCTCAACCAAGTGTGTGTAAAGTGCCGCACGTTCCAGGGCTTGCTTAAACTAGTAAGTATGCTAGAAATGGAGCTGCAGGAAATGAGACAGCAACAGGAGCTGACACACCCACAATTCATGGATTTCATAGAAGTCAGCACCCCTAGCAGACTGAAAGCCACCAGGGAGATGGAAGATGGTCAAAACAGCTGGGTTCAGGTCGGCAGAAGCAGGGACAAAAAGAAACTTCGTCAAACACAAGCACCAAAAATCAAAACATCCAACAAATTCGAGCCACTTCAAAATTTAGATGATCAAAACCAACATCAGGGGAACGAAAGGAACAACATCCAGGACCCTATAAACAGTGCTGGCCAGGCAGCAAAAAGAAGGGAGGTCATGATTGTTGGGGACTCCATATTGAGAAACACAGCAAGTTCAGTTTGCAGTTTGGACCCCCTTACTACAACAGTGTGCTGCCTTCCAGGAGCCTCTGTCATACACATCACTGAGAACGTGGACAGGCTCCTAGAACGAACAGGAGACGACCCGGTAGTTCAGAGAGCTAGGAAGGAAATTAAAAGACAAGACCAAAACTGTGGTATTTTCTAGGATACTGCCGGCACCTTGCAAAGGACCATACGGTCAGTTGGAAAGACAAAATCAAAATGCATGGCTGAAATCGTGGTGCACACAGGAAGGCTTCATCTTTCTTGAACATTTGAGCACATTCTACAACAATGACTATTATATAGGCGAGACGGACTGCACTTAAACAAAAAGGGAACCAATCTACTCGGAGAAAGGATCCTTGAGGAGGTTCAGAAGCATTTAAACTAGAAAGGAGGGGGGAGAAAACAAAAAAAAGAAGGGAAACCACATCAAAACAAGGGCAACAACTCAGGTAAGACAGCTATTAAATGTATTTATCTTAATGCTAGAAGTCTCAGAAACAAAATGTTAGAACTTGAAGCTAGTGCACTAACAAGTAACTACGATGTGATAGGTG
This sequence comes from Acipenser oxyrinchus oxyrinchus, assembly GCA_030684275.1. Classification (NCBI taxonomy): domain Eukaryota; kingdom Metazoa; phylum Chordata; class Actinopteri; order Acipenseriformes; family Acipenseridae; genus Acipenser; species Acipenser oxyrinchus. Next base: position 73,389,955 of record CM060251.1, on the reverse strand, counting down.
TTACAGAAACTTGGTTGTCTGAGAGTGATGGAGACGAATATAATATTAGTGGGTACACACTATATAGGAAAGACAGGCAGGACAGAAGAGGCGGAGGGGTAGCGCTATACATAAGAAATAGTCTTGAAGCCCAGGTGTTAAATCAGGACAATGCAGAATCAATATGGGTCAGAATAATGGACACAAATTCAAAGGGCATAATAATAGGAGCATGCTATAGACCGCCAAACTCAGACGCTGAGCAAAATAATCTGTTGTACAATGACATTTGAAATGCGTGTAGAAAAGGAGAAGCCATACTAATGGGGGATTTCAACTTCCCCCGTATAAAATGGGAGAACCCGGTGGGGGGCACTACGGACGAAATTGAAATGGTAGAAATGACAAATGACTGCTTCCTAACGCAATTTGTCAAGGCACCGACTAGAGGGGAGGCATACTTTGATTTAGTCTTTTCAAATAACGAAGACAGAATAACTAAAACAGAGGTCAGAGAGCCATTGGCAAACTCAGACCACAACATGGTTTCATTTGAAGTGATTTTTAAAACCCCAAAAGTTATGACTAAAGCTAAGATTTACAATTTCAGAAAAGCAAACTATGAAGGTATGAAACAGAGACTAACAGAAGTAGATTGGAGTAAAATAGAGAAAACATCCATAGAAAAAGGATGGCTGTTTTTTAAAAATGTAGTACTAGAGGCGCAAAACAATTACATCCCAAAAGTAGACAAATCTAAATCTAAAACAAAATGGCCAAAATGGTTTAATAGATCAATTAAAAAAAATATTCAGCGAAAAAAGGCACTTTACAGAGCATTTAAAAGGGACCAAAAACAAAGTACACAGAAAGAGTACTTGGAACTGCAAACACAAGTCAAAAAGTAAGTTAAAAAGGCAAAGAGAAAGATAGAAATGAACACTGATAAGGGGGCTAGAACCAATTCCAAAATGTTTTTCCAATACTATAACAGCAAGAGAACATTCAAAGAGGAGGTTAAATGTCTAAGAGACACAAATGGCAAAATCATAGACGAAGAAAAAAAAATAGCAAATATATTAAATGATTACTTTTCACAAGTTTTTACAAAGGAGGATACAGACAACATGCCCCACATGTCGACCTGTTCCTATCCAGTTTTAAATAACTAAGATCATGCAACAGTCTCTTGACACAGGGGTTGTACCAACAGACTGGAAAATTGCAAACGTAATACCGATCCACAAAAAGGGAGACAAAACTGAACCAGGTAACTACAGACCAATAAGCCTGACTTCTATTATATGTAAACTTATGGAAACTATAAAAAGATCCAAAATGGAAAATTACCTATATGGTAACAGTATCCTGGGAGACAGTCTGCTTGATTTTTTTGAGGATGCAACATCGACAATGGATAATTGCAAAGCATACGACATGGTTTAGATTTCCAGAATGCTTTTGACAAAGTTCAGCATAAAAGATTAATTCTCAAACTGAACACAGCAGGGATTCAAGGAAATGCATGTACGTGGATTAGGGAGTGGTTAACATGTAGAAAACAGAAAGTACTGATTAAAGGAGAAACCTCAAAATGGAGTGAGGTAACCAGTGGTGTACCACAAGGATCAGTATTAGGTCCTCTGCTTTTCCTAATCTACATTAATGATTTAGATTCTGGTATAGTAAGCAAAATTGTTACATTTGCAGACGATACAAAAATAGGAGGAGTGGCAAACACAGTTGCAGCAGCAAAGGTCATTCAAAATGATCTTAGACAGCATTCAGAACTGGGCAGACACATGGCAAATGACATTTAATAGAGAAGTAAGGTACTGCACGCAGGCAATAAAAATGTGCATTATAAATATCATAGATGCTGAAATTAAAGAAGGAATCTATGAAAAAGACCAAGGAGTTTATGTTGACTCAGAAATGTCTTCATCTAGACAATGTGGGGAAGCTACAAAAAAGGCCAACAAGATGTTCGGATATATTGTGAAAAGTGTTGAATTAAATCAAGGAAAGTAATGTTAAAACTTTACAATGCATTAGTAAGACCTCACCTAGAATATTGTGTTCAGTTCTGGTCACCTCGTTACAAAAAGATATTGCTGCTCTAGAAAGAGTGCAAAGAAGAGCGACCAGAATTATCCCCGGTTTAAAAGGCATGTCATATGCAGACAGGCTAAAAGAACTTAATCTATTCAGTCTTGAACAACGAAGGCTATGCGGCGATCTGATTCAAACATCCAAAATCCTAAAAGGTATTGACAATGTCGACCAGGGGTCACAAATGGAGATTAGATAAAGGGACATTCAGAACAGAAAATAGGAGGCACTTTTTTACACAGAGAATTGTGAGGGTCTGGAACCAACTCCCCAGTAATGTTGTTGAAGCTGACACCCTGGGATCCTTCAAGAAGTTGCTTGATGAGATTCTGGCATCAATAAGCTACTAACAACCAAATGAGAAAGATGGGCCGAATGGCCTCCACTCATTTGTAAACTTTCTTATGTTCTTCTTATGTTCTTATGTTCTTACATTGCAAAAATTAACAAGTGAAGTGTTTATCGCTGGTATTTTCTTAGGGATTCATAAAAAAAATGATCTCTGCCCTCGTTTTTTATTTCTCTGTCAAATCTACTCAATTATACTGATGGGTAAGTCATCAGACTCACGTGGATGATGAGAAAATACAGAGACATGTACAGTACATGTCTGTCTGCATTGCTCGGATGATCACAGTTGAATTGTGAATGATACAAAGATACGCACACATATAAGTAACTGCAAGCTCCTTGAAAATCATTCATTTTTCATAAACTAATTAGATGAATAAACATTGCTTTATGAAAAGGGTGAATCAAATTAGGATTGAACTGAATTATCTACAATAAACCTAATTTAAAATGTGCATGAGAGTTGACATATACATAGTATTAGGGCAGACTAGTGATTAAATATTCAGTCCTGTGGAAATGAATATTACAAAAAACAATGCAATCTTCTTGTGTAACATCCAGCACATTTATAATAATCATGGTACTGCTCTGCTATTGCAAATTTGTAGCAATATTGTTAGGTTCTGCATAGAGATTTATGGCTTGATTCCTGTGGTGTACTATCTTTCCCCTAAGGTTATATATAATACAGTGTTATGTGTACATAATAATTAATATAAGCCTTTCCTTGAGAAAAAAAACAAGCATAACATATTTCATAAATCATGATAATGATATGCTGAAAGATAAAGGACTGAAGGATTAAATTAATCAGTTGTTCACACAACACTGCAGACTTGAACGAAAGCAGGATTAACTTTTGTAAGATGTGTGATTTTTTTAGGGGGAAGTTTGTATTTATTTTCATAGCCTTCTGTTCATTCAGCAAGTGTGCATAGGTACTAGGTTCAGTTTCTTATGGAAATCTAGAAGGACAGTGAATGAAAAAAGGTAAATGAAATGGGGAAAAATACTCAATTTCTGAAATGGTTTTGGAAACAAGCTGGTAATTTGTGCCATTTCTATTTTGCCGTAGCTCTTAAAAGAAGTAGTAGTGTTCGCCCGGTGTGCAGTTAGATCTGGTGTTCTGTTGTTTTTTTCAAACCATGTGTGTATGTGTTGCATATCTGAAATTCTTACCTTCCCATGTCTATATCTGTAAAATAAAATTAAAAATGGATTAGAGGCTGTGGGTCCCTTGTTATATTCACCAGGAAATAATGAACAGGATGAAAGAGTGAATAAGAATGCATAGTCTCAGTTGATCGTGTTCTGAGTACAGCGGTCAGTATCCCTCAGTTAGATGCCTTCTAAAAGCTAACAGGACTTCGGAACGCATTAATATTCTTAGTAATAAACCTTCAGTGGCCTCCTGGATAAGTGCCATCCACACGTAACATAGAAAATATCATTAATGCTTATGTAATGGTTGTGGTTATGGGATAATGGCATTGCTGTGGCGTGTTACAAGGTAATAATGGAACTCCTCAGTCAATAAAGCCCATTGTTACCTAAAACATGCCATAGTAATGCCATTTAAATATTTACCTTTTTATGTCTGAAATAATCTTTGTAGTCCACTGCTTACTGCAGAGGTAAGCTGTGGTTTTAGTAATAACTCCCAACCTCAAGGAGAACAGCGTCCATTTGTTGTATAATAGAGATTAGAGCTGGCTGATCCTGACATTGTAATAATTTACAACAATTGCAGCGATACCAAATTATAATTTCCTACTTGTATCCAAGAAATAGAAAGCCAAATGTAGGAATTGCTGACAAAGTTGAAAATGCTGATGTTTGTCCTTTTTTCAGATTGTCATACTATGAACTACATTATAACAATACAGTAGACCAGTATGCAAAATATATACCAGAATGTAGCTTGGTATATGTTATCATGGGAGGATTTTTTATAATTTCCATAAGACTACTTTTACATTCCCAAATCAAATGATATAACTTCACTCTTTTACACTGCTCACCTGTAATTGTAGTACATATGCTTGAGAATTTTTTTTCTAAAACATTATATGTTTTATTGGTCTGACTTCCAGTTTGTTAGTCTAGTTCAATAGCCACTTTGAAATTACTCAGTGATGAAATGCTGTGGAATATGATGCATTCAATTGCACTTACCTGTTCTCTGAGTTTTGTTAATTACTGAGGAGCATGGCTTTGTTAATTTCCACGGGGAGAACAGTGTCAAAGTGACAAACCACTCCACTAACTTGCAATGACGGCATACAGTGTGTGACTGGCATTCAGACTGTTGCATATAAGAGAATGAAACATCTCATCCCTTTAATGAAGAACAAAATATAAGCTGTGTTTCTATTTTTGGGTGATACTGCAAGTACAGAAAACATCTACCGTTAAGCTGAAAAAAATAAAATAAAAGCAATTTTCACAACAAACAACCAAGTAAAACCATTTATGTCGTAAGGTGGTATTTTAATTTTTCTTTTGGCTAAAAAAAGTAGATTTTAGCTGAAATTTTAAAGTTTATTTTATCCATACTGTAAGTAAGGCTGCCACTTTTAGTTTCCTAGTAATAAACATGTCGAAAATCCATGATTAAGCAGCAATCCCACAGTAATCCCTTTAGACAAACAATTCCACAAGATGTCAGAACTAGGTTCTGAAAAAAAATAGATGGAACTACTGCCCTGACATCCTTACACCACCGGGCAATAGTCTCTGTCTATCATGTGATTGGTTCACATCACTGTCAGTCCCACCCCTTTTCAAAGTAACACACTTCTCCACTGCACTCACAACAAGAGAAAATGACTGAACACCGATTCTGTGATTTAACAGAACATGAATTTAAAAACATACTACAAAAGAAAAATGCTCCAAACACTAAAATGGTGATTAAAACGTCACATTCACTGTTTTCTGACTCAACGATGTATACAAATGTGACAGCCGGGATATAAACTGGATTATGCAACAGTCAGCAAGCCGCATGGAGAGATGGACGCCAAAAGATTGTTATAACTTCTGTATGCGGTATGAACTTCAAAACATTTTCTGTTATTTATTTATGTTATTTACAGTATTTATTTACTTATGCTGTATCAGCTATATTTAAACAAAATATATGAAGTTGTATTTACTATCCAACCTTGCCTCACTTATTTTCTTGCTCTCAGCCATAGTGGAAAATTAAATGCCCCTTGGGAAGACTATTGTTACCTCCAGGCTTCGGGCATTACAACCCCCTGTCGGTAACAATAGTATTACCTCGGGTCAATAATTTTCCACTATAGCCCTCCTCTCCAGTCCATATTTGCTATATATTGTGGTAAAGCCCCCCCGGTCAAGGCTGGTCTGTGCCCTTGAAATACTTGACCCAGACACCAGAAGTGCAATTTTAGAGCTTTTCTGCACACTTTAATTCACAATCACAAATAAATAAACCACAGGAACAAAACAGAACAAAAAGCCTAACTCCTTCTTTGGAGCTCTAACTAAACTTTTAACTACAAACCAAACCAATCAGCCGGACGTCTAAGCCGTTTACCGGTTACCAAAACACTAGTTATAAAAACAAGTTACACATAGTACACATAATCTTCACAGTACCTTTCTTCCAGTCTCTTCACAGGCCTTCACACAGACTTTGGCCTTCAGCTGCTTTTATACACCTGACTGCCTAACTACAGGCAGGTGTCACTCATTCTATTAGAGCCTCTAATTACAAACCCCAAGGCATTCTGAGTGATGTAGTCCTGTAATTATATATTTATAATCCAGGTCTGGCAATGGAACGTGAAACAAGAAATGTGATTGGTCAAGCAAGGTTCCAGCTGTCCGTAATTGGATGGATATGGACAGTTGGAGCCTTGTCACATATTTGAAATCTGCACTGCACTGCCTCACAGAATTTAAAGTACCGGTAGCCATCTTGTTTACAGCTACAGATGTACAGTAACTATTAAACTGAGTGACCAATTACCAGCAAAAAAATACCAAAAGTAGCAAGTAGACATGCCAATTTGGATGAAAAACAATTAAATGAACTGTAAGATAGTAAAATGAAAAAAAAATACCAAAAAACAAATGGTCTCAACTGGAAAATGCACATCTTAAGAAAATTGTTATAAAATACTAAGGGATTTCTATGGAAATGTAAGAAATGCCCATGGAGAAGAATATAACATTTCAAGCTACGTTAGTCTCCGAGCTGGAATAAACCGCTGTCTAAATGAAAACAAAACTTCAAAACTTCATGTCATTAAAAATGAAACTCTGTCCGCTGGTGGATCTTTTCAATGGCAATGTACAATTCAACACAATATCAAAAATAAAGATTTACTTAATTTTGCATGTTTCAAATAAATTCATTTACTCAGCTTAACTTAGTGTGTAGTTCAAAGTTATAAATACTTTATTGGCGTAAGGATATTTAATAAAAAGCTAATCATTTTTTGCCCTAAACATGATTTATGCTTTATTTTCAAAAACCACAGTTTTAATCTGGTTAAAATATTAGTGTGTGATCCCATTGGCTAGAAAGGTTGCAGTGTTTTCGGCACAGTGTGAGATTGACAGTTCTAAGTTTGCAGGGAAGTTCGTCTGGTTGATTGGAAATTTGCAGGTCCGTACAGCCTTTCGTATTAATGAATTGACAAATTAATTAATGAATTATTAGATTAATTAGCAAATATGTTTATGAATTACTGTATGAATTGATGAATTTGTGGACGAATTGGTGGACAAATTGACCAATTCACGAATTGACAAATTAAAGGCTGGATAGTTGACAAATTAATGGCTGTATAGCTCATCATTTCCCCCTTGAATAGGTTTCAAGACAGGTCAAAACAACTCTCACTGGGCTTCAGTATATAGCCTCTCCTCTGGCTAGTTTACTGTAGTATCTAAAAAGTGAACCGGAATAAAATATGTAAGCATTCAGTGTGTCTTTTAGGGTTATTAAGATTTTCTGTGGTAAACGATACAAGATCAATATTATTTCTTATTATGGGGAAATAACCAAAATTCAGTTTCTAGCTTATGTTTACAGAAAAAAAATGATGTAAACAAATACATGTAATCTAAATTAGGTCAGCTGCATATGAAAGTGATTTAAACAGAAGGTTTATCATTATTGCTCTTGCAGTAAATAGAGCATTTGCCTTTTTTATAGTATCAATTGATTTTCTAATTACAGAGCCAAATGCACTTCTTATATCTCCAGACAGGCATTGCACCAGAGACACAAGTAGAATACTCTTACTGCTCATAGGTTGAACTCCTTTAACATTTTACGTGAAACCCCTATTGCGGTACTGGTGTGGTAAGGTTCCTTGACTCATTTTTCCAATGTGATTAATTGCAGTTGCTCTGACTTGCTTTCACAGTATGGTGTGGCATATTGCTTTTGCTGATGTGTTGTTGATGCTGTTGGATGCTTATTTACCATGTTCGGTGTTATCATCAGACACATTTTTAAATGTCAAATCTTTTTTTGTGTTTATTCTCAAGGAAAAGTCTGGTTCAACAGATTTCTGACATTTAAAATACGGTGCATTTTTTTAAATATAAAAATGTATTTGAACTGAATTTTGAATGAAAGGAATTATTTCTAACAAAAATATAAACAATGTCCTCTGTTTCATTGCCATATTTTTTAACAAATTCTTTACACTATTGCCAAAACAATACAGGGTGTTCCATAAGTCATTTTGGCAATATCATCTATTATGCACTGTATAATGTTCTCTGTTAAATCGGGCTGCCCCTCAATTTTTTCCTCATTGAAGACATTTCACACATGAAAGAAAACAGAGAGACAACCAATACATTTTTAGGCTCTTAAAAAAATTATAGCGATATATGAACTAGTCCTATAACTCATTTAATTAATGTATCTAATAAAATATGGGAAAGTGCCTAGTGCTTGCAAGTCTGCAGTAGTTATTCCAACGTTCAAGTCTGGTGATAGTGAAAAGGTCAGTAACTACAGACCGATTACTCCCAGAAATTTAAAAACTTGCTGAGAAAGTCGTGGTAGAGCAGCTGACAGCCCATTTAGACACTGGATGTTCTTCTTTACATCCAGTGCAATTTGGATTTAGAGTAAAGCACTCCACAAAAACAGCAAATTGTTATTTTTTAGAAGGGATAAAATCTCCACTTGATAAAGGTGGAGTTGTTTGAGCTGTATTTCTGGAAGAAAGCTTTTGACACAGTTAATCAGAATATCCTGCTCTCTAAGTTATCCAAATTTAATTTCTCTAACAAGGCCTTGAAATGGATGGCATCCTATTTGCTGGATAGAAAACAGTGTGTTAGTCAGCAATAATCAATCTACTTTTAGGAATTGCACAATGGGAGTCCCTCAAGGATCTATACTAGGACCGTTATTATTCAGTCTTTATATTAATGAACTTCCTGAGGTTTGTCTTGGAGTTAACATTCAAATGTATGCTGATGATACAGTTGTATATGTAAGCACCAAAACTAGTCAAGATGCTGCTAGAAAATTAACAACTGCTATGGAAGAAGTGTCAAAGTGGTTTGATTACTCGTGCTTAAGTTTAAATGTGAGTAAAACCATTGAAATGTGTTTCTCTATAAAGTGAAATACAATACAGAATTAGTTTGATATTTTTGTAAAAGGAGAAAAGAATTTAATTGGAATTTAAATATTTAGGTGTCATAATTGACACAACTTTCCTTTAAGAAACATAAAAAATGGTTTTTAAAACTGAAATTCAATTTGGCTAACTTTAGGTTTATTAAACAAAATGTATCAGTTACTGCTGCAAAGTTGTATCTACATTCTATGATTTTGATCTTGTCATGAATGTTAAAAATTGTACATTGTCCCTGACAAATAAAGAAGATTAATAATAATAATAATAATAATAATAATAATAATAATAATAATAATAATAATAATAATAATAATGCCATTGATGACATCCTGTAGTGTAGAGTAACAGAAAGGGTCAGGTGGGAACATTTTCGGTCAGTGAAAGTCCCATTTCAAGCTGTCGAGTTGGTCTGGTCCCCGTAACACACAGAGCAGCTGTAATGGTTGACTTGCAGAACGAAGAATCAAAAGGATAAATAATTAAGAGCTGCTAGATCCTTCTAAAAATGTACAGAGGCAGGGAGAGTATGAGAGCTCAGAAATCATTTACGTTCCCCAGGGTCTCTGAATGTTGTTATAAAATGAATGGAATACTGATGTGCGGCTTCATTCTTTTTCATTTATGTGTTTATGTACTTGCTATACAAGTACGTGTATAGCAATAATCTGCCAAAAGATTATCTTTAGTCATGACTCAGAAAAGTATACAGTACTGTGCAAAAGTTTTAGGCAGGTGTGAAAAAATGCTGTAAAGTAAGAATGCTTTCAAAAATAGACATGTTAATAGATTATATTTATCAATTAACTAAATGCAAAGTGAGTGAACAGAAGAAAAATCTAAATCAAATCCATATTTGGTGTGACAACCCTTTGCCTTCAAAACAGCATCAATTCTTCTAGGTACACTTGCACAAAGTCAGGGATTTTGTAGGCATATAGTCAGGTGTATGATTAAACAATTATACCAAACAGGTGCTAATGATCATCAATTCAATATGTAGGTTGAAACACAATCATTAACTGAAACAGAAACAGCTGTGTAGGAGGAATAAAACTGGGTGAGGAACAGCCAAACTCAGCTAACAAGGTGAGGTTGCTGAAGACAGTTTACTGTCAAAAGTCATACACCATGGCAAGACTGAGCACAGCAACAAGACACAAGGTAGTTATACTGCATCAGCAAGGTCTCTCCCAGGCAGAAATTTCAAGGCAGACAGGGGTTTCCAGATGTGCTGTCCAAGCTCTTTTGAAGAAGCACAAAGAAACGGGCAACGTTGAGGACCGTAGACGCAGTGGTCGGCCAAGGAAACTTACTGCAGCAGATGAAAGACACATCATGCTTACTTCCCTTCGAATCGGAAGATGTCCAGCAGTGCCATCAGCTCAGAACTGGCAGAAAACAGTGGGACCCTGGTACACCCATCTACTGTCCGAGAAGTCTGGTCAGAAGTGGCCTTCATGGAAGACTTGCGGCCAAAAGCCATACCTCCGGCGTGAACAAGGCCAGCGACTCAACTATGCACGAAAACACAGGAACTGGGGTGCAGAGAAATGGCAGCAGGTGCTCTGGACTGATGAGTCAAAATTTGAAATATTTGGCTGTAGCAGAAGGCAGTTTGTTCAGCGAAGGGCTGGAGAGCGTGACGAATGAGTGTCTGCAGGCAACAGTGAAGCATGGTGGAGGTTCCTTGCAAGTTTGGGGCTGCATTTCTGCAAATGGAGTTGGGGATTTGGTCAGAATTAATGGTCTCCTCAATGCTGAGAAGTACAGGCAGATACTTATCCATCATGCAATACCATCAGGGAGGCATCTGATTGGCCCCAAATTTATTCTGCAGCATGACAACGACCCCAAACATACAGCGAAAGTCATCAAGAACTATCTTCAGAGTAAAGAAGAACAAGGAGTCCTGGAAGTGATGGTATGGCCCCCACAGAGCCCTGATCTCAACATCATCGAGTCTGTCTGGGATTACATGAAGAGAGAGAAGCAACTGAGGCTGCCTAAATCCACAGAAGAACTGTGGTTAGTTCTCCAAGATGTTTGGGCCAACCTACCTGCCGAGTTCCTTCAAAAACTGTGTGCAAGTGTACATAGAAGAATTGATGCTTGATGCTGTTTTGAAGGCAAAGGGTGGTCACACCAAATATGGATTTGATTTAGATTTTTCTTCTGTTCACTCACTTTGCATTTAGTTAATTGATAAATATAATCTATTAACATGTCTATTTTTGAAAGCATTCTTACTTTACAGCATTTTTTCACACCTGCTTAAAATGTTTGCACAGTACTGTACGTATTGTAGGAATCTAGAAATGACTGCTTATGGGAATTTGGGAATATTAAGCCAGATAAATCTCAACGTTTAAATATATAACATTTTACAGGAAACATACTGAACACTATAAGGCTAATATTATAACAGGTCTTTTACACGGAAGTGCCAATTTGGTTTCTCACTAAGCAAAGTAACATTTCAGTTCATCCCTGGGTAAGTCTCAACTAATGTATACAGGTTAATAAATATATTTATTTATTTATATGGACCATAGTAAAGAGAATCGTATGTGCCAACCATGAGTGAATATTGCAGTATGTTCACATTTGACCAACCTCCTGGTTTTACTATCAGATTTTTAATACTGTTCTGGGAAATGAAAAATACGAAATAAATTGTTTGTGCTATTTTGTTTACTGGAGTGAACTGAAAAGAAATTGGCCTCTACAGTGTAAACGGTTTATTGATTTAGGTTGTCCAATCCACCTAGTACATATATGTAATCCTCACAACTTGGGTGACAATACAAGTGATACAACCCTCAAACAATAAATCATATGATTTTGCAATTGATGAAGGTGATTAGCAAGTACAATTTATTATTATTATTATTTATTTCTTAGCAGACGCCCTTATCCAGGGCGACTTACAATCGTAAGCAAATACAATGTGCTTTAAACCTGCTGGCAAGCTGTAATTGTGATGCTGTTGTGATTTGATGCTAATGGAAGCAAGGCTGTGTTGATATTGTCTCGATAGGCCTATTTTTTCTGCAATCGAATTTCAGTATATTTAAATGACAATGGTCAGGACCATTACAGAGAATTTAAAAGGAGAAACCCAGCCGTGATGATAAACAAGATGTTCAGCCAAGCCATTTGCTTACCCTAGGGAAAGTTTGTATTCACAGAAATGTCCTTTATTTAGCAGGTGTGCTGTTTTTGCAAGATGGTAAACCTGGACGCTGTTATGTTTAGAGTTTTTCATGTTCCATGCTACAGGGGTGACGTGATTGGGAATTGTGGTTGTTCCTGTGGAGACAGCGTGGACTAGGAACACATAGTCAGGCAGTCTAATATTTGTCTTTTTTTTATAGAATACATGATATCGTATCCTTTTTTTGTCACACTCTTCTAGATTATATTATTTTAAAACCAAGGCTTTGTTTCTATATTGTGATTTCACATTGGGTGACAAGTTTCCATTGTGTATCCCATAATGTCAGTTTGACCTGGTAGGGTTTTGGGAAATGTGTAGGTGGAATGAGGTTGCATTGTTGGCATGCTGTCTTTTAAACCTTGTGAATTTAGTGCTCATTGAAGAGCCGTACCAGCATCTTAGAACAAGCAAAACACCCCCTGCCATTCAGCCCTGAGCCTCTCTCAAGCAGAGACTCAGTTGTGTGGAACTGTGTTGTGCTCAGTCCACAAATTGAAACAAAATCACAGCACCACTTAACATCCTATCTCTTAAACATTTTTAATACCAAATCAAAGCTATTTTTGTGATCAAATATAACAGTAACAACTAACTACAGAATAATATATAACGCATTGTACAAAAATGAAAACAAAAGTTTTTTTTTGGGGGGGTGTACATAAAAGGTTTAAATTATTTTTATTTCAAGACGTTTCAGACAAAAGGATGTTTATGTTTGTAACTTGTTATTTTGTTATAAATATATTTGAAAGCAGATGATTTAAAGGCACGATGTGTTGCTTTGTAGATGTACATACTGTAATACAATGCAATTCTCTTTCCTCTTAAGAAGAATAACACAAAGGTAATTTTTTTTCAATTAGTATTCCACTTGACTAAAAACTGGAGCTGAATCAGGGAATGCTGACACCAAGTAATATTGCCTGTCCATCACTATTTCATTTAGTTTTTATTGCTCAAGGTGAAAAGGGATAAAATAATTAATTAACAAGATACAGTATTCATTTTTGGGTGTCTGTGTCTGCTGTGTGGTCAGTCAAGATATTATTTAGAAATGCTTGAATTCCTAAAGTCCCTGTACAGTTATAAGTGGTTTTCTGAAAATTGCTGGGAGTGGTATCTTTTGCACTCTTTCTTGAGTCAGGCCTGCAAGTGAACAGGAATGTTTTCTATTCAACCTTTAACCTCTCATCTGTTGATATGGTTCAGTCAAGAGCAAAGTAGGGCAGCAGCTGCAGGAGGAAATTAACTGCTTCATAAGCAGAGCAAAACTGGTTACATTACACAGTTCAGTTTTGATAATTATTTGAGCCCTTGTGGAAGTTTATGGTCTGTTTTTTGATGAGAAGCTGAGCTGTTTATTGTGACAATGCCATTGCACTGTACCTTGGTAGTGATATGGAAGCTTGAAAACATAAGTCAAATCTTTTAGCATCCGAGGATGCTGCGCTGCTGGTTAATCTTTGGGTGAATACAAATAATACGGGAGGAAGGGCCTTTTCTTTAAGCTCCTAAATTATGGAATGCTCTGCCTTCTGTCAGGGAAGCCGAGACTCTTACTGTTTTTAAATCAAGATTGAAAACTTATTTTTACAACATAGCTTTTCTGTCTTAGTTTTTCCTATTTTACAATCAAAACTGTATTTTCTTTCTTTTTTGAAATCCCAATTTTATTACATTTTAGTTTTAGACTTTTCGTTGTTCTATTTCTACAAACTAGCGTTTTTTACAATTAAAAACAATTTTTGTATCTCTTTTTTTATTTCTCTTTTATCAAATTCTGTATTGTACTGTTTTTAATGTAATGGTTTATTGTTCTTTGTGTGTGTGGGTGTGGGTGTGGGTGGGTGTGTGGGTGTGGGTGTGTGTGGGTGGGTGGGTGTGGGGTGGGTGTGTGGGTGTGTGGGTGGGTGGGTGGGTGGGTGGGTGTGTGGGTGTGGGTGTGGGTGTGTGTGTGTGTGTGTGGGTGTGTGTGTGAAGCGCTTTGGGATCCTTCTTGTTGTTATCACAAGGTAATTTGATTGTTTGCCTCATTTAGCACAGATGTTACAGCCGTACCAGCATCTTACACAGCAACCATTAAGTCAGGATTATCTCAGCCTTTTATTGTTGTAAATTGTGCTGGCACTGCACTTGTGCATTGGCTGCCAGTAGTATCCAGGACTGTTAACTACTACTGCTAATAATGCCTTTATTGAATTCAAATGTATAACAGCCATACAGAACACTTGGTTCAACTGGCAGTTTGTTCTCCTGTGTGCATGAAAGTGTTCCAGCTTCTCTCTTCCAGCACAATCATGTGTGGCAGAGGCAGATGTAAAGCTTACGTGGTAGCGTCACCCATAGCAACTCCCTCCTTCGCCAATTAAATACAAAAAATTATATTTAACTGTCTATGTGGTCCTGGGGCTTATTTAAATCGACCAATTTAGAAAAAAAAGTATTTATTTAAAATAAGCACCTCTGAGACATTTAAATAAAATCCCCCCAAGTTCTAAACACAACTGGCTTGCAACATGATAAACAGGTAGAGCGTAAGGCAAAATGTTTTCTCTGCTGTTACTGTGCCCAAGAACCACACAGGTATTCGATCAACTGAGATCTGTAAAACAAACCCTCTCTGCTTCTCGCTGTTTCAGCTATCTAGTAACATTGTTCTATCATAGATCAGTAAAAGGACATACACCCAATGCTTGTTCAAGTGTAAATCTCAAATGCATTACAAACTCACATCTTTGGTCTCCTGTCACAAACTCATCTTGGTAAACACATATTTTTTTATTTTTACAAGTAAGATATATTTCAGCAAAGAAGCGCTTTCTTACTTGTATCAAATATATATTCTTTGTTTATTCCACATTTCCCTGGTAATCCTGATTGAGGTGAGGCCAGGTTGCCACTGTGACTGTTTGATAAGCCTGTGAATCATACGAGAACCAGCAATTAGTTAAGGAGATTTGAAAGCTGCTGGTAGTACTCGGAAAGGAAACAAAATGGTAGATTGTTATAGCTTTGTTTGTTTTTTTGTATATTCAGAATAAAAGGAAAAGTAATCAGAATTTCAATTATAGCACAATTCAGATCTGTACAGCAGGAAGAAGCATTCAGGAGCAGTAATTCGATCTTGGTACCACCTACTGAAACAGACAACCTCTACCACCCCCAGCACCCACACAGAGTTCAGAGAACACAGTGATGCACACTACCACCCCCAGCACCCACATAGAGTTCAGAGAACACACCGATGCACACTACCACCCCCAGCACCCACACAGAGTTCAGAGAACACAGTGGTGCACACTATCACCCCCCAGCACCCACACAGAGTTCAGAGAACACACCAATGCACACTACCACCCCCAGCACCCACACAGAGTTCAGAGAACACACTGATGCACACTACCACCCCCAGCACCCACACAGAGTTCAGAGAACACACCGATGCACACTACCACCCCCAGCACCCACACAGAGTTCAGAGAACACACTGATGCATACAACAGAATCGCCTCTGGTGCTGTGTTCCTATAATAGTGCTACAGTGATAAATATAAAAAAAATTACAAAAAGTAAGTGAATTACACAAAAGTAATTATATCTGGAATAAACTGCACCCACCCACACAGTTCTGTTCCTTAGTCCGCATTCACTTTTTGTAGTCTTGTGACTTTTCACTTTAAATTAATTCACTTCAAAAAAGTAATGAAGTGACTTGAGTCATGAGGCAATCAAAGTGAATGTTCTGCACAGTGAATGTCATATTCTTGTGTTTTTTATAGCATATCATCAGCCATCAAAAATGGCAAATACATAGAAATGTGTTCTTGAACGCTTTGAACAGTGTTTCATTTTTTTTTGTTTTGTTTAAAACCTGCAGTAACCCTCACATTCTCATACAAACATTCCCTATCTAGAAATGTGTAACTTCAGTGACATACCGTACTGCACATCATACTGGCACGTGTAGAAAATGCTAATTTGGTATTACCTTAAAGGAAACGTTGGAAGCAACAGGTGGAGTCAAGCATGCTAAAAACAAATATAACAATGTTCTTTCTTCTCTAAAAATATTTCTTCTTTATGTATTCAAAACAAGTTGTAAATGGGCTTGAGGCACCTATGTAAAATCTCAGGGAGTTTACTTGAAGTCAACACTCAGGTATTGCTGCTCTTAGGGTACTTTCACACCTAGTTCGTTTGACCGTTTGATGAAGATTGAAATGCGGTTCGGTTTGCTTGGAGGATCACATAATTGCACCAGGATGGTCCAGTGGTTAAAGAAAAGGGCTTGTAACCAGGAGGTCCCCGGTTCAAATCCCACCTCAGCCACTGACTCATTGTGTGACCCTGAGCAAGTCACTTAACCTCCTTGTGCTCTGTCTTTCGGGTGAGACGTAATTGTAAGTGACTCTGCAGCTGGTGCGCAGTTCACACACCCTAGTCTCTGTAAGTCGCCTTGGATAAAAGTGTCTGCTAAATAAACAAATAATAAGGATGCACATCAAAGCAAGTGATCCGAGATCTCGGGTTGGCTTGAAAGAGGACTCAGTGAGTTCGCCACTTTGCTCCGTTTCAACTTGCAATGTGAAACCAAACGTATTCCAGTTCACTTGGAAACAAACCGCTCCAAACAGCGAAGCAAATCGTGGAAGTGACATACTTCAGCAAGAACCAAGGAAAGTCTCCCCTTGTCACACATACACAATGCAGGGCTTGTACAACATCACAACAAGCTATTATTATTATTATTATTATTATTATTATTATTATTATTGTTGTTGTTGTTGTTGTTGTCAATAACAGCTTAATTGCAGTTTGTTGAATGTACAATATGTATAACTTTTTCATAATGACCTTTTGAAGGATGGTTGTTTCTTCGGCAATGATTTGATGTCGTCGGCATCAAATAAACCAAATAAACCAAAAGAACACGGATAGAGTGCGTAAAGTATTCTCCATGTTAGGCTCTAATAATCAACAAAAGAGCCGAGATGTGTTTGGAAAAGTGCAATGTGAAACCAATAGAACTCTAGTCTGGATGAAGCTGCAAACACATTTTAATTGACTAAAAGAAACTGAAGTTTGCTTGAATTTTTCTGGTTTGAAATTAAGCAAACCTGAAAAAAGTTAACTAGGTGTGAAAGTGCCCTTATTTTATTTCAACAGGATAGCTTGTCCTGTGTTATGCAGACTATAACTGAGTTAACATATTGTCTCATAGGAAACACACAGTATTGTCACTAAATTTCTTCTTCGTTCTTCTCTATTTCCATTTCGTGCTTTTCAGCTCTTTGACCTTCTTAGTGACGCAATTTATTCAGTACTGGACCAAGCATTAACTCCCTTAATTAGAAAAACAGCATGCAGGTAACATCATTGGATATAACATTCCAGAACAGGAACTAAATGAGGATGAAGTTGCAGTACCTACTGTATGAACTACATTATTCACAAAATGATATTTTGAAAGAGAGTTATTTTTTTAAAATGTATATCATGTCTAGTGTTGGTGTCTTATCAGAGAAAGCAATGCTCCTACACCTCTGCAGAAAATGTGTAAGGGGCCAATTTAATAGTTCAAAACATGCACAGCTCAGCATTTCTCCCAGGTGATATCATTGTCATCTTATAATGTAAAAACTAATTTACAAAAAGGCACTAAACATTATGGGGCTCCATAATTGCAATTCATGTGCACATTCATGATTTCCTTATTTACTATTGCAATTTTATTCATTATCACTTGAAATAGTGACCATATTATGGTGCACACTGATTTTATTGTGCCACACTATGGTAATCAGAATGAATATGTGATTTGTATGGTACTGCATGATAATGTGTTTAATGAGGCACCCTGCTCTGAATAATGAGATGAGCTTCATTCACGCCGTATATACTAAAGGGCGATAATCGTAGCGTGAACCTTAAAGTGAGCGATAATTAGTTTGTTTGGAAACTGACAGGCGCACTATTTAAACGTATTTATCTGGGTTGAAATCTATCTGGCATCATGGAGGCATTACTTGCATTAAAGTTTTCATATCGAGCAGTGAATATTACCTGTAAATAACAGGATATATTAAGAGTGAATAAACTTGAATTAATGTTATAATTTCTTAGATATTATTTTATAGTTCATTACGTTGGTACACATAATAGAGTGGCTAAATAAAACACTGGACCAAACAAGGTATTATAATTTAAAACAACCTCCTCCACTAGATTTTTTAACTTCTGCGTGTAGTTTTAGTTTGCGTTGCCTCTGCCTGTCCCCTGTGGAGGGCTGCGTTTGTTGATCGCTCATTTTCGGTCAATGTAAGCCACCTCCACTTTTCAAAGTAAGCCACTGACTACAAGATACGCCTGAACTGCTGGGGCTTTTTATATCACGGTGGTCACGGGTAAGTCTCTGACATTACCGTGCACATTCAATTATCGCTCACAATACATGTAGTGTGCACGGTATGGTATGTAAATTAGCCAAATAGTGTGCATGTAAGTTAATGCAATCTCTGTTAGTAAATGGGACTGTAAATTCCGATTTATGGTGCACGTTAGGCTCACTACTTAATGTGCACGTAACAGCTACATTTAGTGCCCTTTTGTAAATGAGACCCCTTGTCCGCCCTGACTGATGAGCCTCTGTTTATCACTGTATTGCATCGTGTCGATTAGCACTGTGGCATCTCTGGGCTGTGACTGGGTTTACTTCCTCATTTTGGTTAGGTGCTACGGTGACCACTTAAAACTTGTTTGTCCTCAGTATCAAATGCACACTACTACAAATTAGAAAGGAATGATCAAATGAATAAATCAAATCAGTACTGTACTAAAATTAACAGCAACAAAAAAAATATATAGATAATAGACTTCACCATACACGACTTCTTAAATTAAGTAACTGTTGAAATGCTTCAATGAAGGCTATTTGAATATAATTTGTGAAGACTGATTTAAGATAACTGGAATATATGTCCCTGTTTAGTTCACGAGGTAGCTGCTTGTATTAAATATTTGTTTTCTTTTTGTTGTTACAGACTTTCCGATGGCCTATTGCCACTAACATTGATGGGAATGAGATGCTTGAAATCCAGGTGTTCAACTACAGCAAAGTTTTTACAAATAGGTACGTTTGATCTTTTGGGATGACATTGTACAGCATTGCCTTTGAGTCCCTTTAAGCATTAAGCATCTGTTGCTGTCTTGGCATACCAGTACTGCACTTCCTTTATTTTTTTTAATAGAATTTAAGTTTAATTGATGCAAATATAACCCTGACGGAAGAATGCAATAAATATTGCATGACTGCTGTGTTTAAAGAACGAGAGGTCTTTCGTGTACCCAAGTTAAGCATTACATTTTTTTTTTAATTGAAATCTGCAGCATTCCACTATCATGTTCATATTTAAATATTACACATTATGCTACATATACCATATGCGCAATTTACTTCAAAAATCAGATATTCATTATCAAAAGTTATTGCATATGTATATATAAAACAATATATTATATTATGCTGCACCGTGACATAACACACATTTTGTGCTAGATTCATTATACCAGAACTGCAGCATGAAATCTGCCCACTCAAAGAGATGCTTCTCATTGGAGGGAACAGACATTATCAAGCAAGGACAGCAATGCCAATATTTGGCTATGATCACTGATTGATGAGCTCGCTTAGGTTCATCTCATTTTATTTTTTATTTTATTTATTTTTTTTATCAAAGTTCTTTATTTGATTTTCTTAGTGAATGCTCGGATAAAGCTTGATCTATGTACAAACTCATCCAGAACAGACGCAGAAAGGATAACCTCTGCCAGGTTTTTCTATGTCCTTTTAAAAGCTTGAATTAATTAAAGTCAGTTTTAATTAATTATTTAAAGTTTGGTATTAATTATTAAAATGTTGGTATTCATGAAACTTTTGTTGCCAAGAACAGTGTCGAATGTCACCAGGTTTGTTTTTTTTTCTCTTCAGGAATCATGGGTTAGATTCACAAAGCTTATTAAGCCAAATTGTCATTAGCTTTCTATAAAGAAAATAACACCAATATTGCAATACAAAATAAAATTAAAAAAACAGCTTAAGATTACAAGCATTAAATGTGTTAACTGGCTTGTTAACTATATTGTGTGTGTTTTTCTTTAAGCTACTTGACTTGGTTTGGAGTAAATACAGTAGCTTTGAGAATTTAGCCCAATGTGTCTTTTCAACTGTTCACTCCATCAGCTTTAATATTTAGCCATGAAGTAGCTGGTATCAACAGAAATGGTTTCTCAAGTCCAGGAAGCCACTATGACATGGGAAAACCACTTGGCAGCAAGAAAATGTATTTGACCAACTCCTTTTACAACATCCCAACCATATATGGTGCTCGTGGTACCCCCTATGGCTATATGTGTCAGCATGGGGATTTCATTTACCATGTAGTCCTTTGTGTCCTGATAGTTTTGTATTCATAAAGAAGCCTACCTTATTATAAAAGCTTACCACATGTATAAAAAGAAACTGAATAACACATTAAGATCTGTAATAAGATCCAAAATGGAAAATTACCCATATGGTAACTGTATTCTGGTAGACAGTCAGCATGATTTTAGGAAAGGGAGATCGTGTCTATCTAACCTGCTTGATTTTTTTGAGGATGCAACATTGACAATGGATAATTGCAAAGCATATGACATGGTTTATTTAGATTTCCAGAAAGCTTTTGACAAAGTCCCGCATACAAGATTAATTCTCAAACTGAACGTGTAAAAGTGTAAGGTACTGCATGCAGGCGATAAAAAAATGTCCATTATAAATACATTAGTTTACTGTGAAGCTATGTCTTAGTTGGTGCTTATCTTGGCGAGAGCCAAGTTCAAATCAGCATGAAGTTTTAACATCTACTCTCATGTAATGGAAATCATGAAGATCTGGATACGTCCAGTGACTGCTGTGAATAGTGCAGCTGGCAACAAGGGAAAGACCTTGTGACAGCCTGGAGAGACAGCTGACTGGAGGAAAGAGACCCCATTGGGGCTGGCAAGGGTTAGCTACCCTTGTCGGCAGTATCCAGCTGTGTGTTTACAGGATGCTGGAGACACACGCCCAAGGCTTCTAAGAAATTAAGGAGAAAAATACCCCTAGAGAGCAGGGGCGGAAGATGACTCAACGTTGGACAATACGGTTAAGGACTTGGGAACGGAAACGGATATGAGTATGGAGAGTACTTCACAAAAGACTAGTTCAAGATCTGCAGTTAGCAAAGACATGGAACTCCAGGTTTGTGTCTGGGGCTGGAGCAAGGCGACAATGGTCAGGGGTTTGAAGATTCATCAAGGGAGAAAGAAGTGCTTGAGGGAGAAGAGACAAGGGCCTCGCATTGATCAGTACTTCTTACGAAGTCAGTCAAGTCAGTCGAATGAAATCCAGCGACAGGAAGCAAACCACAGTTCGCAGGATATCAGCACCCATGTCATAGATGTGAGGAGGACTTGCAAGGACACAGTTAGTGATGAACCTAATGATCCTTGTGAACCCGGTCAGACAAACCAGCATAAGAGAGGAAAGAACCTCAACGGGCACAAGCCTGGAGTTAAATGGCCAAGAGCTTGTGAGAAAACTGCATGGGACACAGTAAACACAGATCTCTGCTTTGCATTGGAAAGGTTAAGTGGAACAGTTGAAAAGAAACTGGATAAATTTGGGGACATCATCTACGCATATGGAAGCGAGAGGTTTGGAGTTGAAAAAAGGAAGGAAAAAGTGCAAACTATTCCTGGAAAGTCTAGACGGCAGCAGGAGATTGAACGCTTAGTTAGAGAAAGGAGACAGCTGAGGAAGCAATGGAGAAGAGCAGAAGAAAGTCAGAAGGAGGGACTCAATCTCTTACAAAGGGTCATAAAAGATAAGCTTGCAACATTGGCGCAGAGCTGAGCCTAAGGAAACGCTACAAAAAGAAGGAGCGTCATGAGAACTAACTTTTATAAAGACCAATTCAAATTTGTAAAGAAGTTATTCACCAGTGAGAAGAACGGCACACTAAAAGCATCTAAGTTTGAGCTGGAGAGATATTTGGAGGAAACACATACAGATTCAAAAAGGCAGGAGCCTATGTCAATTCCGTCAGACATCCCACCTATCAATCCACCAGAATACCAAATGGAGGACTGTGCACCTAAGTGGAAAGAAGTAGAGCAAGCTGTGAAAAAAGCAAGGGCGTCATCATCTCCAGGGCCTAATGGAGTTCCGTACAGCGTGTACAAGAGTGCTTCAGGAGTTCTACGAATCCTGTGGAAATTGATGAAAGTAGCATGGGAAAAACAGGTTGTACCAAGAGCATGGCGCCGAGCAGGTGGAGTCTTTATACCTAAAGAAAAATATTCTACAAGCATCAGTCAGTTTCGCCCTATTTCCCTATTAAACGTAGAAGGCAAGATTTTCTTCAGCATTATTGCTCAGAGATTGTCAACTTACCTATTAAAGAACTGCTTCATTGACACTTCAATACAAAAAGCTGGCATTCCGGGTTTCCCAGGATGCTTAGAACACATCAGTGTGATCTGGCAACAAATTCAATCTGCTAAAAAGGAGAGGAAGGAGCTCCATGTGACATTCCTGGATTTGGCTAATGCGTATGGTTCAGTGCCATATGAACTTCTTTGGGCAGCATTTGATTTTTTCAGTGTACAGATGACAATAACAAATCTAGTGAAAGCCTACTTTGGAGATTTGCAGTTTAGTTTTTCAACTTCAGAATTCAGCACTACATGGCAATGCCTAGAAGTTGGAATAATGGCAGGATGCACCATTTCTCCACTGGCTTTTACCATGGCAATGGAAGTAATCATTAGGGCATCAAAATGGGTAGTGGGAGGAGAGCGCTTGGCTTCTGGAATGCGACTACCACCAATTCGAGCATACATGGATGACATGACAACCATGACTACAACAGTAGCCTGCACTAATCGGTTATTGGGCAAATTAACCAATAACATTGAATGGGCACGAATGCAATTCAAGCCCACTAAATCAAGGAGCATCTCTATAATTAAAGGTAAAGTAGTAGATAAAACGTTCTTCATTAATGGTGAGGCAATACCAACAGTGTCTGAGAAGCCAGTGAAGAGCCTTGGGAGATGGTACGACGGGGATCTAAAGGACACAGTTCGTGTGGGAGAAGTTAGAGAACAAGCTGTGGAAGGGTTGAAGAGCATAGTCAGCAGCGCTTTACCAGGCAAACTAAAACTCTGGTGCTTTCAGTTTGGTCTACTGCCAAGGTTGCTGTGGCCACTGACTGTGTACGAGGTTTCTTTGGCAACAGTAGAGAAGCTGGAAGCTTTAATCAGTTCACACATCAGGAAATGGTTGGGAGTTCCACACTGCCTCAGCAGAGTGGGACTTTATGGTAAAGGAATACTGCAGCTACATGTCTCCGCTCTAACCGAGGAGTTTAAGTGCGCCAAGGTCCGACTGGAAATGACATTAGTAGAGTAACGCGACAAATGCGTAAGGGAGGCAGCACCTGTGTTGAAAACTGGAAGAAAGTGGGCGGCAAAGAAAGCTGTGGAGGATGCAAAGGCTGCCCTTCGAATTGGTGATATCATGGGGCAAGTTCAGCATGGAAGAGGGGGTCTTGGTCTCAGTTCAGCTCCTCCTACATGGCACAAGGCAGCCCCAGCTCAACGGAGGAAGCTGGTAGTCAACGAGGTGCAAAAGCAGGAGGAGAGGATGAGGTGTATAAAGGCCATTTCCCAGGCCAAGCAGGGAGAATGGATGAGATGGGAGAGTGTGGAACAACGCAAGATTGGCTGGCAAGACCTATGGTCAATGGAACAGAGCAGGATCAGTTTCCTTATAAGGTCAACATATGATGTTCTCCCATCACCACAGAACCTAAACCTCTGGGTAGGAGAGGATCCCTGATGTCCTTTGTGTTCATCACCTGCAACATTAAGGCACATTTTGACAGGATGTAAGGTTCTTAGCCAAGGACGGTTTACTTGGCGCCATGACCAGGTGCTGCGATGTTTGGCCTTAGCATTGGAAGACAAGCGTAACATGACCAATAAGTTGCCACCTGTTCCATCAAAACATTACACACAAAAGACAACATTCCTCCGCCCAGGAGAGCAACCACCAAGAAAAGGTGTTAAAACCAATCCTCGCCCAGGACAACTGGAAGCTGCTAGAGACTGGAAAATGCTGGCAGATGTTGGTCAACGGCTTATTTTTCCACCTGAGATTGCCACCACTAACCTTCGACCAGATATTGTCTTGTGGTCTGGATCAGCACGCCTTGTTCACCTGGTAGAGTTAACAGTGCCATGGGAGGATGCTGTAGATGAGGCGTATGAGAGGAAGAAACTGCGGTATGCTCAACTAGCCACTGAAGCGGAACAGCGAGGATGGAGAGTCTGGGTTTACCCAGTGGAAGTGGGTTGTCGAGGATTTGTGGCACACTACAACCCGGTTTCTCAGAGATGTCGGATTCAATGGCCAAGAGTTGCGTCGCACAGTGAAGAACTTATCTGAAGCAGCAGAGAGGAGCAGCAACTGGCTGTGGTTGAGATGGAAAGATTCTGGCTGGGGATCTCAAGCACAATAGAAAGAAAGAAAGGCTGATGTACAGGTAAGTAAGCTGGGCTGAGTTGAGTGGGGGACGGAGGGGGGTGATGCTGGGACACCAGCATCACCGTCGAGCCCTCTTGAGGTGTCGTGGGCTAGTCGATGAAACACCGAGGATGGAAGGTGCCCACTTGAAGACCCCAGAGATGTACCCTACTTAGCTCAATCCAGACGGTTGTCATGCTGATGCGCTTGCGAGACCGCACTATGGTTGATCCCCGGAGCCAGCATCACAGCCGTTGTGTGTGCTGATACGCTAGGGAGGCAATAAGCTGATCCCTGGAGCCAGCATTACACTTCAGCCATCAACACCAGACAGAAGGATATCTACATCATCATATGGAAGGAAGCGCAAATGGATGGAGACACTTATGGATTACATTAGTTTACTGTGAAGCTACGTCTTAGTTGATGCTTATCTTGGCGGGAGCCAAGTTCAAATCAGCATGAAGTTTTAACATCTACTCTCATGTAATGGAAATCAACCATATGGGATATACTGAAATTGAAGAAGGAATCTATGAAAAATATCTAGGAGTTTATGATGACTCAGAAATGTCTTCATCTAGGCAATGTGGGGAAGCTATAGAAAGGCCAACAATTGTCAACTACTGATACTATAGCACCGTTTTAATCAACTTACTGTTAATGCATACTGTCCTCTGCAGGTTTATGGCATTTTATTTTATTGGACATCTATGTTTGAATCTAAAGCATGTTATTTGCTGCAAAACATGTCAGTCATTAAGAAGAAGCTGATAGGTTAATGACTGTTGTCAGTATGTTTGCAATGCTTGATGTTGAATTGAAAATTAAAACTGGTATTCATTATGTTGCAACACAATTTTAAATTGATATTGTAACGTGGAGGTAAAGGAAGCAATCCAGGCAAGTATTCTGGTCTCAAATGCACGGTTTATTTTACAAGAACGAGCAGTTCAATAAAAATAAAATAAATACAGCCGAGGCAAGTGGGGCATGGCCTCACCAATAATTCCCAAAGACTAAAAAAATGTTTGCATATTTCATTGAGAAATATAAACACATATAAGCATATTAAATAAATGTAAGTCAACAGAAACGCTCCTCGCTTTCACCAGTAGCGAAAGCACAACGCCAGAAAGCTGAAACCGTGTAGGGCTGCCGCAAAAACCTTGAGTGCCTCACAAAGCTGATTGTTACCATGTTAGGTGTTGCTATGGTAACCACAATAAGCTTGATGAGGCACCTACTGGATTTGGAGCAGTTTGAATTTGTGCGATTTTAATTAGTTCAATAATGGCTTTAGTTGAATCTGATATTACATGCGACCTGAGGTTTTACAGTAAGATCCCAAGAAGAGAGACATTCGATTCTTAAGGACTGCAGAATAACACTAGCACAGGAGATCGTGAAGAAAGAGAGTCTGGATTGGACTCCTAATGGCTCTGCGTCTCCCACAGGCCCATGATCAACAGTGTTATCAACCCTAGGTTACTCTGGCCAGATTTTCATAAAGGATTTTTTTTGCCATCATGGGTTCAGGTCCTGTTTATAATTATGGCGGAATGTTCTAAGGGATATTGTGTATTTTCAATTTAATCGGAATACAAATATTTTTAGCTTTTTTAACACGGTAACAAAGAAAGTTAGTAACAATGCATCAGTGATTTTGTGAAAAAAGAAAATATTTTACTGCATTGGTTCGATCTGGATTGATCTTTTTGATCTTGATCAGACAAAGACATTGTGATGAAATACATAGAAAGGATGTACCAGGGGATTTACCCTGAGCAGATATTATCTGGTAAGTGCTTAACTGAAAAGATCTCACAAATACATTGCTTTCCAAAATGAATGCAAAGACACTGCTGTGGATTCTGCACAGCTGTGGATTCTGTGTTCTGGCATAGAGTGGAAGACATATTGGAGGTGCTTGTCAATAAAACACATGGCCTCAAAGCTACTGTAGACATGGATATTTAATGCAGGCTGTATCAGATTTAACAAGGTGTCAATAATTAAAGTAGGGCTGCAGCTGGGCTGCATGTGTCATCTACGTTTTGTCAAGGTATCTATCACTTAGAAATGAATTAGCTCTGCAACTGATCCGTTTTGTGTTCGGTGACAAGTTGGAATCAGCACAATACACAGTGGTGAGCTTTCAGTTTATCCAAGGATATTCAGGCAACATGCAACAAGACTGGAACCAGCTGTACACACCCTATTGAACACAAGAGGCACTTTCCTCATATGAACATGCCCCTTACACAAAATGTTAAAAATACTACTCAAGTGACATTATAATGCCAGTAAATTACCCCGGAGCCACCATTGCAGAACTATTAGCAGACCACTTCATTATCTGTGTGTAAACAATTTCAGTGGTCTCATTAATTTCAGTGCTGGTATTTATTTAGTTCCTTAGTAAAAATTATACCCCCAAAAATACCCCCGTATAACAGTTATTTAGTACTCTGGCTTAAATGCTGTGGATTTTAAAATGCGCTAAAAAAAAGATTTCTGTATAGACTTTTGAAGCTAAATGGAAGTAGCTGTACTGTTTATATCTCCCCAGGTTACATATTGATTCATAGCAGCTGTACTTATAAACATGAAAGCTTGAAATGTATTTGCTTACAATTGTAAGTCGCCCTGGATAAGGGCGTCTGCTAAGAAATAAATAATAATAATAATAATAATGGGAAACCTCAGATGAAGCAGTGCCATTAAATCTCTGGACATTAAAAGCAGGGAGTACACTTTTCTGAGCTGGCACTGAATGGCTGTACAAAAGTGATTTAATAAAAAAAACTTACAGGCAATATCCTGGTGCAGATTATTTTTTCTGACAGGGTAATTTATTTCAAGTAAGTATTACATGTTGAAAAAGAATTGCTATAATAATAGCTCAACACTATCGCATCTTCCTTTTTATTGCGTTTTCTTTCTTTCATTCTCAGATGGGTTCAGATTCCAAAACCTGAAGAAATTGATTTTATATATGTGGCGCATTTTAAACAGATATTTACAAGCAAAAATAAAATTCATATAGGTAAACAGAACATGATATACTTTGATGTATCCTTATTTAGCCAGCCCTGTAAAAGAGACAGCACCTAGCAAGCAGCTAATATTGATTATCCTTTAAAGAACCAGGCATATGTCATTAGAATTGTATTTTTTGAAGGTTCATCCCCCAAAACTATGCAAAAAAAGGTTTCTATAGTATAACAACTTAATAGCAGGTCTCCATTTTTTTGTGGAGAGTATGATTTCTTTGGTCCTCAAAATGTTAACTGAATACTGTAGTTATGTGTAAAATCTAGAAAGGTAGTAGAAATGCTTCTCATTGAGACTGGATTGTATTTTAGATCCATCTATAAATTATATTTGCAGGTATATGTGTGTCTCAATAGCATCTGGAACATACCTGGACTGATCTGAACACAAGACATGTAGCCGGTATATACCGGTATTTACAGCTTGAGCATCATTTGTTAGGGGAAAGTTAGGGGAAAGATTATTTTTAATGGAAATAGTGTAATGGTGCATATCAAATTATCATACATAGTTGTATAGAGAGCTTGTATTACAAGCTTTCGTCATGTAAAAAGAACAGGTACAGATACTGTTACACAGTACATCATGTACCGATTAGCATATTGTATTGAAAAAGGTCTGACTGTTCCACAGTATATATCCACAAGAAGTTAAAAGCTAAAAGATATTTTAAACCATTCAAAAAAATGGAAAGGCAGCTCATGCCACACAGAAATCAGTTTAGCTCTGCAAAAGCTAGTACTGTGAGGTACTACAGTACATGGTATTTTCTGCAAAACATTTCAGTCATTAGAGGAAGCAGCTGCTTGGTTAATGACAGGAAGGAATGTGATTAAGGGGCGGGAATAATGTCACTCTGAAGTAAAAGGAAACGTGACATAAGGCAGAAGGTGAAATCTACTGGAAATAAGCTTCATTTAATGTCACTCTGTAAAAGTCAAGGCTACCATGACCTTACTATATAAAGGCCATTTCCTCACAAAAAACATGACTTCCCTCATCCTTTGCTTGGATGACAAAACTAATATACAGTAAGAGGACAGAAATACCACTTTCTTAAACAGTGACCTTTTCCTCAATAACTTTTTACAGTTATTTACAGTTACAGTTATCATGTTAAGATAAAGTACAGTCTATGACAGTTTTCCAGGCCTTGTCATATCTTTCAGCTTGCTCTCACAGGAAGTGCTTTCCATTGACTGGTTGTGCTGAGAAATCTCAGGTGCAATGTAGACGTTTCTCCAAACTGGTTTAGTGTCTGTGCATTTAGATTTACGTCTAAAATATCTAAGTTCATACTTTGACTGTCTGAGTTAGATTTAAAACCCCAGACACAAACTAAAAGAGAAGTTATTGTGGAATACAAAAGAACCATTTCACTTTTTCGGTTTTCTCTACATAGCAATTCTGTTCATGGTCTGTGTTAATAAAAAATAGATTTTGTGTTTTGTTAATGTGTGCATTCTTAAATCATTCAATCCTTAAGAGCATCACCTTCTGAAACCTTTTGTTATTGCACTGTTAAATTCAGAATTAAACTCAACGTTACTCTTTAGTGTCCCTGAAAGCAGTTTTTTAAATTTGAGTGGTGACTTCCTGACCAATCATAGACCTTTCATAACAGAGTAAGAAATGCTTTTTGATTAACCATACGCACACATACACATACAACACACCATACAACGAAACAATAAAACTATGGATTTTCTTTCAATCCCCAGAATGGAAGCCCCATATTGGGAATGGCTTATTTGAATTATGTTGATAGAAACATTAATATAATTATTGATAAAGCTAACAAGAACAGCATAATCGATTCTAAGAACTACCGTATATAATACACTGCCACCGTGAACATTAATGGTGCAGTGTACTATATAGCTCTTAGACTCAGACCATTCATTATGTTAGTCTTCTGGTTTTACTTGCAGGACAGCAGTTAGTTACCAGGGGACCCAAAGAGACTCCTACCTTAACACTTCCAATTGCTTTAAATGCCACCACATTATAGGGATTCTGTCTCTGCAGCCACCCACTGAATATTACAGAAAGCATTAGGATCTTAGGATATGATCAAAGCCATTTATGCTGGCAATCAACATACCAAATACGTTTTCTAAAGACTTCCACAGGCCGTGCTGTTAACAATAAAAATGCATGCCCCATTAGATGTAGTATAGCAGTCTAACAATGTATAGTAGTGAGAAATGTACCGAAATCTAGTTCTGAAAGGGCCACACTGTTACACAGATGCCATGCATATAATACAAGCCTTATTGTTATTATTACAGGGATATACATGTTCTTTCACTGATATCTAAATGTAATGCTGTTATAATAGCGTCTACATTTACAAGCGTGTTAAAATTGAGAAATTCATAATTCCTTTTCCATCATTTCCTGTGCTATCAATGCTTTTACTGTGGTTAACTGTGTCTTTTTGTGCTGTATCACAGTAAAATAAGTCAGCAGAGTAAAACATAGCCAGTAGCTTCTAAAGTATGTCCCTGTGTGTTTACAGAGGTTGTATTATATCTCTGCATTGCAGTAACTTCTGTGACAGTGTTTGGTGATGTGGAACTTGAGAGTGGGATTGAGTACATACTGTAGCATTGGCAATAGAAATGTCCAGTTGTTTGTACTAACACAGGTAAAGGTATTGGCTGAATCATTTGTCTACTTGTCTTTATATTTTTACCTCACAACATGTGTCAGCTTGTTTTTTAGTTTTACCTATAAGAAAGGAACCTACTCTAATTCACTACCTTCAATGTTTTTTGTTTTTTTTTATGTGTAATAAGGAGGGAGCAAGCTGTATTGTGTATATGAATATCCCTGCAATCAGTTAGCTCTGTACAAACTCAGGTGCAATATCAGTGCTTATTTTTTCAAAGATGTGAGGAACTACTGAGTTTCTAGGGGCACTCAAAGCACATATATGTTTAAATAAGACTTGAGATTTTGTGTGACCAATTATCTTCTCTTCAGTAAGATAAGTATGTTCACTCTGCAGGTAGGTATCAGCTTTCTAGTACTTACAGTACTGGATATAATTGTACAATAATGCTTATATTAATGTGTGCTTCCTTTTGGATTTTCTTGTGTTGTATGAACATTTTCTAGTGTTGTATGAACATTTTACAAGCTCTGTAATTATTTCCCTTTGTAGTTAATTTATGTTGATAAGAAAGAGCAGGGGTCCCAGTAGAACCCTGGTTAATTGCATGGCCCCAACTACTCCCCTTCCCATGTTTTAACCAGTTATGTGTTACTTTCCCAGCTATGTGATCTTATACAATGAGTCTGTTGTGTGCCACTTTGTCAAAGGCCTTCTGAAAGTCTAGATATATTCTGTCATAGATTCTGCTTGTCTGAATCCTTGCAGTAACTTGCTCTTCAGTCTAACAGGTTAGGTAGACCTGTTTTGAATCCATGCTGGCTGTCTCATATTATGTTGATAAATAAATAATCCTGCAATTGACCTCTTATGACTTATTCCATGATCTTACATGTTATGGAGGTAAGGCTGATTGGTCTGTTATTTGCCTGGTTTATCACCCTTCATATAGATATCATTCTATTATAATGGCAATAAAATTATATGAGTTTACAGGATATGTGTGGAGCTTTTATTTAAGTAATCGATTAAGTCCTGGTATGTTGTAATAGGTTGGTATATAGAAACGTTTGAAAGTCAGATTTAAAAACATTTGGTTTATTTTTGTAGAGCTTTTAGTAATCTGCCAGGGCAAATAAACAGATATGTTTTTTTCCTACAAACCTACATCACAAACACATTTATCACCCAGATGAAGCAATCAACACGACCAATTGATAGCAGGATGAAAGGCTTGTTTGGATTCCTCTGTGCAGTAGATGTATTATTACTGGCATCCAGAGTTTAAAGACACTCATGGATTTTCATTCCACTGATCTGGGTTTTGAATTCAACTGAATAAATGATGACTGAGTGACTGAATGAAAGTCTTTTGAGATGTTGCAGCTGCAGTGCAGTGGGATATGACCCTGTGGCTTTTGAGGTGTGACTAGTGTTAAAAGAAACAGAAACCTAAATAGAGGAGTTAACTTTAGAGCAGGTGTGTATTTCTTATTTAACACAAAGAATCTCTCCCTGTGGAGCACACCCAAGAAGGGAACTTTATATGTGTGTCATCTTTCAATCCTATTTTATGCCATCATAATATAGGATTGAAAGATAATATAAATATAATATATTGTAGTGTATCACTCTTTGTTATACATTGAAATAACAAGTTGTTTGAATATCAGAAATACCAAAACTATAAAACAGTACCGTGCCATCAGCTGACCTGCAATGAAAAAAAAATGACTTGTTTTTTAACTGACATGAATAGGTCTGATCAAAACTGGGCCACAAAGAAAGTCATCTGAAAATAAAAATAAGTATTTTTTTAAGCATTTCCTTAAATGAGTGATGCAGTACTAATATTAAATTATAAGAACTGTATCAGAATAATCTGGAAAGATTAACTGGAACGGGGAGATCTCGTGAATTATGAACCACTTGAAAGTAAATTGGTTTGCCGACAGGTGATTAATAATGAATGCAGGCCTTTCAAAGCTTGATCACAAGCCACAACATGATACTCATCTTTTAAATTATTAAAATGCTACGGTAATGCTAGTTACAGGTTAAAACTATAAAGGAATGGCAGGCAAACTGGACAGAAGGTAGCACATTGAGAACGGAACATTTCAGTCACAATGTCTGAAAGTCCTGTATTCCATGACCACTGAGTTTCATTCATCTGCATTTTCCTGTGGCAGGTTGCTACATCGGTAGTCTAGTTTTGTTTGATACTAATAATACCAATAGACAATTGTATTGAATAAATACTATGCTGTGTATTATAGTGACATAACTCGTCCAGCAATGAGTCCTAAATCTAAATTTTAAAATTGAAATGGACAGTTTGAGGGATTTGGTCTCCTCACTGTAGGTGCTGGATTCATGTTTAATTGATGCCTGTGCTTTGCCTGTATTACGAGCCAGCAGATGTATTAGGAAGGACAGGTGGTGACGCCCCCTAATTTTACTCTGCAGCCTCTCAATGTCAGCAGTGATGTCATTTTCATATTGCCACTCCTGATGCTGCAACATTGTACTTAACACCTGGCTTGGCAACCTGACTAACATTATGTTTTCCACAAATAAGACCTATTTGGTGTGTGTGTGTGTGTGTGTGTGTGTGTGTGTGTGTGTCAGGGTGTAATTAGTGTCTGTTAGAAAATAAAAAGCTGACGAAAATAAAACAAGAAGCCATTTGATAAACAGAACGCATGGAAGCATATGGAGTTATCTATCCATTAAAACAAATCATGAACAGTGGCATTAGACAGTCCTGCCCAGAGGGGTGCTTTATTACTGAAAAGCGATTACAATTTATTTACTTCCAAAAACGCAGAAACTCAGTGGGATCTCTTAATAGGTGAGAGTGCTCTTGGACTCGTAATAGGCAGTATCTTACTTGCCTCAGGGTAAACTTCACTGAGCTGGATGCATTTGTTCACATATAGATAGAGAAGCAGCGAAGTGTTACTTCATGTGTAAAATAACAAGTTGTTGACCTGAATGGCCTTCCATAGAAAACAGAAACAAAGTAATCTCCAGTGTGCGCTTGATATACAATATACTGTAGGACCACTGAGTAGAACAGACTACTTTAAAAGTCAAACTTTCATAAATTGCTTCAAAACTAAATATCACATGTAAACACTATTACAATCAAATATTGTATAATTCTACAGATAAAAAAGCAAAGTTTTAAAAAAAGTCACTTGGATAAAAATGAATCCATAACAACGTGTGAAAAAAAAACATGTTTTCAAGATGTGAGTCTTATAGACACTTCAGTGAAAACACAATACTTCAATATTTGACGTAGTTGTTATATTGCATTAATTTATCAGAAGAAATACTGCATACAAATAATACTGCATTCTTTTTATTAATGAAAGTGGTAGTTTTTCCATGATAGTAATGTTATCCATTTTATTATAGCGGGAAAAAAAAGGTTTGGCAACAAGTCTATGGCTATTTATTTCTGTTGTAAAAACAGCCATTAACTGAATTTCATGCAAGTACAAGCTCGGTCTCTTGCATCAAATAGCCTATTTCATCAAATCAACAGTACGAAGGTCACTCCTGAAATCAGGACTTAAAGGATGTGTTGCAGTAAGAATACCTCTGTTAAGAAAGGTGAACAAGACTAAAAGGCTAAAATATGCACAAGAACACAGAAATTGGACTGTGGAACAATGGTCAAAGGTGCTTTGGACTGTTGATGGACAATGACACCTGTGCCTTCTGCCAGTTCTGTTGTCAATTCAACGCTTGTCTTCTTTCTATTCCTTAAGGATATTATCTTCAAGTATTGCTCATCCTTGTTAGACAGCTTTTTGGGTCTTCCAGTCCTGGGTTTGTCAATTACAGATGATATTTCTCTGTACTTGTTGATTATGCTTCGGCTACCACACCTTGAAAATCGAGTGATGCAAGTTATTTCACTCAATGTTTTTCTTTCTTTATGCAAGTCAAGGTTGTTATAATAGTAGAAAACACTAGTGGAGGCTTTGAATAAATTGTTGATGCTTATAATGCATTAGAGCAGAATAATGCAACATGTATAAGACTTTTCCACAGCAGTGTATATACTATATATATATATATATATATATATATATATATATATATATATATATAGTTGAGTAAATTGGAAAAACTGTCTGTTAGATTGTAATAAAGAACGGAAAGAATGGTAGACAATAACTGACTTGATTAAAGAGGAAATAAAATAACTGAGCCAAAATATTCAATACACCAGAAACATAATACAGTCACACTATATCTGCTACGAGCTTAAAAGCAAATGTCAAAACAATTTCCCTCAATAATGTGTTGCCATACACAGATACTCAGCCCTCTAGGTATGACTGGCATCTAAGTGTAATTTTTAATAATGTATTAATTATTCCTAATTAAAGTTTTATATATGGTCGTGATTGTGACTTTAGTCAAGGCTTTATACCCTTTTAGCACCCAAATATTCTTATTTGTTTCCATGGTTACCAAGTTTTGTCTCATTCATGTTGTTGTTCTACTGCTTCCTCTATAAAAGACACCCGGCTGTGTTGTTACTAATGCAAAAGGGATTTTATTGTCCTTATCTCCTCTGCCCATGGCATTTAACGGGATGACTAGTGTGATTGAATGCACCTCTTAGCATGAATTTATTCAGTGTACTACATTGTGCCCACATACATTAATATATAAAGTCGGTATCTACTAGGATTGTGTACCTTTAAGACGTTTGAAGTTGATAGGTATTAATTAAAACTAAAACTTGTTAATTACTCAACACAACATAATGCAGTATCAAACAATAACAATAGTGTTATTTAATATAGAATCGCTATCAAACTAACTATACTGTATTTATATTTTATAAGTGATTATTTTTCTTGCTTTTCTTTTATCCTTTAAACATAATATCATTTTTTTCACTTTCCTTACTTTCCTTAGAAATGCAGTGAATTGTGGGATTGTAGTCCTGGCAAGGTGTTATCTCTAATTAAACTTGACAAAGAAATACATATCCCAGTTTTTTAATGAAACCTTTACGTGACAAATTGGTTGCATTTGTTTTGCAACATATTTTCATTGGCAGGCCTCGGTATGGCAGTACAGCAGTAAAAATATGAGCACCCCGGGTGAGAGGAAAATTCGCTTCAAATCAGCTTTTAAAACACTCAATGCGTAAGTTAATTGGCATTGATAGGTAATCAATTGCAGAGGTGAAGGAAGGTCACCTCTTCTTGTTTCGAAATTAACACATTAATAAGTAGGTGTGTTTTGATTTATTTAAATACTTGTTAAAGATAATTACTCTGAAAATACGAGTATCAAGGCTGAGAGGTAAGATACCAATTCTCAAAGTTTTATTCTTTTAAAACTAAAAAGCTTCAATGGCATGTCATGATCAAAATGGCTTATCCAAGTAAATCTCATTGACAACACAGTTACTGTATGCAAGGGGAAAATAAACAGGAGATAGATAAGACAACCTTATCTCAACCACCTAATCCATTAAGCAGTTTCTTCTTTAAAAATAAATATTTAGTGATATATTTTCAGCTAAACTCCTTCTTGCTAAATAGAATAATTTAGTGGCTGGTGGAGTAATATAGTTAATTGCTGTAAATACATTTGCTATAAAAAAAGAATGTTTAAGCAAATATTTCAAATTCAACCCTATAGATCAGTGCTACACACATAGGGCTCTTTCAGTCCTTTCCAAACCAGGCTCTTATACCAACCAGGTACTTAATTATGTAATTAAACACAGAGGTTCTGGACCGTCCGGTAAGTAATGGCACGGTTCGAAGATTGGATTGGAATGGATTGAAAGAAGATCATTGCTACTGTAGCATACGGACACCTTGGCTGTTGGTAATATGGACTGGTTGTAG
Organism: Acipenser oxyrinchus oxyrinchus; assembly: GCA_030684275.1. Lineage (NCBI taxonomy): Eukaryota > Metazoa > Chordata > Actinopteri > Acipenseriformes > Acipenseridae > Acipenser > Acipenser oxyrinchus. The sequence continues at coordinate 73,353,471 of CM060251.1, read as the reverse complement.
CACATGATTAGGTACTGGGAAGCAGCAAGAACCTTTCATCTGTGGCGATGTCTACAACCATAAAATACAAGTAAACAACAGTGTTATTAAATTATCCAAAAATTAATAGTTACACACAATGAAACAAACACAGCATTTCTAGTAAGGCTTTGTGTTTCAACCCGCTTTGAATACATGTTTAATTGAACAGCAAGCTGTGCTAAAACTACACTGGCAAAGACTGAATTATGTATGATTTAATTAAGAAATTCAATCATTTTTTAGGTGTTATTTCCTTGTCAGTTCCTAATTCCTTGAATTATAACACTAATCACAAAGTTGAACAAATATTATGGCATGACCGGCTGTATATGCTATATTTACTGCATATCAGTCCCAGAGAGAAATGGACAGGTGAAAAACTGATGGTCCGGTCAGTGGATAGTGGAATGCATTGTGTGCCATTTTTCATGTTAATGTTTTCATGCTCTTCTGAAATAATTTTTCATTAGCCAACATTCTGTAAAGAAGTGAACGTAATGAGTCACAGATCAGCTCTATTGTGCATTTTTGTCACACCATAATTGCATCAAAAGATATTTATAATCTTTTAAAATTAGAGTTGGCACCTTTTAGGCAGAAAATTGAATATCTCAATAATTATAGGTTGCTGAATGGGTCTTGGCGGATAACTGGGGGCCAAGATTAAACTACTGTCAGCGAGTGAGGTACAGTGGTAGAGAGCAACCGAGTAGATAATGTGTGTGCAGCGGAATAATAAACAAGTGAAGGAACTTGTAACTATTGAAAGAATAATCACATAATTGAGTAGTCAATCTTTTAGATTGCTTTGGCTTTTATCAAGAGAACTCAACAATTGCATAAGCATCCTTAGTTTATCATCGAAGCAGTAAACATTGTATTTAACTATTTATTATACCTAGATGCATAAGGAGTGAAAAGTAAAACTTTAAGTTACATTTGTGTTTCCAATGTGTTGGATTTAACAGACTCACAGACGATTATGCACAACAAATATGATTTTTACTGGGTAATATCAATCTTATTTATTTTGTGATATTACCCCTAATGGAAGTAAATGTCAAAATGGATTGAATGTGTGTTTGTTGGTGCCCTGTTGCATTGAACACCTCAAATGACTAGCAGGCTGCTGTTTTTTTGTTCTCCCGTTCACATGTCTTTCAAAACTATGAATCGCATTAAAACTTCTGTCTGGCTTTTCTTTTTTAAGCCAACGACATGGCAGTACAACGCAATACTCAACACTGATTGCACAGTAAGCAAAGCCAGCATCATATATGCATACATGCTAATCTTCCCACAGGATGTCCATCTAAATTTCAACCCCAAATTGAAAAAGAAAAGAAAGGCTTAAGCGGTAATATAATCCCCTTGTTTACTTGTCAAGCTGGTGTTGCCTCTGTTTGTAATAGCACTGCCTTCAACAGCTGTGCCTCCACAGGTTTCCATAAACCAGACCCACAACAAAAGCTGATCCTTTCATTACAATGGACTGTTCCATTACAATGAAACCCATATATTGTACAGGCCCAGAGACACAATCCCAAGGTGTGGGTGAGTTGGGCACCAGTGGCTGCCTACAGATTATTGTTAGCCAATCATGTACAGGAGCAGGGTCTGTCTCTTGGACAGATTTCCGAACCCAACATATTTCTTCCCAAATACGTTGGGTCAGATCGGCTCCTATCTGTTCAGTCCACTCCACCCGCAAGTTAATGGCAAATCAAAAAAAGAAAATCGGAAAAATGTCGGAATTATTTTACAGAATTTGTGCAATAGCATAGCACTGTCCTCTGTCCCCTGTTTTAATGTCTAACCGTTGCTGTTTACTATAGGTAAAGCAGAGATCATATTGATGTTGCACTGTAACTGACCATTTAAAAATGGTCTGGGTTAATGATGAGGTTTTCAGGGGTGACTTATACATGTGTACTTAGGGCCTCACTCACTTACCATTAACGTAGTTAACCAGCAGGGGGGATCTGGTAAACACCAGGTGAAACTGTAGGCTTGTAGCATGTGACTTTTGTTTTAGGTTTTTTAACTAATAATATCATTATACCTAGATAGCAATCTTTCCCATGCTAAAATAATATACAGTAGTAAATTAAACAAATCATCCAATGCAGGAAGCAGGTTATTAGATCACTTCATATTCTCTGGAAGGTTGTACTTTAGTGATTCAAATCTTTTTAAAAATGGTGTTGTATCCTTAGCATAGCTTGGTAATTTCTCAACGTGTGGCCTAAACTGTTTTTCTGCTAGTGACTAGCATTTGCATAGGGTGATTTTCTTTGTGCATTTTAGGATTTCCTCTTGCTAGGCCTGCTCTTGCATTATGTGGCTGCATGTATTTCTTTAATATATATACATGGAAAACTTGGTTGTATTTCTGGAAGGAGAATCCGCCCACTAATCAACACATCATATCCAAGCGCCATAAAAACTGTGTGGCTTGCATTCATGTCGCTTCTTTTTTGTTTGTCGGTCAACATTGCGGATAGCTGTCAGCACCCATGGACAAGGTCTCCAATCAATTTCATTAGCATCATTAATTCATCTGTTAAATTGCAATTTAAATCATCCACATTGCAGATTCTCCATACTGAAAAAATGAGTTTAAAACCCTTGTATGTTCCCACTTTTATGTTACCTCAACATAGCTTACTGGTTACTTTAACATACTAGTTGTTAAAAATAACCTTTGAACTGCAAACTGGGACGCACATAAAGAATGAGAGAGGTCAATCTCTTTTGAAAAGTTGAATTTTATTAATATTGCTATTTGCCCCTGTTTGGCTGAACAGAATTTAAGAGGATGTGTCCTTCATTACCATCTGAATGAATAGCTGATCATGTGATCATGTGCTCTGATCATGTGCATTTTTGCACGAGAGCAAAATCTTTGAAAGTCGGCCTTATAATTTGTAGAATGTGGAAACTTTTATTTACATTCTGCTTTATGTCCAAGAAAAGTCTTATCACAACCTCAAGTCAAACTGTATTACCAAAATGTGTACAAGTGCAGAAAACAGAATCCTTGCCCTTTATTATTATTATTATTTATTTCTTAGCAGACGCCCTTATCCAGGGCGACTTACAATCGTAAGCAAATACATTTCAAGTGTTACAGTACAGGTAATAATACAATAAGAGCAAGATAAATACAATGACAAGTTTACATCAGCCCTTGATCTAATATTAACCTGTGTATCACCAACTTGTAAGCAGCATAATGTTCTTCATTCATGACAAAAAACAAATGTGTGTGTTGCTACAAAACTGCTGTCATAAACCATTAAATCAGACTGAACTATATGTTGCTCACCACACATGTACTTTTTTATCTTAATATTTTTATTTTTATTATTTCCTGTACAATGGAAAGATTAGTACAACAGTAATCAAACATTTTTTTAATGTTGCCTCAGGATTTCGATGATCGGTTCAGTTCATTTAGAATACAGTTAAATGATACAACCCATGCCATGTCATATTCTTTGAATCGGTTTCTTACTGTAACTTGGCTGTTCTATCTGTAGGCACTGCTGAACTATTGCTTCAGCCCATTCTTTATAATATAAACCCAAGGGATTCATTCTCCTGCGATTTAGAAAGCACTGTTTGGAATTCACACTGCAATATTAAAGAGTACCATTCTTTTTTTTTTTTTTTTAAGCTAAACTTGAGGAAACCCTAATGTTTTTATTCATCATTGCTTAATCAAAAATGACAACATATGAGTTAACATTATGAACGTCTCACACTGTTAATACATTTTGGAGGTGCGGGAGTAAAGTAGTAAGTAGCAGTACTGTGTGTGTGTGTGTGTGTGTGTGTTTTTAATGCCATTCTTTAAAATGCATGTTTGTTCTTCCTATATTGTTACAGGCTCATTGGGACGTTCCGGATGGTGTTGCAGAAAGTGGTGGAAGAAGCACAGCTAGAAGTGTCAGACACATTAATAGATGACAACAACACCCCCATTCGAGTGAGTGAGCCTCTAATTGCCGGCCAGGCAAGAAGCTTAATAGAAAAATAAAAAAACAGCCCTGTCTTTCGGACCTTCTCTAATGAGAATAGGAATTGAACAGTCAATCCCTTGTGTCCTTAGCTTATTTAGATTTGTGTGTTTAATAAAGGAAGGGCTAAGGGATTTATTCAGTGGTGAAACAGACACCCTGACCTCTCGATAGTACATTGAGATCTTTTTCTGCATATTTAGGTTCACCCTTCTGATGTGATAAAGTCTGTATAACATGCTTATTTTTGTGGTGCACATTGTATCAAATTTTGTATAATTTCTAGCTAGAACTGTTTCTGTTATTTCTGTGTAGCGATAAATAAAATATAGAATTTGATTATGTTTAAATCTTTAAATAAGTTAATTTTATAGCTAATTATTATGCAGGTCTAACTATTATGCAGGTTTAAACGTCTATGCTAAGAATATGCTGCCTTTATAAATTCTTCCAAAACAGAAATTTGAATGGTCGTGCAGTCACCTGTCACAGGGTTTATGTAAGGGACTCTGTTTCCCTCCTTCACAGCTGGCGTGGAATAGTAAACAGTGAATCTCAAGCATTTATTTGCTGAAACTCCAGTTTTAAATGATGATGAGATATATCAAGACAGTAGACAGTCAGTTTATGAATTATGCAGTATATAAAACATTCTCATATGACTTAAAAAGTATGAGTGGATCAAATTTGTTTCTATTTACCAATAACATGCTGTCATAACTGTGCTCCATTATAAAACCTCTGCTGGATGAAGGTCCTAAATGGAAACCATGGTAACAGATGAGACACCCATGGCATAGCCCAATGTTCAACCTTAACTGATTCGTATTTAGACCTTAAATCACCCCGTTTTAGTGGAATGTATTTAACTAATCTATGTGTTCCTCAAACAGGTTGTCAGTTATTTAGTTTATGGTACTGGAATGAAATCATTTTCTTCTGGTGAGAACAGACTGCCCCATATTAGTGGTGTAACACAATAGTTAAGATGCAGCCATGATATGCAGGTCAGGATATGAGGTGCATCACAATACTATATATGATGTGTAATAAGATGAAATGATTATTCATGGACACTAAATCTACATTATGCAAGCTAATAACAAAAAAGCTATTAGCTGACAATTCATTCATTTGTACTATAAATATAGTGTAAGGCTTTTGAAACTGTTGCCTATGTATAGCCATGACCTTGTAGCTCTAGCTTGGCACCCATGCCAGGGAGTAGCTGGCTTTTGATAACTCAGAGTGCAGCTGTGACCTCGGATGGATGATAACACTTTTGTTTCGCTTAAGTTGTTTCTGCTTAATAAGCTGTTTTGCGCCTATGCACAAACCATAATTAAACCAATTAAAACTGGTTCTAAAACCACTTTTGTTAAAAGTGACACGCTGTAACTTAAGATAAGTGTCATGGAACGCATAATAACACACTATACAAATGGAACGTAGGCTTTTTTCTTATAAACATGCACCCTGTTAGGGGTGGTGTACACGTTTTTTCAGTTAAAAGGCACAAGCATCAGCCATTTGTTCCTTTCCATTATACAACCTTTTGATTATGTGCCCCCTTTAAATGGTAAAGAAATCATTGAAACTGTCTGCAAACTGTTTGTGTGATTTCCCTGTATTTAATGTAAGCTCTGAATCAATGTAGGGTTAATTAACTCTTAAAAGTAAACTGTACATAGCTGGTTTACATCAGCAGTTTGCAATCACCAAACTTGTCGTTCGACCTTGTGATGCGTGGGTATAGCACTTTGCTGTCTATGGGAATTGAGCAAAACACATATCATTGTTCTTAAATGTAACTTCTTGTTATCTGGGTTTCTGCTGACCTTGGTGAAGTGAAGAAGAAATGCAGATATTAACTATGAATATGCTTTGTCTCACACCATTCATCCTGCTTGGGAAATAAGACCAAATATGGTCAAGGCAATTACGTAAGCTAGCTGTATATCTGTGCTATACAAAGTATTTTCCTGCTCAGAAGAAAAAGAACATCTCTGATGCCATGAAAGCTTAGCTCAGAAACTAACATCTACACTGACGCCAGCTCAGACATACCATCCCTGTACCAGGGCAGCTCAGAACACCATCAGCTGAGTGAGACCTGTGATCACTGTTGTACTAGCTTTGATTTGCTGAATAAAACTATTTTGATTGAAACCACCTGAAATCGACTGGCTTATTAGTTTTTATGAAGCAATCAAACCTTACAATAGTAAATCCCTAAAATTAATTGAACATGATGAAAAGATATGCCTTAGTGTTATTATTAAGAGCACTAAAAACAATTGAATACGGAGTCAAGAATTAAAGCGGTCTTATCCCAATGTTAATAGTGCCACCTTAGTGCAATCAATTGAATAGGGCCCATTAATGGATGGACTGTTATGTTAAATGTCAATTATGTATTCATACCTATAATTTATCATTCAGGAAAATGTGGGAATCTTGCTCAATCTATAATAATTTATTCTGTCTGCTTAAATTCCTATTTAGACATGTGTTACCATAGAGATCAAATACCAGGCTATGGATGGTACCATGGCTGCCTGGAACGACGGTGAGTTCCTGGGCGATCCCAATCGATCAGAAAACGATGGGACCTTTCAGTTTGAGACGGACAGCCTGTTGTCAGGACACAGCCAGGGCTCTGCAGTGTCTCCAGGGCGCTCCCACCTGAGCCTTCACTTAGGAGAGCGGTCCATCAGAAAGTGAGTACATTGCTGCTGTCTTTACAAAAAAATTACTCATTCACATTAAAATAATAAATCATGGAGAGTGGTCCGGTACTGGTATTATTTGAACAAATTCAACAAGAACCACATTTGAGGCTTCTAAATCTTTGGGAACAAGTTGACTGTGTGTTACAAGAACATAGAGCAGTATATAGGAAACAAAGGGCCTGGGGGGCAGACACCTGTGTGTGCCATTGCTTGATTTTAAAGTTGATGATGTTGCCCTGTGAATGCCAGCAATCAGTTAATATTGGTTTGTGCCTCAAAACCATCTACTGAGATATAGAGTTCATTCTAATATCAATAATAATGATTTACTGCAGCAATATACAGTAACTGGATCGGTGTGTCAAAAAGGGGAAACAGAATATTACTACTTTCTCTTTCGGGGTTTCTTCCGGAATGTTATTTTATACTGTAGACCCAAGTATAATATAACAAATCTAACATTAGTCAATAAATAAAACTTAAGACTTCATCACATTATCTTTCAATTGGTATCAACCTTCTTGTAAACTATGTTTTCAATGTCTCAGTTTTGAGAGGGTGATTACACAGAAATGTGCACATTATGAACCTGGGTGAAGAATGTTACTTTGTAATGTCTTTATGAACTCTCTTTAGGGAAGCTTAAACAGTGATCTTTGCTATTACTGCTGAGCATTTGCAGCCGGATGTTTTTAATAAGCAGTTTAGTGCCTAGGAAGGCTTTTAACACTAGCCTGTTATATCCAAGCTGACAAGTCTACTGGTGTTAATTAGGGACTACTGACACATCAATGACCCATATAGTGTGTGTGGCACTGGACTGTACAGCATGTATATAAATATACAATCTGTCATCAAAGGCACACAGAGGTGTCTGCATATGTAACAGAGAATCAACATGAACTCTTTCGGCACAAAGTTACTATACATAGGGGCATGTAATTCTGAGATCCGCAGTTTAGGCCAAATCTAAAAGAAACGAATTAAGCCCCACCTTATTGTTTTGTAACTACCAGGAAATGTCACTCAATAATCGTGGAATACATAGGTAGCTGAGATACTAGTATCAATCTGAATGCTAGAATAAAGTGTTTGAATCTGTTTTATTTAACACTCAATAGTCACTAAGACTCATCACAGAAAACAAGCCATGCCAACTGGCACTGGGAAACTGTGCAGGTAGTCAGGTCTAGGTATTATTTTATTTATTTTATTTATTTATTTCTTAGCAGACGCCCTTATCCAGGGCAGTTACAAGATATTACATTATTTTTACATACAATTAACCATTTATACAGTTGGGTTTTTACTGGAGCAATCTAGGTAAAGTACCTTGCTCAAGGGTACAGCAGCAGTGTCCCCCACCTGGGATTGAACCAACGACCCTCTGGTCAAGAGTCCAGAGCCCTAACCAGTACTCCACACTGCTGCCCATATATATACTGTGCAAAAGTTTTAGGCAGGTGTGAAAAAATGCTGTAAAGTAAGAATGCTTTCAAAAATAGACATGTTAATAGATTATATTTATCAATTAACTAAATGCAAAGTGAGTGAACAGAAGAAAAATCTACATCAAATCAATATTTGGTGTGGCCACCCTTTGCCTTCAAAACAGCATCAATTCTTCTAGGTACACTTGCACACAGTTTTTGAAGGAACTCGTGAGGTAGGTTGGCCCAAACATCTTGGAGAACTAACCACAGTTCTTCTGTGGATTTAGGCAGCCTCAGTTGCTTCTCTCTCTTCATGTAATCCCAGACAGACTCGATGATGTTGAGATCAGGGCTCTGTGGGGGCCATACCATCACTTCCAGGACTCCTTGTTCTTCTTTACGCTGAAGATAGTTCTTAATGACTTTCGCTGTATGTTTGGGGTCGTTGTCATGCTGCAGAATAAATTTGGGGCCAATCAGATGCCTCCCTGATGGTATTGCATGATGGATAAGTATCTGCCTGTACTTCTCAGCATTGAGGAGACCATTAATTCTGACCAAATCCCCAACTCCATTTGCAGAAATGCAGCCCCAAACTTGCAAGGAACCTCCACCATGCTTCACTGTTGCCTGCAGACACTCATTCGTGTACCGCTCTCCAGCCCTTCGGCGAACAAACTGCCTTCTGCTACAGCCAAATATTTCAAATTTTGACTAATCAGTCCAGAGCACCTGCTGCCATTTTTCTGCACCCCAGTTCCTGTGTTTTCATGCATAGTTGAGTCGCTTGGCCTTGTTTCCACGTCGGAGGTATGGCTTTTTGGCCGCAAGTCTTCCATGAAGGCCACTTCTGACCAGACTTCTCCGGACAGTAGATGGGTGTACCAGGGTCCCACTGTTTTCTGCCAGTTCTGAGCTGATGGCACTGCTGGACATCTTCCGATTGCGAAGGGAAGTAAGCATGATGTGTCTCATCTGCTGCAGTAAGTTTCCTTGGCCGACCACTGCGTCTATGGTCCTCAACGTTGCCCATTTCTTTGTGCTTCTTCAAAAGAGCTTGGACAGCACATCTGGAAACCCCTGTCTGCCTTGAAATTTCTGCCTGGGAGAGACCTTGCTGATGCAGTATAACTACCTTGTGTCTTGTTGCTGTGCTCAGTCTTGCCATGGTGTATGACTTTTGACAGTAAACTGTCTTCAGCAACCTCACCTTGTTAGCTGAGTTTGGCTGTTCCTCACTCAGTTTTATTCCTTCTACACAGCTGTTTCTGTTTCAGTTAATGATTGTGTTTCAACCTACATATTGAATTGATGATCATTAGCACCTGTTTGGTATAATTGTTTAATCATACACCTGACTATATGCCTACAAAATCCCTGACTTTGTGCAAGTGTACCTAGAAGAATTGATGCTGTTTTGAAGGCAAAGGGTGGTCACACCAAATATGGATTTGATTTAGATTCTTCTTCTGTTCACTCACTTTGCAGTTAGTTAATTGATAAATATAATCTATTAACATGTCTATTTTTGAAAGCATTCTTACTTTACAGCATTTTTTCACACCTGTCTAAAACTTTTGCACAGTACTGTATATATCTCTTTTCAATGCAAAATGCTCCTATTGATGATATCTGTGTGCCATATATGAATATTAACTATAATACTTATAGTTTTCAATTACTCAAATTAACTGTTGTTTAAAACATCTGATTTTGAACTTATGAACTGAAGTATAAATGTCAAAATCAACAAATATATTTATTTCAGTTTTCAGACTTATTGTACTTTTTAAGGCATATATATATATATATATATATATATATATATATATATATATATATATATATATATATATATATATATATATATATATATATATATGTTAATTATTTCAAATTAAAATATTCTACAAAATAATTGAAAACTGTTGGGAAGAATTTTATTTCAAATACATAGAAGTGGTAATTATATCAACGTGAGATCTTTTTGCATTGTAAAGATAGGATGGTTTCAATACACTGGGATGCCACTGTAAGAATGGCACTTGGTGATTTGGTACCAACGGAAATAAAATGAGCAGCAGGTTTCACAGAACCCGATCAACACTTATCTTCCCTTAGGTATGATTTGTGCTTATCACAGTCTGAGAAACCCGCCATGAATGTATATCATACGTTACTTTGTTTACAAATGTTCTTACTTTGAAATATGATTAGATTTCTTTTGGCCCTGATGCATTTTGTCTTTTTCAAGAGCATGTGTGTGTTGAATAATGATGTAGTAGAGCATAGTTTCACTTGGTCTGTTTTTACTAATGTGCATTGGAACAGTGTACCTCAATTCTGGCAGTCAAGAGATTTAATTATCAAACTTTAAAATTAATATTTTGTATATTGAAGTGTACCAGCTCCACATGTCGAACTTTTAAGCTTTCGTTTTAAAATAAAAAGAAATCACTTTGTAATGAAATGCCCATTGGAGTAAAATTATAATTATTTAGCAATTGGAAGACATTAAAGAAATGTGCTGATGGGCTGCACTCGCTCAGTGATCTCTACATTAGTGATACCCCTTGGATAATGCATATATATTGTGCAAGTAAATTACATAGAGGCTTCTGTCTCTGCTCTGTTTTAGTCAGTGTATCAAACTGCGGGTAAAATAAATGGTTAGTTGCAGGCGAAACCTCAAACTACCACCTCAGAGTGATTAACACACACACAGGAATTATTAGCTGAATCACTTGTCTACTTGAATTTTCTGTTTCTTTTTTCTGTTTCTGTATGCTTGTTTTGTTTTTTGGATGTTAATGGCCTCTTAATGTCACTAACCAAATCAATCCCTCATGGAGATGTTGGTGGTATTCTTTGGCCTTTGTTCATTGGCATTCCCTCACCTGTCACTGCTTGCAGTCAAACTATAATGTGAATGCACTAATAACTTACAAAAACAGAACAATTATAAACATTGTGACTGGAAATGTCAAATTTCTGCCTTCTAAAGAGACTGCCAAGATATGACTAATGTAAAAACAATAAGTTTTCCTGAACTGCATTAAATTGCCGTTAGTATGCCACCCACTTGAGGTTTGAAAGGATAAACAAATGATTGTCAGAATTTCATTAAAACAGAACAGGAGCTTGGGGCTTGTTGACCTGCTGTTTGTTTGATGCTTTCATCAAAGCCTTACTTGTAGATTGCTCCCCTGACGTTGGGAAACGCTTGCTAGGTAGCTGGCTTTGGAAAGCTTTGCATGTAATAAATCTGAACAAAAAATAGATTCTGTGGTTATTTACTTTCCCCATAAACTGAAGAACTTGTTATAAGGATTATTTAGTGAGTTGTAAAGCAGGTGTAGAAAATACAGTTAAGCTGTATACAGCACCAAGAGAGATCAGGCCCACCATATGATGGGCAATATACTGTATAGCGCTGTGTCACGGATAGGCTTTGTGGTGATGTCAGACCAGGGCGAGAATGACAACAATACTGCTGGTGAAGGGCTGGTGCGCATATTTATTATCAAAGAAGTATTTAAACAAAACAAAACCATACAAAACAAAAGGCACGATGGCCAAAACAAAACAGACAATAATCCAACAAACAAACAAGTATCATGCCTTTCTCACAGATTCTCACATTATCCTTTTATTTGGTCTAGCCATTCATATTACTAATTCTAAAAACAATGCTCTGCTACAAATAATGTACTGCATATGTAAATGAGCATCTTTACCTTTTTTAAAATTGTCTCATGTCTGCAGTACAACAGCTTGGGATTGTGTGCTAATGCCACAGTCACAGTTAAACATTGCTGCCTCAAGTCTGTAGAAATAACAGTTTATTGACTTACAATTAATATAATTATCTCTTTCATAAACACGTGACAAAATGGGTGTAATTACAGAAGTTTGAGTTCTCTTTGTAAGATATTAGCTGCATCAGCTTACTATTCTAAAAATAGTAACCCAAACCAGTTTTGAAAGTTTGTTATCTATTTTGACGATATAATGAGGGTTTTAGTTGATGGTTAGATAGATTTATACAAATGTGTATTGTGACACTGATAAATGTGTCTCATTTTCTGTGCACAATTTGCAATCCAAGCGATAGACCAGCAGTCCTGTCTATCTAATGCCAGTGGAGCAAGGGAGCAAAGAGAAATGTGGATGCTACACATCTGACAGTTTAAATAATACCGTGTCACATCTTGGGAATGTGCTTGGGTGCAGTTATTCATTTTAAGTGTCCTAGCAATCTAATAACAAAATGATAGACTCAAGCTGTAATTATTATCAAAATACAACAATGTTTTTTTATTTTTTTATTTTGGGAAACATTTGTTTTATTCCCCTTTTTAAATTCTAGATATATAATTAATTTTGTAACATTACATTTTGGAGGCTACGACAGCAGTAGTAGGCCTCAATATATCCCAACAGCAGAACACTACAGTAAACAGTAGAAAAGGTGACCTGCCTTCATGCAAATGTAAACGGATCACCCTTAATGAGAAAAGTTGTTTGTTTTGTTTTAGCTGAATATCTAAGGGGTTGTTTTTTCAGATAAGGCTCTAACCTAATCTGTTTGCCTGATTCTTATACAGTCTGTGTGTTGAAACTGATTTTTCCCATTGTAAATGCTCAGCCTAAAAGAACAGGAACTTCTCTTAAAAGAACACCTTTTTGGCACCACTCGTGATTTGTTCACAACTGATACAGTACTGTTTTATAAAATGATAACTCATCATCATCAAACTTCAATTCAAATGGTTTATTCAATCTTTTCAAAAGCGACTTGTCATCGCGAGAGTGTCTTGAGGCACACCAATTGGTTTATTAAATCTTTCCAGAACCGCCATCATTGCCTCATTTTGTATTGTGATTTCCATGAGTGCACCTCATAGCTACAAAATGGCATGTAAACAAACGGCAAAATGCACCGCTGTTTCTCTTGTTAAAAAAGTTGGAAATTGTTTGAGATCCTGAAAAAAAATTGAATCAGACACAAGTTGTGGAACAGTTTGGTGTTTCCCGTTCTGGTGAGTTGCTTCATGATTCTGTTAAGTAATTGTGTGCATGTCTTCAATATTGCTCCTCTACAGGTATTCATAATTGATCTAGAGCTGCTGCTGCATTTTTTAACGTGTGTAGGGGTGCTGTGTTAATTTAGTTTGTCTGTTACTTTATTATTATAGTTTATTAACATACACTTCCTATTGCTTTTCTTTTACTTATTCAGTTCATTTCAAATGTTGATGCACGTGCGTCATGACAAGTAATACATATGTGTTTATTTATTGATTCATATTGTGTCTGGTGGTTAACTTCGTCTTAGACAACACTTCGGCTAAGAGAATGCTTTGCTTGCTTCCCGAGGGGTGTTCTCTTAGAGTCGACTGTACTTCCGTAAACTCATCTCATCCCTCAAACACACTCCACACAGTTTTGCATATAAATCAGTATATAGAATGTGCCATCCTTTCTCTGGGGGTGCACACAGTATTGACAATACAAAATGATTTTTTATTGTATCTTTCACATGTGATCAGATTATACTTGCAAAATCTTTTTTCAAATTATGTTCCTCTTTTCGCTAACAAGGGTTTGGTTGTGTGTTGAGTCAATGATATCAGTAAGTTATTACTCCAAAGTATGGCCAGTGCAGACCAATTGAAAAGTTTCATTCTTACCTTTTAAATCAAAAGCCAATCCCGTCACACATTAAATTGCCCATTGTTTATCTCTCAAGGAGAGAGATTACTTCAAAAACTTTGACAATATAAATTAAGCCAATATTGAGTCACTGTGGTGCTTGAAATCTTTGCAATAAGCATTTATAACCCGACTGCATCAGTGTAATAACTGTGAAGTATCTGTTTCCTGAGGGAAGACTGATAACTGGTATGATTATATACAGTGCAGTGATAGGATCTCAGGTGTCATGGATTGAGCGTTGTTTCCAATTGCAAATTCTAAAGTAAAGAGATTAATCTTAGTTTTAGAAAATAGTATTTTGAATGCTCTGAAGTTTGATATTTGTCACATTGATTTTTTTTTTATAATGATAAAATACTTTGAGTTAATTTTCAAAGGTCCCGACTCAATATTATTTAGTATCCTCTGTTAGAGGACTAGGAACCAGGGGACCAGTTGTGCGATAGCAGGAAGTGTCCACTGTATTTACCTCAACTATTGGCATTACAACATAACCATATACTATATACATGTATGCCATAGGAAGCGTATTTGCAAAATGTACTGATGGATAATGCTGCAATGATCCCAAAACCAAACAGGCTGAGGGTTAGTCATTGCTGGTCAGCCATGGGTTGCACAGGATTATTCTTTGATCAGGCTCTTTATGTGAATTCACAGACTGATAAGCATCAAACACATGCTGTATCTTTTGTGGCTTACTAACCAACCTAATTATTCCAAAATCACCAGAACAGTTCTGGTATAAACTCTGTTATCACCTTACATATGTAGATGTAAAGTGATTAATTCTTATGCTTCTATTGTGTACTGTGTTTGTGTAAACTGTTTTTTTATATTGTTGCCTTTTTCTAAAATGGTTGAGTTAGTCCATGTGTGTGTTTTTTTGGGGGTAACCAAGACTGAAAACCATTTTAATAATAAAATAAGATAGGTGAGTATAGTGCTCCTGTCCACACACACACACACACACACACACACACACACACACACACACACACACACGCACACACACACACACACACACACACACACACACACACACACACACACACACACACACACATTTATTAATGTCTGTAGTTCCTCGTTTTATATATTTTGAGTGTTTTGGTGCAAGACAGTTGCAGTGTGTAATACATTGTCTGTTCATTTTCATGTTCATTTATTCCATCTGTTTAAAGATACAGCCTTGAAGAAGGGCATGAGGAAGAGGATGAGGGTGCTCTTGGGTAAATACCGTGTGAAGTTTGTAATAGCTGTGTGTGTTTTTCATAGTCTTTGCTACTAGATTATTCTTTTCTGTGTTTTATTTATTTGTGTTTGTTCTTGGATTGGGAGGGAGAACTTAATATCAGGTGAAACAAAGTGATGAACTTTAACAACAGCATTATCAACTGTTTTTTTTTCCTTTTTGTTTTTTTTTTGTATGATACTCCATCACAGAAATATATACTGCTTGGGTTATTATTTGGGATGTTAGTGAATCCCAAAAGCTGAATCACCATCAGGTTCAAACTGGGCCAGGTGTGAATTATTTGAGCAGTCCTGTCAGAACTGAACCCAGCCATGGCCAACAAAATAAGTAGCTGTCGCATTTCGTTGGCGTTGTGATAATCAGATTCTGCTAGAAGATGCTGTTACATTTTCAAGCAAATTGAGAGCATCATCTTTTTGGGGTTGTTGCCAAAACTGGACAGCCAAACTGACTGTCAGCAGCAGAGCTTCTCCTCACATGACAGACTAATAAATCTCTTGGAAGGGGGATTTGAAATTAGGTTCATTTTGCTGTTCTTAACCAATGCAACAGAGACGTCATGGCGACCTGCAAGCTTCTGTCTCAATCCTTAGTTTCATTAATAAGAAAACTCAGAGTATGATTTAAATGAAACTCTTTCGCTCAAACTATAATCAGGGCAAGGGATAGTTATTTTCCTAAAATGATCGCATTTCTCTTTTTTTTTTACTGTATTCAAGTAGCCCAGTTTCTCTCCTGGCAAAAAAGGGATAATCTGTTCTACAGTTTACCCTAGAGGATAAGTTTGGTACCAATGATGGGACATGTTTTTGCATTAACCTTTTTTTTTTTTTAAAGAGCAGTACAGCTTTAACATTCACTATAGTTTGTACCAATGTGTTTATTTATGTTTAGAGAAAAAAATACACCGGTTTATCACTATTAAATCCAGTATAATTAGGTCTACAGTAGGTAGACATACAATGTACAAGTATTTATATAGCTTTCGTACAATAACTTATAGATACATATTGTCTATCAACAGACACGTTGCTTTTACTCAAGCATGCAATATAAAATTTAATGTTTTTGGGAAAAATAATATAGTATACTGGTTTAATATTATTCTTCATATGGTTTTCTAATGATGAGATGATGGTGCACGATTCAGAAGAAAGCAAGATGCAATAGGCAGATTGCATAGAAAAATAAAAACTACGGATCAGAACAAACTATGTCAGCAAGCTGGAAGGCTTCCAAACAATGAATAACATTTGGAGTATTCGGTTTGGCAGAGATTGTAAAAATAGGAGCTTAAATGCAAAAATACAATTGTATGGCATAGTGTCATACTGAAGATAGAGAACCTACTGTAACTGTACAGTATAGAAAAAAAGGTTATCTTAAATGTTTATCACTTTAGTGGGCAGCAGAATAATTAAATAATAATAAACTGTACCCCCGTCATAGTGGTCACACACAGCGTCCGACTGCATTTATAATTCATGGTTTCCACAGCAGGCACCTCAAACCACAAACAATGTGGAACAATAGGATTACCGTCTCCATTGTGAACAGTGAATGACTCGGCTGTGATCGTAGGCTGACAATATTGGATCATTGGTTCCCAGGTGATACCATACGATAGCCATTTACAATGAAACTTTAACTCCAGTCACGAAAGCCCCTTGCAGAATGCAGTCTGGTCCCTATGAATTATTGAGACAGCCTTTTTTAATTTTAATGTGACCTTCTCTTCCCAACTACTCTTAAAGAATCTCGGTTAGTCATATTAGTCACAATGCATGAGTAAGAGCTGAATATAAAGGGAAAAAAATCTCAAAAGCCTTGCCATTGAATAGATGTGAATGCATGTGAATATATATATATTTTTTATAATCCAGGGCTGGCAATGGAACATGAAACAAGCAATGTGATTGGTTCCAGCTGTCCGTATATTGGATGGTTATGGACAGTTGGAAATCACTGCATTGCCTCACAGAATTTAAAGGTAGCCATCTTGCTTACACACTTAGTTACAGATGTATAGCTGTAACTGAAACTGAGTGACCAATTACCTGCAAAAAATCCCAAAGTAGTAAATAGACATGCTGAGTTGGATGAAGAACAATTAAATGAACTGGAAAATAGCAAAACAGAAAAAAAATCGCTGTCTTTATACTCACACCCCAACTTAAGAAAAACACAAAAAAAAGCGCTAAAGAAAAACACAAAAAGACACTTCTGCACATTATCCACCCCTCTCTGACACAGACCTTGAACAAATTACTGAAATCTGAAACATCATCCATCTGTTCTGCTCAAACAGCGTGTCTGCACTGAGTGACAGGAAAAGAAAAAAAACTCAGTGCCATCTCAACTCCACCCCCTGGTGTATTTTTTCAATGGCAAAGTGCACAATATCAAAAATAAAGATGTACTTTCTTTTACATGTTTTAATTAAATTAATTTACTCAACTTAACTTAGTGTGTAGTTAGTGTGTAGTTTAAAGTTATACATGGGACAAATAATTTTTGCCCTAAACATGATTTATGCTTTTTTTCTTCAAATCCACTGTTTTACCTGGATTATAAATGCAATAAGGCCCTTCAGGATGTCCGTATATGTTGAATATACTGACTTCTCAGGGGTTGGAGGCACTATATTTATATTTTTATATATATATATATATATATATATATTTAGCTCAAAGAGCCAGCTGCCCAGTGTCAACATGAACCATTTTCTCTGGGAAGAAATAATTTACCACTTAGACTGTTCAAGCTTGCTGTGCAGAAACCCCACGTAAATGTATAACAACCTACTTTTTAAAAATACTGTGCTTCACCTGAGTCAAAAATATATTTTCACCTGTGTATGAAAATATACCGGTAGCTTTGTTTAAAAGAAAATGTTAAATACTGTCTTTTATTTTCCATTCAGCAAGCTTTCGGAGATTAAGAACAAACTTAATGATGGATACCAGGCAGTTGCAAGGTACAACAGACTTTCTGTGTGCAGTGTTTCAGTTATAAATATATATATAACTTCCTTTATTTTACACTTTTCATCCAGACTTGTTTACTGTATGTGCATCTGATACAGATGTGGTTGCCGTATATAAATAAGGTGACTATATGGCTCTGTGTTCAGTGGGACAGTGTAAGCATAGTCCTGCTTCTCTTAAAGGTAAGAATGGAACCTGAGACAGGTAAAACATACCAGAAAGCATTGGGTTGTAAGTTGAAAAGCCTGAACTATCCCAAACTGTCCCGCTGAACACGGAGCCATATGGTCACCTTATATATAAACCCTATATTAAAGAATAACTGCCATTCCTTACATCACACAAGCGTGTTTATATTGTATCAGTCTATGCTTGATGCTGGGCTATTGAAAATTGTGACAACTCATGTCTTATGTTCTTTTCTGCAGTGAGGCTGAGGAACCCATGTATGTTAGAACTTCAGTGACTTTTGGGTTGCACAGTAAATAGGTGGGAGTATTGAAGCACCTGTAATCATTCTCTTAATACTTACAAATACTTTTAAATAATCTTAATGAAGATGTGAATTCACAAATTGCTTTGCATCATATGATTTAAATGTAGTCTGGTTGATTTAAGGTGCTTCCTTTATCCTGGTTTGAAAATGTCCTAGTTAGTCGTTTAAGAATAGCTGTTTGAGCTTGATGCTTGAATGAATTTCTGCTTCACTTTTACTGTATAGTGTGTTTTTAAAGAGGAATCAGCAAGTACTGTTTTGCAGTCTCAATCAGTAATCTAGCTGTTTCCTAAATTACTGAGTGATTTTTCCAAGCTAGCTGCCTTGTGTGTTTGTGCCTATAGGTTCTTTCAGTAAAAGGGTTACCGGTATCCTATTGACCTGTGTGGGCTTCGTGTGAGCATTTTTGGTGTGTAAACATGTCTTCTCTACTGGTAATAATTGAGTGTACCATATCTCAACTGATTGATTTTGTGATTTCAGAGCTCAGGATCAGAAGGAGAAAAGACATAGCATTATAACCTTCAGGTACTGTGCAGACTCACTATGAGAAAAGCCAAAATAATAGTTCTTGAAAGAGTATGGTATTGCTGTGAATGAATGCTAACTGACTGTGAATATAGTCATTATAGAGTATGAATAGTATAATTGCCATCGTATAAATTCTATGGATAAGTAATCTGGTGTGTAAAGTATAAATACCAAGTCCACAGCATGTGAATCTGTCAGACTGTTTTTTGACTTATACTTGCCAAAGCTTTTCAGAGTCACCTATGGTTTCATAAGGACTCAGCAGTGTTTGATACTTTATTCCCCATGTAACAGATATACAGTTGCTTGTTTGGCTTTTATTTGCATACACCACTGGAACTGGTGGAATACTGGGTCACAAATTTGTATTCAAACCTTCACATTTTTTCTGCTGGTAAACAAACATCATTTTGAGAAAGCTCTATGTTGTTGAACTGTTTTTGTGAACTTAAAAATTAAACAAATTAAAATTGATTTTAATGGTTTGCCACTTGCATGTGTCCCTTCTGCTCAGCAAAGGAAAGGACAAAGTTGGAAAGGATGCTAAGGACAGCAAAGGAGGCAAAGACAGTAAAGAGAAGTAGGTATCATTTGTAATGAAGATTGAGTGTGTGGGATCTCGTCTGGAGCCTTTTGCCTCACTGTAGTGATTGATATGTCGTCTTTCACTCTTTCTTTACAGTCCATGAAATAAATGAAACAGTGACAAAAGCATTGTATTATTGTCTTGCTTTTATTAACGTTGTACTAGAAACCACTGAATGTCTTAAATATCTCTACATCTTCACTTTTACAACCAGTAATTATGCTCATTTTAGACATTACCATTTAGAATTGACAGTAAATTGTACATTCCCAGTTCAACACTATTTGTATTTACTTGGTATTATAAAAACAGTAGTTTGTAATGAAACTTCATGTGACTTTGGATTTGGGCTCAGTCCCGGTTATAATTTCTGATGTTTAAAAACGATTTCCTTCATTTTGCCTAGAATTTGTGCAGAATTATTTTTATGTGACAACCACTTCAGCTGGATGTCCCTCTAATATTTTACACTTGTAGGAACCCAGACTGACACGTATGTCTGTCAGTTTGCATGCAGACTGCGAAGTGATCAAGCCTTTTGTGTTTAATTTTTCTTAGAAATATAATAATATAAAACATGGTATAAGGAGTAAGTTATCTAAAAGGATCTGAATATTCTCCAAGCATTGTACTGTATAAAGAAGGACATTATGAAAAGGTGTAAAAACTGTCACTTGAAGTTGTTCATATTTAATGTGTGCCTTGTAATGTGATAACACAAAAAGAACCATCCATAGAAACTAGGTATTTTGAAGTTTTAGCCAATTGGTTTGTCAGTACGCTTTTATTGGCTTTTATATATAAACAGGCATGTATGCATTTTATATTGAAGGGAAATGTTTAGATTAAAACTAAATTATGTTTGCTATGAAATGAATTAAGCAGGTTCTGTCCATTGTGTCATTTCAAAGAAGGATGATATCACTGGGATCTAGCCATGGTTACGAGTGGCTCAGGTTCGTGTTGCTTCATGCAATATTCATTGGTGTATTAGATCACACCTCCACCCAATTCCAGTCTCAGACCAAACCAGCTCTTTTTTTGCAACTTTACTTTTGTGGACTTTCTGTTTCTATGATATTACCACAAAAAATGGGAATGTAGGTGACCTGCTCGGTAAATTCGTGCATTTTTACCTGATCTCTTCTTGGGCCTGGTTGGAAAAAATACTGGATCCAGAAAACGTGACCATTTTCTTGTATGGTATGTAACAAATACAGTACCTAGTGCTTTGGTGTATGCCAGGGTACTTTTTTTCATATCCATACTAATTAGTTTATTTGAATCAATGGAAATAAGCAAATTTACCAGATAGAATGAAAATAGATTGAAGTTTGAATGCACTAAACTACTAATAGTAAAGTTGTTCATTGTTAACGAAATAATAAAGATTCAAAGTGGTGTGCTTATTTTCTTTTAATCTAAAGCAGATGGGTTGTTTTTCTACATGTACTGTAGTTGTTTTTGATTTCTTACAATTGAATAAGAGTGAAGCTACCATGTTACTAAAGATTCCCTTTTTGCTTTGATCCGTTTTCTAATATGTGTACAGGGGAATGTTGTCATTATAACTCCTGGGTATGTGTTTGTCTGTATTACTGGCAGACGAATGTGGAGTAATTCAAATTTGACAATGTGAAGATCCTAGATCCTGCATTTTTGTTTTTAAAGTAACTGTTGGATGATTAGCTAGGGAAAAGTTTGATGTTTTCAATATATAGTTTAATAAATTGCTGTTTTTAATGGTAATTGCTACTTATAATGTTTCTATTTTGAATATATATATATATATATATATATATATATATATATATATATATATATATATATATATATATATATATATATATATATATAAACTTATTGCACTGTTATTACTTAAAATAAGAGGGAAAATATAAAGAACCCTGCTTTATATTTACAGATTTGATATAATTTTGAATGTCTTTAGTTTATTGAACAGCGGTCTGTATAATGCAAATGACACAACATTTTGAGCACTATACTACTGTATATAAATATAATCTGAACATATTATTTTAGATTTAATTTAATTAGACCATTGGCCTAAATTATTAAAAATATGTATTGTGTCTGTGTGTGTTGATTTTCAGATTTATTACTTAGAGTGTAAATAACTGGGCAGTCAGAGTTGCCAAAGAGGGGAGTGGGTGTTCATTTTATAACATCTTAGAATAATTAATTGCTCTGTTTGTTTCTTTATTTAAGTGATATGGGTTCAAAAAGGTACAACATAAACTTGTATTACAATCAAAGTATGTGTTCAAAAATCAAGTAAAATCAATATTGGATGATAATTTATGTAAGTCCAATGCAAGAATATTTGACCACACACAATGACTAAGTGGCTACATCATAATTCCCATTCTGGGGGTGGTAGGAATGTTTTTCATAGTTTCATTAAAACAAATTAACAAATGTTTGCCCCCCAAAAAAGATATTATTAAATACTGATACATGTTTGGAATCAATAGAAAATGCTTTAGACCCAAAGCATAGTCCATCATCATGGAATTATAGCTGTTTTGTCACAGCGTGGAATGCCAGGAAAAATATCAGTTTTATTCTCACAAATACTAATTGAAGCTTGTTTTTTTCTTTAACAGAGTAGGTAAGGGAGTGTTTTCAGCCATGAAGCTGGGCAAGACACGTCCACCAAAAGAAGGCCATAAAAACAAAGGTAATTGTAGCAAAGTGTTTATTGCTGTGTAGATTAAATTGACATTATACTACTACAGTGAGTATCATAGATCTAACAATGGCGACAAGGCTTGACACCCAGAACGGAACATTCTTTTTCTACAGCTGATATCACCATGCTGTCATCGCTCTATACTTTTTTAGATTTTGGAAATGCGTGTTCCAAGTGTGGAACGTACGGTGGCCCTGAAGTGCAAAACACAAACACAAAAAGAAAAACATAAACACAAAAAGAAAAACAAACACAAAAAGAAAAACAAACACAAAAAGAAAAGCACAAACACAAAAAGAAAAGCACAAACACAAAAGAAAAGCACAAAAGAAAACAAACCCAAAAGAAAAGCACAAACAAAAAGAAAACACAAAAAGAAAACAAACCCAAAAGAAAAGCACAAACAAAAAGAAAAACACAAAAAGAAAAACAAGCACAAAAAGAAAAGCACAAACAAAAAGAAAAACACAAAAAGAAAAACAAACACAAAAGAAAAGCACAAGCACAAAAAGATAAGCACAAGCACAAAAAGAAAAACACAAACACAAAAAGAAAAGCACAAACAAAAAGAAAAGCACAAAGAAAAACGCAAACACAAAAAGAAAAGCACAAACACACAAAGAAAAGCACAAACACAAAAAGAAAAGCACAAACACAAAAAGAAAAGCACAAACACAAAAACACAAAGAAAAGCACAAACACAAAAAGAAAAACACAAACACAAAAAGAAAAACACAAACACAAAAAGAAAAACACAGGGAACGCCTGGAGGTGGTAGGTCAGTGCTAGTTTGTTAGAATTTACATTGTTCTATGGGTCAAAATTCATCAAATTCAAGGTATGAATTAAAGAGTCATCTTCTTACGTAGACAGAAGCACTTACATATCTCCTATAATCCCATTGTAAGTCTCTGTTTATCGCAAAATAATGCAGAGCCAATAAAACACGATATATTTTTTTTTTTAAAGCCAACTAGTCAAAGGGCACAGAGGTACATTCTTAGGAATTTCACAACAGGCTTCTCTGTTTTGTACATTTTTGTAAATATAGTATAAAGTAGAGACATACACCCCTCCAGACTGTCACTGATAAAACCACTGTGGACTTGAAGGTCATAGCATCGAATCCCACTGTTGGAAAGTATTGTAGCGATCTCGGTTAACTAAGGGAGGAGCATCACACAGGACGAGGCAATCCACACACAGGCGGAGAGCGGGCGTGAACCCGGGACCTCTCGCACTAAAGCATAGCGCCGATACCGCTGTACAAAAGAGCCGGCTCCTTTGCAAGGAGCGTATATCGGGCTTATGTCTTCGTGTGTGATTACGTCACCTACCAGCCCTGCTGCTGCCTCCCCCCATGCACGCTACAGTATTAAAAAAAATATAGTAATGCAACTGTTCTTTAAAAATGAATAGATTTGAGTAGAGTTAAGAATCGTATATCGTTTACCAGACACATTTTGTTTTACCTTCGATGAAGTTCAGATTACATTAAATCATATTAAATATTTTTTGTGCTACGATGGAATGTTAACGGAAACATTTAAAAAATAACTACATTTAACAATAAAATAAACAGAGATAACAAGTATAACCCTTCAGTTACTTCTGCTGTAAACCTGGATGGCCATGATTAGGTAAGTAAAATGTGAACGTTTCTATAATATCATTCTCAAGTCTTACAAAGTTCTTGTAACCCATTTTAATCCAATGCATGTTTAATTAATGGTACAGTTCTTAGGATGCGTGACATCTGAAATATTAGCATAGTCCCTCCTTAATTACCATAAAATGACACCCACTGCTGCGGCACTTGGAAATTTGATGTTAAACACATGTCAAAATAAAAAAGGACAGGGTCAAGTGGACTTCCTTCAGGAATAATATACTATCATAGTGTGTTAGTTCTGTTACTGTTCAACATAACCATTTTTTCAAGTTAAAGATATGCTTTCAACCATGCTTTCAAAATCTCAATCCTGTTTCCTTGTAAATGTAATTTTATATGTATTTACGTTATAAAGAGCCTTATTGTCATTCATTCATAACTCTATAATTTTCTGCAACAACAAATGAAAAAATAAACTTTTCTTCAGACCCTCAACTACAGTAGGAGCCTTCAAGGAGCCTGATCATCTTTACTGAGAAACAAGATCAAGAAATAAGACCAAGAATAATCTTTATTGTGAACTAAGGCTTTTTTTCTGATTTGCAGATGAGGCCGCTATTTTGGAAACAGAGGACCTGGACAGGAAGGCCATGCGTTTGGGGGGAGGGTTCGACCCGGATACCATCTCACTGGCCTCCGTCACTGCAGTCACCACCAACGTCTCCAATAAGAGGTAAACTCTAGAACATCTAGCACTGCGTTTACACTTTCATATAAAAATAAATAAAAATGAAAAACAAGCTGTCACCATGCTGGGTAAGTATAATAACTTCGATTAATGATGCAAGCCTGGCTTGTGTCTGAACTGAAAGTTTTTGATTAGGTCACAGTTCTTCCATTCATTTTAATACTGTGAAATGTCACCAAAGGTTCAAAATACTGGTGGCTGTTTAAGATGGGTGGCTGCTTATTCAAGATACTGTCATTGATTTTTATTGGGGATTACTCTCTAGCAAAAGTTTACTGATATGTTCAGGGGGCTGTTATTCATACATAACTGGAAAGCACTCAATGGTAATATCTGTATTTAAAATGTTTACTTAGTTTCTTCTTGTAATACTTCTGGTGTCTGTAATTTGATGATGATATACAGTAGAAACTACCTTTTTTATAACACATATTAACTGTAAACAGTTCACATTGAAACAGACAAGTTGAAATACATTACAATGTTTTCTTGAACTTTAAGATCCAAACCTGATATTAAAATGGAGCCCAGTGCTGGGAGACCAGTGGATTACCAAGTAAGTAACATTACAATAATATACAGGTGGTTTGACAGAGGCTGAGTAACACTACTCCTGAACTGCATGACCTGTGGTGCTTTGAGAAAGTGAAACCAGACAATACAATGTTCAATAAATCTTTGCCTAAATGAAACAGTGAAATAACTTTAAAAAGTTGACCTATTTTGGAAAATCATTGGCAGTAGTCTATTAAAATTACATCTCCATCATAAGGATTCCTCCCCCATACTTCAGTTTTGTATTATTCATTATAGTTTACTTCAAGGATTGCACGCCTTTGACGTTCCTCTGAGGAATCTGATTATCCCATAGCATCAGTCTCTTTCTATTATTCTACAACATCCAGAAATATCCAAAAATAAAATAGATTTATATCAATAATAAAGTATGTCCATAACTATTAACCACTCATAGGGCTAAATTTAGAAATGCTAAAAGAAACTTAATAAATTCAATAATAAACCATTCAACTAGAAGACACTGAGAAACACTTCTTGTCAAAATGTTTGTCATTGAATTTATTAAGTTTCTTTTACTATTTCTAAATGATAGATTACAAATAGATTCAGTTTTACTGCATATTTAAACTGTGGAAGCCATCCATCCTAACTTGTGGTTATTCTAGTTTTAAGATTAGTCTTTCAGATTGGTGGAAGGTATTATTATAATTATTATTATGTATTTCTTATCAGACCCCCTTATCCAGGGCGACTTACAATTGTTACAAGATATCACATTATTTTTTAACATACAATTACCCATTTATACAGTTGGGTTTTTACTGGAGCAATCTAGGTAAAGTATGTTGCTCAAGGGTACAGCAGCATTGTCCCCCACCTGGGTTTGAACCCACGATCCTCCAGTCAAGAGTCCAGAGCCCTAACCAATACTCCACACTGCTACCCTATATGTATGTAGATGATATATGGACGTTTTTGAATGGACAGTTTTCATAGTAAAGTGTATCTGTATAAAGTGTGTTTTGACATATGGTAACTTCATTCTAGGTTAGTATTACCATTATTGAGGCACGTCAGCTGGTGGGTTTGAATATGGATCCAGTCGTTTGTGTCGAGATTGGAGACGACAAGAAATACACATCAATGAAGGAATCTACAAATAGCCCTTACTACAATGAGGTATGACATCAGTTACAGTCACACTTTTTACTTCAAGAAGAGAAACATCCTAGTACTACATGTGCAGAGAAACATCATCATACTACATGTGCAGAGAAACATCATCATACTACATATGCAGAGAAACATCATCATACTACATGTGCAGAGAAACATCATCATACTACATGTGCAGAGAAACATCATCATACTACATATGCAGAGAAACATCATCATACTACATGTGCAGAGAAACATCATCATACTACATATGCAGAGAAACATCATCATACTACATGTGCAGAGAAACATCATCATACTACATGTGCAGAGAAACATCATCATACTACATGTGTAGGATCTAGTTGTCAGCATTGCTGCATGCTGACACTGATTAATGAGTTTGGGAGGAAATTAGTTCCAAGCTGCAAATACAGATTGTATAAATGTGCCTGGAAGCTATAGCAAATTAACTCTACTGTTTAATTTGGCCCCCTTCAAAGGTAACATCATCATGACTGGATAAGGCAATTGTGACTGTTAGACATGACTTTTAGGCTGTTTCTCGTACTGCACTGTTCCAAATCCAGACATATCTAATTCTTCTTAGGTGTACGGACCTGATGCAGGATCACATAGGCGTCACAGATCAATTAAATATTAAAGATTGTAAGACTGGATTAACTAAACAAACGCCCATGTTATTAATTACAACCAATTTAAATAGTGAAACCCTTCTTCAGGGCTACCGTATTTAAAATCAGCATATTCTTTTTTATTTGCAGTACTTTGTTTTTGAGTTCCATGTGCCTCCTGATGTCATGTTCGATAAAATCCTAAAGCTCTCAGTAAGTATACAATGTCACATCACGTTTCAACCATTGAAGCAGTTATTTATATTACTGTAAAAAAAAGCAATCTGACACTCTTTCTTTCTTTTAGGTAATACATTCCAAAAACCTCCTGCGCAGCGGCACCTTGGTTGGCACATTCAAGCTTGACATAGGCACTGTCTACTCACAACCTGGTATGAGGGGCTCTCATTCTGTTGATTAGCTGGTTCTGTTAACCAGGCCCTTCTGAACCTGATGTTAGTCAGTGTGGAAATTGACATATTGTACAGCATACAGTGTCAAGTAACCAGTCTAATGGGGGGTTAGCAGATTTTCTGGATAATTCACACCCTGAGTAAAACAATATACACAGTGCAGGACTGAAATCTACTGCAAGCACCTAGCGGGGCTAGACATTAACATATAGACATTAGCCCATATTTACATAAAAAATATTACAAAATAAATTTGAATACATGTTTTATTAGGACCAGGCTATGGTCTCGTTAACTGACAATCCAGTAGACTTCAATTCTGTAATGTGGTACCCACAATGCACCAGTCTTGACTGTAATATATTGTTTTCTGTATCATTTTCAGAACACCAGTTCTACCATAAGTGGGCAATCCTCTCCGACCCTGATGACATCACTGCAGGTGTGAAAGGTTACGTAAAGTGTGACATTGCTGTGGTTGCAAAAGGAGACAACATTAAAAGCCCACACAAAGCAAACGAGACCGATGAGGATGATATAGAAGGGTATGAACAAAATAAATTACTCATGGAATCACAAAAAAGGAATCCTGTAAACCCCTTAAAGCCACTTTTAAGAAACATCAAATCAGATGCTGTTATTTTAACATAAAGTAAACTGTTCTATTGCATTGCACTGCATTGCACAATACTTTACAGCAACTAATATATATATATATATATATATATATATATATATATATATATATATATATATATATATATATATATATATATATATATATATATATATATATATATATATATATATATATGTATTGGATAATGCCTGATTAATGTAAAGCATGGACAGCAGTTTGTAATAACTGTCACAGCTCTTTAACCAGAAACTTCAGTCTTTGTCGCTTATTACAGAAGTGTTTAAACTGTGGTGTTAATCACAGCTTTCTGTCTAAATTTCTCCCAAGGAACCTCCTACTGCCAGAGGGGGTCCCCTCAGAGAGGCAATGGGCCCGCTATTACATCAAGATCTACCGAGCTGAGGGGCTTCCAAAGATGAACACCAGTATTATGGCTAATATGAAGAAAGCTTTCATAGGAGAAAACAAAGACCTGGTGGACCCATACGTGCAAGTTCTATTTGCAGGACAAAGGGTATTTCTCTCTGCACTTACCTGAAAACAAATATATATATATATATATATATATATATATATATATATATATATATATATATATATATATATATATATATATATACACACTGCTGTGCAAAAGTCTTAGACATGTTGCATTTTTCTACTCTGATGCACTATGAGCATCAACAATTTACTAAGAGCCTCCACTAGTGCTTTCTACTATTAACAACCTTGACTTGCAGAAAGAAGGAAAAACATTGAGTGAAATAGCTCACAAGTACAGAGAAACATCATCTGTAATTGACCAACCCAGGACTGGAAGACCCAAAAAGCTGTCTAAATGCATCAGAGTAGAAAAATGCAGCATGTCTAAGACTTTTGCACAGCAGTGTGTATATATATATATATATATATATATATATATATATATATATATATATATATATATATATATATGCACATGTATATAAGACAAATCAAACAGGGCGAAACATGTATGCAGTTACTGTACTTTGACTTTTAAAATGCTGTGAATGTAGAAGGCTTTTGGCAACTTTCACACGATTTGATTGGCTCTTGTAATGCTGGCATTTGCATATCCCAATTACCTATATATATATATATATATATAGAGAGAGAGAGAGAGAGAGAGAGAGAGAAAGAGAGAGATTCTACATGCAAAACAATAATATAATCACACAGTTCAAAGGTATAATTTAATGTAAATAAATAAATACTGGATTTCATATCTTCTTAGACTTCACATTTTTGTTTTTAAGAGTTTATTGAGCACAAACATGTGCTGAGCACCAGGTTCAAGTTATTGAAATGATATGAGTTCATGCATTGGATTTTGTTCAGAGCTGAGAGAAAGGGCTATGAAAAGAGCATATCCAGTATTTAAAGGAATATTTGTCTCCTTATTTTCTCATGAGTAGCTTATTTACTATAACTTTTTGTTTTTCACAGGGAAAGACCTCAGTGCAGAAGAGCAGTTATGAGCCAGTATGGAATGAACAAATCTTATTCACAGAAATGTTTCCACCTCTCTGTAAGAGAATGAAAATTCAAATACGAGATTCGGACAAAGTAAACGATGTAGCCATAGGAACACATTTTATTGACCTGAGGAAGATTTCCAATGATGGAGACAAAGGTACATTGGTTTATCACAGAAATATAATAACTAGGGGTGAGCAACGATATGAAAATTGTATACCGATATTGTGCACGTAGTTCGATACCAATAATATCAAAGTCTTCCAAAACACAGAAATATAAAAACACTCATCTCATACGTCTCATTTATAATACTGAAAGTTCACATTTTATACATTAACAATAGCGTAAGTAATGATCCGCTGAAGCATGCCCATATCTCAAAATAATGCAAAACGGATGACCAATTGTGCTTATGCATCACGCAGCATGCAAATAAAACAGCTACCTCTGTGACTACTAAGGGGAGTTAGTACGTCTAAATCGATATATTTATTTAAATTGTACCTATCTTTTTAAAAACGTGTAATTAGTTTCAGCACTGCTCTATTAAACTGTTTCAGTTAGCATATACTGTTAGTGTGCTTCGTTACTGTGAATTATATTTTTCAGCCAATTTTTCCTCATCTCTTCATGCATGGGAAATGAATGAAAACTTATTGTTGAATTGTAACGTGCTGAAGCTGAGCATAAGGGACACAGCAGTGATCACTGCAGTTTCCTTCTTGTCGTTGATATTTAAATGATTTTGTAGTTGTGCCTGAAGTACAACTTATCCTTTTTCTCTCAGAAATTAAACATGCAAGTAAAAAAAAAACTATTTTAAAACCGTTCAATACAGCAAAGGAAAAGATGTAAACAACAAGATTTCAAATAAAGCGTTCATTCGCCGGAAATTGAGATACCGCTACCCTGAAATGTGACGTCACTTGATGCAAGTAGCATATACAATGGTTAAATAATACTTTATGGTGTTTGCCTACGAGACAGACCATGATTGGTATGTACAGGGTTAGTTGTATATTAATATAAAATAAACTTGATTATACTGCGTTTGTATTTTTAGCAGTATTAGCAATAAAAAGTATGTCTTTGCAAGCATACGTGATTTTTTTTTGTTTTAATTCCACGATATCGCGATATGGTAATTATTATCGATATCGAACGATATCATATCAAAATATAGATTGATCGGCAACGTGGTCTCCTGTTTTTTCGGTTGCAGGTTTTCTTCCAACACTGGGTCCAGCCTGGGTGAACATGTACGGTTCTACCCGCAACTACACCCTGATGGATGAGCACCAGGACCTGAACGAGGGCCTGGGGGAAGGCGTCTCCTTCAGGGCCCGTCTGCTCATCAGCATTGTGGTGGAGATCCTAGACACCGCCTCCACTGAGATCATGAGCACCACTGAGGTCCAGGTGGAGCAGATCCAGAACATCTCTGAGGTGGGTTTGACACATGCGCGATGTTTAATCATTTGCACCTCAGTAAATGGTTAAACCCTCTGGGAAACAACAGATAGTTAGCTTTATTATGGCTAATTCTGACCATTATTTTGTGAAAATACTGCATGAGCAAGTGTAAGCCTGGGTGAATTAATGCATTCTCGGAGTGAGCACAATATTGCTTGGTTCTTTGACCTATGCACACAAGGTGTTTCTGTGGCCACTGTGAATAGCTTGATGAAGGTCATTTGGCCAAAATGTTGCTCTGTTTTTAACTTTGTATGGAATGGAAATTTGATATACAATCTATTATTATGGTGTTGCACCTCTACTTGCGTCAATCGTGAATAATATTGGGATATTTGGGAGACTGATCCCGAAGGTAGCACCCAGGAATGGAAATACTAGTAATTATATAAAACAGTCAGTTTGCGATATAGGCTACATGTTTTGGACTACTGTCATGAATCATAAAAAAACACTATTTTGTTACATGTGAAGCAACTGCTTGATTTGTTGACTCACATTTTGAGTTAATTGAAGGACTTATTTTATTGCCATGGAAACTTGGCAGTATTCTTACTAAACTAGCTACCAGAAACTCAACATATATGAAAGCCTCAACCATACTGCAGTTACAGTAAATGAGAGAATACATTATAATGTTAAGTTTTAAATATATAAAAAAAAGATTTTAAATAAATGAAAGGTGTAATAAGGTGAATTTACCAATAAGGTGAATTTACTTCAGAATCATTTTCACTGCCCCCACTATTTATAGTTGAATGTTGTAGGGCCTATTTTTGTAAACCTTGCCTTGCACATGTTACAGTAGTTGCTTATTCTCCAATACAATAATTGTTAACATTTCTGTTGATGTTTTTAGTATGTCACTGGAAAAATTGAAGAGTTCTTCCTCTTTGGAGCCTTCCTGGAAGCAACCATGGTTGACAGAAAAATTGGAGATAAACCCATCAGTTTTGAAGTTACAATAGGTAAAATAATAAATAAAAAAAACAGTTACGTGTTTCTGCAGCATTTCTATATTTCTACAGCAATACAGTATGTTTTATATTTTCCAATGTACAGTGTGGTACAAACATTGTATTTCATCTCCCCTAATGGAGTCCCCATTAACCCTTATCAAGGCTTGCTGAAGAAAGTTGTTTGGTCAGATCTATAGCACACTTCTGCTTCAACTACTTTTATTTCATCACATTATATGATCACCACCTCCATGTAAACTGTTCCATTGAGGTTCATTTCTTTGGGTTTTAAAGTGGTGTCTTAGCTGAGCTGCAGAATATCAAAAATCCATGACAATCTTAAAAGGCTGTGTAAAGTTTTGAAAGGTTTCCTTTCCACACCCCAGCAATGGGACCACTGCCACAAAATACATCTTTGGAAAAACACAGTTTCCATCTTCAAAACTGGATGAGCTTAGTTAGAGGTTTGAAACAAGCCAATAACATGAAAACTCTATGGCCGTGGTCTAAAAAAATACTACCCTCCTAAAATAATTGTCATGTGTACCATTATGCAGGTAACTATGGAAATCAGATCGATGGCGTGAACAAGCCAACCATGCAGAGGAAGAAGAAAGATGGGGGAGACGGTGATGAGGAGGAGTCTGAGCTCCTTCAGAACTCCAGTGAGGATGAGGCTGAAGATGATGGGGACCTGGTGTCTGTCTCCACAACTCCTCCAATGAAACCTGTTATTACAGACAGGTCTGTCGAGTAGCACACACACTGAAATCTGTCATCACCGACAGGTCTGTCGAGTAGCACACACACTGAAATCTGTCATCACTGACAGGTCTGTCGAGTAGCACACACACGTAACCAAACATTATTTCTTCAATTTCTTTAGTAGAAAATCAGGCACTTTATGAAACTATGAGCACGCCACACGAATATGAGAGTTGGCCTCAAACCCGAGTGTATAAAAGGAAGGGTGGCCAATCCTGGTCCTGGAGAGCCACAATCCTGCAGGTTTTCCTGGTCTCTTTAAATCATCAATGGCCAAAGACCTAGGAAACATGTTAGTGTTGACCAATTAAGAGAACAATTGGTTAAATTAAGAACATAATTTCAATTAAGTAATTAAGAACTCGGGTGGAATGAAAACCAGAAGACCCTGCGACTCTCCAGGACCAGGATTAGCTACCCCTGGTATAGTCTCTTGTAAGTTATGTATTTCTGATGAGCTTTTTTGAATTATTGTTTGTATTTCGTCAGTTTGTATTTTGGTCTGGACGTTTTTGGGTGACCTAATAATGGAAATACTATACTGTATTTTCAGTTGCTGGTTGATGCCAAGTCAAGCTAACTTTTTTTTTTAAAATAAAGGCAGAAAATGAGTATATCTTTATTAATACCGGTGTCTCTTAATTTTAGGAATTATTTCCATTTACCTTATTTTGAAAATAAGCCCTGTATCTACATTAAGAGCTGGTGGCAGGACCAAAGGAGAAGACTCTACAATGCCAATATAATGGACAAAATTGCAGACAAGCTGGTTAGTAATCTCTTCAGAAAACTAGCACTTATGTATATTGAACAAAATACACAATATTGTGTTTTAAAACCCAAACATGTTTAAAGCAGTGTAAAGACATGGTAAGAAAACGACAATGCAAATGTACCTGTCAACTTTTATAAGTATACCTGTTATAAAAATCTAAATTATTTATTTAGCAGACACCTTTATCCAAGGCAACTTACAGAGACTAGGGTTTGCAAACTATGCATCAGCTGCAGAGTCACTTACAAGGAGGTTAAGTGACTTGCTCAGGGTCACACAATGAGTCAGTGGCTGAGGTGGGATTTGAACCGGGGACATTCTGGTTATAAGCCCTTTTCTTTAACCACTCGACCACACAGCCTCCTGTGTGGTCCAGTGGTTAAAGTGGTTAAATATACTATATATGTTTACTCATTAATATTCTTCCATTGAATGTTACAGGAGGAAGGGCTGAATGACGTCCAGGAGATTATAAAAACAGAGAAAGCCTTTCCAGAACGTAGACTACGGGGCGTTTTGGAGGAATTGGGAAGCGGCTGCAAGTAAGTGTTGGCAATTTTATTAACAATAAAGCAGTCTTTCTCAGACTTTTCCTACTTCCTTCACTCTTATTACTAGGCTGTTTTTAAAAGTGACCATTAGGACAATAGAGACTCAAGCAAAGATTGTTGTAATTCAGTATTGAATCCAATACCTGCATATTTGTACCCTCTGCTGGTTCCCAGCATTGTTTATTCTGTGTGTTTCTGTGAAGTTCACTACATAACAATAATGTATACACATGTACACATCATTTACATCAAAAGAAGTTCGATTTACTTAGGATATAATGCTTCTACAGGCAGCAGTTTTTAGTGTTTTTTTGAAATCTAGTGTTTTTTTTAAATCTATTTTAGAAATTCCCTGTCATAGTAATTGACCATCTAGCCTGAGACTCAACACGTTTATCAAAATACATTTTGTACAGAAATTAGAATGAATATATGCTTATTGTAAACAGAAAGATAAATATTGTCCTGGTTTTGATAAAAATTGAACTAATACTTTGTGAGCATTTTTAACTTTGATGTATGTTTTAGTTTACAGAAATGTAAAAAGCAGAAAAACTAAAGCAAGTAGTTGACCTGTGAACATTTATAAGCTGTTCCTGTGTTTCTCTTTTAGCCGTTTTGTGACGCTTGCTAACAAGGACCAGAACCAGACTGGAAGGACAAAGCTAGACAGAGAGAGGCTCAAGTCCTGCATGAGAGAGCTGGTATGAGTTTGTCTTTTAAATCTTGAGAATGAAGTAAGAGCCAAAGATCCTGTTTTCATACGAAACATTAAAAGCTAGCTTACTAATCATCCCTGCATAGGGAGTGTACATGGTTTTGTAAACCCACAGTTGCTTTTCTCAATGCTCATAACTCATTAACCATTTCAGATGCTGATTTCATATTTTGTCTATTAAAGTCTAACTTCTCAAGCAAAATGTAATACATATTCAATTCAATTTTGACCAGTCCACATTATATTCTCCCTTTTGTAGGAGAACATGTCAGCACAGGCCAAGACCACCCGTTCTCAAGTGAAGAAGAACACAGTGAAGGACAAGCTGAAACTGGTCCAGAACTTCCTGCAGAAACTGCGCTTCCTCGCTGACGAGGTAACTGAGAACGCTGCTTTTTAAATCAGTAAGTTTTTATGAATTTATTAGGCAGACGCCTTTATCCAAGGCGATGTACAGGTGTTACAGGGCAGTAAAGGATTACAATGCAAGCTTCAGATTTCAATACAGTGTAGCTTACAGTAAATCTAAATAAAACTACTAAAATACAATATGAACTAGGGTGCAACAAGTTATATCTACAATGACATAGTCGTGCAATAGTGCAAGGATAGTGCATTAGCTGAGAATCCAGTAACTGGGTGCATAGATCTACAAGTGCAGTCTAAACAGGTGGGTCTTGAGGAGGTGGCGTAAGGCGGTGAGAGACGGAGCAGTCCTGAAGTTCTCCGGTAGCTGGTTCCACCACAGAGGGGCTGGGGAATAGAAGAAGTGGTTGAAACTCCCTTTCAACCACTCCCTATTTATTTTAGAACCACAATGTCCTGTTTAAGCATTGTAATAGAACTATAATAGAGACCAATGAGATTGTTCTTTGTTAGGCTCCTAAGAGATGGAAATGTGTGTGTGTCCCCTTGTTGTTAATATCCGTTTTTGCTTGTTTTGCACATCAGTTTATGTGCTAGAATACAGTTCATTATGGGGTTCCCCAGTAGTGCACCCTTTCAGAACACCAAGTAGCTAATAAGAAAGATGTTTTATGACTTGTTTTGTTAACATTGTTTCTTAATTCTTCCAGCCGCAACACAGCATCCCAGATGTCTTCATCTGGATGATGAATAACAACAAGCGCATTGCCTATGCCCGGATCCCATCCAAAGACATCCTGTACTCCATTGTGGATGAAGAGACTGGCAAGGACTGTGGAAAAGTCAAGACTGTCTTTCTGAAGGTGCTTTACTGACATGACTAGATTATATTGCAACCTTCATCCGTTTATCAATACAGAACATTATATGACACTGCCTTTCTGAGTTGCATTGGGATTTCAGATGTCTAGAAACAGCTGTAGATTAGAGTGTTCATAGACTGTCCCTGCACCAGTCCTGTTTCCTGTGTGCTCATCTGCTATATACTGTATGCTTTCTCTTTCTTATCTGTACTTTTCTAACACTCGCAGTTGCCTGGTAAGAAAGGCTTTGGTCCTGCGGGCTGGACAGTGCAGGCTAAAATGGAGCTGTACCTCTGGCTCGGTCTCAACAAGCAGCGCAAGGATTTCCTGAGCGGCCTGCCTAATGGCTTCGAGGAGAACAAAGCAGTCAAGGGCCCTGGTTTGCAGTCCCTCCCACCCATCAGCCTAACCTACATCAGTAAGTGTGTTCACCTCAGTAACTCAGTCAAAAGGCTTCTACCAGACATGTATGGTAAAGATATTGTCAAATGTCTAATGTGTTCATTATTCAGTTATACAAATGTCAATGCACCTGGAAATCAAGTGCATGCCTCAAGTGCAATACAACCTGTATAAAGGCGTGGGCCTGCACTACAGTGCCTTGGGTGTCTCAACACATGTTAGAGGGTAGTGTAGATTTGTCAGCATCTGATCGCAAAAGTTTCCACCCCCTGCATTTCTGATGTATGGTGTAAAGTTACATTATAAATATAGTCCGTGCTTGTTGATTGTTAAGAGCTTAGGTAAATACTGCTGAACCTCCTTTAGGGAAGGTTTTCTATATAGTATCTATTGACATTCCAGGCTTTGTGTTGAAGTCGTCTGTCTTTGCCTCCACAGTGAAGCAGGAGTTCCAGCTAAGAGTGCACATGTACCAGGCCCGTAGCCTTTTTGCAGCAGACAACAGTGGCCTGTCTGACCCCTTCGCCAGGGTCTTCTTTTCCACACACAGCCAGTGCACTGAGGTAAGAGAGGAACATGAGCTTTATTTACAATGCTGGTGAGAATGTGGTAGTCTAACAACACAGGACATGCTGTATTAAATCAAATAACAAACATTAAGAACAAAAATAACTAAGGTTCAGTGCCCCACGTCAAATCATTTTTTGGTTTAACTTTGTTTTAATTTTAACAGGTCTTAAACGAGACTCTGTGTCCCACTTGGGACCAGCTCCTGGTGTTTGATAATGTAGAACTCTTTGGGGAGGCCTGTGAATTAAGGGATGACCCTCCGATCATTGTCATTGAGATCTATGACCAGGACACTGTGGTAAGTATTTCAGAGGCAAATAATCAAAATATTTTTGATCTAGTACAATCAAAAGTACAGTTTAGTATTTACAAGGAATAGCTCAAATTTCTTAATGTTGCTTCCTTTATGTTTACAGTATGTATTTCAAAACAAAGTGGTTATGTTTCTTAGGATAAAGTTAGGGACTAAAACACCCAATGTTTGAATATTGGCCATTCTGCAGTAAAGTGACAGATTTAAAACCTTCATCTCCACAGTGATCAGGGGAGAAGTACTTAAGTTAATGAAGGATTATGCTTTTAAAAGCTAGAAAGTAGTCTTTTCTATGTGGAAAGTCCTGATTGTTACAAGGAAACTAAACATAGTGTCCCTCTACTGCAGAATGACTCATATATTCATGTTTTAATTGAATTGTAATTCTAAGTAAAACATTTATGTAGTTCTAATTATGTTGTATTCACTTTCTTTCCATGTCAAAACCATATACATTCAAGATTGCAGTGATTTGATGTTATGTACATATGCATTTTCTGACTGTATATTTATTCTCATTTAAATTCACACTAATTCTGGATGTCATTGGCATTGGGCTAAGTAGAGTGTGAATTCTTTAAGTTAGATGTAGTCTAGTTGTGCTGACAGTAGCTTATAGTACAAAAGGTATGCAACAGATATCATATGATGGCTGAGACTGACATTTCATTTGTATGGTTTGGTTTGCTTTCTAAACCCACTTTTAATTATTATGGAGCCCATGTTTGTTTTATCTATATGACATTATAAGATAACCTAACATAGTTGACCATATTATACTGAATGCAATCTTACAGCAGCACTACAGTTCTGGATATATAGATAGATGCTGCACAAATAGATAAATCGACCAATCTCACCTGCTAAGAGTGCCTATTAGTGCCCACTCTCCCAACACAAGCGCTTTGCATGAGTGGTTCCCTTAGTGTTCACTCTCTGGGGATGGTGTCTGACTCTGTGGCCGCTGCTTCTCCTGTTAGATGCAATCAGGATCTAGAAAGTGGACAAGTCACTAAATTACAACCTAACTGGCACCACTGCAATATCTGGACACCCTGTTAAGAAAAGTTAATATTTAAACACTAGTGTCATCAGATACTGGACGGTTAATGTCTTACGCTTTATGATCACCTTAGTAGAGTGGTAGGCTTGCAGGTTAAACGGACAGCTGAAGTCATGTTATATTTCTTATCATTGCAGGATCAGAGTTTAGAGTCTTTCATAATAACATGTTATATTGGAGTAAGCACTGCCCTAATCGCTGTGGCTAAAATAAATAAACTTTCAATCATTTCATTCCCTTTACTAGGAACCAGGTCCGAAATGTACCCCTTTGTGTGATCATTACAAAATGAAAGTGTACGCACAGGATTGGGGGTTTCGCTGTATTGCAATCTGAATAATTGCACTCAACTATTTACATACACCCAGATCTTAAATATTAGTATAGGTAACCTGAGTTGTACAGAGCTCATATCAACTCATATTCCATCCAAAAACAATCCTAACCCGACCTCACACCGATTTGTTTTTAAAAAAAATAACGCATACTTTTGAGTCAAAATAAGAAAGATCATCACTTACAATAAAACAAATAAATAAATGACTTGTACTTATAATGTAGTTTTGCAATGTATTGATTTGCTTGTTGACGTCTGGGTGAAGGTAAATGTCTCATCATATTGCTGTTGCATCCCTTTTGGTGATGTTGCTTTTGTGATGTGTTAGCTAGTCGACCGTTCGCTGTGCTTTTACTTTGCATAAGCACTTGACTGTGGGAGTGGCTCAACAACAGTACCCATGTGGAGCTTTGTGTACTTCAGAAACCATGGTGACACAGTGAAGATTTGTGCAAGAGTCAACTCTGGCCCTCTTAACAGCTTCAATTAACTACATTAGAACTTGCTTAAAGTAAAAACCTGGACTGGATTGGATCTCAAGGGCCAGAGTTCAGTACCACTGCAATAGCGTCTCATGAACAGTGATAATCAATAGATATGCCATGGCAACCTTAAAAGTTTTGAACAACAAAGTACCGCTAGGTTTCAGTATAGTTGACAAATAGGATATACCACAGCAATAACCTCTATAGCCCATGTTATTAGCTATCAAACTGTTGTAAACATGTTTTGAAATAAACAAAGCAACACATATCAAGAAAGCTCATGCAGCAAGTGGTTAAATGCCTTGTTTTTTTACATGTATTGTAGCTGTTAATAGTTTTGTTTTATTTGTACTAATATTTTTTAAAGCATGCTTATCTGATTTTCATGTTTTATTTTAATGTACTGTATTTGTTTTGAATTGTTTGAAGAAGTCTAAAGCAGCTATGTGCAGTACACGTGATTGCTAGAGTGTACATTTACCTTCTGCGTTTTTTTTTTAATTAATTTTTTTAGCTTTTTTGAAGGTGGAGGCACATGTTTATAGCATTTACTGTATATCGGTTACTTTCTAGTTTTATTTTGGATTTTACAGCATAATGTTCTTTAAGGTAAATTGATTGTTCTTTCCTGATCCAGCATTATCAACTCCTTTTTAACTAAGTCTCCATCAGCAGAAATACATGCTGTATAATGTCATTATGAAAGTCTAGACTTACACTAACTGCTTTACTTTTTTTGACCATGAATTTTATACACATTTTGTGGCGTCAACTAAACAGCCGGTAAGATTTTTCAATTTTGACCCCAAGTTTATGGGTGTTTTATGTGTAGAATAGAGGGAGTAGTAGAGTTTAGAGTTTAGTGTTTAGTTCTAGAACTCTGAACTGGCAATCTCTTGTTTGTTTTCTTATTAAACATCTAGAACCAATGTTAAAGAATCCACCACAATATTATTTTCCAATAACAGGGTGCTGTCATTTGTATCTCCATACCTGGTCTTTGAAAATCAATTCGCTCTCAAGGATATATACAGTACAGTTCCTTAGTTCTGGCTGGTTTTCTGTTTAATGGTAACCCTGAGCTGCACACTGCCACCTGGTGGCCTTTATTTGAAAAATTCTTTACTTTAATTGAGATGGGGAAATGTCATTCATTTTTAAGTGTGGCAG
This sequence comes from Acipenser oxyrinchus oxyrinchus, assembly GCA_030684275.1. Classification (NCBI taxonomy): domain Eukaryota; kingdom Metazoa; phylum Chordata; class Actinopteri; order Acipenseriformes; family Acipenseridae; genus Acipenser; species Acipenser oxyrinchus. The sequence goes on along the minus strand of CM060251.1, from coordinate 73,312,939 downwards.
GCCCCCGTGTGACAGTCTTCGGTTTTATTTTCAAACAGCTCTGAATTCATAATTTAAAGTAATCTTTTATTTAGAGATCATACTTACCCTCAATGATCCTATCTCCTCATCTTATTATCATTATCAAATAAATATAATGGATTACCACTTACCATGGAGTTGACAGCTGGAACAGAATTTTTCTTTTTTTTTTTGTTTCTTTTGACATTTTTTTTTTTTTTTTCAGTACTGCTAAGCATCATTATCAACTGCCTTATATCTTATTTTAGGGAAAAGCTGAATTCATTGGCAGAACCTTTGCAAAACCCATCACAAAGATGTCTGATGAGCACTACGGGCCTCCACGCTTCCCCCCTCAGCTAGAGTACTACCAAATCTACCGGGGGAACAACATCGCTGGAGACCTGCTAGCAGCGTTCGAGCTCCTCCAGGTAATCAGCACTCTATGCTGTAACACGGGCCCAATGCTTTTACCCCAGTGTAGATTGCGCTGCTATTTTCAACAGGAATGTTTTGAAACTAGTAAGAAACAACCCATACATGTGAATTGCTCCTACAAACACATACAGTTAGTTGTTTCTATCTAATTTGAGGCCTACTGTGTCATTTAATCCTTGGCCTCTCCCAAGCAGGGAGTTGTGCAAAAATGGTGTGGACAAAAGTCCACTGGATGCACAGTTGAGATCACCAAATTCATTTGACCAGTGACTAGAGCTGAATTCACACCCAGGCGTGCAGATGTAGAAGACATGAAAGGGTTGTGAATCATTCCAGCTGTAGCTAACATGTTTTAAAAGGGAAACATTCTGTGTAGGAAATGTGGGGGCGGGGGATTACACTGATAAAAACTGAACAAACATTGTTTTATATCAGTAAATAACAAAGGGAAATGTATGGTGGTTGTGTTTAATGACTGGAAAGAAAGGGCAGGCTCATCTTTCTTCCTGTCTCCAGTTTCTCCATTCTTCCGCAAAGCTTCTCCACTGCTGTGATTTCTGTCTTGTTTTCTTGTGTCCTTTTTGCTCATCTCATCACCTTCAAGGTTCCTTACAATGAAGAGGCGATTAGAAGAGCTTTACTGGCTGTCAATGATTTTGCTGTGCCAGAGATTAAGGTGCTTTACGTTTCATCCATCACCTGCTACTTTTTTGCACTACAGCTAGTTCACCTGGGCACTGTGGGAGATTCTGTTCTATTACACGGACTCCTGACTCAACTGCATGACTTTAACAGGGCTACTATAGACTTAAAGTTAAAGCAAAAGCTATGCAACTTTTCTAGTGTCTCCATGTGTAACAGAGCTTGCATTTGGTGTGTCTACAATGTGCATGCTGTATATCAAAAGTTGTAGGGTATATTATATTACATTTTGGTCAGCTATTAACACTTCCAAATGTTCCCTTCTATTACACATGGATAAACCCCTGAATTAAAAGCAGTAGATTCACAGGACGATCCGTTCTGGTTATCTTGAGGATCTGGTAACATTGTCCACATTGCGATTTGACCTATTTATAGAACTGTGGCTTCTTTCTTTTTTGGGGTATGCTTGTTCATAACTGTCTGCTCATTAGAGCTGACATCACAATTGGTAGACTTAGAAATAAGCTCCCAAAAAAAAAAAAAAGACAATCACGCATTTTCCAAATGTTTTTTTTTTAGATTGGGGCTGCTGGAAAGGCCGACCTCCCTCCCATTGACGGCCCCACTGATTCAGAGAGAGGTCCCATTCTTCCTGTTCCTATGGGCATCCGGCCGGTCCTGAGCAAGTACAGAATTGAGGTGAGAACGTTTTCTTAATGACTGTGCCACTGAATAGTTTGTCCAATTATATTTACACAAGAAATGCAATCATCTTTTAGCAGAATAACTTACAGCTAAATAGTGTCCAGTTTGCCAGTTTGCAGTGGTTAGACATCATAATAAAAAAAGACGAAAAGAATATTAACAACTAACATACTTATCGGTATTTATTTTTATGAAATAATGAATAAATACTCAGTAAGGAAAACTATACCATAAACAGTCTTTCATAATGGACACAGAAGATTTAGAGAGTAGTTTTAACACTGAGATGATTTTATTTTAAGAAAAGAAAAACTGAGCCCCATAGGTGAAGCTTAACTAAAACCATTCTGTTGTCGACAGGTGTTGTTCTGGGGTCTGAGAGACCTGAAGAGAGTGAACCTGGCCCAGGTGGACAGACCCCGAGTGGACATTGAGTGTGCAGGGAAGGGGGTCCAGTCAGCTCTCATCCAGAACTACAAGAAAAACCCCAACTTCACCACCCTTGTCAAGTGGTTTGAAGTTGTGAGTATAGTGAAAAGCGTTTAATTTAAATCAAGGGAAGTAATGTTAAAACTTTACAATGCATTAGTAAGACCTCATCTAGAATATTGTGTTCAGTTCTGGTCACCTCGCTACAAAAAGGATATTGCTGCTCTAGAAAGAGTGCAAAGAAGAGCGACCAGAATTATTCCTTGGTTTAAAAGGCATGTCATATGCAGACACGCTAAAATAATTTAATCTATTCAGTCTTGAACAAAGAAGACTAAGCAACGATCTGATTCAAGCATTCAAAATTATAAAAGGTATTGACAATGTCGACCCAGGGGACTTTTTTGACCTGAAAAAAGAAACAAGGACAAGGAGATTAAATAAAGGGGCATTCAAAACAGAAAATAGGAGGCACTTTTTTTACACAGAGAATTGTGAGGGTCTGGAACCAACTCCCCAGTAATGTTGTTGAAGCTGACACCCTGGGATCCTTCAAGAAGCTGCTTGATGAGATTCTGGGATCAATAAGCTACTAACAACCAAACGAGCAAGATGGGCCGAATGGCCTCCTCTCGTTTGTAAACGTTATGTTCTTATCTTTAATTTCTTATTGTAAAACCTAAGAATGTGGCTATAGCCAGTAGAGGTACGTAGGCCCATGATGTGTGACTGGGAAGAAAATCTAGTCTGGGTTCTCTGTATAAAAAATAAAATCCCAGATTAAATATACTGTGCTGTAATGGATGATGACCAGTACATACTGTATATGTACCCCTCCTGGTGGAGGACAAGTGGTATTGCAGGAAGTATAGCACCCGTTATAAAGTATCCCTTCTGTGTCTGTTCCAGTAATGGAGTGCCAGGCCTTTTGGAGCAGCAATAATAATGCTGGACAGTGAACTCTGAGCGTTGAGGGTGCTGGTTCACATCCCAGCCACATAAATAAACACAAAAGGGTGCTCAACATTAAATGTTGTCTCTAGCATTGGTTTAGTCAAAAACAACTATGGTTTGTTACTAGGTTTCTATATTGTAAAACACTTTGGCAATCAGCTCCTTCCTATTGCTTGTATCTGTTCCCTCTGTACACAACAAGTGATAGGGCTACTCCACATCACACTCCACACCCTTCTGCAAGTGAATAGTAGAGTCAGACTCTGTGATCCATGTCATGACTTGCACACCAGTGCTCATCACCAGGGTGCTACTCTGTATTCATTCTTCCTTTCTGTTTAACTAAACACAGGACCTCCCAGAGAATGAGCTTCTTCACCCTCCTCTGAACATCCGAGTGGTGGACTGCCGTGCCTTTGGGAGGTACACCTTGGTGGGATCACACGCGGTTGGTTCTCTCCGCAAATTCATCTACAGGCCTCCAGACAAGACTGCAAGCAACTGGTCCACTGCAGGTATGCTATAACAGAATGTGTGCGGTACAGGGGGATGAAACCTTGAAGTAGCTTTGGGAGTTTATAACACATATTCCTTGTAACATCCATGCATTCTCGTATAGTGTACAGCACTGGAAGTACTAAACAAAAAGGAATTGACAATTTGCAACTATGTTCAATTGAAAAAAGGTAACCCTTCTTTTCCTTTTTTACTATCTGAGTGAGACATCTACAATAATGTTTTCCTACTTTCCTTGCTCAATTTTAACTTACATTTGTACTGTCCAGACTTTTTGTCACTCTTCGACAGTTCTGTTCAGACTTGTCTGTTTTTTCTCCCTTCTCTCTCTCTCTCTTCCCACTATCCTGTCCTCATGGTCTCCTGTCCTAGCCTATCCAGCTAAGCTGATGAGTGGCTGTCTGGCACTGACAAACGGGGACCCGTACTCTCATCCCACAGGTGAAATAATCGTGAACATGGAGCCCGAGCCTCCTATCAAGAAGATGGAAACATGTGTCAAGCTGGACTCTGTAAGACCTCAGAGCTTTGATTCACAGTGTGGTTTTTCTTCTGGCATTATTTCATAAAATAATGGGAAATAGCTTCAAGTAACATTTAATTTATTTAGGAAGCTAGCAATCGTTATGAGTGGTACTGAATGCTGTTGCTCCAATATTGAGTTGTATTCACTTTTCCTCATCCATCACTTCAAATATGCTTTCATAAAATACATTTATACCCATAACTGTCAGTAACCTGCTTTCAGCTAAATCTCCTGACACTGTTACAGTGGAAATCCAGGTACACTTACAGTAACATTGCAGTAAATGTATCTGAATACTGTACTAGCAAGGAGACAAGCTATAGGGTAATGAAATGCAGCTCTATTGAGGAGCAACTTAACTCTGAACCATTTATAATGATTGCAATTCATTTTTTAAAATTTGAAGTAATTTATTGTTATGGTTACAAGAGTCACACATATTTGCATATTTATGTATATTTATTTTTAAAAAATAGTTGACAACGGATAATTTATTATAGAATGTACAGTATATACAGTATGGGCGGCAGTGTGGAGTAGTGGTTAGGGCTCTGGACTCTTGACCGGAGGGTCGTGGGTTCAGTCCCAGGTGGGGGACACTGCTGCTGTACCCTTGAGCAAGGTTCTTTACCTAGATTGCTCCAGTAAAAACCCAACTGTATAAATGGGTAATTTGTATGAAAAAATAATGTGATATCTTGTAACAATTGTAAGTCGCCCTGGATAAGGGCGTCAGCTAAGAAATAAATAATAATAATAATAATTCCTTTCTTTATTTGTAAAAGCATGAAATATTCATACACATTTTAGTTTTAATGTGATGATGTCTTGTGTGATTTGTGACGATTTGTGTTTGTGTAATTATTATTTTGCAGCACTTCATTTATTTAATTTTGTTTTGTTTTTGTGTGATCCTTACCGCAGACCTCTGATGCTGTTGTTAAAGTTGATGTGGTAAGTTTTGAAATGCACAGAATAAACAGACATTTATTGTCATACTGAGTTACTATAACATTTATTTATTTTGAAAAACAGTAATTAAACTACAATAATTAAACTAAACCAATTTTCATTTTAAATACCATGAAGTATAAATTAACCACTTCACTGCCTCTGAATGTACCAGGTACATCCTCCTCAAACAATGCAAAATGATAGAATTGCCTGCTCTCCATTTATATGTAATGATTTCCCTTCAATTCACCTGGATTGTTTTATTTTACTTGTAAAGGGACAGGTAATTGTTCAAGAGATTCACCTGTGTGCTGCTCTCAGTTCAATTGCAGCCATTTTCTCCTGTTAGTTCAACACTGCTTGCTTCTGTGTGGGCAAGGATTTTGAAAGCGATCTTCTGTTAGCAGCGAAAAATGGTTTTGAGGGAGTGAAGTGGGTTAACAAATATATATATATATATTAGAATGTCACCACATAGCATAGTAAATAAAACTGCATGTATTGTAACTGTGTGGTGACATCCTGAGAGGATTTGTATCCATAGCCGCTCAGACTAGCACACAACCTAGCTTTGCCACTGCTCCTCACCAACGGTTTCTTTCGGTTTTTACCTCTAGCCTGAAGAAGACAAGAAGGAAAAGAAAAAGAAAAAAAAGAAAGGCGAGGAGATTGAGGAGGAGGAGCCTGATGAAAGCACGCTGGACTGGTGGTCCAAATATTTTGCCTCCATTGAGACCATGACAGAAGTGAGTCTGTTACCTCAGATCAGCTGCTAGTGTACCAATGCTCCTAAAAACTGGTCTCTCAAGCTATATCCATGCCCGTCCCACAGACGCTGATGTAAAATAGATTTTCAGGACAGTAGCACCTCACAAGGAGAATCAGAAGGTAGAAAAAGATCCCGTACCAGCGCATTAATTACATCTTCATATGTTTTACAGCAACTGAGGGCACAAGAAGCAGCTGCTGCTGAAGCAGAAGAGAAGGAAGACATGGAGATAGCAGCAGAGGGTACAGGTAATTAAAGGGGATTCATTTGAGAAAGAGAAAAAAAAAAACTCCCCCAAGTTACTGCTTATCCATTTGTATGACTTTTGGGATTATATGGTTAGGTATGTATGTCAAAACCTCTGGTCACAAACTGATGCAGTGTTTATTTAGCATTCATGTCTCTGTATCTCATCTGCTCAACTACTAGCGCTGTTGTCTGTGAGCATGTGCTGCTTTTGCTGGTGGGCACGCATTGCTATTGTTCACACATTGTTTTTCTTGCTCTCATGTGTAATTAGCATGGCTAGTAGATACCATGAAAGTTGGCTAAAAAAAACAACACATGTAATAACTTTTGGATATAGAGAAATGTGGTGGTGTCATATAACATGTGGTTCTATATTTGATTCTATAAAACAGTAACAACAATTAAAAGGTTAATCAGATAGCTACTGCATGTGCCAAGATGGAATCTAATGGCACATTTAGAGAAATAATTAGCAAAAGATTGTGCTGGAGAAAGTTAACACTAAATCTACAAAATTATATTCAAAATGAGATTCAAAAAGGCAAGAGCCTATGTCAATTCCTTCAGACATCCCACCTATCAATCCACCAGAATACCAAATGGAGGACTGTGCACTTAAGTGGAAAGAAGTAGAGCAAGCTGTGAAAAAAGCAAGGGCTTCATCATCTCCAGGGCCTAATGGGGTTCCATACAGCGTGTACAAGAGTGCTTCAGGAGTTCTACGAATCCTGTTGAAATTGATGAAAGTAGCATGGGAAAAACAGGTTGTACCAAGAGCATGGCGCCGAGCAGGTGGAGTCTTTATACCTAAAGAAAAAGATTCTACAAGCATCAGTCAGTTTCGCCCTATTTCCCTATTAAACGTAGAAGGCAAGATTTTCTTCAGCATTATTGCTCAGAGATTGTCAACTTACTTATTAAAGAACTGCTTCATTGACACTTCAATACAAAAAGCGGGCATTCCAGGTTTCCCAGGATGCTTAGAACACATCAATGTGATCTGGCAGCAAATTCAATCAGCTAAAAAGGAGAGGAAGGAGCTCCATGTGACATTCCTGGATTTGGCTAATGCATATGGTTCAGTGCCACATGAACTTCTTTGGGCAGCATTTGATTTTTTCAGTGTACCAATGACAATAACAAATCTAGTGAAAGCCTACTTTGGAGATTTGCAATTTAGTTTTTCAACTTCAGAATTCAGCACTACATGGCAATGCCTAGAAGTTGGAATAATGGCAGGATGCACCATTTCTCCACTGGCTTTTACCATGGCAATGGAAGTAATCATTAGGGCATCAAAATGGGTAGCTGGAGGAGAGTGCTTGGCTTCTGGAGTGTGACTACCACCAACTCGAGCATACATGGATGACATGACAACCATGACTACAACAGTAGCCTGCACTAATCGGTTATTGGGCAAATTAACCAATAACAATGAATGGGCACGAATGCAATTCAAGCCCACTAAATCAAGGAGCATCTCTATAATTAAAGGTAAAATAGTAGATAAAACGTTCTTCATTAATGGTGAGGCAATACCAACAGTGTCTGAGAAGTCAGTGAAGAGTCTTGGGAGATGGTACGACGGGGATCTAAAGGACACAGTTTGTGTGGGAGAAGTTAGACAACAAGCTGTGGAAGGGTTGAAGAGCATAGACAGCAGCGCTTTACCAGGCAAACTAAAACTTTGGTGCTTTTAGTTTGGTCTACTGCCAAGGTTGCTGTGGCCACTGACTGTGTACGTGATTTCTTTGACAACAGTAGAGAAGCTGGAAGCTTTAATCAGTTCACAAATCAGGAAATGGTTGGGAGTTCCACGCTGTCTCAGCAGAGTGGGACTTTATGGTAAAGGAATACTGCAGATACCTGTCTCCGCTCTAACCGAGGAGTTTAAGTGCGCCAAGGTCCGACTGGAAATGACATTAGTAGAGTCACGCGACAAATGCGTAAGGGAGGCAGCACCTGTGTTGAAAACTGGAAGAAAGTGGGCGGCAAAGAAAGCTGTGGAGGATGCAAAGGCTGCCCTTCGAATTGGTGATATCATGGGGCAAGTTCAGCATGGAAGAGGGGGTCTTGGTCTCAGTTCTGCTCCTCCTACATGGCACAAGGCAGCCCCAGCTCAACGGAGGAAGCTGGTAGTCAACGAGGTGCAAAAAGCAGGAGGAGAGGATGAGGTGTATAAAGGCCATTTCCCAGGGCAAGCAGGAGAATGGATGAGATGGGAGAGTGTGGAACAACGCAAGATTGGCTGGCAAGACCTATGGTCAATGGAACAGAGCAGAATCAGTTTCCTTTATAAGGTCAACATATGATGTTCTCCCATCACCACAGAACCTAAACCTCTGGGTAGGAGAGGATCCCTCATGTCCTTTGTGTTCATCACCTGCAACATTAAGGCACATTTTGACAGGATGTAAGGTGGCTCTTAGCCAAGGATGGTTTACTTGCGCCATGACCAGGTGCTGCGATGTTTGGCCTTAGCATTGGAAGACAAGCGTAACATGACCAATAAGTTGCCACCTGTTCCATCAAAACATTACACACAAAAGACAACATTCCTCCGCCAGGAGAGCAACCACCAAGAAAAGGTGTTAAAACCAATCCTCGCCCAGGACAACTGGAAGCTGCTAGAGACTGGAAAATGCTGGCAGATGTTGGTCAATGGCTTATTTTTCCACCTGAGATTGCCACCACAAACCTTCGACCAGATATTGTCTTGTGGTCTGGATCAGCACGCCTTGTTCACCTGGTAGAGTTAACAGTGCCATGGGAGGATGCTGTAGATGAGGCGTATGAGAGGAAGAAACTGCAGTATGCTCAAATAGCCACTGAAGCGTCGCACAGTGAAGAACTTATCTGAAGCAGCAGAGAGGAGCAGCAACTGGCTGTGGTTGAGACGGAAAGAAAGAAACGCTGATGTACGGGTAAGTAAGCTGGGCTGAGTTGAGTGGGGGACAGAGGGGGGTGATGCTGGGACGCCAGAATCACCGTCGAGCCCTCTTGAGGTGTCGTGGGCTAGTCGACGAAACACAGAGGATGGAAGGTGCCCACTTGAAGACCCCAGAGATGTACCCTACTTAGCTCAATCCAGACGGTTGTCATGCTGATGCGCTGGGGAGACCGCACTATGGTTGATCCCCGGAGCCAGCATCGCAGCCGTTGTGTGTGCTGATGCGCTAGGGAGGCAATAAGCTGATCCCTGGACCCAGCATTACACTTCAGCCATCAACACCAGACAGAAGGATATCTACATCATCATATGGAAGGAAGCGCAAATGGATGGAGACACATATGGATCACATTAGTTTACTGTGAAGCTACGTCTTAGTTGGTGCTTATCTTGGCGAGAGCCAAGTTCAGATCAGCATGAGGTTTTAACATCTACTCTCATGTAATGGAAATCTTTCTCTGTGAGTTCCACAGGGAGTGTCCCATTGGATCTGATGCTTCCACGTGTTTGGAAGGCAAAATCAGCGGGGACTTTTTCTCCTTACCTCGCTAGAGAGGCCCCTACTGGTCAGGCGCCTGGTGAGCTCAAGAGCCTTTGTCCTCCTGAGTGTAAAGAGACAATTGGCTTAGTCATGGGATCAGAGGATACCCACTGACTTTCAGTTCTCCTAAGCTGTTGTAGGGAATACTTAAGTGAGGGAATATCAAAAATATAAACTCATCATTGTGATTACATTGACAAGGAGATGTTAAGTCTATCTCAATAGACCACCATATCCTGTTAAAGCATTTTTTTTAAATAAAATAAACAAACAAGGTACCAAGGTATTCAGCAGCTATTGTAATACCTCACTTGTACAGTATTATTCTGGCTTGTTAACCAGAATACATGATGCCAACTTTCACGTGGAATTCATGCTTCGAGTGCTTTGTGCCTGCCCCCTGCCCCCTGTCCCATCTTTGTGTACAGAGATCAAACCTCATGAATCTCATGTGAAAGGCTCAAAAGGAAAGGAGAAGAGCAAGGATAAGGGCAAAAGCTCCAAGGAGGACAAGAAGAAGAAGCAGCAACAAGCTGATTTGTTGGAGAAGAAAAACAACAAGCAGAAGATCGATGAGCTACATGTGAGTACTCTTAGGCCATTGACATAAATATGATAAAAACGCATATTATAAATGTATACTATTATAATATTTTTACTTAATCATGTTAAAATTCAAAATATATCCTACCAAGTATATTTATTCTCTTTCAGACCCCTAATGTTTGGCTGTTTCCTCAAACTAAAAATAAAATCAAACTTTATTAAAAAAAGACACTGGTATATTGTAGTAAATTCCTCACAGAAAAACAAAATGTCAGAAATCACACAACAAAGAAAAAAAAAAACATTCCTTTGGGTATTTACCTCACTGTCCGATCGCAGTTCAGTGTGAAACGAAAAGGCAAATAGTACTGTACATGCAGTAGAAAGCAGTGAAGAATGGACGACCTGTATTCTCTACAAGAAGTTAACACATTAACCCATTAAGTACCATTGGCCTCATTTGAGGACAGGCTACTTTGTCATTTTTGCTGCATTTTTAACTGGCATCTACCTGTTATTTTAATTTATTCTTTACCGATATTGTTATGACAGCTTATTCTAATTTAGTTAACTGCAAAACTTAAAAATAAATGTAACTGTTAATTCTGCAAATATAGTCCTTTAGATGCTTTTAATGACGCCTCAATATAAAATAAGAAATGGAAGCCTAAAACTGTTTTCCTACCCACAGTGATAATAAAGCTCAATGTTCTACATGTAGAGCTTCGTAGCCGGCATGAAATTTCACTGGTCTGATTACAGGCACGTCTGACTTGGCTGTCCTCAAAATAGGACGAAACTAAGATTTTTTATTTTTTTTTCTGTGAAGAAATATTGATTTAGAATGTACCAAATTACATAAATACAGCTTGAGTTCAGATTTTTTCCAAGAAATATTAATTTGGTACTTGAATTTATTATGTTTCTTTTACTATTTCTAAATGATAGATTACAAATAGATTCAGTTTTACTGCATATTTAAACTGTGGAAGCCATCGATGCTAACTCATTCTAGTTTTAAGATTAGTCTTTCAGATTGGTGATTGGAGGAAGGTATTATTATTATTATTTATTTTTTAGCAGACGCCCTTATCCAGGGTGACTTTCAATTGTTACAAGATAGCACATTATTTTTACATACAATTACATTATTTTTTTACACATTATTTTTACATACAATTACCCATTTATACAGTTGGGTTTTTACTGGAGCAATCTAGGTAAAGTACCTTGCTCAAGGGTACAGCAGCAGTGTCCCCCACCAGAGATTGAACCCACGACCCTCCGGTCAAGAGTCCAGAGCCCTAACCACTACTCCACACTGCTGCCCTAATGGGTAAGGAATCATGGAAGTTCATAAGAAGTGTAAGAGGTACTTGTTTGTGTCTGCATCGTCCCAGGTGTACAACAAAGAACTCGAACAGGAATGTGGTAACTTTGAGGACTGGCTGCACACATTCAACCTGTACAGAGGAAAGATCGGAGATGACGATGACAACGTGACAGACGAGGAAAGGATTGTTGGAAGATACAAGGCGAGTTTTATTTATACTATGCTTTACCAAACTTACCTGTGATTTACCATGCTTTTACAGTCCTTATACTACACTTTGCTGTGCTTCGTACTTCTTTAATATTTTATAACTCATCAGCAGATATTCTTACACTGGTCCTGGAAGTACGGTGGTTGCTCTTAAGAATACAGATGATCAGACGACTCGGTCATGCCCCTTTCAAACTCTGCTTCTGCTGTAGGCATTAAATACTGCACCGGTTGCAAGACGTCCAATGGTTCAGATCCTTTTAATATATTACTAAATAAAGTGACCTCACCCAGTATCACCTATCAAGAACTGTACAATTTAATTTGGGTATTATTGGGTCTAATAGAATTTGATTATAATCCATCCAATCTACATGTCCATCCTATAGACCAGTTTAGATACTGCAGCATTAAGGTTAAAGCACAATTATAGTTGTTTAATGAACTTAACCAATGCTTACAGGAAGGATTCATACATTTTTAAACAAATGCCATGTACTTGTGTTACTTCATCATGTAACTAAAAGAGCACTGTTGCTTCTAGTTGCAGGCAAAATACCAACGTGGCTAGGAACAGGCAAAGAGCAACACGTGCCATGACCCTGTGAATATTGACCTGTGGTCTATCTTTAACGCAGGGTGCGCTGTGTGTATATAAAGTCCCGCTTCCAGAGGATGTGACCAAGGAGGTTGGCTTTGACCCTAACTTTGGCATGTTCCAAGGAATCCCAAACAACGATCTAATCAACGTACTAGTCAGAGTGTATGTGGTCAGGGTATGTGCTACTTTTTCTTTTATTGGTATCAATGTCACTTATGTCACGTCTTATTTTTTAGATGTACAAATATGTCTCTGTATCTTAGAATACATTTAAATTACAGATTAAAATGCTACTTTAATTTACAGGCCACAGATCTGCACCCTGCTGACATCAATGGAAAAGCTGACCCCTATGTTGTTATCAAACTGGGGAAAACTGAAATCAAAGACAAAGAAAACTACATTTCTAAACAGCTAAACCCCGTTTTTGGAAAGTAAGTAATATTCAGCTAAATACAGAAAGAGGTAAAACTATAAAACTACTAGACTTGATAAATCTTGTTGCAAGATTCAAAGTTCTGAAGAGTATCATTTAGACCCTCAGGCCAAAGGCTAGCCATACATATTCTGTGTGTACCAGCATGCTGTAATATCAAATTAGTTAAGTAGCTTCCATATGTTTAATTTAATTTCTTGTTTTTGGTGAAAAAACCTGTTGTAAGCAATAATTGAATTTTGTTTTCTTCTCTTTCAGGTCCTTCGATATTGAAGCCACCTTCCCGATGGAGTCCATGCTAACAGTCTCTGTCTTTGACTGGGATTTAGTTGGATCTGACGATCTCATTGGGGAAACAAAGATTGACTTGGAGAATCGATTCTACAGCAAGCAAAGGGCAACCTGCGGCATCGCACAGACTTATTCCATGTGAGGGATGCGTCACAAAGACCTTTTACTTGGGCACATGCTTTTCCATACTGACAGCTTTCAACCTCTTACTCCAGAGCCATCTAGTGGAAAAGCATCTTAAAAAATCGAAATGATTTTTCACAGATGGTGACTTGGTGGTGAAATCAATTTGTGATGCATTTAAGTTTGCTAACCAGCTGGCTGCCCAGCATGTAGTCAATAGAAAATGACTTGTTGAGGTGGAGAAGCCAAAAATGATAACCAGTTTGGCTTCCCAAATAGGTTAAAATGATATGTATTTCAATAAATTGCTAATTTTGAGAAGGCAATGTAGCATGCCGTGCTCGACTGAGTTTGGGGCACACTTTCTGTATTAACCTTTGCTATTCTCCCCAATTACAACACTGTGTTTTGTTCCTAGCCATGGATACAATACCTGGAGGGACCCCATGAAGCCCACCCAAATCCTGACGAAGCTCTGTAAAGAGGGCAAAGTGGACGGACCTCACTTTGGACCAGGAGGGAGAGTTAAAGTGGCAAACAGGGTGTTCCTGGGACCAACTGAGCTCGAAGATGAAAACGGTACAATATTAGTTTAGTCTCTTAGTTAACTTTGGTTTTATTTTAGGAGCATGTTTAAAAAATAATTTTCATCTGGAAACTGAAGTTAATAATACAGGTATCAATATACAGTGCAGATAATAAAAGAATCCATCAAAATTCCCCTGTTAAAATGATCATTTGAACCTGTTTTTGTATATACAGTGCTCCCCCTTTAGAACGTTGTAGTCTGGAGCCATAGGTAAGAGGCCGTACTGTTTGTGTTCCATCTTATAACAAGACTACTAGTGTAGTGTATTGGCATCATAGAGCAAATGGGAGCTATGGCCATACTGCTTTATAACCTGTTCCGCAGTATAACGATCCGCCTTATAAATGGGGAGCACTGTATATATTTTGTATTTTTTACTGTGCATTTCACATATCAGCGTATAAGGTAGATACACTGTTGGTGCTTCCTCACACAGTATTGATTATTTCCCTGCAGGGCTGAAGAAGCAGACAGATGAGCACCTGGCCCTGATTGCGCTCCAGCACTGGGAGGACATCCCTCGCTCCGGCTGTAAACTGATTCCAGAGCATGTGGAGACCAGGCCTCTACTCAACCCTGAGAAGCCAGGGATCGAGCAGGTAGGGTACCCGCAACCTGGGGAATCCGGGCTGTTTGCATTCAAAAAAAAAAAACACATTGGAATTTAATCGTGAAGAAACATTTAGTAGTTGAGGTGGGTTTATAAATGAAGATAAGTAAGTAAGTTGTTTGTTTCTGTTGTTTGTAGTGTTCATGCGGTAGATTCTGAGCAAACTGAATTTGTTTAGCCTAGAACAAAGAAGAATTAAATGGGACATAACCGAAGTCTTTAAAATCTTAAAAGCAGTTGACATAGTTAACCCTAACCAATACTTTTAGCGCAGTACAGAAACCATTACCAGAGGACACACCTTCACACAGAGAGTGGTGAGGGTATGGAATGGGTTTCCTAATGTTTTTGAGGCAGAATAACTTTGGATCCTTTAAAACACCCAAATTGACAAAGTTTTGAGATCAATCAGCTACTCGGAACTGGACGAGCTTAGATGGGCCGAATGGCCTCCTCTCATTCATATACTTTCTTATGTTCTTAAGTATTTTGCACATGTGAATCCTGACAGTCCTATTATTTGCTGTCTATGTTTAGTAATGCTGCACAGAATACTGTGGCTTTATATGCAAAAAAGTAATGATTCTCCACTTACACAGTGAGCTGATTTGAGCTGCGTTTGAGTCCTCTCTGAAGTATCTGAATGTTTTTCTGATTGTTCCACAGGGGCATCTTGAGATGTGGGTGGACATGTTCCCCACGGATATGCCAGCGCCAGGGCCTGCCGTTGACATCTCACCCAGGAAACCAAAGAAGTAGGTTTCATGAGAGCAACGGACTAGGAAGGGAGGTGGTGCAGGGTTGCCTGATTGTACCCAGGAGGGAGGACGTGTTCAGATCTTATTGAAAATAGGAAGTTTGATCACAGGGAAGTCAGTATTGTCTTCCCAGGTGTAAAATTGTAGCCATGTCTCATAGAGTGGATGTATAGGATTTATGACTAAGGTTCTATGTTTTTTAGAAGTCCAGGCTTTACCATTTTTACCCCTCTAGTATTTCATCCAGGAAATGCTATATTTTACATCTTTTCTGTTATCCCAAATCTTCCCTATTTTCGTGACCTTGGTTACCCATTTTTTCACTGATTTCTAATCTTTGTGCATCCCGATATTGTTTTTTGAATATTTAAAATTATCATTGGACCCAAATACTCAAGAGCACAATCCTTACAGGGCATTGTACAGCTGAGAGCCTCATACCTCCCTGCACACGCTTTGAGATCCCAGCTCGCTGGTCTTCTTGGCATTGTACAGCTGAGAGCCTCATACCTCCCTGCACACGCTTTGAGATCCCAGCTCGCTGGTCTTCTTGGCATTGTACAGCTGAGAGCCTCATACCTCCCTGCACACGCTTTGAGATCCCAGCTCGCTGGTCTTCTTGGCATTGTACAGCTGAGAGCCTCATACCTCCCTGCACTCACTTTGAGATCCCAGCTCGCTGGTCTTCTTGGCATTGTACAGCTGAGAGCCTCATACCTCCCTGCACACGCTTTGAGATCCCAGCTCGCTGGTCTTCTTGGCATTGTACAGCTGAGAGCCTCATACCTCCCTGCACACGCTTTGAGATCCCAGCTCGCTGGTCTTCTTGGCATTGTACAGCTGAGAGCCTCATACCTCCCTGCACACGCTTTGAGATCCCAGCTCGCTGGTCTTCTTGGCATTGTACAGCTGAGAGCCTCATACCTCCCTGCACACGCTTTGAGATCCCAGCTCGCTGGTCTTCTTGGCATTGTACAGCTGAGAGCCTCATACCTCCCTGCACACGCTTTGAGATCCCAGCTCGCTGGTCTTCTTGGCATTGTACAGCTGAGAGCCTCATACCTCCCTGCACACGCTTTGAGATCCCAGCTCGCTGGTCTTCTTGGCATTGTACAGCTGAGAGCCTCATACCTCCCTGCACACGCTTTGAGATCCCAGCTCGCTGGTCTTCTTGGCATTGTACAGCTGAGAGCCTCATACCTCCCTGCACACGCTTTGAGATCCCAGCTCGCTGGTCTTCTTGGCATTGTACAGCTGAGAGCCTCATACCTCCCTGCACACGCTTTGAGATCCCAGCTCGCTGGTCTTCTTGGCATTGTACAGCTGAGAGCCTCATACCTCCCTGCACACGCTTTGAGATCCCAGCTCGCTGGTCTTCTTGGCATTGTACAGCTGAGAGCCTCATACCTCCCTGCACACGCTTTGAGATCCCAGCTCGCTGGTCTTCTTGGCATTGTACAGCTGAGAGCCTCATACCTCCCTGCACACGCTTTGAGATCCCAGCTCGCTGGTCTTCTTGGCATTGTACAGCTGAGAGCCTCATACCTCCCTGCACACGCTTTGAGATCCCAGCTCGCTGGTCTTCTTGGCATTGTACAGCTGAGAGCCTCATACCTCCCTGCACACGCTTTGAGATCCCAGCTCGCTGGTCTTCTTGGCATTGTACAGCTGAGAGCCTCATACCTCCCTGCACACGCTTTGAGATCCCAGCTCGCTGGTCTTCTTGGCATTGTACAGCTGAGAGCCTCATACCTCCCTGCACACGCTTTGAGATCCCAGCTCGCTGGTCTTCTTGGCATTGTACAGCTGAGAGCCTCATACCTCCCTGCACTCGCTTTGAGATCCCAGCTCGCTGGTCTTCTTGGCATTGTACAGCTGAGAGCCTCATACCTCCCTGCACACGCTTTGAGATCCCAGCTCGCTGGTCTTCTTGGCATTGTACAGCTGAGAGCCTCATACCTCCCTGCACACGCTTTGAGATCCCAGCTCGCTGGTCTTCTTGGCATTGTACAGCTGAGAGCCTCATACCTCCCTGCACACGCTTTGAGATCCCAGCTCGCTGGTCTTCTTGGCATTGTACAGCTGAGAGCCTCATACCTCCCTGCACACGCTTTGAGATCCCAGCTCGCTGGTCTTCTTGGCATTGTACAGCTGAGAGCCTCATACCTCCCTGCACACGCTTTGAGATCCCAGCTCGCTGGTCTTCTTGGCATTGTACAGCTGAGAGCCTCATACCTCCCTGCACACGCTTTGAGATCCCAGCTCGCTGGTCTTCTTGGCATTGTACAGCTGAGAGCCTCATACCTCCCTGCACACGCTTTGAGATCCCAGCTCGCTGGTCTTCTTGGCATTGTACAGCTGAGAGCCTCATACCTCCCTGCACACGCTTTGAGATCCCAGCTCGCTGGTCTTCTTGGCATTGTACAGCTGAGAGCCTCATACCTCCCTGCACACGCTTTGAGATCCCAGCTCGCTGGTCTTCTTGGCATTGTACAGCTGAGAGCCTCATACCTCCCTGCACACGCTTTGAGATCCCAGCTCGCTGGTCTTCTTGGCATTGTACAGCTGAGAGCCTCATACCTCCCTGCACACGCTTTGAGATCCCAGCTCGCTGGTCTTCTTGGCATTGTACAGCTGAGAGCCTCATACCTCCCTGCACACGCTTTGAGATCCCAGCTCGCTGGTCTTCTTGGCATTGTACAGCTGAGAGCCTCATACCTCCCTGCACACGCTTTGAGATCCCAGCTCGCTGGTCTTCTTGGCATTGTACAGCTGAGAGCCTCATACCTCCCTGCACACGCTTTGAGATCCCAGCTCGCTGGTCTTCTTGGCATTGTACAGCTGAGAGCCTCATACCTCCCTGCACACGCTTTGAGATCCCAGCTCGCTGGTCTTCTTGGCATTGTACAGCTGAGAGCCTCATACCTCCCTGCACACGCTTTGAGATCCCAGCTCGCTGGTCTTCTTGGCATTGTACAGCTGAGAGCCTCATACCTCCCTGCACACGCTTTGAGATCCCAGCTCGCTGGTCTTCTTGGCATTGTACAGCTGAGAGCCTCATACCTCCCTGCACACGCTTTGAGATCCCAGCTCGCTGGTCTTCTTGGCATTGTACAGCTGAGAGCCTCATACCTCCCTGCACACGCTTTGAGATCCCAGCTCGCTGGTCTTCTTGGCATTGTACAGCTGAGAGCCTCATACCTCCCTGCACACGCTTTGAGATCCCAGCTCGCTGGTCTTCTTGGCATTGTACAGCTGAGAGCCTCATACCTCCCTGCACACGCTTTGAGATCCCAGCTCGCTGGTCTTCTTGGCATTGTACAGCTGAGAGCCTCATACCTCCCTGCACACGCTTTGAGATCCCAGCTCGCTGGTCTTCTTGGCATTGTACAGCTGAGAGCCTCATACCTCCCTGCACACGCTTTGAGATCCCAGCTCGCTGGTCTTCTTGGCATTGTACAGCTGAGAGCCTCATACCTCCCTGCACACGCTTTGAGATCCCAGCTCGCTGGTCTTCTTGGCATTGTACAGCTGAGAGCCTCATACCTCCCTGCACACGCTTTGAGATCCCAGCTCGCTGGTCTTCTTGGCATTGTACAGCTGAGAGCCTCATACCTCCCTGCACACGCTTTGAGATCCCAGCTCGCTGGTCTTCTTGGCATTGTACAGCTGAGAGCCTCATACCTCCCTGCACACGCTTTGAGATCCCAGCTCGCTGGTCTTCTTGGCATTGTACAGCTGAGAGCCTCATACCTCCCTGCACACGCTTTGAGATCCCAGCTCGCTGGTCTTCTTGGCATTGTACAGCTGAGAGCCTCATACCTCCCTGCACACGCTTTGAGATCCCAGCTCGCTGGTCTTCTTGGCATTGTACAGCTGAGAGCCTCATACCTCCCTGCACACGCTTTGAGATCCCAGCTCGCTGGTCTTCTTGGCATTGTACAGCTGAGAGCCTCATACCTCCCTGCACACGCTTTGAGATCCCAGCTCGCTGGTCTTCTTGGCATTGTACAGCTGAGAGCCTCATACCTCCCTGCACACGCTTTGAGATCCCAGCTCGCTGGTCTTCTTGGCATTGTACAGCTGAGAGCCTCATACCTCCCTGCACACGCTTTGAGATCCCAGCTCGCTGGTCTTCTTGGTATCCCCTGGTTTTCTCTGGAGTCTGTTGAGAACTTACCTTTTTTCTTCTATTTCTGTTAAATAACTAAACTGTGTAGTACTAAATCACCTTTCAAGGGCCAAGTTACAAAATTAAAAGCTGCCAGTTTAAGAATAAAGGTGTGTAGGAGAGCAAGTTGTGTCTTGTTTACCTCAGACCTTTTTGTAGGTATAATTTATTGATATGTAAGTGTGGACCTTTTATTCTATGGATGTTGTTTAATAAAATTCCATCTGGCTGGTAATTGTTAAATGTTTATAAAGTTATTGTACTGTAAAATTTCCAACAGTTCTTTTTATCAGATATGTGGGCTTTTATTCTGTTGAGATGCGGTGTATGTTGATGCCAGGACTTGTTGAATTAGTGGAGAATACCTGAGATATGGAACAAAAGAATTCCTCACGGTGGAGAGGTGGCCTATGCTCTGACCTTGTGTCCCTTCCTCCTTGCCAGATATGAACTAAGAGTCATAATCTGGAATACAGACGAGGTCATTCTGGAAGACGATGATTACTTCACTGGAGAAAAATCTAGTGACATTTTTGTACGGGGGTATGTACGGGCACAGCAGCCCTTCAGTGTGCCCTTCAGTGTGTGTAAATAACCCTGTTTTTTTCGCTTTTTTTCTGTTTTGTTGCCGTGCTGTGGTCTAGTTATGAGCTGCGTGTTATTATTTGGAACACTGATGAAATAGTACTAGAAGATGATTCTTTCATGACAGGAGAGAAGATGTCTGACATCTATGTCAGGGGGTAATGATGACTCCATTGCATGGCTCTTTCCTCCTTCTCCCCTTTATCTCCTCACAGTCAGGGACCCCGGGGCCAGCAGCACGCATTCCAAACATTTCATTCTGTCACCTGCCACTGCACCAGACAATTTAGACCATGCCAGTTAAATGTGAAGTGTACATGAGGTTCTCCCCATTATAAAAAAGGATAGATATTTCCTCCCCCAAAAAAACCCAGAATAACAGTGTTTTAAGTTTATACAGGTATTGTAGGGCCCTATTAACCAATGAAGTTTGGTATTCATGAAAACCTTATAGGTTATTGTTGGCTTCATAAATAACCTTATTTAATTAATCAAACATGTTCTACTTTTTTAACAGGGCCCATAATAACATATCAAATTAACATTTTAGCTGGGAGATGTCCCACATGACATACATATATACTTTTTTTTTTTTTTTAACTTAATCCTTTTTGGTTTCAAGTACTTTTTCCTAATCAGTAAGGGTTTCATAGCCAGAATTGAGTTGAGCTAAAATACGGAATGAGAGAGCTATAGAAACAACTATTACAACTTAATATCAAGCATAATAACCAAAAACCAGCGCCAGTTTTGTGTAGGCTGTGTATACAACATCTGTGTTTTTTTGAGCGACCTTAGTCGAACATACTCAATAAACAACAATAAAATAATTCCAAATAACTACTATACATCCAGAGTGATTCAATACAATATATACCCTAAATCTTCAAAGAATTGTCGGGTCTCAAATAATCAATCGCCTGTCTCCAATACGTACCGGGTCTGCTGGCAAATAAATGCTGGGTCTCTACGCCGGGTCTCAATGTCATTGCCATTGAAGCTGAGGAAGATTAGGAGGAGCTTGAGTGTAATGAACTTCTAATAAGTGACAGTGATGAAAGTGACTCTCAGGATTAATAAATAATAATAATAGAAAACGTAAAGGTAGGCCTACATGTAATGCATATTTGTTTAATGCAGTTATTACATTATTAAAAGTTTTGATAATTTTAAGCGTGCTGAAAGTAGGCCAGATACTTTTAGTGGATTTATCTGTTATTATTATTATTATTATTATTATTATTATTATTATTATTATTATTATTATTATTAACAATGGTAGATTCCATTTTTAAATACAAATTAGTTCTTCTGCTTATTCATTTGCCAACGTTTTGCATACCGTATCCTTGTTAACCAGTGCATATAAAAAGACTGTAATAATACTTTCGCTTTATGCTTGAGGGTGTACAATACAATGTAATTTTGTTATAAAACAAAACTGTTACTTAGTTCCCACTGACACACAACCTTTTAACAAAGTTGCTGGAATGTTTAAATTGAGTTACGATGTTGCTATAAGGTTGTGTGTTAGTGGCTTCTCAATGACCGCATGAAGCATGTGAAGCTAGTGATCTAATATAAACGCCGGTCGCAAATAATCGGCGGTCTCCAATACTCGCCGGGTCTGCTGCAAATATTGTAAATATATATACACACACATATACATATACATACACATGCATACATATACATAGTTCATCAGTTTCCTTGAAAAAAGAAACGGTATAGGTTTAATTGGTTTGGTCTTATTTGCGTATCATTCATCTTGCTTGACATGCCACGGAAAAACCTTTTTGTCATGAAAACTTTCGGGAAGTGGGCATTTTTATTCTCTTCTTGCATGAAAGCATTACAAGCAGGGATAGTTTGCATACATTTTTAATTAAATTACAGATGATTAAACAAACAAATGCGTATAAAGCATGTACGGAAATTTCACTGGATTGTTTGCTCAGTATTCAGAACACATAATATATTCCATTCTACATGCATTCAGTTACTTAGATTTAATCTCTGTGGATTTCAGCAGTATTGTCACATTATCATACAGCCATCCGCTTTGGTCAAAATCTGCTTAAAAGTCAAAACAGCCCCTTACAGTACATGTCTGTTCTAAAATGCATTTCAGTCTTTAGAAAACGTATTTACAAATGATGTATATGGTTGAGTTTTTATTATTTGTTGTGGATTCTGGAAATATAAAGACCATCCGAATAAACAAAGGACAAAGTATTCGTGTAATACAGAAATGTAAGTTTAAATCAAACCAATAAACTGGTTAGCTGTAATTACTGCAACCTTCTGCCGGCAATATAGTTTTCCCAACCTAAATCACTATAAAAGCTGAAAATGCATTTTGACACGCATATGCCGTTTCCATTTTCAAATAATTTCACCAGTTAAAGCCAGCTTGTCATGAAGGCCATGAATAAGAGTCAACGAAAACATAAAATAACAGCATATTTATATAAAGGTATTGCTGTTTTGGTGGTGTAATTTGCATATAACCAACAATTGGCCAATTTAAACATGCTAGGAAAAATACTAGTTGAAATTTTAAGGCACTACGCAAGTTATACCACTGCACAGGTTTTCTTTGCCCACTATATGTAACGTGATTCAATATTGATATTGATATTAACCCTTTAAGCATATGCAGATTATAATTAATTTAAGTGCAATTGCATATACCTGTAATTATTTAAGAAATATTTCTGCAAACATTTGGTTTACCAAACCAGGATGAACTGCTGTTTTTCTTTTTCATATTGTTTAAAGGGTTACTCAGCTTGCATGAACTGCTTTTTGCTGCAGCCTTATGCTTCAGTTTGTGGCTCAGCAAATATGCCTAGTGTAACTAATCTACAAAGGATGCAGTAACTAATATCCTCTTCAGACTTCTTTGGGTGTCTATGGAATGCACTGCGTACTGTGTGAGGGACTGAAGAGGATATAGCATTGGTTTCTATTGCATGTGAATTCTATGCAACCACAAAACAACTCTGCTACATTGAGATTTACAATAAGAGCTGCATGTCTGTATTGCAATGTGGGCTAACAGAATGCATTTTAATCACTAAACTTTTTACTTCTTAAACAAATACATTTTTACTTTTTCATATGTGGAAGTACTGTGTACTCACAAATACATGTGAAAGCCAGTGTCCTTCTGTATGGAATCCACTGCTTTTCTCTTTAGAGACCTGTTCTTGCTGAATGGGAGCAGCATGTTTTTTACTGTAACAGAATAACAGGAAGATTGTCATCTGTCTGTGTAAGTCAATTCATGTTCAATAAATATTCAAACAACAACAATCAATATAATCAATCAATATAAATGAAAACATTTAGTAATTTCCAAATAACAAAAATGAAATACATACCAAAAAAGTGCTAAGCATATCCAGACTGGAGGGTATAATTAAATAAATGCCAGCAATACTGCTTGCATACCTCACTGGCCTCATATTTAAAGAAGTTGCAGAATACAAATACAGCCATATAGAACCCTTCATTTAAAAATGTTACACACCCGTCAGGTTGCAATAAGCCTGGCCAGTGAATTAAGGATGTGCCGATATTCACAATTTCCGAGTAATTGCCTTTAAGAAATGTGAAGTTGTTAGTTAATTAAATGGATTAAAACATGTTAATTACTCAACACAGAACAATGCAGTCAATAACAATTTGACAGTATTATTTAATATAGAACCTGTCGTTATCAAACTAACTAAAACTTGTTGAATTTTTATAGCCAATTATTTTTATCCTTTTGATATGAAATCTTTTTCTCCACTTTCCTTAGTTTCTTTCGAAATGTGTCATCTCTACAGTTAACCACCGAGTTGCCCATTCATTTTGTCAATTTCCATGTTAAAAACGGTCATTTTTTGGGTCAGAATTTTCATTCTTAGCCCTCAAATACAAATGACAAGGTTTCGTTACAACCACCTGTAACACCAACAAAGAAATAAAACCGTCATCTCATTCTCTGAAGCAGCAGGCATTGATTTTCTAAGTATGGGAAGGTCTGTCAAGCACATTTCTTAGGGACTGCTGCCATCTGCCAGTGAAAAACCAAACTGCAGACTACAGGAGTGTATATAATGCTTACTCATTTAGTCTAGCACGTCAAAAAGACGTGAGAGATTGCAAATGCACAGAGAACCCCTGGGAGTGACACATTTGCACTCGCTTGCGTTAAGCAGCTGGGTGGTTAATTATGGGAATACTATGCTGGGCAAAGCGTTCTCTGATTAAACTCCACAGAGAAATACAGATCCCAGTTTCCAGTGCAGCAGATTCAGTTTAAGGAAAGGAAAGGTCACGGTTGCAAGATTTTGCAATCAGTTGCATTAGCTAGTTTTGGAGCATTTTTTCATTGTCAGTTTACGGCCCCAGTCTGGCAGTAGAGCAATAAAAATGTTAGCATCCCGGATAAGAGGAAAATTTGCTTCCAGGTGGCTTTTAAAACACTCAGAGCGGAAATGACTGCCATTGATTGGTACTCAGTTGTAAAGGTGAGAGAAAGGCAGCTTTTCTTGTTTGTTATTTCCGGTCCTCTCCCCCAGCTGGCTGAAGGGACAGCAGGAGGACAAACAGGACACTGACGTCCACTATCACTCACTGACCGGCGAAGGAAACTTCAACTGGCGTTTCATCTTTCCATTTGACTACCTGCGTGCTGAGGAGAAGATTGTCATGTCCAAGAAGGAGTCCATGTTCTCCTGGGATGAGACTGAGTACAAGATCCCCGCCCGGCTGACCCTGCAAGTGTGGGACGCGGATCACTTCTCTGCTGATGACTTCCTAGGTATGACTTGGCTCTTCTAGTTAAGTAATGTGTTAGAGGGATTCAACATGGGGAAGGTCCTTACAGTCCAGGTTACCAGGCATTTTGACTAGAGCTAGCGGGGAGAAAGTTCCCCTCTGTTTCATTTGAGAATTGTGCAGGTAATTTGCAAACAGTAGAAAGATGCAAATGCTTTTGAGATTATAATTCAGAGTAGGCTTGCCAAAAATTAAGAATTTGGTTTAACCCTAAAAATCTGTTTCTGTATATTCCTTTCATTTTATTGTCACCCAGAACTATCTATAAGTATATACACCACCTGCTGGAGATTTCAAATATGACATCTCTCCAAAATAAATCTGAATTAATGGTGGACAGCAAACCGATTTCTTGAGCTGAAGAAGTAGCTTGGGAGTTTGTTTTTTTCTGCCTGCAGATTTCTAGGTGCCAGGCCCAATACTGTAAAATCAAGAAGCAAAATAAAGCTGTTTATGAAAAGGAAAGAGGGAGACTTCATGAAGAGACATGATGCCCATAATAATTATACTTGACTAAATTTCTCCCTTTAACTTTGCTACCATTGTAAATGGTGAATGGGCATCTTTGTTAAGCTTTTGCATCTAAGTCTATCCAGAATATACTTGTATAATAGTATTTCTTATTTTAAATTTTCTCCTTGCAGGGGCGGTCGAACTGGACCTGAACCGATTTCCTCGGGGGGCTAAAACAGCAAAGCAGTGCTCTATCGACATGGTGCTGAACGAGCAGGAGCTGCCTACTATTTCCATCTTCAAACAGAAAAGGGTCAAGGGCTGGTGGCCCTTTGTAGCCCAGAACGAGAATGATGAAATGGAACTCACGGTAATGGAACACACAGGAATTCCCAGTCTCTGAATGTAGGAAGTGGTTATGCAAGCTATGTTGTAATTTTGCCTTTTTCACAAATATTGAACAAGAAATCCCTAAAAAAGAAAACATAATTGTCTATTACTATTGTGAAGGAAGAGTTTTCCTTTCCTAAATGTTAATCCCAACTTTAAATAATGATTAGGCACTAACAGTAAACAGTACTTTGTATAATGATTAGGCACTAACAGTAAACAGTACTTTATAGCCACTAAGCCACTTCTCCTAATTTAATATTGTATGCATGCACTGTATGAAATACGTTTGTGTGGTTATTTCAGGGTAAAGTGGAGGCAGAGCTCCAACTCTTAACTGCAGAAGAAGCTGAGAAGAGCCCCGCTGGTCTGGCCCGTAACGAGCCAGAGCCCTTGGAGAAACCAAAGTAAGTCACATTATACTTGTACTGCAGCTCCTTTAAACAGCCATGAGCCACATGGTACACCCCCCCACCCCCCACCCCTCACCCCAAAGGCCTAAAGGTGAAAGTTTTCCCTCCAACATTGTAGATAATTAATGTTTATCTTGAAAACACAAGGTAAACATTAAACAGATTAAAAAGATAGATACGGTTTGCAAATAAAATGAGTTTGGGGTTTGCCTTGACATTAATTAAGGTTGTCCCAAAGGTTCACTTTGAGATTTAGGTTCTGTGATGTGTGTGATGTGTATCTTCCTTGCCAGGAAAGAAGCGATTCATGGCATGGAGGTTTGACTTGACTAGCTGCCCAGATCTCAGTCCAATAGCTTCCCTATGGGAAGCCTTTGAGCATCATCTCTGTTAACTACATTGCATACGACTGAACACACCCAAGTTCCAAGACTTGATGCCCACAAGTGTCCAAGCTGTTATGGGTTTATGTATAGAGTCCAGTAGTAGTTTTCTAGTGTTTTAAGATTCTTCGCTTTTATTTCCATTCATTAATAAGGTCATCTATTTTCTTCCTGGTATTCTTCTTCTACACATTTCTTTCCTTGTATCTTTTAACCCCTTTCCTTTCTGTTTCCCATTTGACCCCTTCCACCCTCCCTTCCATCTTTCTTTCCATCCCTCCCTTCTCTTCCTCAAAATAAAAGTCGGCCGGATACCAGCTTTATCTGGTTCATAAACCCGCTGAAGTCCATCCGGTACTTCATCTGGCACAACTACCGCTGGCTCATCCTGAAAATCCTAGCCTTGGTCCTCCTGCTTCTCATGGTGGGCCTCTTCCTTTACTCCATGCCTGGCTACCTGGTCAAGAAGCTGCTCGGAGCCTGAATCTTGCGGAAATCCAGAGGGTAGCCCTTTCTCCCCCTCAATCTCTCTGTCTCTCACCTGTCTCTCCCTGTATTGTGATTCTGTTGAACCCGTCGTATCATGGCTTTGCTTGTTTTTTGTTTGTCTTAAACAGGCAGTAACACAAAAGTGTAAAAACATTGAAAAGGGGAAAGCATTACAAAACATTGAGCTAGATTCTCAAAGATGTTTAATTTATTTCAGAAAAGAAAAAGCACAGCTAATAACATTATCAAACCAGAAAACAACTCAAGCATTTAATGTAGAGGCTTGTATGTAATCCTAAATTGTTTCTTATTTGATCTGTTTTTTCTTTAACTTAAATAGCTTTGTGACTCCATTTATAATGAGAAAAAGATTACTTGCTGTTACTCCCTTGTGTGGCCTGTTTTATCATTGTAGTTCTGTTTGCATTCAGTGGCTATTTATATGTTGTAATTCAACACCTGATCTAGCTGAGGATTTGCTCAGGAGCACTCCTAGATGTCAGCAGTCACCTATAAATCGCTTCCAATCATTTTAACGTATTCCTTATTTACATCAATGGAAAGTTCATTCAAATGTCTGCCAAAGTATTGCCCAAAGTTTTGCAGTTTCCATCATTTACATGTTTTCATATAATAATCTGAAGAAAAAAAACTGTATACAAAGCCAAGGTTGTCCAGGAGGTTTTCTGCAAATGTTGCCATTCCAGGAACGCCCGAGGAACTGGAGATGTTGAGCAGCCATTCCTTTGAGGGACAGGCTCCCACTGTTAGCCCCTTTTTAAGTCAAGGGTGTCTTTCTGCTTTGTCATTTGTTGCTGAATAGTTGCACAGCTTACATACAGTAGGTCTACTGGACCAAATTATATGTCCGGGGACCACAAACATGTGCATACATTAGGCTGAGTAAGGCATTTTCTCTTTTCACTTACATTCTCAAATTGTTTTACCAGTCAGTGTAGTATGGAATTGAGCTTGTGGCACAGTTTCTCATCCGCCTCAGCACCGATCTCATGGCTATCCTATAGCTGTTTTTCAATAGTGGGGGAAGGGGGTATAAAATGTGGCCTTCAATATTAACTAAAGCATTTACTGTCTAGTAACCACTAACACTTGCTCAATTGTTTTTTTGTCTTCTTTTTCCTTTAACTGCTTCACTGGACAGCCGACCTGACACCTCTTTCATCTGGTTCCTCAGTCCGCTTAAATCCATCAAGTACCTAGTCTGCACCCGCTACAAGTGGCTCATCATTAAGATTGTGCTTGCTTTGCTGCTGTTGGCTATGCTGGGTCTCTTCCTCTACAGCATGCCAGGCTACATGGTCAAGAAATTGCTGGGAGCGTGAACGGGCAGCAGCATTGGCTGGCTGGGTGGCACCTCTCACCATCCTGTGTCCGTCCCTGCATTCCAGTCTTCCTCACTACGTACACTCACTGTGGCTGGAATTTCAGTTTTTAACATTGTCATAACCAAAAACATAACACCTTTTCCCTGAATAGATTTTGTACAAGGCACTAACACTGCTTTCCCTGCACTGACTTTGGTTTTTCAATGCTTTTTAAAAATGAATTTTGCAGGCCTATCTTCCATTTTCTGTTTACCCCAAACAACTGACTCTATACAGCTGAAAAGGCCACTCACAGAAAGCAGCCCAGACTAGTAGCACTAACTTGCTCTCTCCAGCTCTTTATTTATTATTTTTATTTTTTAGCAGACACCCTTATCCAGGGTGACTTATAATTGTTACAAGATATCACATTATTTTTACATACAATTATCCATTTATTTTAGTTGGGTTTTTACTGGAGCAATCTAGGTAAAGTACCTTGCTCAAGGGTACAGCAGTGTCCCCCACCTGGGATTGAACCCACGACCCTCCGGTCAAGAGTCCAGAGCCCTAACATCTACTCCACACTGCTGCCCTATAACGTGACATGCTCACCATTTATAGTACTTGGGGTGCGGGGGTTCTTATGCAAGTATAAATGGAAAAATAGGTAAAGTTTCAAACAATATCATACACTTAAAAGAAAATAATAATAATGTTTACAGGGTCTAATTTTGTATATTGAAATGCAAGGTGTTGACTTTCCTTTTGGCTGATTCAAGACAAGTTATCAGTATTTACATATTAATAAATTATCATTTCACTTCAACAGCAGTGTTTTAAATATAATCAATAATGAACAAATATACAAATAAATACACATGAATAGATGAAATCTGATACATTCCAATGTGTTTCTCCAAACACCAAGCGTGATTTAATCATGGACAGGACACTTCCTGTATTTTAAGTTTTGGTTATCTTGTTAACAATATTATTTTGATAGGGGTTTTCTTTCTTGTCATAGTTGTCATCTGAATGTATGCACAAGAAGCAATGTGACTGTTATTGTGGAAAGAAAGTCATAGTGGAAAAAAAACATTCTTCCAGTTGCAATGTAGCACATTGGCATGCATTCTACAACAACCTGTGTTCACAAAGCTTTATCATCTGTTGTCTTTAAAGTATACACAAAACGGGAGAAATCGAACAAAAAACATGTATTATCTTAATGTTAACGGTCTCTCAAGAGCCCGTTTCAGGCAGAGCAAAGAAACCCTGCAGTGTGAAACTCCCATATAATGTTGATCGGTCTTGGTTTGCGGTGTGCGGTTCCCTAGGCAGAGTTTGCTCTTGTTTGAATTGTAGCTATACATGATTTGTATTTTAAGGCCTTATTTTGTTTATTTATTGATTTATTTATGTATTTGATTGGATTTGATTTGCTCTTATGTTTTGTTTGTTTTTAGAAAAAAAGAAAAAGTCTGTATTTATAATTTAGTTTTACAGTGTGCAATATTTGGTGTTCTATTTTTGTTGTTTTGTCTGTATTAAATGATGATGATGATCAATAAATGCTTGGCCTGTCTCACCAGTCGGCCCAATACCAGTCTGTCCTGGATGCTGAATCCCATGAGATTTCCTTACTGGGATTCCTGGCTACCCTGCTGCTGCTTCTGTTCATTGTACTGGTGATTTACACCATGCCTGGGGTAATCAGTGAGAAAATCTTTAATGCTGGCAGGTAAACAAAGGGTTATCACTCAAGGGTGTGCAACGCTTGGCATGCCAGCTCAACAGTATCAATAAAACTAAATAACCTTTACTACTGGTCAGACTTTCCGACAAGGTAAAGCTACAAAAGGCATATCCATCATTCAGAAAGCTTTGTCAGGAACGAATTAAGCAGATGCTCACTACAGCAGAAAATACAGAAAGGCTTTTATTATGTAATTACAACAGGAACTGAAGTACTACTGCCTTTACCATTGTTTGCAAATGTAATTATTCCAGCATTTGAACAATGTGGGTAAAAGGAGGCATTTTAAATAATGCATGAGAGAGATGTCCACTGTTTTTTTTGTTGTAAAACTCTCACGACCATCGAAACAGCTACTGAAAAAGCCTTTCTTACCATATTATCACTGATATAAGTGTTTGCTCCAATACTGAAAGGTGTGTTTAGGATAATATAAGACCAGTGTCTAGTTCTCTGCATATGGAGAAAAATGTCTAATATATCTATCAGCCATTTCACAGGGTGTGAGCTGGATATATAAGGATAAGGCAGAGGAAGCAGAAAGAGCAGTTACTAGGACAGAGTGCTGCTGAAGGAACAGAATTAGGACAGGGGAGCGGGCGAAGTCCAGTCTTAGTAGCGGTCCGATGGCCCGGGCTGGAAATTAGGATAGGAAGGTGGTTGCTGACTGAGGGTGGCATAGCAACTTACCACTCCCCGTAGACACTCGATGAGGACGTTGCCATGGTAACCATGGTCTGTGAGGAGCCAGTGGAAGAGTTGAGGTACAGCAGTGTCGTTGGAGTATGTTATGAGACTCGTCAAAGTCACGAGTCGCCACTGGTTGAATGGAGTTTGTAATGGGCTGGATAAGTCTTAAAAATGTTGAACGTACCTGATGGAGGTCCAGGACAGGATCTTCTGTGGGAGCGGGTGCTGAGTGGAAGTGAGGAGTAAGGCCAGATTCAGCAGGCAAAAAGATTTGTGGTAGATTTAAATAGAGCTAAGGCAAGGGAATCACTGACGACGGGAATGTCGATGTCTTGTCGGCGGAGCTTTGCAAGTTTAGCAGAGGGCCAGTCTTTCTAATGAAGACGCGGATAAAGTTGAGTAATGGAGCTGCGCTTTGAACGGTGCTGTTGCTGGGCTGGAGACTGGATGGAGCAGGAAAGACTAACGTTGGAGCTCCTGTGGCCAAATAGAGAAGCTGAATGATGAGAAGAATCACCGGAGCAGGTAGGAAAATAATTGATAATATCTTGGCAGCGCTGTAGAGAAGTGACCTGCAGTGAAAGGAGCGAGGCAGCAACGTTTAGATATATTACTAGCGAAGACGTTAAGCTGAAGCACAAATGACAGAGTCTGAGCGTTTGCTTCAAAGAAAACACTAGACAGTGGGAGTGCAGGTGATCAGGGCTTAAACAGGGAATTAGAGACTAATTAACTTGAAATTAGAGATCCCCAGCTACACCCCGAATTGCACTGTGATATATTAAAAGTGCATGTGCTGATCTGTGAATCTTATTGTAGTCTAAAACTATCCAAACACATTTTACTTCAATTAAACCTACACCATAACTGTACAGATGTCACAGTTGCACTTTCAAAGTACAATGTGTAGTTATTTGGTGTAATTCACTGCACCTTCACTGGGGTTATGTTATACTGTAGTATCTTTGCTGAAATCTATTTTGTTCATTCAAATCTTCATTTTTAAAAGCATGTATAAAATTCAGACTTTAGTCACAATATTGCAAAATACGTGTCTCATAAATTAAAAATTGAATTTAGTGTGTTTGACAGCAGCAGGGTTAATCTGAGAAGGAATTACAAGCAATGTTCTCCTCCTGTGGAAGTTTCCCCTTCTAATATTGTGCATGCTATCTTTTTTTTGTTTATTTAGCGGACACCTTTATCCAAGGCGACTTAGAGACTAGGGTGTGTGAACTATGCATCAGCTGCAGAGTCACTTACAATTACGTCTCACCCAAAAGACGGAGCACAAGGAGGTTAAGTGACTTGCTCAGGGTCACACAATGAGTCAGTGACTGAGGTGGGATTTGAACCAGGGACCTTCTGGTTACAAGCCCTTTTCTTTAACCACTGGACCACACAGCCTCCTATGGTCCCGCCTAGGAGGTAGAGACCATCAAGGTGTGTGTGTGGTCATTATTGTTTAACAATGATATTTGTCCTCCTATATAGTGTTAAGATGATTGATATATTTTTGGAATGAAACCTGCTTGTTCTGTAAAACTGCCTGGAATGATTTGTCAGTTGTATAAAATATATATTAATAAAAACAGTTGAAATGTTCTTAGTGTGGGCTGGCTGAGTGTCTATTCTTTATTTTTTTTGTTGGAAGTCAAACCATTTAGGAAAATCTGAAAAATAGTTAAGAGTTACTCTTTGAAATTGTAACCCACTTTCACAAACCAAAGTAGCTTTCATGTGACAGAATCTCAATCACAATTAATCTATTTGACCAGTTGGGACACAGTACCCCACCTCGCAGGAGATAAGAGTATAGGCACCACATCTGATTTGTAGATGATATCACTCTGAAGCTTTCAATTTGATGGTGTATTTGTAAAACCCCAACTATATACAGTGCCTTGCAAAAGTATTCAGACCCCTGACCAATTCTCTCATATTACTGAATTACAAATGGTACATTGAAATTTCGTTGTTTGATATTTTATTTTAAAACACTGAAACTCAAAATCAATTATTGTAAGGTGACGTTGGTTTTATGTTGGCAAATATTTTTAAGAAAAATAAAAAACTGAAATATCTTGCTAAAATAAGTATTCTGAGAAGGTGACGGTGACGGGAAAGCGAAAGGAGGATATAGACAAATATTTGTGTGTGTGTTTTAGTCATTTTAGGTCGTAGTTTGTTAGTTATAGTTAGTTAGTTGTTAAGTTCATTTTATTTATTTATTTAGCCAGCTACATCCCAC
Source organism: Acipenser oxyrinchus oxyrinchus (assembly GCA_030684275.1). Taxonomy (NCBI): domain Eukaryota; kingdom Metazoa; phylum Chordata; class Actinopteri; order Acipenseriformes; family Acipenseridae; genus Acipenser; species Acipenser oxyrinchus. Next base: position 73,280,024 of record CM060251.1, on the reverse strand, counting down.
AATTTTAAGGTAAGCTTCACATAAATATTTTTTTAAACGTAATGTAGAGCTTAAACTTTAAGATTAAAGTACGTAAAAGAAAAAGTAGATGGTGTTTTACCAATCGTTTTGAAAGTTAATGTGTTCTATGGAAAAAAATGTGTAGAAATTAAAAAATACAAGTATAAATATTTATGTAATTAAATAATACCACACGTTTTATAAACGCTGGTGTTTTATTAATTAATTTTATTCATTTATATTTACTCTGAATTTGTACTTTTCTGTCAATATGGAAATATTTTGTCAGACAGAAGTGTCACGAGTCGCTTTCCCCTGTTCTCTTTCAACCGCTTTCTCTCGTGCCCTCTCCCTGGCTGTGTGTGTCGCTTTCCCATTACTGTTTACAAGCACCTGCCTATTCGAATACTTGCCTAGACATTTTTTTTTACTTATTATTTTTGTGATTGAATTTGATTTGTTCTTATTTTTAATTTTGTTTTATATCAACTAAGAATCTGAAACTGGGGGTCCCGAGGCCCGCCCATTGGCCGGTGCAATCATATTTGCTTGCCTGTTCTTTGAACGCTTGAACAACAAGCTTTTTGTATGTTTTCAGATGGAGCACCAAGAGGATAGTGAATGAAGATTTCATTAACTCAAGTGCCTTATAGAATTATAAATAAACTGTAGAATTATTATAAATAAAAAAATACATAACACTACAACCTTTTATGTTCGTTATTTTTCCGCTTTAAATTAACTAGCCTTAGCCTACAAAAAATAAATAACAAACTATAATTCATTTGTTTTTGTAGACTTTATTTTGAATGTTCCTGCTAATTGTGAAGTTATTAAAGTAACTTCTGATGTTGCAGTAGGACGCAATAGTGTGCACGGAAAGTTTTTTTTTTGGTATTGATAAGACGATGCTCCAGAGCTTTCTATTTCCGTGTACCCAGTAACTCTGCAGGGAGGTCAAATAAAAATAAAAGTACTTGCAGATATGCTCCAAAGACTCCGTAACCCTGTTCAAACCCCTGCGTCTCCCCCAAGAGAGAAGAGGAAAGGAAAGGATCAAGGACAGGTTTGAATGGTTATAATAAATAAATAAATAAATAAATAAATAAAAACAACAACAAATATTTTTTACTTGTATGGTGGTGAGTAATTACACATTTGTCTAAATTTAAAATGCAAAACGGTAACTTAAAACAAACGTTCTGGGAACTTAAAATAGTTAGCTGGGCTGTTTTAAATGTTAGCTTGCGTGGTTCAGGGGGCGTGGAGCTGGGGGCTTCTAATTTCCTGTTAATTATTATCTATTTAAGCCCTGATCACTTGCAACTTTGCTGTCTAGTGTTTTTCGTTTTGTAGCAGATGCTCCACCGCTAATATCTAAACTTCGTTGCCTCGCTCACTGCAGGTCATTTCTCTGCACAGCGCTGCCACGATATTTATTATCAATCATTTTTTCCTACCTGCTCAGGCGATCGACATTCCCGTTGTCAGTGATTGTCTTACTTTAGCTCTCTATCCACTACTCCACACTGCTGCCCTGCTACATAATGTTCTAGAATGGGTGCGCACACCCTCTAGTGGACACATCCTTGTTTATGTACATTTTTGCTTTGTTTACTAGGAATGGCACTGCTATTCTGTCTTCATATTCTTTTGACAAAATGAAAGTGGGAGTAGCAGTTCATTTAGAATGTGCACCACAATGTGGGGAAACGTATGGGCAACTTGGTTTAGTGGAGAAGGAATTAAATCAATTATTATTATTATTATTATTATTATTATTATTATTATTATTATTATTATTAATATTTATTTCTTAGCAGATGCCCTTATCCAGGGCGACTTACAATCTTAAGCAAATACATTTCAAGTATCATAGTACAAGTAATAATACAATTAAGAGCAAGATAAATACAATGACTTTGGTTCAAGCAAGTACAAGTGTGACAAAATACAATTCAATAATACAGCAGATAAGTGTCAGTGATAGTTACATCAGGATATGATTAAATACAAAATACTACAGATTAAACACTTGGCAGATTGCTCTGAAGTACAGGATTAAATGCAGTAAAATAGGGGGCAGATAAGAACAAGTAAAGCGCATTTAAGGAAGGGTGATAAGTGTCCCAGGGGAAGAAAAGAGGAGTTCTACAGGTGCTTTCTGAAGAGGTGAGTCTTGAGGAGGCATCGGAATGTGGTCAGGGACTGGGCAGTCCTGACATCTGTAGGAAGGTCATTCCACCACTGCGGGGCGAGGGTGGAAAAGGAGCGGGATCTAGAGGCAGGGGAGCGTAGAGGAGGTAGAGCCAGTCTTCTAGTGCAGGCGGAGCGGAGAGGTCGAGTGGGGATGTAGGGAGAGATGAGGGTTTGGAGGTAGCTGGGTGCAGTCTGGTCAAGGCATTTACAATAAAGCCCATGAGGTAAAAAGCTTCTGCAGCAAACAGACAGTATGTACAGATCAAAACTGGGTCTGGCAGTGCCGCAGGCTGGTATGGAGCCAAACAGCCATGTCCGAGGCATTCTCAAACATGAAGGGAAAAGTAAATGTAGTAATTGAGTTGATAGTAATATTATTATTATGGTGAAAAAAAATTAGAATAAAGGAAAAGAAACCATAGGGTTCTATGTGTATACATATGCACACACATAAATCTATGCACTATGGTACTGTCCAATAACAGAAACGTTTTGGAAGGTACTGAGTGCTCTATCTTGTATCCCTGACTGTGACAGTGGAAAGTTTAGTTTTTAAGGACTGCCACATTTGAAGATACTAAAACACACCTACAGATATACATATACACACATGTAAAAATGGACTTACAAATGCAGGCCTGGTATGCAAAATGGAAAAATAAATAGATAAATAAAAGCATTATAGCTGCGGAGCCATAGAAGTAAAAAAGGGGTCCCATATTTAATTAAATTCATTGTATTTATCCTGTAATCTTGCTGTGGTTCTCGCCGTAGATGCACAATCAAACATTACATTTAACCACTGGGGGATTAGTGAGTTTGTTCTGTTTTTTTTCAGTTTAGTAAAATTACTTTTTTAGCAATTGTAATGGACAGTAATACAATACTTTTGTTTTCCACAGGAAGGTTAAAGCTTGAAAGGTCACCAAGTAAACAGTGCAGGCGAGGCAGAGATGTCACAGCCAAGGACACAAGACAGAGTGCTCAGTACCTTCATCCAAAACTTCTGTTATTGGACAGTACCATAATGCATGGACATAACTGTCTACCTCATCTCCTGAACGGTATTGGCATTGTTGGGTGTCTGAACGACCCATCAGGTTAACTTTAGCATTCCTAGAAACTGACACAGTATTACTGAATATTTCACCCCAGAAAACAGAATCATGTGGCAATTTAAGATCCCTCCCCCTTATTAATGGGGCAACATTATCCCCTTCAATGAATACCAAGAAGCGATGTATATATTAGAAACAGACTCAACCCTCTGTATTTTAAAAGACTCGGCCAGAGCAGAGGTGGCATAAGTATTAGTGTTTAAGGACGGTCTCATTTGAAGATACTGTAACGTAGGAGTTTTTGTGAAGGCAACATTTTTCTTGCAGCCTCTCAAAAAATAAGAAATCCCCCTGCTCAAAAAGGTGGTTTAGACAAGAAATACCCTTTTGCATCCAGTAAATAAACAAATGATGAACTTGCTAGCAGAAAATCAGGATTGTGCCAAATGGGAGGGCATTGAAATGGATGCAGGTTGAGCTTAGTAGTTGTATGAGCTCTTAAGCATGCTTTGATTGTTACAGAGATACATGGGTGACTGAAACAGGGATGTTTTTGAATCTCTTCATTTGAATAAGGTGACCTGACATGTAATAAACCACATTCTGAATCTTCCAGATCTACCCAAGCTGGGGAAGCGCCATCTTGGGGATCTAGCCATTTTGCAAAATATTGTAGTTGGAAAGCAATAAAGTATTTAAAAAAGACAGGGACTGCTTAACCACCTTTGGACTTGGAACTTAGAAGTGTAGATAATTTAATCCTGGCTTTCCTATGTTTCCAATAGAATGTATTAATGGCCTGACTAAGGGTATTAAAACACTGAGTTTTGGGGTAAACTGGAACTATGGCAGGGATTTATATAACATCTTAATCCATTCAAGAATCCATCATCATTAACTGCTTACTCCTTTACAGGGTCGCGGTGAGCCGGAGCCTAACCCGGCATACACAGGTCTCAAGGCGAGACTACACCCTGGGCGGGACGCCAGTCAATCGCAGCCATTCAAGAATATATTTCCCAAATGCAAATTTTTCTAAGACCTCAAAATAATCGTATCAAAAGCCTTTGCTGCATATGAAGAGAGTCCACACTAGGATTCTTACTTTTACTAGCCTGATGCAGGATATTAAAAAGACATCTAGTAGTATGTGATGAACGCCTGTTTTTTTTGTAAGCCCAGTTTGATCGGAATGAATCAGATATGGAAGGACACTTGCTAACCTTGGCCTTAATAGTTTTACTTGTTATTTTAAGTATATACAGTACTGTGCAAAAGTTTTAGGCAGGTGTGAAAAAATGCTGTAAAGTAAGAATGCTTTCAAAAATAGACATGTTAGTAGTTTATATTTATCAATTAACAAAATGCAAAGTGAGTGAACAGAAGAAAAATCTACATCAAATCAATATTTGGTGTGACCACCCTTTGCCTTCAAAACAGCATCAATTCTTCTAGGTACACTTGCACACAGTTTTTGAAGGAACTTCGGCAGGTAGGTTGGCCCAAACATCTTGGAGAACTAACCACAGTTCTTCTGTGGATTTAGGCAGCCTCAGTTGCTTCTCTCTCTTCATGTAATCCCAGACAGACTCGATGATGTTGAGATCAGGGCTCTGTGGGGGCCATACCATCACGTCCAGGACTCCTTGTTCTTCTTTACGCTGAAGATAGTTCTTAATGACTTTCGCTGTACGTTTGGGGTCATTGTCATGCTGCAGAATAAATTTGGGGCCAATCAGATGCCTCCCTGATGGTATTGCATGATGGATAAGTATCTGCCTGTACTTCTCAGCATTGAGGAGACCATTAATCCTGACCAAATCCCCAACTCCATTTGCAGAAATGCAGCCCCAAACTTGCAAGGAACCTCCACCATGCTTCACTGTTGCCTGCAGACACTCATTCGTGTACCGCTCTCCAGCCCTTGGTGAACAAACTGCCTTCTGCTACAGCCAAATATTTCAAATTTTGACTCATCAGTCCAGCGCACCTGCTGCCATTTTCTGCACCCCAGTTCCTGTGTTTTCGTGCATATTTGAGTCGCTTGGCCTTGTTTCCACGTCCGGAGGTATGGCTTTTGGCCTAAGTCTTCCATGAAGGCCACTTCTGACCAGACTTCTCCGGACAGTAGATGGGTGTACCAGGGTCCCACTGTTTTCTGCCAATTCTGAGCTGATGGCACTGCTGGACATCTTCCGACTGTGAAGGGAAGTAAGCATGATGTGTCTTTCATCTGCTGCAGTAAGTTTCCTTGGCCGACCACTGCGTCTACGGTCCTCAACGTTGCCCGTTTCTTTGTGCTTCTTCAAAAGAGCTTGGACAGCACATCTGGAAACCCGTCTGCCTTGAAATTTCTGCCTGGGAGAGACCTTGCTGATGCAGTATAACTACCTTGTGTCTTGTTGCTGTGCTCAGTCTTGCCATGGTGTATGACTTTTGACAGTAAACTGTCTTCAGCAACCTCACCTTGTTAGCTGAGTTTGGCTGTTCCTCACCCAGTTTTATTCCTCCTACACAGCTGTTTCTGTTTCAGTTAATGATTGTGTTTCAACCTACATATTGAATTGATGATCATTAGCACCTGTTTGGTATAATTGTTTAATCATACACCTGACTATATGCCTACAAAATCCCTGACTTTGTGCAAGTGTACCTAGAAGAATTGATGCTGTTTTGAAGGCAAAGGGTGGTGACACCAAATATGGATTTGATTTAGATGTTTCTTCTGTTCACTCACTTTGCATTTAGTTAATTGATAAATATAATCTATTAACATGTCTATTTTTGAAAGCATTCTTACTTTACAGCATTTTTCCACACCTGCCAAAAACTTTTGCACAGTACTGTATAGATATATAGATATATAGATATATAGATATATATATATATATATATATATATATATATATATATAATGTTTAACCATTTTTTAAGAAGACAGGAGAAATAAGAGACGAAATGTGCTTATAAAATTCAATTGGATATCCATACTGGCCAGGGAATTTCCCCAAGGCATGGTAAATGCATCTTTTTGCATCTCTTCAAATTGTAAGTGGGTTGTCCAGTTCTGTTGAGACATTAAGTTATATTAAAACAAATGTATTTTTGGGTTGTCAGGATCAGATGCAGGTTTATATAGATTCAAATAAAATGACTTTTATGTTTAATTTATATATATATATATTTTTAAAATATGTAATAAATGTTGTCATATTGATCTTCAATAGCAGAAATTATTTTTTCCTTGTTATGTTTAAGCTGATTTGCTAATGAACAGATTTTTGTCCAATTCTTGAGCACAAAAAAAGTTTGATGATATTAAGTTGTTTAGTTCAAACTTAACGTCTGTAGTAATGCCTGTCAGTGGAATTTGTAGAAGAGGAAGAGAGATTGTCTAAACACTTTGCATTATCAGTGATGGAAATAAGACTCCTATTGCATAGCAGTTTCATCCATTCCAGGTTTTACTACAAGCTTGATTAGCCACAGTATACAGGTAAGAAGCTCAGGTGTGTCAGAGTAAAACCAGAGTAAAACCAGGAATGGATCAAACAGCTGTGCAATGGGAGTCTTATTGCCATCCCTGATTCTTAGTCTTCCATTTTTTATTTATTTTTTTAAAGTAAAGTTATGATTTATATTAAAAGGTGCTGAATCTCAAAATCTATTTGAAAACAAGTTTAATTACTGCTATATGGCAAAACAGCACTGTTCAAACGACACCACTTGCATGCAACTGCAACAGCACCAGTGTAAATGTAACAAGTAAAAAATAAAAAATAAAAAATAAATAAAAAAAACAGCACTACATACAATTTTCAGAATAAAGCACATGTATTCAGTATTTGTAGGGCAACAGTAAGCCAGCCTCCCTTAACCTGTAGTTTCAAATAGGAGATCCTGTTTTTTCGTAATTAATCGTAACACAGCAAAGCCTCCTAAACAACTGTTAGAAGCCATTTTTACTGTTATTAATTACTAATACAGAAGTTCTCTTGAAGTGATTGCTAGAAATGTATTGTCACATGTGAGATAAGAGCACATTTCAGAATCTGAAAATAGTAAAAAAAAAAATTTTAAAAATGGCAGGCCACATGAAAAGCCTGATCTAGGAAAAATAAAATTATCACCCAGTCCTGTGTGTGAAACAGTGAAGTGAAATAAGATTTTAAAATTAGCACGACCAGAACCAGAGAATACAAACATTTATTTGATATGTGCCTTAGTTACATAATTCAAAGCTTACTTTCCAGAACACAGCATGTTGTGATTTTAGTAGATTACAAGCAAGGCCTCTGGAAAACAATGAAAAGGTCAAATACTTGTGAATTAAGCAGCATTATATCAGGAATGAACAGGAAGAGAATTGTGTTTCTGGGTTGCCTAAAATGCATGGGTATCACACACTTGGCTGCTGCAGAAACCAAACAACCACAGGTATATCCGAATTAAACAGTACTGATGATACAAAGGCAAAGTACTGACCCTTTGCAAAACCAAAAAAGAGAAGCAAGAATATTGATTTAAAAGGTCAATGGCTGTACATTTGATCACACAGAAACTGCAAGAACAGACTGCTAAAAAGTAGAGCAATTTTGCATGGTATAAAACCAAAGGCTTTAGTGCTTGCCGGAGCAGCACAATCTGCTGCAGCTACTCCTGATGGATGATATCCTGAGGTAGAACAGATTCATAACTACAGTAACAAGCACATCTAAAGGCTTTTATTCTTTTGAAAAAAAAAAACTCCTTCAGGTATTCATCTGATGCATTACAATACACCTTTTCCACTTGGCAATCTGTACTGCACTCAACGGTAACAACTGACATTAAAGACATCACAGGGTAAACAGAATATTGATCAAGTTCACAAAAGCATTTTCTGATCCACTTGATAATACATTTTTTAAAACAAAAATGAAGTAAAACCCCTACCAGGAAGGATAAAAGCTGCACAGAATTTCATATTTCAGCTGTACAGAGTTTCATATTTTTTCACAGCTTAATTAAAATAACAACTTATTAAACAGTTTAAAAAGAGATATCTTGCACTCAGCCTTAGACAAATGTTGAAATATGGAAAATATAGTTATTAAACAATGTATACATATACCCTAGGAGTAAATGGCCTAGGTTGACAGAGCACATCTCTGTTAACCTAGGTTGACAATGTCGACCCAGGGGACTTTTTTGACCTGAAAAAAGAAACAAGGACCAGGGGTCACAAATGGAGATTAGATAAAGGGGCATTCAGAACAGAAAATAGGAGGCACTTTTTTACACAGAGAATTGTGAAGGTCTGGAACCAACTCCCCAGTAAATGTTGTTGAAGCTGACACCCTGGGATCCTTCAAGAAGGATCCTGGGATCAATAAGCTACTAACAACCAAACAAGCAAGATGGGCTGAATGGCCTCCTCTCGTTTGTAAACTTTCTTATGTTCTTATCTATTTATTTTTGTAAATCGTCTCCATGTGTCTCACACTCGTTATAGATAATAGGAGGATCTGTGGTCCAATCTTTAAAGAAAAGGTCTTGTAACCAGGCGGTCCCCGGTTCAAATCCCGGCTCAGCCACCGACTCACTGTGACCTTGAGCAAGTCACTTAACCTCCTTGTACACCATCTTTCGGATGAGACGTTGTTGTAAGTGACTCTGCAGCGGATGTATAGTTCTCACACCCTAGTCTCTGTAAGTCGCCTTGTATAAAAGATGTATGCTAAATAAACAAATAATAATAAAATTCTTTATGTGATTTGCATATTTGCTAATTAGCTCTCCACTTTTGACAGTCAGGCCCAACAAAGGTTGTGCTCCTTGCATGAACTAACAAATGAATAAAAAAGCCAGAACTGCAAATGAATTGGCCTTGTTTTTCCACCATGTATTTATTTTGTATGTGAAGCAGTAATCTAGGCACAATACTGCCACAAAAGGGGGGAAACCCAAGGCACCAGTGTCTATATTCGTGTCTTATTTTTCACTCTGTAGGCATCATTTAGTTTTCAATTCTAATTCATTTCTAATTCCAGTTCAAAAGATTATTTTTCTAAGTAAAGAAATATGCCATCCTGGTTTAACGATAGAGCAGGCGTCAGATCAAGCTTGTGGTCCCATTGATTATTATTTATACTTTCACACCTGGACTGTATGTTGTCAGTTAAGAATGTAGAAACAGTGGCTGTATTCCATTGATGAGCCGATACAAAAACTAAAAAGTTGGTTTCATGCATTATAAATAATCAGTGTTGACTCAAGAAACTAATATACATACCATGCTAAGTGTTTAACAATGATGTGGAAACTAGCCAATAAGCAGTTTTGCATTAGACATATACATGTAGTTTCAAAACAATTTTCTACATACCAGCAGCTTTTGTTTTTTATGAATAATAAATATTCTTTGTTTTTAGCTTATGCAAGAATAGATCTAGTATAGAATACAGCCACATCTTCTCTTTAATACATAATTCTGGAGACAAGGTGTTCAGCACAGAATCAGCTGCCATGTATAACAAAAGGAAAAATTAATTTACAATTATGAATACATACAAAACCATATCAAGACAACAGCAAACATTAAAATAAAATGTTTGACATTCCTTTTATGCATACTCAGCCTTAACAAGTTTGATCAACAACACATTTTCTGTAACTGATTAAACAAAAATCCTAAAAATAAGGAGTTATTTATTTGAATTGTTACTTTAAAATTTAATAATGAAGAAAACAAATATTTACATGAATTCTTGAAGCCAAGGTCTCAGTATTGAGGTTGAACAATCTATGGCAACATATATTAATTTACAAAGAAATGAATAAACAGCTACAAAGAGCAGACACTGCATTTAAAACAGAAACCCCTTGCACAAACGTTTCTATTTTTGAACACAACTAGACAAAACTTTGATCATGCTTGTTCCTTCCAAGTGTGTCCTGTCCAATAATGGGTTTAGGGCACAATCTTCATCAAAGCACAATCTCATGTATATGAAATAAAGCACGGACAGTTTGCTATAAAGAAAAAAAATGCATGCATTCACCACACCACCAGCAAACCGAGAACTTGAAAACACAACATCCAAAAGACATGGGTTTTATATAAAAGCAAGTAAAACTGAAGGTTTCAAATTTGATGATATGGTGGAAGGATCCACCACAATTGGGAAAAAAAAAAAAAATCTTATGAGATGGCAAGTTTTCTTAGTTACTAAATGGAGAAATAGTGATCTTCAGAGGGGAATACAAAAGAAACACTATGATTGTATATAATATGTTATATATCTGTAGTAATTACTGTGGCAGATTCAGAAGTACATTACCAAGCTTTGTAAACGACACAAAGTAGAAAATGTTTTTCTACAGAAATGTGAGGAATTGCTTTTCCTGTTAACTGGTGCCTCCAGATAACCCTGCAGCTTGTTTTCCCAGCGTTTTGCTGTATATGTAATCGCTGTGGTAGGTATTCCCTGTGCAAACTGCATTAATATCCCACTATCCGGAGTTCAAGCCCTTCATATCCAATAAGATGTGTAGTGACATTGCACTATAGATGCTATGCTGTTTGTTCAATAGCGACATCAGAAACTGCTGAAAAAAAGCAATGGCAAAATCAAGAGAGACAAAAAACCCTTAAGCCTGACTACAATAATAACTCCATGTGAGGCTTTTGGTTGGACATGTGTATGTTACTTTGTGATCTCGTGCTAAGCAGTACAGATTTGTGCAAAGTTATGGACTGGGATGGAGTATAGGAGAGGGTTCAATTTGCTAAAGCTACAGATAGCATGCATGTACTTAAACGGCAACAGCAAAACAATTCCTGTAAGGCAATATACACAGCTCTAAAAACCATAAAGTACCTGTTTTCAAGGTATAAACCATGGAGGAAAAGCTGTATTGGACACTTTCTATTCTAAAAACTGTCCAGATTTCCTTAGGAAACAAGTGGAATTCATATTTCCTACTGAAAACATAATTAAATTGTATGCGATTCCTAAGCTCTTGTATCTGGGCCCATAGGAATACCTCTGTGTAACACTGTCCTCGGTGCCAGGTGCACTGTGTCTGCTTGGATGTGTCTGTATTCTCTCTCCTCTTGACTGTGGATGCCAGTTTTGCGGTGATGGCTGAAGTGTCCATAGGCTGCTGCTGGATTAGGTTTAAACCTCTGCAGCCTGCAGGCCGATTTTCTCCTCTAGTCAATCTGTGCTCGGTTTCTTCAGTGAAAAGGCATAGATGTTGAAGTGCCCACTCAGTTGGTGAACCTGTGAATCACATGAACAAATAGAATGCTTAACAGAATGCAAAGCAAGGGTGCTTTTTGAGTAAAGAAAAGAAGAAAAAAAAGCTTCACAACAGCATGTACAGAAAACAAAGCTCTTTCTGAAACATAAGAACTTACCACACACACTCCGTAGTGGATGTGTGCTAGCGCTACAGCTGCCGTCCAAACATACAGGATAAGAGTTTCATAGTGCTGCGCTAGTCCTGAGAGGATCACTAGGACTACCAGAGCCATGGGCAGCAGTAACCAGCTCAGAGGCTGGCAGCGAGTTTTGCTCATCTGACAGACTATCAGCTTACACTAGAAAAAGAGAGGAGGGAAACCAGATATTAATGTTGTGAACTAAAACAAATCACTACCAACTGCATAGAGCAATCGTGTATTTGTAAAAGTTACAAGAAACAGAATAAATTAGAGTAATCCTATATACAGAGTATACATATGAAACTAATACGATTTTTTAAATATGTAAATCAAGTTTAATATTCAATATAAAAAGATAAAAACACCCTTTCTTCAAACAAGAACCTCGTGCAGCGATTTGCTTGCTCTTCACTTACCGTTATGTTGGCAAAAGCAGTTCCCACCATGAAGTAGAATACTCTAGGTTGTTTCTCAATGATGTCTGACGGCGAGAAGCAGACCCACAGTGTGGACAGAGTGAAAAGCAGCACAGGCGACAGGAAGGGTAAAAAGGACTCATAAAAAGAACTGCACTTCAGAGTGTTTTTCCTGTATGCCCTGTGGAGAAACCATTCGGAATTAGAAACGGGAATGGCGAGTTCCATACACTTTAAAACTCCAAATACAATTCCCTCTGTAATTTATGGGCTGGGATGGGCTAGGATGCCCGATGTACATAAAACAATAGCCAAGAACACACCTGCTGAACCGTTTACCAGAATCACTTCCTAAACAAACTTATAAATTCATTCTTGAAAAATCAGATTACAGAGGGAATACTGTTTCAGCATTAGGGGATGAGAAATTGGTCATTGGGTCATTCCATGACAAATCGCCCCAAAAAGTTGGATTTTAAACCCTACCGTCTCTGATTTACACCAGACTTGGTTCTTGGGGTTGTTTCAGGCAAACAAGCTCCAATTTACATTTTTAGACTGATCAGGTCAAGAGGTCAAAAGTTATAGAGAGCTAAAAATGTGGTTGATTGGTACCTCCACTAATGTTAACCAACCTTTTACTCAAAAACAGTTTGTGCTACAGACTTGTGGGAGATGTCATTGTATTGCAAATCGCATGGCAAATTCAAAAATGGTATAAAGGTACCTTAACATTTTTTGACCTTTGACTTTGGGGTGAAATCCCAAAAATAAAAATCTCAATTAACAAAAAAATGTAAAGGTCTCAGCTTTGTCTGTTCAAAATTTCATGAAGGTAATATTTTTGGTTTGCTTTGAAAAAATCCAAACCTAACCTGCAGTCCCGAATCAAAATTGATCAAATAAAAAAATCTGAATGTTGCCAATCACATGGCACTGGCAATATTACTAACCTTTAAATAGACATGTAATACTATTTAAATGGGACCCGTATATGAGCTGAATTCAGTGGTAAAAATGCTTTTTTTTTTACGAGGGTGACCAGACAACTATCACCAGTGAGACACTTCTCTTCCGAAGACACTATTGGCATAACACTGGGACAGACAGACAGTTCAAGTTTACAGACTCCCATCATCACCACCAATGCATTTACCAGACGTGTGAAGGGTTAATCAATTGATCTGTGATAAGCCATTTGTGTATCTCAATTACAACTGAGAAATGTATTAATAATAATGATAAACTTGTGAAGTACCGTATTTCGTGTTCGTGTATTTGCTGTGCATACAGACAGCGTTTTTTAATTAGCCCCACAATGTTTATAATAGCCTATGAGCTTACCCCTAAGAAAAAAGAAAAGGCGGCATGCATTGGGACTTGTGCGAGTATTCTAAAAGCAAGACGTTCGTTTAATTACAATACTGTGTGTAATTAGACTGACAGTATTGGGGAAGGTAGTAGTTTGCATGACAACGTCTGTGTTGCCCTTTTTGTACAAGTTTGTATTTTCAAAACGTACAGTATATTGGGAGTGTTTTTTTAATTTATTTTTTATAATATTGTCATGTAAATAGTTCTGTTTTCAGTTTAGATAAACATTTGACAAAGACTCATGTTAAATTGGGATCCATAACATGTGCTACACAAGTTAAAAAACTATACCTTTTCAGTCTGCTTAGCTAATTCTAACATTAGTATCTGCCCCAAAACCTACCGTTTTAAAATGGTAGGATATTTCCCTACAGTGTTGTTGTCTTCTGTAGAATAGCTGTTAAGCAAGACAAAGCTAATTTGCACGGTCTAAAGAACGTTACTGCTTTTGCCAAAACATATTTTCAACCATTACATTTCGTTTCATATTACAGTTTAAAGTGATGACGTTATTGAAGATACGAAACAGTCATTTCAAAATCCCATATACCGTGGGAAACCCAATTTAAAATCTGTACATGGTCCGTGCAAGTTTTCAAAACAGAAACCAGGTTTTATATACGAGCATTCAGAGCAATTGCACAATACAAGCTGAATCAAAAACCATTACCTGACTGATATGGTGCCATGCTAGGATTTGCCAGCACCGGCCCTGGGCGTTTGATAGGTTGAAACAACTACATTCCAACCCTCCATATTTTACAAAAATAACAAAGTTAAACTCTACAGGGACAGGAAAGCAAACAATAAACCATGTAGTTTTTCTTCTAGAAAAATAAATAATCTAAATACTTACTTGAAAACATTGTAGAGACTCATTGGAAGGGTTACTGTAAAGGCGCATCCTAGCAGAGATATAGAGAAGATATTTAGAAGTGTATGTCTCACAGATGCATACATTTGTTAACAGGAGATTAGCTTAAACCACAGCAATACACTGACTGTAGTTAACTGGTAGATTATCTGAAAATTAAAAGCCTATTAAAATTAGAAGATCAGTTTCTGGTCTTCATTATATTCACAGACACTGCACAAATCAGGGAAAGGAATCTTACCCAGGATCATAATTGTGAAGAGGTCTCTGTAGTGGAAACTCATAAATATGGGTGCATACCAAGTTTCTATACCAACCACAGATGTCACAATGTACACGACCGACATGGTCTGGAAAAGAAAGTGAAAGATCAACAAACCAGGTCACCTCTGTGAAGCTTTCAGTTAACATAAGCACAGCCAAATGGGTGAATCTTTCTACCTTACATCAACTTTCTATTTTTTTATTTTTTTTTTTTTAAGTGTTTTTTTGACCCCACTAGATACTGGGGCAGGACCTCTGCTCTAGATCTTTTCTATCAAAAAGAGATTTTATGCCATTATAACTAATAACACTTATTAATGGAAAAACATATACATTATCATTTTATATTTATATGTAAAACATTTGACAACAATGAGAGGCAAACTAAGCTGCATGATCTTAGGTAGGTGCTGCAAGCTCTATTCAGCAAGTTGATCTGTTTTCAGCACTAAAATAATCAAAGCAGTCTGAAGACACTTGGGTACATGGGATGGAGTAAGAAGGGATGTATTCGATGCCTAACCAGAGGGTGCATTCCGATACCGAGCACCACTACAGGGAAAACAAAAACCTCACCTAACCCCAGACCAGCATTGCATTGCAGTGTATTTGTGCTTCATCACCTAACCCCAGACCAGCATTGCATTGCAGTGTATTTGTGCTTCCTCACCTAACCCCAGACCAGCATTGCATTGCAGTGTATTTGTGCTTCCTCACTTAACCCCAGACCAGCATTGCATTGCAGTGTATTTGTGCTTCCTCACCTAACCCCAGACCAGCATTGCATTGCAGTGTATTTGTGCTTCCTCACCTAACCCCAGACCAGCATTGCATTGCAGTGTATTTGTGCTTCCTCACCTAACCCCAGACCAGCATTGCATTGCAGTGTATTTGTGCTTCCTCACCTAACCCCAGACCAGCATTGCATTGCAGTGTATTTGTGCTTCCTCACCTAACCCCAGACCAGCATTGCATTGCAGTGTATTTGTGCTTCCTCACCTAACCCCAGACCAGCATTGCATTGCAGTGTATTTGTGCTTCCTCACCTAACCCCAGACCAGCATTGCATTGCATTGGTGCTTCCTCAGCTAACCCCAGACCAGCATTGCATTGCAGTGTATTTGTGCTTCCTCACTTAACCCCAGACCAGCATTGCATTGCAGTGTATTTGTGCTTCCTCACCTAACCCCAGACCAGCATTGCATTGCAGTGTATTTGTGCTTCCTCACTTAACCCCAGACCAGCATTGCATTGCAGTGTATTTGTGCTTCCTCACCTAACCCCAGACCAGCATTGCATTGCAGTGTATTTGTGCTTCCTCACTTAACCCCAGACCAGCATTGCATTGCAGTGTATTTGTGCTTCCTCACCTAACCCCAGACCAGCATTGCATTGCAGTGTATCTGTGGTTCCTCACCTAACCCCAGACCAGCATTGCATTGCAGTGTATCTGTGCTTCCTCACTTAACCCCAGGCCAGCATTGCATTGCAGTGTATTTGTGCTTCCTCAGCTAACCCCAGACCAGCATTGCATTGCAGTGTATTTGTGCTTCCTCACTTAACCCCAGACCAGCATTGCATTGCAGTGTATTTGTGCTTCCTCACCTAACCCCAGACCAGCATTACATTGCAGTGTATTTGTGCTTCCTCACCTAACCACAGACCAGCATTGCATTGCAGTGTATTTGTGCTTCCTCACCTAACCCCAGACCAGCACTGCATTGCAGTGTATTTGTGCTTCCTCACCTAACCCCAGGCCAGCACTGCATTGCAGTGTATTTGTGCTTCCTCACCTAACCCCAGACTAGCACTGCATTGCAGTGTATTTGTGCTTACCACTTGGCTGATGTCGTAGCCCCAGGGCAGGAATAGCACCCCTGTGTTGTACTTCTCCCAGTGTGAGAGGATGAATGAGAAGAGCACCACCCACAGGATATAGTAGAGAGTGCGCACGTCCACGCCAGCTTCCACCCTCCCGAAAATGGAGTACACTGTCACAACGAAGAACACGCAGGCCCAGCTGTCCAGCCCGTGGTCAAACAGCTCCCCCAGCGGCGTGCTGGAGTTCGTCCTTCGAGCTTGCTTCCCATCGACACCATCTATAACGAGGCATGCAGCATTAGACCAGCTTCCATCCCGCTTTGGATTCAGTGCTTAGACTGTTTTAATAAGGCTTATGTCAACAAATTATTTATTTATCTGTGACACATACTTGTACAACGTTCAGAAACAATTAATACAAAACACAGGTTAAGAATTTCAACTTTCAAAAGCTGCCCATAAGTATATGCTTATGCTTATACTGCTTATGCAATGTTGGTACCAAGCATTGATCATCAATTGAGAATTGTACAGCTGTATATTAAATCCTGAATCATAATGTTTGGGCAGGTATTACAAACAGAGTTGCCCAGAACATGATCAATAAATAGGATAAGATCTGACATGACTGAATAACTGACTTCAACAAACCTGATGCATAATAAATTAACTCTTACCTAATGTATATGCTATGAAGTTTAGTAGACCTGCTACAATCCACACCCAGCTTGGTACATGCACATGGTCTGGTGCTGTTTGAGGAATAAAACAATACATTACAAATTACTTTAACTGACAGAAAAACATACCAAACAGTCCTTCAAAGTTACTTTTGTTAATTACAAGCATTAGAAATCTCTAGTGGAACCAATAACATCTGAACCAGCTGTATCATTATCTAAATAGTCTTATTATACATAAATACAAAAAACTGTAACAAATGTTATCTGTCTAACAGACTAAATGTCAGTATACATTAAAAGCGGAAGTACACCAAAGTAGGCTACTTTGAAACGTACAGGACAAGAAAGAAATTGTTATAACTTGTACGCTCCTGAATTTTGCATGGCTTTTAGAAATTAGTTTTGGTATTTATTATTTGTGTTTATTTTATATATATATATATATATATATATATATATATATATATATATATATATATATATATATATATATATATATATACACACACACACACACACACACACACACACACACATATTTAATAAACCTCTATACTGCTCCCTTGAATGTGCCATCACCTTCACAGTGTGATGCAGCATTACCTAATGCAGGGGTTTTCAGACGGGGGATACCTGTGGGTACTTCTAAGATCACTCAGACGACTCAGAAATGCAAAAGTAAAAACTAAAGTAAAAGAAAATAATGATCTTGAATTGATTTTTTAAAGAATATTTTATTTCCTCTAAACCACTGTGCATAAATATAATTATATATATATATATATATATATATATATATATATATATATATATATATATATATATATATATTTTGTTTAGCAGCCCAAAGTCTACAGTCTGACTATACAGTACCTTCAAAATTCTCATACACTGGCACACATGCGTGATTTAGATTGGAGCAGATTTTTCCTCATATTTGGTGCAACTGCATTTTAGTTGAATTGGTTTCAGTGCTTGGAGTACATCCAGTGTAACGTTTCGAGTCAAAAATTGATACATTTCTCACTTGCAAATGAAAAATTAAGGAAGAAAACGAGAGTCAACAGAAAGTGCAAAGCGACAAAGGATTTTCTGTAGGTTTTTTTTTCTGTCTAAAATCAGTTTTTATTCCTCCAAAGTTTTATGATGGCAGATGCGCTGTGACACCATGCCTGTTGTCAGCTGCTTTCTATAGAATGTCTCCTAGATTTGCTCCAACTACCACAACAAAGGAAGTTCATTTAGTTGTAATGGCTGTGTTTAAAGAGTAAGTAGTGGGTTTTCAAGAATCATAGCGTTATACGTCCCCACGTGATGCTACAACTGTTTACCTGGTTAAAAGTGTAAAAAGTCAGCATGTTACAGTCTGTTTCAAAGCTCTTTTCAAAATGTTCGCTCTAGTGCATAGGGTTTGAAATCTGTCCTCTAAATCACTGCAGGAAGAGCGATTTAAAAAAAAAAAAAAAAAAACATAACTAGTGTTCTGGCTTTTCTGTTCCGTAACACATCATGGATCGTTATTGCTGTGTTACCTGTTTGACAATGTGGGCAATAATCCTTACACTATCAGTGCACTAGAGCTCACATTTTAAAAAGAGCTTTGAAACAGACTTTAAAAAGTTATAAAAATGTAAAAAAGTAGTCAGAATGTTAACAATGAAAAGAAAAATGACAGGTACTTTATTTAAACAGTTGTAGCAGCACGTGGGGACGTGTAACATTTTTCTGTAACCCCGTTACTCTATAAAGTGTTGTTCCAGCCAATATATATTTTGGGGGGACCATTCAGAAAAACACTACATTTGAAAGTTGCTTTGCTGATCAGAGGTAACTTGCCAATATTGCTTTCTAGCTACATGGAAAAAAATATTCATTCGAACATTCAGATATTTGTCCCAGCACTACCTTTAATGGGTACATTCTAATGCAACCAAATACAAATCACAACACTCAAAGTTTAGCATTTGAAAAGCCTGCTTATAAGAGCTGACAATTCTGGCATTCCAGGAAGAAGCAGAAAGATAAAGGCTTGCAGCTTTTTGGGTCTCGAACATTAATATTATAGAATTAACAGAGAGACATTACCTTTGCTCCTGTTTTGAATGCGCCCAAAAAAAGTAATTTGGGCACAGAGTCACAGTAGTCAGGGAACTAAGTTTTCTTTCGATCATTTCACTTTGCCAGTTTTAAGTCCTTAGTCAATGCAGCAGTAAATCACTGCTGTTAAAACTGTTTACAGTAAATGGAACATATTCTGAACTGCTCTCTGGGCATCCATATTTTTTCCACATCCACACACTTGAAAAGTAGCCGACTCTGAGCATGTGTTTTAGAATGGTCTTTAATGGTGGGTATTTGTAGACCTTGCAGTGCTAAAAACTATGGTTTAAGGAATCTGTTATGTCTATTTATTGACTTGATTATTAGTACTGTACAGTCAATCATATTCCTTTAAGAATTATTAGAGATCAGAAGACATGGATTTTTAAACCCTTTTTGATACAACTGCTAGGTAACCTTACAAATACATTCAAAATCGGGAAATGTGAAAAATACAGAAAATCCTGTCTCACTCACACATACTGTACTAGGTATTTCTGAACTATTGAAAATGACATTATTGGAATATTTTACAGTAAAGCATTCTGGTTAATATGGCATTTCACTAGGTCAAAGAGCTCATTAAAAAACAGATCTTCTGAAAAAATGCAAACATATGTTTGTGAGTATATACAGTCGTGATTAGGTCAATAATCCACACTGGCAACGTGGGCACATGCCTCACTGCTGCCAACAGCTACACTTTCTACAGGAGTCAGCTCTAGACTTACTCTCACAGTTTATCAATTTTAATTAAGCTTAATAACCTACAAACCATACATACTGCACACACACATCAAGGGACAGAGTTAATGTGAAAAGTGTGCACCTTTTCTTCTAAAACAAAGAGCATACCTGAAGCATAGAAGTCATAGTCAAAAAAGGCTAACATTAAGAAGTTAAGAACGAGGAAGATGAAACCCGTAAATGTGATCAGGTTTGGTGCCAGCCACGTGGGTAAAAACTAAAAACAGACAGAAAAGAACTGGGTTATTATTGTGCAGTCTTCACCATATAAAATGACCAAGAGCCAAGGCTACTAGTAACATACCTGTGTAACTAGTAACATATCTTTTTTTTTTTGCTTGATCAATGCCGATCCATATCTATAGCAATTAGGTACCATTAGAGTACATATTAAAGTAGACATTGTGCCATTGTGAGATACAACTCCCTCCAGTTATATCGACAGCTTTGAGAATCAATGGGATACAAACTATAAAAACATGCTCTGCAAGTAACTGAACTACAGAATGCCTTGAAACTGTTTTTATTATGATCCACTTTGCAGCCTATCAAGCCAAGTTTTTATGTCAGATCTCTTAACTATTTCAAGAAAGTACCAATTAGACTATTTATTAAGAATATGACAGATAAGATACCAGACCACTTACCTTTACTACAGAATTCCAAAATGGGTGCATTACATAGACAGACAGTGGGTTGGAGTCAACAGCGCTGTACTGTAAAATACAAAGAAAAAAACACACACGAGTAGCAGTTAGAGTTATAGATTATGTATAGCAATGCACTGCAATAACAAAAGTTTACCTACTGTAATGTAGTAAGCATGAGGGGTAGGGGGGTGGGGGGCATGTTTCAGAAAATAGAGGGACGACTGAACAGGGTATATGTAAAAATGTGCCATAGGCAGATAAGGGGCCCCATGTCACAGGAAACAGCTGAGCCAAGCTGCAACAGCACTACTTTTATAGCTGGGACGCACTGCATGGGAGTACAATCAATGATAGCCTGTGAATTATTTATCTCCTGCACAGTACCTGTAACTAAGAAATGTACAGGTTTAGGTAGTGAACATCAACATGAAAACTATGCATAATATGAACACAACTAACCCAACTAAAAGTCATCTTGAATGCTTTGTTGAACTGTACATTTACTGCATACTGCAGCCTATGTCTGTATATGTCACATGCTTTGCTTATTTACTCTAATTCCCCAAACATGCATCACCTGTACAGTACAGTAGGTTACAGCAATAAACATGCATCACCTGTACAGTACAGTAGGTCACAAAGTACAAGAGCTGATGCATTTCATTAATGCAGGACACAATGCTGCAGTGAATTTTAGGGATCAGTTTATAGTGCACAGACTCGGTTTGTAAGCCAACACTTTGTACCATCTGGAGAACGAAGCCAGATCCAGTCAGAAGGAAGCACTGTCAAATCATGAGGTACAATGTGAAAGGGTTGAATGCTATGAACCGAGATCAAAACCTTTTCCGACAATCATGCCATACAGAAGGTGTGCTGCATGGTATTACTACAGTATGAGGAACCCTTTTCAAGGACAGCTCGTTTGTGCTGCTCGGTATTACTGCAGTATGAGGAACCCTTTTCAAGGACAGCTCGTTTGTGCTGCTCGGTATTACTGTAGTATGAGGAACCCGTTTCAAGGACAGCTCGTTTGTGCTGCTCGGTATTACTGCAGTATGAGGAACCCTTTTCAAGGACAGCTCGTTTGTGCTGCTCGGTATTACTTTAGTATGAGGAACCCGTTTCAAGGACATCTCGTTTGTGCTGCTCGGTATTACTGCAGTATGAGGAACCCTTTTCAAGGACAGCTCGTTTGTGCTGCTCGGTATTACTGTAGTTTGAGGAACCCGTTTCAAAGACAGCTCATTGTACGTAATTACAGTCCATGCCAGAGAACGATAAATTCATGGGATTACTCCCAGTAATGTTAGTTCAGCAATGGAAAGTCATCTCTCTTCCACTGAGCTGCTGCGGTGCCCTGTTAGTTAAGCAAGCTGCAAATTTGTTCACTGCTAACTACAACTGAAGCTGAAATGAATGTAGCTGAAAGGTCATGGTCCATCTGGAAGAGGAAAGACACTCATATTTTGTCTGTCCGAACAACAACCAAATCAAAAACATGACCAATGGGTTTCTGAAGACAAACAGGAAACCAGAGGAAGACCTCTTGAACACAGCACTGCATGGCTTAATTCAACTGAGAACAAACGTTAAAGCTAAATTATAAACGTTAAAACACTAGGCTAATAATCTTTAAATTCAAATGTAAAAAATAACCATGGCGATGGAGAGTTGCTTATTTAGGATTTATTTGCTTACAAAATACTGACCAGGCCTGTCAGTATGCATCAGAATGTAATATAAAGAGTGTGTGTGTATGTAGATATGGTTTTAAACACCGACACCTGCATAGCATTTAAACGTTCATAAAAAATTTACCAAAAGCACATCCCTACACATATATATGATTTACTTATTTATGTATTCTCTGTTCTTTTTAAGGTTATATTATTTTTAATTAATGTATTATTAGTTAGAGAACATTAAGCAGTGAATTTGGCTACACATTCTGGATCATTAAGTTCAAAATGTGGTTAAATATAGAATTGAATGAACGCTATAGAAATAAAATGTATACATGGGTGAAAGTGGCCAATGATCATTTTGACAAACTCCTGGGACAAAACCAATTCCCCCTCCCCTGAAATTACTTCACTTTGAACTTGTCACTTTACCAGATGGATCAACCTGATAAATCTCACATGAGGCTAGTTCAATGTATTTTTTTAAATGTTACTGATCAAACCTTTTACATGTATGCCCAATTCACATATTAATTTTATAAAACCTCAGCCGCAAAATTCATATACAATCTCTGCTTAACTCAATCAGATATCGTAATTGTAAAAGAAAGTAAGCAAACCTTGCTGTTGTTAAGTTATGGTTTCAGTAATTGCAAACCTACAAAATTGGGCAGATGTTTCAGCATAAAATGTACATTATGTACTTACTGAGCATGCATTAAATACAAATATATGCAAGTCTCTGCACAGTGCTGCACCTAGAATTCCCACATGTCGTTTATTAAAGGAAAGTCTTACACAAACAAAGAAAAGCAACTACTGTTCTTTAGAAGGTAATTATTCCTCAAGTAAGGCAATTCAAAATACATGCCATGTCAAAAGCACTGTTTTACTATATATAAAAAAATACTTCACTCTGAAGCAAATGCAAAAACTTTTTTTTTTTTTTTTGCTGAATAAAACAATTTCAACAGTATACACTCAGCTGCAGGAAAGACCAGTCAAGAGTTTCTTGTTTTATACAATTAAAATTGTCTTATTGCTCTAAGAATTTGCATCTTTGCCTTTGTGCTTGCTTCTAAATATGGTCCAAAACAATAATGTAAAACAATAATGTAACTGCTGCTAGTGCAACAAGTCATTTCTTGCTATTTTTTACTTTTAATATTCAGGCATGTTTTATGGTCGGGAGAGTATTAGCAAACAGTTTAATTACCTTACGATACAGGTGCGTGCCTTTAAAGTAAATGTGGCAGAGCAGGGCTCTGCCCTTGGAAATACTGGCAGGGATGGAGTTAAATTCTCCTCCCTGCCCAGGTTGATTGCGTCAGGTGGGAGCAATCACCCAATTAATTAATTAATTAAATTAATTAGTGTCCAGCCACCTGGCATAAAAGGAGGCCTTAGCCTCCCAGTAGGGGGAGAGTTCTAGGAGAGGAAACAAGAGTGTTTTTTGTGTGTGCTGTTCTTTTCATTTTTTTAATCCAGTGAAGGCAACGCCCAGCCTGGAAGCCTTATTCTTTTGTAAGTTTCATTTTGTGTGTATTTTGTGTTTTTGAAACCTTTTTGTTTGGCCCTTGTGCCGGTTTATTTTGTATTTTTGTGAATTAAAAACTTTATTTTGAACTTTTCACACTGTCTCTGAGTCTCAACCTCTGTCATCCTGTCACAGTAAGATTAAACTATTGTCATTATTTATACACAAATAAGATTACTTGACTTGAAAAACATCTTGCGCAAATTCCTACTGGGTTTGCTTGAATGAGTAGTACACAACAAGTTTCAATATGAAAGCTGAAAATTAATTTTAATAAAGAACGACAAGTTTTTAATGAAAAAAATACTAATTTCTAAAGTAAAAACAGGATTGTATTATTTTGCAACACCACGGCTTCAGATTATTACCAGGGCATATAGAAGTAACATTTTATTTAGAGTTGTTGAACTTAAACCCCTTCATGGACCCGCAGCAACACGAACCTAACGTCCTATTAAAAAAAAAATACATAAATACATAAAGTCAAAATAATGTAATTAATAGATAATAAAACAAACTAAACTAACAGTTACCTAGCCTATATTTAATTAATCATTTTATGTAGTATCCAAACTGCCCAGTCACACTGCCGCTAACGTTAGCTGTTGTAAATAGTGCAGAGCGGACTATGGTGGGTCAAACCAATGTTCATGTAGGGGCCATTTTATTGTGGGTTTTTATTTATTTTTAATGTTGGACTTATGGCGTCTTATGAATGGCTTTACTTTTTTTTTTTTTACATTTTAAACTGTTAATAAGCAAAACCATAACAAAAACATATAATAGTGTGTTTACACAGAGCAAAAAAAGTCGAGTGGCAATCCTTTGCCTCCCCCGTGCTCTATGGGTTAGGTGCTTGTGGTCTCAATCAAGTTACAGTTTAACAGGAGAAAAATATACTAAAAGGTCACAAGTCATCAAGTACGTGCGAAACATTACAGTTTTCCACCCCCAGATTTTTTTTGCATTTCTACACGAATCATAGGAATGGACCTGGGACAGGGCATTTTGAGGGAATTCCGTCTACAGCCGGAGCACTTTCACTCATGTGTATATAAGTAATGCTAAGGCTGAAGGTGTTTTAAGGTTGCTTAACTAACCCCTATATTGATCACTCGATAATGTTATCAAACATTCGATTAACGGTTATGTAGTCGTAAATGTTCTAGAACAACCTGCAAAGTTTATAAGAAACGCATTACGTTAATGTTCCTGTGCCCCACGTTGTCAGTATTGCAGCATTATATTTTTTTAATATATTGCTGATTTTATAAATATTTAATCAACTGGACAATACATTTTTCAACATTTACTCAGGCGTGTTCACCAGGAGAAAAAAATTCAATGGCCTGCAGTGCATCAAGACCACCTGCAATGCTGGCGCTTCGACTAAAACATGCCAACAACTGTAAAAAGCTACTGTATTAGAATCTAGCCCTAAAAGTGTTGAAATTCTTCAGGAACACGTTGGTAACTGACTTCTCTCTACTGACAGCATGCTGTGGAGTTTTCTGTAATGGATGACCAAAGCTAGTCCAACAAATGTTTTATCCAACTGCCATACAACAGACCTGTCATGACAATTTGTTCTTAAGAACACAAGAAAGTTTACAAACGAGAGGAGGCCATTCGGCCCATCTTGCTTGTTTGGTTGTTAGTAGCTTATTGATCCCAGAATCTCATCAAGCAGCTTCTTGAAGGATCCCAGGGTGTCAGCTTCAACAATATTACTGGGGAGTTGGTTCCAGACCCTCACAATTCTCTGTGTAAAAAAAGTGCCTCCTATTTTCTGTTCTGAATGCCCCTTTATCTAATCTCCATTTGTGACCCCTGGTCCTTGTTTCTTTTTTCAGGTCAAAAAATTCCCTTGGGTCAACATTGTCAATACCTTTTATAATTCTGAATGCTTGAATCAGATCACCGTGTAGTCTTCTTTGTTCAAGGCTGAACAGATTAAATTCTTTTAGCCCTACTGCATATGACATGCCTTTTAAACCAAGGAATAATTCTGGTCGCTCTTTGCACTCTTTCTAGAGCAGCAATATCCTTTTTGTAACAAGGTGAACAGAACTGAACACAATATTCTAGATGAGGTCTTACTAATGCATTGTAAAGTTTTAACATTACTTCCCTTGATTTAAATTCAACACTTCATTGTAAAGTTTTAACATTACTTCCCTTGATTTAAATTCAACACTTCACAATATATCCGATAAATTCTTATTACACAGCATACAAACAGCTGTAGTCCTTGTCCCTTATTTTTTTCTACAATTGTGCTAGCAGGCTGTATTTTTTTCTATGTTTTTTTCCCCTGTGACAACACCATTAACTTAACATATAAAATCATTACTTTTTATTTGTGCTATAATAACCATACTGTAAGATGGACAGATACACAGTATATATATAAACCAATCTCTTAAATATACTGTATTTGAAAGTGAAGTTTAATCTGGACCAATTAATCTAAAGTATTACTAACATTAAATGGGCATAAGAAATCTGATGTCACATTGTCTCAACAGTTACAGTAAAATAGGTCAGACACTCACTTGCTGCCTGATCCTAGGTGGGAAGACATTTGACCCAGATGTATGAATTGCAGTTCATTCATTTCTGAAATGCACTGTAGTAATATGACACGTCAACACATTTGTCGTGGACAATTTGAGGACATGACCTTTGGAGCTGGAAAGTAAACTTCTAAAGATTGAACTCCAGATGACTGCGTGGGAGTAACAATCTTCCTGATTTCTCAAATACGGTCTCTAAATTGAAGTACTATAGTTACGACATCTGAAACCTTTTTCATACATATCCTTTAATAATTTTTTGTCCAATCTCACTTGACAGTTGTTATCCCTCGATTATTATTGCTTGGAATTATTCATTTATTTGAGGATTAATCCGTCACCCCATCTCTTCCTCCTGTTCTGAGCAGACCTATTTTTTTTTTTTCACTTCACTCAAAATAAATGCATACAGTTTGTTAAACCCACTGTTTTGGCCATTAAACTTCGCGGACTGAGCCCCAGTTTAAGTCACAAGACTCAAGGCTTAAAAAGAGGCATTCTTCTTGTAAATGTGGGTTTCACTCAAATAAATCAAACATGAATTACATGTACCACACTACAGTATATGCATAAACATTTCCTTTAAAGTGAATGGCTTGTTCATTTTGTTCAACATAAATGGCCCACACAGAATTCCAGTCGTTCTTCACAGACAATGGGCAACGACAAGAGATCAGATTTTACTCCCTTTTCTCTTAAAATGTTTCACGAAGAAGACTAAGAGCCTACTCTCACACTCACTGTGATGTCATGGGACAAGCTGTGGAAACAATTAGATTCAATGAAAAGAACCTTTCAATCCACCAGCTAAAGATTTAGCAAACTAACATCAGCAGCTGATGAAATGAAAACAAGGGCTATGGCCATGCATACTGGAGGCCTATATGTAGAAATACTGGTCATAAACTGTTCTGAATACTACACTCTTTCATAAGATACTAATTTGCCTTAATATAATATAATGTGTATTTGAGTCAAATGAAAATAGCTGCAGAATTGTTTTCATATTTACAACTTGAGAGCCTGCTTAAATGGACAGTAATGCACTTTAAGTTACTGTATTAAGTATCTTTCAGTTCGTAGTAGACATCACTTGTTAATAAGAAGCTCATAACAGACCTAATGACCAGTGTACTGTATTTCATTCTAATGAACGAGAATCTGAACATTTTTTCTAATTAGGAATCAAGATACAAAATACAGTATCGAACACATGTAAATAGCTAAAATACACAAGGGGTTGCCTACAATCAGTTTCAATAATTGATAAATATCTTCAATAAAAGTATTATCACTGGGTGAAAAGCATAGCTTGTTCTTTCAGCGTCATTCTGTACTGCACTACTACTTATATAACCTATGATGACAAAGTGAAAACTGAGGACAGTATATGGAGGGTGGTGGAACAGTTAATCAAACGTGAAAGCTGTTCTGCCCAGTGCCTTCCTGGAGTCTGACAGCACTGTGCAGAATTAGACTGAGGTTGAGGACACTAGAGTCAGGAAATACCACTGCTGTACTCTACTCATCTTGCATATAGTACAGTATATCTGAGCTACAGTCCAGACTCTGCTTAGTATCCTTGAGTGCTCCTGTGTGAATTTCACAAATTTTAAACTGATTCAATTGTTTATACAAAGTGTTGAGTTGCATTTTATTTTCTTGCAGTACTTGTCACTTCATTTTCTAATAATTTTGTCAAATTGTGACGCTTGCCCCTAGCAGTTTAAAAACATGACTTTTAATGTTTCATACAAAAACAAACATTTACATTGCTGCAGTGTGGGGGAGCATCCGATTAGACCTGGGTGTTAAAAATCATACTGCAGTGTCATGTAGCCTACAATACAATTATAAAGACAAACAGCCATTTCACTTTCACAAAGAGATTACATTAAATTGAAATCTGTCATGAAAAAATGTGTCCCAGGTTTCTCAATTTGCTTCAAGAGGCCTTCAGACATACTTCAGGAATTATTCCTTAAATTAACCTTGATCTACTGCGCTCTACAAATGTGATTTTGTACCCCTCTGTACTTTTAAAACATTACAGCCTGCTTCCTACTGTACTAGGTTATTTTCACACTTTACAGGGTGGTGGATGGATGTGTTAAATGACTGAATTTCCTTGCTTACTATACTGTACAGTATGTTACTTCCAGAACTAAACAGCTACTGTACAGTAGTAATTAATGTCCCCCACCACCCAAACACTCTGGGAAGGCAGAAACACACTGCAATCCATCAACTCTATGGAGACCCTTGTTCTGCTAGCCACTTCCTTATCTTCTGCATGCTGTAGCCAATATCACAGACTAGGCTATGTGAGCTACCATCTGCAAAAACCAAGAGGGATAATCCATGCCAAGTCATCCAGCCCAAGCAAGCACAGACTCTGATTTTTACGATTGTTTCTAATTATGGTTAATTAATCGTAGTAAGCTATAGAATTAAGCCTGTTAGAATGACCCGCATGTGAGAGAACAGTATTTCAATAACTTTGGTATGAAGTGTGTTCGGTATTCAGGGTGAATGGCAGTTCTACAGTAGATGGCACTACAAACAAGACAGAGGATATGCAAAACATTTGCCCAAAAATATTTCACATACAAAAACAAGTTAGACAAAAGGGAGAGGCTGTACAAAGATGTGATGTCTTACAAGACAGGGCCAAGTAGTACATGTGCTACATTCTACAAGGAAATTGTCCATGATTATACACCACTGCTGTCTGTAGATCACTGAGTTGGGTAACTTCTGTTTAAATAAAAGGTATCCAATTACACAGGGGTGTAAATACAGTTGGATCGCTAAAACATGAACTGCCCTATAATTGTTTCATTGTATTACCCATGGTAGCCCTAGTCTTTCTTTATTCTAACATCAATCTCGCTTTACTATTTTCACCTGAAGAAGAGACCTTTGAGGTCTTGAAAGCTTGTGATTGTTTAGTTTG
This sequence comes from Acipenser oxyrinchus oxyrinchus, assembly GCA_030684275.1. Classification (NCBI taxonomy): domain Eukaryota; kingdom Metazoa; phylum Chordata; class Actinopteri; order Acipenseriformes; family Acipenseridae; genus Acipenser; species Acipenser oxyrinchus. Next base: position 73,250,653 of record CM060251.1, on the reverse strand, counting down.
TCCAATTAAATGTATCACATCTGCTTCCCTTGTCTTTATTCTAACAGTAATTACTGAGAAACCTTAACCCTAATCTCAACTCAATCATTAGAAAGAGTTATTAACGGCCTTATTGCACTGTTAATATAACATAATCAAAAAAGAAAACGGAAAGCAAATGAATAATGAACGAGGCCCAAGTAACAACTAATCACAACCGCCGCCCTCCTTGTGTGTCTCTAGTCATCATTCCTATCATAAGATCGGAGTCTCACAGCCTCTTAAAAGAAAGTTTCTGTTTCAAGCAAACACGTGCTTGTATGCTGCTGTAGCAGCAGTATGGACAATATCAGTGGCTAACTTTAAAACTACACAGTAATGTTTGTTATTTTCACATAGACCAGTGTACATCAAATATACTCAATTAACCGATGATAGGGCCGTACCCAAGGCTAGGTGAGACCGATGAAGTCACCCAGCCCTCATAAGGAATTGCTTTAAAATGTCATTAAAAAACAAGACCAGTAACAACCACCAACACAGCTGCGTTCCTGTGTGTTTATTAAATGCTGTCTGGGACCTCAGAAGAAGATACCGAACACAGACCGACTCGTTGCCTGCCCAGCCTCAGTAATTGAAACAGTGGCAGTCATAATAATCTGTTCAGCATGATTTAAACATGAGAGAGAGAAAGCACCACCTTACCTTGTACTTGTCAAACCCGTCTAGCTGTTCTCGACTAACGTACTCGTAAAACGCCATGTCTGCGCTAATGTATGTTTCTTCCTCAGCAATAGATAATTTATTTTTCTGACTGGTGTCCCCACTGTTTTCCAGTCTTTCGCTATCTTCCACATTAACACACTACCTCTCTTTCACGCTGACCGACCTCCACTCATCGCAGAACCCGGCGACGTAACCCAGCTGACGTCACAACGCATGGGCCCCGGCTTTGAGTTTGAATACAGCGGCCTCAAGCGGTTTGGAGTGAAGTTGCTGGGCAGCTTCCAGTTAATTCTTTGCCCTGTGGTGTCTACTGTCGGTCTTGATGTAAAATTTGTGTGTGCTGGTGCTTTATATGCCCTTTCTGTTCTGTTTTTTAAATACATGACGATGACATCTGTATCCTGGTGTACACACATACACATTATATATATATATATATATATATATATATATATATATATATATATATATATATATATATATATATAGCATCAACAATTTACTTAAAGCCTCCACTAGTGTTTTCTACTATTATAAACAACCAGGGGTCACAAATGGAGATTACATAAAGGGGCATTCAGAACAGAAAATAGGAGGCACTTTTTTACACAGAGAATTGTGGGGGTCTGGAACCAACTCCCCAGTAATGTTGTTGAAGCTGACACCCTGGGATCCTTCAAGAAGCTGCTTGATGAGATTCTGGGATCAATAAGCTACTAACAACCAAACGAGCAAGATGGGCTGAATGGCCTCCTCTCGTTTGTAAACTTTCTTATGTTCTTCTTGACTTATAAAGAAGGTAAAACATTGAGTGAAATAGCTCGCATCACTCTATTGTCAAGGTGTGGTATCCGAAGCATAATCAATAAGTACAGAGAAATATCATCTGTAATTGATAAATCCAGGACTTGTCTAACAAAGATGAGCAATACTTAAAGATAATATCCTTAAGGAATAGAAAAAAGACAAGAGTTGAATTGACAACAGAACTGGCAGAAGGCACAGGTGTCGTTGTCCATCCATCAACAGTCCAAAGCACCTTTGACCATTGTTCCCTAGTCCAATTTCTGTGTTCTTGTGTACATTTTAGCTTTTTAGTCTTGTTCCCCTTTCTTAACAGAGGTATTCTTACTGCAACACATCCATTAAGTCCTGATTTTCAAGAGTAACCTGTTGATTTGATGGACAACGACACCTGTGCCTTCTGCCAGTTCTGTTGTCAAGTCAACGCTTGTCTTCTTTCTATTCCTTAAGGATATTATCTTCAAGTATTGCTCATCCTTGTTAGACAGCTTTTTGGGTCTTCCAGTTTGTCAATTACAGAAGATGTTTGGAGACTTTGAGTAAACTGTTGATGCTATGTATATCTCATCATCATCATCTTCAGCCTTTTTCAATCCACTGCTGGATGAAGGCCTCCCCAAGATTCTTCCACAAAAGCCTGCCTGCCACGTCCCTCAGTTTTTTTGCTCTTATAATAACTTTGCATACTTTTGTTTGCGCTCTTATCCATTCCTTCCTTTTCCTGTCTCTTCTTGTTATTCCCAGCATGCATCTTTCCATACTCAGTTTGTAATTGTTGAGTCATTTTTGCATTGAGGGTCCATGTTTCGCATCTGTAAGTTAGCACTGGCAGCACGCACTGGTCGAAGACTTTCCTCTTGAGGCATAAGAGTAGTTTCCCTTTCAAAACCATGCTAATCTTCCAAAGGCACTCCAGCCCATGGGCATTTTTGATCTTCTATTTATTTCGCACATTTGGTTCTCCGTTGCGGAAACTAACTGTTCATGCTACGTTTGTGTGTGTGTGTGTGTCTATATATATATATATATATATATATATATATATATATATATATATATATATATAGCCATGTTTATCACACGGAAATGTCTGATAAACAATGACATCATTAGTTGTGCAGAAATCCACTGAGCACCAACTGTGGTTGTGATAGTGCGGTTGTAATACACACACACACACAGTGTTAAAGGCAAAGTTATTATAACCAAACTGATAAGTGTACTCGATACTTGCTCTGAAAATGATTAACTAGTCCGGTTGTCGCTGACCTTTGTAACCGAACTGTGTGTGTGTATACAAACCGTATTCAGAGCAAAAGGTGAACTCACAACCGCATTTAGGCAGAGTGTGTACGTTAAGTATACGTAGTTACTGACTTCTTCAAGCTTGATCCCATTGACTTCAATTGCCTGCGGAGTGGTATACTGAACATGACTTGAGTCTTCTTCAGGTTCATTTTCAAATCCGCTTTGATGCTAGCCTCGTGTAGTTCTATGCGTTCCAGTTTTCAACCCTCTCTGGCCTTTAAACGTCACATTTCAACTAACAACCAGTATTTGGATTTTGAATTCAGTGACCCATATCACGTGAACACAAATGGCAGCTGTCTAAAAAAAAAGGCTTCAACGTTCTCACGTTAGGAAATGACGCAGCCTTGAAATTCCGGAATACGTCTTTATCGTGACGTGGCTGTAAGAGTAGGAGTAATCTAGGGGAAGGAAGAGTATTCTTCATCTCTTGTAGTTTTGACATTAAAATCAGTGCAAGGTAAGTGAAATACAGAGATTTGTGTATATTACAATACATTTAAAAAAAACAGTGGGATTGCGGTTGAGCTAAATGCTGAGTTATTGGAAATGTATTTGGGTGTGTGGACGCGCGAGCGCAGTTTTTTTTCTCCTCCCCCCCACATTTCTTGGTGAAGATGGTATAGAAACTAAAGCTTTTTAAACTGAACGCTGAAATGACTTTTCATGGAAATGTATTAACATTGTGATACGTGAACGTGTGAAGACGGTTCTGTCACAAATTTGGGTGAATGGACATTAATTTCATTTCTTTATGTTGAAACAAATTAATGCTTGTTGACGACTCATTAACGAGTATGTACAGCCAGTTTATCGTTATGATGGGAACAGAGCACTTTCGTTACTAAATGTGCAGCATTGTTTTTGTCATTTACAATTTATAGTGGCTCAGTGTGGTATTGACTTGTGCAGGGTGTAGCGGCATTTTTGAGAATCATAAGCAGTACCTGCTAATTTCACAAATGCCACGTTTCTAGTGCCCAGCGTTTACACAACGAATACTTAACATAAAATACGCCCAACAAAACCAGTAATCATAATTTAGGCTGCATTTTTTGTTGTTGTAAAAAAAAACAAAAAAAAAAACGTGGTTGTGGAGAGAGGGAAGGGCAGTCATTGGAATTGACTAAAACAATGCTTGTGTGGCAGAGAAACTCATCTTCATTCGGATGTTTTTTCTTTGCCTTGTAGGATGGTGACTGACGTGCAGCTGGCAATCTTCGCCAACATGCTGGGAGTCTCCCTGTTTCTACTGGTCGTGCTCTACCACTACGTGTCTGTCAACAATCCAAAGAAACTGGAGTGATGGTGTGAAAGGTAAAGTCATTCACTTATACTCCAGGCTGCTTTTCCATTGGCCATAGAATAGGACCAATTACAGTGAAATCCTTAAAAGCAGGGTCTCCTGGGAAACTGCAAGCTTATGGCTTTTCCTGACAATGTAAAACAAAAATAATTGGGTTATCATATTGTTTATATGAAGATACATTGTTAGCGCTAAATATGGTGACAGCTTTATAACAAAGACCAAGAAGACATGAGCCGCTTGTAATTTAATAAGTGAGAATGGGTCATTTTTGCAGTAGTATTGTTATTAATTACAATTACTAAAACATGCTACAATACTCTAATCCTGCAGCTTGTCATTTATCTAGATTTAAGCCATTAAAGCTGTATTTTGTAATGGCCGTGCATTAGCACAAAATAAATCTATTTATTTATTTTGTTACAGGTTGAAGTTTGGGACCATATCTTACTGACTGATTGTGAGACAAAACTAAGATTGCCACAATGGACACTAGAATTTGCTAATATTTCTGTACATGAGTGTTCATTATGGAGGAAATATGATGTTAATAAAATGTTGCTGAATTCATAAAACAATATTTCAGTCCCTTTGTCCTCAGCTTGGTAAAACTCACTTTTTAAATGTTACCTAAAACAAGTATTCCAAGCAGTGGTACAAACAGCAATCCTATGGTAAATATGTCTCTTTAACCTAACAGGGCTTATCACCATGGGTCCCCCTCCGTTAAGCACGGCCAGTAAATATATGAAACAAAACAAGATGTACCTCTACAATCGAAGAGAAAGTTTTGAACTCTCGCTCAAAATTAAGTTTTAAGGTTTGATCATTTCCATATTTCTTTTTAAAAATCAGGAATTCACTCTGCAAATTGAAGATTCTATATAAGCAAGCCACATCATTGTCTTTTAATTGAATTGCACTGAAAACCACATACACAAAAGTAAGAAATTCTACACATTTTTGGAGTTCATATTTGCAATTAAAAGTGGTCTGTAAAACCACCCACTCCTGCTCTAGAAAGGCTAATATTTTCACTAAATCCAGGAGCTCCTTATGTGGTTACAGCAATGCATCAGCTATTATTGGCAGAAGGATTAGTATTCAGCAGCATTAGCATTTTATAGCTACGAAGCATACCAGTCCTGTTTGGCAGGGTGTTGTATGTCCCTGACCGTAATATCAAGTTCTTTAGATTATGTGCTTGGGTGAAGTTGGCCTGCTGCCAGAGTTTATATCTGCAGCAGTAGAAATGTAGGTAACTTGGCTGCTAGTCTTGGAACACCAGGACTGTTTTTAGCATCTCTAAAAATATTTCATATGTTTATGCACACATGCCGGATCTCAAAAAACAGCAGTGGTTACTCCTGAATACACAGTTACAAAAGAAAGCGTATCTGATGCAAATGTAAGTAACATTGGTCGGGTTTCCACACAGTAGAAAGTCAATACTCTCTCCACCGTCATGATTTATGAGACGTACCATGCGTATACCATGCACATTCCACATGCTATAGGAAGTGCACGTCTAAAACACTTTAAAGGGTGGGTAAATTACCTTCTTACGCTAAAAAACTACAATTGACCAAAAAAAATCAACTTTTTTTTGCATCGAAACATGTCCGGAAGTCGTACATTATGCTTACGAGACTTCAGCATTGAAAATCCCGTTTGACGTAACCTTGCACAACTTTCTATTATAATAAAGGCTGTACCAAACAATCCTTTATTATTTGAGAGCTTCTGGAAGTCGCCATGGTAAGGTTCTTTGACCAAATAGGAAAAAATAAACATACAGTATGAGGGGTTTAAAGACTTCCACTCAGTATTTATTGACACCATTTATTCAGTGTTTTAAATTATTGCCATTTGACTTCTAAAATAATAGTGCTTATAGTTTGGTTGTTTATAAGTAGGGCTTCTGATTTTTGGTGTTTTACCCTGACTTTTATACTCTCCTTTGTCAAATCAATTGATACCTGTTAAGCCATTTCTGTATCTCAATCACAACTGAGAAATGTGTTAACAGTAAAATGTATTTAATGTACAGGTTTTTTTTCTGTGAAACAACTAAATGGGCTTTTAAATCTTAAGTATTACTTTTTCATTTCAAAACATAAAATGTATCTGATTTACGGTACATAAGTATTATTGAATGCTCTCAATAAATGTCCATGCATTCATAGGATACTGTACTTTCCAACTTTTTTTTTTTTTGGGTGGGGGGTGGGTCATTTCCATTAGCTGCTGGATATAATACAGACTGCAATGAAAACTTTAATCCCACTTTTTGAATCCAAGAAAAACATATCTGACTAACTGTACTGACAAATTGTTTAGGGTTTGATAACTTGACACATTAATCTATTAGTTCTGCCTGCTGTTCTGGCTTTATATGCAGTTTGTACAGATCTATTAAACTGCACTAGCTTCTACACTGTCATTGACTGACATAATGTTATCCCTTTCCTAGTATAAACAATGCTTTAGGAAATATTTATTTGGTTAAAAATATAGATTTTAAGAGAATGAACACATGACCTCTGTTTTACATCATTATTTTTCCCCCCAAATGTACAAAAAAACAAGATGCAAGTTTTGAAACATTTATTAAATTATTGCACCCGCACCCCACAGAAAACACATGCATAAAATTCAATTAGACACTTTTTCTTAAATTTACAAAATGCAATTTGTCAAAGTGCAGTGTGATTTTAATGCAATCTCCAAATACAGTATTTGAAAAAGTAATATCTACAAATAAAATTGTGTTTCACTTCAAAAAGCACAGAACTAATACTAAATGTCAGAGGAGATAGAAGAAAAGTGAAGTGTACAAATATTACCAGTTTATATTCTCAAAACTTCAGTATCTTCTGGGTTCATTGGTAATCAGGTTTGCATTTAAATAACAAAATTGAGTTTGAAAAGTATAACCATTTTGTTTTACATTTATTATTTAGGTATTGAAATATACAGCAACTACCTACAAAGCTATAAAAAACAATGCAAACCACATTTATAAAACATCACAAGGTATCAAATTACCTTTGGAAACAAGAGGGCTTGGAAACCCTCTGTAATCCTGTAGTGTTTATTTGTATGTACTTAAAAGAAATAAACAACATTCAGGGTGTTCTCACAGCCATTAATACAAATCAGCAGCAAGAACAGAACATACATACAAATGTGCTATTACAATGTCTAAAGTAACAAAGCCAATAAACTCAAAAGATTTAATTACATGCCATGTTTCGGTTAGGTTTCACATGAAACACAGTAAATACAAATCTCAAGGTACACTACCTATTTATTTTAATTGTATATTCAGGTAGGTTATTTTAAGGGTGGATTCAAAACCTGCAGCTGGTTCACGCGGACAAACGCTAACACAGCATGTTCTATTATAAACTTCCACATGGTGGAATCGGGTGTCCTCAGAGTTGGTCAAAAGCAGAGGATGTCTAGTAACTTTCCAGTCGTGGCCAGAGAGGGCGTTTTTATGCATGATTTATAACAACGAATCGGGTGTAAATAACTTGTGCAAGATGTAGTGAGAACAAAGCGTATCAACTGAGCGCTTTTTCATTTCATTGTACTTTGTTTTCCACCTTGACCACATGGAATAACCATTTCGTCCCTTGAGTGATATGCATTTCCATACATACCTTCAAATGCTTCATTCAAAGTATCCATTTTTTAAGACTTTCCAATTATGTTTGCTTTGAGATGAATACCCTGTAAATGCTTATATCAATCCTAACGTAACACTGACATGTCCGATTATCACAGTGCTAAAAAAAAATTGCAAATTAGGCTAAAAATGTATTTTACTTTAAACATTACAGTACAGTACAGTATAGTCTTGCTGATCCAAAACCAGGTCTTCAGGTTAGTGATTTGTTCAGATTAATGATCATAATCTGTACCATACTAAAATGCTTTGTCTTTGTTATATGCTTTTGATACATCTATCAAAATACAGTATGCAAAAACAAAAAAAAATGTTTCAATTGCAAAAGTACACCCCTCATTGTATAGTAGGTCAAGTAAAAGATTCCTGAAACAAAGTAGGTATATTTACTGTGTACTTAGCCATCCTCTCTTGTTATAAAAAAGGTACTACATATTATACTATCATGTTTATCACAGTGAGATAGTATAAGCTCAGTTACTTTATGGTTTTGAAGCAGAACTCCCAAAACTTAGAAGTCCTTTATCAACCATGAATGCAATTCCACCTTCAAGAGTTCACTCAGTGAAACTTCAGTCAGACCTTCATAATACATGGTTTCAATTGTGAGTTAAAAAATCTTTGTTCATTTAAAAACAATACCTAATTGAACACTGAGAATTCAGGTCAGTCTTCAGTCAGTCAAAGTGGGATGATTTTGTTATATTTGAAGTTTCTGGAATAAAAAAAAATTGCAATGCTGGATGTCATGATTACACCGCAGGCATCAGAGATTAGCCAACACCTACTTTATATTAGAAAACACACTAACAGACATTATATCCCAGAAAATTGAAATACTATTTCTATCACACTAAAGCCCATGTGGCTGAGGTAGTATCTTACTAAATCTATGTATCTTACAATGTCGTTTATTCTGCTCTTGCACAAATGTCTCCCTGTCTTCTGCAGATAAAACTATACATCTACAGACCACTGTTGTTTGTTTTGGTATTGACAGTGTTTTAGTGCACTGGCGGTAGTGTTTGTTTTAAAATTGAGGTTAGCAGTTTTATCATCACCTTGTTATACACTGGTCTTGTGCCACCACCGGGTATAAGACAACTGTAAAACACTGATATTTAAAGGAAGATTATCGTTCACCATGTTTTAAATGGCTGTTGTCATCACCTGTTAGAGACAGTTGTTTTTTGGGTCGAATAAGTTTCCATACTTTCAGGACCGGCTCCCCATCTGCACTATTTGGATGCATCAAGCTCTGGGCAGGCTGTGGGCCATCTTTTCTTACTGGGATTTTACTGGCCCTCTGTTGCAGCTCAGATCTATGAAAAATGATGTAAAATTCAGTGTTAATCCATTGGAGATAACAACCACACACACACATTTAATTTTGTTCTACCAAATTAAAACATATAACGATATAATGATTTATGCATAAAAGCATAAAGCCATACTGTTACAAGCTATAATTAAAACAGCTGATTATATTTGAGAAAGCAATGATTTCACTTTTGTTACACTTTTGGGTTTCCCTTAGGTCTACAGAACCGTTTGTCCAATTTTAATGACACTTGGCTTCGATGTTCTTTAGTTTTTGAGAACATCAGATTCTGGGGGTACAGATACATGTGAAGTCACTATTTCAGGTTACTGATAGCTTGTTTCCTTAGTGCCTTGTTAGTATATCTTCAATAGTTTATTCTTATGTACACCACCTTGAAAATCCAGTTTGTTTTCATTCCACAAAAGTAGTTTTAGCTTTAGAGTGTAAAAACAGTACCATCCAGCTAGGATTTTCATGCTATTGAAAGATGTAGATGATGCGTTGCCAGTGTCAGTGCGAACATTGATGGAGTTTTCTCCATGTGCAAGATTTATATCCACCAACCCACCAGACAAAGTGAGGGATTTACCTGGTATAGTCCATTGAAGATCTGAATTTGAGTTTACCTTTCTTCTGAGAATTCTGAGAAATAAGGACAAAACTTGAAAATGCAAGACACAGTAAATAGTTTTTTGTAGTTTACACTTTTATATTTATTTGCTTTATTTAAAGTACAGCCTAAATCAATGGTGTTCTCCAATCATTTTAAATGACCCAAAAACCAGCACCTTACAATTACTCTTTTTTTCATGGCATTAGCTTACTGCTACATCTCCAACCCATCTGCCCTTCATGAACACAAGTAAAAGCCCAGTCCCAGCAGTTACAGATTATCATGAGTTTCAAGCCATATATGCAGGCAAAAGCAATGTTTATGCAACACTTTGGATTCCTTATATCTGTCTCCTTTTGAAAGGACAGGTGCTGTGAGCTCAGTATTGGCTAGTCAAGCACAGATGAAGTAGCCTATTCAGCTTGAAGGAGTTTGGAACTTTAGTACATGAGTTGCCTCTAATTCCATTGTGATGCAAAATTAATCTGGGGTTGTAGTACACCTGCATGGTTATAATTATATGCATAGTACTATGGTCAAGGGCAAGTAGTCATTTGTGGGGTTGCTGTGTAACACATGAATGGCTATCTATGTGAAAAAGTACACATTCCACTTTTCTTTAACACAAGCATCACTAAAAATATAAAGTTAAAATATACAGTATAGTAATCCACCGATTTATGTGTTTAAGGAAATGCACCAAGTGTGTTTGTATCATCACAAAGATGCCTTTACATATTTAATTATTTAGCAATGTATAATTATATTGGTATGTCTTCCTTTTCATTTAAACTAGGTGACTATATTGTGTTACCATTAGAGCTACTGAGTATTGAGGTTCGTAGTCTTTTAGTACCTGTACAGAAACACATCCGCCTCCTGAAACTTCTGTCATTCGCCGGTTTTCCTGCATTCGATTCCTTAACAGAAAGCCACTATTTGGAGAGCCAGCATGCAAATTAGGACAGCTGTATCCTATGCAATGAAAGAGAAATGCACTTGAAGAAAAAACTAAATTAAATATGATACCCATGTGGTAAAAACAAAAAAAAAAGCTTAGAGGGTGTCAATTTTAAGGAAGGGGATTTTGAATGCAATGTGGCATGAATACATATAAAAAGCAACCCTTCTAGAAATATGTACCATAGCAGGAATATAGCCTGTGTTGACATGTTATAATTGGTAGTAGCTCTCAGAAGTAAATGGTAAGGCAAATAAAGGAGTAGGAAATGTTGATAAGATTAGATAATTACTTTGTAGCTGAAAAGCTGATTTAGTACTACTTCCCCTTTAAAAGAATACAGTGCACCAACTAGACATTCAATGGTTATAGATTGGCCAATTTCAACAGAAGCTGGGAGTCAAATCTTATCTACCTCATAAGCAGTTGGTAGGATCAGAACCAAGATGGATTAATAAATAAATAAAAACCTGATCAAACCACCAGTGCCTGTTGATTCCCCTTGTTAGTCAACTCTAGATTAACTTGTATCCTACCATTCACATACTGTATATAGCCAATGTCAGCAGTGTCCTTTGATTGGGTATTTAATTATCCAATACCACTGCATGTCAATGACACCAGCTGGGATGGTTAGAGAGACCCTGATCAGCTAAGGGCTCACCCACTGCCTATCAAAGACTGCTCCTGGCTCCAGGGTAGAGGTTAACTGACTCGTGGTATGTCTGTTTTTCACCCTTAAGGACAATCACCTCCCCCTCTTCATTCTCTCACACTATTATCAGCTGAAGCTTACACCCTTGTTGTGGTACTGTGCAATATAGAAGCATCACTGAAACCCATTTAGTAAGAACTGCGTCCCATTGAAATAGTTTACCACAAGAGAAAAGGAGATAAAATGCTTCAATAGCTGAATATTCTGTAGGCCCTGAGTACCACATTTCTTGAATATTAAAAGGTGGTTAAACACTTAAGAACCAAGATGAATAATTGAATGAAAAAAAGCAATGAAGGAAAGAAAGGAGGAAGCCCCACAGATAAACTTCACACCATGAGTTTTGTAATTATCAATTAATTTCCACACTTCATAAAAGAAATGGAAATGCATTTGTGTTTAAATAGTTAATGCATACCATGCCACAGCAGTTCTGTGAAAGTGTGCTAGTGGTAATAAAATGCAGTTCTGTATCTGCATTTCAAATTGATGTTATTTTTTCAATATGATCTACTGTAACTTTGCTCCATGTTGCATACTTTAACTTGTCAAGTGGGTTTTGAACAGCCCCGTCTTGCCAGTTGCTTAGTATACATGTATAATGTAAAATGTGTTTAATTACTTTTGCTACTAAAATGGCTTTGTGAGGTAGCAGGAAGAGAACCTGAAACAATAAACTCAGGAACAGATAACAACAAACAGGGGAAGGGGAAAAAATAAAGTGCCAAAGAACACAGTTTGTCCAAATCATACATAGAAAGTTTATTATGCAAAGAGAGACACAGATTTTACGACTATATTAGACAGCCCCACACCAGATTTGAAATGGCAGTTGAACGACAAGCAAGTGGACAGCAATATTAAAACATCAGCAGTTTGTTTAAAAAAATAATTCAATTAAAAATTGCCACAATTTGGTAGGTCTTTATAAAAATGTTCCAAAAAAGGCACAGCACAATTATGCAGGAACTGGCCAACATTTTTAGTATTATAAACTGAAATGACTTTAGTACCACTTTCAGGTTGGGGTGTTTATACTGTACGGTAAGGTATACTACACTCGTTGTATTCTTCATGTTTTCCAATTAAAAACCTACTTATTTGCTATCACATGGATACCCTTAAGTTCTCTAGAACAGATCACTTCTGGTGAATGCTTCATTGCAATATATTGGAGATTATCACTACAATTAATATTTGACATACAGGGACATATCCATTCACCACTAGTAAGAACACTTCATGGCACAAGACGCAAGTTCACAAAATAACATCACAAAAGCTTTAAATATATATCCATAGCTGCCTTACACTAAATGTTTACATACATTAGGCTTCTAAAATATATAGTTGTGAATGCTCAGTCATCTACAACTTGCAATCACCAAACTAAACATTACATTCACATAACCTTCACAATAAAAACCCATTTCTTTTTTAAATGCCAATTTATTTTTGTGTTTAAACCCCGCCTTCATTTGCTCCTGTTCCTGGAAAATACTGTATCAATCATACTACTGCATTCTTATCTGACAGTCCAGAGGGTAACGGTCCTCTAATGAGATCATGGAGTTGCTGTACTGTACATATTTGGTGTCACTATAAAAGGGCTTGAGTGTACAGAGGAGAAACAGTTTCAACACATCTACACAAAACCTTTGACCTTCAACAATTAAGCACATATAGCAGACAACAGTTACTGTAATGTCCACAGCACTTTTAGCTGTTCACTCAGTTATATTACTTACAGTATACTGGTCAGTTGCAGATGAATAACTACATTTGTGGCTAGTAGACTACTTATGACCAGCTCTATAGAAAGACCATTTTACTCAGTCCCTCTAGTGGTCATAATACAAGCAATTATATTGTATCACACTAGCATTATGCTTTTTTTTTTTCAGTCATTCACTATCTATAGCATGTCGTATCAGAAACATTAATGATACACCATTTGACAGGTATTTTCTTAAAATCATAAATTTGCAACTATGAAAGTTTAATACTGGCATAATGCTTCAATTTTCAATAAACACTGACTGAAAGTTTAAATTGCAGGACTTTTTTTTTTTTTTTCTTAGTTGTTATTTTTTCAGAAAGGCATAATGAAGCTACTGTATGGGGTATAAAAAAAATGCTGTGTAATAAGACAACAGAATTATGTTTAAAAACTTGCTGCCGGAATGTAATCAAGGTTGATGCAGGGCAGACAGAATCTAGTTCACTCCCAGCACAGAAGAATCGTTTTATAAAGCAAGTAAAAAAAGTAAATAGAAAATCCCAGTAGCATAAAGGCTGGTGTATAAAATCTGAATAAACAAACATGTTATTACAAAACTGACCAGAATCAGTAGCCACTCAAAACAGAGACTCAATAATAAAAAGAATCACTTTGAGTACATATTAAACTGTATTATGGATAGTCCTAGCATCTAGTTTTGAATGTATTTATATATTATTAAGACACATGTGATATAGCAGACAATTAGCTAAAATGTGTACCAAAAAAAAAGTGCAATTTGACAAACATCCAGCATAACAAGGTTGCCTCAACCCTGCATTTCTTTCAACTCGCGTATGGAGGCGATACTGTTTGAAATACTATAGCCTAGGCTTGTTTCTTACTTTAATGCTGGCCTTGTGCAGCACCTATCCCATAATGCAGTATCCCCTTTTAGGATAAACAACACTGTACAGATTACAGCAGTTGCCAGGTTATTGTTTTGTATGTACATATCATAAAATTAAGGAAAACAGAGTTGTTATTTCAACGCGACTTCTCAAAATCCCAAAACAATAAATCAGGAAAAAATGGTTAATAAACAAGCATGCCTCATAATAAATATTCTGAAAGTGAATTATCTAAAAAGGAAATTAAATCTGTATGGTACTATGAAACTGAAACCAAAAACTGAAAAGAAAAAGCTGTGTAGTGTTTCAGTTGTTCCTTGCAAACTATGTTAGATTGGCTTTGTCTTTCCTGGTTCATGTGTCCAGTGTAACTTAAAACTGATGTGTAAAAACAGGTGAAGTGAAAGCATGCAGCCTTGAACAGGAGATGCTCAAGACAACAAATAAGTGAATTATTATTATGAGAATTCACTGTTTTCCATGAACCAGATGGAGAGCTAGAAAAGAGATACTGCATCTTTAGTGTGATAAGGTTAATAACCTACAACTGATGGTGGGACAATTTGAATAACCTTACAATTAGCTGTTCAAATGTATTTGAACAAGTGAGATATATTTTTAAAATAGATAAATTTTTGACATTTAGAAAAACATTTCTTCAGAACCCAGATGTAGGGTTTTTGAGCATCCCCAACACCATTCTGGCATCCACCCACCTCCTGAGTCCTGAGTCTGAAGTTAACTCCTTTAATGCTTTTTTGTTTTTGCTGATCTGCTATTAATGTTTACTGGCCCTTCCTCTCTGGTTCCCAACACTATTCCCCAAACCCAGGCTAGTAGTCCTGTCGCTGAGTAAACACATGGATGGCAGGGCAGGATGAAGCAGGGGAGTCAGCCGCTTGCATATGGCCTTGTTTAGGATATGTGGCTTGGGGATGGTCTGGAGAGAAGGGAGAAGCTTGGAGAGACTGGGAGGCTGCAGAGAATACAGACCTGCCATGCTTAAGGAGGCTGGGATTGAGTAGGGGCCAGGGCCAGAAAGCTGCTGGGTGGAGGGGGAGCTCTTGGAAAAGGCCAAAGAGGGGAGAGAGGAGGGAGGCAGAGGATGGGGCGGGGAGCACTGGTGGCTGCTGGGGTTGCTTGCAGAGGCTCTTAACATTGATTGGTGGTGTGGACGTCTCTTCTCTTGAGCTCTAGACTCTATACAGAGATATAAAAGACACAAGCAGGGGAAAGGGGTGGCAGGTACATCTGAGATAACAAATAAGAGCAAAAAAACAAAACATTTTCCAAACTGCAAATTTAAATGATCTAGTTTAAGTCAACTATGTACTAAAGTTTTACAGAAGCAACCAGTGTGTCTGCATTTTTTAACAATATTTTTAGCCAGAGAGACACAGACAATTGTTGAACAGGAATTTAAAAAATGGAACTGGCTTTTTTTTTTTTTTTTTTTTTTTTAAACGGTGTTTATTATGCAGATATAATTTTACAATAGTATAAAACTGATATTTTCAATATGAGTTTATAACGCAATAACCATCTTAAATATGTAAATTGGGAATGGTTTAAGTTGTATTGCCTTCCGATCACTGTGTCTCTCATGAGCCAAAGGATTTCACGACTCCCGTGATTCCAGTACCATGGCATTAAGTTTGTGTTGAAATCCAAATTAAGTTTTATCAAATTCAGACGATATGGTCTTAAATAGTTCCGCCAACTTGGTATCAATACAGTAACAAAGCACTTTACCTTAGGTCACCAGTCATGTTTTATACTCAGTAGGGCTTAGAGTTTTCAATTCGTCCTAAAATATTTAAATATCATACCACACATGGAAATGGCATGATCAGCTTTTTTTTTGTTTTTATAGTAGGACAGGGGGTTGAAATGTGCGGAAATATCACAATGGCTGTGGGATTTACGAGGCATGACACCACAGGCAGAGTCCTCCTCACACTTGTGATGAAGGTCACCATATCACAACATTGTGGATTGCCATAAACTGATAATAAAATTGTTACTTACAAATATACCAATTAGGCACTTCACTCTTGATAATGATTTTCATTGGTGTGTCCTTCCACTGTTTTAAAAATTAATGTTCAGGTGAGCGACGCTGTGCATGTGTTGTACTACATTTACTGTTTTACAAATAGTACTAATATCTATTGATCCCATGTGTATTAACAGAATAAAATTTTACTGGACAGTTGCTAAAAATGTGATTGCTTTAATGTTACTGTAAGAGGACGGTGAAGAGTTAGCTTCTGCCTCTTTTGCGTTCCAGTGTCGACGAAGGACCTTTAGAATTTGGTTGGTTTGCTCTGCCACTGCCAGTACCTATGGGACTATTTCTTTCTTGATGTCTTCTCAGGGATGCCTAATGTTTTGTGACCTGTTATGGACATCATTTAGCTTGTTTCAAACCCAGCTTTGGGGAGAATATGAACAGTAGTAATGTCAGATCTTACTGAATGATTTGTATATCTACTTGATGGTCCCATGGCTTCACTCGGTTTTGACATCACTCAACCACTGCATTGGCTCCTGTGAGTAGGTGATGATGTTGGAGGTGCCGAAGATGAAATTAAAAAGCAACTGAGTTGTCAGGCATTTTCGATTTGTATTTTTGTAGTGAAAGTACATGACACAGGAAATTATTAAAGTCTTCATACATCATTCTACGATTTCTTTGTTTCAGTAAGGGAGTTAAGATTATTTATTTTTTTTCGTTGAATGTTGAGTCTTTTGTATCTTTTTCTGCTTGAATTGAAAACGTGTCAGGTGTAGTACATCTCCTTTCTGTTTCTCCTTTAGTGGATACATTTTTCATAATCAATATTTTGTGATGAGGCTCCAGCCGTGGTGATATTGTGAAATGTTTCAATAGGTAGAATGTGCGACTGACCAATCAGAGAGCAGTATCTCTGCCTGCAATTTTAGAATTGTTTTTATTTATGTATGTATTTTGTTTAT
The DNA here is from genome assembly GCA_030684275.1 of Acipenser oxyrinchus oxyrinchus. Classification (NCBI taxonomy): domain Eukaryota; kingdom Metazoa; phylum Chordata; class Actinopteri; order Acipenseriformes; family Acipenseridae; genus Acipenser; species Acipenser oxyrinchus. Next base: position 73,233,613 of record CM060251.1, on the reverse strand, counting down.
AGTAAAATCAATACAAATTCCAATGATTACAGAATGTCTACAACATTTACATATCATGTACATAGAAGGTTTGGGTAATTGACTGCTACATTAGAAATGTACAAGACATTTAAACTAGGTCACATTACAGTATAGACAGTAATATGGACAGTAATATCCTACTTACTCTGGAAAAGTAAAAAAGGTATTTTATTTTCATTCAGTTTTTCTGACATTTCTTAGCGTTCTGTTTTTTTTCTTCTTTATACATTTCCAGTTTTATATTAAATCATTAATCTTTATTAAAAAAAAAATACTATTTAGAATAATGAAAAAAGCTACAATACAATTAAATGTATTTAAGACTGCAAAACAATTAGAAAACTCCAAGCCCCGTCTAAGCACACAAAAAACAAGAAATAAGCTATGGGTAATGGCAATGTTTCACACATAGTTCTCGTTCACACCTATCAAGCAGGACCATATATGGCGCAGTAAGCTGCCTGCCTGCTCACAGCACAGCTCATCGGGCAGCTTACCTCTCACTGCTCCCAGAGCCCTATGCCCCCCTTTCTGATGGCTCTGACCGATTCCTGCAGGACAAGTAAGCCTTCCCATACCCAGGCTGCAGCCGAATGTGAAGCTGGTCGAGGACTTGAGCTGCGGGGAGTTCTGCTGGCTGCTGCTGCTACCACTGGTAGTGCCATTACTGTTACTCCTGGTCCTGCTGAACGAATTCTCTGAGACTGATGTTGTCATTCCACTGGAAACAAGAAGGCACATATCACAGAAAACCCATTGAAGGCAGCAGTGATAATACAGTTCAGTCTTGGGATAGAATCTTGCTGGTCTATTTATTCCTCTTATAACCCTGCAGATTGTCTGCGCCAATCATGTTCCTACAGCAGATGCCCCAATTGTTGCCACAATTATTTACCTACAGGTAGATAGTAATGACAAATTATTTGGATATTTATATTTAAAAATAGACTCAAGATTGATGTATGGTTTAAAAATAATAATGAAATAACTCCAGTTCTTATCTTCAATTTAGACGAAGGAGTTGAGATCTAGCATTACTTGATTATATGAACCTAAAAAATGCAATATTATTATTTTATATCTGCACTAATAACGAGTGCTGACATAAAACTCTGTAAATCACATATAATAAAAATCATAGTATGCAAGGCCAATTAATATTTAAATTGCTCACACTGGAAATCTCTGGTGCTTTACTTGATGGATGGATGTTTTGTTTCTGCAAATTACAGTGCCTGGAACAAACCTTTTCAAATCCACTCCATAATTAAATCAATGGATATGCTTACTGAGTGCCCTTTGGAGAAGTCTTTGTGACATTTTTCTTTAAGCTGTTTCTCACATGCTTCAACATCCATGCATGCAAGTTAGGAAGAGAGTTGTGTTCAGACATCACTATTCGAGGCCAGGGGTTGCAGTCAGCCATATCTAGTGCTGCAATAGCAACGGCTCGGCCAACCTGCAAAGTACAGCATTTTTTTTTACATGACAAAATATTCTCAAATGCCCCACAATACAGCTGCATAAAATGTTTTTTTATAGAATGTTGTTATTCTCACTTAATTTGAAGAACAAAAATATAATCTGCAACAGGTAACCTTTGAAGTGGAGTGCTATAAAATTTCACAGCACAGACACATATTTGAATGTATACTAGGAAATAATTCTGTGCACTACGATAAACACTACGTATCTGGGAAAGGGAAGTTTTCAATTAAAAGCAACAGGTTTGAAATGGCACTGGTGCACCAGTAGTATCTTGGTGTGATTATACATACCTGTTCAAACAACTCAATTGTGTATTTGGGAGGGAAGGCAGGAGGTGGAGGAGGACTTGCTCTCCCGTTATCGTGACAAGCAGATGGGACTGTATTCACCGAGCGGCCTGTATTATAATTACACTCCAGTGTGTAGCTAGACAGAAAGGGAACACAACATTGTCACTTTAGGAATCATGCAGAATGAAGTGCATGCCAGCCACCAGTTCTCTTGATGTTGTCCAGATAGAATGACCCTAGTATTTCATACCTGTGGATCACCCCTGTGGCTTTGTGAATGGCTACACGCCCACTTCCTTCTTTTGACTGGCCATCCCTCTTGTCTTTGGCGTACATGTTCTTCTCAGAGAAATTGCAGCCCGAAAAGTCGAAATTTGCCGAATTCATGGAGATAAGCTTGGGATACAGCATGTTTTCCACCTTTAAAACATTTTTAATAAGAACTGAGAAATGTGCAATTTGCAACTTCCCTCCTCCAAAGTTCTAAATTATCATGAACTGTCCCTCACTTTATTGCAAATGTTTCACCAGCAAGAACTAGATGAAATGCAAATCTTGTTTCCTAAAAGAGCATCCAAGAAGAACAAAAACAGAAACAGATATGGGAGATTTTGTTAATAAACACAAAGAATACCCTCGGGGGTAACGGTTTGCAAACACAAGGTTAAATAGAAGTGTGAAAACAGTGAAACAGTTCATTTTCACTGGACACCTGTAATGAAGCTTGACTGCAAGAATCATAGGAAATAGCTGTTTACTACCTGTATGCACACTATGGAGAAAAGGTGTGGTCTGTATCACCAATATGGGAAGAGGTTAAAACAATGTACAGTATATATATATATATATATATATATATATATATATATATATACTGTATATATACTGTATATATATATATATATAATTTTAATACAACCCAGCACAAGTGCTAACCTGCTCGTTTTCTTCAGACAAGCTGTTTCCGTACATAAAGCAGCCACGTTTTGATGCATGCCCGTGAAGGTCCACATAGTACGCTATTCCACTCTCTCGGGGGAGAACATGTTCAGGAGGGTCAGGAGAGATTCTTGTTTTCACACATTCTTTGTCCCTGGGCTCTTCATTACCGCTCTTCACTGTATTACCTGTCTTCAGGTTGGCTTCTCCTTTAATGAGAAGCTCAGAAATCAGCTGCCCGCTGTTCTCTGTCAACACTGGAATTTGCGTTTGGCCGAAGCCCCGGATTGGAGCAATGCGATCTCCTTCACCGTGCCATTCTTCGTTTTTTAGGTTGTTGCTTTTCTCCATCTCGGACAGAGACACCTCTGAGGAAAAAGGGCAGTTTCTGTTGGAATGATTTGAAGGTTTTGTACTTAAGAAGTTTGAAGAGAGTGGCGTTACAAATGACCTCCAGTCTTGAGAATCAGGTCGAACACGATTGTGCAGGTGGTGGTACATTATGACAGACTTAGCACCATAAATGGAGGGGTGAAGTTCAAAATCGGGATTGAGGTACTGGCGGTTGAGATTCACACCTCTAGAGTCAGTTCTATGAAAAAGAAGGTACATTATAGTTGGTAGTATTCAAATGTTTTGAGAAGGACATAATAGTTTAAGGGTAGGTAAAAGTATTAACTTGCCAAGTGTAGTCAATTGCTCCCAAGTGATATTTTCAATAAAAGGGTTCAGACATTCAAACACAAGGAATTACCCTGGGATACGATTTTAATTAAGGTGGCAGTATTTTTATCGTGGCTTTTCCAAATAACAAGTATGAAAACCGCAATGAGTAATTAATGGCAACAATAGAAGCATTTCAATACCCACTACATTGATTAGCATGTAAAGGGCTTGTCCTCCAGTACCTGTACTTTTCGCTTCTCTCCTCACCTGTAGTGCCCTCGAACTACTCCATCAGGATTTAGCATTGGTATCAACTTGAAGACAAACATTTTCCTCAGCATTTGAGCTCGAGGGTCATCTTGCTTCAAAATGAAGTTTAGAAATCCATTGAACACAAAACTGGAAGGAGTTTCCCCTGGATGTACCCGACTACTGAGGAAAAACACCTGCAGAAAAAGTCTTTGAGTCAGCTGTAATTTTATCAAGGCAACATGCAACTGGGGAATGACAATGCAACACAGAAACTTGAGATTGCTAAATAAAATCTACAAAGTGAAAGCATTTTTTGCAATTTGAGATTATCCTATTCCTGTCACGTAAAACAAAAATACAAAAGATGTTGTGCTGAGTAAAACTTCACACAAACCAATACATTGTTCCAATAGTTGGCAATCCAATGCAGCATATATGACTAAACAGTGTTTAGTTCCATCTCAGGTTTGTGATCAAACCCTCTTTGACTAAACCATTCTTTTGGTTCGACATCCCCTGTATCATGGGAATACAAACTTCAAAAACACTTTTCTAAAGAGTTTGCCTGATTAGCATTTTGAAAAACACTCAAGAGATCGTTCTGGGTATCCGTCAGTCGAAAACAGAAGCGTACAACTTATTAAAAAAAAATTCTAGTCTTGTGGGACTATGTGGGACTTTTTAAATAGATTTTGAATATGTGGAGGAAAATTATGGAATTCTGACAAAATATATTTAACTGAATATGAAGTGCCTTTCAGTCTACAACAGACAGTGATTACATCAGCTGAAGCCTAACAGCTGAACCCCCAAGCTTCTGGACAATATTACCCCCCCACCCAAGGCCCTCTGATAAGACTGGCTCTGTTTTGATCTTGTACCACTCCCTATCCCCCTGTCCTACTGGACTTTCTGATAAACACCAGCTCTGTTTTGATCTTATCTTGTGCTACTGGCCACCCCATTGTTCTACTGAACTTTCTGGTAACACAGACACCAGTCACACCCTACTTTCCAGCTTGTACAAACTGTATAAATATCAACTGTAAACCCACTTGTGTTAACAGTCTCGTGTAGACGCTTCCCTTGTATGCAAGGATTAAAATATCTGGAGCTGATAATCAACCTAATCCTGAGTCTCTTTGGATAGAGGAGATTAATCCACTACAAATAGAACAGTGTTCTGTTGTATACTGAACACTGAAAAATGGCTTACTCTCTTTCCATTGAATTGGCGAGGTCGAGGCGTGCAGTTGTCAGGAAACAGTTTTTCCAGCCTTGGTTCCTGCTCTTCCATCATCCCATGGCATGACGTGACCGTAATGAGATCAACACGATGTCCATCAAGTGAGTTGCACAGCAGTTCACGATGGTAATAGATGGAATCTACAGGACTAACAAAAACAGCACACTGTTATAATACACTAACTAACTGAGACCAAGCAGAGTATGCCAAGGAAAAACTTACATTTCAAGAAAACAGAGACTTAGGTATTGCTTGGGGGGGGCAAATACTATTGAGCTATACTCCATAGAAGTTACTTTTGGAAAGAGGAGAATATAATTCAATGGTGTGGTCTGCACACCATTATTATTCGAATACCCCTTTCACACACAAATGCTGCTACTGAGCAGTCTCAGAGACGTTTAAAAAATTCTTTAAAATACCCACACACAGCACGAAATTGCGCTATCTATGCCAGCATAATACCGTCCTAACCCTTTCACACAGTCAAAGGGATCATGCGAGTACAACTTTCAAACCTGTCAGTCAACAGATTGTTGACATGACAACGGTTGCATCTACGCTCATGCATAATGTCGCCGATTTGCTTATAAATTACAGCGTCGGGCACCGTCCCTTCTATGTGTGAATTCACCTCCTCGTCGGCCCATGAAGTTAACAATTGCTTAACTTCTTCCGGACTCCAATTAGTACCTTGTTCTTGATCAGCCATTGTATTTGAAAAAAATGAAAGCGTGTAACACCGATGACAAAAATACCCAACATGTCCAGTAAACCTGCAGTAACGTGGGATGGTGACTTTAATCCATGCCCACTACAGCACTTCAGTACCGGCAAAGAATTTCACACAGGAGTTGAGATGGTTCAGTGTCATCTCGCGAGGTGGTACAGAGATGGCATAAAACATGACGACTCTGTGATGGTATAGGCAATTCACACAGACTAAAATGCTGCATCAGTGCCGGTTCTGGGCCGTCATAACTCGTCAGTGTGAAAGGGGCATAAAACAGTTCATGAACCTGAAAATTTGTTTTGTTCTCTGTAAGGCTCAAAATTCTACCCTCCATACTATGTTTGTCTGTAGACCAGACTTTGACAAGACAATTAGTCTGCTTCTGATATTTACAGTGCCTTTATTTTTTCACTTCAAAACCTGTAATGGGTCAAATGTTTACTAAACACGTCCCTTTCAGACAATAGAGAAATCAAGTGATGAAATGACCACAATAAAATCTTCATCTTGTTCTGCCCAAGCTAGCTGAAATGTGGGGTCCCATTCACTAAGCTTTAAGAGTACAGCAAGTCAACAATGTAAACAGATTTTCAACTGGAATCTAACATTTCTGTAAATCTGCCCATGCTTTTGTAAATACATGTTGAGACAGATAAGCATGACAAAAAGAAAATCTAAATGGCATCTTCAATAGTTACAGCGCCAACACATTTTTTTTTTTTTTTACTTTAGCTCCGAGCGCCCAAATTCTAAATCATTGCTATAGTATTCGCATAAATAAGTGGTTTGAAATAGGTGCATTTGGAATGGAATGTCCCAATATAAATTTTAAAAACACAAAAATTGACTAAAAGAACCAAAAACTGTACACAGAAATCTTCAAGATAATGCCATGCTTCTTTACTATACCGGTCAGGTGCTGGGTGTTTAGAGTCCGCAAACTTCTGGTCTAATTGTACCAACAGGTCCTGGCACTCGGCATATGAAAACGGGTAGCAGAAAGAAAAGTACGTTGTGGACCCACGGATCTCCAAAAAGCGATGGTTAAAACACAGAATAAACTGGTTCTCAACCATCTGTGCAGAAAATAGAAAAACAGATGCAATCATATGAAATAAAACAGAGAGGGTCATGCAACTTTTGATTTGACACTCGCTGGTAGACCATGTAGTAATATAAAAGAAAATAGTACCATTAGTATATTTCTTTTATTATTACTTGGAAACAAAAGGCCACAATGAAATATAGAAACAATTTGGACAAAAGTGTTTATTTTAACTGCATACCTCAAATGTAGGTCTGTCTCGTATCCGCTCCCATCGTGTCTTCAAAGGCAAAGTCTTAACAAATGGAGCCATTCCCTGGGAGTACAGTTTGCTTTGTTTGTTCATATTCATGATATTGATTTTAATGAGCTTCCCAGGAGCCCCTCCCCGTACACTAAAATAGAACCAGGATCTACAAAACGATAATAAAAATAATTAAAGCAACATACACACACATATACACATCGCTGCAATGATTCATTTTTACTGAATGACACTGCTAAATTACATGACCACAATATGACAGCCATCTTAGGTTGCATTTCAAAGTGAGTTTTGGTGTGAAAACATGAAGCAGCCTTCTCCAATGGTTTATGAGATATTAGCAGTTGAAATAACAGTGGTGGTGGCTGATTGACAAGTACTGTATAAGCTCCCCTCACAGGGAAGCTTAATAATAAATTTTATTCAGGGAATTCAGAGAAAATAAATAACAGAATTGCATACTGAAAAGAAAAACAAATACCGTTATTAAGATCACATGAAGAAAAAAAACAACATACAAATCTTATGTCCTGGCTATTTATATCCTAGAAAAGAAAGTGCTTCTGGATGGAAAGAAACTGTATCCCCGTTGTGGCAATGAGCATGCAACGATTATCCAATTTCACTTTCTAAGCACCTTCAATTCCATTGTCATGGTAGCCACCTTGCTTAATTAATTATTCTAAGGTCATAAAAAAAACTAGGTGCCTTTTTCAGCAACTCAAGCTGTAGTTGCTGAGATCAAGATTGTTTAGATTTTGTTGCTTGACAACATCACCTACAACAAAACGCTTCAACAATTACCAGAAAATGATGCCACAAGCCACACAAATTATTTGCAGTTTTGAGCTACAATAAGGAAATAGTAGCTTATATAACACAATTGCTTTCGTTCTGTCAACACTTATGTAATAAACTTCTGTTTGAAACAGGTTTGAAACCAAGCAACAGGAGTTTTAACAGATATAAACATGTCCCTTCTGCAAATGTATTAAGTCATATAAAGTATTAACTTAATTAAAACATGTAAACAACATAAACTTATTTTTTTAAGAATTAAGTAGGGTGTTTCAAATTAACACAGACTGATGGATGATCCCATGTGCAAAATATAGGGGTGGGATTTAAACTAGAACCTTGCTAAACAATTAAAAATAATAACAATGTGTTTTAAACAATACTTTTTTCTACTCATGTTTTATGAAGAAATAAAAAATAGAAGTAAACTGAATATCAACCTTAAAAAAGAAAATAAAACAACAAAATAATGAAATAATGGGATGTTACACTGATGCAACACAGTGCTCTTACATTATAGAATCAGAATCAATATCTTAGCTCATCAGTTCTGGGAAGTTACTCAGACAATTAATAATTTAAAAATGAAATCACTTTCTTTCTTTTTTTAAAAGATGACTGGGTTAATAAAATTTAACATATGTGCCATTTAAAGTTTACATTAAGGTCTGACAAGGTCTAAACTAGAGCCTAGCCGGTGTGCGTTTTTAAACTATTTATTTTATGTACCCTCTCCAATACATAATTCAAAAAATGCTGCTGCACATTTAAATAATGCGTTACATAACAAATGGACTGATTTTAAAAATTAGTAGAATGGACTTGGGACTTTTTTTTATATTCCTAGGAAAATGAAAACATTAAAAACAAGACTTTAAAATACATTTTAAAACTTCTTATCACTGGCTCCCTTTTCCTTGTGATAAAAATCTTCTTCACAATTAAAAGGTTTTTGTCTGTTTTACTGTATGTCACATAGTCTTGTTGCTGCAAAAATAACTGACAGAGGGCACAGCACAGATAGTGACAGATAGGGACCAGAAAGAAACAGCAACTTTATCTAAAAAAGGGCATAAACGATACCGTTGGTGGTGCTAACAAAAGTTTTTTAATTCTTGATTATCGTTGTTTTTGAAATCACAAAACTTCTAAATGCAAAGAGATGTTCGGATCTTTAACCTTAACATCATTCCCACCTGTTGCCGTTTTCAAACTGCGTTTCAGCACAGTCCGGTTTAGTCCAAACGTTAAACTCATAATCTGGGGCGGAAAGGGGTCCCCCAAACATCATTGAAGTTGTGCTCCCATTAATAGTTGGTTCCCCATCTGTGTCTGGGTGCTCCACCTGCTCCACTCGTGCCAAATTCCCAGAGTCAAACCTGGAACTGAAAATCAAGCCGCCACAACGAATCTCCATTTCTTACACTGAGCCTGATGAGCTGCCAAAATGTTTTCATTATTTTCCTCTCACTGAGGATGTCAAATGAATCCTGAGATCTGTTAATAAATAATAATAATAATAATAATAATAATAATAATAATAATAATAATAATAATAATAATAATAATAATACATAGAACCAACAAATACCAGCAATTCCATTTGTAAAATGCAGATCAATGGAATAAAACATTATTTTGGTTATATAAAGAGTAAACCTTGTTAGGTTACCTTGTTAGAGGTCACTTTATAACTATTCAGTACAATCTAAACAAGTTAACATGAATTCCTTTTTACCAAAACGGAAGTCATTTCCAGTATTTACATACATTTCAGGCTTTTTTTTTCTTCATAAAATCAGAAGTAAATATTTTGAATATGATATAATAAAACTACAGATAGTGTAAAATATTTAAACCTTCCAAAAGATTATCAGTTAATAACAATTTCATACTGTTGGTGGAAAAGTAAAAACAAGCGACATCTATTTAAATATTACAACAAATAAGACATTGTTCTTGTCTAAACTAACTTTATTCAATCAGTTTATCTGAAGTAGAGGACAAGCACAGTACAATACCTCTTACAGCTGTCCAGGAAATCTGTGCTATCGAGATAAGCAACAAGAATTGTGAATGGCAAGCTGCTACACACAGTTAGCAAAACATATTTCTGGGCTCATTTTATGCCAGAAGCTGTTGCATGTAAAATCACTACTGGTCCTTTCAGGGGAGTAAATCTGTGGTTTCCATTATAACAATTATATCCATTATGTGTCACTTTCCTTTTATTCTAGCCAGGTGTTAAATTATATGACAACTGGAGTACTATCACTGTTTAACAATATACAGTATGCATATGTAAATTATAATTTCTAATGTTTTATACTGCCTCAAAGCCACATTATTTCCACAGGACAACAACTGATTCACTGTAATGTGTGGCAGGAACAATTTGGTGTAAAAAGCAACTGTAAGCAATAGACATGGTAATGTCAATCTACAGTACTTACTATTGCAAGCAAATTTAACTTCCATGGTCCCTTTAATTCCCCAAGTGAAATGCATCTTAAAAACAAAATCCACAAGTACAAAAAAAACAACACATTAATTTGTACAGACCACTTTTCAAATATTTGTGTGTGTGTGTGAGAGAGAGAGAGAGAGAATACAAATTATATAAGGACTGTAACAATCTTACCTGCTAAACTGTTGATTCTTTTCAGTGTAACTTGGTTACTCAAATGTCTCAAGTTAAAACACATGTAAAGGTTATATAAATAAATACAAAAAAAGGAACAGCACACATTCAAATTCGACTGTAAATTGGGCACAATATTACTGAATATAAACTTTGAGAACAATATTTTCTTTAACAATTAAGGTTAGAAAATACAGTTTACTTAAAAAGCACAACGTTATGTATTTGCTCGTATAATCGGTGCAGATTAACAAAACGAAAACACGAAATAATAAACGTCGGGTCTGAAAATGTCTAGATTGTGTTAGTAGATGTTTCCTTCACTCGGTTAATGTCCTTGTCAGGTCGACATATTACTGTATTATTTTTATAAATTACCAAGATTCAGATTCCCAATATTCGGTATAAATGACCATAGTCGCTTTCGATGCACTATTTGCTGCACATGACGCCGATTCGTTTTCACGTAAACACTGTAGAAAACTCACAGTTCAGCCCCATTTATCTTTCCTCACAGCTGTCTTTGAATTTAAAAAAAAAACATGTTTACATTTCAATTAATTCTATATTTAAAATGCGCCGTGCCTTTCGTTTGAAATTGCATCCAAAACTTGAAACAAAGGTGAAATTAAAAAAAAAAAACAATTAGTGTTGTATTTTTATTGAGCTATATGCTTTCATTCCCTGTGCCCGTCCCTTTACGTTTGATTACCAGCTCAAACAAACCCAACAACCTCCGTTTCTGCGGGGATACAACACGAAACACAGTGATTGGCTCAGCAGGAGAATACGTACACACTCGTAAGTAATATCAAACCAGATTGGTGATCCTGAAACAGGGCGAAATTGTAACTTCCTGACTGTTTGTTTACTGCTCGCCGTCGTCGAGAAGAGTCTTTTGTGACAGTTGGTATAAATTACAGTTGTCTACGGTAGACTGTCTACCGAGTCACCGGGCGTATTTTTCTTGTGCCAATATATTCGTTCAGAGACATATCTTCGAGTTCTGTATCATAAGCAACCCCTACATATGGTATCCAGGTATTTATAGGAATAAATACAACATTTCTTAGGCATTACAGTGGTGTTGCCGAAGGGGGGCACTGTGACTGGTCAGTACATTCATACAGTTGACTCCTATTCCACATCAACCATTACAATTGTTAAAATTACTTTAATTTAAGCTACTTTTTTTGCATATTGTTTTAAGAAATAAATAAACGCATTTTAGCTAGCAGTAGTTGCTTGACATATTAGAGATTGTGAATAACACATATGTGTATTTCCTTTCGTCTTTTAACAGAAACTTCAATGAAAATAAGAAAATTAGACAAGACATTTTAAACAAGCAGTTAAAAAAAAAAAAGTAAAATCATTGGAGGATGCGGGCATCGATCCCGCTACCTCTCGCATGCTAAGCGAGCGCTCTACCATTTGAGCTAATCCCCCAGACGACGCACAGAACTAAAATATGACTTTGAAGAAGAACAACAACTGTATCTGTAACATCCGTTCAAAAATCAAAAATACATTTGATGAGGAGTACTGTAATACGATTAACAGACATGTTCTAATTTCCAAACAAGCAAAACTTAGAAAACCAATATCTAATGTTATAATAACGTACACATTTGCAACGACATTGGAGCATTAACATTAGTGGAACTGCCAATATATTTACATTATTCAAAGTAAACCGTTTATCCATAGTATTATGTTTAAATCAAAATCTACTTTAAACCAAAGGGAGGCAACAACGTAATATAACGAAAATATGATGATGTATTTAAAATGGTTGCCAACAGCAGTACCTCCCTGTTCATTCATTGCATTCATCCTCAGTTTACAGATTATATTTTCAAGTGAACATGTTTAATATTGTTGTATTAGATATACAATGAGACAGAAACAATGCTAAAAATAGAACAAAAACAAAAAAATCCTTCGAGCCGGAGTCGAACCAGCGACCTAAGGATCACCATGTAACCTCTACAGTCCTCCGCTCTACCAACTGAGCTATCGAAGGCTTCCCGTTATGCTCGGAATCAATACATATTTGTAACAATAATTCATATAAGATGGACACATTTTGCCCTTTCACATTTCTGCTTTGATATCTGGCCTTTCACATTTCTGCTTTGAAATGTACATTTTCCCCCTCTTCCCCCGCCCGTCACCCCTTCATCCTTTTCACTGTTGCAGGCATCTGCGTCAATCAAATCTAGTGGGCGGTATCATTTACAAATATTGACAGTGGCGCTCGGTTGAGTTTGACTGCTGGCATAAGGTGCTGAAAAATAGCTCAGGTGTTCGCTACATTTGGAGTTTTATTAGGAATTTACGAGGACATTCGTGATTTCATTGATTTTAATATATATGTTTATTTGTAGAAAATTACTGATATATATGAATGAATCTGTCAGAATAAATAAATAAATACATGTAGAAATGAATACATAAATACATATATAAATAAATAAATGTTTAAATAAATAAATAAATAAATAGGCATTCACTTATTCATTTCACTTTTGCCACTTGCTTTTTACATTTACATCGGGTACGACATTTTCTTTTCTGCTTTGCTATTTACATTTCGATGCGACGATAGCTGTTTCTTTTTTACATTGCACTGTGCCAAAACTATTTCTGTCAATCACAGCCAGTGGGCGGTATCAACGACTCCATTGGCTGACAGAGATAGTTCCATCCATAGATACGGTTCCACCCCCCTATCCGGGCGTGCACAATCGATGTGGATCTGACAGCCCCCTTACAAACAGCACAAACGTTGAGTCATATATCATTCCTTTGTACTACGGTTGTGCTGGTTTGTGACGTTGAAACAAACGTTTGTGCCGCTATAGTTTTTAAGATCTTAACGATTATTTTTTAGGGGAGTGATGTCACTCAGTCCCCAAACGCAACTGAACCAGATATGACTAAGTCGTTTGTACCGTTGAAACGAACGTTTTTGCTATTATTGTTTCTGAGATTGCGTTCCTAATTTCAACGCTGAAAAGCAACAACTCTCAAAATCGTTCCTGGCTAAACTCGCTAGTGACGCGCAGCGTTGGCTCAACGCTGACCCAACGAACTCACCGACTTTCAGAGCTGGTGAGCTGATCAACAGAAAGATGGCGACACCCACAAAAATTATAAATGGGATTTAAATGTGGATACTGATACCGCAATCCGCCGTCAAAACGGTCACACACACACATACATAATCGCTACTCTATATATAGTAGCGATCCTGGTTCCCGCAGGCAGGCGCATCACATAGGGCGAGGCAATCCACACACAGGCCCAGACCTCTCGCACTAAAGCATAGCGCCGATACCGCTGTACAAGAGCCGGCTCCTTTGCAAGGAGCGTATATCGGCTTATGTCTTTGTGTGTGATTACGTCACCTACCAGCCCTGCTGCAGCCTTCCCCCATGCACGCTACAATATATATCTCATTTGTCTTGAACAAATTTTTGCCAATAGATGTTGTAAAAAATTACCACTGAAATTACAAACATTGAAAATCAAAACGTATATACAAAACTTTTTTTATTTTAACAAATGTTTTTTCTTACTCCTACCTCTTAACACCTGGCCACTGAAAAGACCTGACAGGACAAACTGAAGAGTTGTATTAGACAAAGCACCACCAACATTCAGGTTGCTACACATTAGCTTTATAGAAATGTAAATGCAATTGGGAAATGTAAAAAAATAAATGAAATGAACAAATAAAGAATATCGCCTGCATGTTTTAGCCCAGGAAGCAATACAACAAAAGTATTAAAAAAGGACACATGGGAAGTTCTTTATATTATGAACTACATTTGGGTATTTGGGAAATTTGTCACACTTATTTGATCGGAGAGCAAGTGTTAACTGGGATAATGTTCAGTTGGGAAAATAAATAAATACATGAATAATATTCATCATCCTTTCTTGGTTTTTATAAACAACTGCCATAACAAAGTCGATAGATAGATAGATAGATAGATGGCAAGGAAAGGAAAGGAACAAACCTGTTGGCTTATCAAAAACAGCTGGAAAATGTTACAGGAATAATAATATTGTATTTTCACAGTCACAAAAAACAAAACAAGCATTAATTCAAATACTTTATTTTTCCAGAAATAATTCACAATAAAAAGTTATTTGCCAGCAACCATTCAGGTCATTTATTATATGGTCATCTAATATTGGTGAAGGATCATTATATAGGATGAAACTCCTCTGGCAAGTCTTATACACATAAATTAATACAAATACCATTGTGAGAGTTAGGTTAGGCTTTACAGTATTTCAACTCATTTAGCAAAAAACTGGTTATACAATAAAAGTGTATGCAGCATTTTTACAATATAATACCCCAACATTACCAGGGAAGTAGAGATTCGAAATGTAGCAAAAATAATTGACAGTGTACACTAGGCATGTTTCTCAATCTACTCAACAGGCTCACAAGTCTAACATTTGAATGTTATCTTGTGCAGTATGGTCACTTTGCAGGGTCAAGGTAGAAGCTTCTCAAGGCACACAATGACTAATCAGATGTAATCAGTGCTACTATAAGAAAGGTTTCACGTTTTATACAAATGTGTTTAAATTAAATGTGGCACTATTGGTTGGCAGTGACAACTTTTACACCTTGCCGCACATGGCTATGTATTAAAATTACCTTTAAAGCTTTCAGACTAACCATTATCTTTGTGAACACTACGGAAAAGTACCGTATACATCGAGGTTTCATGAATGCATGCATTCCTGGGGGGGTGGAAAAGTAACTATCAAGTAGTTACTTTTTTACTTGCATTTAGCAACAGAGTGCAGACTTTACATTAAAAAAGAAACAATAAAAACAAACCAAAAAAAAATCCCTTGCACAATAGCGTTAACAGGGTTCGAAAAATACAATGAAATAATAATCTTACAAGTCCTGTTACAATGATGTATCTGGTATTCTCCATAGGACCCCAAAACAATAGAACAACAACAAATCCCAAAGCTACAACCAACACAGTAATGTGATGTAGAGTTTGTAGATTATGTTCTCTGCAAGTCAGCAAGTGGTTACAGTCCATAAAAGAATAGCATAGAACAAAGCGTGCTGTAAACCTTTGCCTTCATAATTACACCCCATGCTGGCATCCAAATAGACTTCTGTAAAAAGGTCTTTCATTCAACTGAATGGAAGGGATTATTATTTTTGCACTGGTTTGGAGTGAGATTTGAGGGAGGAATCGTAGTTTAATTTATGGAATTTAAAACCATATGGCGTTGAAGATTAAAAAAACACACATTTTGAAGTGAACAAAATTGTTGGCAACCTCTGTTTCTTAAACCTTCTTACTTCCATTTGGCAAGTTATCATAAATATGTAACACTGTTTGAAACATTTATAAACCTGGAAAAAAAAGGACATCTTATAAACCCCATAATAAACAAACCAAAAGTAGAAAATGAGTCTCCGATACAAAATTTCATGCAGCTCAGCTTGACAAAAGTTTTTAAATCTATATTTTACAAGCGTCAGCTTCTTTTGTAAAACCCTTCTTTCGGGTTATCATTAAAAAAGCACTGGTGGTATTGTCCTAGATCACGAGAACAGAATAGATTCAGTCTCAGCGTGAAACAAGTCTTACGGCCTGGAGAGCATTGAAAATGCCCAGTTTTTAACAGCAATGGTCGTGTTCTGCAGGTAAGTCCAGGTGGACATAGATATGTATACCAAGTGATCCTGCACACAGGGCCAAGATACTTCTCCTCTGCAAAATGAAAAAAAAAGAAAGACATTGTTCACTTCTCTCTCTATTACATCGTCATTTGTTTGATATTCTGTGCATTGTGTCTAAAACACATCTATTTCTTAGTAATATAAAATAGTTGTGTGAAGCGAGTAAAAATAAAAATGGGGGAGCTGCCGTTTATTTTGATATATAGCAATGTTATAAACTTTCTGATTTACACCCACACCCTGTATTATTATTTATTATTTATTTCTTAGCAGACGCCCTTATCCAGGGCGACTTACAATTGTTACAAGATATCACATTATTTTTACATACAATTACCCATTTATACAGTTGGGTTTTTACTGGAGCAATCTAGGTAAAGTACCTTGGTCAAGGGTACAGCAGCAATGTCCCCCACCTGGGATTGAACCCACAACCCTCCAGTCAAGAGTCCAGAGACCTAACCACTACTCCACACTGCTGCCCGTGTAACGGATCTTACTTAAGCTTGATGGCAGGCGGGAAAATAAGGAGCTGAGCCACCTCCCAGGACTTAAGTTCAAACCCCACTTCACCCTTTCAAGCAATTACTGTAGGTTTCAACACTTACTTGCAAGACTTTACAAACTGCTGCCACCCTTGTTCCAGAGATGTCTTCACATACATCATAGCTGGCTGTAGATGATTCTGATGAATAGATAGAAGCAATTCCTTCAGATACTCGATCAGCTGGACCACGCCATCTGGGATATTGGAGTTGAGCTGGACAACAAATCAGAATAGATACATTTAAAATACATAAAGTAAAGTAGAGTCATTTTAGCACTTGCTGTTATACTGAAGCTCAGTACTAAACCACTGAAATGGCATTTTAACAGTGCTGGCATAAAGAAAACAAGAAGTACAGTGTCACAGGACTTTACATCCAATTATACAACAACCCGGCACTGCTCTCCCATTGTTTTCTATGGAGGTCATTGTTATCTGTCAATAACGGAAGAGCAAATAAAGCCCAGTGAGATGACAAATTAATGACACCTGTTTGCATGGATGCTCAAGCCCTGCTCTCAAAGTTGACTGCTGTTTCAGTGGATTATTTCAGACAAAGAAAGGTAACCAAATACAGTAATCCATCATGTATCTGACTGCGGTGGGGCCAGAGTAAGGACGAATATGTAAGGCAGCAGATAAATGAATCCTGCTTTAAATACCATTATACACAGCTGTAACAATTAATATATTTACACAATTTATTGTTTTGAGATTCAGCTTTTATTAGGGAGCTCCCCTAAATCCCTTGTTTAGAAAGATACAGGGTATTAATGCTTGTGACAGGGTAGCCGTCTGCTGTATGGGAGCGTGCATTCACTGCTGAGTGACAGCAAGAGATCGAGACAAAGGTTGAAGTTGATACTCCCCACTGGTGAACAGGATTTATTTACGTAACACACTGAACAGCTCACGTGACACTACCAGCAATGGCAGCGCACAGAGCACGTATGAAAACTTTGGAAGGATCTACAATCTCTGAACTAATCTTCTCTTTTCAATAATAACCTAACGTTGCTGAAGAGGTTGATCATGGTGGATAAACAGTTAGGGCGGATATGTGACAGGTGGATACGTGACATATTACTGTATGTACACTTTTATAGGTGTCTCAAGCTTTATTCAGTTAGAAGTTCCGTTATTACTTTATAACTTGACACAGCAATGCCATTATCCTTTAAATTATCTCAATATGCCTTATCTATCTATCGCAAGTTTTATTACAATTGGATAAGCAGCTTTCTAGATATATGTAGAACTCAAAAGTGTGATACACCATTCAAGGTCTCCACAACATCCCCATCGCCATGCATTCCAAGTTGGGTATAATAAATCGTTAAGCCAACAGCAGCCAGAATTGGACAATAAAAGGCAGCAGTAATGGATAAACGCCTTGCTTTTCCAGTCTTACCCAGTAGGTGTTGCTTTTCTGCAACAGTGTTTGAGTCAACAATTGAATTACCTGGCTAGTAATTTTAGTCTTCAGAAGTTATTTCTTGAATCTTTAAAACTCAGGTCATTTTATGTTTTGATCAATTATACAGCTTTTTTTAAAACCACAAATCTTCTTTCAATATGTATAAAAACAACAATACAGAGCTGGTAGATGATCCCCAGACTTACCCACTCAATAAGCCTGGGTGCGTTGTCTTTGACCCATGCAATCTGGTTTGAACACTTTTCTCCAAGGTATCCCACTGCCAGGGTTGTCTTTTCCAAAGCCATTTCCAAAACAGGTCCCATTTTATTTACCATCTCAGAGTAGTAATACGGTGCATTAGTTTCCATCCAACTAAAAAGTAAAGAAAAAAAAGAAGTTTTCAGACACATTTCTGAACATCATTTTGAATTATTGAAATGATGGTGACTCTTAATAAACATAAACACAGGTCTTGATTTACTGGTTACTACATTTACGTCCCAGACATGTTTAACTACAAAAAGTTGTCCATTCACAATACTTTGTAAAGTCATTGTTCTGCCGCTAAAATCCTGACAATGCACTCCCTGTGCTTGAGGTATGCTATATGCAATGGGATTTGCCAAAGGGACTGGAGGAATGTAAATCTAGATTTTTTTTAAATTCACAAGATGAGGAGGTGCTACAGGAAATAGGGAAGTTAAGTTTATTAGAGCAGTTTTGAACAACGGTAAGTCTCGCCAAAAGCATTCAAGAAAGGATGTTTACATAGAAAATCAGACTTGGGCTGGGACCAAATCAAAACTTTGACCACCCGCTAATCACACTTAACAAAACTGTATTTAATAGCTTTTTTTTTTGTAAGTATCTTATTTCTTCTACCATAAAAAGAAAACGCTATTAAATACAGTTTTGTTAAGTGCGATTAGCGGGTTGTCAAAGTTTTGATTTGGTCCCAGCCTTAATCACTGCTCGTCATTTAAAGCAAATATCCCATAAATCCTACATATTTATAGAAACAGACATACTGCTGACCTGTAACCTTTGTAAGAATAAACAGACATTTTATTCCAAGCCTGTTGTGAGACTGACATCATTCCAGACTGGTGAAGGACACGTGCAACAGAGGAGGCTTCAATTAAAAATATAAAAAAACAAATTTTTGTTCATTAATGATAAACAATGTGGCACCGTCATTAATGATAAACAATGTGGCATCAAATAATGAATCTATGGAAAATAAAGTGTACTATAAACATTAAAAGGAATAGAAGGCCCCGTGTCAGACACTTATATTACTCATCTGACAATGGTTTTCTTTCGAATACTCCCACTATACTGTGTAGAACTTGAAACACCACAGCACAAGAAAGATGAGGACTTATTAACAGAATTTGCTGTAAATGGAATTACATTCCAACAGGATCTGTGAACAATGTGCGCACCTACACTATGAAAATGTCTTCTTAATATTACTATAATTATAGGATGAAGCTCCTGGAAGGATGGCACATTGTGAATCTGGTTTGACATTTGGTGCTACAGAAAACAGATCTCAACTTTATTAATAGCGAACTTCATTAATTTTAGAAATAAGTGACATTACAGAAATGTGATCTGTAGAACAAACCTTTAAAGGACCCATTTGCTCGGATGTCATACATCACAAATCCAACAGCAAACACTAGTGCTACCAACACCAGACGAGACCACGGGAAGCCTTGTCCTTTCATCTTTACCTGGAGTTGCTGGAAAAGGCAGCAACAGCCAATGAGTCAGTGAAAGAATCAGATTTCTCAGACCAACAACAAGTAATATACTAATTTCATCAAATAAAATTACTTCAGTAAATATACAGCAGCAATGTCAGTTTTCATTCCAGAAATAACAGCAACCAAGCATATACAGTTTACATTTCAAAATAATAAGCTAACAATTACAGGGTTTTTTTTATTTTAAAAATAGTATTTAATTTATTTTTAAAATGAGGAATTTATCAAAACAAAATACCTTCTGAAAACACCAGTTGATTTATTATTTGTTATGAAATCTAATGGCAGATCTAGAGAATTCTTACATTGCAGATGTCATTGCAGGCTTTAACCTCCTGTGAACTGGCAGCAGATGTACTCATTTCATCATTAGTAACTTTGAAAGACTGAACCGTTTCTGGCAGAGATCTGCAAACCTGAAAAACAGGAAATCCATAGGAGGTACTCAGGACAACACACTTGAAGTCCTAACAATTATATGATGCCTTTGTTCAACGCTCTTAACTTTTATATAATAAATACAAAATCATGTTTTAAGGTTTCTTATAAAACATGAAGTTTCTTGTTCAGAAAAGAAAGTTTACATTTACTAGGACATTAAAAGCCTTATATTCAAGTCATTAAATCTCTTATTGTCTTTTAAATCACTAGTAATATTCCTAAAACTCCATGCACAGATTTAGAGAAAGTCCAGTTTAACTCAAAATGCACATATGCCGTTTCGGTTATGGATAAGATACCTTTCCTGATTGACAATTCCAGGAGTCCAAAAGATGATTCAGTAGAAGACTTGCAAAAAAATAAAAATAAAAAAGGTCTGATTAGAAACAAATGACTTATCTAAATAAGTAAGTATATTTAAAAGCCAGCTCATTGTAACATAACAGAATACATTTGCCAGGTTCCATGCTGAATGCCACCCCCGTACACACACAATTATTTTTACCTTGATTGTGAAAGGTGTTTGGTGTACAACTGCCTCCAAACACTAAAACTTTGAGGATCCAGAGTCAAACATTGTGTCAAACTGTTCAGGAGCTACAAATGAAGAACAAGAAACAAGAATCTATAAAGTGCAGTCAGTATGTGATGTAGCTCAGCTTTAATTAACCGCTTGACTAGTTAAGCAATGAACATGCTTTCTCTTGCTTCAGTGGCCTGTCATTGTGAGTACCTTTTGAGATATTGGTATTTCTGGCTTAGATGATTCCAACTGAAGGAGGCTGAGCAGGCTGCTAGACAGTATTGTAAAACTGTACCTTGGGTACCTTTTGTACAGATGTAATCATGTGTGGTCAACCAATTTCTAGTGCTATGGAAGCAATAGCTAAAGCAGTATGCCCATGGTTTAGGACATCATGCATGTCAATACTGCATGATCCGTCACGATGTAGAAGCTTCTTAAACAGATTACTGTAAATATCTTATCTGTGTGGTTACTTATATATCCATATCATTCTAACAATAAAGGTCCGTTCTTGATTTGGCTTTAGTACAGTAACTGTTATTGATTCCTTGCCCCCAGCTCTAACCTCTTTCTTCATGTCATCTGGGCAGTTGTGGGTTGCTCTGGACAGGAAGGATGGGAAGTATGTGTGCAAGGTAGATTCAGGCTTAGCTCCAAAAGCCAGCACCTTCAACCTCGGGTACAGCTGTCTCAACTGCTCCTGCAGACTAACAAGAAAGGGCACTTCAATTCAGGATTCCAGAGTAGTACTTCTGCAAGCTAGTTATATTACACTACACCTTGTCCAATCAGAAAACAAATGTGGCTAGGTGCTTGTATTTCATTTAAATAAAAATAAAATAAAAAGTGCATACCCATGTTTGTTAAAGTATAAATGTACTAACAAGCTATGCTTTAAATATTTTATGACTTCAGCAATTACTATATTTTCTTATATAGTATGTAAATATTTCCTTTTGATATTGCAATGGCAATCGATAGGAGTATAGATTGTTTCTGGATGACTGTGCTTCAAGATCTTTGAAAAAGTACCCCTTTGCCTTTACTCAACTGTAACTGGCAGAGCAGGTCATCATAATGTATCTTGGGCACTTCTAATATTCTTACCTGGGTGACAGAGCATTTTTGGGCATAAAGGCAAAGTCCAGCAGAGGGAAAAAGTCCTTTGGTCCCATAATTCCAAAGCCTTTGGTTAGATTAGCATGCATCCTAGCATAGAAAAACAAAACAAAAAAACAAACATGTGATGTCTTGGCTGGCAGAGAAGCAATGGTTTCTATTTTCACCGAGCATCTCCTTGTGCAAGGCGTCAACATTTAAAACTACCTCCACAAAAACTGCTTTATTCTTCAAATTGCGTGTATATGAAGTGAACTTTCAACAGTTCGGGCTTCTGAATAGCACAGGAGTCATTGTCATGCCACAGGTCTCACATGCAAAGCGTTGTTGTCTTCAGAGCTGTCAGAACGATATGCTTTATGCGCAGCCAGCTGAGATTCACTGCAGAATCAGTGAAGAGAGACTTGGAAAAGCTGAAGTTCAGTGACAAGGCTGCCAAACATGTTTTCATCAAATTATATCAGAATATTCTGACCTCGCACTGAACTAGACACAAAACTGATTCATAAAAGTATAGCTGGATAAGGATTTACAAGCTTTAAATTGTTATTTTACAAGATATTTCCACATTCCAAGTATTTTAGAAATCTGTTTACAAAAAAAATAAAAAAAGTCACCCTGGATAGAATTTTTTTTGTTTTGTGCTGATTTTAAACAAAATAGCTGTGTACCATGGTTAATATAATATGCCATAACCCAAATGAAAATATCACATTTATCTTGAGTTAGCCTTGGCCCCTTCACCTTGATATTTTCAGTTGGGCCATGACATATTAGATTTATACAAAGCTTCTATTGAGTTGCTTTAAGTATTTATTTTTATCCTTATTTTTTCAGTTAAAATGTTGCGTCTTTCTGCAGTGATCTATTGCTACGTCAGCGTCTACTTGTTGTGTGACCGAAATAACTGCAAAATATCCTGTCTGCTTTTGGAGCTGTACAATTTGCCAGTTCCTGTTCCTTGTTCATTGATTTGGTGTCTCAAATTAACTCTGTTACTCCCCAATTCGTTTTGATGGCTTCTCTTTGCATTTTAAGAGTCTCGATCGGGATTAAAATGTTTGAAGTGAATGATAATTCTTTGTAAACGTTTCACTTTGAGCATTGTTTAAAAAAAAAAAAAATTACGGTACTTCTTAAACTAAAATATAGTAAAATGAGAAACCAACCCAATGTTATTTCTTGCTGTGATGGGCCCAACAGATGTTAATTTTTTACCATGATGATTCATAAGCACAAATAACATTGTTTGTCTATTAAGATATATTCTTGGGGTTTCCCCGAGTGGCGATCCAGTAAAGGCGCTCCACGTGGAGTGCAGGATGCGCCCTATAGCCTGGAGATCACAGGTTCAAATCCAGGCTATGTCACTGCCGACCGTGACCGGGGGTTCCTAGGGGGCGGTGCACAATTGGCCAAGTGCCACCCAGGTTGGGAGGGATTCGGTCGGCAGGGCAATCCACGGTTTACCGCGCACCAGCGACCCCTGTGGCTGAGGGTGCCTGCGGGTCTGCAGTGGAGCCATTCAGATCTGTGTTGTCCTCCGGCACTATAGGTCTGGTGGCTTTGCTGTGGATCTGCAGTATGAAAAATGACAGATTGGCAGGAACACGTTTCAGAGGACGCCAGATTTCAGCCTCCGTTTCCCGAAGTCACCGGGGTTGCAGCGTGAACCGATAAAACAATAATTGGGCATTCCAGGGTAAAACACCATTGGCAATCTCTACATTTATAAAAGATATATATCTATATCTACATAGATATATATTCTTACACACGTTGTATAAATATTAGGGCTGTCACTCGATTTAAAGTTTTGATCGGTTAATATATGGGCATTAGTTGATTAAATAAATCAGTAGATTAATCCGTCCACATTTTTAATAAAGGTAACGATCTTATAGTGGCTGTCCTGCATAGTAATACTTCTAAATCAATAGAATCTGAAAAATAAAAAAAATAAATATGCCCAGTGGGAATTTAGTCTTTAAGACTTTTTATAAATTCTTTTAGCAAATGTAACAAATTTTCACAGAACAACCGTTGATTCGGGCCTCTGTCTGTCATATACCTGAAAACACAGGTCAGCTGAGCCGAGTTTACCATTACAGCTACGTTCTTGGCTTCCTGAACTTCTTTTTTATTGCACCTAGCAAAACCCGAGACGACGAAAGAGAGATGAAGTCGTTCTGAATCTTGTCAGAAGTACCCGAGAATACTGTGGCTATTGACAAGTGATTGTTTAACATGCTGTTGTAGAAAATAATTCCACGTAATTACCTCTATTTGAGGAATTGGTGCCTTCATCGTGCCCTCTGAAAGCCAGTTCTTGCTTGCTCATTGTGAAGTATTGTAACCCTACGCTTCTGCTTATCCATTTGAACATCAATCTGGGTTTGTCCAAACATTTTGTGTGTAGTGGCTCACAAGTGGCTTTGGGAACGCTCGTGTTTTTGTGCTGACTTTGTTAGATATCCTAGATTGATGTAGCCAGTGCTGTTCCATATTACCTTTTCTGTACTAAACAAAAGACAGTTTCAGCAGTCTTATTTTTTTTTAATTGACAGCTGTCTGTAAGCCACGGATACCTGCAATAATTTTAATTTTGGAAGTGGCAAGTATATCCAGAGCCACACCGATCCTTGATTGCACCCTGTGCGAGATATGAATCCAGCGCCCCCCTCACCCCCGGAACTTCCAATCAGCAAAAAAAAAAAAAGTAATAAAAAAAAAAGGGTTCAAAATTTTTGTAAATATCCAATAGAATGCACCAATAGAAACAAAACCTAGAGCCTACAAATGCACTTTTCTTGGCCAATGCAAACTCAATGGATATAATGGCTAGATTGGACAAGCGTGCTTGGACCATGGAGGCTCAGAGATCATTTTTAATCAATTTCAGTTTACTGAAACTACGTTGGATTGTTAGGGAACTTGCTAATAAAATTACCTACCTGCTTGAAAAATCTTACTGTTAGTTGGATGGGAAAATGTTTATTTGCATGTAAAGAATTATATTATGTGAAGATTGGAACTAAGTTTTAAGCTACCAATAATAAGTATAAGAATTACAATTAATAGTAGAAGATGCTGAACTGGAAAATGCTGCCAATCTCACTGTTGAGTAGATTTTCTATAGAAGGTTCCCAGCCCAGAATAAAGAAAAGGAGACTCTCATTCTCTAAACTAGCAGACCTATCCTTGCCTGTTCTTGAGAAATGTTATTTGGCTGCAAGGAAAATGTTAATGTCAGATGTACCCACATGAAACCATTTGGAAAACAATCTGACTATTCACTCCTAACTGGTCCCTTTTTTTTTTTTTTAAGCATTTAAAAAAAAAAAAAACTGCTATTTTATATACACTAAATTTCTGGTGTAATGTTTAAGATTAGACCATGATTATTTAAAACTGGATGATATTCTGTCCCAGTTCAACGTTTACCTACACCTTAACCAACTGATTTCAAAGTATTCGCTTTGAATGACTGGCGCTGTAGCTGGCAAATGAGGGCATTCTTGCACTGCTTCAGTCAACGAGATCTGTCAGAACAGGGTGAAACTAGAGTACTAACAGACCACTGAGATGACTGACAGCGACCCCCAGCCATTCAGAGCGGAACGGAGACGGGACAGACAGCAAGTATAAAAACTACACAAACTACAGAGGATTTCTAAATGATTATTTTTGGTAAGAAAATAAAAAAATAGCGAGTGGTTTTACCAACGTTTATCGTATATAAATTTATTTCAGTCAAACTCATATTTTTGGGGAATTCATCATTTAACAAGCTTTACCGATTAATATTGAAAAGTAGCAAGCCCAGTTATAAGCTTTCACAATTATTTTCAGCAAATTGAGAGATCTTGCTCGGAACGCAGGATTGATGAGGAAGGCAGTGCCTGTTGTTTGCGGTTTGTCAGTTTTGGAAGGAAAAAAACAAAGGTCAGCTGTTGTACTAATTTTTACTTAGTTTATTTTAGAACTGTCATAAATGAATCAACATGTTATGCGAGAACATTCTTTTAAAAAACTAAAATGCAAATCGCCCTTTAAAAACCAGTTGCAACATCAATTTCAGAAGGCTACTGTTTAGCCAGAGCACACACAGACACAGTACAAGGAAACAATGCGTTGGGAAGATTAAACATTACAAGTATTGGTAAGAAATGAAACAGGCTACTATTCAAGATAAATAAAAGATGGAGAGTGAAAAATGCTGTTTCAGTTGCTGACTTGAGGGGGCGCTGATTGGCTGACGAATAATACAGCGCTTTCATTTCTTTCGTCATGTTTTTCTGTTTTGAATTGTTATTGCACAAATTTGTTTTACTTATTATTCTGCCAATCGGCCAATTTACTTATTATTCATCTGCCAATTTATTGGTTGATTTTATTTTATAAACAAAAAATACAATTCTGCACGATTAAATTGTAAAGAAAAATTAATCTGCGATCAACCCTTTAGTTTATTTAAATCTGTCCAATTAATCTGAGCAGCCCTAATAAATATATATATATATGTATACATTTACAGCAGTGTGGAGTAGTGGTTAGGGCTCTGAACTCTTGACCGGAGGGTTGTGGGTTCAATCTCAGGTGGGGACACTGCTGCTGTACCCTTGAGCAAGGTACTTTACCTAGATTGCTCCAGTAAAAACCCAACTGTATAAATGGGTAATTGTATGTAAAAATAAAGTGATATCTTGTAACAATTGTAAGCCGCCCTGGATAAGGGCGTCTGCTAAGAAATAAATAATAATAATAATTTGTAGATGTAAAAAAAACATGTTTAAAAAGAGTACTCACATTAGCAGTCTTTCCAAGTAGCCAATAGCATACGAGGACAGTGTCTTTGTACCCAGGACTGGCAGCATTATGCCAAACCACACTGGAATAAAAATTACAAGAAAGAAATGTACAAGTATACAATTAGCAAACCAAATACCTTAAAAAAATGAACTGCTTTTCCAACACTATGCTGGTTATGTAATTGGGAATGACAGTACAGCCCACAGGTGCCCTTTATAGAGCAAATGCAGTTGTAGGGACACCCTATCCTTACTACACAGACACGCTAGCTTATCAAAACTAATGAGTGGATTCTTAGGTGACTACAATAGCATCATAAGAACATAAGAAAGTTTACAAACGAGAGGAGGCCATTCAGCCCATCTTGCTTGTTTGGTTGTTAATAGCTTATTGATACCAGAATCTCATCAGGCAGCTTCTTGAAGGATCCCAGGGTGTCAGCTTCAACAACATTACTGGGGAGTTGGTTCCAGACCCTCAAATTCCTCAAGGAAATCAATTTTATACGGCAAAATGCTTTCATGTTTTTTGAGGTATTTTTTTTTTTTTAACTCATGTGAAAGGGAAGTATTTAGGTCAGTTCTTAGTGCTGCCACTGTAATGAAACAGCTTTAAACTTATATAAAGATCATGCTTGTACTGGTTATGAGCAAAAAAAGGCATGTTGCTACTTGTCTCTATTGCTCAACATAAGGCCCAGTACAATGCTTGCCAGGGACACTTATTCTTGCCAATAGAAAAGAAATTGAGTAAACTAGCAGGTCATCTTTAATTTTCATTTTCCCCTTAACGCTTACAAATCTCCTGGGCTGGATTCTGTAGAAAATAAGATAATGAAACCCATCTTGATAACGAAACTGAACTTCAAGATATCCATTTTTGGCCTTCATCCTGCTTGACAGCTGCACGATTATGCAAACTGGGTGAAAGGGTGGCTTGAAACAGCCATGAGAGATTTAAAAAAATAATAATTCAATAGTTACAAAGAATGTCTTCTGCAATACATATCTCAAACTGAAGAGCTAGCAAACCTTTCAGTCCCTCAGTCAAGTCTGTGAAGCCTGCCTGCCCCAAGGCCCACATGATGGTGAGACATTTGACTGGATTGTTCTGGTGAGATCTCAACAGCTCCAAATGCTGAAAAACAAAAACAAAATGTTTAGAACAATCAGATCAGAGGGAATTTTGTCATAAAGCTGAAAACATACTTTGGTAGTGTGGTATGGAGTTGTGAATACTTTTCAAGACCAGAGTTATCCAACAAAAACATTTAATATATTAATTCCTGACTGCTGATGTATCTCTAAAGTAAAATAATTGAAGTCTTCAAAGAAGGTACTGTTCATGATAACACATTTTTTTGAAACAGACAAGCTGTGACAGTGTTAGCAGGTTCTTGATCTGAGTACAATAAGTACTACTCAAAAGGGTTAATAGCTTTACTCATGACACTTACTATTATTATGCTTACTATTACATTTTCTCTGACATTTTTACAACCTTGAAACTACTGAATCAATATTCACATTATACTGTATTTGATCAGACTTCAGTAGGTTTATATTCGAGTCAGTTTAAAGTCTGCAAAATGAGATAAAACATTAGAGGCAACCAAGCTCCACAATGGCTATCATGTACTCACACTGGCGAGATTCTGGGTAGCTATTTTGGGGTTTTCCAGCATTATGGTTTGAATGCAAAATCTGTAGCCATGCAATGCTTCACCTACAAAAGTAAAGCAAACAAACAATTGGAATTTGGTTTATAATCAAGCAGAAAAATGTCCTGTTGGGTTATCATGTCAATTAGCTAAACATCTGGTCACTGTGCATTCAACAGTGACTCAGTTTTACATGTTTTCAGTGAAGCAAAAGTTCATTAAATGTGTCTGCACCAACACTTACTAAAGCAGTTCCCATCAACCACATTTCAACAGCAAATAAACTCCTAAGCAGTAGTGTGGGCTTGTTGGACCTATTTTGACTGCTTCAGTGTTTCACGTTTCCTTGATCAAACAATATGAGTAAGGCTAAAACAAAACAAACCAATACATATGACTGCAATGCAACAAAAATAATGTCTCCTACCACAAATGATCAGAGAAATAAATGAAAGGGCATAGTTTGCTAATGATAATCTCCAAGTATTTAAAAATAATGTTCTATTATAATGGGTTTATACACTGATTTGTAAATCAGTCATGTTCAATTGTTTTTCCTCACAAACACTGCTAAAATAAATACGTCATCCATTTTAGAAATAAGATTTGTTTAGAGCTTTAGAACAGGTGCAATTTAAACAAGATTTCGCTCTAGCTAACAGATAGCAACTTAGAGTGTTGTTTTTTTTCTTTTTTAAAGCAAATAAGAAGTGTCACGTTGTTTGGTTTGAAAAGATGTACTCCAAACAAAATGGTTATCTGGTCTTCAAAAAGCGTACCTGGTTGCTTGTCCAGTTCACGCAGCATGGTGTAGATGCAGTGATCAAATAACTGCTGCTGGCTATCAGCCGACTTCACCAGCAGAGTCTTGCACATGCTCTTCAATTCCTTGCTTGCCAAGCAGTAAGGGTAATCTGGAGTGAAAAAAGATAAAGAATGGGTTGGTTATTATGCAAGTTTGTTTTAGGGTTACCTTATGAAAGAAGATTATTTTTATGTTAATTTGAAGATTTTTAGAAGTACATAGGACCTGTGAAAAAGATGTGCATTTAAACTTCATAACTTGGGGGGGAGCTTTGTCTGACTGACTTTTCTAATTGCACTAACGATACAATGACAGGTATGGGGGTCAAAGCCATGTGAAAACAATGTGATAAGAGACCAATGGACAGGCACCTCTCCTTAGACCTTAGATGCTGACACATTATGCTATATAATGTCCTCATCGTGTTTTATCACACTGGATTCTCTAGATGTGTATAAAATTATGTGACATAAGTACTGATGGCTCCATTATATCCCAGATTGCTCATAACAGTCACCACATTGTAACTGTGATTTCAAAATACAGAGTTGTGAAAGAGAAAAAAAAATAGACAGCCTGGCAGCTTAATACATGACTGAAAGGGGCCAATGATCATTTTGACTGAAACTCCTGGGGCAAAAGCAATCTTTTTGCCGGGGGCCCCCCGAAGCTCTGGGGGGGGGAGCCATTTTAGACCACTTTCAAAAGCAAGCTCTGGACCTTATTCAGTAACACCGAGTCAGCTTTGGTACCTGTAGGTGAGTTTTTCATTCTAAAAGAAGTACAACAATTCAGTGCTTTAATCAATGGCAGAAGCAACAGTCCAAGAATTGTGTCTCAATCATAGGTGCCTAATTGTTTAAAAAGAAGGGGGCAAACTGAAGGACTAACTGCCGAGTGTAGAGAGGCAAATTTATACTTTTTTTTTTTTTTTTTTTTTAAAGCAATTAAGCCGCTCTAAGAAACCAAGCAAACCTTGCTGTTGTATATGCGGTTTTATATAGAATATAAATAAGTAAGATTTACAGAGAAAAACAGATTCATCTCAGTTGCATAAGTATTCAACCCCTTTGCTACTGCAGCCCTAAATCAGCTCAGGTGCAAATGATTTGTTTGAAAGGTCACAAAATTAGTGAAATGGTTTCAGCCCGTGTGTACTCAAAGTGGTTTAACTTGTAGATAATTTCCCTCAGGTATATAAAGACTTTCAAGCTGCAACTCACATAGTGATCCAACAAAGCAACCATGAAGACCAAGGAGCTTTCGAAACAAGTTAGGGATAAAGTAGTAGAGAGGCACAGAGCAGGAGAAGGGTACAAGAAAATTTCAAAAGGCGCTGATTATCCCTCTCAGCACAGTAAAGTCCATCATTAAGAAGTGGAAGATGCATCATACCACCGAGACACTACCCAGATCAGGTTGCCCTCCCAAACTGAGGAGCCAAGCAAGCAGGAAACTGGTTCGGGATGTCACTCTGAAGCCAACAATGACCTTGAGAGATCTGCAAAGTTCTGTGTCTGAGATGGGAGTCAGTGTTCACACATCAACAATAAACTGGTCCCTACACAAAGCTGGCCTGTATGGACGGGTGGCAAGAAAGAAGCCATTACTCAAAAAAGCCTCATCTTATGCACGTATGGAGTTTGCGAAAAAGCGATGATACTGCAGACATGTGGAAAAAGGTTTTGTGGTCAGACGAGCCAGCCAAGACTCTGAAACTGGGGAGGAAATTCACATTTCAGCAGGGATTATCAGCGATTAATTTAATTTAGGAATAAAACATTTAATCAATGTGATTTGATTCTATTCTTTTTCTTTTCATTTGGAAACAAAAAAAAAGTGTTATTAAGGTCATCTCAAACGCCTCTCACTTAACTGGGAAAGCTGCTTATTCGGGATATTCCTGATAAACCATTGAGTACAAATGTGAGTCTAATTTCAGTATTTATAAACTTATGTAAATAGTCCACAAAAAATAAAAAATAAATTTATCATTTGCACTCTTGTAGTGTGCTCTTTTCACAATTATACTGTTTGACATTGTTAAAACAAATTTAAAAAATCTATGGCATACCAAACAAATGTGCTAGCCTTGCCTGGTAATGGCCAAGTCTGGTATTTATGGGGTAGGCAGACAGGAAGCAACAGATTTTCACAAAAGCTCCAGAAATGTGCGGTTGCCAAACACATGTATAAAGAATAACGCATGATCAGTAATTCCTTCTTTAATGTCAGAAAGCAGTGCATGACGCAGGTTTAATGGCTTATTCACCATGTGACCAGCTGGTTTATGGCCAATATTTTTTGCCACTGTCACATACATTCTCAAAATAGAGTTCTCTGAATGTGTGATTTCTGAGAAAAAGCAACTGAAATACTGAGAAGCGATTGACCTGCAACCAGGCCTGGTTCTTAGAAGAACCTTGTTGAGAAAAATGAACAGCTGCCAGGCACCTCAGCAATTATGTTCTTTATATTATCCTATTCACACAACCTAAATATGGTGTTATCAGCACATGTTTAAACTGTTATTCACTTCAGCCACAATCACATCTTCAAAATTACACTGGTAGCCAAGTATGTAGGCCTTAAACCAATTACTTATCTTTTAGCACACAAGGTTTAGAACAGACTTTATAAAAGTCTCTCTTAGTATTTTAAATGTAGCACAACTGGATGTTTACTAGTTCTGGATGACATCAGAAAGTTAAAATGACTGACCATAGGAGTATTGGCTGACAGTTGGGTCGATCTCTGGGGCTTGGAGTTTATAGTTGAGGTAACTGGCCAAGTCCTTCACCCAAACAGACGGGTTTTCAGGAAAGAGGCTCTGGCTCTTCTCCAGCTGCTGCTGAAGCGCTGATAGATTAAGCTTTTGAAAGCAAACAGAACAAAAGAAGTTATAAACAATCCTGGCAACACAGACGAATGTGAAGCTTCCTCTGAATCTGCTTCAATAGAACAAAAGAATACATTATCTAAATCATTGCTTGCTAGATCAAAAAATACATTTAAAAAATGTCCTTTGCAAATGTCAGGGTCGACAGAATGGATTCACAAACATGTACAAACACATTAAGGCTGCAGTAATTGGAAATATTTCTGTATCAATTTAGGAAAATACAACAGTTTTCAGGGGGGTTGTGCAATATTTATTTACAAATTATAACTGAATGAACCAAAATCAAAACCAAAATGAATGCATTTGAGTGTGAAAGCAAAATCTGAATGCAGACACCCGTGTCATTTTAATCCAAGGTTCAGAGTCCTTGACAGTATGTACAGTATTGCAACAGTTAAAAACATCCAGCACAAACCTGTCAACTTATTAAAGTGTACATTATGGATGAGAAAAGAGAAGTTATGTTATAAGCTACATAGAATTTTGCAAGGTAGACCATTCAACTTGTTTTATTACCGCATCTACAACAAAATCATAAACAAAATTAAAAGTACATTTAAAAAGCCTAAGTAACTAAAATTCCCTATCGGAAGCAGATCAGCAGAATTTCAATGTTGGATACAACTGGTTCTACTTTTCCTTCCATCAATGTGTTACCTTCATATACCGGTACTCAGTAAAAACATGGTTTGAATTTAATATTGTATATCTATGGCAAGTGGTGTGTAAAGGAAGTAAATAAATTCACTGAAGTGTAAAGCTGTTAACAGGTATCATCCATCACCCTCATCAGTAACATGAATCCCTCCAAAGTCAGTATGGTACGCACATATAAATATTATATATGACATACAGGCAGACATATATCTACTTTGATAATTAAAGAGGGATGTTACCAAGCTGGATAGCACATACAGTGCTCCCTGGCTATAAGGCTCTCGGTTATAACGCGTCTCGGATATAATGCTCCTACAGCATGTCCCCAAATTACCTATACTAGTGATTCATGCAATATTTCTACAGTAAATACAGTACCGGTGTTGTTCAAACTGTAAACAACTTCTCAGTCTAAGTTCTGTTTCTGTCTCTCCCTTTTGACACAGTATCTGAACTGAAGAAAAGCTACGCTGGCACTTTTATAACACAGACATCTTATTCAGCATTTGTTTTATAACTAAATAAATACCAGGCCTATTACACACAGGATTAATGACCGTGTGTGTATAATTGTGGGGTGGATACATGTTGGGTTATTATTATTGTTTGGGTCTGCAAATCCGTTATTGTTTAGTATTATTCTTATCGGTCACCACACCTGGATACAAACAAAAAAATAAAGTATTTTCTAAACCGAATACAGCCTCTCTGTCTGTTTCATTACCACACTGCAAAAAAAAAAAAAAATCTTCGGGTCATAATGCACAAGATAAAAACATCACGAAAATATGATAAACATCACATGTGTTCTGATCTATTATAGCTGATACGATTGGCATATATATATATATATAGATAGATAGAGAGAGATAGATATATAAAAATACTTCCAGTTTAATATAGCAAGCATTTTTACAAATCAGTAAAATCTTTAGAAAACTGTCAAACAAAAACATCACATGAGACTTGTTATTGGGCCAAATTTTCAAAGCCTTAACGCCAGTCTAATTAACTCCTACTTTTTGAAGGACACAAAACATCTGTTAATTTAACAAAGCTAGAACCAAACAAACATGTTATATATTTCAGTGTCAGTTTAGGATAATTAGGACAATGTTTTAGCTGCAGTAGTGGGAATCTGTGTATCACTGCAAATTCTGCGATATCACCCTGGATAAGGGCTGCAAAGAAATAAATAATAATATCGGTTATCCGCAAATTTGGACAGCCTCTACTCATAACAAGGCAAAGAAAAGGATACAGTGCTGACAGGCTCTCTAAAACAACCGAAAGGTTTCACCCTCTATCTCTATTGAATAGATACAGTAACTAAAATCTGAGTGTAGATCTGAGCTAAGTATTATTTTATTATTAATTCAACAAAAACATTCCCTTACAGCTTTCATGGCATCCTCCAACGACTTGAATTTCACTGTTTTTTGGCTGTTTTTGTCTCCTTCGTTTCTCGGGGAATTCTTGTCACATTTCCCTGTGTTGGGTTTCTTTGGATGCTGTTCCGGGGCGGGTGCTGGGGGCACCTGCTCTTTATTCTTCTTCCCCATCCTCTCAAAGCTCTCGTAGATGGTTTCCGATGGTTTTAAAGGAGCTGGATTAAACATTACAAAGAGCAGATGTTACTCAATAGCAAAGATCGGCAATCATGCCTTTTGTTAAATCTCAATGTGTAATGGATGTCTGGTAACTTGCAACTTAACAGATTACGCAAACACAGCACAAAGGAAAGCAAAGCCATAGTCTCTTCCCTGGAGCTGAACATACTTTACAATGCCTTAGGGCACAATTTAGCCATTCCAGCTTTCCATGTGAGCTTACAGGAGGCACTGTGTATGTTTTGTTTAGAACACTTCCTAATATTAATTCTAAGCCTTTGCTGCTATTCATAAATGTCCTATTCCCATTTCTGTTTCACTTAATGTTTTTAAAGCCCAGTTGCATAATTTGTTTATTTAGAACTTACCTTTACATAGTAACAGTGGTAAGCGCACATACATGTGTCCAACTGCTTTAAAATGGATAGGGCAAAATTGAAATGTATGCAGAGAAGATTATAAAACACCCTCATTTGGTTAAAATCCCACAAGTTCTAATGTTACTGCAGAACAGCTTTGACAAGTTATGCAAAATGAGTGATCAGAGACATGCTGTAAAGCAATCGCTCTCAGAGCTTAACAGTTGTCAAGCGGGTATCAATTTCAGTATTGGGTTTTCATTGAACTAGTTTCACTCACTGTAAGCTGTTGAGAAGAGAAGAACAAACAGAGAGTCAAAGAGGTTGTCAAGAGGCAGCTACAGTATTCACTTGTGCACTTTAGGATGAGTGATGGACCCCTTGCCCTGCATTCAGTCACTTAATCTATTCAAGAAAAGGGGCCTACATAAAAGCAAAACTTTAGCTGGTACAAGCATTACCAAGAACGCCTGCAATTTCAAACTGCTGTTTACAGAACCATCTTGACGTGGACAGCAGTTTTAAAACATTACATCTGCCGAGTAGTTATTCTGCACGTTGGACTTTGCAAGAGGACCCCATCTGCATTTCATGACTGAGGACCACACAATACCGGCTGATCATTTTTCAGTATTGGAAGCTTACATGCAGGGATAGAAGTAAGGTTCCCTTTGCATAGCAGTTTGATCCATTCCTGGTTTTACTGTGAGTTTTAAGAAGACACACCTGAGCATGTTGCTTATACACTGGGACTTCTCAAGCTTCTAGTAGAACATGGAATATGTGAAACTGCTATGCAATAAAAAGTCTTATTTCAGTCCCTGCCTTAAATTTAGATAAATTTAAATAAATGCTGGGTCAAGTTTTTCACAAACACTCTTCTGGGAACTACATAAACAAGCAGAAATATCCACCAGGACTTCTAAAAAACAGCAAGCAGAGGTGTGGAAAAGGTATAGTTTGAAATGCCATTGGAGTTGTATAACAAGCAAGAACAGCAAAAAACAACCATAAATCAGTATTATTTTTAAACAAGCACTCCACTCTATTTGAGTTGAAAATGCACTAACATTGTAGACCGGATTGTGCTTTTAATCAGTGTGAAGTGTGGTAGAAAGCACTGTCATACAGATTAAATAAATGCTCCATTGTGTTTGAAGTGGTGTGTTTGCTTGTGTATTATCACTGTCCTATGAGGGAGGCTTGCCTAAAAGACCTTGAGAGTAACACCACCACAAGGCACCAAGAGGGAAACAGAATGGTGAGATGGTCAAAAGCTTAGCAGGTCACAAATGCAGGAATTTACTTTGACTATTAACAATTTCAAAACACACAAATC
Organism: Acipenser oxyrinchus oxyrinchus; assembly: GCA_030684275.1. Classification (NCBI taxonomy): domain Eukaryota; kingdom Metazoa; phylum Chordata; class Actinopteri; order Acipenseriformes; family Acipenseridae; genus Acipenser; species Acipenser oxyrinchus. The sequence goes on along the minus strand of CM060251.1, from coordinate 73,197,520 downwards.
CTAGCTATAATTCAACCACATTCAAGTAAATTAGCGGCTATTTGTAGTATATTCAAAACATTCCTTGTGCAAAATTATTTACACAACATTGCCGATATCAGGAAAATGTGTTATGTACTGTAACGTGTACATTTTATGTGAGGGCACGTTATGAAGCCAGTTTTAATTTTTTTTTTTTAATGCAAAAATAACGGTGTGGCAGAATATACACAGTTATGAAACAAGAAAAACATTGACATCAGTTGTTAATTAGACAACTCAATTTTTTTACTGTGATTTAATGTTTGTAAAGTTAGATATTTCTAGTTCTACAGTAAATTAATTAAAACACACACATCATATGACACGACACATCATATGGCAAAGTTTTCAATATGGCGCCACAAATATTGCCAGGTCAGGTATGTACACAAGTAATGCCGTATAGTTGGCTCGTGTCACGCACCTTTGATGCTTATATTAAATTCATCATTTGATGTAACAACTAAATCCATTTGGGAGAAATATTTTTCAACAATCATTCTTTCTACACCACAAAGCAGAATTAAGAACATGTTTTGAATACCATGGAAATGACATACATATACATGCCAACATTCCTTATATGGTCGGGACAGTCCCGACTTCCTAGCAAATGTCCCTATTCCCGATGCACAGGAAGAAAGTCCCGATAATTTACCCATAAAAAAATTTTAAAAAATTATTCTGCACAGCAGAGTTAGTGAAAACCACACGCTGTGCTCTTCGTGCGGCTGAACTTATACAAAGGTAAGAACGCTTCATTTTGTCTATTTTTACTGTCATGATGGTCGTATGGTGTTGAGTTGGGGGGGATACATATGATAATATATATGATCAGAGTCGCGTTGAACAGTTTCCAAATGTTGGCAAGTATGCATACAGGTAAAGCTTCTGCATCATGTAAATGTTCAAATGTATTTATTATTATTTTACTCACAGTATTTCTATATTTTGTTTAATTTCTGCAAGTCGCTTTGGATAAAAGCGTCTGCTAAATAATAATAATAATAATAATAATAATAATAATAAAATACTACTACGACTACTAATACAAGTAAAAAATATAAATAACTAGGACACTGACTGAAATAACTTTCTGGTCCACGGTCAGCTGTAGTGTAAGTGTTCTAAAAATGAAAATATATTCATTCAGTCATGCGGTGATACATGCCGTACAGATATTTAAAATACATAAATAAATTAAAAGTTTAAATATAGACAGTACAATTGCAATGCGAGAAATTCCAACCGTGCCAGTAAACACTGACGATTGATTTGAATTGTGTGAAAACGTTGTGCCTGTGCAATTTGAAAACAAGTTGCCATGCCATTTCCGTAGGCAACTAGCAGCACACATATAATTATGCGTGCTGCCTATAACTTAGTTAAATCATTTTAACTAGTTGAATGATTTTAAAACAGTTACTCATTGCATGGGTATTCACTTACGCGCTGGGTCAAAAATCCTGCGCATGTTAGACTCAGCCAAAGCTTTCCTTCCTCCAGATTTCTTGACATTTTGGTGTCTTGCTGAACTGTTCGGTTTTTTGCTTTTTTTCACAACTTCCCACTTCATCGAAGAGCTTGCATTTGGGGTTGAAGCCATTTTATAAAAAATAAATAAATATAAAAAATTCGAGACTTAAAAATAATTATTGTATATTTCTGAGCGTCTCGCTTTTCTAATATCGTGTATATAATGTAACGTCTAATGACTGAAACAGGCGAGCCTGTGCGTCTGATGATTTAAACGTGCCGTTGACACGTTGGCTTCCCATTGTGACGTCATAATCAATGTATTATTTAAAAATGCTGCCGTTTTATCAACTACCACATCGCCGCCTGCTGGCCTTGCGTGAAAAACTGCTTGTCAGATCCTTACATGCAAGTTGGGCGTGCTCAATTCATGTGGTGTGTTGTTTATATGGCGTGCTCAATTCATGTGGTGTGTTGTTTATATGACAAAACAGCATATATATATATATATATATATATATATATATATATATATATATATATATATATATATATATATATATATGTTGTTTTTTTTACTGCAGAAAGACTCTTTGACAGTAAAATCAAAAAGTAAAGCCTCACTCCAATTACTAACCCCAGCCCTTTTTTTATTCACAATAATGAACATCTGAAAATGTTATAAATATGTAAAAACTATGTTAAAATAAATAAAAGCTACTTTTAAATAATACAATAAAAACAAAATCTGCAGCTTTGTGCCAATGGAAGACCTGACAAGTTGTATACAAAGTAAACATGCAAATGCAGTCTGGTTGTGTATCCCAGTGACAGGTAAAGAGAGTAACAGTAGAGTACAGCTTTTATCAGGGTTACATGTTTTTTCACAGATGACCATTAACTAGGTATTGGCTCTGTTTCTGAAGTGAAGGGTCCAGTTTTAAGCTGCAAGCCCTAATAAATGTTTACCATAGTAGAAGTATAGCAAAGGTTAATAAAGAATAGTGTAATTGTGGTAAATAGGTTGGCATTGTAAAGCATATTTAAAAAAAAAAAAAAATGGAAACCATGGTAACTGCAACTGCGACTAATCCTTTAGTGTTATTTGCCAATTGTTAATGTTATGAATGATTATGTGCAGTGGAATAAGACAAAATTACAGCTTCACTATCAAATGTTTATGGCTTGCAGGCTATTCTATTTTATATTTACAGAATACATGTTTCATGTCACACGTGAGCAGTTTGAATGATGTCATTTCCACGCTGCACCGAGCACGGCTGCCTCTGTGTATGTGTGTGCATCCATGAAAACATGATGCAATCTCTTGTGACAGAACTGCTCAGACACACAAGGTCACATGCAGCTCTGCATGGCACTGAATCTTCAGCTTCCCGTGATCTCAGCTTCCAAAATATACTGGATGGTTTTTTTGGTTGGTTTTTTTCCCCCTAGGAATTATGCATAAAAATGAATGTCTTAGAGGGTGATGTAAGTATAGACGCAGTGCAAATAATTGCGGATACAAAATTCAAATTGTATTGCGGCCTATGTAAGCTTAAGAGCAATGCAAATTACTCAACATGCACAAACAATGAGCCGCAATTATGATAGTCCTTACGGCTTAGGTCACTCAGCATGAAACTGAGTTGTTTGGAAAGGCCTCAGCCAACATCAGTTATGCTAGTATCCTTAGGAAATGATATGTATTGGCTGCCCTTTTTAGTATGACGTCCAGATATTTGCCTAGCAAACTCTGGTTTGCTAGGTAAAACACGATTTACCGCAGCATTATGGGGGTTTTGCACCCACAATTCACTTTGAGCATATCCTTACATCACCCCCTGTGAGCAGGTTCTTACAGCAGGAAATGCAATAGAACAGGTTTTGTTAGGTTCACCTACACAGATGTTAATGCTGTGACAGCTTTTGAAGCTAAACACCAATAAAATCAGCAGTGTACTGATAAGGAGACACATACCATCATTTGAATAGAGGTTTCAATGGAAATGCAGTATTCTAGCTGTTAGGCTTGAGTTCTACTTAAAACTAATAAGCCAGTCCTCTTCAGGTAGTTGCAATCAAAAGAGTTTTATTCAGCAAATCAAAGGTAATACAACAGTGATCACAGGTCTCAGCTGATGGTATTCTGAGCTGGTGTCAGTGTAGATGTTTCTCTTCTGAGCAAAGAAATGACTTTGTACAGTACAGATATACAGCTTGCTTACTTAATGTCCTTGACCAGATTTGGTCTAATTTCTCTGACGTGATGCATGATGTGAGACAAAGCATATTAACAGTTAACATCTGTGTTTCTTCTCACTTTACCAAGGTGAGCAGAAACCCAGATAACAAGAAGTTACACTTAAGAACAACTTGATATGATATGGGTTTTGCTAAAATCTCACAGACGGCAAAGCGCTATACTCACGCATCACAAGGTCAAACGACAAGGCTGGTGATTTCAAACTGCTGATGTAAACCAGCTATGTACAGCTTACTTTTAAGAGTTCATTAACCCTACGTTGATTCAGAGCTTACATTAAACACAGGAAAATCACACACTGTTCAGAGATAGTTTCAATGATTTCTCACTTTACCATTTAAAGAGGCACATAAGTAAGGGTTGCATAATGGAAAGGAACAAACGGCTGATGAAACAATAAGAGCTTGTGCCATTTAACTGGAACAGAACCATGTGTACACCTCCCTGCACAGGGTGTGTGTTTATCAGAAAAAGCCTACGTGTTTCATTTGTATAGTGTGTTATTATTTCTTACATAGCAGAGAATGGGTTTCATTGTATTTTACTGTAACATAAAATGTGGCTCTTCCAAAGCTGCTAGTGTGGTCTGATTCCACTTGGCGTATTAGGAAAAATAAATCCCTTGTTTCAATTGGGAAAACCTACACCTGGTCATTCCCTCCTGTTTTTATGTTTGCATCTCCAGCTGTAATAAAGGCTTGCTATAATACTTTCTGACTTTGCCAGACATCACAAAAATATCTTATTTAGTTTTTTTTTTACCTCATTGATGTATTGCCTACCACTTCAAAAAGCTCAGGGTCTTGATTGTACAAAAGAGCAATACTTCTGCGCAAGCAGTTACAAAGCTGAAATATTGCCATTCATGTGCTCAACCTCCAGTCTTCTTCCATCAAAAGTCTCTGTTGGTGGATACATGTTTAAAAGAGAAATCATGTGGCAACCCTCTAGAGTTTAACTTACTTATCCATTCATTTATTTTATTACATATGTGGCCTCATTTACAAAAGGGCACTAAGCATTATGGTGCACAGTAATTGCAGTTAGTGTGCACGTTTATGACTTCTGTATTTACAATTGCAATTTTATTAATTATCACATGAAATAATGGGCATATTATGGTGCACATTGATTTTATTGTGCCACACTATGGTAATCAGAATGAATATGTGATTTGTATGGTGATGCATGATAATGTTTTTTAAATGAGACACCCCACTCTGAATAATGAGATGAGCTTCATTCATACCATATTTACAAAAGGCTGATAATTGTAGTGTGCCCCTTAAAGAGAGTGATAATTAGTTTGTTTGGACACCAGGCTTTAACCACTGATAGGCGTGCTATTTAAACCTATTTTTCTGGCCTGAAAACTTGTGATGTGCAGTTCAGTTCCTTTTACTGACTCGATTCGTTGGATTCATTCAGTTTAGTGAATCAATTCAACAGATTTGTTCGTCTGATTCACTGATTCACTAACGCAAAATAAATACATCTTGCTGAATTACTTGGTTATGAAAATTTGTTTGAACAGAAATATCTGGCAGCAATGGGCATTAAGTTAAGACTGTTCACTTGGTGTGCTGCACCGTAATTTTTATATATATATATATACACACACACACGTATTTACACATATATATATATATATATATATATATATATATATATATATATATATATATATATATATATATATATATATATATATATATATATTGTATGTAGGCCAATATACTACTCAAAACACATTACCCCCATTGTACGATTCCGATTCCTAGTCAATAAGTATGCAACATATTACTTAATGTATTTTATAGTACAGAAATAGGCAGATATAACCAGAAGCAGCATTTCTAGAACACTGAGTGTTCTAGATGTCAGAGTATATAATGCTGAGTCTCAATGTTTAACTTATATTCCAAAATATATCACATTTTTAACAGCACTGAAAAAAAAAGATGCTGACAAGCTGTGAAAATGTGAAATAGTAAACAGCACCACTATGAAATGTACTTTTATGGCTTCTGTCCGGACACTTGTCACTTCTTTTCTGGCACACTTGATAACAATGCTAATTAACGCCCTTTAGTAAATATCACGTGAATACAGCTCATCTCATTATTCTGAGCCAGATGCTCATTTAAATACATCAGCATGCACTGCCATAAAAAAAATCACATATTCATTCTGATTACCATAGTGTGAAGCACTAAATTTAGTGCACGCCTTAATATGCCAAATATCGCACGCGATAATGAATACAATTGCAATAGTAAATACGGAAATCACGAACATGCTCACTAATTGCAATTATGGTGCACCAAAATGTTTAGTGCCCTTTTGTAAAGGGGGCCCTATGGTATGTAAATTACAGAATACTGTGCACGTAAATTAATGCGTTCTGTTAGTAAATGGGTCAGTCAATTTAGATTTATGGTGCTCACTACTTAATGTGCATGTTACAGCTACATTTAGTGTCCATAGCCTGTAGAATATTACAAGGACAATGTTTTCATAAAATTCCATTAGCAAATTGTTCTATATTTGAAATCACACTGTATAAAGTATTTTGGCTGTGACCAAACATGAACATATCTGGAACAAACAAATGCTTAAATGTAAAGAGTGCAGGGCCACTTTGGTGTGTTTCAAAGGCTTAGTATCCAAATGACTTATTATTTAAGCAGTTATCTGTGTCAGGCTGGGAAAGTGAAGTGTTCCGATTTAACTCTCCCTGAAACAACTTAATGTATTCTCTGCTCTCTTTTCAACACAGGCAATGGCCCACTGAGTGTCTGGTATTCAACAGCTGGTAAATAGGACAATGTATAACGTATAACATATACTATGAGTATATGAGTATAACCCTGCATCTAAAACAAAACGGTAAAATACAGAATATAGTGACCATCGATCTTGGCATTTGGATGTCCCAATATTTACTGTAGGATGGAGTATGTAGTAAATGTAATTGGAGGCATTGAGAAAATCCTAAGTTCAAAATGTTTGTCAAAGAATTTTACAAAGTTTCTTTCTTATTTAGTATATTGGTACTGTGTATACAGTCTGTAGTACTAAATTCATTATTAAAGCTTTTTGATCCAATTTGCACTGCTTTTTCCAATTGGAATCAAAACCAGTTAAACTAGACAGTAGAGTAGGAAATATAAAATGCTTGTTGCTACAGTGTACAGTGAGGTGATAATACAAGTTAATACATTGTACGAAGGGTGTCTCTAATTATATAAAATGTCATCTTGTGCATTTTGGGTACTCAAACTGTGTGAAATGATGTCTCTCATACAATAAGAGACACCCTACACACAATGTATTAACTTATTAGAAGTCACACAAATGAAGATTGTACTCAGGAATAGCTTTAAAACCAAAAATATTTTAATTTTAGTAAAACACTGCGTCAATAAAAAGAAATGTCAACAAATAAAAAAGTAGGCCCTATTCCAAACATTTTTGGCACTGTTTTAAGAAATATTTTTTTAAGGGTGTTTATAAACATTGTCATAGAATAGTGCTTTAAAAAAATTGACTATGCTTCTAACTTCTAAAACAGTTGAAACAGGTTTCATGATAAACAAACTTGATTGAATTATTCAATATGGGCTTCTAAAAAAAAAATCTCTCCTTAAAATAAGTTTTGTGAACAGGGGCAGTGTTTCCTTTCTTAAAGGGAACCTACTCTGTCAATAGGGCCATTATAATGAGTACTGTATCTGAGTCACACAAACAGTGCATTTCAAGTACAGCTTTATATTAGTATTGATATGTTTATACTGTTTAAAATAAAATAATTCAACAAAACTTTAGATAAAATTAAACAACAATTAAATTCAAACATGCATTTTGAGCTTTCCAGTTTGCGGTTTCTCTTATGCAAATGTGACGGGGTCACCCCCTGCCCCTGGGTGTATTTAGGTTTATTGTGTGTGTAGTGTGGGTTATGTAGCACGAGTGAATTAAAAGGTATGTTGGTATGCGAGAACGGTGGGGGGGGGGGGGGGGTGTGCGCAATAGTGGGTGACAGGGAGGAAGATAAAATCCTCCCTGCAAATATATGTGGGAATGTGGCTGGAGCCGTGAATTGAATAAATGATTAAATAATTAATGAAGGCTCCAGAGGCGGAACGAGAGATGGGAGGTGAAGTAGAACCAAGACAAACAATTGCTACGCGTGCTGGTTCTAGACCAGCGCGATACTCGTTTTATTTTGTATTTATTCTGTGGGGTTGGCCATCGTGCTGTTTTTTTTTGTGTGAAGTGTTTTGTTTGTTTAAACCTTTTATTTATAATAAACCACAGAACAGCACAATCATACCCCAGTGCTGTCTGTTTGTTCCGGGTCTGATATCACCACACAAGCCATCGTGTCACAACAATACAGGGATGTTTAATATTTTTGGAGGGAAATGAAGTTAGTTTAATTTATTCACTTTGTGCCCGCAAGGCCAGCACAGTGTGTGTATGTGTGTGTGTATTTAAATAGAGAGAGAATAATAGATGGGCTTCAGTGAGTTACAGGAAAATAATTCCATCTAGGGTTTATGTGACGACATAAACTACGAGACCGTTAGGACAACTGGTTTATAAACTGAATAACATTCAGGCAAGACCCATTTTTCACACAATTTTATTTATTTATTAAAACAGATGCAAGTTTTGCACACCATTGTTATGGCCAGTGTTTTAATCAGACAGGCGTTGCAAAATGTATGTGATGTCCAAGGCAAATGTCTGTGTAGTTTTCTTGTATGAAGTAGGGTTTGAAGTCTGATGGTTATAACTGTGCTAGCGCCTTTCTTTAATCATTCTGATTCCTTCATTTTAACCGTACATCTCTCCTTAACCTTTCCGTTTTAAAATAGCATTCTTCATAGAACCTACAACTCAATTAAAGGTGTACAATATATTAAATTCAACAAATAAAAACAACATAGAAAATAAAAAAAATAGCAGCTAATAACTCAAACTTTGAGCATTTAACCGTTAATGTTTTTAGTTCTTTTCAGAAGATATTTCATTTTTAATTTCAAACGAATAAGGCCTCTTATTTTTAATACATCCAGGCCTTTCAGGATTGTTAGAAACTTAAGATGCATTTTATAGTTAAAAATAAAACTAATACACCAGTTTCTGCTCAGTCATGTTGCACTCAATCAATATTAGATTTTCAAGCAAGAATATTAAACACCCTTAATTTCGTTTAATATTTGTTTCTGCAACACCGAAAAAATATATAAATCTCGCTGTACTTCCACCTGCTTTCTGACTGAGGGCTATTCAAATACAAGAACTTAAAAAATATATATATTATACCAATCCAGCCCTTAACCATCTGCTAAAACATTCACATGCTCCTTTTAGATATGCAATTAAACAGGGCGATCCAAACAGCTCACTGGAAAACGTCCTTCCTTAAATGCCCCCCAAAAATAAAATAAATCTTCATGCTGTGTTTTTAAACTCAAATAAGCAGTTAAAACGACTTGCATTGTAGTCATTCGTCACCATCATTTACGGCTCATCTTTTTCAAACGATCACTGTCAAAACAATATGCAAAGTGCAAGTAAAGTCATTAAGAAAACAATATACAAATTAAATATATTATATTTATACAGGCTGTCAGTTGGAGTGTGGTAGAAAGGTGTATACGGCTGCAGCATTTGTGGTGGAGGGAAGGAGTGCATTGTATTTAAAATAATATGAATGCCTGTTGCAAAGTACAGCAAGACAAACAGAAGGTTAAATTCAGTATCGCAAAGGGCTGTTCATAGATTGAGATTCATGTTTGTGTTTTCTGTTTCTCATGAAGTGTTTAAGGTTTTGTTTGTTGTTTTACCTACCACTTATTTTTTACACCATGCTGAAATGTTTAGGAGTCTGTTACTGTTGCTGATGTGATTGTGCGGTAAAAGGCTGTACAACTCAAAAACTCAAACTGTAGTGCTAGTAAACAGCCGTGGGTACTTTTATGATAAAGAGAGGCGGGGTGGGGGGGGAGCGGGAGAGAGAAAGAGAAAGACAGAGGAAAAGACGAGAGAGGGGGGCAAAATCGGGTTCAGTATTCATCCTGGTCCACATGCTGTTGTCCATCAACTTTGTCATCTTCTGGAGATGCGAAGCCATCCTGAAGTGGCGAGAACAATGATACATTTAGAAGACCTTGAAACAAAACAGTGTATGATCACTTGGGCAAAAGAGCACTAATTAATTTACAATCAACAACCCCGCCACCCCCTTTTCTCTCCCCCCACACTGCCCCTGCTGCTACCATTATACAAATGCCACGGTTTTAATATTTTTTCCCTTTCTGCACACAGTCTTTGCCCTCTTGACTGCTGAAACATTACGGACCCCATTCTCCAATAATTACTAAAATATTGAACTTACGCAACGTCTGCTGCACACTAGGGGATTTACCCATCAACTGTGGTATTCTGTAACAAAAACAGGCACATTACATTTGAGCACCACAGTGATCTTGAGTTAGGTGCGCAACATAACATAAGAAGTTGCAGCACATGAGAATTTGCTTTGGTTCATAATGATCCTTTTAAAAGAAATTTGCACACGTCATAATTACACATTCTTCAACCCCAGTGGTCACTGGGAGAAGTGAGAACAGTATATGTTTATTTAGACATTGCTTTGAAGATCACATTAGTAAAAAAAAATGAATATGAAAAATGCAATGCGAAGTTAAACATCCATCAGTTTTACACTTAGATTTTGCCTAACTGATGGCTTGACATTAAAAAAAGAGAAACTATGGATCAGTTTATGCATTGCTAAGAAAACATCCTAATGCATACACTAACCATGCAAATTTATTCAACGTTATTGGAGAATAGGGCCCTCACTATTACTGCTGCTTACCTAAATAGCATGTGTTTACTAACAGTCAGATTGACAGACCTGTGGGTGGTGGTGTTATAGCATAAATAACTAGGTCTTGTATCTATGTATTTACTTACATATAAACATGTATTTATATGCCTACCTGTTTTAAATGTGTTCACGTCTAATCTATGTGCTGTATCAAATCAATTTAGGATTTAGTTTGAAGAATAAACTAAATGCCTGACACGTACCTCTGTAGCGTAGAGAATCTCTATAATCTTGGAGATGACTTGATTGTTTTCACTTTCATGTTCCTGGCAGATCAGCTCAATGTCCCGTAGTTTACTGAAGTAGAAATCTCTCTCCTTCTCCAGCCCATCCACTGTCAACTTCAGTTCCATTAACTTTAAAAGGCAAAATGACCAGGTCATTTTTAATATATGTTTGTATTTGAATGGTAATACTTATACATGTACTGTTCTGTATATATCAACAACACAATTAACTCTTGCATCATATTTTATTTATTCTTTGTGACTCTTTATGAGCTGTTTTCCCTTTCCTCCCCCCCCCCCCCAAACACCTTAAGAGTAAGTAGCGGGGTTTAGAAAAATATAGCGTTACACGTCCCCACGTGATGCTACAACTGTTTAAATAACGTACCTGTCATTTTTCTTTTCATTGTTAACATCCTGACAACCCTTTTACATTTATAACTTTAAAGTCTGTTTCAAAGCTCTTTTTAAAATGGCCACTCTAGTGCACTGGGGTTTAAGATCTGTCCTCTAAATCACTGCAGGAAGAGTGATAAAATAAACAAAGACATAACAAGTGCTCTGACTTTTCTGTTCCGTACCACATCATGGATCATTATTGCTGTGTTATCTGTTTGACAATGTGGGCAATAATCCTTACACTATTATCAGTACACTAAAGTGGCCATTTCAAAAGAGCTTTGAAACAGACTTTAAAGTTATAAGTTTAAAAAGCTGTCGGGATGTTAACAATGAAAATATAAATTTCAGGTAAGTTATTGCAACAGTTGTAGCAACACATGGGGATGTGTAACGCTATATTTTTCAGAACCTCACTACTTACTTTTTAAAGCCATGTTTTAGCAGTTTTTATTGTGGGCAAACAGCTCATAATTCGACCGCTCCTCGTTTGTATGGGTGGTCACATTCTCGTCTTCTCAGCTTGATCAGAATTTATTAAAAAATATTAAAGGTTTTTAAAATACCCTAAAATGCTACTATCCCCGACACAGAAAGTACAAAACAAAAAAAAAGAAGTTAACTTGTAATGATTGAAAGGTGCAAATAAAAACATTTATATTTGCTATAAGATTCAAAATGGTTATTGAATGAATAATATGGTAATATTGAAATTTATTCAACCTTAATTTACATGCCGTAACATGACCCTCACTCTTTAAATTATTACATTTAGACTGAGTTTTTCTGAAATCCCAACAGATACAGACTTGCAATAGGCCTGGCTCTTTACTTGACATACATGTGCCTCAGGTTTCACCCCTAATATAAATATGGGTGTATTTCCAAAGCTTTGCTAGAGCTATTGAATGTCAGGGCTCATCGGGTCTTGTATATCTCGGCATATAGCAAAAGGTCCTCTTACCCTCCCTGGGACTCTACCTGTTGGTTGAGTTCCATGATCTGTGCATCTGCATCACTGCCACCATTCCGGGCAACAGGCATGTTCTTTCTGCCACCGCCCATGAAGGGCGTTGTGTGGGGCACCCTCTGAGGTGCTGGCACAATCTTAGGCACAGTTGGGGATGTCCTCTGTGGCACTGAATGGTACATACAGAGAGATGATTAAAAATGTACTTCTGGAATAATTCCAAATCAGCTGGCCTATTATAAAACATGAAGGACAGGCACTTCACCAGGTATGCATAGCCAGTGTGGGATGGACTGCGTGTTGAGGTGCTTGGTGGGGTGGTGGGGTGGTGGGGGGGATATAAACCTTCAGGGGCTGGTTCAGGATTCCTTTTTTTTTTTTTTTCTAACCTGGCAGACACAGGGCGAAAGGCGGGACTACGCCCTGGATGGGACGCCAGTCCATCGCAGGGCAACTAGGGCAATTTAGAGAGGTCAATCAACCTAGCCAGCATGTCTTTGGACTGTGGGAGGAAACCAGAGTACCCAGAGGAAACCCACGTGAACATGGGGAGAACATGCAAACTCCACACACAGACAGACCCAAGGCCGGAATCAAACCCAGCGCTAACGACTGCGCCGCCCCTTATTTGAAATGCTATATTCAATCAGTGTTGTGTTTGAGAATGTGGGGTGAAAAGGTTACAGAATTGTTTTATGTCACATGTTTTGGTTTATGTTCCTTTATTTGGGGAAAAAAAAAATCTATGAGAAGAACCATCATACCCACTGGAATCAGCAAAAACAGCATTCATTTCAGGGATAACCAATATTGCCCTCTTTTAAATTGGGGAATCTTATAGTCTATAATCATTTGATCAATGACAGTGTAAGGTGGATTATTCCAGACCATTAGTTGTTATCTTGCACACAAAGTGTGCTTTCCACCTGACCAGCTGGCTGTCACACTGTATCTCACAAACTGCAAGATGTCAGCCAGGGAGGTCACTGTCACACAGGTACATAGAAGGCTTGTTGGAAACCTAGAACAAGGCTTGTAAGAAACTTTTGACCTAGAAGTAAAAAATAATACCAGGCCAATCCTCTGTTTTCTGACAACAGCAGAAGAATCAATTATCAAATATGGATAAGCTGTTACAGAGTTTGGTGCAAACTTGGTTCCAATTGTATTTGTTAGAAAATCCCTGAAAAAGAAATAGAACACAAGAACCATCAAAGACAGGCCCATCTTTGTTTTCAAGGATCTGATTTGGATACATTTTTGTACACATACACGGTTACAATTGAACTTGGTAGCTCTGCATTTTCTTGGAAATTCATTGAACAGAACTAGGGCATGCTTACTATCTTTCGCACGTCACAGTGCTGATGCTATAGTCTATATGCTGTATGATAGTAAATCATGTCTGAAGCAAAAAAAAAAAAAAGTAAAACAAAAAAACAAAAAAAAAACACCACATTATAATGAAACAAAAGCATACACACATGAACACCAAAGAGCCAAACAACCACAAATCAATAGCATGAGCACTTTATGATTTTTCAGAACAAGCTTTGCAGGAAAAACAGTAACACGTAACCAGTAGGCTACCTGTAGTGCCAACAGATTTTCTTTGCTTTGTTTTAAATGTGTTTACCTGGATTGTGTGGAGCCACCACCTCCTGGCTATGCCTGGCCTGCAACGGGTCATAGTCCTTCCCGTCGTAGTTTGCGTCGAAGAGCTTCTTAAACCACTGCACAAACTCAAAGTTATCCTGGAACTTCCCTTTCACTAATCTTTCTACTGGAATTATCTGAAACAAAAGAGATTTTCATTCCTTGCGTGACACTACAGTAAATTCCAAATGAGAGCAGTGGAGGCTCGTTATAAGAGGCTACTATTGGCTAATGTTGCCTCAAAATGGGTGGGATTCTGTGTGTCTTCAACCTTCAAATCACTCTCTGTCTGTCAAGTTTTAATGTATTTATATTGGCTACGCAATGCAAGTTTGGCTACTCGCTTAAGTTTCGATTTCCATACAGTACGTTGTAGATTTTTAAATTCATACACCATTTTCCTCGCTTTCAATTGAGGAAAAAATAAGAATAAAAAATAACAATAAAGGTCGTCCAAAGCCTAAATTCAACAGGGAGGACCAAAACAAAATTGCCTTTTTAATTGCTCATGGTACGGAAAAACAAAATGGTTGACTGTTTGGTTTTTTAAACCAGCTATTCATCTTCCCAGTGGATTTCTGTGGGCTAGTGATTTAAAAAATTCTTCCACGGGCTGTCAAGATTCATCAATAAATTAAGTCTGTGACGTTTTTGTTATATTCTGTAGCCTGCCTTATGTGCTGCTTATACTATATTACTGGAATACATTTCTTATTGAATTACAAAATACCTTTTGAAACATGCAACGTTTTATTGTGAATAATATATATATATATATATATATATATATTATATATATATATATATATATACACACAGTACTGTGCAAAAGTTTTAGGCAGGTGTGAAAAAATGCTGTAAAGTAAGAATGCTTTCAAAAATAGACATGTTAATAGATTATATTTATCAATTAACTAAATGCAAAGTGAGTGAACAGAAGAAAAAGCTAAATCAAATCCATATTTGGTGTGACCACCCTTTGCCTTCAAAACAGCATCAAGCATCAATTCTTCTAGGTACACTTGCACACAGTTTTTGAAGGAACTCGCAGGTAGGTTGGCCCAAACATCTTGGAGAACTAACCACAGTTCTTCTGTGGATTTAGGCAGCCTCAGTTGCTTCTCTCTCTTCATGTAATCCCAGACAGACTCGATGATGTTGAGATCAGGGCTCTGTGGGGCCATACCATCACTTCCAGGACTCCTTGTTCTTCTTTACGCTGAAGATAGTTCTTAATGACTTTCGCTGTATGTTTGGGGTCGTTGTCATGCTGCAGAATAAATTTGGGGCCAATCAGATGCCTCCCTGATGGTATTGCATGATGGATAAGTATCTGCCTGTACTTCTCAGCATTGAGGAGACCATTAATTCTGACCAAATCCCCAACTCCATTTGCAGAAATGCAGCCCCAAACTTGCAAGGAACCTCCACCATGCTTCACTGTTGCCTGCAGACACTTATTCGTGTACGCTCTCCAGCCCTTCGGCGAACAAACTGCCTTCTGCTACAGCCAAATATTTCAAATTTTGACTCATCAGTCCAGACAGAGCACCTGCTGCCATTTTTCTGCACCCCAGTTCCTGTGTTTTCGTGCATAGTTGAGTCGCTTGGCCTTGATTCCACGTCGGAGGTATGGCTTTTTGGCCGCAAGTCTTCCATGAAGGCCACTTCTGACCAGACTTCTCCGGACAGTAGATGGGTGTACCAGGGTCCCACTGTTTTCTGCCAGTTCTGAGCTGATGGCACTGCTGGACATCTTCCGATTGCGAACGGAAGTAAGCATGATGTGTCTTTCATCTGCTGCAGTAAGTTTCCTTGGCCGACCACTGCGTCTACGGTCCTCAACGTTGCCCGTTTCTTTGTGCTTCTTCAAAAGAGCTTGGACAGCACATCTGTAAACCCCTGTCTGCCTTGAAATTTCTGCCTGGGAGAGACCTTGCTGATGCAGTATAACATCCTTGTGTCTTGTTGCTGTGCTCAGTCTTGCCATGGTGTACAACTTTTGACAGTAAACTGTCTTCAGCAACCTCACCTTGTTAGCTGAGTTTGGCTGTTCCTCACCCAGTTTTATTCCTCCTACACAGCTGTTTCTGTTTCAGTTAATGATTGTGTTTCAACCTACATATTGAATTGATGATCATTAGCACCTGTTTGGTATAATTGTTTAATCATACACCTGACTATATGCCTACAAAATCCCTGACTTTGTGCAAGTGTACCTAGAATTGATGCTGTTTTGAAGGCAAAGGGTGGTCACACCAGATATGGATTTGATTTAGATTTTCTTCTGTTCACTCACTTTGCATTTAGTTAATTGATAAATATAATCTATTAACATGTCTATTTTGAAAGCATTCTTACTTTACAGCATTTTTTCACACCTGCCTAAAACTTTTGCACAGTACTATATATATATATATATATATATATATATATATATATATATATATATATATATATATATATATATATATATATATATATATATATATAGCCACCCCACTTTAAAGTCAGGAGCCACTACTGAATTAGGGCCATCAGTAACATAAAAAGAATGCCCTTAGCAAGTTTCATCACAATTGGACAAGGAGTTCTCTAGGTAAAGGTTAAAATTCAACTGTGAAAGTAACAGCATCAGTCTGTGTGGTCACTCAAAATGGAGCAGGTGCTTAAGGCAGAATGGCGGACATGGCTAATTTACCATTTAAATTAAAACAGAGATCTGTTAAGAACAAGCCTTCTTTATGTGCGATCAAACCCCACACTAGTGGGCAAAGCATGCCTGCTTCCTCCATCCTTCACATACTGTACATTTCCAGTGAGGAGCACTATTGTCAAAACACTCTATAAGAGAAGTATCAAAGACTATTACTTTCTCAATCAACCCTTAATAAGACTCTGAATGAGCCAATCATCTTTAACCTGCTCTCTGATGATCCGGTGTCTTTGGACAGGATCAAATGTCCTCCCTCAGCTGTAAATAGAAACAAGGAAGGTCCCTTGGCAACACACAGTGTAGTGAACAGGTCCGGGGCATCGAAGCCTAACCTCACCTCACCCACTGCTTTTCTACTAGCTCTGTAGTTTGCTGCAGGTCTACTGTAAACTGAACATGGCAGCCTATTATTGGGGATTGAAACATCTCAAAAAGCTATGTGTTGTTCTGGTCCTATAAGAGATCTATGAGAGGTCCATGAGAAAATCCCTCAACATTATATGGTTGGGGGACCAATTTATAATTTAGGCAGCATAACTTTTATCCACAGCTTCATGAAGGTACAGAAACATTCAACAATAACTATATAAAAGCTAAGCAATTAAAACAAAAAATAAATAAAATACAAGCCTACAGTACAAGTCAGGCACAATTATTTTTGATGAGCAGCTCATATGGATCTTTGTACAGATCAAAATGTTGATGTCTCAAAGGTAATGTCTTCTCTAGTGAACAATTAATCTTGTGATAATATAACAAAGGGACTCAACATACTTTATCAATGCTCATTTTCTTAAAGGCTGCCTGTAGCACTTTGAAGTTGTGTATGTACTCATGTTCCAGTTTGGCTTGGAATTTGACTTTCTTCAGGTGTACAGAACCAGGAAAAAGCATATCCATGAACTGGCAGTATGCCGCTCCTGCGAGGGACAAAGAAGAACGGCATTATTACAGCAATATGGACCAATATTCTTTAAGTTTAAACACTGTAATTTTTTAAAAAATCACTTCTGAAATGTTAGAAATACAGCAAAATTATATTGAGATGGCCACAGAATCTCGATACAAGTTATAAACATTTTAAATTAACATTCTTCTTAATCTTATATAAATGTATTCACCTGTCTGATTAGGAATCAATTTCTCTGGAAGTACAGATTTTTCAGAGGACCCCTTCTAGTGCCTGAAACAATCACTATACCAGTACTCTGTAGACTTGTTTAATGCAGGTGTTCAAGTAATGGATCACCAGCAGAAGTCGCTATTGTGCACCAGGTTTGGGAATTCTATTTGTTCTCCATTCTGTGTTGCAAAAGTTATTGTTTTTCCAAAATACAACATAAAAATAAACACAGTTCTATAATAAAACTATGATCAATAATACAATCCCTAAACAAATCTATAGTACTGATCATAAGTTTCAAGCTTCTGCAATATCTACCCTCTAATACCTTAACCTCCTTTAAACTTGCCACCAGTCATTGTAATTACTTGAAATGTTCTTACCTGAACATAGCTGCTCGACCTTGGTATAGCTAAAATGCAGCGAGTCGTTCACCCACGCCAGCATATCATGTCGGCTCAGGTTCTCAATGGTCATAGAGGTGGAATACACATTAACTGCCATGCCCCAGCTGTGAAGAGAACAGACATTTGTTAGTTCTGTAGTGCATTTTAGGTCCCGGTTTTATATATGAATAACAGCACTGTGAAACGGGTCACTTCACTATAATAAACTAAAAACCCGAATGGATAAGCATAGTTAAGCAACACATAACCATGTACATACAGTTCACTGCCACCAGATGGAGCACTGAATTACTTCATTCGTCCCAGAGATATTTCCAGAATTCTAAGCTACAATAATGATCCACTTTGAAACCTGCACTATAGTTGGGGATATGTTGTTCTGTAGAACAGGCAATACATTTTTCTGTAGTCAGAAAAAAAAAACAAAAAAAAAAAACAGCTGAACACAGACAGGCACACAAAAACTGTATGTAGCCACACTTCTAACCAATGTATCTGGCACAGCCCATTGCTTCGAGAGACTTCACTTGACTAGATACATATCCCCTGGGAAGACTATAAATATAGCATTATATAAATAAGTGACCCTGAAATCTTTTCTCTTATGCGAAGAATTACTTGCACAATATGTGTGGAGTAGTGGTTAGGGCTCTGGACTCCTGACCGGAGGGTCATGGGTTCAATCCCAGGTGGGGGTCACTGCTGCTGTACCCTTGTGCAAGGTACTTTACCTAGATTGCTCCAGTAAAAACACAACTATATAAATGGGTAATTGTATGTAAAAATAATGAGATATCCTGTAACAACTGTAAGTCGCCCTGGATAAGGGTGTCGGCTAAGAAATAAATAATAATAATAATAATAGCATCTTGTAACAAATGTACAAGAAGTGGTGATCTCAATTGGTTGACTGTTTCTCTAGTATAGATATCTAAACATGACATGCAGTACTGTGTAGACCTCGATATCACAGTCAATGGAAATTAAAAAAAAAAAAAAATGGAATCAATAAAAAATATCAGTGTGATCTAAATTTAAATGCAGTAGGTTAATTGTATTGCTTGAGTTCTTAAGACTGTGTTTGGGTTATAAGCAGCGGGGTTGACAGAACATATGTAAAATAAATGCCACAGTATATATTTTCATTTTCTTACAAAAATAAAATTAATTCAGGGCATCTGCAAGAATAGAAATCTTTTACCTAAAGTCTAACTAAGCATATTCAATTAAACTGTATACTTCATTTATATTTACTGTGTAGTCAGATGTATATTTTACTTTTGTATTTTTGCTTTTTGAATTTTCACAGCCTCAGTTTCACATCATGCCAATCTGCATGAATTGTTCCTGACTCTGAGCCGGAGGATTCCAGTTCCTGGCTGACATGCGCATTTGTGGAAATTATTGATCTCTTTTTGTCCATTCTGTCTGAATCTAAATTTTGCATAGAAGCTGCACTGCAGGAACACATGGTGTTCCATCTCATTTGGGCAATCTGGGGCAAATCTAATGTTCAACTTCAACTTTATTATAAGCTGGAGAGTGTGAGTACAATGATTAAAACATCAATCACTTAAAGAAAGCAACACATATGCCTTTAGAAATTCCCAAGTCCTCTAAAGCCCTATTAAGTTCTAATTAAGAAATTATGTCAGCCTTTTATGTTCTTCAGATTTCAAACTACAGTATATGTACTACACTGTAGGTAGAGAACTCAAAAACTCATTTCATAGTTATTTCAAGATTAATTCAAGAACATTTCTTTATATAAAAAAAAAAAAAAAGTTTTAAAAAAATGCAGAGGTTGGGTTTAAACTATCAAAGTAAAACAAACAAACAAACAAAATAAATGTCCAGTTTCATTCAGTTTCAGCACTGAAATTCCTGTTAGAAGGCTGGCATCCACATTTGAAAGATAATAGAGCAGTAAGATGCCCTGTAGTGAATTTTATCAAAATACAGATGAACTCGCTTTATATCCTGCCTGCCATGCAGGTATCATTCGCGACATAAACCGGGTTTCACGTTTGCCTGTGACAGTACATTATGAATGAGTGAAAAAAAAGACAGAAAACTAACTGAATTAAAGAGCAGTGTTTTTTTTTTCAAGTTAGTAGTTGGCAATTGATTTTACCCCGTTTTTCTCCCAATTTGAATTATCCAATTGTATTTTAGGCTCAGCTCACCGCTACCACCCCTGCGCTGACTCGGGAGTGGCGAAGACGAACACACGTTGTCCTCCGAAGCGTGTGCCATCAGCCGACCACTTCTTTTCACTCTACAGCATCGGAGGTCAACACAGCTCTGGGCAGCTTACAGGCAAGCCCGCAGGCGCAGGTTTACAGGGATCGCTGGTGCGTGGTGAGCCGAGGACACCCTGGCCAACCTAAGCCCCGGCGGCGCTGCCAATGTGCGCCGTCCGAGAACTCGGTCGGCAGTGGAATATCCTGGACTCGAACTGGCGACCTCCAGGCTATAGGGCACTCCATGCAGAGCGCCTTTACTGGATGCACCACTCGGAAGACCCCTAAAGAAAATAATAACATAAGAAAGTTTACAAATAAGAGGAGGCCATTTGGCCCATCTTGTTCGTTTGGTTGTTCGTAGCTTATTGATCCCAGAATCTCATCAAGCAGCTTCTTGAAGGATCCCAGGGTGTCAGCTTCAACAACATTACTGGGGAGTTGGTTCCAGACTCCCACAATTCTCTGTGTAAAAAAGTGCCTCCTATTTTCTGTTCTGAATACCCCTTTATCTAATCTCCATTTGTGACCCCTGGTCCTTGTTTCTTTTTTCAGGTCGAAAAAGTCCCTTGGGTTGACATTGTCAATTTTGAATGCTTGAATCAGATCGCCGCGTAGTCTTCTTTGTTCAATTGAATAGATTCAATTATTTTAGCCTGTCTGCATACGACATGCCTTTTAAACCCGGAATAATTCTGGACGCTCTTCTTTGCACTCTTTCTAGAGCAGCAATATCCTTTTTGTAGGGAGGTGACCTGAACTGGACACAATATTCTGGATGAGGTGGTACTAATGCATTGTAAAGTTTTAACATTACTTCCCTTGATTTAAATTCAACACTTTTCACGATATATCCGAGCATTTTGTTGGCCTTTTTTATAGCTTCCCCACATTGTCTAGATGAAGACATTTCTGAGTCTGTGCGAAAAAAAAACAATCCAGCAATCGTCAAGCTCACTCTCACAATATGTCCGTCCAATGTCCTGTAAGGAGGTATATTGAAAAGTACAGTCTCCATGTCTACACTATTCTTGACTGTGTGGTTGCTAGCACCTTGATTAAGTAGCCACTGACCTCAGCCCCCCTCCTTCCTTCTCTTTGTGGGTTCAATCACCCTGGGCAACCCCCTGTGGAGTGTCTTGTGTACGTGTCATAAAGAGAACTGGTTCTGCCTCACACTGCCTTATATGGTGTTATCTTGGTGTGGCCCTTTGATCTTTGTGCTTAACCTATGTTATCTCTTGAGTGCATCGGTTCCTCCAGCAACATGTGATTGTGTTTATTCCAGCAGTCAGACGGTCGTCGTCAGTGCAATTAAATGAAATCTTGCAATCTTGCATTTACCAGTTACTATACCTCCTCTGATAATCTCCTTTTAAAACAGAGTGTACAAACCTGCAAACACGTGTATCTTATATTGCATTCAAACTTCTTTCCATGTTATCCAACACTCTTAATTAAAAAGTTAGGACTTGCCACTAACTCACATTGGCCGGGTTTCCACGCAGCTTAGAAAGTCATCACTCTACAGTCGTTATTCCACGCAGATACCATGCACATTCCACACGTTACAGGAAGTGCACGCCTAAAACATTGTACGACTTCAAATGCAGGTTAAATCGCCTTTTCACACTAAAAAGCCGGACATTTGACCAACAACTCAGGTTTTTTTGCATGGAAACATATGCAGAAATCGTAGATTATACTTATGCGATTTAAGTGACATAACCTCGCCCAACTTTCTTCTATAACTGAAGGCCATGCCAAGTTATCCTATTGTTCAGCTTCTTTAACCAAATAGGAAAAAATAAGCACATAGTATAAGGGGCTTAGTGTGTTGTTTTTTTACGTGACACCATTATTCAGCGTTTCAGATTATTGCCATTTGACTCATAAAAACTGCTTTATAGATCAATTGTTTGAGAAGCTACTACAAATAACAATAAAAATACCCATTGTAATAAATACATAAATAAATAACAAAGCCCATTACTTACTTTTTGCTATCTTTGTGATTGCTTTAGCCTAGACTCTTCTGCCCCTTAGCAATAAGATGCAATTTGTTGTACAGTAGCTTACCAAGGGGAAAAAGTGACGTTTGTACCAAAATATGTATTTAATTAGCATAGCTGTGTTACTGCTGCGGGCTACTGACATCAGGTTTGAGCCAAATTCACTGAGCAAGATTTGCTTTAAAAGTATGAAAACATGAAAAAGAAAAGAAAAACTGGATGTATTTATTATTATTATTATTATTATTATTATTATTATTATTATTATTATTATTAAGAACATCTTTATAAATGGGAAAAAATCTGAGGCCTCAAAATCTGAGGCCCTGGGCTGCAGCCCCTAAAGCCCCTGCGTTAATCCGGCCCTGCACCCAGGGATTACTAATGAAATGAGAAAGGGAGGTAAACTGCAAACAGCCTAGTCTCCCCCCTCCCCTGCTTGGCCAGTGCTGAAAGTCAGCTGCAAACAGCCTAGTCTCCCCTCCCCTGCTTGGCCAGCTGAAAGTCAGCTGCAAACAGCCTAGTCTCCCCCCTCCCCTGCTTGGCCAGCGCTGAAAGTCAGCTGCAAACAGCCTAGTCTCCCCCTCCCTGCTTGGCCAGTGCTGAAAGTCAGCTGCAAACAGCCTAGTCTCCCCCCTCCCCTGCTTGGCCAGTGCTGAAAGTCAGCTGCAAACAGCCTAGTCTCCCCTCCCTGCTTGGCCAGTGCTGAAAGTCAGCTGCAAACAGCCTAGTCTCCCCCTCCCTGCTTGGCCAGCTGAAAGTCAGCTGCAAACAGCCTAGTCTCCCCTCCCTGCTTGGCCAGCGCTGAAAGTCAGCTGCAAACAGCCTAGTCTCCCCCCTCCCCTGCTTGGCCAGCGCTGAAAGTCAGCTGCAAACAGCCTAGTCTCCCCTCCCTGCTTGGCCAGTGCTGAAAGTCAGCTGCAAACAGCCTAGTATCCCCCTCCTGCTTGGCCAGTGCTGAAAGTCAGCTGCAAACAGCCTAGTCTCCCCCTCCCTGCTTGGCCAGTGCTGAAAGTCAGCTGCAAACAGCCTAGTCTCCCCTCCCTGCTTGGCCAGTGCTGAAAGTCAGCTGCAAACAGCCTAGTCTCCCCCTCCCTGCTTGGCCAGTGCTGAAAGTCAGCTGCAAACAGCCTAGTCTCCCCCCTCCCCTGCTTGGCCAGTGCTGAAAGTCAGCTGCAAACAGCCTAGTCTCCCCCCTCCCCTGCTTGGCCAGTGCTGAAAGTCAGCTGCAAACAGCCTAGTCTCCCCCCTCCCCTGCTTGGCCAGTGCTGAAAGTCAGGGCAGCCTCATCGCCTCTTTTCAAAGCTCTCAAAGCACTTGTAGCTTATAGTGTATCTAGAACATAATGAATACAAAAATGGCAGCACATAAATATAAAAATAAGTTGTACAGTAGGACCTGAAGAACAATAATTGATGTTGACCTGAAATCCAAAAGATCAGAGTATAAAGACAAAGTATTAATCCACCACTGCTCCACTTAACTGCTGAGACTGTTCAAAAACGGATTCCAACATTCCCTTAAGGAAGCAGTAAATCTCTCACTAGTTTTCAGAAAGTCCCTACATGGCATGTCAGTGCAATCTGCGCTGTAAATTTGGTCCAAACTCAACATGCAAGACAATGCCACTTTAAGCTAGATAGAAATGCATACAAGGGGTTTCTGCAGTATAAGCTAGATGTACAGTGTGGTTTAATGGTGAATATGAACACAAGTTCCCAGCTCTGCCATAGACCTAGTCACCTCTTGCAATATTTTTTTAAATGTTAACAATACCACCTTCCTAAGACGTATAAACCTGATATTTTGTGAACCTATTTCCTTTGTATTTTGACCATGTTTTTTATAAAATCACCCCTCGGAGAAATCATTATAAAGATTACTATAGAGTTAAAGGGCAGCAGTGTTTTACAGTAGATCACTCAAATAGACCCCACTGAATTCTGGTTAAACTTGGTACATCATAATCACTAAATCAAAAAGCATGCCTGTGCATAAAGGAAACAAGAACCCATTAATCAACAATCTGGGTTTCAATTCTGATAAGCTCTTCAAAATCATAAACATTATAGATTGGTGTTAGTTAAGCATTCTTCTTTAGCTCGAGCCATCTGTATCCATCCACTGACCAAGGATGTTTCCTGAGCGTTGAGGTTTAACATAATCTTGTTATTTCTCCAAGAAATCATTGAGTTTGGATCTAAACTTCCTGCTCTACCCTAAACTATGCTGTATATCAATACCAAGTCCTCACTAAACATGTGTGGAGGTCAACATTAGCAAATCTAAAATCCTTGGGGGACACAGGGTGATACAATTTCCACCTTGTTTCTCAACCAATTAAAACACTATCCTACTGCAAAACTCATAGACTGCTCCTTCATCAGTCATGTACAATAGGTCACAAATGCCTCGGATTTGTAAGGCTGGTTAAAGTGGCTGCAATACCCAACAAACGAGGGAACTAGACATCAGAAGTCATCACAAGTGTACAGTTTGCCTGGAGATAGCACTGAATGACTGATTTTGCCAGACCGATCTCCGATTAAATCAAAGTATTCAAAAACAGTGCAATGAAAATAACTTTAATTCCTGTGTTTGTGTGCTTTTCATTTTGACTGAGAATATGCTACACATGCACTTGTTTCTTTCTTATAATCCTACAAGAGAAGCAACCACATTCAAACACTGGGCCCTACAGTATTTAGCAATGGTTGCAAGGACAAAGGCAAATTTACACATATTCATGCTATAAAACTAGTAATAAACCACTTAGTTGCAGCTTGTAGCAGGTACATTTTAGTTCACATTGCTTTATTCCTTTCAGAAAATGTCCCTTTTTACTTGTTGCTTAAAATAACCTGTTGGGTAATATAATTGAGTCATGAAATTGAAAAGAAATTGAATACTCGTATTTTAAAATGGAACAATAAGTAACATTAACATGAAGTTTTTGAACACTTGACATGCAATGTTAATGTTTAACCACTTCCCTGCTGCAATAACAAATTAGGACTCTCACTTGTCCTAGTTGCTACACTATTTTGATAGATGCAGTCATTCAAGAACTGTGCTGTTTACTTCAATGAACTCCTACCTCTGTGAACTTTTTTTTCACTGACACAGGATCACAAAAAATGATACAGTACATTATCAGTTACCCTTCTTAGTCACCTCATCTTGAGAATGTTCTGTCTGCTGATACGGTTCCTGTTTCTTTAAAGGGATAGGTTTGGGAGAACACAGACCCTGTGCTTGCTCGGCCCACTCAGTATGTCTCGCTGTTCTTGATCAGATAAACAGACAACACATGCATTTTTTATACTGCTGTTTTATCTCCTTTGTAAAAGGATTATGAATATTATTTCTATCTAAAATAAAGTGGACTATAATTCTACCCCTGTCTCAGACACTGAAGGTCTGGGTCCTCACTTTCATACCCTCACACCTAGTATGGCAGAGGGCTGTTAACCTAGTAATGGCTTCAATCAAACGGCATGGTGAATAAGTAAAGCAGAATTGTAAACCTGGTTGCGTTTCTGCAAAGGAGAATCCGCCCTAACCTATAAGTCATCAGCAAGTGCATAAACACTCCGTGTGTTCGTCTTTCATTTCGCTTCTTTTTTGTTTCAGCTGCTCAGTCAAGCGCTGGGAGGCCAAACGGGAGTTGACCGTTTAGAGCCTGAAGGAAGGGCTGCCCTCAGCCACGGATTTCCTGAGGTTCCTCCCTAAAAAATTAAAAATATGCGAGTAGGGGGTTTTTCCTTACCTGAGTGCTGAGCGGTTCAGTATTTAGTTCTCTTGGGGTGAGTGGTCGGGTTGGAGAGGCTGGGCTCTCTCCCACAGCACAGTCGCATAGTCATGCTCACTAACTTCTTAAAACAAGAGTTACACTGAGGAGGGGTGTATGTATTGTGTGTGGGGGCTGGTATGTCTAAATGAATCTTAAATGAATTAACATTCTTTCCTGTACTCTCTCGCAGCCTACCTGTACAACCTCTCTTCCCGCACCAGATGCTTTCGGAGAGGTTTGATCTTGCTGCCCCTCAGAACGCATACAACTTTAATGTGACATGTGCTAGTGTTTTCTCTCTTTTTCCCCCTCATCTTGTTAAAATGACTGTATCTCGGAATAGTGGTTGTCCGAGGGTTTTCTCATACAGCAGATATCTGCAATTCAATCCTGGCATTCCAAATGTATTGGCTCTGCTTGTATGTAAGCATACAGAAAATGTATGGTTAAGATTGTAAAAATAAAAAAATAAGGCAGCAGCTAGAAATATACAAATCAGGATAAATCCAGTCAATAATCTGACTAGGGCTCTTAAATTGGCTCCCAACTGAATAATCAAGGTACATTATTAAATTATTATCATTATTATAAATCAAACCTTATTCTTACCCAAAGGAACCACAGAATATCTTGCAGCAGCTTGCGATTTCCAATACAGAGGTTGATTTTGTCCTTGGCAGCAGCAGCACAAGCCTGCATCATACTGCACTCAAACATGGGTGCCATTTCAGAAAGTAATAGAAATTACCTACAGTATACTGAGCCTGGGAAGGGAGCCAGCATTTCTGAAATTCCTCTATGGTGAGAACATATCATTTCATTGACTTAATGTGAAATCTGAAATACAGACACACTGACAATGGGGATGTGCAACTAGAGATGTGCATTTTGTTATTATTTTTATGAACATTTAAATGCTATGCAGCTGTCAGCGTTTAAAATGTTTAAACCTCATCTACACACACACACACTTTTTATATTACATTCTGATGTATACCGACAGCCCTGGTTAGTATTTTCTAAGCAAAGAACCCCTAAATAAGCAAATAACGTTTTAACATTCCAAAGACTTAACTACAAAGTAAAAAAAAAAAAAAATAAATAAATAAATAAATAAATAAATAATTAAGACACCTACTCATCAAACTATATATTGAAATGTTTATATTTAAATGTCCTCTTCAAATCAAACAATGGTTGTAATTAAAGTTGTCAGTGGAGATAGAACTATATACATATTCAACTTTGCCCAAAATGATATAGTTGTTATTACAAATAACCCAAATAAAACCCCAGAAGAATGTGCCTGTGACCATAGGGATTTCGTTGTGGAAGACAGCAAAGGAAAGAAAGTACAACTTAAGTGTGCAAGTACTGTTGAGTTACTACTAAACATATTTTGACAGAAAAAACAAACAAACGCTCAAGCATTTTGAAAAGTAACCGAAAACACTAATTTCATACAGCATATCAAAAAGAAAGCCCCGAAAAAAAACGATTTACATAAAACTCGAAAATAGCTCAAAATAAGCACCATAAAATACAATGAATAAAACCTGAAAAACAGAAGCCCTAAGTATACCCTCACTATAAGCACCCTTCATTATAACTAACCTGGCCCCCCCCCAAAAAAAAACAAAAAAAAACCAACAGTACGCACGGGATGCCACCTCTGCAGTGAAGTCAACTCTTTCTTAATAAAAAGCATGCACTGTGTAACTATGCCTCCGAAACAAAAATCATTTCATGTTGCAACAAAGCTGAAAACTATATTGATCATTTGAAAAAAGGAGTAACGCAGGCATATCTCTGTCGTGAACATAGGTTGTCAAAAACCAATCTGTTTTTAGGCTTATTCAGCAACCATGCGGCAAAGCAAAACTTAAAGAAAAACAACAACAGCAACAAAAAAAGAAACGTCAGGATCTGATAAACTTTTCATGTCGGGTTGATTTTTATTAAAAGCTCAGTTTGGGATTCTTGCATGTTGGATTAAGATTTGGTGCACTTTGAAACGATTCATGTCAGATTCATTTTGAATAAAAGTTCAGCTTCAATTTTGGATTTTTGCTTTTTGTACTGCGTTTTAATTCTTTAACGAATATGATAAAGCAAAGGCACAATACTGCATACATGAGACTAACATGTAATTCTACTTTTATTCACAATCTCATCTCATTAACTTACTCCAACAGTGTATCATTCATTTTGATTGTCCTTTCCATATAACGAACAAAAGGCTTGGACCCCAACAGGTTTGTTATAGCGAGGATGTACTGTACTCAAATCCATTTTCAAATGCCAATCTAACACACAATCAAATAATATATTAAGTAATGAATATGTTTGCCTTCTAGTGCATTTTTTTATTTGTTTATTATTTGTTTATTTAGCAGACACCTTTATCCAAGGCGACTTACAGAGACTACGGTGTGTGAACTATGCATCAGCTGCAGAGTCACTTACAATTAGTGACTTGCTCAGGGTCACACACTGAGTCAGTGGCTGAGGTGGGATTTGAACCGGGACCTCCTGGTTACAAGCCCTTTTCTTTAACCACTGGACCAAAGAGCCTCCTTAGTTTATCACACTGTTTTAAGGGTCGGCACAGTATGACTCAACAAATGTCATCAAATCTCGAAATCCATCACCTACAAAGCAAAGTCTGGAAATTTAATGGCCGCTTGTCTTAAAAACAAACTTATACAATAAAATCCAAACATGCCAAATGTAATCTAGGTGAATTGTACAATCCAAAGAATTATATTTTGTGAGACTTATATAATATTTTGAGAAATTAGTCTTATATTGTAAACATAAAACGACTCAAACATACTTAAATATTTTAAGACAGATGTGTAGAGGACAGAAGGTTGTATTAGTGAGTATTGTCAGTAATGGGTAAGCAGGAAAATTCATAAATAGATTAATATATGTATACAGTGGAACTTGCCTATAACGTACCTGGGATATAACGAACACCCAGTATACAATGTACCTAAGCTATGGAACAAGGACCCAAAGTAGCGATTTACTATCAAAACACACTGCTTAAAACGTACTCTGCTGTTGCGTACTCCTCGGATATTAAGTATGACTATCGAATTCACAACAAGTATTGTATGCGTTTATTACGGACAGTCAATCCACTCTCAATAAGAAACCTTCCATAAATATTGTGTTTGTTTGACAATTGTATAATCAAGTATAAATACTGAAAGCTGCAAGCTTAAAACTAGCTCAATCCGTTCCTATTTGCTGCTGCAGTCAGTGCTGTTTCTGCAAACTGACACTAAGGGAATGAAGTAGCCAAGATATTTTAATCACGCTCAGTACTACATTATATAAAAAAAAAGAATTATAATATTATTAACTTTGGCCTTTCTTTAAATTTCGATGAACATGACATAAGCTTATCCAAAGAAAATCCAGATGAAACTGTAGAAACAGAAATGCAAGCAAGTTGTAAGTTTCACCGGCTACATTTTTGTTTTTAAACAAATGCAGTAAATAAACTAAAGTAGCCTACAAATCCTGGACCAAACCATTTCAAAACACCAGAGGAGAGGTTTAATATTACAGTAATGAAAAATATATATTTTTCGCTTAAAATATATTCATAATAAAATCTTTATTTTTGTGATTTATAATAATTTAGCATGCTGTGTGAAGGATGTTTCTTATTGTACATTAGAAGAGATTTCGCACAGATGGCAAAGCCAGAACCTCAAACTGCACAAGATTGCCTTTTCAGAATTGCCAGAAAAAAAAAAAAATCACACTTGCTTGAAAACTGTTTCTGTATTATTAAATTTTATATTTTACTTATACATATACTATGTACAGTATCTACATTTGTCAGTTTTTATTGTTTCTTAATTTACTGTATAAGCGCAACATTTTCTTAATATTTTTCTTCTTAATACTGTATTGTATACACATTACTTGAAAAAATATATATACAGTATTAGATCATTTATTTTTAACTTCCAAATGTTCTTAATTTGCAAATACAGTTTTCTGCTTTTTTTCTACAATAATTACCAAATTAAATGAAGTTGTGTATCTAATAATTCCCCACTTTTGCGTTGATATAATATTGGATTGCTGGATATAACATACCTTGCTTATAAAGGTATATATAGTCCCCACTTAGATGGTATTGAGCGACACAAGTCCCCACTTGTATAGTACAGAATGACACCTACACACCAGTGTGTGTGTAGGTATAGTATAAGAGCATGTTGTCAATAACAGGTATGAAGGAAAATTGATAAGTAGATTAATAATTATTTTGTATTAGAAGTATTAGTGCTATACCTTATTGGGTTCATAGTTCTCTGTGAAGTGGAATGGAGTCCCCACTTAAATAGTATTGAGTGACACAAGTCCTCACTTGGATAGCGCAGAACGATTTTCACACTGTTTTTTATATTAAATGTATATCTTTCAGGTTTCAAAATATTAATTTCTTCCTCCATTTTGATTTTTTTTGTATATAGAGACTTAATGTATTTTAAAATGATATGTTATGTAAATATTATAATTTAGATAAAATATGATATTAATATATTGATTTATTGTGATAAAAATTAGCAGTTAATTAAAATCTTTCACTGAAATAATCTTATGGTTATAATTAGTTTAACTGAAACAGTAATTAGGCTGCTAACTGTGCTTTCAATTTTCTATCAGTATTAAACTTTACCAGGTGCATAATCCTTTATATAAATAGCCCCCACATTATAGTCCCCACTTAGATAGTACTGAGCGACACAAGTCTCCACTTGCATAGTACAGAATGATGCGCACACACTGAAATATGAATTTCTTTCTCCATTTAGATTTTTTTTGTATATAGTGACATATAAATAAATGTATTTTAAAATTGTCAGGTAAATATTATAATTTAGACATTAAATATGATATAATATTTATATTTAGTATGATAAAAATTAGCAGAGTTAATTAATTAAGTAGAAATAATCTTATGGTTATAATTAGTTTAGCTAAAAATTACAAATTAGCTTTTTAAAACATTCTCATAATCATTTGCAAAGACTCTGTAATCTAGAGTAAAGAATTAGATACTTCAGATCTACTAAATGCTGAATTGTAAGAAAGAAGAAGATGAATCTGCAACATGTCTGTGTAAAGGTTGTGAACAGCAGGACTCAGAGTGGCTGGAGCTCAGAGACACAGTCCTACTGCAGGCTGTGCAGGACCCCACTTTGTAGCGTAAACGTGGTTTAAGTCCCCACTTGGTTGTTTATTTTTTAAATATATTTTTTCTAAATTTAATGTTGAGCTTAAAACATAATTTTCTATATATATTTGGTTTAAAGAAAATGTTGGGAAGTCATGGTGCCCACTTAGCTGGTGGAGAATCATAGACCCCACTTAGCATAGACGTGTATGTGTGTGTGTGTGTGTGCTGCAGAGCCCCAACAGGTCTCACTGCAGGTAAATTCTGAAAGAATCAAAATGAAATGAATGGACTGCAGGAACTCCAGTCTAACTGGCCACAGTTTGATACTTTGACTACTAGATGTCAACATATTGGTGAGTACAGTAAGTAAAGACAATCAGCCACTGTAGAACTAGAGCTTTGTAAATAGGGCCCATAGTAATATATGAAAAACTATTCTGAAAACTTACTCTTCATAATAAGATCCCACGTGTTATACAAAGTGCCATGCAAATTACAAGACTTCTGTACACCTGTTTTTGGGAAACATTTTTACAGTATGCAGGATCTGCAGTAATTTATACACCCCAGGGAATTATGCACAGAAAAAAAATCTAAATTATGCAAAATGATGCGGTATCTCTGTACAAGTATGTGCAAAGTAACAGAAGTATTGTGCAGTTGTATTGGGTTTTTCTCTCATACTGGATATCAAAATACTAAATAGAAAACAATGGAATTTTCTTTAAAATAAGGTCTTTCTAAATTCCAAGATTGAAATAAAGAAACATCTGCTCTTTCAGTTTGTCTTCCAAAATATTATATCTATATTATATTATATAAAGATTATACAAAGATTATAGTCTTCCTGATTATACAGCAAATTGCTGCGCTCAGCATCAGCTGTATTCACTGCATTTATGTATCTGAAAGCTGATGTTTTCAAATTAGGAAGCCGGTCAGCTGTCATTGACCAAAACAAGTCCATGTCAATTTCCCCTGGCGGTAGAGTGCTCGGGATCTCAAAAGTTGCTGTCATTCTAGTATTGTTTTTTGGTTATCAAAATAATCTTGTGGACATATATATTCTAAGAGCATTCATGAAGCCACTGCAATGCAGAATTTAATTTGAAACCCAGAAGGCAAATGCTATCAAGCTTTCTCCTGTCATAAAATACTGTTAAGTATATTGTAAGTGTGCTGTTACTCTAATGGCACTTCAAACACTGAAAAAGAAACAAAGAAATGTTTAAATATAGTTGCAAAAAGTAGATTTATAATAATAACTATACTAATTAAATGATAGTTATTACAGTAGTTAGACAAGTTTGTGTAGTACACATTTAGCCTTTAACTTTATCCCTTCTTTGGAGTATCAACCTACTCTAGAATGAGCTTTATGAAAGCAGTTTAGTAAATAGCTCTTATTTTACAAGGGGACTACTAGTGGACAACTTAAAATACATTAGGGATAATTCAATTTTCTTTTAAATTATATTTGTACATTTTTACCATTCTAATTTATATTTCACTTATACTACTTAAGTAGACACTCGTCAGATTTGACTATACCTATTAAGCTATACTTCTTATTTTTAGGACATACTAATGCTTGGTTTGTGACTGGGGCTTTTAGATTGGACAAATTAACAGTTTAGGCTTGATTATTATGTACACAGTGCTGCCCCTCCCCACTACCAATCTCTGCCCTTACCAGGGTGAGGAAGCAATTTTTCTGGCACAAAGTGCAGTGGCTCTGGGGGACTGACTGATGTTCCCCCAATGTAGACGGCATGTGGGTACAGCTCCCCCAGGAACAAAGATGGCATGTTTACACTAATGAGACAAGCGGGCAGAGCGCCATGGACCAATGTGTCAAAAGCCTTCTTATAAATATTTACCATCCTGACTCAACTTAAGACTGTGCCTAAAAACTGCTGAGTCCTACTACTTTTTTTTTTTTTTTTTTTAGAATGACAGTGCTACACACCCCGTCAAAAATGCACTTGATCATCATTGCCTTGAAATACAGCACAACATAAATTATTTTTAGCAACATATCCCTGACCTTGTTGGTCAGCTACATTCAAGCATAAACAACACACTGGGACACTTATGCAATGTAGATTACTGTAGGTTACTTGGATGCAGCTGATTTCCTGCCAATAAAGTCAATTCTGTCTGATTGCGCATACAGCATATCCATATTAACCACACTCCTTTCATATATCTTGCACTATGGTAATGAATACATACTAATCATCCAGTTTTGTGTAAACTCAAAGAAAGTGCTTACAGTAAGGAACTGATCATTAGTATGTTGGTTTTGACTGGTAAACTTATTTCCCCTTTAAATATTGAACATTAGCAGGTCTGACTAAACTCCTAAATGTGTAAGCATCCAGACAATAGTGTTCAAATAAACAACCTCAACCTTGGCTGAGTGAGACCATACTCAGAAGGGCTAATAGGGAATAGAGAATTCACTTCCACTTAATCCAAAAAGTTCTAATGCTGGTTGTGCGAAGAACACTGGAACAGCCAGCAGCTGGAGATAGCATTTAATTCGAGTTGAAAATAATTTTAGCCCTATGGCAGAGTTGAGACAGCTCCTATCATATTCCTCGTTCTCTGATCTGTACAGACACCTAGGGAGGAAACCAATGTAGTCCCTGATGTATAAACTAGATCTACGAAGATTAGAAAATGAACAGGGCTTTCGCCATCCCTCCCTCACAAAGCTGGTATCTTAAACTTCATAATTACATCGTGTGGCCACTATACTACAGGAGGTTGCATGGACCAATGCATTGCGTTCGTCTGGGAAATATGCCGTAGAGACATCCATTGTGGTCCTTTATTTCCCAGCTGCAGTTCAAGTCTGGGATGCAGAAACTCTGACACCTACAGCACTATCACGTGCCTGCTTGATTTCTGCATGCAGTGGTCACGTCCTGTAGAACTGAACTAAAAAAGGCTAGAGGCATGCTTTTTAATACTGCTCCAGTAACTGCAGTCTAAAGGGACTGATGTCCTACTTTTTGTCTGAAGGCAATCAAGGACAATTTTAATTTGTTATACCAGCAACTTGCACCAATGCACTACTGTTTATAGGTGATCCAAACACATTAGTATCAACTGCAGAATGTTTTAATGTCGAAATTGAAAAGTACAATATATTTCAGAACTATGATAAAATCTGAAAATTACTATAGGATTATCGGCACAAGTAGAAGTGTTTTCAGCCTCGGACTGTTGATATAACTCATACACATACGCTTGTAGTCCTATAACTTTATTATAGACTGCTTTACTGTTAGGAACATGTTATTGTGACTGTTAAGTTGTTGTGGTGAAGAACATACAGCAGGTGTGAATAGATAAAAACAGATTTCAATCCTGTCAGCACACTTATAAAGAGGAATGTGAGCTCGCATCTACACCTGCCAGTTAATTCGAATGGGTGGATTAAAACTGCAAAGAGCTTTGCATAGAACATTGGGAAATAATTTCATAAACACAGATCCAATGAAGCCTGGGTTTTGCTGTACCATTTTTGATTATATTATAAATGATGGCAGATTAATTTGCAGAGATGGATGTTAAAAAAAAAAAAAAAAAAAAAAAAAATCATTGGTTGTAGTGGTAGCTCCATCTAGATTAGAAACCACAAAAGGTTAGGTTTACCAGCTAAGGCATTTAGGCATGACAGCAAGATCACCATTAATGATTATTATGGACATTATACGAACAAAACAGATTTAGGGCTACTGATTTTCCAATTCTTTTTTCAATTCCCGGGAGAGCTTTGTTGTCGGCAAGATGACACAGGTGAGAGAATTTGAGTAGCGAGGTGCAAACAGGCGACTGATCGATCTGTAGGAGCGTTTACCAAGGTGCCTTTGTTAAAATAATGGATTAATAAAATCGAAATTTTAACAGTGTTTATTTTTTAGGGAAATAAAATTTAAACCTAAGATTTTTTTAAAGACCCCAACTGTTGTTGTTGATTCCAACTTCACATCTGGGCTAGCAAGTTTCAAAAGGTGTTAGGTCCTTTGGTGTTAGTTACAACATGACTCGCTATAAATAAAGTACTGCCATCCACTACATCCCCATACAGCTGTAGATGAGATTTACAGTAAAGTTTAAAAAGTTAACCAAGTACTACCTTCTATCTTCCAAGCTAACCAATTAAAAAAACAAGCTGTACAGCGCAAGACAGCTTTCTGACCTTGGAGGGGCAGAAAGAATTGGGTTAGAATTAGTGTTAACCCAAACATTTCCTCTCCCTGCTCTCCCCAAGTAAGAAGTATCCATGTTGGTTGGTCGCGTGCCTGTGCTTCCTTACTCTTAAGAAAACATGTGATACTGGTGACATTTCAACTCTTGGTTCCATCTGCTTCAGTACTACAGTGAACAGAATTGAAAGCAAGCGAAGAAAGACAGTTTGATACAGCTATAGATTTAGCGTGACTACCTGTCCTGCTTTGGATGGGACTGCTGTGGTTTCAATGAAAACAGGCTGCAGTACAGTATATGTTTCTGCAATTCGTTGTAAAGGACATTTTTAAAATACTAGATAGGATTCATGTCCTTGTCAGCACCTGTACGAGTCCTGCTGGGCTTAAGAAGGTTAAGTAAGGACACATTATTTATATGCAGTCTACCATCTGTTCCGAGAGAAAACGTTTGTGAAAGGTTTGATCGCAGATACAAAAATCTGAAAAAGAGGTCACCCTATATAGATTGCTAGATACATTATTATATTTACACCGTGTACCCTTTGAGATCTCTTACCTCAGTCATGTGGGTGGTCAGTACTAATAGGACATGAAATGTCCACCTCTGCATTGTTTCTGGGTTATGTGAGCTGGTGAAGGGATGCTCTTGTGACATTCACAATACAAACATATACATTGTGTGCTTTCATTGCATTTAACAAATAACAAACCCAAAGCTGACTGGGAAAGATTTTTGAAGGTAGATGCTTGAAGGTAGATGATTCCCCATATAAGGGCAGCGGGGGGAGAAAACAGATATGTCTAAACTTTAATAAAATGTACATGCTTCCTGGGGGCAGATTGCTCGATATTCTTGAATATTAGATTGCCATGGGAACAGAATAAAAAAGGCAGATTGAAGGAACACAAAACAAATTTATAGCGTGCAAGCAGATCAGTTTGATGGGAATGTACATTGAACTAGAAATGGGAGCTTTGTGATTAAACAAAAAAGGGCACATAATGTACTGCAAGAGGAATGTATCTAATCAAACAGGTTTGTAAACATGAAATAAAATGGAACTAAAAAAGGTGTTTATCATTAAGACATCCAGAGGTTAAATCAACACTGCAAGGCAGGGAAAGGGTTCATTTCTAAAGTCAACACTGCAAGGCAGGGAAAGGGTTCATTTCTAAAATCAACACTGCAAGGCAGATAAAGGGTTCATTTCTAAAATCATCACTGCAAGGCAAGGAAAGGGTTCATTTCTAAAATCAACACTGCAAGGCAGGGAAAGGGGTCATTTCTAAAATCAACACTGCAAGGCAGATAAAGGGTTCATTTCTAAAATCAACACTGCAAGGCAGGGAAAAGGTTCATTTCTAAAATCAACACTGCACTGACTCCCAATGTGTCTGGACAGTGCCTGTTTCCTCTGTCTGGCACCAGTGGTAGGGGTACAGTAGATTGACGTTCCTGATAACTGGCAGATGTTTTATCTGAAGGAAATACAGATGTCCATAACAGTGATCAGACGTGTTTTGTATGTTTGGGGAGCTGTACTCTTTTACCTGTTGTTAATTTTGTGAAACTACATTAATTTGTGTGACATATATATCTAGTACCAAACCAACAAATCAGAATAGCTTTCTAGTCTCTTGTTACAAGATAGACATTTTAAAATAATCCATGCATTCAAGCAGATTTAGCACAACATTGCATTTTCATTCCAGTAAAGTAACAGAACTGCTGATCAGATAATAAACAGAAAATAAGGAACATATTCAAAATGTTAAATACAAGTTACAATCACCTTATTTAAAGAAAGCACCCAACATACTAATACTGCTTATTAAACTGATGTTTGCAAAATAGGCCTAAAGAACAGTCAGATTTAAAGGTATCAAAGATGTTATCTAAAAACAAATATATAGAATGTATTTCTGTGTCAACACACTGCTATCTCTGACATGTACTGCAAGTGGAAGCATGCATACATGTTTGGCAATGCAGCATGTGCATTTACAGTTTCTATGGAAACAAGCATTTGCACAGGGAAGTATACAAATAATACTACAATCCAACACACACCAGCAAATACTTTAAGATCAACAAGTGTGTTTGTTACATACATCCCCTGCCATGGCTGTACACAGTACATACAAAAATAGAGCCATCAGTAACATGAAAAAGTAAATTACTGTAACATAACCTATATCTATCATTTATAGTCTACAAGTAGAAATTCAAGTGTGTACATACCGTAGAGAAAGAGAGGCTGGCACCTCTTTATATTACCTAACTTCCAATAACTTGTTCTAAAGGTTCTCTAGGTGCAATAGAACCTGTCATATCCGATCCTGTAAGATACAATACCCTCCATTAACCGATGGACCTCTGGAATGTGTCGTTTACACACGCTGCTACCAACTGAATAGTACGGATGGAAACAAAGCACGTTTTATTATGGGTTGGGTTGACAGAATGGATTCAGTTGCAGATAAAAAATTTAAAAAAAAAAAAAAAGATGGTGAGTTTGGGAATTCAGTTTCACTTCATGTAACTGCCCAAATAAATAAAAGAAAACAAGAAAGCAAAGGATTAATATCATTACTGCACCATTAAAAAGCTGATTTTTTTGCTGACCTCCAAAGCCAGTTTGTGTTCGTGTGCGTGTTTACTTCTTGTTGTTTCCGTCTCGAGTTAACAAGCATGATGCAAAGAAACCTGTCGGATTACTTTGGCATTGACAGAGAGTACAGCAAGAACTTTTTTTGGAATGCTATTTTGTAAATTGCAGTGCTTTCTTTGGCAATAATTTTCACAGATTGTATGGTATACATGCAGTACCGTTTTAGACACATTGATGTGCTGACATTGTTAATTTATAATGTCCCAACGTTAATAAAGCAACTATAATGTAGCATAACGACTCCTTCAGAGATATGATATTTTTACATATCCGATGGACCCCTGGAACCAATTAAATCCCAATACATTTTTGGTAAAAACATAGAAATTGATAACTGATGTAGTCCTCGGACCATTACCTGTGAGCAGCAAGTTTCTGAGCAGTCTACGGTTGTCTGCTTCCTGCAGATACAGGTGGCAAGATTTCTAGAAGAGAAAGAAAACCAAATTGTTAATGTGCCTCTCTTGACATGCTAAAGTTGATTGGTTGAAGCAGCCAGGTACAGCAAGCCAAGTAGAACAAGGCACATTGTCATGCTTAGTATTTATATTCCTTGTACATTTATGGAACTAGCCTATTTTGTTAGCTACAATTACTTTAATGCAGTTATCAGATGTTTTACTGGTGTGGTCTTTGAAACATTCACATATGACAAGTATAAAATATAAGTAAAGATCATGCTAATAAGTGGTGAGAAAATGGATTTAAAAAAATGCGGTAAACAGTCCTTTGATGATTAGTCAATACAAAATGCTAAAATAGGCCCAACTGTAGATTGTGTTTTTGTATTTGCAAACACTGTCATGTATTACTGTAGGCCTATACACAAGGATGAAAATAAGACTGATTGCATACCAGTTTGATCCATTCCTGGTTTTACTACAAGTTTATTAAGACACACCTGAGCTTTTTACCTAAACACTGGGACTAATCAAGCTCATAGTAAAACTGCTATACAATAGAAGTCTTATTTCAATCCCTGTATACAGTACAATGATGAGCTGCTGGCTACTTGAAATGCAGAGGAAAGCATTCAGCGTGCATGAAGATCAGCTACAGTAATACCCTGACCTTTTAACCAATCTTGAGAGTAACAGCCACTAGTTTGCTGAATTTTCTTGAAGGGTCTGCAACTGCCTACCTGCTCATCAGCAGTCTGGGCTGCCACAGTAAGTCTGTGTAGCAATGTTTGTCTGCTGTGCTGCTGAACAAGCAAATGTGCGAAGGTTAAATATTATGTGACATTAACCCATGTGATTTTCACTATCAGCAGATATCCTCTTCTCAATAGCATTGCCATAAAATGAACATCGATTAAAAGATGCCCTCAAAAGTTATTTCACTTTGAACCAACAAGATAAGCATTTTTTTGTTACTTCTTCAAGAAATTAGAAACCCAAGATTTTGAAAATCCCACAGATGACTACTGTGGGAAAACATTTATTCTTTTTGCATACAAACTCAGCCTGGCCCCTTGAGCATTCTTCCACAGAACACTCCCCTCTAATTTCAATGCTGCTACTAAAGCAACTAGGCAACTGTAACCTTGCCTACTGCAATCCCCAATACAATAGGCCTCCTGTGCAGCCCTGGAACACACTGTACTGTAGTTTTTCATGATTTTCAGACATTTGTTCTGTTAACAGCTACTGCTCAAATTGATCCGATTGGTTGATTTGTTACTTTGTACTGTGGTCTTCTTCATATTAATGATGATTCCTAGAGCCCCTTGAAATTATTTTTATTTATAAGTTTTTGTTTTATTTTTCACAAATTTCGTTATTATTAGTTTTATATGTTGCATTTTGTTTTATTTTGTGCTATTTCGTATGTGCCAAAAACACTGGGCTCTAGTGGTTCCTCCTTGTCAAAAACCCTCAACCAAGTGGTTTGTCAACGTACAGGCAATTACTGGCATAGCAACTTTGTATGGGGACAGTCTTGTTTTTAGGGTCTGTCACTGATTGGTGTAGTAGTAGAGCACTAAAATGGAACTGAAGAATAGCAAAGCCGCGTCAATTGCTT
The DNA here is from genome assembly GCA_030684275.1 of Acipenser oxyrinchus oxyrinchus. Lineage (NCBI taxonomy): Eukaryota > Metazoa > Chordata > Actinopteri > Acipenseriformes > Acipenseridae > Acipenser > Acipenser oxyrinchus. The sequence goes on along the minus strand of CM060251.1, from coordinate 73,157,175 downwards.
CCTGAACTGATCCACGGAAAGTGCGTGCAACCTCTGCTAAACGGACGTCCCAATCATCAGGGACCAGTGACCTCTTCATATGCATTCCCTCCGGTGTGGATTAAGGGGAAGCAATGGGTCCCTTGTGTGTAGTAGCCATCTTAAAATGGTGAGTAGACCATTTTTATATATAAAATAATCTAAAAATAATATAAGGAGCTTAAGTTGTTCAGTTATAGATGGAAATTGTGAAGTGGTAGCCAGAGCTCCAACAGCAAGCAGCCATCCAAGTGATCTCAAGAAAAATAGCTTTTGATCACATACAAGTACACATGAACATTCGAACAGAAAGGCATAAGAGCCAAAAAAAAAAAAAAATGCTATCAAAAATGAATAACAACAAGCAAATGTAAACACAATAAGAAGAAATGCTACCAAATGACAGTACGGTACCTGTTATTGCATTATTTTTTCACCAAGCAGTCACAAAAGCTGTGTAGTTTAAAGATTAAAGCCATGTGTTGCCCAGCAACATGTTGACATATCTTGTAGGGTTACAGCAAAATACACAATAAAAATCGCTGCCTCTTAGTGGTCCAGATAAATCCAGGCTTGGGCTTGCAAAAGCAAAAAAGGAAGATTCAGCTGAATCAGCTGCTGATGGCTTCAGCAGGATGTGAAATATGCAATGGCTTAGAGGGCTCAGATGAGAATGAAAAACAGCTGGATCATGAATAGGCAGGGTGTGATTTGTCAAATTTCCAGTGAGGGGGATAAAACAGACAAACAACAAAATATCATGGCAAGCCTTGATGCATCTGTAGTACACAATTTAAACAGTTAGGAGAATCACTAAGTTACTTATTTATTATACCGAATCAACTGCTAAAAAAATCTTTAGGAATCACACATGCAGGATAAATGGTTATTTTTTATGGGTACGGTCATACTTGCCAACATTTGGAAACGGTTCAGTCGGACGCTGATCATATATATTATCACATAATAGACGTATCCCCCAACTCAACACCACACGACCATCATGACAGTAATAATAGACACAATGAAGCGTTCTTACCTTTGTGTAAGTTAGTGATTAGAAGATGTGTCAGACGCACGAATAACACAGTGTATGATTTTCACTCTACTGTGCAGAATAAATGCATTTTTTTCTATGGGTAAATATCGGGACTTTCTTCCTATGCATCGGGACACGGGACATTTGCTAAGAAATCGGGACTGTCCCAACCATATAGAGACTGTTGGCATGTGTGTACGGTATCAAAAGGCAATGACAGAAACTACCTACGTTACAGCAACTAAAATAATGTTAAAACACACGCATGACAAGTACTTGCATTGTTGTACATAACCTCATTGATACCTGCACAGTGTAACAACAATAAATGGAACATAATACAACATATGTATTTTAATCTGCAGGAGTTAATTGCTGTTAATCTTGGCCTTTTTTCCACTCTGCTCAGCGGGAGTGACTCGGCAGGTAAAAGTTAAAATCTTTGGCTCTGGGGCTGTTTAAAAAAAAAAGCTACTATGTATTTTCAGGGCCTCATGCACTAAACGGTGGTAAATTACCTGAAATAATGCGTGATAAGAGAAACCCATACTGCTCGCAAAAAGGAAGGCATGTCCGCTCTATTCACTATTATAATAATATGCACGAATAAGGATAGCTAAATGATTCATTTGCCAGTCATCATAGCACACGAAATGCTGCACACATTACACACCCTTTATTTTAGTATATGGGCACTCCAAGGGACAGGTAGTCCGGCTCTCACTTTGTCAGAATGACAGTGACCAAGGAGGCAGCAGGCGGCACCAGCTACATCTTCAGTGGGTCTCCGTAGGATGAGGGGAGGTGACCCAGTGTTACGCAGAATTCTGTATCCCCTTAGATTTGACGTCTGCGTAGATCAAGATCGGCTATCCGTGAACGCTTAATGTTTCTGAACAGTATTTACAAGTAATAAAATTAAAATGTGTTTTTAAAAAAAAATACAGTTTTATAAGGTTACTTTTAATCAAGTGTTTCATGTATTGAGCAACACAGGAGACTGAGCATACTGTAGAAAATCAGTGGTGTTTTATTTTGCTACAGAATTAGTTTGGTGGTGTTTTCAATATTTGTTGCAAACTGCAGCAGAACTCAATGGCAGTGCTTGAGACCACAGCGGGACTCGGGAACAGAAATCTCGCACATTCATGTCCAGCTTTGAAAAACTAACTGAAAACTAACTGTTAACTGAAAACAAATATTTGTTTGTTCACCTTACCCCACTCCGGTTTATTTTGAAGGTACTCCGGTGCCGAAACATTGGCTAAATATAAATGCGTTTCTTTTAAAGGGATTGCAAATGTGTGGTTTATTTCTTTTTTTTCTTTTTTGAAACTTTAACCTTTCAGCTGCTTATCCAGCGATTTCGACGTGCTGCACAGGCTAGTCACAATGTGTGTTGTACTCACTGTTGTCTTTTCCATGACAAAAATGCTAATGTTTTCAGGGCCGAAATAATTCAGTGTAATTCATGTGTTAAAAAAGCACAACTGTCTCTTGGTCGTTTCGGCAGTACAACGTCATAATGGAAAAAAAAAGTACAATACAGTACAATAATCATGGGATTATATACAGCACTGTCTATTCCTACAATGCATCTTGCATTGAGAAAGCAACACGTTTGGAACAGGAATAAAGGAAATGATTATGTAATACAGTTCACGTGTAGTCATCTTTTGGCAAGTTTCATCATCAGAATCATATCATCATGTACACTATTACAAAACCGTATGTTAAAATATTGCCCTTAATCCACAAAACCAACAAAATACATCCTATGTAGCTTATATCTGACATAATATTTGTAGTGTTCTGTGGAACACAGGCAATCGTTTATCCTGGAAAAAGTTAAATACAGTACCTGAAAGCAGATATACACATTTATCATGTTTCCCACACAACACTACTTGTGGTCTGCTCTATTTATATTGTGATTTAGACAGACACCGCCTGGTTTCAATAAGCGGTAAACTTAATACACGCCGAGACACTTAGGAAAGTTAGCACCTTTAATACTATCAGCCCCGCGGCAGTCATTTTGGCGGTTTTTAGTTTTAAAATGTTATTTTCTCTAGTCGTGTAACACATATGGGGCTGTGCGTTCATGTACCTTTTTGTCCGTATGTATTGTATTGGGATTATACAGAACGGTATTCTACTTTATTATTTTTATTTACCAGTCTGCAATGTGTTTAGCTGTAATGAGATTAGTCTCTACTCTCTGCCTGAGTGAATGACTGACAGTCTATTGCCACCTGTGCTGTTTTGGTCAGTCAATTAGCATCGGGACGAGTGAAAATAAATACCAGAAAATATGGAGAAGAAAATTCACACGAAAATAAAACATTTTGAACATCCAAGAACTACATGGATTGAACTCTTAGCATCTGAGCTGAAATTACCAAGGTACAAGAAACAGCAGCAAATAGTCCAAACGTTTGGTTAGTCAGTAACGCTGCCCGTGCTTCTGAGCCGAGTTCAGGCATGCCATTTGCTGGCTCCCATGAGTTGCCCAGTCTATCTGCATCCCGCCGGTATTCCAGCGATTTCTGGAGAAAGCTCCTCTTTGTGTCTCACAACTCTAGTCAAACCCTCCCACACGCACCGAGGATGACTGGCCGACAGTGTGCTCTTCCTGTAAAACTGTAGGAATGCAGCATTTAGCCATATCCTTTTGTTTTAGTGTGATCTGGTGTTTTGAGCAAAAGGACCAAGAGCTAGGGAACAGTAGCTCATCCATGGACTTGCAAACTAATCAACCCTGCGAAATAGAGTACACTGTCCCCCACTGTAAAACTGGAAGCATATACAATAAGATGTTTACCAAGCAAACAGGATGCTGCATATTAGATGTGTTCATAAATAAAGCCATCTAAAAATAGGTGTTTCTGTGAACAAAACAAAGCATCCCTGGTAGCATAATCAAAGGGGTATTTCAGCATTGATAACAAACCCCTATGCATAGTGTTATGAGGAGTGGTTTCTATTTGCAGTCTTCAAACCCTCATACAAAGATTAATTTACACAATGGGTTGGACTTTCAAAGCTATTTACTCCAAAACTCATCAGCATGACCTTTTCAAAAAGTAATAACACATCTAAAAGATTTACCTCAAACCTCATACATTTGATGCTGGGGCTTGCAAGTAGTCTTCAGTTGTCCGTCTCCCCACCCCCGCCCCCACCCCATATTGCATATTAAATTGATTTCATCAGTTTATGCATATACAGTAGTAATTAAATATATTACCATATTTGCTCGAGTACAAGTCGAGAAATTTAACCCCAAAACACAATCCTGAAGTTGCGGGAGTCATAAGAACATAAGAACATAAGAAAGTTTACAAACGAGAGGAGGCCATTCGGCCCATCTTGCTCGTTTGGTTGTTAGTAGCTTATTGATCCCAGAATCTCATCAAGCAGCTTCTTGAAGGATCCCAGGGTGTCAGCTTCAACAACATTACTGGGGAGTTGGTTCCAGACCCTCACAATTCTTTGTGTAAAAAAGTGCCTCCTATTTTCTGTTCTGAATGCCCCTTTATCTAATCTCCATTTGTGATCCCTGATCCATGTTTCTTTTTTCAGGTCAAAGAAGTCCCCTGGGTTGACATTGTCTATACCTTTTAGGATTTTGAATGTTTGAATCAGATCACCGCGTAGTCTTCTTTGTTCAAGACTGAATAGATTCAATTCTTTTAGCCTGTCTGCATACGACATGCCTTTTAAACCCGGGATAATTCTGGTTGCTCTTCTTTGCACTCTTTCTACAGCAGCAATATCCTTTTTGTAACGAGGTGACAAGAACTGAACACAATATTCTAGGTGAGGTCTTACTAATGCATTGTAGAGTTTTAACATTACTTCCCTTGATTTAAATTCAACACTTCTCACAATATATCCAAGCATCTTGTTGGCCTTTTTTATAGCTTCCCCACATTGTCTAGATGAAGACATTTCTGAGTCAACATAAACTCCTAGGTCTTTTTCATAGTTCCCTTCTTCAATTTCACTATCTCCCATGTGATATTTATAATGCACATTTTTATTGCCCGCATGCAATACTTTACACTTTTCTCTATTAAATTTCATTTGCCATGTGTCTGCCCAATTCTGAATGCCGTCTAGATCATTTTGAATGACCTTTGCTGCTGCAACAGTACTTTCTGTTTTCTACATGTTAACCACTCCCAAATCCATGTGCATGCATTTCCTTGAATCCCTACTGCGTTCAGTTTGAGAATTAATCTTTTATGCGGGACTTTGTCAAAAGCTTTCTGGAAATCTAAATAAACCATGTCGTATGCTTTGCAGTTATCCATTTTCAATGTTGCATCCTCAAAAAAGTCAAGTAGGTTAGTTAGACACGATCTCCCTTTCCTAAAACCATGCTGGCTGTCTCCCAGGATATTGTTACCATATAGGTAATTTTCCATTTTGGATCTTATTATAGTTTCCATAAGTTTACATATAATAGAAGTCAGGCTTATTGGTCTGTAGTTACCTGGTTCGGTTTTGTCTCCCTTTTGTGGATCGGTATTACGTTTGCTATTTTCCAGTCTGTCGGTACAACCCCTGTGTCAAGAGACTGTTGCATGATCTTGGTTAGCGGTTTGTAAATAACTTCTTTCATTTCTTTGAGTACTATTGGGAGGATCTCATCCGGCCCAGGGGATTTGTTTATTTTAAGAGCTCCTAGTCCCTTTAACACTTCTGCCTCTGTTATGCTAAAGTTATTTAAAATTGGATAGGAACAGGTCAACATGTGGGGCATGTTGTCCGTGTCCTCCTTTGTAAAAACCTGTGAAAAGTAATCATTTAATATATTTGCTATTTTTTTTTCTTCATCTATGATTTTGCCATTTGTGTCTCTTAGACATTTGACCTCCTCTTTGAATGTTCTCTTGCTGTTATAATATTGGAAAAATATTTTGGAATTGGTTTTAGCCCCCTTAGCAATATTGATTTCTATCTCTCTCTTGGCCTTTCTAACTTCCTTTTTGACTTGTGTTTGCAGTTCCAAGTACTCTTTCTGTGTACTTTGTTTTTGGTCCCTTTTAAACGCTCTGTAAAGTGCCTTTTTTCGCTGAATATTTTTTTTAATTGATAAACCATTTTGGCCATTTTGTTTTAGATTTAGATTTGTCTACTTTTGGGAGGTAATTGTTTTGTGCCTCTAGTACTACATTTTTAAAAAACAGCCATCCTTTTTCTGTGGATGTTTTCTCTATTTTACTCCAATCTACTTCTGTTAGTCTCTGTTTCATACCTTCATAGTTTGCTTTTCTAAAATTGTAAACCTTTAGTCATTACTTTTGGGGTTTTAAAAAATATTTCAAATGAGACCATGTTGTGGTCTGAGTTTGCCAATGGCTCTCTGACCACTGTTTTAGTTATTCTGTCTTCATTATTTGAAAAGATTAAATCAAGGTATGCCTCCCCTCTAGTCGGTGCCTTGACAAATTGCGTTAGGAAGCAGTCATTTGTCATTTCTACCATTTCAATTTCGTCCGTCGTGCCCCACGGGTTCTCCCATTTTATATGGGGAAGTTGAAATCCCCATTAGTATGGCTTCTCCTTTTCTACACACATTTCAAATGTCATTGTACAACAGATTATTTTGCTCAGAGTCTGAGTTTGGCTCTATAGCATGCTCCTATTATTATGCCCTTTGAATTTGTGTCCATTATTCTGACCCATATTGATTCTGCATTGTTTTCTTTGTCCTGATTTAACACCTGGGCTTCAAGACTATTTCTTATGTATAGCGCTACCCCTCCGCCTCTTCTGTCCTGCCTGTCTTTCCTATACAGTGTGTACCCACTAATATTATATTCGTCTCCATCACTCTCAGACAACCAAGTTTCTGTAACACCTATCACATCGTAGTTACTTGTTAGTGCAGTAGCTTCAAGTTCTAACATTTTGTTTCTGAGACATCTAGCATTAAGATAAATACATTTAATAGCTGTCTTACCTGAGTTGTTGCCCTTGTTTTGATGTGGTCTCCTGTTTTTTTGTTTTCTCCCCCCTTCCTTTCTAGTTTAAATGCTTCTGGACCTCCTCAAGGATCCTTTCTCCGAGTAGATTGGTTCCCTTTTTGTTTAAGTGCAGTCCGTCCCACCTGTATAGATAGTCCTTGTTGTAGAATGTGCTCCAACGTTCAAGAAAGGTGAAGCCTTCCTGGGTGCACCATGATTTCAGCCATGCATTTTGATTTTGTATTTCCAGCTGTCCATATGGTCCTTTGCAGGGCGCCGGCAGTATCCCAGAAAATACCACCGTTTTGGTCTTGCCTTTTAATTTCCTTCCTAGCTCTCTGAATTTGTTTTGCAGGGATCTTGGCCTGTCTCTTCCAATGTTGTTTGTACCGATGTGGTCGACTACTACCGGGTCGTCTCCTGTTCGTTCTAGGAGCCTGTCCACATTCTCAGTGATGTGCTTGACTGAGGCTCCTGGAAGGCAGCACACTGTTGTAGTAAGGGGGTCCAAACTGCGAACTGAACTTGCTGTGTTTCTCAATATGGAGTCCCCAACGATCATAACCTCCCTTCTTTTTGCTGCCTGGCCAGCACTGTTTATAGGGTCCTGGAAGGTTGTTTCTTTCATTCTCTTGATGTTGGTTTTGGTCATCTAAATGTTGAAGTGGCTCAAATTTGTTGGATGTTTGGATTTCTGGTGGTTGTGTTTGACGAAGTTTCTTTTTTTCCCTGCTTCTGCCTATCTGAACCCAGCTGTTTCGACTTTCTTCCATCTCCGTGGTGGCTTTCAGTCTGCTAGGGGTGCAGACTTCCATGAATTGTGGGTGTGCCAGCTCCTCAAGCTCCTGTTGCAGTCTCATTTCCTCCAGCTCCTTTTCTAGCAGGCTTAATCGCTGGAGGAAGTCCTGGATCGTGCAGCACTTTACACACACTTGGTTGAGCTCTGTTGGGTTTTCTCGGATTTCCCACATCATGCAGTTGTCACAGATTACTGGCTTGAAGACCATTTTTTTTTAAAGTTTAGTTTAGCTTCTGCAGCTGTCAACCTGCTTTCAAACTGCTTCTAACTGCGCTGTACTTGTCCACGACTGTACTTCTCCCACAATGTCGCTTCCACACGCTGTCGCTGGGAAGCCTGTCTGCCTTTGTTTGTTTGTGCTGCGGGCTCCGCCCCTCCCCCGTGTCTCAGAACGCCACGGGATTTGAATCAGAGTCGACTAATATACAAGCAAAAAACCCCTTATGTAAGCAAACCTTAATGTCTGCAAGTCATGGCCGGTATGTGGTTACTGCAATCCCCGTCTGTATCTAGCAGGGTTTAAGACACAGGGCAGCCCTGTGGCAGGCATGCATTCAGTGCGCGAGGCAAGTTCACATGCAGTACTTAGCCACGCACCTGCACCCCCGCCGCTGTCGCTCTACACTCCCGATTCTGTATTTTCAAACGTTGACAGGTATGTAATAATAATATTAATAATAATAATAATAATAATAATAATAATAATAATAATAATAATAATAATAATAATAATGTTACCTTTTCTATTGCGTGACTCTGCAGCATAGTGCTTCTGTGGGAATCAGCAGCACCTCCATTGTCGTGGGCAAATCCTTGTTGCCCTCGTTGCCACAGCAGCTTCTAACTTCTCTCAAATCAAAACGCAAACATCTCAAGATTTGGCGAAAACGATTCTGAGACATTGTCTAATTATATATATATATATATATATATATATATATATATATATATATATAATCCCAGGTTTGTTTATATCTAGGAGCTGTCATGTAAAACACAGACGCAGTTTCCTTGACTTACAGCCAGACCACACCATCTCCCACATTCCACTGAAATACATACTTCTGTGTGGGCTAGTGTCAGACATTAATAATAACAATAAGTTATGGCTGACACAGTTCTGACCTGTAGTTTTTCAATTACGCGTTTTGCTATCAGTGAAGTACACATGCTTTTTTACACAGTGGGGGGTCCGTAGTAGGAGGAGGACTGGAAAGTGGACGGAGCTCGTCCTCCGCTGTAGCTGTTATTATTTTATTTACTAGTTGGGTTCTACAGTGAGTTTAATATTGTATATGGCTGAGTTTGAATCATGGAGTACCTGGACTGTAAAATAAGACTGTTCTGTAAACTCCATAAAACAAGAAAACCAGTAAACGCAGCCAGTGTACTTCACTCGCCGGTGTGTGTGTCATCCTTTCATCCATGCGGCTGCATAAAAGGTAAACAAGCACCCATGGCCTTACAGCAGGAAGGAAGTGGATGTGGGGCTTGTATACTAAAATTATACTATTGTAGAATCTTCCGGTTGTGGGTCAAAGCAAAATCCAAAAAAAAAAAAGTTGTTTAAAGTCAACCAAAAAAAAAAGTTGTTTAAAGTCAACCAATCAAGAGAAAAAAATAAAAAAATAAAAAAGTTATCACTGTCCACAGCAGTTTAGTAACAAGAGTTTTGTCCATGGCTTATATTTGAATTGTGTTAAGGAACATGTGATAGTGTCCACATTTTGTTTTAATTTAAGCGATGACTGGCACTTTCTTACAATCTGCCCATCATTACTGAATACCTACTCACTGGGACTGGCGTTGCCTGGATGCTTAATACTTCTGACCAAAGATACAACTTTTGGAACGATCTTGGTTGTTTTTATTACTTTTTACTCTGGGGTAGTTCAAATGAATAAATGCAGATTTTGTTTGAAGTTTTGTAGGGTGTCATCTCCAGAGGTCGCTTTTACACAGAATTCTGCGTTATATACACAGGACATTTTAATGAAACACAAAACAATAACAGCAGTGCGTTTCTAAAACGCAGATGTAAAAGACGACATTTCCCATTTTCATCCCTATCCAATAATGATCTTTATATTACTAAGTAGTTTTATGCAATGCAACAGTAAAAACAGTTCCACTGCTCCCTGCATCCTCTTAAAAAAAAAAAAAAGCAGCAGAGGTCTCAGTATCCCATATAGCACTGCACATGTCCCTGGTATTAGAGAGACTCAGTAATCTGTATCTAAGCATCTTACTGTTCACTCAGCCAAGAATTTGGACAAGTAAAACACATAAAATCAAAAATCATAGTTTTAAGACCATGGATGAGGCCTGCAGGGTTTTTATTGAGAACTAATCCGACATCTTTCCTGCTGTCACAAAACTTGCAGCAATTGCAGTTATTATACCTGTATCTTGTGTACCAGCAGAATGGGGTTTTAGCTGTCAGAACACCAGCAAACTCTCTTGTTTATGTGAGGATCATCTAAAACTTATGACAGTTTCAATGGAAGCTCCTGAGAATTAAAGAACCTTTAAACAGCAAAACTGTAAACAGTTGTGATGTTGACAGCTTCCCGCAGAGACATTGGTACATGTTCTACAACACTGATTTTCAAAAGAAAACGTTTCATGGTAAACTTTTCTTTATGTCTATTCCTACTACCATTATTTATACTGTGTACTGTTTTGCATGTTAACTTCGTTAATCTGAAATAGTAACACTGGAAAACAATATAAATATGTTGATGCAATATGTAAAAACGCTCATGTTATGGTTAAAAACACCGGTTTTGAGATGCTATGCTTTTTACAAAAGCACATTTTTAAAGGCTAGCACGACCTCTGCATCTCATTAAATGGTCACGCAAATTAGTTGTGTTACTGGAGTATCTCAAACATTACTTTCTTTACTATAATTGCCAAACGTTGAAAGGCATTGTAGCTCGGTCGAGACAGTGTTTGTAATTCTAGCACAACGCTCTTAACTTGCTCTGTTACTTTGAAGACTCCTGCACAGATCCAATCCCATCATTAAACACTCACAGGGGGCGGGGCATGGGGGGAGAAAGTGAGCTCAAACGCATGCAGATTCAGAGAGTCAGACCTGAGGGGAGCAGAGAAGCTCTGTGCTTAATACAAAAAATAATAGCCGATTCCAAATGTAATAAAAAATAAAAGCTTTCCTTTGCTAAACCCTTTACACAAAAACGATGCACAGGCTTGACTATCGATAGTTGTCAAACGATACGATGCATCGATAAATCCAAAACACCAGTTGCCTTCAGAACAGTCCCCATTATTTAATTAAACCTGCTTTCAACCAAAACCATACGTCTGTGTCGTACAAACTTCCTTTGTAGTTTAGGTGATACTGTACAGTAAGGCAGAATGTATGACTATAGACCACATAATATATTTCAGAATATTAAACATCTAAAATGATAATTTTATTGATGATGATGATGATGATGATGATGTTATACTAGTGTATTCATTGATAAAAGTAAAACAATTAGTAAAATGTCTCAAGAATAAATTGTTCATTTATCTGGCACAGAAAACGCATCAAATCAAAGCTGTAAATCACCAAGCAAATAGTCTGTTTAATGACTATTGACACAATCACAATTGAATATTTATAAGCCCAAAAGGTTCAACCAAAGTCGCGCTTCTTCATGCCATTTGCAGAATGTCAAAAAAACGTATATTGTACATATTTTATAGAAACGTTGTATGTGGTACCTCAACTGGTTTACAAGCTCTTATATTATATAGTACACAAGAAAAAATAAATATCCATTAGATCTGACAAGAAGACCATATGCAAAGTACAAACTCTGATTACAAAGTGTAGTAAAAGTGGAGAAGAAGAGTGCACCACAGACCGCATTAACAGTAGGGTATCATAAACTTATAGAAAAATAAATAATTAACAGGACGTTGAAAATGAAAGCTTTTGGTTTGAATAACATTCTACTTTTGCATGGCTATTGTACTATATGGCTATTATACTAATTGTAAGTCGCCCTGGATAAGGGCGTCTGCTTAGAAATAAATAATAAATAAATAAATAAATAAATAAATAAATAAATGTAGGTTTATATGTAATAGTATGTGCTTTTTAAATCATTATTCATTTTGAATGTAGTAAAAATGCTTTGTGTAATGAAAGTTTTGTTTTTGGTTATGTTTTGTGCTTACTACAAAAAAGATGTACCAGAATTCAACGAAAGGTGAACCTGGAGTTAACAGAACGTAGGTGTTTTAATATTCTGTTCATAATTAAAAGTGGTTCTATGCACTAAAAAACTGTTTGGCCAACCCATTTGCTCAAACATGAATTCGTGGACATGATAATCAGTAAACTACAGTACCAGATTCCTCGCATTGCTTCATTTCACCTATACAGAAAAGATCTCATTGTTCAATAAGTTTAAAATGTGCATCAATATTAAAAAACAGCTCCTTAGAAAACGGTAATATTATTACTAGTAGTTTAATAACAAACACGTTTGATACTGGTTTCTACACTTACAGTACAATTCTATTCCTATTTAAAACCGGTGGCAAACCTTGGCTTTGTAATCTCGAATGACAATGTACGGCAGGCAGGCGGTATCCATGGTGCCAATAATGATCACAACCGTATTTTTGTATTCATCTCAATGAGGAAAATAACCAGTGCTGCGTTGCGACGTTCAGAAATCCGTCAAATAAATCAATTCGGGAACTTACTGTGTTTTCTGTATCAGTCTGGTACATATAACAACACCAATACTGTATCAATGTTTAGATGTCAACCTGTGACGTTTATGTTTTATGTTTATGATAAGTCATCATTACAACATGACACGCAAATGCAATACAGCATAAACTATAAAGAACCATCGTCACCGACATGAACCCTTTGACATTAGCATTATGCTTGTCTTACAGGCCCTTTAAACACTCACAGGCCCAAATAACTACACTTGCAAGCATGATAAAGCAGAAGGTGGCAATCGATCCTTTGCAAAACATCTTACCCTGCATTTGTGATCAATAACTCGTCAAAAAGCCGAATACTGGTTTTTAAATGCGCAAATACAATAGCTGGCGAAAACTGTAATCACCCCGCAATGAATATTCTAAAATAAGGTTAAATATAAAACATGATATTTACAGTACAGTTTACTCTATGACATTTATTTATTTACTGTATTACCGTTCTAAATAGTTTTAGAAACTGATCATGTATATTTAAAAAAACACTTTTACATTGTTGTAAAATACAATTACTGTATATAGCCTAAACATAAAACGCGGCAGTATTTCAATACATTTAACAAAACGACAAGTTGCACTTTTTCAATAGCATCACCACTGAAATCTAACTTAGTCAAAATCCAGTTGATGATTACTGCAGCAGATACGGGTTTTGACCAGAAAAGGCATACTTTGCAATCTTTGTCATATCATGGTATTATATAAACGTGACTTTGTAGTCCACACACACACACACACACACACACACACACAGATAAACAAAAAACTATGATAAGTGAATACAAAATTACAAAAAGAGAAAAATACCACGGGATTCTGTAACAAGTTAGCATTACTAGAATCAGACCGACCCCCTTCGGCCACTGCACTAACGTCACAGACTTGGGTGGCTGGACACCATATTAACATAACCTATGTGAATTACAAGAAATAACGACATTATCATTCTATAATGACAGCGACAGCAAACAAATCACCTGCGCAACAACGTACCAAGATGTTTCTATTAACCGACCCCCATCTACAGGCCTCTGGAAATCGCACTTACCGCAAGTAACATTTTCATTGAATGAGGGGAAAAAATCTGCCGCTGTACTGAACAAGCTGCTAAGGTAACGTGTGGAACATGAATATACATCAGCCCCATTCAGACAAGTGACAACATGAAAATGATGTGCTTAAAAAGAACAGGTAATTCCCCGCTATGTTTTTTTTCAACTGCTTGTTTTACTCACTGTGTTGCAAAGGCTCCTCTTTCTCAGATGCTGTATTTCTTAGTGCGCAGTCTTCCCAGTGTCTGACTCTGCCGTTGCTAGCTTCAGTGCCGTAGTCCTGTTTTTTTTCCCAGCAGGCCGCACCCACCGCCGTGCTATTTCTTCCAACCAGCCCAGCGCTGCGGTGCCACTGCAGTGCGCATGCGCATACGAGCGAGACTTAAGCCTGTGTTCACCATGTGGGCTCCTATTGCCCATTATCGTGAGTTATACTCCTGACCTAATCGAGAGCCAAAATGACATCAGTTTCAGAGCAAAAACTATTACTAGTAATGTGTCATCATGGTATAACCATATGCTCCAACAAACACGCACAGTGCGCACTATTATATTATGATTGTAATGTGTATAAGTCGTTACTTAGGTTAGCTTTTAACGGGAGGAAGCATGTGGATTTAAAAAACCAACTGATAAAAAAAAAAAAAAACATCATTAAACAGACAAGGTTACAGTGGTGGCTGTCTGCAGTGCGCTGCATTGGTCTCCCGCGGGGCTGCATTGAAGGAACTCCCTCATATTCTCCCTAATAATTCCCAAACAGCTCTCGTTGCCATGGCCGTTTTACATAGGTTTTCTGGTGTAACCTCATTCTGATGAATACGTCATCTCAATTTAGCTAATAGTAACACAATACATAAAAAAATAAACCAACAACTTTTCATATGAAGCAAACATTATCGGTAATACATGTACTTCAATAAAACAATACTTATAGTAATAACATTATCGGTCTGTATAACTGAATTCTACCAGCCTCAAAGTAAATTGCATTTAAAACCGCCATATACCGATATGTTGAATAAATGCAACTAACTAATACTGCACTTCTACATTTCAAGCACTGACGAACCAGCCAGTTTGAATTATTTTAACAGCTTTGGTAAATACTGTAACCAGCGGCGTAGCCAGGATTTTGTGGGTGGGGGGAGTTGGAATTGAGATTTTTGCAGATGGGTAATCATTTATAAAACATGTTTCTGTAAGTTACAATTAACTACACTCCAAACTTGCAATAAAGTCGAAATCTCCCTATTAATAACCGTGATGTTTCACCTCACAATCACATTTGTCACTACTAGTTATCATAACTATGTTAAATAACAGAAAGAATAACCTGCCTTACCTGATAGTCTCCAAGTCCATCCTCCTGTTTTTCATTGCAAACATGTCGAGTACTTATAGATAAGGCCCTGTGAAAATCGCGGAAATATTCTTTAAAATTCACGCCATTGTCACGGTTAAAGTATCGTTTCGCGGAATGTGCATGGAAATATTAAATAAATTACATGTACAGATTAATATTGTTTTTTTAAACAGCAAATATACAGATAAATGCACTGACGTCAAAATTAACATAAAAGTTACTCAAGCACTTTACAATAGCTTGTGAAATGGTGTTGTAATTAACAGCCTGTAGGTAAAGCGTATCTGCAATGACAGCTTTCAGTTCTTGTACGTCAGATGCATGTTCATCATTTAGGTCTTGCAAAACAAATACAACGTGTAACCCATACTAACCTTGGGCATCAGTCGACTCATCAGTGACCACTGACAAGCAACCAGACTGTTTTACCAATTCCATAATCTCCTGCTTGTGATACTCGGCAACTTTAGGTAAGTATTCATGTCTCAGCTGGGCTGATGAAGGAATCGCTCCACCATTTGCTACAATCTGTCTTTTCAAAAGGGATATTTGCCGAAACAAACGGCTCTGTCAGGTCAAAATTTAATAAGTGGACTTTTAGAATATGGAAGCCACCGTTTTTTGTTTCTTTGCAAGTAAATCAGTCGCACTACAACTCTGGATTTCCGACTTTCTCTTTCGGTGAATCTAAATGCCTGTATGTATTTCTTAGCAGACGCCTTTACCCAGGGCGACTTACACTACAGTTGGTACACAAGTATCACATTACAGATAATAGCAGAATAAAATCACTAGTAAGATCAAATTCAAATGAGAGAAACATATATATATATATATATATATATATATATATATATATATATATATATATATATATATATATATATATATATATATATATAATTAGAGAAATTACGACTAGCAGTTAAACTATTTGGTTATAAGAGTACATTCAGAGCAAGCAGTAAGTACTGCCAATAAATGGATAAGAACGATTTCAAATAAGAGCAATGCAAAAAAAAAAAAAAAAAAAAAACATGAATACGGACATGGGTACCTAAGAGTAAAGTCAAGTACAAAATAGAGAAAATATGATGATGCAAGATGATGCAAGCACTGATACAGTTGGGTGTCATATAGTCCAGTATAGTCGAGAGTTGTGAGGTTTACAGATGCTGTCTGAACAGCATTGTAAACAATGAACCGGTGTAGTGTTAGTGTGTTAGTTTCAGGTATACTGTAAAAAGTGCTCTCCCATGCCTAAACAATGCCTAAACAACTTCCGCTAAGAAAGCATCGACTTGCCGGGTATGTTATGCTGTTTTTGGACTTTTACATATTTTTAAATGGAATATATCATATTTTCCAGACTTTTACGTCGTTATTAATATAATTTATCATACTTTTCCACCATTAAGAAAATAGTATGGTCTTTTACACATTTTTTAAAAGTAATTTATCATATTTCTCAATCTTTTACATTGTTGTTATTTGTTAATGTAATTTATCATATGCAATACATTGGGGTCTTGTACATTTTTTTACATGTGCAATTTTGCGGTGGATTTCTCATTTTGTCTTTTTCATCGTGAATTGATTGTCTGCTTCCAGTTTGTTTGCAAACAAATAATGTATAATTAATGGTGAATGTACCTCTGTTTGACAATAGGAAAGCATTCATCAGATCTCTATTGATTGCACCTGTACCAAAATCTAACAGTGTACCACTTTCAATGTGACAACATATCACTTTCTGACATTACACGGGCCAAGTTTTGGTATGCATACCACATTCTGACGATGTACCACTTTCTAACACTACACCAGGTTTAACTAGTTAATTTAGTTGTACCTTCTTTTCCAAAGGCTACAATAACCATTTCATCCTGTGAGTGATATGTATTTCCTACATATCTTCAAATGCACCGTTAAAAGCATTCATTTAAGAGTCACCAATTATGTTTTGTATTTTTGCCCGTCCCCACTTAGGTTATCCACAATCGTTGTATTTCACTGAAGAGTTGAATCTCAGGACAGAGGGAACCAATTTTGCTTTAAGGGAATACCCTGGAAATGCTATGTTGTATGGAGCGCCATTTGTACCAAAACTATCCAGCCGTTAGTTTGTCAATTCTTTTGTCAATTCATGAATTTGTCAATTTGTTTGTCAATTCATGAATTGGTCAATTTGTCCAGCAATTTGTCCATAAATTTGTCAATTCATACAGTAATTCATAAATGTATTGGTTAATTCATCTAATAATTAATTAATTAATTTGTCAATTAATTAATACGAAAGGCTGTACGAACGTGCAAATTTCAAATCAACCAGACAAACTTCCAACTATCAATCTCGCACTGTGCCGAAAACATTGCAACCTTTCTTGCCAATGGGAGCACACACTAATATTTTAATCAATGAAAATCCAGCCTCACTCAAAACTGCTTCAGCCAATAATATTTAGAAGGGTGTTTCAAAAGATATTCTATTAACGAGATACTCGACTCCACTGATTTTCAATGGAGACTTCCGTCTCACTGCGCGCAAAGTAGAAAGGGATACTTTTTTTGTAGTAAGTGATGTGCAAGCTACAAGTTGCAAGCAACTGTATCAAAGAACTGTTGATTTTGTAGAAGCAACATTACATTGTAGAATAAATCAGCTAAATAAATAAATGAAAGATGTAAAAAGTCATGCGACTAGCTTCTTCACTGGCGAAAAAAATGGTGGAGAAAATGAATGCGAAGCCGGTGTGGGATATTGTGGGAGAGACTCTCCTTATCGTTTTTTTTCAGGGTGATTTTGTTTTCAATTTTTTTTTCTTTTTCATAGGTGGTTGGATGGCAAGTGTAGGGGTGATGCAGTGCTCAAGACAATGACAGACAACAAAGTACTGGTGAAATGGAGGTTTATTTTTATAATCCAAAGTCTGATGACAACACAGTAAACAAAAATGACAGACAATACACAATGGTCTGCGTATTGCTCTGTTGTAATCCACGGGTTGGCCCCGAAAGAATAGTCCCGATCTTAAACACCCACACGTAACACAAACGCAAGTCCACAGTGAGTGATATAGTGCTCTTGGTGCCAATACAGTTAATCGTGACAAGTGCAATGTTGTCCGGGTTTGGTGCTGGCCTTTAGCGACAGCTCAGGATCGTGTTAGCTGTCTAATAACAACAAACAAACAGTTTTTAGACACGACAAAACAAACAAAACTCACGATTACAATATGGGTCTCCTTCCGGTTTAGCGTTAACCATAACAAAGGAACAGATCACCTCGCTACATCCCCTTATATACCGTCAATCATGACCCCTTGCTTAACGATTGCAACTGCTCCTCCCATCCGCAGCTGCCACATCGTTTCCCTTCTGGGTCGATGATTTTGTGTACCGTAGCTCCACCCCCTTTCAAGATGGCTGACTTCCACTGACAGTAAATCCATAGCTGATCGGTGTAATGAATGCTCTGATGTGCTGATATAATAAACAAACAAAAACAAACAGTTTGAACAAAACACTGTACAAAACAAATGGCTCAATGGCACAAAACAAACAGACAGACAAACAAATGGTGGACGAACACTAAACAAACAAGTATCGTGCTGGTCTTCCAGCACGTGTAGCAATTGTTTATGTCTTTTAATTTACAGATATACCTCCTCTCTCTACTCCCTTTCTCCACTCACGAACTCTCAACCCCGTGTGCGTGAAACACTGGATCTTTTATGCAGCTGTATTGAGACTCGATTGCTAATCAATCATTCAATTGGAATCTCGGTACATCTGCACGTGAACTAATTGTGCTCCCCGTCCTTTCGGGACTGTTAAAAGGAAAAAAAAGAAAAAAAAACCTAATATTCTATTATCACACTGGTCTAAAGGACTGAGTTATTTTAAACCCGCTCACAGTAGCAGGGAGAAGAATTAAAACGCACAGACCAGGTGCAGGGTATTTAAAGAGGGCAGTCAGTTTGCTCGGGCTGCTGAGGAAAAGGAGGCAGAAAGGGTGCTCTGCTTCCAAGCAGTCGTAAAGTGTGTACAGTGTAAACTGGTGTGGTTTTGTTGGAGTTGTGTAGCAGGTAAACAGCTTAGCCATCCTGCCATTTAGTTTAGGTTCTGTGTGTCTAGTTAGTGCTCGTATAGAGCTAGGTTTTTGTTTTGTTTATTTTTGTTTTTGTGTGATTATTAAAAATAGCACGTCAGCGCTTTAAACTCCATTTCTGTGTCCTGGGTCGGTGTTTTAAAGGGGCAACGAACACGAGTGAGTTGAAGCTCGGTTACAATTTATATATATATATATATATATATATATATATATATATATATATATATATATATATATACAGTACTGTGCAAAAGTTTTAGGCAGGTGTGAAAAAATGCTGTAAAGTAAGAATGCTTTCAAAAATAGACATGTTAATAGATTATATTTATCAATTAACTAAATGCAAAGTGAGTGAACAGAAGAAAAATCTAAATCAAATCCATATTTGGTGTGACCACCCTTGCCTTCAAAACAGCATCAATTCTTCTAGGTACACTTGCACAAAGTCAGGGATTTTGTAGGCATATAGTCAGGTGTATGATGAAACAATTATACCAAACAGGTGCTAATGATCATCAATTCAATATGTAGGTTGAAACACAATCATTAACTGAAACAGAAACAGCTGTGTAGGAGGAATAAAACTGGGTGAGGAACAGCCAAACTCAGCTAACAAGGTGAGGTTGCTGAAGACAGTTTACTGTCAAAAGTCATACACCATGGCAAGACTGAGCACAGCAACAAGACACAAGGTAGTTATACTGCATCAGCAAGGTCTCTCCCAGGCAGAAATTTCAAGGCAGACAGGGGTTTCCAGATGTGCTGTCCAAGCTCTTTTGAAGACGCACAAAGAAACGGGCAACGTTGAGGACCGTGAGACGCGGTGGTCGGCCAAGGAAACTTACTGCAGCAGATGAAAGACACATCATGCTTACTTCCCTTCAATCGGAAGATGTCCAGCAGTGCCATCAGCTCAGAACTGGCAGAAAACAGTGGGACCCTGGTACAACCATCTACTGTCTGGAGAAGTCTGGTCAGAAGTGGCCTTCATGGAAGACTTGGCCAAAAGCCATACCTCCGACGTGGAAACAAGGCCAAGCGACTCAACTATGCACGAAAACACAGGAACTGGGGTGCAGAAAAATGGCAGCAGGTGCTCTGGACTGATGAGTCAAAATTTGAAATATTTGGCTGCAGCAGAAGGCAATTTGTTCGCCGAAGGGCTGGAGAGCGTACACGAATGAGTGTCTGCAGGCAACAGTGAAGCATGGTGGAGGTTCCTTGCAAGTTTGGGGCTGCATTTCTGCAAATGGAGTTGGGGATTTGGTCAGAATTAATGGTCTCCTCAATGCTGAGAAGCACAGGCAGATACTTATCCATCATGCAATACCATCAGGGAGGCATCTGATTGGCCCCAAATTTATTCTGCAGCATGACAACGACCCCAAACATACAGCGAAAGTCATTAAGAACTATCTTCAGCGTAAAGAAGAACAAGGAGTCCTGGAAGTGATGGTATGGCCCCACAGAGCCCTGATCTCAACATCATCGAGTCTGTCTGGGATTACATGAAGAGAGAGAAGCAACTGAGGCTGCCTAAATCCACAGAAGAACTGTGGTTAGTTCTCCAAGATGATAGGGCCAACCTACCTGCCGAGTTCCTTCAAAAACTGTGTGCAAGTGTACCTAGAAGAATTGATGCTTGATGCTGTTTTGAACGCATAAGGGTGGTCACACCAAATATGGATTTGATTTAGATTTTTCTTCTGTTCACTCACTTTGCATTTAGTTAATTGATAAATATAATCTATTAACATGTCTATTTTTGAAAGCATTCTTACTTTACAGCATTTTTTCACACCTGCCTAAAACTTTTGCACAGTACTGTATATATATATATATATATATATATATATATATATATATATATATATATATATATATATATATATATATACACACATATATAGTGGTTTGCATAAGTATTCACCCCCCTGCAAAGTTTTCACATTTTGTTGGCACCTGAGCGTACTCCACGACGCTTTCAAATTAGACTTTACATGTAGAATCTACACAAACTACTCCACATTGATAAAGTTAAATGCATATAGAATTTAAATAAGTAAGATTTACAGAGAAAAACAGATTAATCTCAGTTGCATAAGTATTCAACCCCTTTGCTACTGCAGCCCTAAATCAGCTCAGGTGCAAATGATTTGTTTGAAAGGTCACAAATTTAGTGAAATGGTTTGATCCTGTGTGTACTCAAAGTGGTTTAACTTGTAGATAATTTCCCTCAGGTATATAAAGACTTTCAAGCTGTAACTCACATAGTGATCCAACAAAGCAACCATGAAGACCAAGGAGCTTTCGAAACAAGTCAGGGATAAAGCGGTAGAGAGGCACAGAGCAGGAGAAGGGTACAAGAACATTTCAAAGGCGCTGATTATCCCTCTCAGCACAGTGAAGTCCATCATTAAGAAGTGGAAGATGCATCATACCACCCAGACACTACCCAGATCAGGTCGCCCTCCCAAACTGAGCAGCCGGGCAAGCAGGAAACTGGTTCGGGATGTCTCTCTGAAGCCAACAATGACCTTGAGAGATCTGCAAAGTTCTGTGTCTGAGATGGGAGTCAGTGTTCACACATCAGCAATATGCCGGTCCCTTCACAAAGGTGGCCTGTATTGACGGATGGCAAGAAAGAAGTCATTACTCAAAAAGCCTCTTCTTAAAGCACGTATGGAGTTTGTGAAAAAGCATGTAGATGATACTGCAGACATGTGGAAAAAGGTTTTGTGGTCAGACGAGACAAAAATTGAACTTTTCGGTCTAAATTCCTAGCGTTACGGTCTGGCTCAAGCCCAACACTGCACATCACCCAGTCAACACCATCCCAACTGTCAAGCATGGTGGTGGCAGCATCATGTTATGGGGATGCTTCTCTTCAGCAGGGACTGGGAAGCTTGTCAGTATGGAGAATGGATGGTGCAAAATACAGGCGAATCCTTGAGGAAAACCTGTTTGAGTGAGCCAAGACTCTGAAACTGGGGAGGAAATTCACATTTCAGCAGGACAATGACCCGAAGCACAAAGCCAAAGCCACACTGGAGTGGTTGAACAAGAATTAATGTTCTAAAGTGGCCCAGGCAAAGTCCTGACTTGAATCCAATTGAAAATTTATGGCGAGACTTGAAGATGCAGTCCATCGATGATCCCCAACAAACTTATCAGAACTGGAACAATTTTCCTGTGAAGTTTGAGCAAAAATTTCACCATCCTACTGTGCAAAGCTAGTAGAGACCTATCCAGCAGCAATTGCTGCAAAAGGTGCTTCTACCAAGTATTGATTTGCAACCAGTACATTTCATTTTGTACATTTTCTTTGCAAGTTTTCCTAACATTTAACCTCCTCCTCATATAACAGTGTTCAGTTTAACCACTGCAGATTTGAATAAAAAAAGTTTGTTTGAAAAACTTTTTTTTTTTTGTACTGTCGGTATTATGACACTTCATGTGTACTAAAATAACCAAGTTTAAAACGATTGCCCAGCTGTACTGTATAAAGCAGTGTTGCGGAGTGTCCCGCCCCTATTATTATTATTTGTATTATTGTTTGCGGCGCGGATAACAGCGCCACGTATTTCTTATTATTTAGATTTAAAAACCCTGTGAGGATGCATGACTGATCAGCTACTGATTATGTAACTAGCTGACAGTCATGCATCCTTACCAAACGCGTCCAGACTGTGGCCGAGGGGTAATAAGATAATTAACAGCTAGTTAACCCCTCGGCCAGAGTATAAGAACCTGCAGCTGTCCGTACTGCAGGTTGGGGTGTACAGAGAGGAGGTACGGGGAGATAGAGAGGAGACAGAAAATAACAATTGCTAAAACGTGCTGGATTAGCCAGCACGACACTTACTTGTTTGTCTGTTGATTCGTTTGGCCCTCGTGCCCTTTGGTTTGTGTTTTGTTGATTGTTTAAATCTTTTGTTTTGTTTGTTTATTTATTAAACACGCTGAGTGCAGTAGCATTCAGCTTCACCCGCCCATCCATTGTTTTGGTTTCAGTTACTTCCTGGTCCGTGACATCACCACACCTCACCACTGCGAGCCAGCCTGTCACAAGCAGTGATACACAAAAAGGGGTCTGCTCATTAAAAATAATGATACCATTCCTAATTAAACTCAATTGAAATTTCAGTGAAGAAGTGCTAGTATACTTGATTCCAAAACGAAAGCCAAGTTAGTTTCAAGTGAGTATTGTTTAACTCATTTCACACACGATGTTGTCTGGATCTAATCACAAACGTGAACATTATCAAGATTTTCCATATTTGGTCCTGTATATAGTCACAGTACTTTTGCACCACACTTTTAATAAAGTTACTGTCAGATAGCTCATTCTTTCAATAGGATGGCGTCTGAGAATGTGGTTTTTATCTGTAATTATTACCAGTTTTTATCCAGGATTTGCAGGTATACTGTACATGAGTTACTTTCCAAAACCTTTCATAGGGTACAAGCCACAGCCGTCATACATTTGGAAAAGGGAATAATTTATATTGAGAGAGTCCTTGGCAGCTAGGTACTTTTATACATCTGAAATGTAGAGAGACTTCACATACAGTAAGATTTGTTGTAGACTTATACAAAACTTATGCCTTGAATCAACCTTCACTAAAGCAGTGCACCTCTGTGTTATTTTGACATTCTATAAACTTAACTGCATACACTAAGAAGCTGTTTGGGGCCTTAGATATATAAAGATTGGTTTTATTTATAAGAACATAAGAACATAAGAAAGTTTACAAACGAGAGGAGGCCATTCAGCCCATCTTGCTCGTTTGGTTGTTAGTAGCTTATTGATCCCAGAATCTCATCAAGCAGCTTCTTGAAGGATCCCAGGGTGTCAGCTTCAACAACATTATTGGGGAGTTGGTTCCAGACTCCCACAATTCTCTGTGTAAAAAAGTGCCTCCTATTTTCTGTTCTGAATGCCCCTTTATCTCATCTCCATTTGTGACTCCTGGTCCTTGTTTCTTTTTTCAGGTCAAAGAAGTCCCCTGGGTCGACATTATACCTTTTTAGGATTTTGAATGTTTGAATTAGATCGCAGCGTAGTCTTCTTTGTTCAGGACTGAATAGATTCAATTCTTTTAGCCTGTCTGCATACAACATGCCTTTTAAGCCTGGGATAATACTGGTTGCTCTTCTTTGCACTCTTTCTAGAGCAGCATTATCCTTTTTGTAACGAGGTGACCAGAACTGAACACAATATTCTAGGTGAGGTCTTACTAATGCATTGTAAAGTTTTAACATTACTTCCCTTGATTTAAATTCAACACTTCTCACAATATATCCGAGCATCTTGTTGGCCATTTTTATAGCTTCCACACATTCTCTAGATGAAGACATTTCTGAGTCAACATAAACTCCTAGGTCTTTTTCATAGTTCCCTTCTTCAATTTCAGTATCTCCCATATGATATTTATAATACACATTTTTATTGCCTGCATGCAATACTTTACACGTTTCTCTATTAAACGTCATTTGCCATGTGTCTGCCTAGTTCCGAATGCTGTCTAGATCATTTTGAATGACCTTTGCTGCTGCAACAGTGTTTGTCACTCCACCTATTTTTGTGTCGTCTGCAAATTTAACAAGTTTGCTTACTATACAAGAATCTAAATCATTAATGTAGATTAGGAATAGCAGAGGACCTAATACTGATCCCTGTGGTACTCCACTGGTTACCTTGCTCCATTTTGAGGTTTCTCCTCTAATCAGTACTTTCTGTTTTCTACATGTTAACCACTCCCTAATCCATGTGCATGCATTTCCTTGAATCCCTACTGCGTTCAGTTTGAGAATTAATCTTTTATGCGGGACTTTGTCAAAATCTTTCTGTAAATCTAAATAAACCATGTCGTATGCTTTGCAATTATCCATTGTCGATGTTGCATCCTCAAAAAAATCAAGCAGGTTAGTTAGACACGATCTCCCTTTCCTAAAACCATGACGGTCTCCCAGGATATTGTTACCATATACTGTAGGTAATTTTCAATTTTAGATCTTATTATAGTTTCCATAAGTTTACATATAATAGAAGTCAGGCTTATTGGTCTGAGGTTACCTGATTCGGGTTTGTCTCCCTTTTTGTGGATCAGTATTACGTTTGCAATTTTCCAGTCTGTCGGTACAACCCCTGTGTCAAGAGACTATTGCATGATCTTGGTTAGCAGTTTGTAAATAACTTCTTTCATTTCTTTGAGTACTATTGGGAGGATCTCATCCGGCCCAGGGGATTTGTTTATTTTAAGAGCTCCTAGTCCCTTTAACACTTCTGCCTCTGTTATGCTAAAGTTATTTAAAACTGGATAGGAACAGGTCAACATGTGGGGCATGTCCGTGTCCTCCTTTGTAAAAAATACTGTGAAAAGTAATCATTTAATATACAGTATTTGCTATTTTTTTTCTTCGTCTTTGATTTTGCCATTTGTGTCTCCTTTAACCTCTTCATTGAATTTTCTCTTGCTGTTATAATATTGGAAAAACATTTTGGAATTGGTTTTAGCCCCCTTAGCAATATTGATTTCTATCTCTCTCTTGGCCTTTCTAACTTCATTTTTGACTTGTGTTTGCAGTTCCAAGTACTCTTTCTGTGTACTTTGTTTTTGGTCCTTTTAAATGCTTTGAAATGTGCCTTTTTTCACTGAATATTTTTTTTTAATTGATCTATGAAACCATTTTGGCCATTTTGTTTTAGATTTAGATTGGTCTACTTTTGGGGTGTAATTGTTTTGTGCCTCTAGTAGTACATTTTTAAAAAACAGCCATCTTTTTTCTGTGGATGTTTCTGTTAGTCTCTGTTTCATACCTTCATAGTTTGCTTTTCTAAAATTGTAAACCTTAGCTTTAGTCATTACTTTTGGGGTTTTAAAAAACACTTCAAATGAGACCATGTTGTGGTCTGAGTTTGCCAATGGCTCTCTGACCTTTGTTTTAGTTATTCTGTCTTCGTTATTTGAAAAGACTAAATCAAGGCATGCCTCCCCTCTAGTCGGTGCCTTGACAAATTGCGTTAGGAAGCAGTCATTTGTCATTTCCACCATTTCAATTTCGTCCATCGTGCTCCCCACCGGTTTCTCACATTTTATATGGGGGAAGTTGAAATCCCCCATTAGTATGGCTTCTCCTTTTCTACACGCATTTCTAATGTCATTGAATAACAGATTATTTTGCTTCTCGTCTGATATTTGGCGGTCTATAGCATGCTACTGTTATTATGCCCTTTGAATTTTTGTCCATTATTCTGACCTATATTGATTCGGAGTTGTTTTCTTTGTCCAGGTTTAACACCTGGGCTTCAAGACTATTTCTTATGTATAGTGCTACCCCTCCGCCTCTTCCTGCCTGTCTTTCCTATACAGCGTGTACCCACTAATATTATATTCGTCTCCATCACTCTCAGACAACCAAGTTTCTGTAACACCTATCACATCGTAGTTACTTGTTAGTGCAGTAGCTTCAAGTTCTAACATTTTGTTTCTGAGACTTCTAGCATTAAGATAAATACATTTAATAGCTGTCTTACCTGAGTTGTTGCCCTTGTTTTGATGTGGTCTCCCTTCTGTTTTTTGTTTTCTCCCCCCTTCCTTTCTAGTTTAAATGCTTCTGGACCTCCTCAAGGATCCTTTCTCCGAGTAGATTGGTTCCCTTTTTGTTTAAGTGCAGTCCGTCCTGCCTGTATAGATAGTCCTTGTTGTAGAATGTGCTCCAATGTTCAAGAAAGGTGAAGCCTTCCTGTGTGCACCACAATTTCAGCCATGCATTTTGATTTTGTATTTCCAGCTGTCCATATGCCGGCAGTATCCCAGAAAATATCACAGTATCCCAGAAAATACCACAGTATATGCTGTACAGTGGCGGTACACAGACATTTCAAATGGAAACAGCTGTGATATGTTGTACAATGGTTTACAATAGTAATTCATTTGTTTTGCACATGGCATCCCTGACAGGTTTCCTGTACTATAGAAAAGCTTCATTACCATGTTGCAAATCAGTGTCAGTCACAATTGACATAATAGCATATGTGACGCACTTATAGATAGAGGGCTGATGGTAGACACATGATTGTCTGGTGCTTCCAGACTGCAAACATTACTGAAGTGTAACAGTCTCAATGGTGATTCCATTGTGGACTGGTTTTGTGTTCCAACAGAATGCTTTAAACACTCTGAATCTCTGCCACCCTTACCGGCCCTGATGGTACTACACCCTGAAGACAGTGTTATGGCATTCCATTCCATCAGTGTGGGGAAGCTATAAAAAAGGCCAACAAGATGCTCGGATATATTGTGAAAAGTGTTGAATTTAAATCAAGGGAAGTAATGTTAAAAACTACAATGCATTAGTAAGACCTCATCTAGAATATTGTGTTCAGTTCTGGTCACCTCGCTACAAAAAGGATATTGCTGCTCTAGAAAGAGTGCAACGAAGAGCGACCAGAATTATGACGGGTTTAAAAGGCATGTCGTATGCAGACAGGCTAAAATAATTGAATCTATTCAGTCTTGAACAAAGAAGACTAACGCGGTGATCTGATTCAAGCATTCAAAATTCTAAAAATGTATTGACAATGTTGACCCAGGGGACTTTTTCGATCTGAAAAAAGAAACAAGGACCAGGGGTCACAAATGGAGATTAGATAAAGGGGCATTCAGAACAGAAAATAGGAGGCACTTTTTTACACAGAGAATTGTGAGGGTCTGGAACCAACTCTCCAGTAATGTTGTTGAAGCCGACACCCTGGGATCCTTCATGAAGCTGCTTGATGAGATTCTGGGATCAATAAGCTACTAACGACCAAACGAGCAAGATGGGCCAAATGGCCTCCTCTCGTTTGTAAACTTTCTTATGTTCTTATGTTGCATAAGTAACAGGCGGTGTTGGGTTATGCAGTGATGTTACGGATGAGCCGGGCTCTTCTGAGCAGTGGTTAAGACCTTTACATGAGGCATGTCTGGTTGTCGGTTCACACCCAGTCTCCACTATGTTTAACTGAGAAGATCAAAGCTACATCCATGTTTACAGTGGTTGTGTTTCAGTGGGAATCAGAAGGCTCGAGGTAGAAAAAATGAATTAGAATTTAGTTGAGGAGAGTTTTAAGGAAACAGAAAACTGAGAGAATGCTATGTGTGTGTTTTTTATTTTTATTTAGCACTCATTCACGTGTTAATAACATCATTTGCTTGAATTCACCTTTCAACAGGATTCTCTACAGATACATACAATCACAAACTTTTCACAAAGTGCTCTTAAAAAAAAAAAAAAAAAACAAAGTTAACAAAAAAATCTTCCAGCATCAGTTTTACACAAAAGCTTTACTCTCATGCACTTACAGTACTTGCTATCTGCTATTGTGACAATGGGGATGAGAACAATGACAACAGAACAATTAATGAGCAACAGCCTTCATAGAACAAATGTATACATTTTAAAATCCATGTATAAATAATATTTCTTTCAACACATTTTTGAAACTGAAAATCATCACAAAACAACACACACGTGACAATGTTTTTCTAGTTTATCCAGTTAACAAGTTCTAGCTACCCTTAGAAAATACAGTATTTTTAATGTGTTTCTTGGAACGATTTAGTATTCCTTAAAGGTTTATGTGGTTTTCTTACGCAACTGTTAAAGCATTTTTTGCAATCAAATTTCTCTTTTTGTGAATAGTCATGAAAATAAATGAAAATACTGCATTATTTTATGATAGGATATTACAAAGCATGTTACCAGTTACTAAATACAGTACTTGTTAAATCAAAAGTCTTTTGAAGCTTTCCATCTCTTAGTTCAGTACATCACATGCAGAAATTGTGTGAGACACACTGCAGAATCTGAGTTCAAGTGATAAACTGATTGTTTCTACTGTGATATTCTGTAAGTATTTGATACTGGTTCCCGTCTATTATTTGCATGCTGCTGTTTCATACTATACAACCACTCTATCTAATATTGTATGTACAGAACACACAATAGGGAACTTCATGAAAACAGATGTACAGTAGGTGGTCGTTTTTAAAATGTGAAAACTATTCAAAAGTATTAAAACGGATATGATTTGTGTAATAATACAGATGCAGTTCCAAATCGTAGAAATTAAGTGCAACAGATTTAGCATGTTTTAGTAACAACAGATATCATGGATGTAATGCACATTGTTCTACAGAATTCCAGCTGGAATGAGCAGAATGTAATATATTTTTTTATTACTGTAATGAAATGTAGCACAGAAAGACAATTGTTCCCTGTGCTCGCAATTTCTTTGCTTTCATTTTCACATGAATCAAATGCAATTGACTTTCAGTAACATACATTTTAATTCCAATAAAACTGTAGATGTAAAAATCAGATTTTATATTAAAATGTCATGTCACAGGAGAGAATTAACATTACTGTATCCATTCATTTCATTGTGACCCAAATAAGACATAACAAATTAACTCCATCTGCTGGTTCAAAAAACAAAACAAACAAAAAAATACCTTCTAATGCAGAGGAAGTTGATTATTACATTGACCTGTCTTAGGAGTCATGGATGGAATTATGCCATGCAATAAATCTAGGGACATACAATCAATTTCCCATTCCATAGTGATGTTTGTGGTCGCAGCTTATCAAATCAAACATCCCGTTTGTTTGTTTTCTTGTTTTTAGAAATGACGCGACCTCTAAAATGAAGATTTATTCATGCTGTCCAGTAGTACTGTTAACTGTTACAGCAGACTCATTTGTTGACCCTTGATCTGGCTGCTTTATATGAACTACAGAAATATCTGATGAACCTCTGGACGATAATAAAAACGTAATCATTCCCAGGGGCTCCCAAGTGGCGCATCCAGTAAAGGCGCTCCACGTGGAGTGCAGGTTGCGCTCTAGCCTGGAGATAGCTGGTTCGAGTCCAGGTTATGCCATCACCGATTGTGGCTGGGAGTTCCCAGGGGGCAGCGCACAATTGGCTGAGTGCCGCCCGGGTGCGGAGGGTTCAGGTTGGCAGGGTAATCCTCGGTTCACCGCACACCAGCAACTCCTGTGACCGACAGGGC
The DNA here is from genome assembly GCA_030684275.1 of Acipenser oxyrinchus oxyrinchus. Taxonomy (NCBI): domain Eukaryota; kingdom Metazoa; phylum Chordata; class Actinopteri; order Acipenseriformes; family Acipenseridae; genus Acipenser; species Acipenser oxyrinchus. The sequence goes on along the minus strand of CM060251.1, from coordinate 73,126,985 downwards.
GCCTGCAGGTCTGCTGTAGAAGCCACTCAGATCTGTGTTGTCCTCCGACACTATGGGTCTGATGGCTTCACTGTAGACCTGCAGCGCGAAAAAAGATGGCTTGGCAGGACACGTTTCGGAGGACATGTGTGTCTGCCACCGTTTCCCGAGTCAGCTTGGGAGTTGCAGCGGTGAACCAGAATAAAAATAATAATTCGGCATTCCAAATTGGGGAGAGAACCGGGTTAAAAGCCACTGGCGACAACTAAATTAAAAAAAAAAAAAAAAAAAAAAAAACTTAATCATTCCCAAGATATGACTGAAGTCGGCTGACAACATGTGAAAAATATATGTGGAAGTACAGTTTATAAATTTGCATTTTACTTCTTAATACAATTTAACTTATGCAAGCTAAATGGAAGAAGCACTTTACAAAATAAACCCAAAACCTCAATCTAGATAACGGAGAGCAGCGTGAACCTCAAACCATCACCTCTATCTAGTTAACGGAGAGCAGCGTGAAGCTCAAACCATCACCTCTATCTAGATAACAGACAGCAGCGTGAAGCTCAAACCATCACCTCTATCTAGTTAACGGAGAGCAGCGTGAAGCTCAAACCATCACCTCGATCAAGATAACAGACAGCAGCGTGAAGCTCAAACCATCACCTCTATCTAGATAACGGAGAGCAGCGTGAAGCTCAAACCATCACCTCAATCTAGTTAACGGAGAGCAGCGTGAAGCTCAAACCATCACCTCTATCTAGATAACGAACAAAGAACAATGGATTGCTTTGCTAATGAATATTTAAACTAAAGTAAAATGTATTTTGCAAAATCAGTTCAGTTACTGCTATTGGATTTCTCATTCTACAGTTAAAAAAAAAAAAAAAAAAAAGTATACCGGTAATCTCTGAAGCAATACAGGATACTGTATTCTTAAAACCATCCTTAACATAAAATTCCCTACAGTTTTGTGAACAGGACATGATATTGTTTAAATAAGCTTTGAGTATAGGGTACATTAACTTAATTCTGTAGTGAAAGAGATCACATTACTTATAATGTTAACTATACATGTTATCGTTTTAAATGTCTAATAATCTTGAAGAGCCTTTAAAACGTAAAAGATTGCCTGTCCTAAACCAATGCTCTGTGACTTCCTTTTATCAAAGAAATGTACATTCAACACTAATCTGTTGTCCTCCATTAGTTTTACTATTTTTTTAATACTATTACAGTGCAGAGTATCACCAATTACATCCCAAGAATCCAGACAGGCAGTGATACCCAAATCAGTGTTCTTCCCTCATATTTATCCAAGGCGACTTACAGAGACAAGGGTGTGTGAACTATGCATCAACTGCAGAGTCACTTACAACTACGTCTCACCCGAAAGACGGAGCACAAGGAGGTTAAGTGACTTGCTCAGGGTCACACAATGAGTCAGTGGCTGAGGTAGGATTTGAACCGGGGACCTCCTGGTTACAAGCCTGTTTCTTTAACCACTGGAGCACACAGCCTCCTTATTAATTAATATATGAAAAAAATAATAACTCATACTCTTACTGGTATATGAAGCCAGAAAAGATCCAGATATCTGAAGAGTTTGGCCAATATAAAAAGATAACCCACTGATACTTTAAACTTTGAAGACAAAAATGAAAAATCTGATCCTTGATCAGATAAAATGAATAGAGCCACATTTGATTAATCAATATTTTTGTACCACAGATTACAGTGCTTAAATGTGTGATTGTGCTTGAATTATGACTCACACGTTGAACCATTGGGGCTCATTTAAGGGGGGCAGTCATCTTGGTAATATTAACTCTTCCTGGTCTAATCAGACAATAGGCACAAAATGCCACTCGGGAGTGGGGTTACTGAAGCTAATAAGAGGTAATGATTGGGTATCACTTCTTTAACACAGATGTTTTAATAAAGGACTTCATTAAATAAATTACATGCATGTTGAAACTGTGTTTTCTTGGCTAACATTCCCATTTGTTAAATAAGAAAGTCCTATTTTTCTGGACTTTGACATACTGTTGGAGCCACAAGGAGACACCATGACAAAAAGCACATTGCATCAGGACTACTCTGCAGCAAAAGTGCTATGTATTGTTCAGCTTCTAGTACTGCTACATAACCCCAGCCAACACACACTGTACTGTAGCACCCAAACAAAAAAAAATTCTGGCTAGAGATATTTTACTAACAGATTTACTAAGTGCTGAACCTCCAGAATTAAAAATAATAATAATTGAATGATCTTTTATTTGATTAGCCTTTCCTTATCACCATTAATTTAAGAAAACATTTCCTTCCTAAAAACATATTAATTATAGCCAGGGACATCCGCTTCATTGTTTATCACATATATAGTATCAGCAGCCAATCTTCCAAATACACATTGTTTTGATCGGTCCCTAAGCAGCTAATTCTAGTTTGTATCCAATTAGAAAACAAAGTGCCTTTCTCTTTTAAAAGTACAGTATATGTTTAGGATATTCTAAGCACATTATAAAAATCAGTGCAGTAGTTTTTGTTCCTCCTTCATTTAGTTAAGTGTTGCGGCACAATAGCGATATTGTATTGAAATCTGCTGCTGTATTTGGTCCCGAGTTTGGGGGTTTTCCATGGTTACCAAATTCCGCTGGACCTGCCACCAGGGGGAGCCAGAATCCTGGCAGAAGATCTCTTTGGAATATGATCATCAGTCTGGGTACCTAAGACACGAAACACAGCATTTAAAAAGCAAAATGGCTAACCTCAACTTCTGCTGTAATGGTCACTTCACATTTTTTTTTCTCACAAATATTTAATTTAAATCTGAAAATATTACATTTCTCTTTTTTTTTGGTGTTAAAATATTTTAAAAGGCTTTAAAAACATACAAAACAAGAACTAGTAAAACTGACGAGTTTAAAAAATATTTAAAACCATTAATTGATATCATATAGTACCTACTTTTACTATGCTGGGAGTACAGAGTGTGTTCTTTAACATGGTGGCTCACTAAGAAACCTAGCTAAAGTAAGTAGGCTGTGCAGTTTGTGGGGAAAATATCCAACTACTGCCATTTTAATAAAATATACAAGCGGTTCTTGTAAAGCAGTTTCCACATAATTATGTAGGTGAAAGATGCCTACCAGATAAATTGAAGCTGGACTCGTGCAGGTCCCTCATGCCTCCGTGCCTTGTTGAAGGTCTGGCTGCAGCGTCACCGTCCGGGGGTCCCGACTCCTTCCCAGAAGTTGAGACCACTGCCACGTCACCAGCGTATGGAGTACGCTCCACACCCTTCAGGGTTTGGCACTGTGAAACAGACTTTGATTTAAACCAGGCATTTTAAACAGCAGGTTGTCATTGTGGCGTTTATTGAGTAATTCTGCCTCAACTGTTCCCTGGGTGAGATGGAAAACAAAGTGTATTTTCCATATTTGTTTTTGTCCCTTGTTATGTGTCTGACATTTCTTGAGAGTGAAAGTACTTTGAGTTTTGTTTCTCTGAGGTGGATTTTTCATGCCCAGTTGTTACATTGCTCTGCATTAATGTGTAAGGATATGAGTAAACAAAGTGAAATGGGTATGTGTATGATAATACGACAATAAAGAAGTAGAAAGAGAAATGTAATTGAGTTAGCCTAGTATGAAAGCTTCAAAAGAAAATCATAAATAGTGGGTAGAACAGATTCCTTGTGTGAGAATCAGGACCTGGTTCACAGTCCAGTACTACTATTTGTAACCGTCTGGGATATCCCGGACTGTTACAAAGTCTTGTTTTGACCAAGGTCGCTCCCAGACAAGGTGTGTTGGCAGTATGGCATCTCCTCTCTCCTACCTTTTCTCTTTGTACCATCTTCTTGTACAGGAAGTCAGGGAAGGTCCTGAGGGGGTAGAATTTGCCAGTCCCCTCAGCACACATGAAGACCCCGTTCTCGGAGACCACTCTCCCACGGCTGATGGTGACCAGCGGCACTCCGTGGCTGCGCAGGTTCTCATACAGGTTGACATCCCCGCCCTGCACCTGGGTGCTCACTGAGATGGTCCTGGGGAGAGAAAATTAAGATACAGAACATACAGAAAGATATTAACACTGACAATTCGTTTTTACAAAATATCTCTACATATAGATGTGGATCTGGCATCATGCGAGAATGACACAAAAACAGACTTATGGCTCTGGCTTAGGCCACACAACCTTTGCAGCATTGTGGCAGTGTGGCAGGGCGAAGGTTCTGCCTGTGCCGGGTATGTGTGTGTGTGGGGAACATTAGGCAGCAGGGAGGGAGTTAAAATCCATCCTGAAAAAACATGTGGTGTATAAAAGAGGTATTGACAGGTGGTAATTAGAAACGGTTAGAGTTGATGTTGGTGATGGAGGTGGAGGGGTGTGTTTGACGTTCTGTGTTCCGTTCCGTGCTGTGCTGTTTGTTTATTATCGTGAGTTTTGAAAGACCTTTTGTTTTGGTCCTTGTGCCTTATATTTTGTCAAGAATGTTTTGTTAAGTGTTTGTACCATTTTTTATTTGTTTGAATAAAAAGCGCATTAGCGCATTTAGCCGTGCAGATTTCTGTGTCTGAGTCTCTGGCAATGCCGTCTGGTCTTGAAGGCTACCGCGCCACAAGCATATTTAATTAAAATGGTTCTGAAGAGAGTTTACTGTCAATGTAACGGGTAGTGTTCTGCGATGCACCACATAACACCTTAATATTTTATAAACCAAACCCTGTCTTAATACTACAATGAAATATTGGAAAGCATGAAAAAATAACAATCAGATATTTTCTATCTGCCCTGGACTTGAGCTAGGATTTTGGCAGGGAATTCAAGAATGCATTGAATTGTTTCCTGCACTGGTAGGTACTTCCATCCTGCAGTTCCAGCTCATACTAGGAGTTTCCCTCCTGTGCAGTAGCAGTGTTACGACTGCAGCATGCAAGTCCTGTTCGTGAAGCAGTTTATAGCTGCCATTTACTTGTGACACTGCCTGACATGGCTTTACAGAGAGTGTGAAATGAAATGTATCAAGGGGAAGATAAAAAAAAACAAAAAAAACAAAAAACCTAACCCTGTTTCTTTTTGCAGCTTGAATGCTGATGCTTTGGCTCTATTCCTAAGTTAGAAAGCAAACGAAAACAGGGTATCATTGAATCTGCATCAGTGGCAAAGCAGACTATGTCACAGTAAGATGTGTGCACGGAGACAACCTGCTTTCGAGTGGCATCGTGATATATTGACCCTGGCTAGCCGTGTACAGAGACACGAGGCTCTTCTTTTCTCATTAGGAATGTATTTTAGCTGAGATGATATTGGAGTAAGTGTCATATAGACCAGTGTGTGGCATAGGAAAATGTTAGCTACTGATAAGATAGAAACCGAAGGTTTGAAACTGAGAGTCTGGGCCACAAATGACATGCTTGATCAGTTAACTGTAGCAAAGTTGTCTGAAATGTTAAAATTAGAACATTCTCTTATTTGATTTGATTGAAGTTTTGCCCTTTACCAAATGTCTATGCTAAAAACCGTACTGACTCAATATGTTACTACAACTGAAAAACGGGCCCCTCGTGGCTAAATTGCCAGACATTTTAATGATGTATAAAAACACAGCAAAATACATTATTCTGTCTTTCACATTTAAAGGGGTGCTATTCAACAAATGGTCTAATTAGAACTAGCAATATTATCTTACTTTCCCTTTTGTGTTGAAGTTCTTTTGGTTCTTTGCTTGTATTTTGTTCTTTATTTTGGAATATTCAGATATCTCAAAGGCAACGTTACAGATGGGAAATTGCTGCTTCTTCCTGATATCTAATCAAGTCACATGTTGTACTTTAAAAAAGCACTGTTTGAGCTGAAAACAGACCATATGACTGCTAGCAAAGGTATTCGGATGCTGCAGTTTCTCTAAAGTATTGTATTTGAAATGTTTGCATGTCCTGAATTAACGTAAACAAATTCTCAGGGAGGGGCAGTAAAAATGTTAATAAAGTAATTAGAGGGACGATTTCTTTTTAAAGGGCTCCTTTAATGGTTCCTCCTAAATTCACTTTTCAGAATTACAACTGGATTTTCAAAATGGGTACAGTAATGTCTTTTTGATGGTGTGCTTTTTCATTGTTTCCTCTCATTTATTCCCCCCAATCCATATTCATTCCATTAAGCTCAGATAATGTCTGTGATGGTATTCGTAATTCATGCTTTCTTGTACACTCTGTCCTGCTAGCAAGCAGGTAGAGGGACTGTGGAATTATCAAACTCTGTAGCAATAATGCCATGTGCTGGTTCCTTGTTGGAATTACCAGCTGCAGAGCCCTGTTCTTCCAGCAGGTGGTGCACTATTCATAAAGATAAAAAGCTCAACAGACTGACGACACATCCCTGTCGTCAGTTGCATACAAAACGTCCCTTCCAAAATATTAACATTTGAACTTTAGAAAAACATACTTTACGTGAACACTTTTGTTGCCCTTTTTATAGTATATGGGTTATAAATTGACCATGATACATTTGCAAAGTAAATGCTCTCTCTGGCTTACCATACTTTCCTTATTTCCTTTTTTCTTTTATCGTGACAAACTTTTATAAGGAACTACAGTATTATTGTATGACGTTCTGTTTAGTTTTACAACAACTTCAATATAACTGAAACAGGATAACTGTCATGGATTTACACATTATGTATGTAAGTGCTCCAGACCAAAGACCCGATTATATGAATGTTTAAGGAATGTTAGGTGCTGATCAAATTCATTTTCCTACTTTGTGGCGTCTGGGTCCCAGACCACGACGTCTGCATCAGCCCCGGGGATGATCCTGCCCTTCCTCGGGTACAGGTTGTAAATCTTCGCAGCATTTGAACTCGTCACGGCAACAAAGCGGTTTTCATCCATCTTGCCTCCCACCTGATGGGTTCAAACAAATATCACTGTCTTCAACAGCTGCAGCTGTTCAGCTGCAGATGTTGAAGACACGCTATGTTGTGTTTTTACTTTGTCTTGTTTGAATCGAAATGTTTTTAAGCAAATAAAATGTAAGAAGAATATAGAAGAGTTTTTTTTGAGTTTGTGACTAGACCCATCTCCACAAATATCCACAATTAAGCGAGGTATGGTTGGTTTACCATTGCTAAGAACTATTTTATGACTTTGTGGAGACATTCTTTAATATACAAAGTGCCTTCTATTGGCCAGAAGCTTTATTTATAAAAAGCTTTGATGTGTACTAATGCCTTCATGATTATAATATACACAGATGTTTAATAGATGATAACCTGTATAAATAAAATGAACGGCATACACACTACATGCTACTTTCCAATTATTTTACTTTATTTACAGGTCTGTCAAACTTAAATTCAAAGGTACACTTCTTAAAAAATGTTTTCTTCTTGTTTTCATTCACTTTGTGTATAATTTTCTGTTTCGGGAATTTGCATCCTGATGACTGTTCCTATGGAGCTCTCAAAACAGGTGCTCTGGTACACCAGAGTGTAACCATAAACCTGTTTCCCTGTGAAACACAGTGCCCGGTTGGACATAAGAAATACCATGCTGTATTTTTTTTTTTTCTTTTTTTAATTTAGTCGTTGCCAATTATTTTTTATTATTTTCTCCCCAATTTGGAATGGCCGATTATTTTTAGGCTCAGCTCACCGCTACCACCCCTGCGCTGACTCGGGATGGCGAAGACGAACACAAGCTGTCCTCTGAAGCGTGTGACGTCAGACGACAGCTTTTTTCACACTGCGGACTCACCATGCAACCACCCAAGAGCTACAGCGTCAGAGGACAACGCAGCTCTCGGGCAGCTTACAGGCAAGCCCGTAGGGCCCGCCAGACTACAGGGGTCGCTGGTGCGCGGTGAGCCGAGGACACCCGGCCGACCTAACCCTCCCTCCCACCGGGCAGCGCCGCCAATTGAGCCACCCCTGAAAGCTCCCGTCCTCGGTCGGCAAAGGAATAGCCTGGACTCGAACCAACGACGTCCAGGCTATAGGGCACACCCTGCACTCCACGTGGAGAGCCTTTACTGGATGCGACACTCGGGAGCCCCACCATGTTGTATTTCTAACAGATATACAGGCATTTCTTATATCCACTACCACAAACAGAAATGAAGCACACAAGTGAAGCCCTCCAGTGAGGTGGCCAGTACTGGTGGTAATAATGAATGTGCAGCGCACCACTCCTCTTTCCCAGATAACACTCATCCTGTCCTGGACACCACTGACGCCATGTGGGATTTTAGTGAAGTCTTCCTTTCCCATTGCTTTCTGCTTGGTGGTGAAGGGACGGTGGTCTGAGGCTACAACGTTTATAGAGTCACTGTCAAAACAACAGCAAGTGCATTAATAATAAGCTGAGAATCTTCTGATTGAAACGCAATTGGTAATAATGTTAATACAACTAATAACTAATTGATTTTAAAAGCAGCAGTAACACCTATTTTCATAAAAATAAAACATTTACGAATGTTTTGCAAAAAAAGTATTGCAATTTAGTAATTATCAAGGAAATGTAAATGTAAGGATTGTAATGTTTATTACATAACAATCACAGGATATTCTCCACATCAGTTACTGAGCATCCTTTCTGATTATGGATATCTACAGATGAATAGGGTGTACTTACTTGCCAAGCAGGCTCATGATGTAGTTTGGCGTGTTTGGGTCCAGTCGAAGTGGAGGCACAGTGACGTAGGCTGCCGCATGTGACCAGTCCTGGTGATAGTAATGCAGTCCGTTCAGGACAGCATGGGCTGTAGTCGTCTCTGCATGGACAACCTTCCCTAAAGAAAGAGTGCATTCACAAAATAAATCTACCGGAGATACATCTGTCCCAGTTTATTTTTTGATTTTGCTAGGCAGATTTTTTCAGCCGTTTTAGGACTTAATATGAGTATTAAACACAAAATGTAATAAATAAATACAAATAAAAAACTAGCTTACCTTGCATCTTAGCAGTTGCAATAACATCTCCTGCAGACATGCTGGACACATTAACCAGATAAATGGGACAATGAGTCTGAAAGTAAAAAGATAAAAGGGTTCAAGGGTGTTTTTTTTCAGGCTCACTTACATCATGAACAGACTCACAGGGGTCCCGTTTATTAATCCTGTGCTACAGCCATTAATAACGCCTGAAAAGGTTATTAAAAGGCTGTCTTACTCGGGGGTAAGATGGGTGCATGGCAACCAGGAAGAAAAATGCACTCTTAAGGCCATAATAAAAAAAAAAAAACAGGTTGGGTTGCTGTACAGGCCTCACTGTTTTAAGGATATGGCTTTGGTGGCCCATTACACAACAGCTTGCATTGTGCTTGTCTCTTCAGCAGGAAAAATAATTGCTGCTGCATTTTCAGGAAAGATAGACAATGTCGCTTTGAGCACATACTGCTTATAGATGGTACAGTACATGTAAGAGAACAATAATAAAAGGAGCAAATACACAATACATACTCTGTTAGCAATCGTAATGACACGATGGGTTGCCTCTGCCTCGAGCTGCAGGTAAAAAAAACACATTGCATTAGTGAGAAAATGTCATGGATCAAGGATTTAACTACTGATAATAAATGTTTCTAAAATGACACCTCCAGCTTGTCTCACCTAAGGGTGATTCATATGTGTTTAACTGCAACAGACCAAAGCTTGCAGGTTTGCAGCCTCCCAATCAATATTAACCATTGAAAGAATGAGCTTTGCAATACTAGTTGGCTGCAAGCTGAGATATAAACTGATGCAAGCAAATGCAGTCTATTGCAGGCTTATATGAAGCGTGCAATATTTCAAAGATTACCTTGAGGAGCTTTGAGAGCCTGCTACATAAAGCAGAAAGACCAAGCAGAAATTTCATTTCAGTTCTAGTATACAGAATCATACAATTCAAGTACAAGTGTGTGTGTGTATTGGAAACCAGGTAGTCCAATAAAACAAGCCCCTGCATACTTGGCTATGATGGAGAGGGATTGCATTCCTGGAAGGAACTCAAATGTAAAATGTACTTTACCAAATGCATACTTTGTACAAAATACTTTACAAATGCATGACTACCATCTATTGGTAGAATGCTATTAGTGCATTTTTTATACAGGATAACTGAAGATGTCAATAAACCAGTGCTGGATCACTCAGATGGATACAGGGAAACCTGATGCAACTGTGTTTTATTTTCCTTAACTTTCACGACTCAAAATATCCAATTTGACATTGGAAGAAAAATACACTCTAAAGGCCATACTAATAAAAACAGGTTGGAATAGTATACTGAAGTGCCCCTTTGTGTAAAAAAAAAAAGAAGCCAGTTAACTACTGTGAGTTGCATTGTGTTGTATATCAGCTACAGGAAGCGGTAAGAGATTCTGTAACATTAACCATGATTTCAACCTCATAAGTACACCCACATTCTGACAGCCTGTATGCAAACACCTAATATCGGGTTTGAATCACCCTACTTGCTTCCACTATGTTTCTACGGTAATTGAATGTTTAATGAAGAATGAAATACTCAGTACAGTATCAGTGGTTTATTTGATGTGGTCTATGAAGCAGATATAAGGTATTTTAAAGCACAGAGCAAATGACTAAAGCATATTTTTTTACTGCTCCAGTGGTGTTGTAAAACAGTCCAGTTTAATATTCCAAAAATAATTTATAGAAGCCCAACTGAGAATCAATGACCAGGCCTCAGGGTGGCTAGGATTAGTGTCCTACACTCTGACAGCAGTCATTCACACTTAACATTGTCTCAGCTACTCAAAGTTGTACAAATAAAGCTGAAATTGAACATCTTCTTTTAATAACAGTACTGTACATGTTTTAAACCTACTGCAGATTTGGTTTCTTATTGCTTAAACTATCATATGCATTCAATTAAGTGATAACTGCGTGGTGTACTAGGAGTCGTCACAGTTTATGAAATCAGAGACGAAGTACTGAAGATGCAGTTGATGTGGACCCTTTGTGATGTTTGCTGTGTTGTGTTACTGTAGGATAATTGGATTTGGCACCCCAATGAAAATTACATTTTTTCAAATTCAGAATACAAAAGCTCACCTCCTCTGGCCTGCTGATTTCAATGCCTTCGGGTCCACTGATACCAAGATCCAGAGCTTCCTTGGCACCCTGTAAAAAAAAAAAAAAAAATGAAAAGGAGCGGTTATTTCTCATGATAGTTTTTTTTTTATATTTGGAATCGCCAATTGTTTTTTGTTTTTTTTTACCCCATTTGCTCCCCAATTTTGACATGCCCAATTCATAAGCCTCTGCTCACCGCTGCAACCACTGCAACCCCCGCCCTGACTCGGGAGAGACAAAGATGAGCACACGCGTCCTCCGAAACGTGCATCGTCAACCGTCCGCTTCTTTTCACTCTGCAGGCCCGCCATGTAGCTACCTCAGATCTACCGCATCGGAGGACCATGCAGCTCTGGGCCGCAAGTCTACAGGGGTCGCTGGTGTGCATGAGCCAAAGACATCCTGGCCGACCTAAGCCCTCCCCACCCCGGGCGGCGCTTGGCCAATTGTGCGGTGCCCCCTGGGAACTCCCGTCCACGGCCGGCAGTGGAATAGCCTGGACCCGAACCGACGACCAGGTTATAGGGCGCATCCTGCACTGCACGCGGAGTGCCCTTACCAGATGCACCACTCGATGATAATGTTTTTTTTAACCCCTTACTACATTGAAAATAAATCTTACTGAATTATACTGATTAAACAAATATTCTAATAGCATACCTCCCGTCCTTGCTGTAATTATAAAATATGAGCTAGTATCATGAAAAAGCCGATCACTACCACTTTCAGAACAATAGAAAAGTACATTATATGGATCAATTTTCAATTTTTGTCAAATGTGGGTGTAAAGCACACACTTCAACTTCACTTCAAAAAAACATTTAAAACTTCCAGGTAAAATCTTCAAATTCTAAAAAGGATGCAGTTTTATTTTTCAACACATGAATCCAATCAGGCGGGCTGATGTGTGGGGCATTGTAACAGTGACATCACAGCTCCCAGCTAATTCCCTTTATCAAAGATAGGAATTCTCTGAAGATGACACCAATCACATTCATGGGACTGAATAATAATAAAACGTAGATATTTACAAATACTCCCTAATATAAACAGTTAATCAATTCAAATATTCAGGAGGCTTGTATCTCAAGTCGTTCTTCTCTTTTTGTGACGCTGCGACATCACTGCAGCTTCTTCCTGTTTACATTCTGTGGGGGAGGAGCCGAGCGGCACTCACGTCGTGCGTGAGCCGTGCTAAAGTCGGGTGAGTTTACACTGCCCTTCGGACGGACCTAAACTGGCGCTGAGCCACTTTAGGTTGGCCGTTTTTAGGACAGCTGAGAGTCGGCCATGTGCGTCATCCTGGCCGTCCTAAAAACAGCCAGTGTAAACGCACCAATAAAGGAAATAGTTTGACTTCTGGGAGTGTGCATTACCTGGGTCTATGTTTCATTTTTGCCTTTATAACAAATGCAATGTAATATCTACCTAAACACAGAACTAGGTCATTTGCATATGCCAGCCTTCAGTTGTGAAATGAATACAAGATCAATTGCTTAAGCTTTCCACAGTGAACTGATTTAAAGATGAAACTGCTCTGTTTTAACTTGTTATCAATCTGCCCAGGACTTTACCGAACAGTAACTATTTCAGGTAAACATTATGGCAAATAAATACATAAGTAAGTAAATTATGCCCCCACCACACACACACACACACACACACACACACACACACACACACACACACACACACACACACACACACACACACACACACACACACACACACACACACACACACACACACACACACACACACACACACACACACACACACACACACACACACACACACACACACACACACACTTTGAAATCAGCAGACCTACATTTGATCACTAATTTAAAAACCTACTGCTTGTTCTCCAAACTAAATAACTCTGACATGTAGTTCTTTCTCCAGTCTTTTTTGCTTTAGTCACTAGGGAAGGCTGACCTGATTCTGTAATGCATGCAAGCCAGAGATCCAGGCAGTCTAATGCCCTGGCCATGAAAACATTCTCAGGCAGCACAAAGACCCTGGGTTTATACAGTACATCCCACAGGCTCATTATTAAAGGAAATCCATAAATACAATTCTCCTGGGGAATATTAGGAACTGGCATTTACAATTAAAAAGGGTAAATGCAAAGTAGCACTCAAGTCACACCAGCTTATTGCTATTACTGATTTCAATGTTAATGATGCAGTACAAGAAGACAGGGCCAGTATAATTGAGCTATATCTGCGCTGGATACTAAAGGGACTGATGGTTCTGCCTGATAGCATAAGTGTGTCTTTATTAAATAAACAAACCTTGAAGTAATTTAAAATCTACAAAATAAAAACACTGTATTTATAAATACAGGTAAATGCCGTGTCCTTTACACTGCCTCTCGACAATCAGTAGAAGGGCTAGTAGAGAGCAATTAGATAGGCATGCAAGGGGCTTAAAAAAATACAAATATAATCGATATACTGGTTAATTAGAATTAGAAGCTAGTGAAGTTCAGACAAGGGTAAATATAATTGTAAGTGACAACCACACAAGGCTGCTTTTAGTTCTAGTGGTCGTTATTTATAAATGAGAACTCACCTCCGCCACCAGCTCCCCGTTCTCTGCATGGACTCGCGCCACGGCCCCGATATTCTTGCAGGTGCGGAAGACCTGGTAGAGGTCACTGTCCCGCAGCATGTACAGGTCCTTGTAGGTCATGAACATCTGGAACGAGTTCACTCCCTTCTCCCTCACTAGGGTCTCCATCTCGGACCTCACCTTCAAGCGCAATGGAGAAAAAGCAAAACATCAGATGTCTTTACATGTAGGGCTGTACGCTGATACATCTGCGACTCGTTTGCAGGATGTTATTACCAGTGCATGCTTATAAAGATGGTAGAAACACTACAAGTGTATTTTAATTTTATAGCACTAGGCAGACTTTAATACATCTTTAACTTATTATTTTTGCTTTTAAAACATTTACTATTCATAGAAACTCTGCTGCTTTACCTTTGGCCCCCACCAGGTGACCCCCACATGGAGGGAGTAGTCGCAGCAGGTCTTGGGGTCAGCCAGGGCTCGACATTTCTCATAGGCCTCCAGCAGGGAAGTGTCTTTGTCTGGTAACACGTGGCCTATCACCATGGTGGTTCCTCCAACAAGTGCAGCCTGGAGACACAAGGATATACAAATTAGAGTAGGTTCAGAAGGGACAAAGACTTAAATTCCTTTCTTGGATTGGGTCAGGGTTGGGGGGAGGTGAGGTGGTGCGGGGAGGACTCCTAAGCTAGTCAAAAACCTTTTCTCCAAAACGTATTCTAATAATTTATATTTGTTTAGCAGCTGTCTGACCGACAGGTAAAATGCTGCTAAAAAGAACAGACCTTAGCCACAGTGTACTGAATTTAAGTTTACCCTATACTGATTTACAATGCCTAATACACAAAACGAAGCCCTGTAAACCCATTTTTATTAATTGTAGTCCAGATTTTTCTTTTTTTTTCATGCTCCTCCTTGTAACATCAGTATATGTGACAGATCAAGGCTGATCTAAATGCAGCCATCTTTCATTCGGCAAAAAAATAACTTGCAAAATCAGACAATATACATTTATTAGCATATAAGGCTAGTGAGCCACTTGCTGCTTCATATCTTAATGACCTGCTTTCTGTTCACTAAACTCTTGGGTTTGCTGAAGGTGAAAGGGGTTTTGCTGATGTCTCCTGTATGGAGCAGCTGGTATTTTTTTTTTTTTTTAAATAAAAGCATGTTATCTGTATTCAAATCATTTTATTCCAGCTACAGTAAAATTTGATAGTATCTTGGCTCCATTCCATCAAATGTAGTGAATCTGCAATCTATTTGACCATAGTTTTCCCTAGATGTGTACCGGTAGTTTAATTTAAATTGCTATTTTTTTCTGGATCACAGCCACCATTTTTTATAGCACTATTATAATTTTTCTCTGCAGTCTATAGAAGAAGCCTTTCAGGAGACAGGTCCTGCCTCTTCAGAATATTAGAGAGTGACTCTTCAGCCTGGCACGCCTTTCTCTTTAATTGTAACGAACTTAAACTTTCATGCCTTCCCTGACTTTACATTTTACTAATCTACCTTTTATTTTTAGTTTAAATTATTTTTTTAACCTGCAAACTGGCCACTCGTGACCGTCCTCTCTCGTCTCTCCTGTATCCTTCTCTCTTTCTTTCTGTCTGTCTTACTCTCTCATTTTTTTTATTTAAAATTTTTGATGCATTGACAATTTTATGAATGTATATATTAGTGACTCAGTTGTATTCTGCTTTTCTGTAAACTGAAAAAAATAAGCAAAAATGCTCTGAGGGTACAAAAGTGGCCAGTGTGGATATTTAAATCTCCTTCAGTAACTAACCCTTGACATTTTAGGAGTTTAGAAACAAAAATGTGTGCTTTGCAGCAGACCCCTCTGATTAAATTGGCCCCGTCAGGACTGTGGCTGAGCAAAGAGCAAACATTGTAATAACACAGCGGAACGTTCATTATTTACAAAGCCCCCACTGTGAGGAGGTCTGCGGCTGACTGCCTAGTCATGTGTCAAATATGCTAATGCAGGCTGGAGATTTCTGTATTAGAGATCTGAACTGCAGTTCCTTGCAACAATGTGCCTTGCTGTTTTAAATGCATAATGCATGAATTCTGTACCATTTGAAACGTTGAGCTTTAAACCTATACAGGAAAATGACTTACTGAAATTATAAAAATAGACAATACATGCAGGACTAGAGTGCAGCAAGCATCTCAGTTCTTTGAATTAAGAGCTTGCATGCAATATAATCTTTGCATTTAAAAAAAAAATTAAACACTGCAGTATGAAGGAAATAATCTATAACACATCATTTTAAAAAAAAGGGTGGCATGTTTGAGGAGAACAATAGCTCACAAAATACTTGACCTGAGCTTTCAGTAAGCTACTGAGATCTCTCAAGCCTTTCAAGACTATTTGGTAGTAATATTTAACCTGTTCTTTTTTTTCATGTCTCCCAATCTGAAAGCAGTTGAAGCTCATGTCTTTCAATTACAGTAGTCCGTCGCGTATCCGACTGCGGTGGGACCAGAGTAAGGGCAGATATGTAAAAAGTATAAATCCCATTATACACAGATGTAACAATCATTATATTCACACAATTATTGTTTTAGGAATCAGCTTTTATTAGGGAGCTCCCCTAAATCCCTTGTTTAGAAAGATATATGGTATTAATGCTTGTGACAGAGTAGCTGTCTGCCGTGTAGATGCGTGCATTTGCTGCTGAGTGACAGGCAGGAGATAGAGACGGAGGTTGAAGTTGATACGCCCCCCACAGGCGAACAGGATTTATTTACATATCAACACACTGAACAGCTCACGTGACACTACCAGCAATGGTAGCGCACGGAGTACGTACAATGCAGTGTATGAAAACTTTGGTGGCTCTACAATGTCTGAACTAATCTTCTGTTTTCACGACTTACTTACTCACTACTCGGTATCCAATCCTGGTTCTGGTCCTCGCTCACTCACACTCACTCACTCACTCACACTGTGTTGAAGAGCTTGATCATGGCTGATACACGATGGATTACTGTACAGCAAATTGGCAATCTCCCTCTAAATTGGTTTTATATCATTTAAAAAAAAATATTGCCAAACTCTATTGCCAATCTTTCTGAGTTCACATTCCCCTCTGCTGTGTGCATAATCTGCTTGTGTATTTTGCTAATAATACATTTTCCAAACTGTGTCAAATCCAAGCTGAGAAAAGAGCTTTGTCCAGGCCAGCGTTAATGCTGCTGCACGCTTTAAGCAGAGTGTTGAGTCGAAAGGCATTAAATCAGGGAGGGTATAGAGAAAGGGACAAAGGAAATCTGGGCCTTCCGCTAGTATTGCACAGCTCACTGCAGATCAAGAGCAAGGGCCCAGGGAGAAGCTGCTGTCTGCTACAGACGGATGCTGGCTACTCGAGCTTCCCCAGAAACTGCATCCCCAGTGATGCGTTCAGTTTAGAACAAATACTGCATGGGACAGATCTGCAAGACATCTAACTTAACAAGCAAATACACAGACGGTCTGTTCAACTGATACAGTTTGTGGCAATGTGCTCCGCCCGTGTGCATTTCTGTGTTGTATGTTGCGTGTGGTGTGTTTAATGTTGGTGTATAGATATGGCTGCACGGGATATAAATGGGTGTGTGCAGCACGAGTTATTTAAAATGTATAATTGTATTTAGTCACGGGATTGCACTATCACTTCACGTGCATTTAAAGTATTTAATATGTGAGCACGGGGTTGCACATAATTAATTCACGTGCTGGGATTCAAGTGAATAATTAATTAGTAATTGAATCCCAGCACAACAGTATATATAGATGCACGTTTCACTCATTCGGGGTTGTGTGTTCGGTGAGTGGAGAACGGGAGAGAGAGGAGGAGAACTAAAGCTAAAGAAAAGTAAATAACAATTGCTATCGCGTGCTGGTAGGACCAGCACGATACTTGTTTGTTTACATATAGACTCACAGTGTTTGTTTGTGTGTCTGTCCGTGCACCGTTTGTTTAGTGTTAGTCCGTTTTGTTTATCTGATTTATTTGGCGTAAAGTGCCGTGTCCTGTCTTCTGTTTGTTTAAACCTTTTATTTATAATAAACCGCGCAACAGCGCTTTCATCATTTCACCTCATGTGTCCTGTCTCTGTGTATTCATTTCCTGGATCTGACGTCACCACTCAGCCAGCCGTGTGACATATGGTGTCCTGCGTGGGATAACAGCGCCTCCAAGCGTCAGACCAGGAGAGGTGTTTTTGTGTTAAAAACAAAAACAAAAACAAAACACAGGACTGTTTAAAAAAAAAAAAAAAAAGGGGGAGGAAAAGAAAGCTGCAGCAGCAACAACAGCAACCGCAGCAACAGCAGGTGTGGAGAGAGGTCCCGGAGGATCCACAGCACAGGAGGGAGGAGACAGAGCCTTTCCCATCCTCTGAGGAGATGCTGGACTGGGTGTCGGACCCAGAGTGGAACTGGGAGGACCTCCCAAAGGTTGTTGACCTGCTGTGGGCCAGAGATGGGGAACATTGGGAACACTGGAAACAACGCTACTACCCAGTGCCCTTTGTGAACCCGGCAGCCGTGGTAATCAACTACTTGGCTGCCGATATGGGACTTCCCCAGCAGGTTGACTTCCGAGTAGGAGGAGCCACACCTACCTGCACCCTCACTGGGCTCGAGGGAAAATGCCTGCTGTCCCCATCTCCACCAGCAGAGGGAAAATGCCTGCTGTCCCCATCTCAACCAGCAGAGGAAGAATGTCTGCTGGTTTCCCCATCACAACCAGCAGAGGAAGAATGCCTGCTGGCTTCCCCTTCCGAGGCAGAGCCGCACCAGTCCCCTGCAATAGGGGGAGAGCCGCACCAGTCCCCTGCAATAGGGGGAGCGCCACACCAGTCCCCTGCAATAGGGGGAGAGCCGCACCAGTCCCCTGCAATAGGGGGAGACTACACGCTGCTCCCACCTTCGTCGCCAGGAGACTACACGCTGCTCCCACCTTCGTCGCCAGGCGACTACACGCTGCTCCCACCTTCACCGGCAGGAGCAGAGCAGCCGGAGCTGCCTCTGCCTCTGCCACCTTCACCGGCAGGAGCAGAGCAGCAGGAGCAGTCTCTACCTCCTCCACCTCCACCGCCAGGAGCAGAGCAGCAGGAGCTGCCTCTACCTCCGCAACTTCCACCAGCAGAGGGTGAATGCCTGCTGGGTCCACTTCCACCAGCAGAGGGTCAATGCCTGCTGGGTCCACTTCCACCAGCAGAGGGTCAATGCCTGCTGGGTCCACTTCCACCAGCAGAGGGTCAATGCCTGCTGGGTCCATTTCCACCAGCAGAGGGTCAATGCCTGCTGGGTCCACTTCCACCAGCAGAGGGTCAATGCCTGCTGGGTCCACTTCCACCAGCAGAGGGTAAATGCCTGCTGGTATCACCTCCCCGACCGCCATCTTCACCCCCAAGAGGGGAAGAGGTGCAGGAGCTGCCTCTCCCTTCACAAGAAGAAGTACCAGGACTTGATGCTGGCATTCCTCAGCAACCACTGCATAGTCTGCTGAGGGGAGCACAGCGGAAAACAGCCCGGCCGCAGCGGCTACTTAAGAGGGCCAGCACCGCCGCAGCCACTGCCACAGTGGCCAACCACAGCACCACGACTGGTCCTGACTCCGCACCGCCCAAGGATGCCAGCCTCGCCGCCCAAGGATGCCAGCCTCGCCGCCAAGGATGCCAGCCTTGCATCGCCTGGGCTGCCTGGTGCTCCGTGACGCCTGGGGCTGCCTGGTGCTCCGCGACGCCTGGGGCTGCCTGGTGCTCCGCACGCCTGGGGCTGCCTGGTGCTCCGCGACGCCTGGGGCTGCCTGGTGCTCCGCGACGCCTGGGGCTGCCTGGTGCTCCGCGACGCCTGGGCTGCCTGGTGCTCCGCGACGCCTGGGGCTGCCTGTTGCGCCGCATCGCCTGGGCTGCCTGTTGCCCGCACGCCTGGGGCTGCCTGTTGCTCTGCATCGCTGCCGTAAGTACTGTGGCCGAGCCCCAGCAAGGGAGCTGTCGGCTTTGAAGAAGGGGAGGAGGTCCGAGACCACCAACCCCAGCAGCAGTTTCGCTGCCGGAGATCGTGGGGAGGTCAGGAGACCTGCGCCCACTGCAGCACTTTGCGCTGCAGAAAGTGCTGTGGCCGGAGCCCCACGTGGCAGAGCTGCCGGGTTATGAAGAAGGGGAGGTCAGGAGACCACCCCCCAAGCAGCCTTTCCGCTGCCAGGACTACCCCAGCTGGAGGAGCCAGACTGGGGACTATTAATGTCTCTGCTGACAGCATTTCCGCTGTCAGCTGGGAAGCTGCCGGCATTGCCACCAGCAGCAAAAGAGTGGCAGGAGTATGCCACCCCGCTGGCAGCATTGCTGCTGACAGCCTTATGACCTGTGGGCCCCTTGAAGCCTCCGGTCCTGGCCCAGGACTTTGTGCTGGACTTTTGGGCTTTTAAGGGGGGAGGTGGCTGTTGAGGCCATGTGTGCTGCGCACAATTGGGGTATATGTGGCAATGTGCTCCGCCCGTGTGCATTTCTGTGTTGTATGTTGCGTGTGGTGTGTTTAATGTTGGTGTATAGATATGGCTGCACGGGATATAAATGGGTGTGTGCAGCACGAGTTATTTAAAATGTATAATTGTATTTAGTCACGGGATTGCACTTCACGTGCATTTAAAGTATTTAATATGTGAGCACGGGGTTGCACATAATTAATTCACGTGCTGGGATTCAAGTGAATAATTAATTAGTAATTGAATCCCAGCACAACAGTATATATAGATGCACGTTTCACTCATTCGGGGTTGTGTGTTCGGTGAGTGGAGAACGGGAGAGAGAGGAGGAGAACTAAAGTTAAAGAAAAGTAAATAACAATTGCTATCGCGTGCTGGTAGGACCAGCACGATACTTGTTTGTTTACATATAGACTCACCGTGTTTGTTTGTGTGTCTGTCCGTGCACCGTTTGTTTAGTGTTAGTCCGTTTTGTTTATCTGATTTATTTGGCGTAAAGTGCCGTGTCCTGTCTTCTGTTTGTTTAAACCTTTTATTTATAATAAACCGCGCAACAGCGCTTTCATCATTTCACCTCATCTGTCCTGTCTCTGTGTATTCATTTCCTGGATCTGACGTCACCACTCAGCCAGCCGTGTGACACAGTTACAGGGTAGATTTAAATACTATTACAGTTTAAATAAATGAAATGATGATGGATGTTTGGAGAATACTATTATAACAGTACTTAGACGGGCCTGACTGGAATTATCTTAACAGTTAGCTGTACCAACTGAATAGACCTCATGACTTTGGAGAATTACTGTACATGCATTCTGCTGAAATAAATAAAAAAAAACAATTATATACAGAAACACATACTTTTATGCATATATTTGTATTTTTGTTATGGCCAACCTGATAAGGAATCACAATGAAGTCACAACTTCAAGATCTTCCATGTCCTAGTTTTTTTTTCTTTTTCTGCAAAAGCATGTCCAGAGCCTGAATGCTATTTTACTATTCGTTTCAATGTGTGGAATTCCATGTAGGGAAGTGTTCATTTCACAAGCAAAACAGCAAGATGGTAGACAATTAGATGATCATATTCAGATTTAGGCTTAAATAAATTGATCAATAATGGATCAATGCTCGGTTATTCCATCTTAAGCAACACAATAGAAATCAGGAGCAATAAATCAAGCAGGTTCTCTAGAAAAAGATGGGTCACCAGTTCCCTGTTTAACAGGAGTCAATAATCACATTGACAGGTACTAAACAAAAATCAGAATTTCTAAAAATCAACTGTACAATATTAAGTTTTACCATATAGTACTTGTACTTTATTCTCAGTGTCTGTACATCATCTGCTTGATAAATCATACCTGCAGAAACTCCCAGAATTCCCTTCAACTGTAAAGTCAAGTCAAAACAATGACTTTGCAATAGGTCATGTACCTCTTCACCCACCAGTTCCATATTATCAATGAAAATGACCATGAACTAAATAAATGTTTCCCTGAACCACATTATGAGACCCCATGACCGTTCTGCTTTACATACTGTAGGTTTCCCTGAACAGCCCCCCTACAATGAGATGCATAATCCTGCAAGTAAACAATGGTTCTCTATCAGAATCAACTTGGTGCAGTCTTTACCATCAGCACTCATTAAATCAAATAAATACAACTGCCACATACACTTCTCATTTTTACTACAAGTGGAGGCATGGGAAACACATATAGCCAGACATGTAGTATTTCTTACTGAATTTCTAATGCCTGGAGTCCACTCGGTACAAAACCATATTAAATCAGTATCCAGAATCTATTTCTATTTTCACATCTGGTGCTGCTATACAGCTGACAAACACCTCAGGGCAGCAAATATTTGTTCTTATACTGTCCTTTATGCTCACATCACTTGCATACTGATTTTGTTTGTCAGACTGAATTATTGAACTGTTGACAAGAGAAGATAAATCAGGCTGACAAAACAGTGGTTCAACTAAATCAAATTCCACTTGGAGAAACGAAAGCTGAAAGCCTAGGGACAATTATGGAAAAAAACACCCACTAAATCAGATCCCACTGGCGGGGAGACTGCAAGGGGACAGGGGGTGATACAGAATCAAAACTTTCTTTTTTAGACTCAGTAATTTCATTTTTTGTTTAACATACTAAAACATTAAGACACTGTGGCAGAGCTCTCGCTCTGCCCATGTATATTTATTGGTGTTTGGTGGTGGTTGGCAGGGATGGGATTAATTCCTCCCTGCCAAAAATATGTGAGAATGTCGCTGGAGCCTTAATTAGATAATTAGATAAATCGCTAAATTAGATAATCGATTAATTAGGCTCCAGCCACATCCCATAAAAGGAGATTGCATTTGGGACTGCATTTGGAGAGAGGAGTTAGGTGAGTGAACTTGTGTTGTTTTTGTGTCTCTGTATTGTCTTTAAAAGGTCAGTGAAGGCTCTGCTCAGCCTGAACAGTTTTTGTATTTTTGTGTAAACCTTTTGTTTGTCCCTGTGCCTATTTGTTTTGTGTTTTTGTTTTATTTTTCTTTAATAAATACCTGCTTCGGCACTTCACTCTGCAATTTTGGTCTCTGAGTCTCTGTCCGTTTGTGCTATCTCTCACAGGCATTATTAATACGCAGTTTGGTCTTGGGCTTGACAAACTGTTTAGATTTGATTTGCAATCTGAAAAGGTTTGTTCCAGGATAGACAATACTTACCCTCGTCCTGTTTTAAAGGGCGTCCCAAATATAACCTTGACTGAGGGCAAAGTGAAAAAAGCTTTATTGCCCATACTTAGTAAGCCCAGCAGTTTCTACCAGTCTCAACGAAGACATTTTATATTTTCCTTCCTGTTCGTTAGATATTTCCCTCATGTACATAACATTGTCCATGAAAACTCAACCCCTGCTGAGGAACTGACACAAACACTTGAGGCTTATCAACTACAGATATAAAAGTTTTCACACAAGAAAAATACTTGTTATGCATACTTCATTATAAGGGTTATGACTGTTGTTGCAATGTGTACTGTATATTGTAACTTCTGCTTGAGGTAAAGGACTCATAGCCCAAGTGGAGCATTAAGTGATGAGGATTTAAGTACAAGACAGGAAAAGAGAGTGAGTGAATAAGAGATTTAATAAGCAACCTGAGTAATATCTAATGTACCTTCATACGTATATTTGTATAAATTAGATAGGGTCACTCTGCATCAAATCACCCAATACACAAAGAACCAGAAATGTAAACTAGTGTCTGATTCGACTGATGAATCAAAAAGGCTTGGTCATTTTTTCACATCAAAGCCATCTCTTTACTCTTTAGAAGCTTGTACCTCCTTAAGAAGAGACTTCATTCTGGGGTAACTTTTCAGCAAATTTTAAATACCATGGACTGAAAAAAAACATACATAAAAAATATTATAAATTACACAAGACTTCACATTTTTGAGCCTATCAATGTGACAGCTGGGTACTCAGTATAATACTGGATATTCTCAATTGAAAGCTTTCAAACTCTGAACCAGGCTCCTAAGCATCTCACAATGAATGAAAGACAAAAGATACTGTAGATCAGTGAAAGCAGGCCTGCAGTATGGAACAATGCAAGCAATACAACATAGAAAATCTAGAATTTACTTTGCTCCCCATTGTACATCCAGAGACATGAAGGTCACAAAACATCCTATCCTTTTTGACAGTTCTCAGAAGGGATACAAAGACAACTTTAAAAAACGAACATTATCAAACATTATTGCAAGAGCAGTGGGGTCTAGTGGTAGACATGTTCACACGAATAAATCAACTAATTCATTTTTAGTTAGAGACCACACCATTTGTTTTCCTCCTTATAACAAGTTCAAGTGGAATCAGGGCTGGCGTCTGAGGGGGTGCAAGGGATGCAACTGCACCCGGGCCCAGCCCTGACTACATTTTTATTTTTTTTCTGAGCCCACTTCAATGACTAGACGTAAAAAAAAAAATATAGGTGCTGTCTACTCCACTGGCATTAGCAAAAAAAAACCCAAAAAAACCCCAGCAAGGTAGTATTGGCGGACTGAAAATCAAAACACAAATTTGAAAATCAATCGAAAACCACAGCTGACAGATTGTCTATCTGCAGGCGGGACACAGAGCGAGTGCTCTGGCAATAGGTCAGTGTTAAGGTCATGTGATTGCTCTGCGGGGAGATGCAATACTAAGGCGTAATTTCGAGAGCCCAAACAGAAATGGACAATAGATTTGGTGAAACCGTTCCACTTTCCTGCCGGTCTGCTTGGAGTTCCACATACAGTTACGACCAAACGTTTTGCATCACCTACATTTTTTTTTTGTGGATTGAGACATAAAAAAAAAAAAAAAGATTAACATAATTTAGATGTTTTATTTAACATCATGTAAATCAAAGAAACTACAGCACAATATCACAAAAGTCTACCGGAAGCCATAATAATAGTACAGTATTTCATGTTGGACTTCGAAATGTCACATTTTTTAATTGTTGTCAGTTTTTGATTAAGTATGGAAAACTACAAAGCGGTATGTAATTCAATATGTTAACGCAGCATTATTCAGCAGGCTTCATTTGACTATGAAGCAAAATTATTTAATTATAAAGGGAGATGCAAAACTTTTGGCCATAGCTGTACTGCTAATTCACTGTATTCTGTAGGTAAATTATAAATGTACATGCAATTACTGGCAAAATACAATAAATGTAACTTTGATTTACTATGGTCTGTAATGTATAGTGAGATTATAGTGGAATTTTCTGTCTGAAAAAAAAAATCACCACAATGCTAGAACAGAAATGGAACTAAATGATTTTGCGAAAAGGCTAAAACCTGTTCCATTTACACCGAACCAGCTGAACATGTAAATGGAACAGTCTGTCCGCCTTAAAAAAAACAACAAAATTCTGCCTTAAATAACGGTTGGTAAAAATTCAGTATTTAAAACAATAACATGCGTTTTGGGCTATTCATTTGTTAAGTGTGTTCATAGAATGATGTTCTCGCTTATGAGTTGTAGCAAATGCATTTGTACTAAGTTTAGAGATGCAGACATGTCTTTTTTTTATAGAAACATTTTCATACTAGCTTTTGTACTTGATAACATTAATTTAAAAAGCCAATTGATGTCTATGATTAATCAAATTGATTAATCTTGTTACATAATTGATTTATTAAAATGCTTGGATATACTGTTACTAGATTGATTACTGTCTTGTTCACAGTCATCTTAAAATAACGTTAGAATGTGTTTTGTTGGAAAATAAAAATAGGTCTACATTTTTGACCGATTTAGATTTTGCTGCTGGTGTATTTATTTTCAAAAAGGTTTCTTTTTTTGTGGTGCATCAGCGCTACGTGTTGTTTTTTTGGGGGAATCTACTTCACAGTCTTGCACCAGGGCCCAGTAAACCCTAGCGCCGTCACTGAGTGGAATGTCATTGGGACAAAACAGAACCATGACCATGACGTATTAAAACTGGAACCAGTATTTCCCTAAATGTTTATACACTTTTGTACACAATAAAAGTCTCGATTACTTCGTTTACGCAGATATTGTAGCAAATTGAAGTAAATCAGGGAGACATTCTTAGAAGATCAATTAATTGGCAATAAATATATCATAAAAAATGTAGCAGTGAAAGTAGTCTATTGACTTAAGGATTTGATTAAATGGTCTAGACAGACTTTTCGTATGTGCCGTAATAGTATTGGTGAAATTGCACTTTTGTAGGCCTTCTGTCAGCATCAATGAATCATAATTTAAGATAGCAGGCTGAGAGACTGCATATAAATGAATGAATTAGAGCAGCCTGAGACACAGCTGTATACATTAACAAAGGCGGGCTGGACTAGACATGTGTTGGGTTTCAATTTAATTTCATGAAGAATGAGAAAAGTGAGGGAATGCAAGTAATCACAGTCACGTTTATGGAGCTTTATTAATAAAATATTCACAAAAGTGTGCAAGGTCATGCGTCTGTAGTTTTTTTTTTTTTTGTAAGTGTAGTTTCTCAAAACTGACATTAAATGAACTTGAGCAGTCTAGTGCTCCAGTACTTTTTTCTCTTTGTCTTTTATGAACCAAACCAACAACCAGTATCTCAAAGATACAACCAAATAAATACCTATTAACAAACAGACTGGGCATCTGTACAGTATGGTTGGGAATTAATTGCAGCTGACTGAAGATAAACTATACAGCGTACTAAAATTCGAACACTGAGCTCAGCTTCAAATTATCTTCACAATGTTTAATACATATATAATTTTTTTAACCTTGAATGCTTAGAAACAGAAGCAACTGCTCAAATGTAACAGTAACACATCAATATGGCTCTAACGTCTCTATATATAGAATGCACAAAATATTATTTGTATTATTATAGCAAAAAGAATCACTTCCCAAGAGTATGAATATTTTCAATGCAGAATTCATAACCTTGTTTCACTTGTTCAGCTCCCACATGGCAAGCATATTACTTTTAACATTAAAACAGAATAAATAACATTGTGGGGAGAAACCAATAGGATTTGAAAGTGCATGTGACTGTCTTTGCAAGCCAGAGTCTTTTGGATCCCAAAAAGCCCAGTCGTCAACCAGGTCCTAAAAATAATCTAAAGCCTTCCAACTCGATTGTAACTGTGTCTCTGGTCATATCTGGATAGCCACTGTTTATTCTATAAAAATAAATCAACTTAATTGAATTCATATTTAGAAAATGACTGGCAACACACTTTTGTCTCCGATAATCAAGGTTTTACTGAGTATGCATTTACTGTATACAGCAACATCAGATTTGTTTGGATAATCCAACATTTCTGATTATCAGGTTTTAGATGATTGACTGGCAGTTGTATTATGCTCAGAATTATTATTTTTTTTAGTTTGTTTCTTGACATTAACTAAACTAAGGATGCAAGGTAAGCAGACTGATCTTACTGTAGAACTTAAAAAAATGTATTTCTGTATCATACAACTCAGCCATTCTATAGATATAAAAATAAATCTTTGGAGCAGACCAAACCACTGCCCAGTTGCTAAAATGTCCCCTATCTGTAGCTTTGATGACAGATTTTCCCTGCTTTTTACTTCGTTATGTGATCTCTCAGGGGTGCTGCCTGTGATGCAGTGTGAATCTGGATTCTGTGGTTAAACATTTACCCCCTGATGCAGACAGACGGTTTCTGTCTCTCTGAATACATGGACAGTTTCATCTAATCAGCTGCAGTTGATCCCCTGACCCATAGAAATGAAGCTATTTTGGCCATTTAGACAAACCCTTTGGATTCCCATGCAGTCCTGGGGCCCTATTGAGCAATGTTCGCAAACCCCTAAGGCAATTGCAAAATACTTTGCCCACCTATGTGATTTAGCAACCGTCTTTTAGCATGTAAAGAAAAGAGAGAGAGAAAAATGAGAAATAAAAGAAATATGGAGTGCGCACTGGATTTCTACGTGGCCAAACAAAGAGAGAGGAGGAGGAGGAGACGTCCCCAAATACTTAGAAGTCATCTATCTTTTCTGAGCCTGTCTGACACACAATGTATGCAGCAATTTTGCTTCTACAGACAAACAATCACTGACATCTGCCAACTGCTTCAGGCTGACCTGGAAGGAGACATGCGGAGAGCACACTGTTTGCCAGTTACATATGTGAGCAGGAGGATGATGGGAAATGTAGTTCTGAGAGGTCCATGCGGGTACATGGGAAGCCATCTTGAGGTAGGGAATGCAATTTTAAAAAGTTTTAAAAAGTGGTCAAAATGTAAAAAAAATTTTAAAAAAAATCATTATGTCGCAGAATAGTGGGCATATTATGGCACACACTGATTTTATTGTGCCATGCTATGGTAATCAGAATGAACATGTGATTTGTATGGTGATGCATGAAAACGTCCCTTCAAAATGGCTGCAAAGGTGTCGAGTTGGTAGATCACGAAAGCTGGTCTCCCTGTCTTAAGCCGTACGCATGTTTCACCTAAACCGGAACTACACAAACAGAACGTACATTCATCGTACTTACTACGTGCTCATACTGGACTTTACTCGTATAAGCAAATATTTTTACTATAAGTTAATTGCTCTTGGTCGAACCCGCTCTTCCATGTAATTATTTACTGTAATCTCTATTTTTTGCTACTGATATTATTGTACTTTACAACTACTCTTATCTGTAATGTGATATTCTGAAATGTGATACTTTACAATGTGATACTTTGTACTGTGATATTTTGTAACAATTGTAAGTCGCCCTGGATAAGGGTGTTTGCTAATAAATAAATAATGATAATATTAAAACCTGGAATGGGTGAAACTGCAATGCAACAGGAGTCGTATTTCCATCCCTTATCAGCTATAATTAATTCAGAAAGGCAATGTAATATACTTCAGCCCAAGGCCCTACTGGTACAGACTTCAGCACTGTCTGAGTGGACAGCTTCCCAGCAAACACGACAAGACTATTAAATAGGGTCCTAAATGACAGATTCATTCTAACAGTAAATAGAGCTTACAAGAAGGCCGATGCCCTCAACTGTAAATCAGCCACTGTGCTCCATTTCTTATGGGCCCATATATATATATATATATATATATATATATATATATATATATATATATATATATATATAAAAAGCACTGGCTCCTGTATATGATTTTATATTAGACTTTTTTAAATGACAGCAAACCTATACAGGGGTGTGCAAGTTTTGAAAAACACTTCTTGTCCAAGGGATAAAATGCTAGAATAATCTACTTGTTCTTCTTACAAAAAAAAATCACAAAACCACACACAAAATATGGTTTATACTTTTAGGATTTTGCTATTATTAAACAATAAACACAATCAATTAGTGATTAATAATAATCAAATAAAGAAAATGCAATTCAGAACACACTTGCCAAACTGAGCCCACCTCATTTTTGTGCATGACACACGGCAAAACCAAAATAATAATTCAACTAATAAATAAATAATTAAAAAAGATTCAAACTACGTCAGACTTCATGCACTAGGCCTTCAGAGATATTACGAGGTGCAGCATTTCAGTATCTTAGGTTTCGGTTTCGATTACCGTATATACCATGATTTTAAAGTGCAGTATTACCAGAGAGCATATTAAATTGACTTACATAGACGTTGTCATCTTCTGTATTTAGCCAAAAGGCAATCATCCACAATTGTTTAAATGTGCTGAGATTTGAGAGAGTTCAAGACAATGGACAGATTTTGAAAAATTTGTCTTTACAGTAGAATGCCTGAAACATTTGTTCCTGAGTTCTCCACAGCGACATCCTACCACAGGATTCCAACTTACGGGTTTTGTTGCAGTATTCAGATCAAAATATTTAACAGTAGAATGTTGCCTGAAAGCAACATTTGGAAATATGGGGCTACAGATCATAGTGAAGCAGTCCAAAATGACCTAAACCTTCATGAAGGTCTCATCTCCAGAGCAGTCCAAAATGGATCTCAGTAATCTCAGTTACTCTAAAGGACAATGAAGTCCTGGTAAGAATACATTTCAATAGATTTAAAGTTATTATGCTAAAACATTTCAATACAGTAGTGTGAAAATAATATTGAATGTAGATCTAATAAACCTCAGGTGCCAGCTGATCCAGAAAAAAATAAATATCTTACTAGGGCAGCAGCTACCAGGAGATAGCAGTTGAAATGTATTGTTCCTAAACACAACACAGAGAGGGCGGAATGGAAGTCAATGGTTGCTATGGAAACAGAATGTGATCTGCGATAGTCACTCTGCTCACCAGACCAATTTTAGCTATAGAAGAAAATGCAGGATAATGATCATTTTTGTCACCAGCCTGCCCATGCATAGATTCAGATAACAAATCCCAGGTGTTTTAGAAAGAACCCTGTTGAGTTTTTTAATGGTATACATACAGTGCTGCTGTAGTTACCTCACACTCACCTGCAGCTTTGGTAAGTCTACCTCATGATTACAGTGCTACCAGTACGCATCCCCTGCTACTCTCCAGCCTACAATATGTTCTCTAAAAGCAAGGGTTCAAATTACTGGACTCAGTATAGGGCAGTATATTCATTGAGTACAGGACTTTCCCCAGTACTTAGAAAAGCACATAAATATGTAGGCTTTGAATTCCATCTGGTACTGTACTTCTATATATGGACTGGGGAGCAGTGACTTACAAGATTATGCTGGTTACATTAAAAGCATGCAGAATTTATTTCATATATGGAATGACTTTTGTTAAAATTCTTTAACTAGAAAAAGTAAAAGTAAAACACTGCCTGAATATAAAGGCCATGTTCAGTATGTAGTCAGATGTGAGCACAGCTTTAAAGAGGCAACAATTAATCTTCTTTTTGCATAATTTATTCACTGTTTCCTGAACTAGAAAAATAAATAAATAATTAAACCAACTTCTCAGCCATCATGTAGTAGTATCTAGGGCTCTTGATTTTCCATTCTTGGGAATGGCAAATTCCATTTTTCAAAATGACCAATTCCGTTTTTTTCAGTTTTTACCAATTTATTGAGAATTAACAACTCAATTTGAACATAAATAACATTTTTACACCAAAAATCTATTGAATTATTTTTTTTTTTATTTAAGTCCCCAAGATACTGTAGTTTTCAGGAAAAAATATTTGTTAAAGCAGTCCCCTAGTAACAATGTACTGTAGGTCAGTCAACAAATAAAGGCGTTTTGAAAAAAACAGCTTACTGCTGGCATTACAATTTACAGACTAGTCGAAAACGAGGGGCACTATTCATAGGCAGCGAGTTATATGGGCCCGTGGTGCCCGTGCTCCACCAGTATTTAGGAACGTGGGCTCCCTCCACCAGTGTTTGAGCTGATATTTTACATACATTTTGATGTGAACAATATTTCTATTCACAGATGTTTGCCGAGTGTCTGCTTGGTGGGCGTGCTTAGCTTTAGGGAGCATCTGATTTGCTGGTCCCATCCCAACAGCGAATCAGTTTTGAAAATGCTTCATAAGTACGTCCTCTGTGTGTTCGATGTAAACAAACAAAAACAAAAAAAGCACACTGCAAACATGGCAAACAGCCTGTAAATAAAACTGACTCTATATAGTTTCTTTGGAGTTTCAAAATGAACTATTATCTAATGAATATTTAACGATATTCAATAACATTAAAAAAAATATATATAAAACGATCAGTGATGTCAAACACAATTTTGGAGTAACGATCAGCTTGACCTATCGGGTACGCATGTTGTGGTAAGTAAATCAATTTATTTGTAATTATTATTATTATTATTATTATTATTATTAGTGCTAGTGTTATTATTATTATTATGATGATGATGTTTTAGGCAGGGATTTCCGCATTGTGTGTTTCACAGATAGTGAAGGTTAGGTGGTACAGTATTAACAAGATGCAATGCGTGATGCTGCAGCTGTCACTAATTTAAAAAATAAGTTTTTTTATACTAGATTACATTCCAAAGTACTGTAATCTGTTTGGAATAAATATTTTAGTAACACTCCTGTAGTATGTTAAACTTGCTTTAGGCTTGTTGTGAATGTTGTGTTTTTTTGTGTTTTGTTTTTGTCCTGATGAATTACCATTCACATTCAATTCTTGTGCACAATTTTACTTGACAGCAATTATATTAAAATAATAATGTCACAGGGAGAAGAATGGAGCGAAAATGTATGTGGGCGGTACAATCATCGATATTTACTTGTTTGCCCAATTAATCGATTGCTATTTTAAGGCTTAACTGACAGCCCTATTGTGTACCATATCATTTATTTTGTTCTGTCTGTTGTGGCTTTAAAACGACTCTGAAGTATCGTTTACACTCCTTGCTCTTTTGAAATTAAATTCTGATTTAATCATTAAAGTTTAAATGCAGTGTTTGGGCGGCCAGAGCAGCAACACAGAGAACGTTGTCAGTTTACCTGGAAACAGTTAGAAAATCACAAAAGTGGGGGTTACTTTTGATTTAATTTTAGGAAGTATTTGCTTTTGTGGGTTATGGACCTATCAGCACTTGAAGTCATACACTCTGTTATAGATGAAAATCTCCTAGTCTGTACTGTATGCAAATGTATGTGTTGTCCACAGGATGTGTTGTCCCTCAACACAGCGGCAGCATTGACCAGCGTGTCCAGCAAAACAGTCTCCCGACCGTCAACATTTGCAGAAAACCACCTCTGGAAAGCACAACTTCTGGAGCAAGTGAAAAACCATGGATCGAACCTACTTATGTGCGGAATATTTTGTGACAAGCAACAGACGTGCTACAGTGGCTCACAAACCTTCAAAACTGAACAATGAACCCATTTCCATAGGAACAATGCACCAGGAGCTATGCAGTGTGGCTTCAGTAGCAGGTCACTTCAAATTGTTTTGATAAGTGTGCAATACAATAACCAACAAGATATTCTTTTACAGCTCTGTGACAGAGAGAGAAGGAATCTGAGCTGCAAGTCTCCCCCCCCAACCGGAAAGGTCGCTGTGTAAGGTTGGTGGTATACTTTCCCATAGACTGGCCGAATCGATGGTAGGTGGCAACCAGAATTCGGCCATTTTGGAGAGAACGCATAGCTGCGAGTTTAC
Organism: Acipenser oxyrinchus oxyrinchus; assembly: GCA_030684275.1. Classification (NCBI taxonomy): domain Eukaryota; kingdom Metazoa; phylum Chordata; class Actinopteri; order Acipenseriformes; family Acipenseridae; genus Acipenser; species Acipenser oxyrinchus. Next base: position 73,094,255 of record CM060251.1, on the reverse strand, counting down.
TAAGCAACTCCATTGTGGTCAGCTGTGAGGCATGCCGCGATTGGATAGACCGTGGCGCCGGGCTGATCACAGGGAAGAGTTTGGCAGTACAAAGGGGGCACAGTTACATGAGTATGGCCCCTGATGCTGGAAGTGATGCTTGGCCGGAGCGCTGTGTTATTGTGTTATTGTTTTGTCTTGTTGTTGCAGAGGAGGATTAGGGGTCAGGAGCTGCTGCCATGGAGCAGCACAAATCCCAGAGGACTACCCTCACTGCACAGCACGGACAAGGACCACTTTCCTGGGTTGGGAAGAGCACAGTTTTGTTGTGCAGGATTGTTGTTGTGGAGTGTTTGTTTTGTTTGTAACCCCCCCCCAATAACATTGCTGTAAAGGGGTGGCTTTATTATTTGTTATTTCAATAAACACGGACGTTTGCACTGGTAAGTACTGTCTGGACAGTCCATTTGTACACCGCATCACTCACATCGTGTCACAAGCGCCTTAACTTGCTTGACAATCAGTACAGTTTTTAGAACTCAGATTTTAAAAAAAGACAATTATTTAAAAAAAGACAGAATTATTCTTAAATCCACGTGTAAACACAGCTTTAAATACAGACGGTATAAAAACCTAAGCAAAAGAGAGAATACAAACTTTGCACCAGAGCACAACAGAAGGTGGTTGTGAACCATAAAACAGCATTAAACCTACAGCTATGGCCAAAGGTTTTGCATCACCCTGTAGAAACAACAAATTGTGCTTCATTAAATCAGATGAAACCTGCTGAATAATGTTATGTTAACATATTGAATTACATACCATTTTGTAGCTTTTCATATACTTAACGAAAAACTGGCAAAAATTGAAAAACGTGACATTAATACTAATATTATGGCTTCCGGTAGACTTTTGTAGTTTCTTTGATTACGTGATGTTAAATAAAAGATCTAGGCCTATATTATGTTCACATCATTTTTTTTTTTAATGTCTCGATCCTAAAATTCTAGGCGATCCAAAAGAATTCTCTATTCAGTTTAAGAAGACACCATACATATGTCTATCCACTCCCCCATAAATCTATTTGGTTTCTCTTTTTTTTTCAAATGAAAGTAAACCCTCCCTAGACTGAAGCAAAGCTTAAATTCAGCTGAGTTGTCAGGGTAGTGTGTTGAGCCCAGACCACTCAACTGCAGTGGGATGAAAGCAAATAACAGATGGTAGACTTCTGTGTAGCTCCCGTCTGACAGGGACCTCTCGAAGGATTGATTTCCCTTTGTCTCTCTAATAGCACTTTTGCACCCAATCCCCAACTGCAATGCATTAAGGCATGCAGCTATCAATGTCTGTTGTATCTGCTATTTAATGCTCAAAAGGAGGTCTATTTGAGATATTCAATGAAAGTCTGTTTTTGTGTAATTGGGGTATTTTATTGCTTCATCAGCATGAAAAGATGCCTTGAGGGGCCAGTGCATTTTAGTGCACTCCTCTGCGACAGCCATGGACGTTAAATAAAAGAACAGCTACAAATCTGAAATGAAGCTTCTGCAGACTTTCAGCACCATCAGTATATAGCAAAGATATTTCTAGGTTAAATTCAGATATGCAAAAATAAACATGAAACTATTCTAAACTCTCCAGCTTCTATGGGTTTTTGATACAACAAAGTATTTTCTCTCATATTAACATGTTATGTACTTGTAAAAAGAAAAGCAGGAGCACCAGCATTCTTTTCGTCTGGCAGTCAAACCGCAATCTGAATGGAACCCCAACCCCAAATGGTCAAATCAAGTGAAGTCATTATGTGGCCTCATATCTTATCACGTTTAAAAAAGTTATCCAAAAGATGGTATGTCACTCTTCTATAATAAATTCTTAGTAAATTATAATGAAGGATTGCATTTCTGTTTTAACTGATAATAACCTTTAGAACACCCTAAATTACATGTTTACAAAATATATATTTTTTATGTCGATAAAACATGAAGGACTTGTAGTCCGAAACGTCTTCATATAATATATATATATATATATATATATTTTTTTTTTTTATCAATTATTCACATTTCTGTGCACCTACAATACCCTTTTCTTTTTGATTATATATTGTTTACCTGTGTGGGATCAGTTTACAGTAGTTCAGTTTGAAATTGGACCTGGGTTTTCTTTCCTCAGTTCTACTAGGTGGACATCTGCACTTCTACATAATAAATTAACCTTTTTATAATTATAATTATGTATGACAGATGTGTGTAACGAGTATGAAAAACCAAAATGTAGTGTATTTGAGTAGTGTTTATTTTTTTTCCGAAAAATTCAAGCCCTAATTATAATTTGGGACTTCTGTTTTTCAGTTTTTATTGATATAATTTTTCGAGTTTTATGTAAATCGTTCTTTTTCAGTGCTTTCGCTTTTTATATGTATGAAAGTATTGTTTTCGGTTACTTTCCAAACTTCTTGGCCGTTTATTTTCTGTCACAATATATATAGTAACTCGACAGTACTTGCACACTTCACAGTACTTGCATAGTTCTTTCCTTTGTTGTCTTCCACAACCAAATCCTTATGGTCACTGGAATATTCTCCTGGGTTTTTTGTGTGTTAAGGCATTTTTTAACATTTCGCCACAATTTGCAATTATGTTTTAAATTCCATGAGCGTGTATAATCCCTATCGTACTTTAATATAGCTAAATCTCACAAGCAAGGTTTCTAATTGTAATCTTGTTAGGTTATTATCATAACCCTGGTTCCCTGAAATAGAAATGTTACCATTACCGCATGGGTATTTCCCTCCTAAAGACCCCAAAACTTGAATAAGATATATCAAAGCTGCTTGACGAGCCTGTGACGCAGTTATGGCCCGCCCCTGAGGACATAAAAACTGAGAAGCCGCCCTTAACACTCTAGTTTCAAAACCAGGGTTTTGATGATCCATGACATTAAGTCTGTAGAACCTAGTAAAGGTATGGGGAGCAGCCCACACCGCTGCATTGCAAATGTCCTTGACAGATAAAGCCCACGAAGTTGCCATGCCCTTGGTGAAATGGGCAGTGAGCTTCTCTGGGGGGGCCAAGTTGGCCAGCTCATAGGCAGTCCTGACTCTATCTGCTATCCATTTGGACAGCCTCTGCTTAGACAGGGCTTGACCATGGGAGTTAGCCCCATAGCAGACAAAAAATTGTTCAGACTGCCTCCAACTTTTTGTCCTGCCAACATAAATCGCCAGGGCCCGCACAGGGCGGAGCATATGGAGCTGTCGCTCCCTGTCAGACTGGAAAGGAGGTGGATGGAAAGCCTCCATTTCCATAGACTGGTTGACATGAAATGTCGAGATTGTCTTTAGCAAAAAGGCAGGATTGGTACGGAGCCTGTAAAAATGAATGGAGAATGCCTGCATCTTAGAGGTCTTCACGGGTCTACCCAGACCTGAGGACCCGAGACCTGACCCGTACCGAACGGGTTTTCGGGTGCAAAATTGTCACGCAACACTCGGGTCGGGTCCAATTTTCTTTACTCAGTAATACACAAACTGTCGATTACTGTTAAAGAGAGATGGCCGTTGCTCTCTTTGGTACTAAAAATCATTGTTTATAATTCCTGTTGTGTGGATTGGCTTTCCCCAGTAGCACATGACATGGCTTGCAGAGCGCAGGAGCAGGCACATGACGCATATCGAAGTTGTTTCTTTTAGATCATTCTTAAAAGTCGGAGTAATGGATTTGTTTATGAAGGACGTGAAAGAAAAACTTAAGTAAAATAAATTCCCTGAACAAAAGCTCACAGAAAAATGCAAGTCTGCGGTATGGGAATCATTTGTTGTTATTGTGGATAAAGAAGGAAAACAAGTTGGTGCAGCAAAATGTACTGACTGCGGGAGCCTGCTTCGATTTGATTCAATAAAAACGGGACATTCAAGTCTTTTGAAACATAAAAAGGGATGCACTAAAGCAAAGACATCAACCCAGGCTCCTATTACCTCATTTAATCGCTAGATCAAGTACAGTGCCTACAAAATATAAGGACTCTATAAAAGATAAATGTCTTAAAATCTGTGCAAAAGATTTACGACCACATAGAATGTTTGAAAGCCAGTCTTTTCAAGAACTTGCGCAGTCTCTTGTTGTCAGTTCCATTTGCTGTTGTGTTAAGATTGTAATAAAATCACGCATTTATGAGATCGTACTTCAGTTAATTTGATTTTCAGATAATATATTTATCTTTTTATCTTTTACACAAACATATTATATATTTAATTTTACAGTCCTCTGTGTTGGTTCATGATGGACTAAACACTGTCTGTGATTCATCCAGATTTCCAGGTTGACTGGAAAAATAAAAATCCTTTAATACTGTATCTTATCAGTGCATATAAGCTGGGGAAAGGAAAAGCGTTCCACTGTTTTTTCTGGGCCGGGTCGGATCCAGATCTAATAACAAGAATTTTACATCACGTCGGATCGGGTCGGGTCGGGTAAATAATTGTCGGTTCGTAGTGGGGTCGGGTTGATTAATTTGGACCCATGAAGGCCTCTACTGCTTCTCACTCACCTGCTTTACGGAGGTGATAGCAAGCAAGAAAGCCGCTTTCTAAGTGCCTTCACTCTAAGGCCCTGGGAACTCTCCATGAAAGGAGGTCCGCCTCCCAGTTGGTCACCCCGGGCAGGTGTACTGCCCGTAATGAGAGGAGGTTCTGTGATGTGGAGACCCTGCCAAAGGGGGTTCCACACTCCTTGTGCCCCTCTGCCATTCCGTGGTGACGACCTCCCTTCTGGTGACATTGCCCCGCACTACGCCGAGGCGTAGATATGCAGGCGGTTTCCACCAAGAGAGTGCCTTTAGACAGTGACGAGACACTGTCAATAGGCGCTCACAGTTCAGCACGGGCTGACGAACCAGGCCTGCAGAGGGCACATATGCAGGAGACCCAATGGAAGGGTCTGGGAAGCTGCTGCCATCAAGCCCAGAAGTCTCTGGGACATCACTACCGTGAGCACTCTGTTGAGCTGAAAGACCTCTAAAAAGGCGGCTATTCTCTGTACTCTGCCGTCCAACATAGATAGGAGGCTGTCTGAGAAAGCGTGAGCTGGCTCTTCGCTTGATTCACTGTAAGGCCCAACCGTTCAAGGTGTCCGGTGACAAGTTCCATGTGGGCTTCTGCCTGTGTTGGAGACTAGGCACAAATTAGCCAGTCATCTAGATAACTGGGCACGTTGATTTTTTTGAGTCTCAATGGGGCCAGGACAGCTTCCATGCACTTCGAGAAGGCGAGGGGAGCTAGGGAGAGTCCAAATGGCAAGACATGGAACTCATACGCTGTTCCCTGAAAGGCAAACCGCAGGTACTTCCTGTGTGTTGGTTTTATGGGGATGTGGAAATAGGCGTCTTTAAGGTCCACCATGGTGAACCAGTCACCTGGCCTGATTGACTGCAAAAGCTGTTACATCATCAACATTTTGAACCTCCTTTGGCTCAGATACAGGTTGACCTGTCTGAGGTCAAGGATTGGTCTGAGGCCATCATCTTACTTGGGCACTGGGATGTACCTGTAGTAGAAACCTTCCTCCAATAGATGCTACCTCGTGAGGATACCACTGTGTCGTCTTGCGGGTCTGTGACTGATGTTGGAGTCATGCCTCGAAAGGGAGGGCAACCATGCTTCAACTGGTAGAGAGTAGCCGGTTTGAACAGTAGTAAGCACTCAGATGTCCATGGTGCACTGAAGTCAATACACCAGATGGCTCCCTGAGAAGGGGCCCTGGGTCTGTGGCAGCAAACTCCTAGGGCTGCCGCTAGGCTTGTGGCTTGGCCTAAGGGTTTTGTCTCTGTGCCGCGTGGCGGAAGCAGCCACGGGCCAGTTCTGAACACCACGTCTGTCAGCAGGTGCAGCCTGGGCGCCAGGTTGCCGCTGGTTTACGCACTGGAGGTGGTCGCTTGGGAATCAGGCGAACCAGCTCCTTCCTGGATTCCTGCACGGTGAGAGCGTTGCAGCACCTCGTCAGCCACGGGACCAAACGTATGCCCTGGTGTAATAGGGGCATCCAACAGTGGTGCTTTGTCCCCGTCAGGAACGTTCACACAGTAACCTTTCCTTGGTGGGAAACCACTATCCAAAGCTTTTCCATCTGCTCCGAGCCTGCCGATCACTTGGAATGGCGACTCTTCTTTTTTCGGGGGAGGAGAAGGAGAGGCAGAGGAAGATGTGGAAGACCGTGAAGATGGCTTCCTGCGTGGGCTACTTTCTCCTGTGCATCGTCCGGTATATCTTGGCACACAGCCATGGGGTGAGGACACAGCCACCTCTCTACCGGAGGGTGAAGAAGCATGCAAAGCAGTGTACAGTATACAGGTACAGGTGCTGCCTCAATCTGCTTATAGACTGCAACCGGACGAGTCAAGCCCTGAACAAGACCGGATTGGTCCCGGACCGGGGTCATAAGCACTGGTCGGTAGCGGGTCGGAACCGGGACGATATCAGGTCGGTTCGGAACTGGTTCAGTGACTTTACCACCGGGTCGGTACGGTGCCGGGTCGAAACTGGGATGGTACCCGGACAGCTGGCTTTGTGCTCTCCCCCCAGGCTGCAATATCTCCGGCTGGAGTTTATTTCTCGTTTTGAGTTTAGACTAAATTTACAAGACGGTTTGTATATTTTTTTGTAATTGTTACAATTACTGTATTTTGTTGAGAACATTTTTTTTTATTTTTTTTTATCAAGGAATATCAAAAGTCATTGCTTGGAGAATGCCACAGACTAAAATGTTGATGTTAATATGATATGATCCTAAAACTGTACAAGACTTGGGTGCTTGGGATTATGTGATCTCAGGTATGTCTCCTCTGTATATGAACGCATTACTAGCAATGACCCATGGTGCATCTAGCTTTATGTACAAAAGTTTGAAATTATTGAATCACCACACACAACTTACAACAGATTACATAAATACCTAAATCCTGTGACTGAAAGCTGTACATTTCACTGAAAACACACATTACATTTCAACCTCTCCAATATAAATAGTGCAACTGCTTCTCAGTTGTGCAGAGTGATCGTTACAATATTACCATCAACATTTCCTTTATTTCCAGTTTCACAGAACAGACTATGTACCAGATTTGTCTGTCCCCAATAAATACTAATAGATAAACAATTAAAAAAAAACATATGTGCAGGAAGAAGTATTTAAATAACATACTGAATTGTTTCTTGCCAATACAAAATTTTCATTAAACTGGAAAACTGGTGCAAGCAAGCAAAAAAAAAATATAGCAGATATGTATTATAATCCAAATACTAATCTGTTCACAATACTGTATCTGCAGATAGACCTGTCCTGTAGGAACTCAAGTGTGTTCTGATTTCATAAACAAACAAAACCATACCTTGGTGCCGTTGTAGAAGTCATCCACGCAGGTGGCGTTCATGAACGTCTGGTGGAAGTGGGTGCTGGTGTCGATGCCCCCCGGGATGACCAGTTTGCCAGTGGCGTCGATGACCTTTGCCCCACCGGGAATCATGAGCTCCCGGCCCACCTGCTGAATAATCCCATTCTCAATGTAAACGTCTGCCTCCTGGGTGAAGTCATCGTTCACTACTTTCCCTCCTTTTATAAGAATCCGCACAGTAGCGGAATTGGCGGCCATAATCCTGGACAAAAAATAAATAAGCAACATGTAACAGAATATTTAACATGTAAAATGTGATGCCCCATAATGTTTACAAACTGTTTTTCATGATTAAAATAATTGGTATAGGTACTGAGCAAAAACAGAGCAGCAGCAACACTGTGTTGTATGCACACCCCAAGTGTGGACCAACATGGAGGTGAAACCTGTTCTATTATGAAAATTCACAATGAAAATGTTTTTAAGCTAAAAAAAGGTAGTATAATGGACTATAAAAATCTGAGGAACTAAGGCCCCAATTTTTATGAAACACAGCAAAAAACAAGAGTCAAAATTGGCTGCATGAGTTTAATTGTGTTTTAGAATTGGTTAGAACTGACCAATTGATGAAAAGTGGGAGGCAAAAAGGGCTAATAAATAAATAAAAAACCCTTTAAAACAGCAGCATTTGCTTTTTCTGCATTTTATTTATTTTCTCTCGCGCTGTCATCAAAATTCGGCCCCCGCTGACCTTAAAATGTGGATACAAAAGACACCAGTGGATTTCTGATTCTTGGTGTGTCTATTTCTATTTAAAAATATTTTCTGGGGTTTACTGACTAATGGCCACTTAGTTCAGATAACAGTAAATACAACTTTTACTGTTAATTTCAGAAGACAGCTCCGAGAAGTCACTTTGCTAAGTTATCTTTGCCATACTGTTGAAGAAACATCATGTTTCATTACATTTTTCATTTCAGTGCATGCAGTGCTATCATACAACAGAACTTCTGTTGTCATGACCATGTAGCTCAAACAGTACTGCCTTCCAAAGTAAATGAGACAAGCTCTTGCAAATATTTTTCTACTACACAGAAGCGAAACTGTCACTTTATATATACACAAGAACCGATTTTTTCAATGAAAATTAGCCTTATTAGAACAATCACGTACAGGATCGACCCGGATACAACGATCTCAGTACTGACAGACACTGAACTTTCTCCAGTGTCAAGTGTGTTATTCTCTCAATGAAAACAAAGACCATGGTTGACTAATTCAAAGATAACGCTAATTCAAAGATGACCTATTGTAGTACGAATCAAGCATGACGAACGCAATCGTTGCCTGTCCGTCATCTTCACACAAACTGCAACCAGGCAACGGCATGAGGTGCAATCTACGCTGGATAGGTTTTTCAAGAGAAAGGACATGTAATTACTGTATTCAGCATGTCAGTGTACAGTACATTCTTTCCCTTTTCATTTCTTTACTGTTTTCTTTTAAACATATCTGTAGCAGGGTGATTGCCCTGCACTGGGGGAAATTAGTGTTGGTGTAATTTATATGTGGAAACAGGTTTGTTTTGTGTGCTTTTTGGAGTTATGTTTGATCAAATGATTGCTTGCAGACTGCAACACAGTGCTTGTGAAGGCAATGCTCAGCCAATGCTGTATGAAGAAGCAGGAGTCATCGTTAGAATACCGGCTCATAAGTAGTTTAATTTAGGTGATATTCATCCCAACTAATGTATAGCGAGGGTTACGTAGTGTAGCAGGTTCCTGGAGCGGGATGCCTCATTCAGTAAGGCTAGCGCTCGCCCTGTGTGGCACCTTTTATTTGTAGTTTGTGTACTGTGTTTTATTTTGCTTTTTGTACAGTCTTCTGTATGTGTCCTCATTACAAAAAGGATATTGCTGCTCTAGAAAGAGTGCAAAGAAGAGCAACCAGAATTATCCCGGGTTTAAAAGGCATGTCGTATGCAGACAGGCTAAAAGAATTGAATCTATTCAGTCTTGAACAAAGAAGACTACGCGGTGATCTGATTCAAGCATTCAAAATCCTAAAAGGTATAGACAATGTCGACCCAGGGGACTTTTGTGACCTGAAAAAAGAAACAAGGACCAGGGGTCACAAATGGAGATTAGATAAAGGGGCATTCAGAACATAAAATAGGAGGCACTTTTTTACACAGAGAATTGTGAGGGTATGGAACCAACTCCCCAGTAATGTTGTTCAAGCTGACACCCTGGGATCCTTCAAGAAGCTGCTTGATGAGATTCTGGGATCAATAAGCTACTAACAACCAAATGAGCAAGATGGGCTGAATGGCCTCCTCTCGTTTGTAAAATTTCTTATGTTCTTATGTTCCTCTGTGCGTTACCATCGTTGGTAGCGTCACATGAACTGTTTATTTACTTTCTGTTTTGTGGTTAATAAATCCTGTTCCTTTTCAGGAAGTTGGGTACTGTTTAAGAGAGGCATTTCTGTCCCATGAGATTCTGGCTCGCTCTAAAGCAGCACAATGCATTTTTGTTCCAGATGGCTTTTCATAGAGATCACTAAGGGTGCGCAAGCGTAATCTGGTTTGCTTACTGTTTGCTGAGGCTCAAAAGCTGCTGTGTTGATTCTGTGTTTTTTATATATACATTAATCTCACATATTACACAGAGCTCTTTTTCATTTGCCATTTTTTGAAAATGTCGAGCAAATTCTGGTGAGACGGTAAAATAGTGCAAAATACTTTTGTCATTTGTAGCGAATATGAACATCACATTTTTGTATCCAAATACATGCCAAATAATAGTCTATTATTTGAATGCATTAAAATGCTCTCAGCAGAGGCATATATGCAATCAGCTGAACAAAGTAAATGTACTTTCAGTATGTTAGCCATTGAGTGGGGGCGGTAATGACTGTTTTGTGATTTGTGCCTCACCTGTCAAAAAAGTCACGAGTCGCCACTGAAATGCAATAAACAATAACAAACACAGGATAAATAAAAGAGTTTAATAAACTGGTAACACATACAAAGCTAATAGTCTCTGCATGTCTGACTCAGTAATTAAAAAAAAAAACAGCAGGTTCTCTCTCACAGCTCCAAAACTCACACTCACCCAGCCCCTCCCTCTGCCAGGCTTACATTTCACCCCGTCGTGCGCGCTCCCCCAATCACAGGCGCGCATTCCCGCCCACCACCCATTATCTCAATGCACCCACATAGTTGATTAATCCCCATGGGGGCTCTCCTGCAAATTCATGTTTGATGTTTGCGATCGGCTGCAGTCCCATTGTCGCACGAAGGGGACCCTTAACTCAAAAACCTGGGCTGGCTGTCGTGTGAGAGAATGCACCCCCCTCCACCCTCCACCCCCACCCTTCACTCCAGGTTTACTAACATATTTGCCTTCACAAAATGCTAGTAAATATCTTTTTTTTATTATGTTTTTTTTTTTTTACTAATAATTAATTTGATAAAAGCAAACATTTTAGCAACCTGTAAAACACTCAAAGCCTGAATGCTTATATAGTGTAGTGTAGTTACAAATAAATGAAACATCGCTTTTTGATTGGTTAAGAAGTATTTCAGTTAAATACTGAATAGTGAATAATTTTGGGTTGTGGGTTCATTATTCCTGTGTTCATTTGGGTCGCCAGTCAGAAAGTTTGGGAAACACTCTAGAGGGCTTTTAAAGTAGGCTTTTAATATTTTAACAGCGCACAAGGAAGCAATACATTATTTAAAGCAATGAAAAGACATTGCTATTGGTCTGCTTACATCGCCAGCTTTTAGCTAGACAACCTTATTTACTTTTTGGTTTACTTAAAGTTACTTTACAGTTCCTCATACAAAGGCATGACATCGAACTCAGTAAATTAAGATGGGACCTTTATCTTTTCAAATATACCAAAATAGTAAAAGGGCTGCCAAGCAAGGTTTTACAATCAATGCCCCTACCTCTTCTTTGTTTCTACTTCTTTTTATTCATATTGTCCGGTTAAATAATGCATGTAAAGTAAAAGATTATCTACAAAGATCAATAAACAATACACAAGCAATGTTATCACTGGTCCCCGTTCCATTAAAGATCTTTTGGTTCTTTGCTTGTACCAGATTTGATTTGAATACTGTGTAGCAGTACATTTAAGCTTGTATGGTTTGCTGTAACAGGAAATTTGTCAATGAAAAAAATCATTCTCCATTAAAAGCCTTATTTTTAAACAGGTGGTTTAAACTTCGGCCCGTTTCTTTTTATCCCAGATAATTCTCAGAGGTCCTCTGATTATTTTACAGGACATTGGGACCTTCTGTAAAATTTCAAACTCCGGTGTCCTGTGTCTTTTTACTCCTGTGCGAATCGACCATGTCAGAGTTATATTAGAATTGATACAGCATTTCTGGGGTATTCACCTCAAAGCAATACCAGCCATCGCAATAAACCCTAATATAATATTAAAATTGGTACCATCTGTCCTAAGATTCTACAGTTCAGTAAAACACAACCTGGTTCATGTTTACATGTTGTGTCTCTGGCCACAACATTGCATTTCATTTAGAATTTACCGACTCCTTGATAAAAACTAATCCACGTCTGGAAGGCTACTAAACGTCCTCTGCTTTTCTGAGGACATCTGGTGTTTAGTCCTGTGCGAATCATGCTTTACATCTACATACAGATATAGTTCACAGTAAACTTTTTTTTTTTCATTTTAGGGAAGGTTCTAATTTCGAATTTACAGCTATGGAGCCAAATAATATATAAAAACATCACATTACCTTTTCTGAGAATTACTGCTCATAGCACGTTTGAACTGCAAAGCAGAGATATGGTATTACGTTTAAAAAAAAAAAATAGGTCAAAAGGACGAAGTTTTAATCTGCACTTCGAAGAGTTACAAGAGTTGAACCATGACTTCTCCGATTTAGATGCACTGCCGGAGTAACTGTGGTAGAACTCAACGTGGAGGACAGAAATGCTGGACAAGGAAAAGCAAAGGAAAACCCAAGAATTGAGAGAAGAAAAAACAGAAGCAGAAGGTAGCATGGAGTACCCATGAAGAATGAGCACAGACACAGAGAATGTTTAACCAGGGTTCAAATCTGCTGCTACAGAACCTGTTTTCAGTATACAGCATAATTAGGGCTTGAACCTTTTGGGTTTTATTTTCCAAATCTCAACCCTTGAAATGATAATTAGTTGTTGTTAAGCTGTCTCTGTATCCTAATAAAAGAGAAAACTACTAATTAAAAACTGGGTTTAAGATTATTTTTTTCACTGCTACAAAATCAAGGAGATTTTAAATGCTGGACTTGCTGTCCCTACTCTGTACTGGGTATTTTATGCTGAAAAGAAAATCTGGCAGGGCAACTCTGTTAAACACTGTTAAATGAGTGAAAATAACACAATTACAACGATAAACTAGGCGACTGCAAGAATGAAATGCAATTAGGATCAGCGATGAGCAATTCGTGTCATTTGTCACGTCTGTTTGAAATAAAAATGAAGCGAAACAGAATCAGGCTCACTGAAGACATGAAGGTAAAAACAAGTGACATTGTTTTGTAATTAACAGCTTTTTCTAAGTTTAATTAGCAAACAGAATTGGATCAAAATAAATTTAAAGGGACGTCATGTGATCAAAAATGAAACCCAAAAACTTCAAACCTTAAGTATAAATTAAAGAACCCCAATCTTCTACTGGTTCCTGGAGAAGATATAGACATAATTTACCTCTACCCTCCAGTACTCTGCTAATCAGAACTACTGGTATTTTATTCAAGCACAGCACTTCACACACAATATTCACTATTCAAGTTAAGTTAATCCCTTGTTGCCTTCATGTAGGGAACTAGTCCAGAACTTGCAGCACATTTAAACAAAAAAAAACATTTGCTTACACACCACAAGAGAACAAATAGTAGCGAGTTCACAGTAGCTAAAGTGCTCTCTTGTTCCCATACAGTCTAGATAGAAAATGGTAAAGGTCTAACCTTATAAATCAGAGATCCATAAACTTCGGAGTCATGTAGCAGGCATTATACATATGACATTGCCCAGTGACCACAGTTTAGGGCTGCAATGAAGGGTACATTTTGACCTTTGAAGGTTCGGAACACATTACTGAAGGAAGGTTTGAACCTTCTGGGTACTCATTTGCATAATTTACTGATGATGTCACCATAGCTACTTGTTTATATTTGATTGAAAATCCTATTTTTTTACAGGTAATCCATATAAATTGAATAAAACATTCATATGTAGTTTAAAAATACATTATATAGAATAGTAATCATGTTTTTATAATTTAATTTTTTTTTAATGCACGTTGTTTATTTACACGTTATTGAAGATGTTTCGATACATACAGTAAGCTTGCATTGCAGCAGCACCAACTGCAGCAGACTGAGGCAAAACCAAAGCTTTATTTAACAGTCACCATTCCAAGCAGGTTATCCGTCACATTTTACTACTACTAAAAATATTAATACTACTACTACGACTACTACTAATAATAATATGAACTTACGCTTGTGAAGTGACCCCAGAGATTGGTTATACCTCCATGATACGAGTCGCTTGCAGTTTGTATTCAACTATTTTTTGGGCATTTAACAAAAAAATCCCAAACAGCAGTGGGGTTTCAAGATATTTCTTTCAATACAGCTTATGTGATACAACGCTTTGCTGTCGAGATGGAGAATGAAGAAATTAAAGGTTTGTTTCTGGATATCACGAGCTGGAGGGGGGAGGGCCGAATGGTGCTCAGGTTTCGAAATTAAAATGATTAGTGTTTTCGTATATTTTGTATGTTTCAAACGTATTCTACCATAGCACTTCTCTTACACTGTCTTGTACACTAGATATTCAGTACATATTTTACTGAAGCACTACAATCGTACTGCCCCAGTGCTTTGGATACTATACCCTGCTCCATACACGGCAGCGGCACCATGTAGAGTTGCTACGTAACGATTTGGTAATGGATTTTAATACAACAACTTTTGTTAACGTAATATGCATTATACAAATCAAAAGATCAAATTTTGCATGTGAGTGACATTTAATGTGTGATTTGTAGTATTCAGATATTGTCAAACAGTTTCCGTTAACAGGAAAAAACAAAACAAAACACAGTGCGTCAATGGCGTCTGACGAACCTTCGAAGGCGAACAAACCTTTGAACCTTCGAACACAGCCCCACAGTCCAGCTTTATGTCTTTGTTATTGTACAAATGCTCATTACATTATGGAAGAAATACATCATCCCTTTCAATGCAACATACTTCGATCACGTTAATCTTTTCATTCAGCACTGTTTTCCAGATTATGTCATGTAAACTACAGTAAGAATCTGTCTTTCAACAGGTTGTATTTTTTAAACTTCCCACTCCTCGATTATATAAAAGAAGGCTTTACAGGGGACCCTGAGTGGCTCATCCAGTTAAAATGCTGCCGCTGGGAGAGCAGGATGAGTCACACAGCTTGGACGGCACCAGTTCGTGCCCAGGCTATGCAAAGAGGCCGAACTTTGCTGGGGACCCCAAGGGAGGCGTCACATTGGCTCCGACACTCCCGGGTGGGGGATGGGATACCGGCAGGGATTGCTTCTCTTCGCGCAACAGTGAACCCTACTGTCAGACACAGAGCACAATCAGAGTGGATAAGAGGCAGGGCTGGTCTTTGTTCTCCAGGATAGGTGGCCTGCCCACCTCTGCTCTGGATTGCTTGGCGTAATAGCGATTCTTTCGGCTTTAGGCTCACATGCCCTCAGAACATCTCTGTGCTGTGTAGGGACTTGCTGCGTTGAGGAGAAAAAGCATAATTGGACATTCCAAATTGGGGGAAAATAAATAAAAAAAGAATAAATTGGTCACTCTAAATTTAAAAAAATAAAAAAATAAAAGGCGGCTTTACAGAAGGCTGTTCATCTTTGTGTTTTAGATGAAAAAGGCCCATGATGGTGATTCATTTTTGCAATTAAATAAGCGCTCAAAAGAGTACCAAATTGGCAGCTGCAGAGGGAGAAGTCTTCAGTTTGCACCTCAAGCAGCTACTCTTTATAGCGATAGCAGCCACAGTAAAGCTTACTCACACACAGCCCTGCTTATGGGCTTCGTTTCTGCCTTGGAGAGACTACATTCTGAAGGGAAGGATTATTTTACAAACAATACAATTCCAGTCCTTGTCCTTGTGAGGGCACCCATACTATTTACAGACTTACAGAAATACAGTTATACTTGAGTCTTTAAGTCCATCGCGTTATGGCCTAGGGAATACTGGGCTAGCCAGCTGGGCCCCTGCTTAAATCGGGGAGGCCCAAGCAGCCTGCCAGGCCATGACCGATGAAGAGGCCAGCCAATACAACCTGGTCAAGCAGGCCATCTTTTGGCGACTCAACAACACGGGGGAAACACATCGGGTGCGCTTCAGGGAGTACGAGCGGACACCGGAGATCTGCCCCAGGATGGTTGCCCTGCGATTGTGCGACCACATGGTGCATTGGCTTTGCCCCCTCAGGAAAACAGGGGTACAAATGGGCAAAGCCATAGAATTAGAACAGTTCTGCCATGTGGTCGGCACCAAGACCCAAGGCGTGGATACGGTGCCACAATCCGGCCACCCTGGAAGCTGTGGTCAAACTGGCGGAGGACTTCGAGGGCTCCCTGATCTCCTCCCAGACCAGCCTACTGACCCCACTCTCACCACCGAGCAGCATGGGACTGGCTCCACCTCCACCCCTCATCGCACTGGGATCCAGACATCCCAGACGCCCAACCCCAATGGGCAGCCTAACCTCCCTACCATGGAGGCAGTGGTTGGCCCTGAGCTGGGGTAGATTCAGTGCCCCTGACCAGCTGCCTTATCAGCAGCGGCATAGATATGTAACCCCAGTGCCTTCTGCCCCTCCTATCTGTTCCAGGTGCCATCCCACAGGACATACCGCCCGGCTGTGCTCCTTAACAATAAAGTGCAACTTGGAGGCATGTTATCTGGCATTGGAAGTGGGTAAGAGACGCGGAAATGGTCGGGAGAGAACTTGTATTGTTGATGTGGTTGTTGGTAATGTGAGAACCCATGCATTAGTGGACTCAGGGTGTGCGCAGACCTTAATTCGGACAGCTCTCTTGGGTGGTGTGTCGTGGCAGCCACAAGGCAAGGTGGTGCCCTCCTGTATCCATGGAGACACAGAGACACGTGGGACCGAAGCGCAGACCTACTGTGGGACTAACACAACGACCCCACACTGATGGATGCTTGGGGACAGGTCCAGTCTATTGAAGGTAAGGATGTTGAAGGCACTGTGCTGCTAGTATATCCACACTTCATTATCAAGGGGCAATTATTATATAGGGTGAACCCTGCCACGGACAGAGGACAGCCTGTAACGCAATTGAAGGTTCCCCAGTCTTATCAGCCCGAGGTCATGAGGCTGGCGCATTTTATCCCTTTTGCAGTACACCTGGGAGCTGATAAAACTAGGGAACGCATATTGTCCTGATTGTATTGGGTATGACTTCATAAGGAAGTGTCAAAATAAGTAGCCACATGCCCAGACTGCCAGCTAGTTGCGCCGGGTCAAGTGCGCCCCAGCCCTTTGGTCTCACTGCCAATAATTTCCATGCAATGGACATTGTAGGCCCTTTGGTACCTTCTGACTCCAGGTATACGCAAACGTTACAGCAAGTGCATAAAATATTAAAAATACATCCCATCCGGACATCTGTTTATCATCCACAGACGGACGGTTTGGTGGAACGTTTTAATCAGACCCAAAAGCAGATGTTGAGACGGTTTGTGAACCAAGAGCAGAAACATTGGGCAACGCGTGTTCTTTAGCTCCTTTTTGCAGAGAGAGAGAGGTGCGGCAAAGTTCGACAGGGTTCTCCCCCATTGAGCTCTTGTACGGCCGACAGCCTTGCGGCATCCTCGATCTGTTGAGGGGTGGGAAGAGCACAAGGGCTCGTCCAAAAATGTAGTGCACCATGTGCTCCTACTCCAAGATCGCCTGGATTTGGTTGGTTGTTTGGCCCAGGACAATCTAAAATCGGCTCAGCGTCAGCAACAGCAGCAGTACAAAAAAACTGCACGCATTCGGACCTTTCGACCTTATTCCAACATCAGAATCCAAACTGTGTGCTAAATGGCATGGGCCGTATGAGGTGATTCAAGCTATAAGGAAAGTGAATTATGAAATGCGGCAGTCCGATCGCCGTAATGAGCATGACATTTACCATGTAAATTTATTGAAGCCCTGGCAGGCAATGGAGGCCTTATTTATAGTCCCAGGCGAGGTAGAGGATGATTTTGGACCCTGTATAGAGGCCCCTATCACTCAGAGCATTCCGATGGGGGAACAGTTACTTCCAGATCAGAAACAAGATCTGCGTGAGTTAATTGGAGAGTTCAAGGGTGTTTTTTCTGATGTGCCTGGCAGAACTAACCTTGTTGAGCATGCTATTATCACTCCCTCAGGTATCACGGTTCGAGAGAGACCTTACCAGATCCCAGAAATTCGACGAAGTGGCGTTAGCGAAGAGGTGCAGGTGCAGGCAATGCTCGAACTTGGGGTGATTGAGTCTTCCAGGAGCAAGTGGGGCAGTTCAATTGTGATAGTCACCAAAAAGGACGGCACCAACCGCTTCTGCGTTGATTTCCGTAAAGGTAAACGCTATTGCTAAATTCGATGCATACCCCATGCCTCGGGTCGAAGAGCTTCTCAACAGACTGGGAATGGCAAGGTTCATCTCAACTTTGGACCTGACGAAGGGATACTGGCAGATCCCCTTAACCCGCAGTTCACAGGAGAAAACAGCATTTTCTACCCCTGATGGTATGTTTCATTTCATAACCATGCCGTTTGGGCTACATGGTGTGCCCGCTGCCTTTCAGAGACTAATGGACTACTTCTTACACCCACATCGTGAGTATGCAGCAGCGAATATTGATGATGTGGTGATTTACAGCTCCAGCTGGCGAGAGCATATGGCTATGCTCACGGCCATCCTGCAGTCTCTGAGGGTAGCCCGGCTGACAGTCAACTTGGGAAAATGTGCATTTGCCAAATTGGAAACACAATATTTGGAATTTATTATGGGACATGGGCAGGTGAAAGTCCAGGCTTTGATGAATGCAGCAATCCCAAAAACCAAGTCCCAGGTGAGGTCTCTCCTCCACACCGACACTTCAGATGTTGGTTTGGGGGAGGTCGTGCCCCAGCAGGTCGACGAAGTAGAACACCCAATCCTCTACATAAGTAAAAAAAATGCTCCCCCAGGAGCGTAACTACTCCGTCATTGAGAAGGTATGTCTGGCCATTAAATGGGCACTCAGACTCTGTGCTACTAACTATTTGGACATTCATTCAGTCTCGTCACTGACCACGCCCCACTCAAGTGGTTAAGCACGATGAAGGATAGCAATGCCTGGATAACTTGGTGGTATCTGGCACTGCAACCCTTCATGGATTTCATGACACATCTTGCAGGGAAAGATCACCAAAATGCGGATTACTTCTCCCGGCTCCGCTCTGAATGGTAGGATATGTGACAGAAAGCGAATTAATCCGAGTCAACAATCTCCAGTCGGAAGTCGGCCATCCAAAAAAGGGGTGAAGCCTGGATTGGAGGAGACGTGCTACTAAAGGGGGCGTGACTGAAGGTATATCAGGGGATGTGGCTGCACTACTGTTGTCACCGATTATTGTATTAAATCACCACTTGCACAAGGAGCACTCACTGTTGGACTTGTGATCATGTGTGTAAATGGTACTAAGGGACTGAACCCCGTGGTTTACCTATGCTATACACATCGTTGTGTATAGCCAGGTATTATTATTTAAGGTTGCCAAACAAGCAACCCAGCACAAATAAAGAGCTGTTTTTCACCATTAACTGTGTTGTGTTTGCTATTACTGAGCACTGCATCACCTCTACACCTGCGCACTGCAAACCACTTTGCCACAGTCATATATTTAAATAAAAACACGAAGCATATAATGTACGCCCCAGAGCTTCCACGTCACTCAGTGGGACAAGAGCTGACTGCTATGTCAAGATGTGCATTCATTCATCAAAGTCATTCATCAAAAAGTCCCAGAAAAATAGCAACAATCAGTACAGTACATTTATATCAAGCATCGATGATATACATCTCTCTGTGCTCTAAATAGAGAAATGTTTTTGTGACTTATGGAGTGTAGGCTGTACCCAGAATGCAGTGCAGCCCAGAACTGCATGCAGGGTGTGACCATTATCAGAGACAGTTATCTTTACATCATTGCCATTTCACAGCAGCAGCTAACATACTGTTCACGCTGCTTCGTGATCCTTAATAATTGTCCAAACACATGCCCTCACCAAATTTTGTAACATAAGCATGTTTTCAGAGAGGGTGACATTTTTTTTTAGTACAAAGCCATGATTAAAAAGGAAAAAACTCTCACTTGTGTGCAAAAAGAACAATTGGTCGGTAGCAATGCACAATTTAAATAAACTATGGAGAGTCAAGACTTCTGCTATTTGAAAGCTCACTGTATCCCAGGCCTAGCAATTCCAAATTTAAAGAAGACAAAAGCCCACCCATCATTAAAGTGCCACAGCAAAAACTGCATCCGTGAGTTCAGATTTGACTTGCTACTTTAGACAGACCTTCCCCCCTCCCTCTCTATAGCTCAGCCACATTAGAACTCTGTTGGTAAAATATACCAGTACTTACTCTGAGTCCACAGTGTAGTGTTGACTAGTCTTCAACCATTCAAACGATTAATTAAATACTAGAACACTGCTTAAATTAATTAATGCAAAAAAAACAAAAAAAACCTTGCCCCTTTGTTTGTGAGAATAAAGCACAATGTGTCTTCCTTGGGCCACTGGCATGAATAAATCATTAGGTAAAGCAAAATAGGTCTCTTCCTTGACAAAAATGATTATTGAAAATATTCAGGTTTGCTATCCAAGCTAGTGTGCTTTATTCTGCTGTTTTAAAATGTTAACACTGGCTGTATTTGTAAAAGCATTCAACTATATATATATCATTTATTTATTTATTACAGCTGCAAAGTTGCAAAGTTATATTTAATAATCCTTCTGTTCAGGGCACACCCTTCTTTCATTTAGACGTTTTAAAATTCTTCCAAATAATATTAAAAGAATAAAATGCATCACCACCACCTTTTTTTTAATCACTTGCACTAATATGGAGTGGAATAACTGACATAATATATAATATGTGCTATTCTTCGTTTCCATCTACATTTGCATCTCAGTTTCGTTCATATGCTCACAACACGAAATTTAAAAGAAAATGAGCTACTGTGGCATCTTTGCCCCAAAACAATTAAATACACGTTTTAAATGCAGCTTTTTACTTCTGTGGTGACATTATCTCCAAGCCCACAATACAACCAACAATGGAACTGCCACTGAATTGCACAGACCCCGGTTCCCAAGCACAATGTCCAGCAGTTCACTAGCACGCAAACCGATATATCTTTCAGCAGGCATCTGACACCAAACAGGGTAAATACAAACATTCATATTTCACAATATTAAATACATTGTAATATTATACAGCACTGTTAATATCAATCACAAGTATGTATTGTCGATAATATATATATATATATATATATATATATATATATATATATATATATATATATATATATATATATATATATATATATATAACCGAAACAGCTGGCAAGCGCCTTCGGTACGCGTGACCAAAGATATCCATACACACCCTTTATGTTCATTTCTTAATTCTTCAAAAAATGAATAAAGTAACACAAATGTATTGTGGCTAAGCATACCCTGTATATATTTTCATGAAAGCATGTATCTGTACCCATGCATGTGTCATTCATGTATTCTATTTATTTATATATTGGGGTTACATTTTTTTTCAACTGCCTTTATTTCATTGCAAGAAGCAAGCACCTCCTCATTTAATCGGCTATAGTGTAATAGTACTAATACCATTGACCGGCGAGGTAAAAACGATGCTGTTTTCCATCACAATAATTAAATACATCATGATTTCAAAACAGTTTCATATGTCTATAAAGAAAAGCTTATTTACCTCAGATTGCTTATTTCCAATGCCGCCTTCTCGCTTCTTCCTTTTTTCTGGGAACTGGTGACAGCTGGCACGGCTAAACCTGCAGATGCTGCACTTGACCAAAAACCAGAGCCTCCTTCCTCACAGCATCTTGACAAATGGCACTTGTACGTGGGAGAAAAAAGAGCCAATCAAATAGCGTTTCGACCATTCAGCTCAGCAACATCAGCCAATATACAGACAGATGAGGCGGGTTGAAGCCATCGAGTTTGTTCCCATCGCTTGTCCCTTAGTTGTAGTTCTTAAACGTTCAGCGTGAACGGCACAAAGAAGAGTAGAACTACACACTAGACAGGCTGCAACGCAAAGTAGTACCGTACCGGTCGAACTGTACCTGATTGGTCACCAAGCGATTTTCTCAGGTAACTATGGTTACAGGATAGGGCGAGGTCAGCAAGGAAAGAAAGCTCAACTGGTTTACAAAATGATGGGGTAGTCGATTAAACGATGAAAATAAAGATGAGTCAAGGTTATTTGAGACCAGCCTGGTCAGTAGACTGTGTTAGGTGTGGAGACTGTATTCACAGTGATGTTTGATACAGCAGCATCGCCTCTATCATACTCATGACCATGTGAAATAAATGAATAAAAGAAAGAAATACATATTTATTTATTGCTTTTACATAGCGCTTTTTATACAAAAGTATCGCAAAGCACTGTACAGTACACAGCAGAAAACAAGAACAAACCACAATACTGTAGAGATCTGTGCGTTTGTGTTTTTGTAGTGTAATTCCTGTACTGTAATTATGTTCCCTTGCCACTCTATATTTCCCGCCGCTGGTGTGTTTGCCTTTGTCTTTCTGTAATTCCAAGCCTGCGTGTGGTGCCTTTGTGTCTCCCCTGTGATTGGTTGTTGTTTGCTTGTCCTTATTGGCTGTTGTTTGTCTGTGCCCATTGGTCCTAGTGTGAGGCTGAGGACCAATGAAGTGTGTGTAAGCTCTGATACTCTATTAGCATAAAGGGGCGGAGCTAAGGTTATAAAAACCGCTGCCGCGACTACATTTGTATACTATGTCACGGTGGCAAAGATGACGTGTCTGTTGACGTCAGGCTAGAGAGGACACATTGCTGGGGTATGACACGTGCTGATGCGCCGGTTTATTATTAAACAAAAAATAAAAAGCTTTAACAAAACAAAACACTCAAAATAAAGGGCACAATGGCCAAACAAACAAACAAACAGGACGAACACTAAACACACAACAAGTATTGTGCTGGCCCTCCAGCACGATAGCAATTGTTATCTTTACTTTTTTATTTTCTCCTCTGTCTCTCCTGTTCTTTCTCCCTGAACACCCAACCCCAAGTGAGTGGAACATTCAATTGGAATCTCGGTACATCTGCACATGAACTACTTTGCGTGCTTCCGTACAAATACCCCTTTTAATCTGCATGTGAAGTGACTGTTCCATCCTCGTGTCTAAATGCAATTATACAATTTATAACACTCGTGATACATAACCCCACATTATATCTCGTGCACCAATACATATACACCAACATTAACACACCACACACAACATAGAAACATAAAATACACACGGGCGGGGCACACTGCCACAATCAGACCATTTAAATAACAGTATATACATAATAATAATACAAAAGCTTTAAATTTACATTAAAACCCACTAAGATAAGAAAGCCATTATATAAAAGTGCGATTTTAGTCTTGACTTAAAAACTGTAACGGTCCCCAGCTTCCCTGACAAACGAAGCTGGGACCGTCACAGATATGTATACCTGCATGTTTTATTATGAGCTGCTGCAAAGTCAGTGAATATGTAACAACTGCAGAACCAATTAACCAGTTCAGGAACCAAGTCTCCCTGAAAGCTTATTGCAGTTCTTTTTTTTTTTTTTTTAAACATTCTTCCCTACAAAATGATTAAATATATTCAGGTATAATAAGTTATATGTCGACACCTCAAAAGACCAAAACTCATGGACTGAGAAGAGGGGTCTGATTGACAGGAGAGGGGATCTATTTTTAAACTTGCCACCTATGCAATTTACCAGATGAAGTGAACACCATTGTTGGCGGAACACCGCAGCATATACACAGTTACAGGGTAGCCTGTGTACAGCCTTCCGTAGTGAAGCACAAACAGTTTTCATTTTTGTATGAAATATACCTTACCTGTGTACAAGATGATACCTTTTTCACACATATACCAGGACTAGGCCAGCTTACAGACTATCATCCCGCTCTGTCTTGATCCCCTGAAATCTCAATCCTCTCTCTCCTCTGACCTCAGCAGCTCCTTATTAAGCCCACTGTCTAGAACAGGAGGGGCCACCTACAAGTTTACTGTAAGTGTGATGGAGGAAACGGTTTCTTCTAAACCACAGTTGGAAGTGGAATTGGTGAAATGAAGCATTTCCTGTGGGGGGGGGATTTAACATTTGGGATGCTTTCATGATGAAAACATGTTTCCAAACCTGAGGTTAAGCTTAAACAAATGCAACTTGGCAGCTCATTTATATTTAAAATGTGCCCCTTGTCTTCCACTACCAGTCGCCTGGTTTTCCCGTGACATAGTGACATAAAGACTGATTTGTTGCCGCCATTCCATTAATCACAATGACACAGTGGTCCTTGATTTCCCAATTGCAGTAACAGTCTTGGATGCAGATGCTCATTTTATCTACCATGCTCCTTTCAAACTCTGTACTCTTGACCGGAGGGTCATGGGTTCAATCCCAGGTGGGGGACACTGGTGCTGTACCCTTGAGCAAGGTACTTTACCTAGATTGCTCCAGTAAAAACCCAACTATATAAATGGGTAATTGTATGTAAAAAAAATAATAATAATAATTTAAAAAATGTGTAAAAATAATGTAATTTTATGTAAAAATAATGTGATATCTTGTAACAATTGTAAGTCGCTCTTGATAAGGGCGTCTGCTAAGAAATAAATTATAAATATATACAGTATATATATATATAATGTTTTCCCTCTGAAATCACTTTTCTGCCTTATCCCATTCTTTTCCTAATTCCAAAACATGTTTTCCAAGGAATACGGTTATTTAAATCAACTGTTTGTTTCCATCAGTGGCCAGAGGGATACCAAAGCCAGATGCAAAGGTCAGCGTGCTTTGGCAGGACAATACCTACAAAAGGTTTTCAACAAGAATACTTGATTGATTATGCATTAAGTCTAAGGTATTGTGTTCAGTGTTGATTAATACTGGTGACACACAAAAAACAAGGAGGCCTACAAAAACTGTTTCTAAGGAAAGAAAATATATAGCTAAAAGGCACTAGACAGTGATCTATAAGAATACAAGGGAATTCTTATCTAAACAAACTGCAAAACTGCAAAAGAATACTCTCTTAAAACATTGTGCATAGAACTGACCATTGTTCTGTCAGTTACTAAGATTTTCATCACAGGAGTTTGAACTACAATACATGAATTGATTAGGTAGCATCTTAACACTCTTCAAGAATACCAACTTTGGAACCCCCTATCTTGTCTTAATTGCAGTGAAATAACATTTATGGAATTATTTCCTTGTTTCACAGCACAATATTTAGAGTTGCATCTCTTTAAATGCAGAAAAGGTGTTCAGTATTCTTTACACTTAAAATCAATCATCGATAACATCGTAGACTCAGTCATAACATTAATAGATAAGCAGTACATCCATAACTTCAACACCAAAGCTAGTAATACATATAAACACTGGAGTTTTTAAAGAGATGTGTTACATAAAAGGTGTTCTATAAACTAAAGATTATAATAATAATGTAGGCAGACATGCAAAATTACAGTATTCTCAATCATGATGCATTCTATAGAGATTTCTAATGCCTCCCTTTAATTTACTTGAGTCCCATGGATGGATTAATACTTCATAGAGTGAAACAGGATATATATATATATATATATATATATATATATATATATATATATATATATATATATATATATATATATATATACTGTAAAGCCATAAATATTTGCAAGCCTTTTATTATATGTTTTTCGTGTATGAAAAAAAAACATTTCTGGAGCAAAATAGGTTTTATGGGTGTGATTCGCAAATATTTATGGCTTTACAGTATACAGTATATAAAGTATACAGTTTATTTCTTTATTTCAGCATTATTTTGGCAAAACTCCAGCTCATTCAAAAGTATTCATACCCTTTGATGCTATGATAGTATTGTCTACAAGGTGCTAGAAATTTCAATATGATAATGTAGAAGGTCTAGAAAAGTCTAGAAAATGCTGGATTGTAGGTGAAGATTCTTAGAGAGTATAAAAAGGTTAGGAATAGGATGATTGCTGTTTGAACCAATAAGTCAATATGGGAAAAAGTAAAGAGCTATCTGAAGACCTTAGGCAGAAAAAACATTTATTGTCATAAAGCTGGAGAAGGATACAAGAAGATTTCCAAGCATTCCCAATTGCAACTATTGTTTCTATTATCAAAAAGTACAAGACTCATGGTACTGTCACAACGCTCCCTCAGTCTGGAAGAAAGAAGATTCTTTCACCAAGAATAAGTAGAAAAATTGTGAGGAAGGTTAATAACAATCCGAGATTGACCGCCAAAGATATTCAAAGTGAATTGGCTGCAAATGTGACTGGAGTTTCCATTTCAACCATAGGTCGAGTATTGCATGGTGAAGGTCTCAATGGTCGCAGGGCATTTGAATGATGGCTATGAATTGTGGTCAAAGGTTTTGTGGAGTGATGCAACAAAAGTTGATTTGTGAGCTAGTTTTCCCCCTAGTTTTTATATATACACTACCGTTCAAAAGTTTGGGGTCACTTAGAAATTTCCTTTTTTTCCATGAAAACATACATGAAATGAGTTTGAATAGGAAATATAGCAAAATGAATAGGAAATATAGTCATTGACAAGGTTAGAAATAATGATTTTTAATTGAAATAATAATTGTGTCCTTCAAACTTTGCTTTCGTCAAAGAATGCTCCATTGGCAGCAATTACAGCCTTGCAGACCTTTGACATTCTAGTTGTCAATTTGTTGAGGTAATCTGAAAAGATTTCACCCCATGCTTCCTGAAGCACCTCCCACAAGTTGGATTGGCTTGATGGGCACTTCTTACGCACTCATACGGTCAAGCTGCTCCCACAACAGCTCAATAGGGTTGAGATCCAGTGACTGTGCTGGCCACTCCATTATAGACAGAATACCAGCTGACTGCTTCTTCCCTAAATAGTTCTTGCATAGTTTGGAGCTGTGCTTTGGGTCATTGTCCTGTTGTAGGAGGAAATTGGCTCCAATCAAGCCGTCCACAGGGTATGGCATGCATGCTGCAAAATGGAGTGATAGCCTTCCTTCTTCAAGATCCCTTTACCTTGTACAAATCTCCCACTTTACCACCACCAAAGCACCCCAGACCATCACATTGCCTCCACCATGCTTGACAGATGGCGCCAAGCACTCCTCCAGCATCTTTTCATTTGGTCTGCCTCACTTAATGTTCTTCTTTGTGATCCGAACACCTCAAACTTAGATTCGTCTGTCCATAACACTTTTTTCCAATCTTCCTCTGTCCAGTGTCTGTGTTCTTTTGCCCATCTTAATCTTTTCTTTTTATTGGCCAGTCTGAGATATGGCTTTTTCTTTGCAACTCTGCCTAGAAGGCCAGCATCCCGGAGTTGCCTCTTCACTGTTGACGTTGAGACTATTTTATTGCAAAAGGGTTTTCTAATGATCAATTAGCCTTTTAAAATGAT
Source organism: Acipenser oxyrinchus oxyrinchus (assembly GCA_030684275.1). Lineage (NCBI taxonomy): Eukaryota > Metazoa > Chordata > Actinopteri > Acipenseriformes > Acipenseridae > Acipenser > Acipenser oxyrinchus. Next base: position 73,067,040 of record CM060251.1, on the reverse strand, counting down.
AAACTTGGATTAGCAAACACAACGTGCCATTGGAACACAGTATGTAGATATTCCATTACAAATCAGCCGTTTCCAGCTACAATAGTCATTTACAACATTAACAATGTCTACACTGTATTTCTGATCAATTTGATGTTATTTTAATGGACAAAAAATTTTCTTTTGAAAACAAGGAAATTTCTAAGTGACCCCAAACTTTTGAACGGTAGTGTGTATATATATACTGTATATATATATATATATATATATATATATATATATATATATATATATATATATATAGACTTTCTATAGGCACTATATATATATATATATATATATATATTGTTACGTGTTTTGTTTGTGGTTATGTAGAGGAGCCGGAGGATGGGAGGCTGTAGCCGGAGAGCCAGCTTTAACCCCAGAGCATGCCCCTCACCACACAGCACAACACCGCACAGCGCATGCACCATGATCCCCGGAGGAAAAGAGCACAGTTTTCGTGCACAGAGGATTGTGGTTAACGGAGTGTCTTTTTGTTTACTTTTAGTTATTACTTTTTTATTACTTTTTGAACTTTCTCTTGGATTTAATAAAAACTGATTATTATTGGGAAACGGGCAGCCTGACATTACACTCTTTTTGCACTGCACCAGTCATCCTTAACACAATGCCCCAGTCCCTGCCGATGAGAAACATCCCCATAACATGATGTTGCCACCACCATGCTTCACAGTAGGGATGGTGTTCTTTGGGTGATGCGCTGTGTTGGGTTTGCGCCAAACATATAGCGCTTTGCATTTAGGCCAAAAAGTTCCATTTTAGTTTCATCAGACCACAAAACTTTTTGCCACATGGCTACAGAATCTCCTGAGTGTTTTTTGCATACTTCAAATGGGATTCAAGGTGGGCTTTCTTGAGTAATGGCTTCCTTCTTGCCACCCTATCATACAGGCCAGATATGTGGAGTGCTTGGGATATTGTTGTCACATGCACACTTTGACCAGTCTTGGCCATAAAAGCCTGTAGCTCTTGCAAAGTTGCCATTGGCCTCTTGGTAGCCTCTCTGATCAGTCTCCTTCTTGCTCGGTCATCCAGTTTGGAGGGACGGCCTGATCTAGGCAGTTGCCACACACTTTCCACTTAATAATCGTCTTGACCGTGCTCCAAGGGATATTCAAGGCCTTTGATATTTTTTTAACCCATCCCCTTATCTGTGCCTTTCACAACTTTGTCCGGGAGTTCTTTTGAAAGCTCCTTGCTGCTCATGGTTGAGTCTTTGCTTTGAAATGCACAACCCAGCAGAGGGAACCTACAGGAGCTGCTGAATTTATCCTGAAATCATGTGAATCACTACAATTTAACACCGGTGGAGGCCACTTAACGTGGTGTGTGATTTTGAAGGCAATTGGTTACACCTGAGCTAATTTAGGATTGCTATTACAAGGGGGGTGGACACTTATCCAACCAAGCTATTTCAGTTTTTATTTTTAATTAATTTTCTACAGATTTCTAGAATATTTTTTTTACTTGTAAGTTGTGGGGTAGGATGTGTCGATAAATAAATAAATAGGCTATAAGGCAACAAAAGGTGAAAATTTTGAAAGGGGCTGTAGACTTTCTATTGGCACTGTATATATATATATATATAGAGAGAGAGAGAGAGAGAGAGAAAGAGAGAGAGAGAGAGCATCAAAAGAAACTTATCACTATTATAACACATTTATTTTGGAAAAAACTAAGGTACAATGATGGACATTGACGAAATGTTTTGGTTTCTTTTAATCACTGATCATTCATCCTTGACCATGACACGCTTGAGTGACTGTGACTGAAGCATATGCACTTAATCACCTAATTAGTGAGACAGTTGATTGGACACTGGATATGGAGTGATTTCAGCTGTTGAATTGCTTTGAATAAAGCAATAAAGAAAATCACAGAAAAAAACAAAAAACAATATGCCACGTCTGTCAAGAGAGCAGCGCCTTCGTGCAATCGGCATGTTGGAGGCTGGACTAGGGCAGCATACTGTGGTCACAGCGCAGTCTTGGGTGCTCACAGCCAGTAATTTCAAACCTGGCAAGACGGTATAACCAGACACACTCTGCCAGGAACTAGGAGACCAAGCATCACAACACCTGCCCAAGATCGACAGATTATTTTGCAGCATCATCGTAATGTCAATTGTTAATCAGCAAAATAAAAAGTCACCTGCTCTAAAACAGAGTTTGTATTTTTCGATCACATCTAGTATATTCTATCCAAATATAAGTGATAAGTTTCTTTTGATGCTGAAATATTAGTGATTCGTGTCTTTTGATGCTCAAATATAAGTGATAAGTTTCTTTTGATGCTCAGTATATATACAGGAACATAGGTTAGACTGTCGCAGGTGACGCTGAACTAGTTATTCCGTGCTGTAAAACATTGGACTCCTTTGCATGGAGGATCTCAGGAAGCTACAGTGCACGGTTCATCAACTGATTCAGATTCAGTTATGTTAAGTCTATCAACTGATGATGTAGGGCAAGGCAACGACTGAGTGCCTGAAAATATGAATAACAGTGAGTTTTGACCTCCTTTAGTATTCTGGATGGAGGGCATACCTTGCAAAATGACCCTGTGTGAACAAAAGGAAATATATAGAAATAATATGTACAGCTGTCAGACCATGGAAATCCACACCTGTGATGGAGAAACTTTGGATCAAGGGACTTCTTGTGGAACCAACTAGAGCTGAACCTGGTACAGAAGCTGAATCCTGCTGGGAACGTGTGGATATGCTGGACATGTACTAGGCGATTTCAAATATGGAATGTACTTTGATATAAAAATGAAGGGTTAGAGGTTTTTTTGGAAGGAAGGATAAAGAGAGAGTATCCTTGTATTGTCAGTAGATGGATCGCTTGCTCCATGAAATAGGTCAGTCCACTCTTGTTTTGATAGGACATTTAATTAAGTATTTAGTAATCTGGGAATTTCTAAGAAGATATATAATGAACGATTTACTGTTGGTATATCTAATCTTCAGAAAGCATGACGCTTGATAAACAGCACCATTCCGGCTAAAAAGTGGACATTAATCACACCTATAAATTTATGTTTCCAAAAACAAAATAAGAAAGGGATTCTTTGCAACATATAAATTAACATTAAAGCTTAGCAGCCAAGGTCTTAAGAAAAAAACCTGTTTCGGCGGGATTTTGTATGAACAAAGGACAGGGTCAAGCTTAGTTCAGTCATTATAGAATATATACAAGTTGAATGCATTTATACTGACCTGTATTTGGATTTAAATCTTAGAGGGAAACAAACTGATATTATAAATTCTAGGAGGAATTGTTAAACTGAAGTAAGTTAATTAAAAGATTATCTTATAATGCCACATTTATAGTTAAAAGAAGATTCAGTGCTAATTGACACTGTTCATAGTTTATAATGGTCAAAGAATAGAAATTAGACACAAATGTATTTTAAATTAATAAAATCAATGATTAACCCTTTTTTAGAGAGCACGATATTTGAAACTAAAAATATCTATTTGATTTCATAAGATTAATAATATGCTTTAAGTATTTGCTATAATAAGAAAACATATTATTTAAACTGACGAGTGTTATTGCTTGTTCATGACTGTAGTGATAAAAAGATTAAAAGCTGGAGCAGTATTCGATTTAATTAATTGGGGAAGTGGTACAGTCTCTTTCTCCTTCTATTAAACAAAAAGACCTTTAAACATTATAATATCCATTGAATTACAGAATATAAAAGGTATTGTGCTATGTTTTTGTGTTAGTTTGTAATAATATACTATAATGTGCCTTGTTGTTGGTCCACTATACTATTGTCTAATGATGGTAAATGGAGTCATTATAATGTGGTTCTTTGAAACTGTTGCTTTGAAAAAGGGGCCTCTCTCCTTATCAATATGTACGGGCTGTAGAGAAAGGAGGGGTCTTCTTACATTCCACTCCAGCAAAGCTGCAAGTCTTATAGATTGGGAGTGTTACGGTTTATGGAATTAGTGGTTTAGCACAGATAAGAATATATCTTGGAATAATATGCAAAAATTATGGCATAACAGACATTGATAGGTCATATATCTAAAAAGTGTTTGCACAGACTTTGGCCTTGAAGAAACAAGAGACTGTGGAAATTGCTTGCAATAGCATATTCTCAGAGTCAGGTACAGGTCAGAACCTGGTTAGTGCATCTTTTGAGGGATAAATAATTGTAACGAAAATGATTACCACTTAAACATAGTGAAACTAATTGACTTGAATATTGTATAAGGCAATCTTTTGTCAAATACTCTCTTAGACAGTAGTATATGGAATCAAAACTGACTCATTAAAAACATGATGAAACAGAGTATGAGGTTAAAAGAAACATACCTTTAATTTAGCAAAATATAATCAATTAGAAGATGATGTCACATATTAAGAACATCTCTCATATATAACACATATAAAAAATAGTGTTTGCATGCACATATAACAGTAGTGTTCTTATATTATATTATAAACCAAGATCCTGGGAACCGTGGTTCACTTGACTTTTCAGATAAAGGAGGGGATCGGAGGAGAACAAGAAATGAGATCATAGGTTTGGAGTTGGACAAATATGAAGTCTTGAATTTATTGGTACATAAATTAATTCTGAAAAGTTGGTCCGGATCTTTTGAAAACTTATTTGTAAAACAGATTAATGATTGGACTTAATTGAGGCGTCCCATGTATTCCAATGAGACAAAAAACCTATATAACTCCTAGGTAATTACAATAGAGGACCACACTCATACCTGACAGGGTAATGTGGTCCATTGTCTGCAGACCTACACAGTTGAGCTGATTGAACTCAGTTTCATTTGCCTGGTGAAGACAGTCATATTCTTTTACGATTTATATTAGAGGGTAAGCATTAATCAATTATTATTTTATCTCACATGTATTGCATGCATTGCTATAAAGGACTCACACTATGTTTTAGAAATGAGAGTATTTTGTTGAATGTGCTGAAATATACCATTGGGTGCTTTGGGTGACGTGTTCTTGGCCTGCTTGCCAGCCTTGCAAATACATATAAATGTATTAAAGTGTTAACGTTAATATCTGTTAAGACACTGGACTGCCCAGAACGTCTGTCAGCTGCGGATATGAAGTAGCCTGTAGCTACTCAATCCAATATTTAACCGTTAATAAACGGAAGGAGTACTGATAGTGCTCTGATTCGTAAAAAACTTTAAATACATGAGTCTGTGAATTTCTTGGGTACTACATTAGTCATCTGGATATATTGCGGGTCCAGTGCATGACAATACCCCACTAGGAGTAATAACATCTCTGTCCTCCTAACGTCTCCCCTGAGATAAGAGTGTGTGCTGAGCAAATAAAAAGAGTACGTGAAGAAATCTGAGCACGCAGAATTCGTGACAAGACCTTAAAGATGGTTAATATTCAATTTTTTTTTCTTGCCGAATACCAATGCAGCATGGCTGATCCTGTTAGAAAACACTACTGGTTCATTGGTATGAGACTCCTTTAGCAGCGTGGCAGGGTGGAAGCCCTGCCGATGTACCGGTATGTGTGTGTGGGGGGGAATATTGGGTGGCAGAGTGCCTTTTGTTTTGTTAAATGTGTATTGTTTAAAGTTTCTACCATGTTATTGTTGTTTATTTGTTTAATAAAACGTGCGCATTTGCAACTCACGCCACAGTCCTTGTATTTGCCTGTATTTCCTGGTCTGTGATGTCACCACCAAGTGCTTTTGTTGCACACCCCAGCTGGACAGTCACTGCTGGACTGTCTCTGCCAGAACATCCTCCTTGTTAATATGAAGACCTCTGTTACTATTCCTTTCTGCTGCAGTTTACAACATGCTAGCTCTGTGTGTGTGTGCGTGTGGTCACGTTTTATACCTGCCAAACCAATGTATATGTTACTGCCATGCTATGGAAAAACACCAAGGGCATGCAAGCCACATCTATTTGGACTTTGGACTTTGGACTTTTTTAAATGCTTTGCTCAAACAATTCCTTTTCCAATTCCTTTTCTTCTATTTATGTATTATCTAATAGCTATTACAGTATTAGCTTCACTGATGATGAGGGTACCCAAAAGTTTGGTTTGTTTCTGTACTGTGAATAGATGTCAACTTTCGAACACAACAGATCTGGTCAGTTCCAGGTAGGGCCATTTTTTTGTGGGGTGCAAAACACCAAGGCTGGAAACGCCACTGGCTTATTCCATTCCATTCCATTCCATTCCTGTTCCAAGGGTTTGAACACATTTTGGAAACGATTTCCATCACACTGTAGTATGAAGATGGAATTTGATAATCTTGCTTTCTCTGGTTTTAAAGATTGTTATTTATTCTGTCCTTTGACCTCTGTAATCTGCTGATTAAGTTTGGACCGCACATGTTTTTACTGTGTTCGTGTTTTGTGATTGTTCTTTTTTATTGTTTTGCAGGACCCTTTTGTAAATGAGGCCTCAGTTTCAATGGGTAAATCTGCTGGTTAAATAAATAAATAGTTAAATAAATAATTAAATAAAAAGCAATGCCACAGGAGGCCTCTGGTGCCAATGTCTAATGCTAGGATGTAGTGCTGTGGTCTCCAACCCTGGTCCTGGAGAGCCTCAATCCTGCAGGCTTTATAGGTGTCTTTACGTCATTAATGACTAAAGATCTGGAACACATGTTGATCTTGATCAATTTAAACCAATCATTGTTTCAATTAAGTAAATGAGAGCTTGGTTGAAATGAAAACCAGAAGACCCTGTAGCTCTCCGGGACCAGGGTTGGAGACCCCTGCTGTAGAGTATGTAGAGCAGTAGACAGGGAAACCCTCCAGGAATCCTGGTGACTAGTCCTCATTAGGATCCTCCTCACTTGCTATTACTGGTGTTTCATTTTATCAAATAAAGGTAGCCCATGGCAAGAATCCTTGAAGTCTGAACTAGACACAGAACTGGAGGAAAAAAAATAACAGGCTGCACTCCGCACCCCACCAAGAAGAGAACACAAGAGAGACAAGAGGTCAGCTGACAAACAGGTGCCCAGAGGACAGCTGAAATTGCAGGAAACACAGACAACAGATGACCTGAGCGCCAGCTTACTGCCTCTAATGTCAAGGAGCGCTTGGAGTCACTTACAATAGGACCTTGGTTTTACATCTCATCCAAAAGTACAGCGCACAAGGAGTTTAAGGGGCACACATTTAACCCCTCCTGTGACCCCTGGGCTTTTGTAAGGGGGCACCCATTTAACCCCCTTGGTGACCCCTGAGCTTCTGTGAGGGGTTGTTCGTTTAACCGCCTTGGTGACCACTGAGCTTCTGTGAGGGGTTGTTCGTTTAACGCCCTTGGTGACCACTGAGCTTCTGTGAGGGGTTGTTCGTTTAACCCCCTTGGTGACCCCTTGGCTTCTGTGGGGTGGTGCCCTCGGGACGTGCAGACGCTGTATCCTCTGGAAGTGCGGGCGCTGGACCCTCTGGATGTGCGGGTGCTGTACCCTCTGGATGTGCGGGCGCTGGACCCTCTGGATGTGCGCCGCTGGACCCTCTGGATGTGCGCCGCTGGACCCTCTGGATGTGCGGGCGCTGGACCCTCTGAATGTGCGGGCGCTGGACCCTCTGGATGTGCGGGCACTGTACCGTCTGGATGTGCGGGCGCTGGGCCCTCTGGATGTGTGGGCGCTGGACCCTCTGGATGTGCAGCTGGTTTTCGCCATGCTCCCCTCAGCAGCAGGTATAACGGCTGGTCAGGTTGTCATGGCACTGGCTCCTTCCCCTCTGGCTCTGGAGACGGCAATGGATCCTCTCCTTTTTGCATTGGAGATGGCAACGGCTCCTCCCCTTTTGGCACTGGAGATGGCAATGGCTTCTCCCTCACTGGCTCTGGAGACAGCATTGGCTCCTCCTTTGTCTGCCTTTAGGAGTGACCACCCCTCTTCCTTTACCTTTTTTGGGCAGGTGGCAACTCCTCTTCATCCTGAAGGGGGCAGCACACCGTTGGGTGCCCAAACTCTCCACAGGTAAGGCACCAACCTTGGTCCTCCAGGAGGGCGTCTACACTGTCCCAGATGGCATGGGAGGCAGGGGGGCCCAGCTCTGGCTTTTGGGCAGGCAGCTGGTCTTGGGCCTGTAGGCAGAGCCACTCATTACAAGGGACTCAACCTCATTCCTATTGTACACCTCCATGAAGCAGGGTCTTCGTAGAGGCATTCTTCCCTGAGGCGCCCAAACTCCCTGCAGGTTCCGCACCATGGAGCCGCTTCTGTTTCTCGCTGCCGATGCTGGTCGTCCAAGTCTTCATTAAGATACTTTTTTTTTTTTAAACTGCAGTCCTGCTCTGAGTCTCAAGGGTGCTATCCCACTCTGACACTACATGTAACAGGAGAGCGTTGAGAATGACTGAGGCTAGAAACTGCAGTTAAACCGCTGCTGGCACACGTTTATTAACACATAAACAAAGAAACAAACGGCACGAGGGACAAAATAAAAGGTTTAAATAAAGCAATTCTGATGTCAGGCTGGGCATTCACCTTCACTGACCAAGTTACCAAACAATACAAGTACAAATGCACACACATCAAAACACTCACCTAACTTCCTTCCCCAGACAAAGGATTTCTCCTGACTTTTATACCATGTGGCTGGAGCCTAATTAACCATCAATCATTCAATTAAGGCTCCAGCCACATTCTCACATGTATTCTGGCAGGGAGGATTTGAACCCCCTTCCTGCCAACCCTATATATATATTTCAGGCTTTCTCCCTGCCACAGGTCCAAATAAAACATTGAACCACATAAGGAAAATATTGTGAAACTAAATTTCAGTACTGTAAAGCAAATCTCTTTCTTCAGGTCTTGCCTGTAAGATGGAGAGTATGAGTCACCCATGGAGACGTAAAGTGTTGGTGTTTGATTCAGAGAAATGTACAAAGAACCACTTTGTCTAATGCCAGAAGACTCTGCTTCCAGCCTGCAGTTTGAGTTGAGGTTTGAATCTGAGAATTTGCTACAGGCTAAGAGAACATATGTATTGTATTATGACATTTGAAATCAGTTTTTTTCTTACAGAATGCAAATACTGGAAAACTTATCGTGCCTGCCTTGATCAACTTCCATATGCCTCTGATGGGATGTGAAACCAGGTCATTTTTAAATCATATTTTTCTATATACAATATATACAAACTTTTTTTTTTTCATTCTTTCACATATACACATCTTTTTTCTCTGTTAAAGGAATGAAGCCCCTGGTGTACTCTAGATGGGGTGCCAAGGAAGGGCATGTTGGCTGGTTTCAATCAGGGCACCATATTGTCTACAAACCATGGAACAACCCATCATACAACATCCTCCTCCTCTCCTTTGTTCAATACTACTATCTACAGTTTCTCATTGCAAGTATTACCAGAAATAATAAAAAGCAACAGCTCCCCAAACAGATAACTGAATCATAATAATTGTCTACAGCAAGTAAGCCATGGTCAATGATGTTAATGGGGTTAATTTGCCATTCCAGTTGAAATGATTGGAAAAACAGCTGCTTGAATTTGTGCTGATTGCTGCTCTCCATAAAGACTAAGAAAAGGTAAGTGTTGTGGAGAGCAGCACAAATGCAAGCAGCTTTTCAAAGTGTGGATGTTCCCACAGCATTTAGCATGGTGGTTTGACAACCTGTCCTACACGTACCCATATCTCATGTACATTCTTGAGAACTCGCAAACCACTTCTTAAACGACACCTGCTGGATGGAACCAGATAGGAAGTCTAGTTCAGGGGAAATGTGAGCTCCCACAGAGCTGAAGAAGATCCCTTCTGTGAAGGAACATAAACCATATAGATTCCTGTTTCCATTTCCAGGAATTTAGCCATGTTGAGGATACATATTACATGGCTCACAGTTATCCGTATCACTTTTCCACTCTTCTCTCACACTTGAATGGAGTCACAGAGACCCTGGATAGAAATACATGTTTTTTATTGACAGTCACAGATTTTGAAGGTCAGTATAACAGTGAGGGCTGCAGTGGGGACGTCAGACCAGGAAATGAAAGCCAAACACAAAACGTACGGGGCTAAACTGAGGCACGACCACGCTCAGCTTTTTATTAATCAAACAAAAACAAACAGTTTAAACAAAACACAAAATACATGGCACACTGGCCAAACCAAAATAAACACTAACCAATAATTCTCTTTTACAAAAACGATTACCTTCGCTGGCTGGTAGCATTCGTCTCACTCTTATCTCCTTAACGCTTACTCCGCTCTGAGCCCAGAGAGGGTCTTTTTATTCTGTGGCTGGAGCCTTAATTACCCATTAAACAATTACCTTATTAAGGCTCCAGCCACATTCCCACAAGCTTTATTAGAAAGGGGATTTTAACCCCATCCACGCTGACTACATTTTATGAGACCGGCTTATCGCCTCACCATTACATATAAACACATATATATATATATATATATATATATATATATATATATATATATATATATATATATATATATGTTTGCACTATTTTTTTGTGAAAGGAAAATTTAAATACAGACAAATGTAATCTGAATGAACGCTTTGTGTGTCCACTGAATACGGGGGAGAGCTGTTCCAGTAAACCGGGGTAGGTGCTGTCAGCGAGGGTCCACCGGGGAGAGACCCCCTCTAGCTGGGTAATGAAAGGAGACTTTCCTAACATCCGAGGCACCCCTCGCCCAGGTGCCATATTTCAAATGTCATTCCTAAATTATAATAATAATCATCTTAAAGCGATCTTGCATTGATTTTATTTGTAATATCCTGATACATTGTAAACCACTGACATAGAAAAACTGTTTGTGAAAACCAGTGTCAAACTGGAAACATAAATATGACTACAAATATAAATCAAGTCTACTTTTTGGTTGAAAATGTGTAAGATTGGGGCAGTTTGCCATTATATTTTATTCATGCCATATGCAGCATTAAATTAACTGGTTTATGATTACACTTTTTTATTTTCCACTTCACACTCTTTGTCAGTTCTGTTTTGAAGTCAATCCATATACACTACCGTTCAAAAGTTTGTGGTCACTTAGAAATGTCCTTGTTTTCAAAAGAAAAGCAAATTTTTGTCCATTAAAATAACATCAAATTGATCAGAAATACAGTGTAGACATTGTTAATGTTGTAAATGACTATTGTAGCTGGAAACGGCTGATTTGTAATGGAATATCTACATAGGCGTACAGAGGCCCATTATCAGCAACCATCAGTCCTGTGTTCCAATGGCACGTTGTGTTTGCTAATCCAAGTTTATCATTTTAAAAGGCTAATTGATCATTAGAAAACCCTTTTGCAATTATGTTAGCACAGCTGAAAACTGTTGTGCTGATTAAAGAAGCAATAAAACTGGCCTTCTTTAGACTAGTTGAGTATCTGGAGCATCAGTAATTGTGGGTTCAATTACAGGCTCAAAATGGCCAGAAACAAAGAACTTTCTTCTGAAACTCGTCAGTCTATTCTTGTTCTGAGAAATGAAGGCTATTCCATGCGAGAAATTGCCAAGAAACTGAAGATCTCGTACAATGCTGTGTACTACTCCCTTCACAGAACAGCAAACTGGCTCTAACCAGAATAGAAAGAGGAGTGGGAGGCCCGGTGCACAACTGAGCAAGAGGACAAATACATTAGAGTGTCTAGTTTGAGAAACAGACGCCTCACAGGTCCTCAACTGGCAGCTTCATTAAATAGTACCCGCAAAACAACAGTCTCAACGTCAACAGTGAAGAGGCGACTCCGGGATGCTGGCCTTCTAGGCAGAGTTGCAAAGAAAAAGCCATATCTCAGACTGGCCAATAAAAAGAAAAGATTAAGATGGGCAGAAGAACACAGACACTGGACAGAGGAAGATTGGAAAAAAGTGTTATGGACAGAAGAATAAGTGTTTGAGGTGTTCGGATCACAAAGAAGAACATTCGTGAGACGCAGACCAAATGAAAAGATGCTGGAGGAGTGCTTGACGCCATCTGTCAAGCATGGTGGAGGCAATGTGATGGTCTGGGGGTGCTTTGGTGGTGGTAAAGTGGGAGATTTGTACAGGGTAAAAGGGATCTTGAAGAAGGAAGGCTATCACTCCATTTTGCAACGCCATGCCATACCCTGTGGACGGCGCTTGATTGGAGCCAATTTCCTCCTACAACAGGACAATGACCCAAAGCACAGCTCCAAACTATGCAAGAACTATTTAGGGAAGAAGCAGTCAGCTGGTATTCTGTCTATAATGGAGTGGCCAGCACAGTCACCGGATCTCAACCCTATTGAGCTGTTGTGGGAGCAGCTTGACCGTATGGTACGTAAGAAGTGACCATCAAGCCAATCCAACTTGTGGGAGGTGCTTCAGGAAGCATGGGGTGAAATCTTTTGAGATTACCTCAACAAATTGACAACTAGAATGTCAAAGGTCTGCAAGGCTGTAATTGCTGCCAATGGAGGATTCTTTGACGAAAGCAAAGTTTGAAGGACACAATTATTATTTCAATTCAAAATCATTATTTCTAACCTTGTCAATGACTATATTTCCTATTCATTTTGCTATATTTCCTATTCAAACTCATTTCATGTATGTTTTCATGGAAAACAAGGAAATTTCTAAGTGACCCCAAACATCATCAGACTGAACAGAGATTAAACAGCATGTGGGACAGCACAAACAGTGTTCATTGTGGGCAAGACCCAAATACAATAGTTCCACTAATCTAATATAGCAGGCAAAAAAATAAATAACAACCTTATTCACATTATACTGGCCCATGGTATGGAATATCTTATGGTAATTTAAAATGGCATCTTGTTCTGATCATTCTTTTCTTATGTGACAAAATAATGCAGTGCTCCCCCTTTATAAGGCAGGCCTTTATACTGCGGAACAGGTACGGTCATGGCTCCCATTTGCCCCAAATGCCATTGCACTAACACTAGTAGTCTTGTTATAAGGTGGAACACAAATAGCACAGTCTCTTAACTATGGCTCCTGACTACAGCATTATAAAGGGGGAGCACTGCAATACTTTGCTTTGCCAGGAACTAAGAAGGAGATTTGTTTTCAGACTGGTCCCCATGCTGAATCCAGATGGTCTAATAGTGGGAAACTACAGGTAAACACTATAGATATTTTTGGTTCATAATGTATAGGAAAAATAACTTGCTAGTGTTTTTGACTTTATAAGCACTGACTTTTGGCAGTCTATGTATCCACCTGCAATTTCAGCATCTAACTGTTTTTGACAGCAGCACACAATAGGGCCTTTTTTTATTTTTATTTTTTTACAAAATACATCGTATGGATGCCAAAAAGCTTGCTCAGCAGTGAAGCTTTGGACTGTCGAAAAAAAGTTTTTTTCATTATTGGCCCTTTACCTGTTCTATTAAATTACTGAATTTAGAGAGAAAAGTGATTACTGCAGTTCTATTACTACATTAAAACCAGTGTTGCCTTGCAGCTCCAACACGTTAAGCTGAGACAGCTGGCTATGTCATCACAACCATGTCTCAGTATATGAGGAATTTCAGAAAGACCACAGTGTGAGTAGTTCAAGTGTATGTACGTGACTCTTTCCCATTGATACTTTCACCCATACTACAGGTTTAAATATATAATAACAAATAATAATAACAATAATAATAATAATAATAATAATAATAATAATAATAATAATAATAATAATAATAATAAGGATATTTAAGTATTTTCTGAAAGTGTGACACCAGTATATTTGCAATAGAGCAGTTCAAATATTCGGATGAAGTTAACTTAACGACTCAGTCCCTTGATCTCAGGCGCTCAAATACATAACTGGGCTTTCTCTTTTATAGATGTTCAAATATGCCAGCTCTTGAAGATATTGTATTAATATGGACCAGTCTATTAACCCATGCATGTCTTCTTTGTAGATACTGTTGTATTGTGACTTGCACGGCCACAGTCGGAAACCTCATGTCTTCATGAATGGATGTAACCAGGCATCTACAGAGTCCTCCTCAGTTTCCTCTTATCTCTGGGAAAGGGTTTTCCCATTTCTTATATCTCAGAAGGTAAAATGTGTCAAGCTTTTCAAACAGTTATGAATTGTAATGTACTGCCCAATCACTACGTAGGTGTCACTGGCAAAGATGTATTTTGATTTTCAAAATAGTGCTATCTGTTAGTAAATAAAAAGTTTCTTTATTATTATTATTATTATTATTATTCTTATTTACAGTGCTTGTCTTTCCCTTCCAACGTGTTCTGGAATGAGCCAGGATAGGCAGTCCCTAGCAACAGCTCATTGGGCACATACATAATGTTATTTACATTTTAAATAGTGAGCAGATAGGTTTGTTGATTGTTTGAGTAGTATTGTTCCTTGAGATAACAAAATACTGAGCTCAAGTCATGTGATTTCATAAAAATGCCAGGTGCTCAGTGTTTGGTATTTGAGTTGAGTTAAAATTGCCAAAATGAGTTGATTAAGAATCTGTATATGATTTTAATTAATGCAAGAACAGTGAAAGATATCGACGATGCCCCGCTTGAGTAATGAAGATTGCCTGGTTGCTATCGGCATGATTGAAGGCGGCCTGTCTGTGAGAGAAGTTCTGCTTCAAGAAGATGTTCTGCTTCAAAAATCAGCAGACTAGTCCAGAGAAAACAGGAAACCAGCTCTGTGAAGGACAGGCCACGTCCTGGAAGGCAGAGGGTCACCACACTGGACCAGGACCGTTATGCTGTCTGTTGCATTGCTCAAGCCAACCGGGGGGGCGGTGGAAGTGTGATGATGTGGGAAAGAATCTCCTTTAACACAAGAACGGCTTTGGTGCAGATTGAGGGCAACCTTACTGCTCAGCGATACATTGACAAAGTCCTTGAGGCAACAGTTTTTCCATTCCTGCAAGCCAATCCGGAAGTGTCGATTTTCAAGCAGGACAATGCAAGACCACACAGTGCTAGGATTACAATTGCACGACTTCAAGAAAACAATGTTGAGGTCTTGCCGTGGCCAGCTTTTTCTCTTGACCTGAGTCCAACAGAACATCTGTGGGACCAAATTGCCAGCACCATCCACAGGAGACAACCACGACCAGCCAACATTCACCAGCTGGCTGCAGCTGCACAGGAAGAGCGGCAGAACATCCCACAGCAGTCTATCCAGAGGCTGATCACGTCTATGCGTCAACGCTACCAGGACTGTGTTAATGCTCAGGGAGGTCGTACCCTAACTTTGTAATGTTTTCATTTTGACAGTGTGTCACGTTTCATACTGAAAACTTATCATGATTCTTTGATCTGTATTTTTGTTCACATTTTCTGTGATTTTGTTTGATATCTATGTTTAAAATATTTGATTAAATCCATTAGACCTGAGTTTCTTTTGTGCATCAGTATATATAATACATGCATGAAGGCTATATTTGCATCCTGAGCCATTCAGAAAAAAAGGCATACCACAGTAGTGACGTCAAAAAATGATAATTCCTCTAGTGGAAAATATACTTGAACTTTGACCCATTCGACTCCTCGAGACCATCATTTTCAATTCAAACACAAAATGTCTCATTTTCAATCACTCCACAACACCCACAGTACAGAAATGTTCATTAATGACCAACAAAATGAGAATATGTTTAAAAAAAATCATGCAAAGCTGATACATTCGTATCTCAGAGAAACTAGAGAGGAATGGGAAATTAAAACAAGGTAAAGGCAATCATCCAAATAAAGCTGAAGCACTAACGGATAATGACATAGAACATCTGTTCAGCACTGAAATACTATGTTTAAAAAAAAAAACCCAACTGTACTGCTGAACCTCATCTTCTTTAATATTAGCATCACAAGGGTATCCATGCATTAGAAAAAAACTCTTCAGTGAGATACAGGAAAACAATTCCATCTCGGGTTTCTGTGACGGTTTATAAATTACTCGACCTTCGGTCTCATAATGTATGTATGACGTCACTGAAACACTATATACAGTATATACTTGGAATGGTTTTTATTGCAAGGACTAAAATACTGCGTTTTTGTTTGTTTGATTGTTTGTGAAGTCTCTATCGGAGTGCTTTTACCTAAATTCAGGAGCTGCTCTTCCATTCTAGTTGCCTGCCATGTACATGTTAATACAGTAAACCAGATCAGCCAAAGTTTCTTTATAAATGTAAATGCCAGCGCCATTTTGGGATCAGCTACTTCGGATCAAGTTTTCCTTTTGTATAGCACACTATTTGGCCCATGAAGAAATAATGACATTTTTACTCTAATATGAGCATAATCAATTTTGAGAACACAATGGCATGACTTCCTTGTTAAGCTCAAAGAAAGGGTTCTTGTCCTGGTATAATAAATTTATGTTAGTAACATTCCCCCGGCAACAAAATAAATAACACATTACAGCTGTCAATACCACAAATGAGTAAATTACCAAGACTTACATCCACAGTCTATAGAATGCATCTCACAATAAATACCCTTGCTGTTTCTTGAAATTCAGACAAGTTGTTTCAGTACAGAGAATCTGCCATGGATGAGATTTATTGATTGCAATTGTAGATGGTTTGATGAACTGTGATGGGCGCTCAGGGCCCGAGTGAATAATAAATTTGGCTGGAGGCCTCGTCCGTGGATGCGCAAAGGCTACAATCAAGGCCGGCTTGAAAAACATGAATGGTTACATGCATCCAAGTGCCACAGCTAGGACGAGGCATGCTGCAAGGTGGTGGCTGGGGTGGAGGAGGCCGAAACAAAAGTTGGGGATGATGAATAATTCATTAAGAGCTCTACTGGAGAAATGTAATGGAACAGCTTCACTTGCCAACAGAAAGGCTCATGGAAACTAGCTAGCAGATCCTCATACCCTAAACGGCCCATCTGAAGTTAAGCAATCCAAACACTGTCATTTCTTTGGTATGTGCATGTGACCAGCATAGGTGAGAAGTGAAAGATGACAGAAACATGTTTTTGCACAAAAAACATTACATTTATTCAAGTGTTCTCCAGCACAAGTACATAAGAAAGGAGCCTTTTCTTCTTTTTGGGCGCTGAAAAAAATGGGATGAAGGCGGACTGATTCTGACTGTTACCTTGGCTGTACGCACTGACCTTTAGAAGAGTATAATCCATAAACAGCTATGTCACGAGCAATAATTACACAGAAGTACAATAGCATTACAGAGGGAAATAGAGAAATTGACCTGTAAAGTCTCAGAACTGTGAAATGTACATTATTGTTGTCAATAAATATATAAGCAACGTTAAAAATGGCAGTCAAATGAAATGGAATCTAAAACAAACATTATAAGAAACACTGCTTTTTTTTCTGCATGGAATGTGGGTTAAAAAAAGCATGGCCGCCAGGGATCAAGCAAGTACATACGTAACAGTAAAGGTTATTACCAAATGTTTTCTAATTTCCTTTAAATCTTTAATATGAATACATGATTTTCCCACAGATAAGCACCAACTACAGCAATGCCTAGACTAAACACATGAATCTGTATTTTTTTCAAGTACAAAGTTAAAATGCCTTTGCTAATATATTTTGTATAAGAGTAAAATAATAGTGCTTTTTCTTTTCCTTAACTACGAGAACTTAAAAACAGTCATTGTCAAGACAAGTTGATTTGCTCCTAACAATATATATTTTTTCATTTAGATAAAATGTTTAGCACCTTATGAAACACCTACAGTCACTCTTTTAACTCTTAAAAAAAAACCAAAAAAAAAACCCACTGCATCTAGGGCTGTGCGATAAAGCTGAGTTTCTCCTTCTTAAAGCTGTCAACAAGTTATTGTTAAGATCACCTGACAAACCATCACAAGCCACTTTTAAATCCAAACAAAAAAAACAATTCATAAATATAAAAGGCGGGTTGGAAATTCTCCCCCAGTCCGCTGCTTCATAGCTTATTCGGATACAAATTCATGTCTGTTTTTTTAAATCTCAGCTTTACTAATTTCATGATATATATTAGTAAAGAATCATGTTTGTACATCTTATAGCTAATGTAGAAAGACGTAACAAACAAACTCTGCAAAAAATGGGTATCTGTATAATGGGGGTAGGGCAAACAGGGAAAGGAGCCAGCACTGTTAAATCCAAGGCTGACTTTATGACAAATCCAGTGTACTGATTTCACATTGTTTTCTATTACCTTCGAATAATTGGCTGGTTTATACATTCCAGAGTGTTTAGATTATTACAATTAAAGCTTATGTGTCTTATCACAGGTCTTCTACTAGATGCTAGATACTATATTAGCCTGGTAGTTCCTTTCTCCTGTTGCTGTCCCTCATTCTGCACATTTCATTTGGTCTGTATTTGGGCTATCCTCAGAGTGACAGAGTTAGAATTTGTCCAAAAAAAAGAACAAGACATGGAAACAATAGGGAATCTTTTTTTAAGCAACATACTGTAGATGTTCGATATATTTGTTGAAAATGTCCCACTTATCCCCCACCAGACAGTACATTTCAAAATCAGCAAATTACAAAAATAATCAGCGTTTTCCCCTTCTCTTTCACATCAGTTGGCGCAGCCCTAGCACGGTGAAGTGAGAGGGTCAGACACATCATAAAATGAAACAAACAAAATAAAGCTGGAATCAGAAAGAAAACCATACATATATAAACAAGCTAAATAATGTGGAAAAAAGCAAAAACAATTCTTATAAAAAAGCAGAACTGCAATGTAAGCTGCACCATGTTGTTGTTGTTGTATGCACCTGATTGAATATAGTTTGAGTGGGCAGGGGGTGCTGGGAATGTCTGCCTCCTTCAGCTCCCCCACCCCCAAAGAGATGTACAGTACAAATGATACCAGTCTCAGTAAAACAAAACAGTAGTTCACTGCAGCCTGTGATCTGAAATTCAAGATGACTAAAAACACAGCTACACAGGTGGCTGGGTTGTATTGTTTGTGTAACCACAGGCATTGAGGGCTGAGTTTACAAGGCCAAAATAGTGAAAAGCACCAGTATGTTCGGTATAAAAATGTTGTTCGAAAAAAAAAAATGATGGCAGATCACTTTGCAATTTTTCTTTCTTCTTCTATACAACTTGTTTCGCAAATTATTGCAATATTTTTACACAGCAGTCACAACCCTGTTAGTTTGTAAGGCCACGTGGAAGCTAATGTTTTTAATCATCTGTTTATTTAAAAGCACCATTATAAAGTCCCTATTGTAAAGTAGTACCTTTAGGTTTTGTATAAGAACTGTAAACGAGAGGTAAGTGGTTTGTGAGCTGTTTTTTTTCAAGGTTTCCTAAAGATAGATCCCTAAAAAAATACTGTAAATGTGTATGCTTGCAATTGGTTACCAGTAATGGTGCTGGTAAAGTAAGGCTCAGCAACTGGAAGTGTATGCTTGGGCTTATTGTTACAGCTCCCTGGCTTGTGCTCCTGTTCATCAAAACCAGGCTAAAAATGATTACAAAATTAACACACATATTTATATATACCATAAAACTTCAAATAATTGCCAGGTCTCAAATAATCGCCTGTCTCCGATACGCGCTGTGTCTGCTAGCAAATATTGTAAATAAACACTGGGTCTCTATTAAACGCCAGGTCTCTGTCATTGCCATTGAAGATGAGGAAGATGAGGAGGAGCTTGAGCGTAATGAACTGCTAATAAGTGACAGCGATGACAGTCATGGGGTTTCGATGCAAGTTTTTTAACTCGAGACATTTACACAAGAAAAATGTCTCATGTAAAATGCTTTTTTGGGTTTCTGTTCGCTCAGTTTATTTTACTCGAGTAAACCGGGCTTTTCACCCGATGTCATGCAAATGAATGGGAAAGGTGGGGGTTGATGTGTAAATTAGCTATGCGTAAAGTACTTGTGCTGTTTTTGAAGATTACTAGTGACATTTTGTGTAAATGTGGTCTCCATGTGCAGATAACTGGTATACAAGTGAATCTAAGCTGCTGTAATAAAGCAAAATACCTTGTGCCTGCTTGGTTAATAAGGTGTTTTACTGCTCTTGACCAAATTGTTTTTCAAATGTCAGGTGGGTTGGCTTGTCGTTAGTATTGAATCCGGTTTCAACTAATTTATCTGACAACTCATTAATTAAAAATGAACTCGGAGGTATAAAATGAATCTGACCAACACAGGTATTGCAGATATACGAGAAATAAAAGCGGCACTGCCTTTCACAACACGCCCAAAACAAGCACACCCCATGTTAGAGTATGGGTGTTTATGAAAATTACAACCCGCGACTCTAAAAACGTATTATAAGAGGACTTGGCAACTGTGAAGGTCACCTCAGCCGCCAGTTTCAATTGGACAGCAGCAATTTGAGGAGGCTTGTGCTCTCCTTTCTTTAAGTTGTGTTGGATTTACTGCTGTGTTAAATATTAATGATGCAAACAAATAAAACACAATCAATACGTTCATTTGCAATTTTATTTGGTCAGTTCTGAGAGGGCATCAACAACTTGGATGTTGTTGCGCTGTTTTGGGCGATCGAGCAGGCTTATGACATCCAGTTCACAAACTATATTTATTAACGTGGAGGGCAGACGCGCATTGTCTTTGCACATAGCTGGGATCAAAAAAAGGACGGGAATTAATTCAGTTAAGCTGCTCACTTCCTCTTCGTGTTTAGCTTTAGTGTCGTTTTTACAGCAAGGGTATTCTCAAACAGCTTCTTTAATACTATAACAAATGCATAACACAGTTCGTGGTAAGTGGTTTTATACAGAACTGTAAACCCACAAGATATATACAACAAAAAGGCCGCCCGCATTAGCATTAAGGTGAACTACTCCACTGCTAACCAAAAAATCGCCCATCAGCCACTACTTTCTGCCTTCTTGGAATCCACAGTAACAACTGACCTGATCTCTTGCAATATTTATAGTTCAGGGTAAACACACTCATTAACATTTACACGTGAAATGCAGGTTTCCATGCGAAACTGGGTGTCGTTTTCCCGTGTGTTTTATCATTTACACGAGTAAATGAGATTTACCCTATCCCTCTCTTTGGCTGTTTTTCTCGGCCACAAACCTGATTTACCCGAGTAATTCTCCCAAACGTGCACGCGCATCACAATTTCACTTGTAAATTGACCCGCATGGAAACCCCATGAATGATGAAAGGAGTAATAATAAGAAGAAGAAGAAGAAGAAGAAGAAGAAGAAGAAGAAGAAGAAGAAATAGAAAACGTAATTTAAGGTAGGCCTACATGTAATGCATATTTGTTTAATGCAGTTATTACATTATTAAAAGTTTTGATAATTTTAAGCGTGCTGAAAATAGGTCAGATACAAACCTCCTGGTGTATTTTAACGTGTTTTGTTGTATTAACAATGTACAAGTTTGAGATTAAACAATAAATTATTTTGATAATGATACTTATTGAGTTTATTTTTTCATTTTTAAAAACATTTTAGAAGTTTGTATTATTATTATTATTATTATTATTATTATGCAGTAAGCATAGCCTACACATCTGTGTTTTGATATCTAGAGGGCTGTCTTTTAGTGGATTTAACTGACTTAATTAATATTTTCGCTTTATACATGAGCGTGTACAATACAATGTAATTTTGTTATAAAACAAAACTGTTACTTAGTTCCCAATGACACACAACATTTTTAAAAAGTTGCTGGAATGTTTAAATTGAGTTATGATGTTGCTACAAGGTTGTGTGTTAGTGGCTTCTCAATGACCGCATGAAGCATATGAAGCTAGAGATCTAATATAAACGCCGGTCGCAAATAATCGCCTGTCTCCAATACGCGCCGGGTCTGCTGGCAAATATTGTAAATAAGCACCAGAGGCGTTTAATTTCAGTTTTATGGTACACATATCAAACTGTATATATTTATATGAAATAATTTTACGGAAACCATTCATATTTCGTTTCAGTACTCAATCCTATCTTCTAACATATTGTCTCTCAGGGCTGTAAAAGAACAGAGAAAAGCCTTTTCTCAAGTACAGCTTGCACACATAAAATCAACTCAAAATATTCACTGGATAATATAGCTAAAAATTAAAATGACATTTAAAAAACAACAAAACAATTAAATAGGATAGAAGAATGAGATTAAAAATACAAGAAATTATTTGAAACATCTACTTTAAATGTATTTTTTTTTCTTGTAAATCACCGGAGTAAAATGTTATTTCTTGTTAAATATCAGTTCTTGTGTATTTTTAAGTTCTTTTGTTTTTCCGCAAGTGTGTTGAGTTCTAAACACATGCGAAGTACTCTTTCAGTGGTGCAAACAGGTGACGGATGACTGGGACACTCCAGGATCTTCCCAGAAGTCTCTGCCTGGCAAGGCGGCTCATGTTGGAGACATCTGTGTAATGGACAGGGAATCCAAACACCCTGGAGAGAGAGAGAGAGAGAGAGAGAGAGAGAGAGAGAGAGAGAGAGAGAAACAGACAACACCTTCAGACACTAGATCGAATTACAGCTGAGGTGCTTTCTTCCACTTTAACCTACCTCAACAGCTGTAACAGCTGCGTGAATATGGCAGCTTGATAATGTTGTGAACTATAGTACAAATGCCCCACCTCCCTTTAGCTCATCGGCATCTCCTTGTTAAGTTTCAAGCAACATCTGCCTCATCAAGCCCACCTGAGACAGTTCCCTTCCTTGGGTAGGACGGTTGGCTTTGCATAGCTCTGTTAACTGTCCAAAGTGAAGGTGGATGGACTGAGCTGTCCAAGCAGATGCTTCCCTTTTGTTTTGTCCCTATGGCTTTTTTAATGAAATCACTATTCATATAACAAGTTCTCCACCACTACGAATGCAGTGTATCATTCACTGCAACTGGGAAAGACTCACCTCTCCATCTCAGTGCACCACAGAATGTCCTCCTTCTCGTTCATGTAGACTGGGAAGTGCTGGTCTTTGCCCTGCTTGATAGAATTCGACCTAGTGGTGATGGTTCTCACTTTGCCGAACTGAAAGAAAAAAAACTTGCTTTCAAATGAACACAGATCCCCTTGTTGTTTTGTTCTCTATTGATTAGTTTCAGCCCTGAGACAATTTTTGCAGCAATTGATTTATTTTTTTCTGGTGAGCCAACTTAAGAGGGACACACAATATAACCTCAACCACCCACCCAAATAAATATAGTTTTAAAATATCTTTAGACAAATACAGATTTGTTGTGATGAAAGATTTGTCAGAAAGACGTAAAATTTGTTTTGATTGATTGGCTTTGAGAGAAACTATAACCAATGCAGTTATAACAACACTGGAGTAGCCCTGACTCTTTTTGAAGCAGGTAGTATCCCTAGCGTTACTTTATACAACTTTATTTATCTTGGAAGTCTTAAAACATCTCTATTTCTTTTTGTTGAATCTCCCCTAGAGTTTACTGACTATATATATATATAGCTGGCTCTTTGAGCTAATATATATATTATAAAAATGTCACAGTAAACAAAAAACCTGTTGACCTACTGAGCAGCACAAAAAGACACAGGCTCGATTTCTATGGTATTAAACCCTAACCCAGAGTTTCCCAACTCTGGTTCTGGGGACCCCATGTGTCTTTTGGTTTGCATTCCAACTGAGCTCTCAGTTACTTAACTAGACCCTTAATTTAACTAATCATTTGCTTAATTAAACCTTTTAATTGTTCTCAGCTCTTACAGTTGCGGAGTTCAAGTTACTTATAAAATGTTATAGCTAACTTGAAATCTGCAACGGTTTAAGAGCTGAAAACAAGTAAAAAGGTCAAATTAAACAAATGATTAGTTCAGTGAGGGTTCAGTTAAGTTATTGAGGGTTTAGTAAAGTTATTGAGAGCTCAGTTGGAATGAAAACCAGAAGACACATGGGGTCCCCAGGACCAGGGTTGGGAAGCTCTGCCCTAACCAATGAAAAAAACAAACAAACATTAATGCTGATTCTCTGATTGAAATTAATCAGACAAATCATCTTTCTCCTGATGAACACTCCAGAGTATATATATATATATATATATATATATATATATATATATATATATATATATATATATATATATATATATATATATATGATGTGTGAATAAAAATATAAAAACAATCAGACAATACAATATGCATTAAGGGGAGATTAAAAAAACAATATAGTAAACAATGCATGTAAAGGTAAATGATTTAAGTAAGGAAAGCATTAAACTCCTGTTAATAGCCTTTCTTTGTTGTAATTGAGTTCTTCATCACCATGCTTGGCCTTGAGATGCTCCCAGCGTGAGACCTGAGAAACAGATGTCAACACTGGACTGTCTACTGCTGGGCTCCATTTTGGGGATAATGAAGTTTTATCAGTGACATTTATAGACAACCCTTCAGCCGACATAAGTGCCAGTAAATGATATCAGCAAAGCTGTTTTTTATACCCTCACCAAATTCCAATGCCTTCCAGCTATACCAGTGTTTCTCAACCCCTGCCTGGGGACCCACTGTGTCTGCTGGTTTTCATTCCAACTGAGCTCTCAATTACTGAACTAGACCCTTAATTGAAATGATAATTTGCTTAATTACACCTTTTTACTTGTTTTCAGCTCTTAGACAGTTGCATATTTCAAGTTAGCTATAACATTTTATAAGTAACTTGAACTCTGCAATTGTTTAGAGCTGAAAACAATTAAAAGTGTCTATTTAAGCAAATAATCATTTCAATTAAGGGTCCCCAGGACAGGGGTTGAAAACCACTGAGCTATACAAGTGAACTGGTTGTCTAAAGGAATACAGAGGATACATTTAGCTTTTTTATTATACTCAATAAAAGCCAGTTCCTCCAGTACCCAGTTTCCACATGGCTATAGTTCTGCAGTATTGAATAAGGCTGGGATGTACAGAGATTCTGTCAGGGTGCCCTTTTTCTTTGCTATTCATTTTTTGGGTAATATATTGACTAGTGTTACAACTGTGTGTTTACACCTGTGAAACAAGTCACTGCAAGAAAGGTGTATATAAAGAGTACTTATTGGCATTTTACTGTATATTTAACGTAGCTTGGCATACGTTTAACAGTAAAACTTGCTGTCACATCTATAGCCCTCTGTTAACTGTTCTGTTAATGAAAAGAATTTTAGAAGTACAAAATGTACCGAGTTGACATGTTGTGGCAGGGCAAAAGCTTCTATAAATAGTGTGTGTGGGAATGTAAGGTTGGCAGGGATGGGGTTAATTATGTCCCTGCCAACAATCCCAGGTGTGACCATTCTCCAGTTTGGTAATTGAGTGCTAATTGGAGACTGGCCACCTGTATAAAGGGGAAGACAATCCTTTGTGTGGGAGAAAGTGAGTGAAACTGTGTTTTGTTTGTAATTGTTCAGTGAAGGCGAATGCTCAGCAGTGCTTGGGTATAGTATTGTTTTTTTAAATCTTTTATTTTGGCCCTCGTGCTGTGTTTATTTGTTTCTGTGTTCTTTCTTTAATAAATGTGCGCAACAGCGATTCACTGCAGCTTCTGGTCTCTGAGTCATATTCCTGCCGGTAACAGCTTGGGCCATGATGCTATCCTGTCACAGATGTACATACAATACTTACGTGCTCCTGCATTGTTGGGACCAGACAAATATCAGCTATTACAGACTGTTCTGGTGGTAGATATAATGGAGTTCTAAAATAAGTACCGATAATTATTCAATGAAACCATTAAAAACCCCTAAAATAATACACTGAAAACATTAGTAAATAATAAGCTACCATATTTAACAAGCCTCCCTGAATCTAGGCCTCCTGTAAGAACCCTATTTGTCCAGGGCTCCTGCTAAAGACTATTCAGAGCTCACAGACCCTCACCTTGGCTGTTCTCCCGTGTTCCAGACAGTCCTGCAGGTCCAGCTTGTCATTGATCATCGCCACCAGCGGTCTGCAAGGAAGACGGGACACTGAAAGGGTAGCAGCTTGGTGTGCTCTCCAGAGGCCCAGCTGACTGAGACACACACCAATTACATATCTGCCTTAAACTTAAAAGTTGTCCTGCTTTTTTCATGAGTGACTTGCACTGGCCATGGCATGCCAATTGGAGGAATTCAAATAAGCCTGATTCAGTAACAAAACAAGTTTTCTTGTATTGTTTTCCGATATTTCAGATTTTTTTTTTATTTAGATCTCTTAATATAAGCGACGACCCAGATAAAACCACCCTCCGTGTTATAAATTAGACAGCCTGCAAGCCAAACGTGGCAATGCGATCTCCACCTACCTCGATGCCTAATATGAAAATAAAACTTACCATTTCCAAGACCCATTTTGGCTTGAGGAGATTAGCCAGCAGTAGCACTACTGACCTGTGTGGTTGAGCACAGTACTGCACTGTGCTGCCTGCCCCTGTGCACCTCTGCTTGCCAGTGTGTCTGTGTGTCCTGACCTCACTGTGACTGTGATCTCTAATGCTGTGTTCCTCATGCAGACCAAATACTCAGACCTACACCCGGGGCCCAGTGACCTGGGAATAAAGAGAGCTAAGAGCTCTCCACGCTGTAAAGCTGTGAGGCAGAGCAGGGGTGTGCTGTTCTCTCGCTCTGCGGTGGCATTCAGGACACCGACTTTGGTTTCCCTCACCGTTCTCTCACCAACCTGTTCATACCAGGAAGGTTACCCCAGAAGTAGCGGGCTCGGTGGGCAGCTGACACCTCCTTGGCATCAATCATCACCGGGTTACACTGAAGGGGGAGGGAAAGGATAAAGAGAACACTTCGGGTGCAGTACTAAACAAAAAACACAACGTTCTCAGTGTGTGACGTAAGCACCGGCAATATATTCCTGTCACTGGGTATGTATAATCAAACAAGAATCACGCCACCTAAGGAACACAGAGCTAGCCAAACAATTCCGTTAAATCTTACACAATATGTATTTTCATCACTTCATGCATAAGGCATTTGCCAATTTGTT
Source organism: Acipenser oxyrinchus oxyrinchus (assembly GCA_030684275.1). Classification (NCBI taxonomy): domain Eukaryota; kingdom Metazoa; phylum Chordata; class Actinopteri; order Acipenseriformes; family Acipenseridae; genus Acipenser; species Acipenser oxyrinchus. The sequence goes on along the minus strand of CM060251.1, from coordinate 73,040,161 downwards.
TTTGTTTACTCATAGGTATGAAAAAAATACAGGTCTACCAAAATATGTGCATCTTTCATTTAGGAAAATGTCAGAGCTATAAAACGATGGCAATACATATTAGGGAGGATTTATTAGAATTATTTTGTTAGCGCTGTGTAGTTGAACCAATGTAGGCTTTCTTACACAAACCAGCAAATTAGATACCAAATAAAAAAGTAACATGGAAAGAGGACTTTCAATGTCAACAGGGGTAAAACAGATTTCAGTGAGAACTAATCTTGCTTCATTCATTCAAAACAACAAAATAGTGAAATATTATTGTTCATCTGGCTGTAGTACCTATTGCCAGCCCTTGAGGGCACTAACATCACATTAATTAAATATAGTGTGTCCACTGGTGGCTTTCTATGAAAATTTTACCTTTTGATTTCTATTGTTAAAATGGAATTGCTTTTAAAAAATGTACAAACATGTGACATTTTGTGGAACACTGTAACTATGAATCTGCCACACTTGAATCCAGTCTACACCACACATAAACCACAGAATAACAAAATAAATATTTTATTTCTGTTAGCAATACCGCTTGGTTGGAGATTTCTTAAATTATTTTGTTCATTAAAAATGATGTGTATTGTGAGATCGACATTGTCCTGTTTTGAATATTATTTCATTCATGCTGTCAGTATTTGTGGGCCTGCACATTATCTGAACCAGGCCTCCAGTTATGTTCAACATGATGACGCTCAGGAAGCTCACTTCATTGAAGGTTTTCCTGACACATTTCATAATAAACAAACTAAATGAGGTGATCTGGTGCTGGTACCTCGAGGAAGCGGGAGATGTCTCTCTTGTCGCTGACGCCCATCGCCACCACATTCTCGAAGAGCCAGAAGAAAGGCCTGTTGTCGCCCTCCTTGGGTCTCGCCAGTGAAGAAGGCGGTAGAACTCGAAGAACAGACGGCCTGTCCCCTCTGAAGAACACAGGAAAGAACATTTTTAAAAATCAAAAGCAGAAATGGGGATGACTTCCTTATTCTTGAATAAACCTTTTGTTTCTGAATGTTTTCTTTGCACCAATTATTTTTTCTAAAATAAATGTAACACTGTTTATGTTAAACACTATAATTAACCAATACTGGGTATAACGTATGTCTCCAAGTGTAAACCTTAATCGCTGGACTATTTTATTCTTCTCTTATGTATATGACCTCTGTGTAATTTTTAAATGAATGTGTTTAACTCAGGATATAGCCAAGTCCTGTAAGCTGTGATTTACTTTAGTAACAGCTGAGGAAAACCAATATCTGGTACATTATCCTGCAAACTATTTGCCTTCTCTATCACACATATGAAACTTAAAGAGGTCATGCAACGTGCAAGTGGTCTAATGTTAAATCAACAGCAGTTGAGCAGAGGATATTGGAAACCAGAATCTCTTGGATCCCATTTTAAACCAGCAAACAGTGCTACCACAATTAAGTGTTATTTTACTGGGAAGCAGTAGTTTGAAGATTCACTCCATACCAAAGAGACCCTTCCTTGCAGGGTTGACGATGGAAAGGTCGTTGCATGGGCTTCCTCCAATAACCAAGTCAAAGGGACCCCATTCATGTAGCTGTGGAGAGAACAACATCCGTTTTTGCAGGCTTACGTTTATCTGCAAGGCAACAACATCCCTGGCACTGAGTTATTGTGCTGTGTTACAGTTTACTGAATTGCTAAAATAATTATCTTGCATAAAAACTGTTGTACAACAAAGTGTATCCTTTATTATAGACTGCTCAGGATATTTCAGCCAATCAGAGCGCAAGTTTTGCCTTTTGTACTCTAAGACACATCATGAAGAAACCCAATTCATGACATCACCAATGCCACTTTCAGTTTTTACCATGATAGTCTCAATATCAGCACGGTTGGCGTCACCTGCTTTAAAAAAAATCATACTTTTTTCGAATTCCATTAAGCTTCAAAGTGCAATCAAAACTATGAACAATGAAATGAAGGACTGAAGATTGGTAATGGGTAGAAAAGGAATATAGCTGAATATTTAACTTGTATATTAATAATAAAGCAGAGTGTAATAGATTTATAGTACTGGGAGTGTCTGTGTATGGGTTACATTGGCATCTGGGAAAAACAAACAAACTATCCTTCATAATGTTTTCAGTAAAAGTACTCTTGAGCAGACACTCCTTTTGAAGGCATGTGAATTAATATGGGGCTTAAGTAAGCAATTTCTTTTTAGTTGTTAGTAAACCATAAACATTTTTGTAACAGCTTGACAATTCACATTCTCACTGATTCAGGAGATTTATATTCTTAATCCTTCAAGAACACAGTAACACAGAAGAAGGCAGAACATTGTATATACACAGCTAGACCGCCAAATTCAGATACAGAGCAAAATAATCTGTACAATGATACAATGATATTAGAAATGTGTGTGGCAAAGGAGAAGCCACACTAATGGGGGATTTCAACTTCCCCCATATAAAATGGGAAAACCCGATTGGGACCACAACAGCCAAAATTGAAATGGTAGAAATGACTAATGACTCCTCCCTAACGTAATTGATCAAGGCCCCAGCTATAGAGGGGGCATACCTTGATTTAGTCTTTTCAAATAACGAAGACAGAATAACTAAATAGAGAAAACATCCAGAAAGGACGGCTATTTAAAAAAAAATGATGTACTAGAGGCGCAAAACAAATACACCCCAAAAGTAGACAAATCAAAATCTAAAACAAAATGGCCAAAATGGTTTAACAGATCAATTAAAAAAAAAATATTCAGAGAAAAAAGGCACTTTACAGAGCGTTAAAGGGACCAAGAACAAAGTACACAGAAAGAACTGCAAATGCAAGTCAAAAAGGAAGTTAGAAAGGCCAAGAGAAAGATATAAATGAGCAAATGTCTAAGAGATACAAATGGCAAAATCATAGATGAAGAGAAAAAAATAGCAAATATATTAAATGATTACTTTTCACAAGTTTTTACAAAGAAGGATACGGACATCATGCCCCACATATCGACCTGTTCCTATCCAGCTTTAAATAACTTTAGCATAACAGAGGCAGAAGTGTTAAAGGGACTAGGAGCTCTTAAAATAAACAAATCCCCTGGGCCGGATGAGATCCTCCCAATAGTATTCAAAGAAATGAATGAAGTTACTTACGAACCGCTAACCCAGATCATGCAACAGTCTCTTGACACAGGGTTTGTACCGACAGACTGGAGAATTGCAAATGTAATACTGATCCACAAAAAGGGAGACAAAGCCGAACCAGGTAACTACAGACCAATAACCTTGAATTCTACTATAAGTAAACTTATGGAAACTATAATAAGATCCAAAATGGAAAATTACCTATATGGTAACAGTATCCTGGGAGACAGAGCATGGTTTTAGGAAAGGGATATCGTGTCTAACTAACCTGCTTGATTTTTTTGAGGATGCAACATCGACAATGGATAATTGCAAAGCATATGACATCGTTTATTTAGATTTCCAGAAAACTTTTGACAAAGTCCTGCATACAAGATTAATTCTCAAACTGAACGCAGTAGGGATTCAAGGAAATACATGCACATGGATTAGGGAGTGATTAACATGTAGAAAACAGAAAGATTAGAGGAGAAACCTCAAAATGGAGCGAGGTAACCAGCGGAGTTCCATAGGGATCAGTATTAGGTCCTCTGCTATTCCTAATATACAAGGTACGCAGGCAATACAAATTTTCATTATAAATACCATATGGGAGATATTGAAATTGAAGAAGGAATCTATGAAAACGATCTAGTTTATGTTGACTCAGAAATGTCTTCATCTAGGCAATGTGGGGAAGCTATAAAAAAGGCCAACAAAATGCTCAGATATATAGTGAAAAGCGTTGAATTTAAATCAAGGGAAGTAATGCTAAAACTTTACAATGCATAAGTAAGAATTATTCGTAGTTTAAAAGGCATGTCATATGCAGACAGGCTAAAAGAATTGAACGTATTCAGTCTTGAACAAAGAAGACTACGCCGCGATCTGATTCAAGCATTCAAAATTCTAAAAGTTATTGACAATGTCGACCCAGGGGACTTCTTCGACCTGAAAAAAGAAACAAGGACCAGGGGTCACAAATGGAGATTAGATAAAAGGACATTCAGAACAGAAAATAGGAGGCACTTTTTTACAAAGAGAATTGTGGGAGTCTGGAACCAACTCTCCAGTAATGTTGTTGAAGCTGACACCCTGGGATCCTTCAAGAAGCTGCTTGATGAGATTCTGGGATCAATAAGCTACTAAGCCTCCTCTCGTTTGTAAACTTTATGTTCTTATAACAACTATGTACCACTTTTAACTCCCCTTGTACCGATCACTGCACTCAGCTGAAAGATGTACACATACAGCCTGTGCTCCAGATAAGGTTTTGGGTTTGGGAGTAACTTACCCTCTAATTTTAACACTGAGAGAATAAAATGTATTTTCAGGGGATAAATGCAACATTACCTTGAAGTCATGGGTAATCTCGATAAATACTGTACAATCTTTAATGGTAATGGGGTAGGCATTTTAAAAAAGCCTTCAATTTTAACTGCAATGTTACTTTGAACTACTGTACAACCACGCGTGTGTTCTACAAGGTTCTTTATCGGTTCAGCGCATTTTTTTCGAGGCATCACATGACTGCTAATTAATTACGTTACTTATATTTTAACATTAAATTTTTATACTCAGTGAACATGTTAAAACTTCAATGTCAAGCCATACAAATAAAGAAAATAAGGACATGCATTAAGTTATAAAACAGTTTGTTTAATATTATAGGCACCTTTTTTTAGTGGTTGCCCCTGACGATGGTTCCAGTTGGATTTGTAGCTGGACTGGGGTGTTTACGCTTCAACCTGTGTAGCTTCGAATGTTTCTTATTCTTACTGTGATTGGCTGCAAAGACAACAGGGCTAGCCAGAGATTGGATAATGTTTGTTGGGTTGTTTTTTTCTTGTGTACAGTTTCCTAGTAACTGAAAACATTGTATTCTGGGATATGTAGTTGTTAGTTGTTTCGCATTAAATTTAAATTTAGTGCGTATTTCAGATTTTATAATGCATCAAAATGGCAGGTACACAGCTTATCTGGACTGCTGCATACAGCTGAATACTCACATGTCTGCGTGTGACATTTCTCACATCCCCGACATACATGATCCTGCCCTGGTGTCGGACGATCCCCACAGTAATTGAGTCCTCACACACCTCAGAGGCAATGTAGCGCTCCACTTGAATCCCAAGGTCCTTTAGCACCAGCAGACCTGCGACACAAAAGCACACATGAAGGGCTCCAGAACTAAACTGGGCATTTGTTATAGGACCGTTTATGTGATGGGAGGGGTGTGCATGTCATGGGGCAATTGAGTCTGATGGGATAGAGGGAGGGGTGGGGTTACTGAGTGGCTAGGATAAGTCAAGGTTGTGTCCCTGCTATGCTACTATAAAAAACTTTACTTTTACACTGGTTTCAGAAACAGCACTGTCAAATCTAGATTGCCCATATATATGTATATAATAAATTACAGTGTAAAGAAGATGATTTCTTAAAACGTGCTGTACATGTCTAACGATTACACTTACTGTTTTAGGTATAATCTTCAGATGAGTCATTGCAGCTACCCTGCGCATCTGTATTTAAACCCACCTCCAGCTCCATTTCACAAGATTTCAACTTCAGTGTGAGCTCTTAAAGAACAGTGATCAGTATATGAAAAAAAGGTATTTGGGTCTGCTAGAAGCTATGTGCGCAATTACTTTGATATGGAATGGTGCTTTTTATAATGACACAAGAAACAGCTCACCTGTCGCAATGCCATCAAACAGCGACAAGACGCGAATAGGTTTCCTCTTCTCAGCTAGGACGGGAGGGTAAAGCTTTGGTGCTTCCTGAAAGATTGACACGATAATGATTTTTAGAGAATAGTTCTGCGGTGGTACACTGTGAAAAGTTCCTCGTCCAAGAACAACGTTTTTCCTTTTTCATTGTGTCTCACAATCATGAAAGTTAAAACAGTAGTTTCATTTATGGCAGTGTACTAATTGGAAAAATTGATTCGGTACCATAACAACTTATTTGTGCTAATCTGAAACTGGACCTGAGCTTTGTGATAAGAAAAAAAAAAACCTTTTCAAAATATGTCCCAATGTTATCTTCCTCTAGGGCTGTCTCATATGACAACTCTTCTTCTGAACAGAGAGGTAATCACCACACAAATCCTGTACCTCAGATACTCACAAAATCTTGGTCATGGTTATTGGCAAAGAAGTGCTGGAGCCGGGTGGGCCAGTCTTCCCTTCGCTTCAGCAGCCCGTAGATGCCCTTGTGGCCACACATGTAGCAGTTCCAGGGGTCCTCTTTGATAGCAGCCTGCGCCGCGCCTGGTCCGACAAGAAGATCCACGCACTCCACGCAGAAGCACCTACATGAAGAAACAGGGGAGCAGTTATAGCTACACTAACATCCCAGACCAGAGGTCACAGTGGCAGAAGATGGGGACCAGGAGATAATTTTAAGGGAATTATTTAAAATGGCTGCTGCCTTAGGTAACATTAATATTATATTATACCCCTGTGGTGGGTTCAATTCACATGTGCTATGACTAGGTACAATACAGTAAACACAGATTTTGTCCCATATCTGAAGTGACTGATTCTCTCATTAGCCACACCCTGGTGTCATGATAAAAATGACTTACTGTACAGTTATTATTATTTATTTCTTAGCAGACACACTTATCCAGGGCGACTTACAATTGTTACAAAATATCGCATTATTTTTACATACAATTACCCCTTTATACAGTTGGGTTTTTACCGGAGCAATCTAGGTAAAGTACCTTGCTCACGGGTAGAGCAGCAGTGCCCCCCACCTGGGATTGAACCCACGACCCTCCGGTCAAGAGTCCAGAGCCCTAACCACTACTCCACACTGCTGCCCACTACGCCACAGTGCTTAGCAATAGCTGTCTTGAACGGTGCTTCATTATATTCAGCTGTGTTTTGGGTTTTTTTTTGCTGTTGTGGCAGCAAGTGGCTCTTTAAATGCGATATCATCTTACCGACAGCAATTATTGTTTCCACACATGAGCACCTCTCGACCCCCACAGCAGATGGTGCAGTACGACTGGTAACCATCATCGTCATACTGATAGGCACATTCCAGGAAACAATTCTGAAAGACAACATTCATATATAAGGTTGAATAATGCTCACAATCTTTCCATAAAGGAGAGACCCTGTATACGGGAGACTACTGCTTATTTTGTGATCACTTACTACCTTCCATGGTGTAGTTTACTTTATTTCGATGCAGTCGAGTGACAGCGCACACTGTGATTCCTATCTGTTCTACTTTTTGATTTGAGCAGTTCTCAGGATGCCTCAACACATCAAAAGTGCAGACTGCTTGTCGCACAGTATACAAATATAAAAGCGGATAGACACCGATTTTTGGCCATCTTCCAAAAGGTTGACATTTTTTTTTAAATAAATAAATACTGAAAAAGCAGAAGTTAAAACATGAATAAACCATGCATAAGACCCACTGTGTTTTGTAGTTACTTCAGCGGCTACTTTGAGTTGGAGTGACTGGCTCTTAAATCACTCACTATGGAAGTTCATTGGATGTATATGAATGAATATGTCACTGAAACTTGAGTCGGGCTATATGAAAAACATTTTAGTTGCAATAGGTTGAGCATAAAAAGTTAAGTCACAACAGGTTTTATAAGAGGCTGTGTGGTCCAGTGGTTAAAGAAAAGGGCTTGTAACCAGAAAGTCCCCGGTTCAAATCCCACCTCAGCCACTGACTCATTGTGTGACCCTGAGCAAGTTACTTAACCTCCTTGTGCTCTGTCTTTCGGGCGAGACGTAATTGTAAGTGACTCTGCAGCTGATGCATAGTTCACAATTTTATAGATTTGATTACCCATGAAGTGGAGAGGTGGAGTGAACCTTCATCAACACACACAGTATTTGCACTTGCTTGAGCAGCAGTCAATAACTCAAAAAAAGACCAGCCAAGTAATAATTCCAACCCTACAGGGTACCAAGTGGCTCAGGTGTTTCCCCAGTAGGTTGTTTGGGTTTCTACCCTTACACACAATTAGCTACTGTAATTATTATTATTATTATTATTATTATTATTATTATTATTATTATTATTATTATTATTATTTATTTCTTACAGACACCCTTATCCAGGGTCGACTTACAATCATAAGCAAATACATTTCAAGTGTTACAGTACAAGTAATAATACAATAAGAGCAAGATAAATACAATGACTAGTTCAAGCAAGTACAAGTGTGACAAAATACAATTCAATAATACAGCAGATAAAAGTGACAGTGATAGTTACATCAAGATATGATTAAATACCAAATACTACAGATTAAACACTTGGCAGATTACAGTACTCTGAAGTACAGGATTAAATGCAGTAAAATAGGGGGCAGATAAGAGTAAGTAAAGCACATTTAAGGAAGGGTGAAAGTGTCCCACGGGAGAAACAGAGGAGTTCTACAGGTGCTGTCTGAAGAGGTGAGTCTTAAGGAGGCGCCGGAATGTGGTCAGGGACTGGGCGGTCCTGACATTCACATCTGAATGCCTGGGTTTGAAACCAGCTCACATCTCAAGTGTTATGAGCTTGGGGGTCTCAACTTAGTTACCGTTGGACACAAATCCAGCACACAGTTTAACACAGTTAGCAGTCTGTGCTTGAGAGAGACAAGTAATGGCAGGCCACTCTGTAAACTTGTGATTCTGCATAAATATCATAAGTAAAGCCTGAGTTTAAAAATAGCTATATACGGTTAAGAAACAGCAATTCTGTTTTCTATTTCATGAAAGGGGTCTTATTTGCACATTAAAGAGTTAGTGCTGGTAAATGAGACACATTTCTACAAAATTCCTTAAAGACACCACAACAGCTCACCATTTCCTCATCATTAAAACAGACAATGGCAATCCCTGCTAAATTAAACCAATTATACTTTTAAATCCTCAGAAGAAATAAAAGAGTTATTTTCCTGGAACTTTCTGCTCAAGCCATGACCAGCAATATAAAATAAACCCAAATAACATTTGCATCTGCTGTTAAACTCCAAAACAACCCCAATAATAATAATAATAATAATAATAATAATAATAATAATAATAATAAATAACATAATAAAAAAACTACTGTTAAAATCATTATTTTTTTTAAAAAGTAAATACTGCAAATTCTAACATAATCTTATTTTGTTAATAAATTACACTTTCCACATGGAACCTTTCAGCTTGGTTTCTTGCCATGCACACTTTTCATTAAAAAGTACTCAACTACTATATTTCTTGTTGGCCTACATCATATTTCTGCCACATTGTTGACAGTACCCATCTGATATAGCTAATTACTGAATACTGCTAATAACTGTACAAACTGTCTTGTATCTGGGGTTCAATATGGTAGTCACAAAAGTATAGAAGAATATTGCCCTCTGCTGGTCTAATCCCTAATTACCAATTGTGTTGTTCATGCTTTTTCATACCTTACAGTTTTGGCACATGCCTCCCATAAAGAGGGGATGTCCAATGGAAACATTCAGACTTCCACAGGAAATGCAGATATCTGCAACAAAGAAAGAAAAGTCAGTAAAATAAAAAATCCTGTAGTATACATTCATTTTGACCAAAAAAAGCATTGGTATACCACAGTAGTATACTACCCAGTTAGGTTTTTGCCACTGCTATAGCATTTTATGCTGCAGAACATTATATTATGCCAGTAGCAGTCATCATTACAGCATCCAAACTGTACTAAAGCCAAAGAACAGCTATCTGACATCATCAAACAAATGACCTTTTCCAAACAAAAGGAAATACTGTTTTACAAAACTGACTGACTAGTGATGAACTCTTTTCAAGAGCAGAAACGGAAAACAACTAAATAAGGTCATACAACACTAAATAGGTACAAACACCCCATAACTAACTGTATCAGAGTGTCTTACTTCCTCAGACTTCATTTTGCTATTTCTTAGTTCTGATATATGAGTAGAACATACAAAAAATACCTTGATGACACTATAGTTTAAACTTTTTTTTTTGCTAGGGAAAAGTCTCTAAACATGGATCTCGGATTGGTGAGGGATGCCCTGTCCGTCTGGTCATCGACCAGGGATGGCTCACTATCATTTCTGCATTGTGTTCTTAGCTGTATCCCTCACAAGTTGCATATTTACTGTGTGTTCAGTAGCTTCCCTGTGATAGCGTTGGCTGTTTGAAAAGATGCTTGTTTGAAAGGCAAAGGCAAACCTTTGCCCCGTCTTCAAAATCACTTAGGTGAAATGATAAAGGGGCTATTAACACATTTATGTCCAAGCACAGCTGTAAAAACTCAGCTGTAAAAACTCAGGGCAAAACATGGTACCAAAATCACTTCACATAGCAAAGTCTGTTTGTGCCCACCTAGCACCCCAGTCAGGCACAAATGACATTTGCCTTAGCGTTAGTGCCTTACTCCAACAGTTTTTCAGATAATCCCCACTGATAAGCTACACTTTCTCCATCAAGGTACTCAATGTTTGAAACCATTGGCCAACATACTTTTTGGATCCATTTTATGGTTGCTTGGTGCAGCTCCTCCGATCGTGTGAAACACTTACCCTTCTTTCACGCTTAAAGAATATCAGTCAGTTAAAGGGGAAGCCTCAAAGTGCTATATAAATTCTACTATTCAAGACCACTTACACCGATACTAGCGACAAGCTGAATAGGACACAAAAAAATGAAAGGCAACGGCTTCATATAAGAAGATACTGCAGATTTAATTTAGTAATTTTGCTTTGCTAATACACAAGAGGACATTGATAGAACTTAGGCTTGGCATCTAATGAAGTTTCCCCTTTAATAACAACAGTATTACTAAGCACTATTGTGCCAATTCCAATACAGGCTTCCTTTGTCTGTCACGATACTGCAGCTAAAATAGAATGAAAAAACAGTGAGTATCCTGCAAACAGACAAAAAACGATATTGTATATTACCTGCTTTTACACAATAAAAAGCAATAACTGTTCTTGTTTAAATTCCACATAGTTTCTCCAATTTTTGTTTCAAGGTACTGTCAGACCTTACAGAGGTCTTAATAATCTTGGAATATGAACTATTTCACAATAGCTAAGTACTGGCCACATCTAGTGTATTCGATTCCAGGGGTTCCAGGCAGAGAACTTTTATCTATGTGTCGCTTAATTATGTGACAAGTGGAGCCTCTCTGCCATTCAGTTTCATTGGGATTACAACACCTGTTTTACTGAGATAAAACAATATAGTAAAATAACAACTTCAGAAAGAGTCAGCAGCAGCAACATCAGCCTGGCATAGGGCTGAATGATAGATTCTGTTAAAGTCAAACTCAGAGTAGAAGCAGCACTTATCTGACTTTATTTATACATTAAAAAACAGTTCCTTAGAACAAAGGAAAGACCAAAGCACCAAAGTGATATAATAACCAAAATGAGCGCACTTGAGGAGAACAGTATCCCTCCCTAGTAGAATACCCTCGATTGTATCCACTGAGAAGATATATGTTATCTCTTTGTGCACTCAATGGCCCCTGTAGTGATCACTTTTTTCTATACTTATAATTGGTCGTAATCTTAAAAACACCAGCTAATAGAAAATAAATTGAGCAATGTAACTGAACTACAGTGCAATCTGTTTATAAGAATCACATCCGTCCCGGATGATTTGATTCTTATAAGCGGTTGATTCTTAAAAGCGGACTGATATGATTACTGTGTAATGGGTTGACCACTAGATGTCATGAGTTCCTGCATGTGCACAGGGACCACACAAAGTATTGTATAGTTATTTCTCCAACTGAAAACAAGGTTTATTTTGTTTGTTTGTTTTATTAGCGGTTGTTTCCCCACCACAGTGTAAGAAAAATAAAACCAACACTGGTTTTAAACTATAAATCAAGACTCCAGCCTGATCATTTACACTGCCCTCGGCCTCGTCACATTACAATTAGCAAAAGGGCCTTCGCGCATCAGCAGTTTAAATACAGTATACAAATGTCAATGGTGCTCAATCACTGAGGACAATACATCAAAACAAGTCCTCGTGGGTAAGCAACTTGTTATATGATCATGATTATGTTTACTCAAGGCTGCAGAATCCTACTTTACTACAGTATACTTGAGAAGCGATCGTCTCATGAGGGTGCCTAGTTTAACTGCCCTGCAGTGTTACGTGCAATGGCCTTTGAATTAAAATGACATACAGTAATAATAATAATAATAATAATATATTATGTAAATAATAATATATTATCTTATGTGGCAGCAGTGTGGAGTAGTGGTTAGGGCGTTGGACTCGTTGACCGGAGGGTTGAGGGTTGTGGGTTCAATCCCAGGTGGAGGACACTGCTGCTGTACCCTTGAGCAAGGTACTTTACCTAGATTGCTCCAGTAAAAACCCAACTGTATAAATGGGTAATTGTATGTAAAAAAATAATGTGATATCAATTGTAAGTCGCCCTGGATAAGGGCGTCTGCAAAGAAATAAAATAATAATATATTATTATTATTATTATTATTATTATTATAATAATAATAATATATAGCGCCTTTCATAGTGGACCACCGTCACAAAGCGCTTTACAGAGATAGGCTGTGAACTGTGCATTATATGCAGAGTCACTTACAATAGGACACTGATTTAACATCTCATCCGCACTATGGAGCACAAGGAGGTTAAGTGACTTGCTCAGTGTCACACAGTGAGTCAGTCAGTGGCAGGCTGGGATTTGAACTGGTGACCTTCTGGTTACAAGCCCTGGACTTTAACCACCAGACCACACTGCCTCCTTTACTGTCATGACAACCACTGCATTTAAGCATCTGTGGCTTACTTATTTTCTGTTGCAATGCAGAATCTCACACAATCTCACATGCAAAGCTCCACAATCCTCCTCCTCCCAATCCCCCTCCTTGACCAAAACACTAGTTGGATCTGCTGAATTTGCCAGGGGGAACATTTCTAATGTGCCTTTTGCTACATTTTCACGCCAGAGAGCTAGCTTAGATCTAAACCCATGCAGTTGATCAGTTTTGGAGAGAAGGTTCGCACTTCTTCCTTGCATTTTCCTGTTCAGATCGTTGAGGTGTCGGAAAATATCAGCCAGGTAGGCAAGCTTTGAGCACCATGCTCCATCAGCAATCAGGAGCACCATGCTCCATCAGCAATCTGGAGCACCATGCTCCATCAGCAATGAGGAGCACCATGCTCCATCAGCAATCTGGAGCACCATGCTCCATCAGCAATCAGGAGCACCATGCTCCATCAGCAATCTGGAGCACCATGCTCCATCAGCAATCTGGAGCACCATGCTCCATCAGCAATCTGGAGCACCATGCTCCATCAGCAATCAGGAGCATCATGCTCCATCAGCAATCACGAGCACCATGCTCCATCAGCAATCTGAAGCACCATGCTCCATCAGCAATCAGGAGCACCATGCTCCATCAGCAATCTGGAGCACCATGCTCCATCAGCAATCTGGAGCACCATGCTCCATCAGCAATCAGGAGCACCATGCTCCATCAGCAATCAGGAGCACCATGCTCCATCAGCAATCTGGAGCACCATGCTCCATCAGAAATCAGGAGCACCATGCTCCATCAGCAATCTGGAGCACCATGCTCCATCAGCAATCAGGAGCACCATGCTCCATCAGCAATCAGGAGCACCATGTTACATCAGCAATCAGGTCTGCGTGTGAAGATTCCTCTGAAATTAAGAAGGTTTTTAATTCCTCTCTCAGTTCGTACAAACCTGATAAAACTTTTCCACTGGAAAGCCAGGGTACGTCCATGTGCAAAAGCAAAGTGTGATGTTCTGCTCCCATATCCTCACACAACAAGGAGAAAAGGTGACTTTTCAAAGGCTGTGCTTTTATGAAGTTCATGATCTTTACTGCTCCATCAAACCCTAAAGAGAGTTCTTCAGGCAATGTTTTGGACACAAGCGCTTCCCGGTGCAGAAAACCGTGGGTCACCAGCACATCCGGGTTTTGTTCTTTGACCCTGCTTACAAATCCTTTCACCTTCGACGTCTTTGAAGCAGACCCGTCTGTGCAAACACTCAGGCTTTCCAGAGCAGTTCTCCCTGCTCAAGATAGGCCATGGTCACCCTGAATATTTCTTCTCCAGTTATTTTACCTGGTAACTGTTTGCAAAATAAAAAAAAATATTTTATACAATCTCAATGAACCTGACGTAAGCCAATCTTGAAATAATCTTTATCCTTGTTGGCAAGAGACGGGTGCTTGGTTGTAAGGTGTTGTTTCAACTTACTTGGCACCATGGCATGATTTGAAAGTTTCTCCCCGAACATGATACATAGCAGAATTGGGCAAGATGCTTCGCCAGAAAAAGAAAATCCATAATGCAAATAACTCTTACATTAGTGTCGGCTCACCGTTTTTGCTCACGATCAGCTTCGTCGCTGCAAGTAGATGTGGAGGCATCAGAATATTTTCTTTTCAAGTACGTATCCATTTTCACTCCAGACTATTCAAAAATCACCACTGCATCGCATCGACCAGCTTAAAACGCCCAACACACAATTACAATTACCACGTGAACCCAGTCACTAGAGCGTAGCATCCGTCTCAAAAGTACACAGAAAGAGTACACGACAGAATACACTTTGTTTCCGTTCACAAAACTAATTTATATAAACGATAAGTTTCATTTATTCATTTATTTATTTTTCTCATGTGTGACTTTTCCAATTTTTTTTTTTACTTTTCCAAAATTGCACGGCACGCTTTTTCATTTCTGACGGCACACCACTGTGCCGCGGCACTTACTTATCCTCTTCATGCCGAGTGGCACATAAGGCTCGCACAAGACTTCGCCAGCTTCCTCTGTCCTGGGCTTTCTTTGCTGCTGTACCCCATGTGGGCCCGGCAGCCTTCAGTTCTTTTTCCACGGTCCGTCTCCATGTTGTTCTGGACCTGCCTCTTTTTCTCTTCCCCTCCGGGGTCCATGTCAACTCTGTTTTTGCTGGTAAGTTGCTGGCCATTCTGGAGATGTGTCCAAACCATTTCCACCTTCTTTATAGGATTGCGCGGCACATCGGTTGGGAAATGCTGTTATAAGCGGATTGCTTGATTCTTACAAGCAGATTATTTTACATTGGATAGTATAGGAATGATTTTGTCCCAGTGGTTTTGATCACTATATGCAGTTGATTCTTATATCAGTGATTCTTATATACGGAGTGCACTGTACTGTACAAACACATCTTGCTTTGAGCTGCAACTTTCACAAACTAAAAAAAAAATGTGAATAAAGTTATGAAACTGAAAACATAAAAAAATAGTCAAACATATTAGTAAACTAGGACCAAAACATGACAAACTCATCTCACAGTTAGGTTTAAACTAGTATTAGAGAATAGTCACACTGAGCTGGCACCCCCACCTCTTTTTCACATAGTGCATTACACCAACATCAGACACTGAGGAGATTTAGCTGGCTATTGTAAGTTTAACCCTTTGAGTAGTGAGTTCTAAAATGCACTGCCAGTCCTATGGGAGTGAGTCTTTCTGTCTTCTGCATGCGCTTGATTATTACGAGTACAGTGTACAAACAAGCTGAAACCTATATGTTCATATGTAAGTAGTGAATACTGATGAAATACAGACAAATAATGTTTTACCGTAAATAAATAAAACAAATAAATATATATTTTTATTTAGTCATAGGGAAAGGTTCTGACTAAAAAATATGTAGGCAATAAACAATAAACAACAGGGTGGAACAACCACAACAACACGCCCTAATAAAAAAAAAAAGCAAGAGAGAGAGACAGAGAGAGAGAATAAATCATATGGGGACGGAGGGAGTGAGAGTGTCTAATGCTTCAGCGTGTGATACTCCTTGAAGCATGGAGCAACGCACAGAGCTTGGCGCTGCCCCTTCACTGTCACTTGATGTTGATGGTAAATATTCTTCGCTTATGTCTTCACTGACACACTCGCTGACATTCGATTCAGTGGAAGAATTGTATGTATTTGAATTTAAATCGGAATCTGAATTCAGTATTATTACTAATACTTCTTTCTCACTGAGCAATTTTCGCCGGTTTACAAACACTGATGACATTTTTGTGACGGGATAATTGTATGTAATTCAGTCATGTCTCGCAGAGTGCGCAAGAGACCAATAAAAGGTGTTACAGAAACTTAGTGTTACAATATTATGTGATCAGGGGTTTTGTAGGCTCAGTAATTCAAGTTTAAAGTTGCAAAATGTACCGGTACGTTCGTTTCTCCCTCCCAGAGAGCAGCGAATGTACCGATACGTTCGTACTACTCAAAGGGTTAATAGGAGTATGTACGTTTGAAGAAGGTGCAAATTATTGTTATTTGAAAATATGTAAATTATAAGGGAGTTCAACTTTAAATTACAAATGTATTTAACCAACCTTCGATGTTCCTGCATTTTTGCCTCACTTCATAAACAAGTCTCTCTAAAAGATAAAAAAAACACATGTTAGTTATGTGTCTGTAGATTGACAGTCTCAGTTAGGCATGTCTATAAAGTATAGCATAAGGTATGGGGATAGTGACTGTAGGCAAAGTAAGTGTTAAAAAAATACCCATACAGTACTTGGGCCTATAGTTTTTAACCTAATGGGCAGCATAAAATACAGACTTGATAGTGTTTCTAAACCACGCCACACTATAAAAAATAAATAAATAAATAGCTTCTCCCATTTACACATCTGTGGTCAATTGTAAGTCGCCCTGGATAAGGGCGTCTGCAAAGAAATTAATAATAATAATAATAATAATAATAATAATAATAATAATTTATCCATGCAGAAGAAAAGTTTCGCCATTACTTGAAAGAAGAATGCACTGACACACCTCACATTCACAAAACTCCTGTTAGACACAGACTTGGGATAACTTTACTATTTAAGGAAAATAAAAGAACCATTAGGTATAGCCTCCTGAACAAAACTCTTTGATAATAACCCAGGGAATATTCTCTAAACTTCCTTGCACTACAATTCGAATCACGGCAGAGCACTGTACCTCGGGTTCCCTCATCTATGATCTCCTTGATCTTGGGTTTCTCTGTGCTTTTTCTTGGTTTTTTAGCTGGTGGAGGGGGTGTATAGGCCGCTGCTTCAGGCTCCTCCCACATCTCAGTGTAAACTTCTTTGTAGGGATTGCGCTCGTCTGGAGAAGACAAATTTAAACACATCAACAATACAATGCAATACAATATATCAGTCAGAACCCTTCAGTAGCTAGACCGCAGGCTTGCACAACTGCATTTATTGTCATTGTCAGCTGCAGGGAAAATACTGCAGTAAAGGTCTGGCTGAGGAAGCTAGGCGTTGAAACCTCAACAAACCATGTCACCAGCATGTGATATGCTAACCAGTCCCAGGTGGGTTTAAGGATTTCATCATACTGTATCCATTAGATGGCATAATCATTAGGTTATTATCATAACCCTGGTTCCCTGAAATAGAAATGTAACCATTACCGTATGGGTATTTACTTTCGAAACCTGAAACCTTAATAAGATATATCAAAACTGCTCGTAGAGCCTGTGACGCAGTCATGGCCCGCACCCGAGGGCACAAAAGCACTGCAGTCAGACCTGAATGTCATTTTTCCTTCAAGCCTACTGTAATCATGGATGTAGCGACCTTGAAGGTTAATGGTTACATTTCTATTTCAGGGAACCAGGGTTATGATAATGTAACAATTACCATACGGGTACGTGTACCAAATCCGTCGCAAGGGCAATATTGTAGAACGACCGGAATGCTACAAGGCTAAGCCGAGAGGCTGCCTTGTGCACAATCATACAGAACCCCAGTAACAAGTAGCAAGGTCTAGAAAACTGAGGGAGAAACTCACCTCTATGCCTGTGTTATAAGGGTCGACTGAGAAGCCACCTTTAACACTCTAGCTCAAAAACCAGGGTTTTGAGGATCCACGACATTAAGTCTGTAGAACCTAGTGATGGTATGGGGAGTAGCCCACACCGCTGCATTGCTAATGTCCTTGACAGATGCACCCTGGAATAAAGCCCACAAAGTTGTCATGCCCCTGGTAGAATGGACAGTAAGCATTTCTGGAGGGGGCAAGTTGGCCAGCTCATAGGCAGTCCTTGACCATGTCTGCTATACATTTGGACAGCCTCTGCTTAGACAGGGCTTGACCATGGGACTTCGCCCCAGAGCATACAAAACAGCGTCTGGACTGCCTCCAACTTTTCATCTTGTGAACTGGGCAGAGCGTATGGAGCTGTCGCTCTCTGTCAGACTGGAAAGGAGGCAGATGGAAAGCCTCCAATTCCACAGACTGGTTGACATGGAATGCCGAGATCATCTTTGGCAAAAAGGCAGGATTGGTACGAAGCGTAACCTTTGTCCTGGTAAAAATGAAGCAGGCTTTTGGAGAATGCCTGCATCTCACTCACCCACTTTGTGGAGGTGATAGCAAGCAAGGAAGCACCACGTTTAACATCCAGCGAGGAACAATGTCCTTCATAGGCGCCTGAAGCCGCTGAGCCCCTTTCAAAAATTGCCCCGCCAGGAAGTGAATGGTGCTTGGGCAGTCTTCACGGCTAGCTGCAGAGGAGCTGCATCAGGGTTGAAAACCAGAGTCTCCTGTGCCAATAAGAGGCTACTAGGAGCACCTTACCCGGTCCTGCCTGATTTTATCCAGACACAGCGGCAGCAGGGCAAGCTGTGGGAAGGCATATAACAGTTGCTTCGGCCACTGGTGGGCTAAGGCATCTACTGCCAGTGGGTCCCCACCTCCTATTATGGAGAACCAGAGGGGACAGTGGGTAGATTCCTGGGATGCAAAGAGATCAATCTCTGCTCCCCTGAACCTCTCCCAAATGAGGCTAAGTTGGGAACTCTCTTTGAGAGGAGGTCAGCTGCCCAGTTGGTCACCCCAAGCAGATGTACTGCCCACAGTGAAAGGAGGTTCTGAATGGAGACTGTGCGACCTGAGGACGCCCTGGTGGTTAATGTAAGCCACCACTGTTGTGTTGTCTGTACAGACAAGCATATATCTATTACGAACCTACTGCAAACAATTCTGCGCCCCCCTGCCATTCATACCATGAGCGCTCTGTTGAGCTGAAAGAGCTCTAAACAGGCAGCTATTCTCTGCACTTTGCCGTCTGACAGAGTGGACAGCATGGTCCTGGAGTCCAAGCACACTCCTAGATAGGAGGCTGTCTGAGAAGGCGTGAGCTGGCTCTTCGCATGATTCACCGCAAGGCTTAACTGTTGAAGGTGGCCGGTGACAAGGTCTGTGTGGGCCGGTGCCTGTGCTGGACACTGGGCACAAATGAGCCAGTCGTTCAGATAACTGAGCATTCTGATGCCTTTGAGTCTCAGTGGGGCCAGGATAGCTTCCATGCACTATGAAAAGGCACAGGGAGCTATAGAGAGGCTGTGACAGGGTGACTGAGCGGTGACGTCAGGCAGAAGCAGGAAGGGAAACACACACCAGGCAAGTACTGCAGTTAAAGCGCCACTGCTTTTATTTTTAAATAACAAAAAGAAATAAAATACTTGAACAGAAAACACTGTGCTCACAGAGCAAAATAAAAGGTTCAAACAGAAACAAATCTTGAACACCAAATAATAAATAATACAACACAGGTCAGGCTGGGCAGATTGCCTTCACTGATCCTGTATTTTTTAACTCGTTTTTAACTCGTTTTTCTCTCCTCGCTCTCTCCACTCTCGCTCCTCATACACCCACCACGAGTGCATAGAGCTGCAGGCTTTTATACCGTGGCCGAGGGTTTAACTGGCTAGTAATTATTCTATTACCCCTCGGCCACAATCTGCACAAGCTTATTAATTAAAGTGCTGTGGATGGGGCTACCCATCCACGCTAAACAAAACAAACAAATCGGCTACGCCGTCCTAAATACATAAATAACAAAATACGCGGCGCTTCACCGTCATAAATAATAAATACATAAACAAATAAACAATACAAAATAACACAGGGGCGGAGTGGGACCCCGTTCTAAAATAAAATAAACAAATCAATGTACAGGGCTGCTTGCCCTGTTACAGAGGACAATTGGTAAGACACAGAACTTGTACGCTGTTCCCTGAACGGTAGTAAGCACCCAGATGTCTGTAGTGCACTGATGTCAAAACTCCAGATGGCTCCCCGGAAAAGGGGCCCCGGGCCTGTGGCAGCAAACTCCTAGAACTGCTGCCCGGCTTGTGGCTTGACCTGAGGCTTCTGTCTGCGTCAGATGGTGGAACTTACTAAAGCCTCTGCCTTCACTGCGTCACAGGGTCTATGAGCAAATTTGATATATCTTATTGAAGTTCAGGGTTTTTTGAAGGTAAATACCCATATGGTAATGGTTACATTTAATACTTGAAAGGGAACTAACAGTAAAACTGGTATATATTATGTAACCGATGGTGGGGCATTCATTGTGAGAGTGAGAGTGATGCCACGGACATGGGCACCCTCAACTGAAAACAATCTAACAGTCATTTGAGTAAGACCATGCTTACTACCCTGATGAGTTCCTTAAAACCCAAGCTATCCGACATTGCGCAACAGTGCGAGTACTGAATGTTTATATTATGTGCTGCTTGTTTTGTGTTAGCTCACAAGTTGACCTTGTTTCAAAACCGCTGACCCACTGCATTTAAAAGGACATTACAGATATCTTTAAGGACAATGATAAATATCTGTAAGTTACTTTAACTGCTTCTGTGAGCAGGTCAGTCTGTTTTTTTTTTTTTTTTAAATTTAGTCGTTGCCAATTATTTTTATTATTTTTCCCCAATTTGGAATGGCCAATTATTTTTAGGCTCAGCTCGGGAGGGGGAAGACGAACACACACTGTCCTCCGAAGCGTGTGCTGTCAGCCGAAGCGTGTGCCGTCAGCCGACCGCTTTTTTTCACACTGCGGACTCACCATGCAGCCATCCAAGAGCTACAGCATCGGAGGACAACACAGCTCTCGGGCAGCTTACAGGCAAGCCCACAGGCGCCCGGCCAGACTACAGGGGTCACTGGTGCGCGGTGAGCCGAGGACACCCTGGCCGCCTGGAAGCTCCCGTCCTCGGTCGGCAAAGGAATAGCCTGGACTCGAACTCACGACGTCCAGACTATAGGGCACATCCTGCACTCCACACGGAGCGCCTTTACTGGATGTGCCACTCGGGAGCCCCTTTGGTCAGTCTGTTTTTAAGCAAAGTTGTTTAATTTACTTAATTTATTGAACACCTGAAATTAGTTTTGCTGGTCTGCTTACTTGGCTGCTGTTATTGAATCAGTACAGTTATTGAATTCAAGAGTCATAGTGAAATATATGTTAACTGGCTACTAATAAAAATAAACAAGAATACTAAAGAAGAATCAGTCAATCTTATATGCTGCAGGCAGCTGGTCTGGTAAACAAGTATGCAAGGTAAATCAGTTTAATCAGCCAGGTTGTTCTTGCAGTGTAATTTAATGTATTAAAATTGAGTTTGTAAAAACAGAGATATAGGATTACATTTTGTGGCAATGTTTGAGAGCTCATGTACTCAGTGGAGAGTAGTGCCTGCCACTGGATTTGAATACTGGGTACTCAAAAGTCTTAATGCCCCAGTGCTCAAGTACTTTACTGCTCCAAAATCCCACCCCTAATCAATTCCAAAATGTAACTAATTAAAATGTAACTACAAGCTCACTTATATGATTAAGTAACTATTGAATCCAGAGGTAAAGATCAGTTCATGAAACAATCCACCATTCCTAATAAACGCCCTATAAATTGTGTTTTTGTGTACCTTCTGGTGGCTCCAGACCCTTTGGACCCAAGGGCTGGAATCCCCCCATAGCCCATTCGATCATCTGCTTGTTCTGAAAGTCCACTGTTTTGGAAGTGTCAGTCTCGTCACTGTCAGGGCATGCTGGGAAGATTTTACCTGCTCTGCTGCTTGCCACCTATGAAGAAACAGATGGATGTTCATTATACGTGTTCCATGATGGATGTTCATTATATGTGTTCCATGATGGATGTTCACTATACGTGTTCCATGATGGATGTTCATCATACGTGTTCCATGATGGATGTTCATTATACGTGTTCCATGATGGATGTTCATTATACACGTGTTCCATGATGGATGTTCATTATACGTGTTCCATGATGGATGTTCATTATACGTGTTCTATGATGGATGTTCATTATACGTGTTCCATGATGGATGTTCACTATACGTGTTCCATGATGGATGTTCATTACACGTGTTTCATGATGGATATTCACTATACGTGTTCCATGATGGATGTTCATTATATGTGTTCCATGATGGCGCACATTATATTATACTGAATGGCGCAAGGAATTCACAAACTCTTTTTAACAGTTTTGTACCCCATGCCTCGTAACTAAGTGAGGTAGATACCCCCTCTATTAATGACATGGAGGCAAAGTGATGAAAGTCTAATCTCTTTCCTAAGCAAAGTGAGACAGATACTTTTTGTAGTAAAACCAAGCAGCTGAAACTAAGAATGCTAAATATGTACCAAGGTACAATTCCATTTGTGGGATATAATGTGGAGGCCATTCGATTAGGAACTGTAGACACATCATAATGTAATATCTTGTATCTGGTGGTCCCTACCAGTTAGGGAATCAGAGATTGTTATGCAAAGAATAGCCTGGGGGCATGGGAGTGTGTGCCTGGCTACCCTGCAAATGCAACCAGAAAATCAAAGACCACTGTGCCACTGAAGGAATGGCAATGATCTAAGAATAAAACTATTGTCAACGAGGGATCAGAAGTGACTGGTGACCATTTAATGGCACTGGTAAAGGCAGTAGGTCTGCCTGACATATAATTGATTAAAAGATTTACCTTCATCAAGTAATGCCATATCATTATGGCACAGTTATAAAAATAGGCCTGTTTCGCACTACGGTTGGTTGTACTGTTTCTGGTTTGTGGATAAATAGAATGCTTACGTCCTTAGTAACATCAATCAAGTATTTTCAATGCACACTAAATTAATCATGATTTAGGGTCTGATCTACTGTAGTGTCCTACTTTCTAGACCGATAATTACTGCTCTAAATTGTTTTCATCAAACATGTTGGCTTCCTGTTTCTTTGGTAATGCAAAAAGAAATGTTTATTTTTTTATTTATTTTTACTTACAGTACTTTGAAATACCTGCTTAAAGTTTTCTGCAGGGAGTGTTAAAGAACACAGATTTAAATGAGCTGAGCAATGCACTGCGGGTCCTGTTAAACATGTGTTTCTGCTGATACAAGGCAGGATACAGAGTGCCTGCATTTTTATACATATTCAAGACGTCAGCGCTATCATCACACCACAATACTTTCTGAAATCTCTTCTCCTCTTATACTGGAACCTGACTCTGCTTCTAAAAGTCTTTAAATTCAGATAACCCCCTTGTCAAACATTTAAATAACTGTTGTTTAGATAACCGAGGGGTAGATGTACTAAAGTGTTGCGGCTGTCGCAAACCAGTCAGAAGTCTAGAAATGTACTAAACAAGCACAATGCTGTTAGCGACTCTTTAGGGAATACCTTTGCGGCAGCAGTTTTTCTTTGCATTTCAGCCTTAGATGAATATGTATTTATGGCCGTTTCTGCATAACTTTGCAAAAATGGGGTGGAGATGAGGGTTCTCAAATATTATAATTTGATGTACTAAAGCTGCCAGCAATTGTAACGCTTTTGAAAGCATGTTTTAAATAGTCGCAATTATCAAACCTTTACAAGGCAGTATGAAAAACACTATCACAATAAACACAAAAACACTATTTAAAAGATGAATTGGAGCCTGTCACCCAGAGAAGCCATGCTATCCCTGCAGTGGTCAAACTATTGTCCACCACCCTGCATTACCTTGCCTCTGGGTCCTTTCAGGGGACTGTGACAGCTGCTGCTGTTATTTCCCAGTCCGTTTTTTCTTGTGCGCTGCTAGTTGTGCTCAATGAACTTTTGGGACGAACATCCAAATACCTATTTTTCCCTAAAAGCAGTGTGTACTTACAAGCCTTGAAAACACATTTCTATGACATTTCTGGTTTCCCCAATGTGTTGGGAGCAATAGACTGCACACATGTGCTGCTAACCTCTCCAGCTCATTCTGAACATCTGTATAGGAATATGAAACACACCTATTCTATTAATGTGCAAGCGGTTTGTAATTGTGCACAATTTAGCACTCCACCACTGACTAGCTTAAATAAAAACTGACAGTATATATTTGGCTTATAGGCTACTCATGATTATACAAATTAGTGGTATAATGCAAACTTATTTGCTGGTCCCTTGAAATTCGTATTAACGAGAATTGACTGTCCTCCTGTAAGAATCATAACTTGTCAATGCGGCACCATGATCTATTTTGGTGTATTGTCTAGACTAAGTAGGCCAAGTTAAAAAAATAGTAACACATTAAAAAAAAAAAATCATTTAAAATAATCTTTTATTACACCAAGCATGATTTATTTTGTGTTACCGGTAGTCTACAGGCTAAAGTAAAAAGAAAGTGCGCTAGATATTCATTTTATTTTACTACTGTATTGTACACTGAAAACTTATACTTTTACATAATGTAATGTGTAGCCTTATGTCAGATAAACATGTCTGGTTTAGCAAGTGGCTACTGTATGATTATGAAAAGCTTTTTGATAGAAACACATTTTTTATTTGGGGGTCAAGGTGGGGGCCTCACTATAGAATCTGCCTTTCCTTATTTATTCGAAAGAATGTTGCACGACTCTCGCAATGCTAGAGATCTCGCTAAGATGACACAAGAAATATTTAACTTGGTATATTGCAATTCTCTACATTAACATATTTATCTCTTAGTACATCCGACAAAATGTATACTTTGCGAACTGTCGCAACGAAAATGCAAATTGTGCTATGTTTGTGCTGTGACTGGCCCATCTTACATGTACCCCTGAGTTTCAAAAATGTAATACAATATCTAGAACAGATAAATATGTCACTTCTAGCATATTACTTTCATGATTGTGGAGAAAGCCTACTTTTATTTTTTTGTGATTGAAAGCCTCTATAAATTTATACGTGCTGTATGGGTCTTTTTATTTGGCACGCTGCCAAAGGATGAAATGAGCTCATGACAGAGCTAACTGGAGTACAATATCAGCCCTGTGTAAAACAATGGATTCCGATTCTTGAGCAGCTTTTACACAGTGGGGTACGTGCATATGCATTCAAATGAATACACTTGGGAGTTATCTAAAGACAGGGTACTTGGGAAGTATGTTAAACCATGAATGCCATGGCATCCTGGGTAGGCCTATGTGAAGTGGCATATTTTCATTACCTATCAGCAAGGCACAGGAGTTGGTCATCTGTTTTACTTCAGCTCTAAAGGCTGGCAAACAGTTTCGGGAGGCACTGATAGATAGATGGTACATGTACACTACAGATTTTGCGCTTTGAGGGTTTGAACCTCTGGCAACCTCCCTGCCCAATAATCAGCCACCATCTTCCTTTACTAGCCTTCCACCAATGCATTTCTAAAAAATTGTAAAGTGACATACAACCCACCTGGAGGACCTCGTAAATTGCTTTCTTGTACATGGGCTGTTTGCTATAGGTTGGCTGGTGAAAGGCATTCGAAAATGAACTCAAAGGCATCAGCTTCTCCACACAGACCTGGTAGAAAAAGATGTATTCAATTAATTAATTAATAGAACAGGTTCCACTTGGGTAACATTCAGTGGTATTTTGATTGCTTTGTTATACAGTTCCTCACTGTTTCTGAATTTGGTGGCATGCTGTAGTA
This sequence comes from Acipenser oxyrinchus oxyrinchus, assembly GCA_030684275.1. Classification (NCBI taxonomy): domain Eukaryota; kingdom Metazoa; phylum Chordata; class Actinopteri; order Acipenseriformes; family Acipenseridae; genus Acipenser; species Acipenser oxyrinchus. Next base: position 73,014,261 of record CM060251.1, on the reverse strand, counting down.
AGTAAAGAAGTCTGGAGGAATGAAGTCAAAAAACATCTTAATACAATCATAGGTTTACAAAACGTTATCCAGATGACCCAGTAATGATGGTCTGTTGATTACTTTTTGATAAGTATGACTGAAGACAGTTGCTGGTCTATGATGTTTTATTTATCCTGTAAAATGATTTATTTTAAATATAGTTATACTAAAAGAAATGTATACAATTCTTTGCCAACATTTTATTTTAGTATTACTACAGGTCTATTTTACATGGAAAAACACCACAGTCTAAATATGTTGCAACATAAGTTATCTTTCTGTTTAGTTTTTCAACTCTGGTGGCAGGATAGAGGCACAATGAAGTTTAACAGTGAGTGAGTCTGTGGCTGAGCGGAGATTCAACTCTAGGATCTGGGATCTCCTGGCTTACAGGCCCTCCCGCTAATCCTCAGAACCCACTACCTCTCTTTAAAAAGATCTGAAGAAGGGCAGATTCGAATGTCCACTCTATTAAATGTCCTGCAGTGTGCCAGGAAATGTGGGTGGAAGAGCTTATTACAGGTGAGGGCAATGAGGGTTCAATGGCAGCTGACGCATACTTAATCAGGCACTGTGTCGCCACACTTCCAAAAATAAATGGGATGAAAACCCATCCTGCCAACTGCTAACACAAACAGGGGCTTAGCCTGAAATCAACATGTGATCAAACCTGGCTACAAGCTGCGTTTGGATGCTTCAAGGTCATGCCAATGTGACCTGGCTGCATCACTCACTAAGGTTTTCAGCACTGAGGGCCTCCTGCTAGGTTATATAACAAAAAACTCACAGGGCTGGAGTATCAAAACACCTCCCAATTTGAAAACACAACACTGTTGCTGTATTTCAAACTCTTTCCTTTTGATAAAAACCTTTTATTATTTGCCACCAATTCCCTTATGAAAGTTTACAGTGTTATACCGTAATTTTCCATTTAATTTCAGCAGACTTTCTAGTCTCATTGTGTAACGGACAACTAAAGCTCTTAAAATAAATGTAAGGTGCATAAAAATGTATCCAGCCAGTCTGTTTACAGTTTTAAATTTCTTGAAGCACATACCACAGAAAATTTGCCGTCACCGAACCACATGACCCATCTGGTTCCTTCTGCAGCTCTGCTCCTCCCGGTCATCCACCAGGAGACGATACGGCCGGGCCACCAGGAGAATCCACGCAGCTTACCCCAAATCAGCTCCCCGATTCCGAAGCCACGGTCATCCTGCAAGAACCATCCAAAACACACCCTCAGCAAGAGAAACAGGTTCCTAGGTCATTACTTGAGACGGAAAACTCAATTGGCAAACAATTAAAAAAAACGTCAAAAGAAAAAACAATTAAAAAACAAAAAAATAAATAAAGGCACTCCAGGTTTCTCTACAACATGAAGGTGGTGCTACAGAGGTGTGCAATTTTTGAAACATAAATGTTAAATCTACTTGTCCTTCTTAAAAATCTACTTAAAAATCTACACAAAAAAGTAGAATATAACGTGTTTGAATATAAATTTGGTTTGATTTAACAGTGAACACAATCAATCAATTGGTGATTAACAGGGGCAGATCTAGCCTTGTAGCTTGACGGGTTCACTAAATTCTTCAAGATACACAAAAGGTTCCCTGTGACCCCACCTCACCTCAACAAATGTATAGCATACTTTAAGGAAATGGTCCTTTCAGTGCAGTTTGCAACACATTTGCTAGTAAATTTAAATAACATACTAAGAGTACAACTATATTAAGCAATACTTAGGAATCATTCAAATATAAAAATAGCTTCTGCTTGGTTTTTTTTTCACTCTGTCTCTATATGCTGAATCCAACTCTTAATGTACAGGTGTTTTAGTTTGTTGCATCACAGATACAAAATCATTGCCAACTATTACTGCTGCTTTGTGCAATTCTGATTTTTCTTGATGTTCTTTCAGTTTTTAACTGCTGAACTTGTGTATAACCTGTAATTTTTACAGTAGGCTCCATCAAATTCTGCAAACACAAAATAAGTTTTGTTTATTTCTACTACATACTTATTTTTTCTAAACAGTGTACAACATTTTACAGCTATTTTCCTCATCTAACATCTTGTCCCATGATGGCTAACTGGAACACTGCTACAGCAGGGTGTATTTTAAAATAATAAAATATTGTACAGATAATCACAAATCGATGGATTGTGCATGTCCAAAACATAATTAATATCGCTTCTGTTCAAATCTAGTGTATTTTTTAATACAGTGTTTAAATCTAAATAAAACATATAAATATGGTAAACAGCAAACTAGGTTACCAACACTAGAATCAAAAGAAAAATAATTACATTTTTTGCCAGAGTAAGTTTGACTTGAAACGCTTCTAAACAGTAAACGAAACTTTATTTTTTTAACCATCCCAACAAGTACTGTACACGCTTGACCACAAAGGTGACTTAAAATAATTTTATAAAATGACAGTACACAACGCAATTTTTTCTAATCCGCTAATACCTTAGTGACTATGGTGTTATTTCCTGTTCTAATTTTACTAGGTTGCTGCATTTAAATGTCAGGTCCATGCATTAAGAAAGCAGCATCACTTATTTGCTAATTTACAAAAAAGTGTAAATAATACCTTAAATTTAAAAGATTAGTCTGTCCATTGCTAGAGGCTCTATTGCCAACCATTTCTGGGTTTCTTTGTAACCAATAGAAGATCAGCTTTTCCTACAGCTAGCCAATCACAAGTGATAGGGGTGGGCCGTAAACACTGTTTAAAATGTTTGTGTGTAGGTGCTAGACTTCTGCAATTCAGTTTTCAGAAACTTGCGGTGCTCTCTAGAAATATACGCAATTGTCTTTCTAGCAACAGAATGAACATAGGAAAAATAAATACACTACCGGTCAAAAGTTTTAGAACACCCCCATTTTTCCAGTTTTTATTGAAATTTAAGCAGTTCAAGTCCAGTGAATAACCTGAAATGGTACAAAGGTAAGCGGTAAACTGCCAGAGGTTAAAAAAAAAGTTTAGGTTACCAAAAACTGAAAAATAATGTACATTTCAGAGTTATACAAAAGGCCTTTTTCAGGGAACAAGTAATGGGTTAACAACTTACAGCTGTTCTGCAGCAATGGAAGTAAATGAAGCCTTGAAAGTTGATGCTAACAATTCCTACAGGTGTCCCAACTTTTGTTGATTACTTACAAACCCTCTGTCTGTATAAAAGCAGTGTTGGAACAGACTGTGTTACTATACCCTCTTAAGCATTATTTGGACAGTATTGTACTGCAGGAAGTAGTATATTGCTATCATAATGGCGAGAAAAGGCAATTAACAAAGGAAGACAGACAGACCATTATAACCCTTAAAAGTGTAGGTCTTTCCTTTAGAGAAATTGCAAAGAAAGCCAAGGTGTCAGTGAGTACAGTTTCCTACACCATCAAAAGGCACTTGGAAACTGGAGGAAACTCTGACAGGAAGAGGTCTGGCAGACCCAAAGCCACAACAGAATCAGAAGACAAGTTTCTGAGAGTCAACAGCTTGCGTGATAGGCGGCTCACAGGGCAACAGCTTCAAGCACAGCTTAACACTGGTCGAAGTAAGCAAGTCTCAGTTTCAACTGTGAAGAGAAGACTTCGAGCTGCAGGTTTGACAGGTCGAGTGGCAGTAAGAAAGCCATTGCTAAGATGGCAAAATAAGAAAAAGAGGCTTGCCTGGGCCATGAAGCACCGCCAGTGGACTACTGAAGACTGGAAGAAGGTCTTATGGACCGATGAATCAAAATTTGAAATCTTCGGTTCATCACGCAGGGTTTTTGTACGCCCGAGTAGGCGAAAGGATGGTTCCTCGGTGTGTGACACCAACTGTCAAACATGGAGGAGGAAGCGTGATGGTCTGGGGCTCTTTGCTGGATCCAGAGTCGGCGACTTGCACAGAGTGAGTGGCACCCTGAACCAAAACGGCTACCACAGCATTTTGCAGCGCCATGCAATACCCTCTGGTATATGCCTAGTTGGTCAGGGTTCATCCTACAGCAAGATAATGACCCAAAACATACCTCCAGGCTATGTCAGAACTACCTTAGAAGAAAAGAACAAGACGGTAGGCTTCAAATCATGGAATGGCCAGCACAGTCTCCAGACTTAAACCCCATCAAGCTGGTTTGGGATGAACTGGACAGAAGGGTGAAAGCAAAGCAACCTACAAGTGCAACACATTTGTGGGAACTTCTGCAACAGTGTTGGGAAGAACTTTCCGAACAATATTTGATTTCCATTGTAGAAAGAATGCCACGAGTGTGTTCGGCTGTTATATCTGCAAAAGGTGGTCTCCAATTGTTTATTTGTTCTATGCTTTAATTTCACAGTACATTGAGACATTAAACTGCGTAAATTCCAATAAAAACTGGAAAAATGGAGGTGTTCTAAAACATTTGACCGGTAGTATATATAAAAACTACTTGTGCTACGGGCAAAGTATAACAGCAAAACTTGTTGTCCGTCACACAAATTTAGTTGTCCTGGGCGTCGTGTGATGCAAATTGCACACCCCTTGTGCTACTATAACACAGTTTACTGCAAATAACACATCTCACAATGGGTAGAATATTGTCTACTTGGTCTTTTTCATAAAATATTTTCACAATGTTGTTTTATTTCGTAGCCTTTGTTTCTATAGCACCTTCATTAGAACAGAGGACATGAAGGTACTATACTGGTATGGCAACTAAAATAAGTTATTTACAGTAGGATGGGACAAACACGATGCTCCAATCTGAACCAGAAATCCAGACAGTAACACTGACAATAAGCCATGGTGAAAAAATATGCTTAAACTGAGCCTAGACTTGAATTCCAAACAAAAATAACTTTAGTCGTGAATCACAGTTGTCTTGGCTAATGTCTGAAAGGGAAATAATCAAACTGAATAAAAAAGTACACAAGTTACAGTATATATGGGAACTTAAAGATCCAGTATCATAGTTTAACCTTCATAATGCTGCGCTCTTTTTCAATAATAAACACATTTTTGTTCTCTCATTTTCCCATTTTGGAGACCTGTCTCCAGCTGGGTTAACTGAGTGAATCTGCCATCAAAGTTCTACTTGAAAAACACTGACTTGATTAGTTGCCTGTGTCTGCAACTAAAGACTACAGGAATCAAGATTTATGCTAATTCTGGGATTTCAGCCAAAGATGTAACTCAGGGGTAGTAAATTATTTTCTGTGATAGTCCAACATTCTTGGTTACACGTGAGTCCCCTGGAGCAACCTTTTTCACACTGACTCCTATACCCCTATCAACAAACAAACGCCTAGCTACACAAACACAGTTATCACACGTACTGTTGTAGGGCTTCCTAGTACTTGCAATTGCTTTCTTTGTCCCTGGGAGGGGTGATCTTAATTGTGTATTAGCCAAAGACGTACGAATGACGATTGTTTTATTAGCCATAGAGAAGGGCGCGGTCAATGCTTCCAAAATGCCACTTAATTCTAGCTTCTAATAGGATAGCTTCGCTGTACATTTGATTTCATTCACAGCACTTGTAGTGTATCTACAGTACTATTTACTACCTCACTGACCTCTACTGCACCCTCTTGTACCACACTCTCATAAGAGGTATATTGGTTTAAAAAAATCACAGCATTTCCAATGTAAATGCAAGCAAAACATAGATGGCATATAACTTACGGTCAGTTCAAAATGTACTGGCAGTCCAGATTCGGACCGCAGTCCATCAATTGACTATCCCTGATGTAAACAATACCACCAAGCTTTGTGATAGATTCGAGTTGCCCAAAGCAGTTCCTTATTCCGAAAAAGTACTGAAAGTTATTTCCAGCAATATGGGAAGATAGGAAACAGCACAGCACGGTCCAATACATCTTAAGGGTCTTGTTATAACATACAGATGTCATACAAGGGCTAGTTCTATTGGAAACTGCTTTAAATGACGGCTGGAATATGCTTTTTCACTTAACTTTGTGCTGTGTGTAGTGCAGCTTTGTGTAGTTCATTCTGCTTTACACCATACTTACTGCAGCAGAGCAACTAACTAAAATAACTTTATAACTACTTGTTACACCCTTAGTTTGGATATATACTGAGCATCACAAGAAACGTATCACTTATATTTGGATAAAAACACTAGATGTGATCGAAAAATGACCAACTCATGTTTTAGAGCAGATGCAGTGACTTTTTATTGTGCTAATTAACAACTGACATCACGAAGATGCTGCAAAATTATCTGTCGATCTTGGGCAGGTGTTGTTACTCTTAGTCTCCCAGTTCGTGGCCTGTCATTGACAGAGTGTGTGAAATTGCTGGCTGTGAGCACCCAAGACGACGAGCCACAGTACGCTGCCCTAGTCCAGCCTCCAACACTCCAATTGCACGAAGGTGCTGCTCTCTTGACAGACGTGGCATATTGTTTTTTTTCTGTGAGTTTCTTTATTGCTTTTATTCAAGCTTGCAATTCAACAGCTGAAATCACTCCATATCCAGTGTCCAGTCAACTGTCTCACTAATTAGGTGATCAAACCCTTCAGTGCTAGGGGACGTATGGCATACACCCTAAAAATGTCCTCATAAAGTGCTAGGGGCTGTACGTCCTAAAATAAATCTCACTGTAGCGCCGGCTGTGAGCATCTGATCATTTCATTTTTTTTTTTTTACAGAGTGTGTAGTGGTATAAGCTCTCAAAATATGTGAATGGTGTATCGGTCACATCATTTAAAAAGTGCATGATTGACGTGTCATTGTCAAAGATGAATGATCGAGTGACTAAAAAGAAACCAAAAATATTTTGTCAATGTCCATCATTTATATACCTTATTTTTTTTCGAAAATAAATGTGTTATAATAGTGATGTTTCTTTTGATGCTCGGTATATAAAGCAGGTACCAGAAGCGAAGGCATTTCACACACACACATCTTTCACCTCGTATTCGGCTTCGTCATCCATTGACTTAGAGGCAGTTTTCTCCAAGGCCTCTGCTCCGACGGGCTCGGGGGTGGTGGCCACAGTGGGTGAGACCGGGTCTGTGGGCTGCTGGGAGGGGACCTCGCTGGACATCTCCTCCTCCTTCTGTCTCTCATTCCCGACAGTTTCCTCCAGTGAGTTCATCACAGCAACAAGTGTGGCCCTTTTCTCTGCCTGTGAGAAAAAAAAAAAAAACAGACAAAAGAATTAGAAGTTGCCATCTATACTTTAATAACAAACAGACTTCCTTCCTGATGCAGAGTGGTGTGGTGTTGGTCCTCAGCAAAGATATCAGTCACCTAAAAATATTTAAATTTCACATTAAACAAGCAAAGGTTCTTGACTAACCGAGAGCGAGAGTGAGAGCGTTCCTTTACCATTTAAACCCAATAAGCGGATGCTGTGCCACAGTGCAGAGATATTTGTGGAACTTCAAGCTACAGTAGTGCTGTTTGTGCTTGAAGTTCTTTTGTGAAATATATAAATATTAACCAGCCCCATAATGCAAAGCTCTTCATTACATACTTACAGAACTGGAACTGTTTGTAGCTGTGATACAATACCACAAATCCTTGGCAAGAACGGGAAGAAAAGGACACTTTTAGATTCAGAGTTAATCTTAGTAATTAGTTCAAAATAGGGAAGCACGGCAGCCGTCCCCTGTAATGAATTACGAACGGGAATGAGACCAACAGTATATGAACAGTGTTTTGTATTTTTTCATGAAATCAAGCCAGTGCTTGCTCATTCCGAAGCACATCAGCCTGAAAGGGGCCCAACAAGTGAGAAGTCAAACCTGTTGTACCTGCTTTGGTTCTGAATACTGAATGTAAGAATGAAGGGCTCTGGGGGATCACTGAACCAAGTATTAGGGGTACAAAAAAGAATGATTTAAAAGAATGTTTTCTCTTATGTGAGCTCATTCATGTCTTGTAATTTTGACATCATATCATAAATTGACAGAAAAGTATACAATGTAAGAGACTCATTGTGTCTAGTGGCTGACATTTGGAGAGAAAAAAGGTTGGGTAGGAGAATAGTACATAACAGGATAGAGGACTGAAACAACTTTCACAAGAACAAGCATAGAAGTAACTTAGAAATGTGTCTTTCCCAATCTTTTCGGCAAAGGTGTGATAGCATTATAATATTGCACATACTGTAAAAAAAAACACAGCAGCAATCGTTTCGACTGGATGTCAAAAAAAGTTTAAGTTCTAGTTGCAAGAAGATGCATGGATTATGAACCTAAAAAATAAATTCAAAATTCCAGCTCTTTATAATCCAGTTATTTTCAAGCAAACCAGGCTAAAGTACTTGTGCACTACACATATTACCATTACAATGCCCCTCAAAGAGGTAGGGAAACTAGCCCTTTTAAATTCATAAAACAAGCATAATTAACAAGTTGTTGCAAGCCTGAGCATTAACAATACTGCATGAAGTGAAGCCAGTCAACTATTGAAACTAGAACTGATGCTGTGACCAACTCAGCAACACTTTAATACTGGTATTTCTTGTTTTTTATTATGAATTCAGTAACCCTAATGGAATCCTAGATTTTTCTATAATTTCTAGAACAAATATAGGCCATATTCCTAGAGAGGTTTCTATAGATTTTGAAAATCTATGGGGAGGTTTCTATTATTCTGTATAGGGGTGGGCACCAATATCGATATTTTGATATGATATCATTCGATATCGATAATAAATTCCATATCGCGATATCGAGTTTTAAAAAAATGCAGGTATGCTTTTTATTGCTAACGCTGCTAAAAATACAAATACAGTATAATCAAGTTTATTGTACATTAAGATACAACAAACCCTATACCCCTTAACCATTTTATTCCATTGATTGGTGTTTTTCTTTTTCTAAGAACCCGATTAACAAATGTATTTCAAACATTTAATAGCTATAAATCAAGAAAAACAACAAATCCACAACCTGTGTACACACTCTCGTGTGCTCCACTCTCATTTCTTCATCTAGAACATAAGAACATAAGAAAGTTTACAAACGAGAGGAGGCCATTCAGCCCATCTTGCTCGTTTGGTTGTTAGTAGCTTATTGATCCCAGAATCTCATCAAGCAGCTTCTTGAAGGATCCCAGGGTGTCAGCTTCAACAACATTACCGGGGAGTTGGTTCCAGACCCTCACAATTCTGTGTAAAAAAGTGCCTCCTATTTTCTGTTCTGAATGCCCCTTTATCTAATCTCCATTTGTGACCCCTGGTCCTTGTTTTTTTCTTTTTTTTTTTGTTTCCTCTCACTTGCCCAGAAACTATATACTGTTTTCAAAAAGTGTGCACATCAACTTATTAAGAAACAAGATTGTCTTTGTTAAAGGGATACACACCTAAAAACAAACAAACAAACACACGAAAAAATAATAAAACATAATATACAGGCGTTCCTTGACTTACGACGCACGGCACTTACGATTTCTTTGCAATATTACTCTGCTTCGACTTTACGATATCGATACAGCATTTATGACACGGCGAGACGCGGGCCATTTATCATGTGAGCATGCTCGGTGCCCGAACCGCAGTATCTGTCGTGGTCGCCCTGACTCAGTCACTTAGTTTTTGTTTGTTTTATGCGTGTAACTGTTTTTTTTATTTTTTTAAATGTATTTGCCCTTTACAATGTCTGATAAGAGCAATGGACTCAAAACGAAACCGAACTCGGTCACATGATGAGAGGCTTAACTTCAGGCGATCGTATTTCCGACTAGGAGTACCGCATACACACACTGAATACGTCACTGGAAAGCCCCGAGTCTGTACTTTTTAAAAAGCCAGGTAGGTGCCTGAGTAATGTACATGTAACCACTTGGGCGCCGGTGCCCCCAAATCAACATGTAAAGAGTTAAATTAATATTTGCATGAGTACAATATAAAGGGTCATTTTTGTAAAAACGTATTATCTGGCCAGTCAGGAACGTAACCCCAATTTATAACATTGCTCCTATGGGAAAATGTGCTTTTACTTACAACGTGACTTTCAGGAACCAATTGTGTTGTAAGTGCGAGGACTGCCTGTATGTGTGTATATACAGTACTGTGCAAAAGTTTTAGTCAGGTGTGAAAAAATGCTGTAAAGTAAGAATGCTTTCAAAATAGACATGTTAATAGATTATATTTATCAATTAACTAAATACAAAGTGAGTGAACAGAAGAAAAATCTAAATCAAATCCATATTTGGTGTGACCACCCTTTGCCTTCAAAACAGCATCAAGCATCAATTCTTCTAGGTACACTTGCACACAGTTTTTGAAGGAACTCGGCAGGTAGGTTGGCCCAAACATCTTGGAGAACTAACTACAGTTCTTCTGTGGATTTAGGCAGCCTCAGTTGCTTCTCTCTCTTCATGTAATCCCAGAAGACTCGATGATGTTGAGATCAGGGCTCTGTGGGGGCCATACCATCACTTCCAGGACTTCTTGTTCTTCTTTACGCTGAAGATAGTTCTTAATGACTTTCGCTGTATGTTTGAGGTCGTTGTCATGCTGCAGAATAAATTTGGGGCCAATCAGATGCCTCCCTGATGGTATTGCATGATGGATAAGTATCTGCCTGTACTCAGCATTGAGGAGACCATTAATTCTGACCAAATCCCCAACTCCATTTGCAGAAATGCAGCCCCAAACTTGCAAGGAACCTCCACCATACTTCACTGTTGCCTGTAGACACTCATTCGTGTACGCTCTCCAGCCGTTCGGCGAACAAACTGCCTTCTGCTACAGCCAAATATTTCAAATTTTGACTCATCAGTCCAGAGCACCTGCTGCCATTTTTCTGCACCCCAGTTCCTGTGTTTTCGTGCATAGTTGAGTCGCTTGGCCTTGTTTCCACGTCGGAGGTATGGCTTTTTGGCCGCAAGTCTTCCATGAAGGCCACTTCTGACCAGACTTCTCCGGACAGTAGATGGGTGTACCAGTAAGTAAGTAAGTTTCCTTGGCCGACCACTGTGTCTACGGTCCTCAACGTTGCCCGTTTCTTTGTGCTTCTTCAAAAGAGCTTGGACAGCACATCTGGAAACCCCTGTCTGCCTTGAAATTTCTGCCTGGGAGAGACCTTGCTGATGCAGTATAACTACCTTGTGTCTTGTTGCTGTGCTCAGTCTTGCCATGGTGTATGACTTTTGACAGTAAACTGTCTTCAGCAACCTCACCTTGTTAGCTGAGTTTGGCTGTTCCCCACCCAGTTTTATTCCTCCTACACAGCTGTTTCTGTTTCAGTTAATGATTGTGTTTCAACCTACATATTGAATTGATGATCATTAGCACCTGTTTGGTATAATTGTTTAATCATACACCTGACTATATGCCTACAAAATCCCTGACTTTGTGCAAGTGTACCTAGAAGAATTGATGCTGTTTTGAAGGCAAAGGGTGGTCACACCAAATATGGATTTGATTTAGATTTTTCTTCTGTTCACTCACTTTGCATTTAGTTAATTGATAAATATAATCTATTAACATGTCTATTTTGAAAGCATTCTTACTTTACAGCATTTTTTCACACCTGCCTAAAACTTTTGCACAGTACTGTATATATATATATATATATATATATATATATATATATATATATATATATATATATATACTGTATATATATACATACTTTGCAAGCGCTACTTTCCTCACGCTAACAGACTAAGGACTCTGTTGGCCAAGCCCACGCCAAAAGAAAATAATAAAACTTATCTCTAACCAGTCGCTCTCTCCTCTCATACAGCCCCAGTCATTTTTATAATGGCAGCCGACGGGGAGTGCGGGGGACTGGGGTAACAGGTGAGAGAGAAGAGGTAGCAACAGGGAAGCTGGGCAGGGGCCTCGGGGACCGAGGGACACGGGCAGGGGACCTAGCGAGAAAGGGGGGCTGGAACAGTCCGTGGTAGGGTGCCAGGCGGTCCTGGTGGAGAACGACAGTCCTGCCCCGGGGAGGTAGACGAACCCTGTAGACCACCTCCCCTAGTTGCTCCACCACTGGGCAGGGGCCCATTCACTTGCTGTCCAGCTTAGGGCAGTGCCCTTTTATCCGTTTCGGATTGAAGACCCAAACCAGGTCCCCGCTTTGGAAATGGGGACCTCGGGAGTGCAGGTCATACCCTAATTTCTGTCACACCCCGTCTGCCTCCAGCTGTTGCATGGCGAATTGATGCGCTGTCTCGAACTGGTCCTGGAGCTACCAAGCATATTCCAGACCGGCGGTGGCTGCTGGAGTATCTAGGGGTCGTCCAAAGGCCAGTTCTACAGGCATCCTCAGCTCCCGCCCGAGCACGTGAAGTGCAGGAGTGCAGGCGGTCGACTCTTGTACCGCCGTGCGGCAGGCTAGCAATACCAGGGGCAGCTGATCTGTGGCCACAACTGAACCGCTCAACCACTCAATACTGGCAGTCGTCCGCCGTGCAGGGCCTGCTGGACAGCCCATCTGCGTTTTGGTGGGCCGCCCCCGCTCTGTGCTGGATTGTATACTGGTAGGGCTGGAGTTGCTCTACCCAGTGTGCCACCTGCCCTTCGGGCTCTCGAAAGTACATGAGCCACTGCAACGCTGCATGGTCGGTTCGGATCCTAAAGGGCAAGCCGCACACCAAAATAGGTTAATGCAGGCAGGCGCATCACACAGGGCGAGGCAAACCACACGCAGGCGGAGGGCGGACGCGAACCCGGGACCTCTCGTACTAAAGCATAGCGCCGATACCGCTGTACAAAAGAGACGGCTCCTTTGGAAGGAGCGTATATCGGGCTTATGTCTTTGTGTGTGATTACGTCACCTTCCAGCCCTACTGCTGCCTACCCCTGTGCACGTTACTGGAGGCTGTGTGGTCCAGTGGTTAAAGAAACAGGCTTGTAACCAGGAGGTCCCCGGTTCAAATCCCAGTTCAGTCACTGACTCATTGTGTGACCCTAAGCAAGTCACTTAATCTCCTTCTGCTCCGTCTTTCGGGTGAGATGTTGTTTTAAGTGACTCTGCAACTGATGCATAGTTCACACACCCTAGTCTCGTATCTTGTAAAGCTCTTTGTGATGGTGGTCCACTATGAAAAGCGCTATATAAAAATAAAGATTATATATATTAGGGCTGCTACGATTAAATCGAAAATAGATTTTTCGATCGATTCCATTCCTCATTATAAACATCGATATAAACACTGGATAATTGATTCAAAAATTACATTTTTGTAATGCGCATATTATTTAAGTTTATACATTTACATGATATGAAGTAATCGGATTTCTCTGTAGTCGGATTCCACATCGGATTTCGCAATCTGAGTTTAAATGGCAATTGGCTAAACCAATGCGATAGTTATCTTGGTATGTATGGCGTTGATGTAATGGGATTTCCCTACTTATAAATTGCCGAATTTAGAGATATGTCACCTTGTTGTTATATTTATTTAAATACATAAAATAATTTATTTAAAAAATAATGTATTTTCTTGATTTTCTTACCTGATAGGAGTTAAATGCTACCGATGACGTTTTTAGAAACTGCCACCACAGATAAGCCTCCGAGGCTACAACTATTCTCCTCTCTTTACTTCACAACTTCTTTCCAGTCAGGATGCATATCGATTACACATTTTTCCAAATGTGCATTTCAACATTGATGATGTTGATTCAATTAAACATTAATGCGAACCTTGGAATGCTCATGCTTTTCCGTTGTCAGCGTTTAGCTCCAGAGCAAGGCAGACAGGGCCATACTGACGATTACACCCCAATTTTAGTTGTACTGTTTGGGTCAAAGAAAGAGGTAAGGATTGGTTGTACATGACTGTACTTACGAAATTTACAGATGCAGATTGGAGAGAGAATTTCTTTATGACACAAGTGCAAAACGGTAAAGCCATGTATAAGCCTAAAGAATATACACCTGTGTCAGAGACCCCATCCCATTTAATTTGTCGAGACATTTTTATTAAAAAAGTTTCCTTGTCACTCCAGTAGTACGCTGTCTCCTTCTGATGAGACGTCATCCTTATCAACCCAAACACACTCAACCGCTCAAGCTCAGATTTTTAATACACATGCGCACTGTCAAAATAATATTGTAATCCAATCAACGCTTTTATAAGGCAGCGAGATTGGATTTGAAAAGGATTTGAATTGGGTAACCCATGTCCGCAAATCCAATTACCTGGAATCGGATTACGGAGAGAAATCTGATTCCCAAATCTGATTGCAGAATTTACATGGCAGGATTTCTGAATCTGACTATCCTGTAATTGGATTTGAACAGGATTTGAAGTGCCATGTAAACGAAAATGCACCTAACACCCTGCATTGCTATTTACAGTACTGTAGTTCTGCCAGACATCTGCTTTGCTGGTCCCATCCTACCCGGGAATCAGTTTTGAAAATGCTCTGTAAGTACACGCCCCTCTGTGTATTCGATGTAAACAAACAAAAAAGCACACCGCCTTGAATCCAGAGCAGAACAACAGGCTTGTATTCCTGGCAAACAGCCCGTAAATAAATTGTGCACATTTAAGACATAGTTTGCGCTTCTTTGGAGTTTCAAAACAAACTGTTATATAATGAATATTTAATAATATTAAATAATGTTAAAAATAAATAAATAAACGATCAGTGATGTTAAACGCAATTTTGCATGTTGTGGTAAGTAAATCAACAAAAAACACATGGTTTTCATAAACTTGTGTCTAGTTTATATAGATTACATTCCAAAGTACTGTAATCTGTTTGGAATAAATATTTTAGTAACACTCCTGTAGTATGTTTAACTTGCTTTAGGCTTGTTGCAAATGTTTTCTTTTTTTTCTGACGCTACCCAGGCATAATTACCCCTCGCATTCAATTGTTGTGCACAAGCTTTGTACTTAACTGCAATGATATTAAAATAACCACATGTGGCTGGGTGGGAAGAATGGAGAGAAAATGTATTGCTATTCGGAGGCCTAAGGGACAGCCCTATATATATATATATATATATATATATATATATATATATATATATATATATATATATATATATATATTGTAAGACACAGGGAGGGGGTTAAATCCTCCCTGCAGAAAAACATGTGCGTAGGCACATTTTGGGTTTGTTTTGTTTAATTGTTTTGTTAATTGTTTTATTGTTAATTATCACCTGCACCTGGCTATTATTGAAAATTAGAGCCAGGTGCAGGGTATTTAAGGAGTGCAGTCAGTCTGCTCAGGGCTGCTGATGTGTGTGGAAGCCCGATTGTGCTGGTGTGGGTACAGCCGTAAATCAAAGGAAAAAGGTAGTGTGAAGCCTTTTTTTGTGTGTGCTGTTTTGTTTATTTTGTGTTACAGGTAAACAGCTTAGCTGTCCTGTCTTTTAGTTTAGGTTCCTGTTTTGTTTAGTTATTGCTCAAAGAGAGCTAGGTGTTTGTTTTGATTATTTTTGTTTTTGAGTGTTTGTGTTGATTAAAAATAGCGCAACCGCGCTTTAAAAATCCATTTCTGTGCCTGGGTCAGTGTTTTTAAGGGGGCAACGAACTGAATGAGTGCTGCAATCCTATTACATATGGTGGCAGCGAGTGTGGGTGCCCCTAGACACCCAAAAATGGATTTTAAAGATTTAATAGAAAGGCTCAATAAAAACACCGCTGCTCAAGAAGAGCAAACAAAGATGGAGAGGCAGAGACAGGAGCTGGGGTTGGCCCCGTTGTTAATACCAGAGTGGGAGCCAACCGAACTAGAGCTGCTGCTGCAAAAGTGGGAGCTGCCATCCCGAGAGCCAGAGTGGGTGGAGCTGCCGTCCCGAGAGCCAGAGGGGGTGGAGCTGCCGTCCCAAGAGCCAGAGGGGGTGGAGCTGCTGTCCCGAGAGCCAGAGGGGGTGGAGCCGCCGCTTCCAGAACCACCAACCGTGCAAGTGAGTCCGGCGTTGCCGAGGGAGGTTCCTGGTCCTGTCATCGTGGACACTTGGCTGGAATGCCCAGACCTCCCTGCACTGGACCTGGCTCCCAGGTCGCAGTACAGCCAGTCACAGTCGCTTGCCTGGTCCCTTGCTCCACTCCCCCTGGAATCCCAGACGTCGCTGTGCAAGAGGCAGACGTCGCTAAGCAAAGGGCAGATGTCACTAGCGTTTCCCCTGCTGATTGCTCTGCTCCTCTTGCCTACTGCTGCGCTCCACCTGGAATTCCAGAGGTCGCTGCGCAGGTCCACAGGCGCACGCCTCTGCCTGTGAGTCCTGGCTCCCTGTCACTGGTCTGCGCTGTGGTCGCCCTGGACAAGCCGTCTGGGTCCCTCCTCGCCGGTCCTGGGTCCCTCCCTGGAAACGCCGGAGGGACCAACCCACCCTCAAGCCCGCCCGTGGAAGAGGGCGAAAATTGACATTTGTGGACTTGAGGGTGGGTGGTCTTTAAGGGTAGAGGGAGGTGGCCGTCGAATGGCCGGTGTCTAGTATTCCATGGGGGGGGGGATGTGTAAGACACAGAGAGGGGGTTAAATCCTCCCTGCAGAAAAACATATGCGTAGGCACATTTTGGGTTTTGTTTTGTTAATTGTTTTATTGTTAATTATCACCTGCACCTGGCTATTATTGAAAATTAGAGCCAGGTGCAGGGTATTTAAGGAGTGCAGTCAGTCTGCTCAGGGCTGCTGATGTGTGTGGAAGCCCGACTGTGCTGGTGTGGGTACAGCCGTAAATCAAAGGAAAAAGGTAGTGTGAAGCCTTTTTTTGTGTGTGCTGTTTTGTTTATTTTGTGTTACAGGTAAACAGCTTAGCTGTCCTGTCTTTTAGTTTAGGTTCCTGTTTTGTTTAGTTATTGCTCAAAGAGAGCTAGGTGTTTGTTTTGTTTATTTTTGTTTTTGTGTGCTTGTGTTGATTAAAAATACCGCAACCGCGCTTTAAAAATCCATTTCTGTGCCTGGGTCAGTGTTTTTAAAGGGGTAACGAACATGATGAGGGGCAATTCTATTACTATATATATATATATATATATATATATATATATATATATATATATATATATATATATATATATATATATACAGTGCCGTGAAAAAGTATTTGCCCCTGTATGATTTTCTGCATTTTTGCACATTTTTCACGTTGTATTTGGTCAGATTTTTTTGTGGGTTGTAGTAGTAATAGAGGGAGTCTGAGAGAAAAAATGACACCAAAGTTTGGTGCTTCTTTCATTTGTTTGGTGTGCAAGGTAATCAAACATGCAATCTTCAGGTGTGAAAAATGTATTGCCCCCCTAATTAACTCAACCTAATTAAAGGGATAATTAGAGTCAGCTGTTTGAGTACTTTGGTTAACAACCAGGCCTGATTTCGGCCAGCCCTGCCCAATATAAATCTGACTAACTTTGTCACATCATGCCACAAACAAAATATGGCACATCATGCCACGAACAAAAGAAATTCCTGAAGACCTCCGGAAAAAAAGTTGTTGATGCCTATCAGTCTGGAAAGGGTTACAAAGCCATTTCTAAGGCTCTGGGGCTCCA
Organism: Acipenser oxyrinchus oxyrinchus; assembly: GCA_030684275.1. Lineage (NCBI taxonomy): Eukaryota > Metazoa > Chordata > Actinopteri > Acipenseriformes > Acipenseridae > Acipenser > Acipenser oxyrinchus. The sequence continues at coordinate 72,996,817 of CM060251.1, read as the reverse complement.
CAGAACCACAGTCAGAGCCATATTGTCCAAATGGAGAAAGTTTGGGACAGTAGTGAATCTTTCCAGGAGTGGCCGTCCTGCCAAAATCTCTCCAAGAGCAAGGCGTAAAATCGTCCAGGAAGTCACAAAGAACCCTAGAACAACATCCAGGGATCTGCAGGCCTCTCTCGCCTCAGCTAAGTTCAGTGTTCATGACTCCACCATCAGAAAGACACTGGGCAAAACTGGGATTCATGGCAGTGTAGCAAGGCGGAAACCATTGCTCACTAAGAAGAACATGAATGCTCGTCTCAAGTTTGCCAAAAAGCACCTGGATGATTCTCAAGAGTTCTGGAACAATGTTCTATGGACAGATGAGTCAAAAGTGGAACTTTTTGGCCGACATGGGCCCTGTTATGTCTGGCGAAAACCAAACACTGCATTCCACAGTAAGAACCTCATACCAACTGTCAAGTATGATGGTGGTAGTGTCATGGTTTGGGGATGATCTGCTCCATCAGGATCTGGGCGCCTTGCCATCATTGAAGGAACCATGAATTCTGCTCTGTATCAGAGAATTCTACAGGAGAATGTCAGGCCATCCATCCGTGAGCTGAAGCTGAAGCGCAGCTGGGTCATGCAGCAAGACAATGATCCGAAACACACAAGCAAGTCTACATCAGAATGGTTGAAGAACAAGAAATTTAAAGTTTTGGAATGGCCTAGTCAAGTCCAGACCTAAACCCCATTGAGATGTTGTGGCAGGACCTGAAATCAGCAGTTCATGCTCAAAAACCCACAAATGCCACTGAGTTGAAGCAGTTCTGCATAGAGGAGTGGGCCAAAATTCCTCCACGGCGCTTTGAGCGACTAATCAATAACTACAGGAAGCGTTTGGTTGCAGTTATTACCGCTAAAGGTGGTGTAACCAGTTATTGAGTCTAAGGGGGCGATTACTTTTTCACATGGGGGCATTGGGTGTTGCATAACTTTCTTTAATAAATAAATGAAACATGTATCACATTTTTATGTTATTTGTTCACTCAGGGTCCCTTTTATGTAATATTAGGTTTTGGTTGAAGATCTGATAACATTCAGTGTCAAAAATATGCAAAAATGCAGAAAATCAGACAGGGGGAAAATACTTTTTCACAGCACTGTATATATATATATATAGAGAGAGAGAGAGAGAGAGAGAGAGAGAGAGAGAGAGAGATAGATGGGCTTCAGTGAGTTACATGAAAATAATTACATCTACGGTTTCTGTGACGTCATAAATTACGAGACCAAAGGTCGAGTTTATAAACTGTCTGGGAAACCCAAGATGAAATTGTTTTCCTGTAACTCACTGAAGAGGCCCATTTATTATTTTTTATAATACATGGATACCCTTGTGATGCTAATATTAAAGAAGACGAGGTTCAGCAGTACAGTTGGGTTTTTTTTTAAACGTAGTGTTTCAGTGCTGTACAGACGTTCTTTGTCGTTATCCGTTAGTGCTTCAGCTTTATTTGGATGATTTATTTTACCTTGTTTTAATTTCCAATTCCTCTCCAGTTTCTCTGAGATACGAATGTCCCAGCTTTACATATATAACATATATATATATATATATATATATATATATATATATATATATATATATATATATATATATATATATTCTCATTTTGTTCATCATTAATGAACATTTCTGTACTGTGGATGTTGTGGAGTGATTGAAAATGCGACATTTTGTGTTTGAATTGAAAGTGATGGTCTTGAGGAGTCGAATAGGTCAAAGTTCAAATATATTTTCCTCTACAGGATTTATCACTTTTTGACGTCAATACTGTAGTATTATGCCTTTTTTTCAAATGGCTCAGGATGCAAATATAGCCTTCATCCATATATATTTCCTTTCATTCAGAACTTGCTCAAGATACCGAATGCTATTTGCATGCTGCATTAAGCACTATTGGGATTATTTTGAGATATGCCCATGAGTCAGTGGTTAATTGCATTTTGTCTATGTGATTACTTATGCTATTATTAATGTATTTTTAAAATGTGAACTTTCGGTATTATATTCAATTAGATGTACTTTTAAAACATCAAAACACATCTCAAAATAATGCAACATTCAACTTGACATCGTACTTAATACTTTGGTGTAGTGAGTCAGCATTTATACACAGAAGATTAAATTACTTCCGCCTGTAGTCTGCGCAGTGAAGTATAGAAATGTTTTGGTTTTGAGGTGGCTGAATGATGGCATGGAATAGTACAACAAGACCTTGTTTAGCCATAGACGCGATTACAATTGTGTTTATGTTTTGTATTATTACCGACTACAAATTCATGATACAGTCGTATACATATACTGTACGGAAGCACTGACTGCGGCAAACATTGCTTCCCTTCCCAATGAAACACAGCTGACCAAATGCGACCAATGAAAACCACACGTACAAAGGCTAGCTGACAAAATGTGATACCAACATTTTCCAATTTAGAAAAATACAGTTTGCTTCTAGTTGAAATTAAATATGACGAAAACTAAAATAACACTAATATAATTAGCCGTATTAGAAAGTTAAACATTTGATTTGGCGGTTGAATTTTTTTTCGAACACTATGGTTACTGCTGAGTACATCATTACTGCATAAAAAAGTGTCTTAGAAGAAAAGTTAAAGGCTATTGATCGGGTCAAAAGTGGGGCTAAACAACTGGATGTTGTTCGTGATTTAAAAGTTGGCAAATGCGAATCAATTGTGAGAGGATGGATAAAAGCGTTTTGTCCCACCATCCATGTGAACAAGAAAAAAGAAAACTGAAAATTGAAAGAAAACTGAAAGTACCCCGTTGTTAATTGCCTGACTGACTGACAAGTCACAGGTTTTATTTCTTTGTATTGATTATAATAGGCAGTGCTTAATTTGTAAAGAAAGAGGTGCCGGGGCGCAAGCAAGAACAATATTACCTTCCTTAAGAACCGCACATTCAAAATCATAACACGTTTATTTGAAAGAGTTTTGTATGTACTAGTGTTAGACGTTTACATTCACGTATTCTACATCATATACAGAGTAGTAGTGCGCGCAGAAAAATGTATTAAAGGCAACCGCAGGAAAAATAAATAAATAAAAAAGCCTGTATACATATTTGTTATGGGTTTGCATTTAAATGGTTTAAAAAACAAACAAATGAAAAGGCATTCAGAGGAGTCCAGAAGGACGACATTGATTAAAAAAGAAAAATACGCAACCCAACGCGAACATTGGTTTGACCCACGGTCTGCACTAGTATTATCAGCGATGTGTATGCAACAGAAGCTGCTGGTAGATTACAAAAACTAGTAATTAAACTTGGCTAGGTAGTTGTTATCTTAGTATGTTTTTATTCTCTATTAATTATTATTATTATTATTTATTTATTAGCAGACACCCTTATCCAGGACAACTTACAATTGTTACAAGATATCACATTAGTAAAGTACCTTGCTCAAGGGTACAGCAGCATTGTCCCCCACCTGGGATTGAACCCACGACCCTCCAGTCCAGAGCCCTAACCACTATAAATTATATTAATTGAAAAAGGAAAGTTATTATTTTTTATTTTTTTTGTTTAATATAATATAGCAGGCTATTATTGTTCCTATTGAAGTAGGCTACAGTATATTTTTTTCATTAAAAAGTCCGGGAATATGATAGTGTGTGAAACTGGTTGTGAAAACATGTATATTTATTTATTTATTTATTTATCTTTAATATAAATAGCTGTAAGTCTAGTGCCTTGCATATACTATTGCTTCACAATAATACCTCAATACCCGATAGTCTGAATTTGTAATGAATTGGTGCACTTGTTAGCCCTTTCAAATACGGCAACTAGTGTAGAGTGCTAAACTGCGGTTCAGTTGTGTATGGGGAAATGGGGACGGCAGACGGTGTGGTCGGGTTGAGGGACGGGGGGGTGAGGGTAGATAATAGTGACCCATCACTTCTAAATACAGCACTACACCACTGAATGTATACACTCCAAAAGTGCAATGTACTCAATTGCCCTATTAAGAACCGTGATGTTTCACCTCACAATCAGACTTAGAACCATTACTATGCAGCTATCAAATATACAAACTAAATAACAGAAAGAAAAAAACTACCTTACCTAAAGTTTAGATCCCCAGGTCCATCATCTTGTTTTTTATTGCAAACTTGTCGAGTACTTATTTAAGTCTCTGTTTTACAACAGCCGTTTAAAGCATGATTCGCACGGGATTAAAAACCAGGTGTCCTCAGAGCGGGTCAAAAGCAGAGGACGTCTCGTAACCTCCCAGATGTGGGTTAGTTTTTATCAACGAAAGTCGTTAAATTCAAAGTGAAGTGGTCCGAGAAGGTGCTTTTGTGCATGATTTGTAAACAATGAACTTGGTTTAAATAACTAATTTCATTGTACCTTCTTTTCCTAAGGCTAGAATAACCATTTCATCCTTTGACTTATATGTATTTCCATACATATCTTCAAATGCACCGTTAAAAGCATTAATTTAAGAGTCGCTAATTATGTTTTGGGAAACCTATGAGGAACCCTGTGCCGAATGTGGTCAAGGGATAAACTAGGTAACTGATAACCCATTTAATCCCTCGGGCACAATATAAAAAACCTGCAGCTTTGGCTGAACTTGGTGTTCAGAGGCGCAACGAGAGCCGGGAGGTAAAGCAAAATAATCAAGACAAAGATCAATAACAATTGCTATGCGTGCTGGTTCTACACCAGCACAATACTTGGTTCCGAGTTCTGTTTTGTCTGTTTGTTTTGGCCACTGTGTCGTTTTGTGAAGTGTTTTGTTTTGTTTTGTTAAACCTTTTGATTCATAATTAAACTCGCACAACAGCGTTTTCATACCCTGCAGTACTGACTGTCAGACGTTACTAGGGCTGTGTGAGGAGGAGGTAATAACTAGTTACAGACTGAGCACAAAGATCATACTAGCCTTATATGAGCAGATCAAATCTGATCTAGAGCCACTTACAGATAGGAGTCATGCAGAGCCAGGTCTAGTGAAATTGCTGTGGACACTACATTATTTAGCATCTGGGTTGTCAGCAATTGGGATATCCCAACCCGTGTTTTCCCAGTGTTACAGCAGGTACTGAATGCCGTGTTGAAATGCACTGGGAACTATATCCATTATCCCAGACAGACAGATGCTCTCCATGATATAAAAGTGGTCTTTTACGAAGTGTCTGGCTTTCCAAATGTATTGGGGGCTATTGATTGCAGCCATGTAGCACTGTCACCACCCCAGGATACAGAAAATATATTTCGTAATAGGAAGTATTACCACTCCATTAATGTACAAATGCTGTGATGCAAAACTGAGGATTACTGATGTGGTTGCCAGCTATCCTGGCACAGCACACGACTCGTACATCCTCAGACAGTCCGGGATATATGAAGATTACAAGTCAGGTGTATATGGAGCTGGTTGGTTCTTGCCAAGTAATGTATACGTGTTTTCACATTGTTAGTGCTTTCACATTGTTAGTGGTTGCGGGATCAGACCCTGGCTGCTCTACATCAGAGATCTGGTACAATACAGCACACATGGCTACATGCTCTGTTATTGAGCGTACATTTGGAGTGTTAAAAAGTCACTTCAGATGTTTAGATAGATCTGGTGGAGCGCCACAGTATTGCTCTGGGAAAGTGTATACACTTGTTGTTGCATGCTGCATTCTGCATAACAGCTGTTAACAATGCACTACTAGGAGCACTTACCCCACCCCCAAAGCTATTGACAAGATGGTGGCTGTCATGTCATATGCAGCAATTTCAACTAAGTTAATATATTTACATAGTCACCATGTACGTGTGATATTTAAGTAGGCTATGCTTAAAACAGCTTTCAAATATGCAAAATAAAATTATGGAAACTGTAAAGGTCCAATAAGAATGTACACAGAGTGAGAGCTGAAGTGCTTTGCTGACTTTTGATTAATATTACAAAATAAATCAGAGGGAGATCAAGTTGAACAAACAAATATTTATTTGATTTGCAGAGTTAAACATAAATGTTCCATTAACAATTACTTTCTCTTGCTTTGACTGTCTCGCAGGAGGCTGTGATTTGGGACAAGACCCCAGCCCTCCTCCTACATCTCCTTAATATTTCATTGAAGTTAATGTTCTCGCTGATTCAACACCAAAAAGCCTTTCATAACCCCCCCCCCATCCCCCAACCACTTGTTATGTTAATACATTTAGCTCCTGGTCTGTAAACTTTAGATTCCTCAATCTGTCCTCCTGGGTCACCATTGTGACAAACTCACAACTGCACTTACCTTTTCTTTCGCGCGCCCTTATATACTACAATAAAGTGTGTAAACCTTGTGCATAATTCTGCGTGCATAATTCCGCACGATGTGACAACTTGCAAATGAATCACTTAGATGGCTTTATTTGTGCGTATAATTAGCTTAGTGAATAGAGCGACCGCTGCTTCATTTTTGCTTCCCCCTGCCACGTGGTAATTCTGGTCATTTACCACTGTTTAGTGAAAGAGGCCCTAAGTCAGGTAGAGAAACGGCTAGTGTCCTAATCGGAGTACACCAGCCGTGACGTTTGTCTACTTGACATATTATAATACAGGCTTTAGGAAGAATGTCAATGTTTTGAAGTAAAGGAATCAAATACTTCAACTTTCTCAGGAAGCATAGTTCAAGTTTTTTTATGATCTAAGTAGTTTTGAAATAGTTCTGCATTTTCATCTGGAGTTTTTCAGGCTCTAGGTAATTAACTGCCCCTGTTGATCCCTGGAAAAGGAGTCTCCAGCTGATCCCACTGCCCCATGCTGGGTTTGGAAAATAGCTTTTATGTGGGCAGACATTGCACTGGCAGTTCGATTTCTATGATGCATGCTGTGCTGCATATTCAATTAACTTGAAGCGAATCTGTAAGGGATTAGGCCAGGAAATGTATGTCGAAGAATACACAGTATGCATGCAGTATGCTGTGTGTGTGTGTGTGTGTGTGTGTGTGTGTGTTTCAGTAAGGGTCTGTACAGTACTCTGGTCCATAACTGATGAAGGTTTCAGCAAATGGGAATGGGAAGCATTTATATTAATCTCAACTAAAACAATTAAGTAAACATGCAGTATAATAGCGGTCCATCTACTTTTATGAGCACTTCAGTCTGTGGCTTCAGACTTGAAATCTCAGCCTGGGAGAGCAGTTTATTGGCTTTTACACAATCACTCCTGGTTTTGTGTTTACGTGTTGTGAACTACATAAAACCTAACCATATTTATATAAATTCCCTAATACAGAGATTCTCAAACTTTTTTTGCTGGGTCCCCCTTTTGGAAATGATTCAGGCTGTGCAGACCCCCCCAGTACATTATCATATGAAATTGCTGTACACAGTACATAGGAACTCTAAATGAAGCATGGACATGCAATCATTATGCCTGCAGTCAACGGCACCAGAGCCTTTCTCAAAGTGGGGGGGGGGGCAAGATCCACAGGTGAGGGGGTTGGGGGGTAGCAATGGTTTTCAGGAATAACTTTTATTTTTAGCTAATATAAAATACCCTTTTATTTTGACCAAACTGTAAAATAAATAACCAGATTACAAAATGAAACCATGACATAATACTAGACCCACAGAGGCAGAAGTGTTTAAATCAGCAACAAGCCTGTCATTTGTGTTACTTAAGAACATAAGAAAGTTTACAAACGAGAGGAGGCCATTCAGCCCATCTTGCTCGTTTGGTTGTTAGTAGCTTATTGATCCCAGAATCTCACCAAGCAGCTTCTTGAAGGATCCCAGGGTGTCAGCTTCAACAACATTACTGGGGAGTTGGTTCCAGACCCTCACAATTCTCTCTGTAAAAAAGTGCCTCCTATTTTCTGTTCTGAATGCCCCTTTATCTAATCTCCATTTGTGACCCCAGGTCCTTGTTTCTTTTTTCAGGTCGGAAAAGGCCCCTGGGTCGACATTGTCAATACCTTTCAGAATTTTGAATGCTTGAATCAGATCACCGCGTAGTCTTCTTTATTCAAGACTGAATAGATTCAATTCTTTTAGCCTGTCTGCATACGACATGCCTTTTAAACCCGGGATAATTCTGGTTGCTCTTCTTTGCACTCTTTCTAGAGCAGCAATATCCTTTTTGTAACGAGGTGACCAGAACTGAACACAATATTCTAGGTGAGGTCTTACTAATGCATTGTAAAGCTTTAACATTACTTCCCTTGATTTAAATTCAACACTTCTCACAATATATCCAATCATCTTGTTGGCCTTTTCTATAGCTTCCCCACATTGTCTAGATGAAGACATTTCTGAGTCAACATAGGTCTTTTTCATAGATTCCTTCTTCAATTTCAGTATCTCCCATATGATATTTATAATGCATATTTTTATTGCCTGCGTGCAGTACCTTACACTCTTCTCTATTAAATGTCATTTGTCATGTGTCTACCCAGTTCTGAATGCTGTCTAGATCATTTTGAATGACCTTTGCTGCTGCAACTGTGCCACTTCTCCTATTTTTGTGTCGTCTGCAAATTTAACAAGTTTGCTTACTATACCAGAATCTAAATCATTAATGTAGATTAGGAATAGCAGAGGACCTAATACTGATCCCTGTGGTACACCACTGGTTACCTCGCTCCGTTTCTCCTCTAATCAGTACTTTCTGTTTTCTACATGTTAACCACTCCCTAATCAATGTGCATGCATTTCTGCTTCAAGATGGTTGTTCTGTGTGAATTAAGATTACATTTTGCCATCAGAAATGGAAAGAAGCATCGAAAACTTGCATAGTATCGGTACAGTCTACTTGTAGACTCCTCTGATTTGTAAATAACGCCTCCTTCTTAAGTTCCACTTTCTAAGCCTCTTCTTCAGGGGTATGCAGACATTTAAGAAACATGTGTTGCTGTCTGATAAATTTGTGCCTAACCTTTCGCAGCCAACAGGCCTTTCTGGGAGCTGGAAGTACAGTACTTAAGACAAAAAAAAAAATAACATTTTAAAAAGTTTATTTTGACCGGCACTAGCACTTTATACACAACTATATACACAAACAAACATCTGGACACTTATTAAACACGATAGGAGGCCTGGCTTCACATTACACCATTTACTGTTAAGGATTAAGTGTATATGCACTGTAATGTAATGGGTTTTTTTTTTCAGTGCTTATTTTTATCTTTTTTCAAGTTTTATGTAAATAGTTTTTTGTTTTTTTTCCGGGGCTTTTGCTTTGTATATACTGTATGAAATTATTGTTTTCGGTTACTTTACAAAATGCTTGGCTGTTTTTTTCTGTCACAATAGTAGTAACTCAACAACAGACAGTTGTACCTTCTTTCCTTTGCTGTCTTCCACAACACAGTCCTTATGGTCACGGGCACATTTTTCTGGACACTCAAAGGGCTACACTTTATAAATAATAACTTCTCACTGCTTCTCAACTCAGCCTCCATTGAGCAGTCTCTCTTTTTTATTAAACACTGCATAGACGGGGACTAGATTTTAATAAAGGGCAGGAACAGTTGACAAAACAGCATTCTAAATGGTTTGCATTTCTACAGTATTTACTAGAAAGTAAGCCTTCAAACTAAAACACACCATAAAAAGGTTACACAGCAGTACTTCTCTTCTGCAAGCTAGATTTGCAAACACAGTTGGAGAGGCCTGCTGAACAGGCTACAGACTCTGGTGCTCTTGGGAAGTCCACTGATATATATCTCTTTGTCTAGGAGGAAAATCGCCACACACCACTGCTCACCACGCTTTCTTTACCACATTTGTGCTTCAACAACCCATAATAATAATAATGTAACTTTAGGACATGCTGCCTTCAAACTGCATTACGGTGGCTAGGCAGGGCCACAATGCAATGGTAAACATTACATCCCTCAAATGCTATTTAAATACCCCCTGCTTCCAAGATGAGCTTGGCACAATCCTGGATAAGGTGCTAAAAAAGTGAATGACCAGCTGATTGCCCCGTGTGCACTAACAATGGTTTTCTGTTGACCCCGGCAAACCAGATTTCAGGTTCTTTACAGCATAGGCAGTATCATAAGCTCAGATACTTTAGTCAGTGATAATGATTATCTGCACTTCAACACTCACTGGACCTGGTTGGTTTATAAAGCGTGGCAGCGGAGGTTCTAAATTCACAACTGACCGCACTACCACTTAAAAAATGTGTTGCTTCGATCTTGTATCAAAACATAATAAGTAATTCCCCTGGTTTGCCACAAGCCACATATTCTGTGGAACTTGCTTCTTGGGCATCTGTGGGCAGTGAATTAGTAATTAGTGAATTAGGTCTTCCTGGTCTTTTGACCAGCTTTGAAACAGACCTTTCCTAAGATTTTACTTTTAATTAACTCTTCTGAAACCCTTTCAGTACACATACATTTCGTTTAAGACTACATTTACCTTGAACAGCATTCTAAATTATAATCAACATTTCTCATTGCCCTGTGACCACATCTGCCATGTTTTCAAGGTGACATGAAGGTTTGTTATACAAACTCCTGCATTAATAGCCCAGAACACAGAACACAAAAGGACCTTCATCCCTATTTAACAAGAATAGAACATTATCAAGACTTTAGTGGTGTAGAGAAGAGGGTGAGACACAAATCTGAGAACCTTAACAGTTAAGAACACATACAAACAAACACATACAACTGCACAAGGATACGTGGAGGAGTGATAATGGTACTAAAGCATATGTGGAGTCTAAAACTGATTTAGGTCTTTAAATTAAAATAAACTAACAGAAGAAACCCCCAACGTGTTTCAAAGTGTTTACAATTCATTGTCAGCCTAATGAATTCAGTTTGTATTCCCAGTGGCAGAAAAGCAGACTCACAAGACAGATTGGGATGCATAAAAGGCAGACAGCCTTCACATTTAAAATTTTGTCTGCGTTCTCTTTCTTTCTGTTGTTAACCCCCCAGCTCTCACAGCACACAGCACCTCTGTACTGAAACACTCCAACTGGAACCCAGCAATGGGTAGTTTACATGAACAGATAAGGTAATGCCAACTAATCAGGGCTCTATTGTTTTGTCATACATTTTCGACGTTGTAGTTTTCTCCAGCTCCAAAATCTATGTTTCATGTTCAATGGGACCCTAAGGCACTGAAGATGGTAAAGTGAGTGTGTGTCTCAGTTAAGGACAAGCTTATGCAGCTTGTCTTTTTTAAATTCCAACGCCGAACACAAAGAAACCCTTTCAGCAAGCGTACTACAACCATACTACTTGTATACTGTAATATACAAGAGGCAAACCCTTTTGCTTTCAGCTGCCCTCCACTTTCAATAAATGTAAATGAGTAACACTCCACTGGCTTTCCTCTCAGAAAATACTTGGCTATACAATTTCATATCAGTCTCGCATTTTTCCGAACAGTGTTCGTTGATTATGCTCATTTTATCCCAATTGTTGCATTGATAAAAAAAAAGTTGCTTATTTACACATATTTTTCAAAATGACTGAATAATACTTTGTAGCCTACTGGGAAACAGTGACAATTTTTGCTGTAGTGATGACAACTCGGGGTGTAAGTTTTTGTACACTTATGTTGGCTTTAAAAAGCCCAGCCCCTTCAGTAGAGCCTCGGATGTTTTTATGTTATGTTACATAACTTGTGCAATACATATTCCTGCTGTATCCTTTTCAACATACTTTAATCACAATTATTTTGATATTTTGATAGATATGAAATCTCCCCCTCATAGCCACACTGCTTGGTACACTACATATAATATTATGCCCTTAGCTGGTATTCAGTCACAGGGTTGTAAAATAAATACTCGTCCCCCACATGGTTACACAGATATAGTTATAAAGTCATCTTGGCAACTGGTGGAATCTGCCCTGCAAGAGCAAAATACATTGAAGGCATTACCCTTGTTTCAACCCTGCATATTCACAATGCATTCATTGTTTTTTGTTTTTTTTAAACAAGGCCTTATGTCAAAAACACGCATTTTGGAAAATGAAAAGTTCTCTGATTCATTTTTCTATACAGGTATAGAAGACTTTTATTTAAACCAGGAAGTCTAAAAGGTTTTCAGAATCACAGAGCTGCCGCTAGACTGAATTCAAGTGTGCCTGCCCTCTTTCTGGGCCTCTCGCACAAGTTCACCAACACCAGCTGGGAAGCTTTACAGAGCCAAAAAAAAAAAGTAAGTGGTTGAAAACAATATATTCTTTATTTATTGCACACATGCACCTTTGGCAGGCAGGTCAGTGCATGCATACTGTAGTTACAACTAGCTCTGCCTTAACCCTTCAGGGTCATAGCTCAGAAATTTCAGATTATTTTTCCGTTATCCCAAAAAGGAAGCGTTATAATAAAGCACAGCTCAAGAGTCCCAGGCATACCACAACCCATAACTTGCAGAATTTGCAGCATGGATTGTTTATCTAGCTGTGTTTCAATTGTACAGTAGGTAGAATTCACTAAGCATCTTCAAGCCACATATCTGCACCACAAAACAATTCTGTAAAACTCAATCTCAACTTGTTCTAAACATGGTTGCTGAATAGTTTCTCACATGCGCACAATTTGCACCAAAGGATTAGCACAGGACCCCGAAGATTTTGTCATGTACTTACAAAAACGTGTGAACTTAATTGAAGAAGAGTATCGGAAGCTGTGAGAATATCTTTATTTGAACTGTTTTTTTTAAATTATTATTTTGGTAGATTTCATTTTATTTATATATATATATATATATATATATATATATATATATATATATAGATAGTCAGATAGATAATTAAAATGCCATGTTCAGGTTAGATGGTGAAGTGTGATTACTGCAAAAAAAAAAAAAAAGATGGGATGAGCTAGCTAATCATACAAAGGTTAAATATAAAATTTACAAAAACCCTTCATAAAATAGGGTACTTAAGGGTACTTATTAATTTCTCAATTATAATGGTTTAACTAAACCTTTAAGAAGAATAAGTATTTGTCATTAAAATAAACTGACTCCTAAAAACTAAAATATGATCTTTAACTGAACTGAACTCGTTTGCCACGGCATCCTGTAAGAATCGTTGGTGCTAATTCAATCAAGCAACAAAACCTTACTGATTGAAAATAAATTCCAAATCTGTATGCACTGATAGTAAAAGTTAGTGAAACAGTAAGTCTAAAGTCCCAGTCACACCTGGAACAATAACGATAACTATAACCATAAATCGTTTATGGAGCGGTCACACCAGAATGAAAAAGGGCTCCGATATATTGTACAGCAAATGCCAATCAACTTTTAGTACACGCCCACTTTTATTTCCAGCAAGATGAGGGACAGTGATGACGAGGAACATTAAGAAATACTCCTGTTGTATTAGATCAACACAAGGCATAGGAGACAGAGAAGACGAGTGTGGATACACAGAATACTGCAGAGTAGGGAGGAGTTAGGGGAATGCCACACGCTCGTTGGTATAGTCAAGTGCTGAAAATTACGCCATTGTATTGCCTCAAGTAAGTATACCAGTTTTCTGACGTGATGTTCTGCGGTGGAACAGTGGAGGGCAGTCTTCTCTGTAGTAAATCATTGCAATGCCTGTATTTACTGTTTATCGTGTTTAAAATAATATATAAAATAACACCTGGTAGGTGATGATGTCACATTTAATACAGTCCTGATTGGCCAGGAACATTTATCGTTACCGTTATAGCAGGAAAAAATTGCTCTGAAAGCGATCGAAATGATAGCTATCATTATCATTTACAATGATCGTTATCGTTGTGGTGTGATCCCCTCCGTTCATTTGAACTGGAACGATTTTTTTTAAATCGTTATCGTTCTGGGTGTGACCAGGGCTTTACTGTGTTGCAGTCGTAAGTCACCAGAGATTCATTTTTACAAGTTACCATTTGCAATTTAGAACTGTTTTCATGCTTACATGCATTTACAGTATTTTGCTTCACCATACTGTTCTAACAGTATCTAGGATTTGACATGCATGTGTTTCCACATGGTACAAAGCCTACTTCCATGGAACAATGAGGAATACAAAACTGAACCAGTATTACAGAATCAGTATGTACATGTATACTGCAGATTCCAATCGCAATTCTCTCTGGGTTATAGGACCTCGTAATGTAAACTTGCTTTATTTGCATGCTATTGATTTGAGCTAATCTCACTAAGTCCATTTAAATCCTTACTTCAATAGCTGCCAATCCCATAGTATTGTCTATTGCAAGTATACAACAGATTGTATTCATCATGACATTTGATTCTGAAATTCTTGAACGCTGCTTTGAAAAAAATGAGGCAGCATATAACCTGCTTTATCATATACTGTTGCACAGAATTGCAAACACCAATACAGGTCCCCTGCTGATCAGCGCATCTACATGCAGCTACATTTTACAAATCAAATACTGCTTCTTATGATGGGGATATCAGCTTGCCAAGCACTGTAATAAATGGATCTGGATGTTTCTTTCATGATTTATGTATACCCCACCATTTCAAGTTATTCCCCCTCATGAAGTTTACCTCAAATGCATCCTGAGGTAAACACTTGCTTCCTGCTTTAAAGAAGTTTTAATAAGAAAAGCGATTAGATGGCAATTTGCTTCCTGTATAATGTGTTTCTGCATTGTGTTTTATGGGTTTTGTTAATGACAAAGGGAATTCATATGTTTTCTTGCATTTACACCTAAAAAAACAAACAAAAAAAACGTTCTTGTTCAAAACATTGTTCTGTGAATTTAAGGAAGATGAAAAGTAAGGGACGACGGCACTGGATAGAGTCAGGCTGCTGCAATGAGAGCTTCTCTTCACAGTTCTGGCAGTGCACCACACTGACCTGAAAAAACCCCGTCATTCAATCCTGGGCCTCTCTCAAAAAGAAACGCAACGGATATAGAGAAATACATGCCCCTTTCATCAGATAATGTGCAAGTATACAGTGCTGTAAATATAACTATCAATCCATTTAGCCATGGCATGAGCTGACTAAAGTCTTCCTATTCCCTGGCTAATTTAATTAGCCACCCTCATCTCAGCCGATCTGTCTCTCCAAACAATAATAAAGCATAGCACTTTGAGATACAACATATGTTCCACAAGAGTCATCCTGTCTGCAAGCTTTTAATAAAACATAGCCAACATGCTACAGCAATTAGCTGAAAAGGTTGGAAAGGTAGAGAAATGACTCTTTTGATAAAAAGCCATAGTATATGCATCACCCTGGTGATAGTAAACAGGGGACAAACTATTGCCATGCTCTTTTTGCATATGAATCTACTACTGTTTTGAACAGACAACAGCTTTGATCCTTGGGGCCACAAACACTATATAGAATAACCAACATACCCTTTTATGGAAGAGTGGCATGATTTTAACCCTGTTACTGTGTTCTCACTATGGCTTGCATAAACATTTTTTCGTTGCAATTCCTTTTAAACCTGATTGTGATTTTCATATCAATTACTTTGAAAAGGTACATTTCAAATTGCATATGGCTATAATCCTATAATCTCTTAATTTTATACAAACATTTTTAACCTTTCAGTTACTGAAACCTATAGGTGGTTTTGAGGACCCTCTGTATGTTTGTGCACAGGTTTTAATGCCTCATTAAGTGAAATATATATTTATATGGAGGCCCAAACAAGCAATGTGGTCCGCTGTCATATAATAACCATTTAAACAAATTACAGTAGTTTGAGCAAGGAGTCCAGTATCAGTCTTCAAAAGCTGCTTAGTGTGAAATAGAGTTGCATTAATTCTATTGTTCTGCCTGGATTTGGTACCAAGCAAAAACTGGCATATTGTAATACATGTATAGCCCAGACAGCTACAGTGATTATACTCCCTGACTGAAGTTTTTAAGATTTCATTTTTAAAATAGCATTTGAGAGAGCATTCTTACATGCTACCTCTTCTTCTCATTCTGGATTTTATTTAAAAAAAGTAGAAATGTGCAGCTAAAATCAAAGAGCATTGGCACTCCAAGAGATGCATGTCACACACATCTCTTTAAAATGTAAGGCCCTTTCGTCATTTTAACATTATAAAATGTGTTACTCATTAACAGCATTCTGAGTTTGGCCACCAGAAGACAATTACAAATGTAATTCTGTTGTTGTGTTTATTTATTTTTTAAACAAGTTTAGTGGCTGTGTAACAGGGGAGATCTGGACTGACTGTCTGGCACATGCGTATTGCTGCAGGTAGAGGGCAGCAGTCTCCTATGATCCGCCTGTCAGTCATGGCGATGACACGGAGAGGTGGGGAAGAGGGTGTGTGTGCTTTCCCTCTCTGAGTGGCTGAGAGGGGCCTTGGGAGATTGCTCGGCCCTTAAGAACAGTGCTTTAGGTGCACTCGGGTGGCCGTGTTGGGAACACACTGTGACCCTGACCGCAGACGTCAGGTATTAAAAAGGAGGAAAGCGAGGCAAGTCGGGCTGGGGATAACAGCCGGCCTGAACATAATTCAAAAGAGATCAAAATAAGATACGTGGCTACACACCCAAGGGGACGGGTTTAGTTATCACGGGGAACTCCGGCCATCCCAGTGTAAAGCAAGCTAGCATAGGGCCGGAGGCTCGTGCTGACCGGCTTAAGCGGCAGTGGGGGCACTGCGTAAGCAGAACTTTGTTTGTAGTTTTATTACTGTGTTTTATTTTCCCTTTTCTTTCGCCTTTGGTTTTCATTATTATTTACGAGCACTTGTTGTGCCCTTGCTTGAGTACCTGTTGTGGTACAAGCCGTGGTGCTGGTTACTGTCGCCAGTATCCAGTCCACGGACAACAACGCCATCTCCTGGACGCAATAAATCAGTGCGCCTGAGCGGCGTTACAAATAAAATACTGTCTCCTGGTGTCAGTGAGTTGCCCACCACCCTTCCACAGGCTGGTACACAGACTAAGAATCTTGGCTTGCCCAAACTAATATTAGGTAGTCCAATAGGTTTGGTGTGTGAAAAGATTTTAGAACTTTTTGTTAGGTATTTGTATTCAGTGTGCGGTTGACTTATTCCCATTGAACAAATTGACATATTCTTTCAGGAACATTTCAGACTTCTTTTAACCTTTTCAGTGCCAAGGAAAATATTCTTGACTTTTAATGTTATACTGTTGGTTGTAGTAGTGTAAGGATAACATGAATTGGTAGCTACAACCCTGTATCCTAAACAAATAATGTATTCAGAAACATTTTTGCCTTTTTGCTTGGTAATAATGTGTTTTGTTTTATTGCTTTCATAAAATGAAAAATGTACATTTGTACATGATATGGATCATCTCTGAGTCTAACCATGGGACTTCACCCCATAGCAGACAAAAAATAGTTCGGACTGCCTCCAACTTTTCATCCTGTCAACATAGTAAGCCAGAGTGTATGGAGCTGTTGCTCTCTGTCAGACTGGAAATGAGGTGGATGGAAAGCCTCCAATTCAACAGACTGGTTGACATGGAAGGCCGAGATAGTCTTAGGACAAAATGCAGGATTGGTACAGAGCGTGACCTTTGTCCTGGCTATCGAGAATGCCTGCATCTCACGTACCTGCTTTGTGGAGGTGATAGCAAGCAAGAAAGCCGCTTTAAATTATTAAAATTTCAGCTCAGCTGAATGCAGAGGCGTGAGTGCGTTAAGCACCACGTTTAGCCTGCAGCCTCCAGCCTCCAGCGAGGAAAATGTCCTTCATAGGCAGACAAAACCGCAGAGCCCCTTTCACAAATTGCCCCACCAGAAAGAGAGCTCCTGGGGAGACCGAGTCAATCTTAATATGGCAAGCTGAAATAGTTGCCAGATATACCTTTATGTAGGGGATTTCTCCTTGTCAAAAAGGTCCTGCAAAAATTGCAGTATTAATGCCATGGGGCAAGTCATGGGGTCGAACCCACGAGGCAGACACCACATCTGAAAGACGCCCCAGTTGTACCCATACTGGGAACGCATGATCACTGCTCTGGCATTTTGTAGGCTATCAGTAACCCTATTGGACAGACCCAGATGGCTCAAATGCAGCCGTTCAGGGACCAGACACAGAGCTGTGCACATGTCTACCACAAACCTACTGCAAAAAATTCTGCAAGGCCAGGTAAACTGCCTGCAGCTCCAAAGTGCTGAACCAGGCCTGCAGAGGGCACATGCACTGGAAGCCCAGTGGAAGGTTCTGGGAAGCTGTTGTCATCAGGCCCAGAAGTTTCTGGAATGTTACGAACGTGAGCGCTCTGTTGAGCTGAAAGAGCTCCAAATAGGCGGCTATTCTATGTACTCTGCCGTCTAACAGACTGGCCAGCATGGCCCCGGATTCCAAGCATACTCCAAGATAAGAAGCTGCCTGGGAAGGTGTGAGCTGGCTCTTCGCATGATTCACCGTAAGGCCCAACCGTTGAAGGTGGCCGATGACAAGTTCCGTGTGGGCCTCTGTCTGTGCTGGAGACTGGGCACAAATTAACCAGTCGTTCAGATAATTGAGTACTCTGATGCCTTTGAGTCTCATTGGGGCCAAGATAGCTTCCAAGCACTTCCAGAAAGCATGTGGAGCTAGGGAGAGGCCAAATGGCAAGACACAGAACTTGGACGCTGTTCCCTGAAAGGCGAACCGCAGGCACTTCCTGTACACTGTTTTTTTGGGAATGTGAAAATAGGCGTCCTTGAGGTCCACCGTGGTGAACCAGTCACCTGGCCTGATTGACTGCATTGTCAACATTTTGAACCATGCTTCAGCTCAGATACAGGTTGGCCTGTCTGAGGTCGAGGATCGGTCTGAGGCCACCATCCCACTTGGGCACTAGGAAGTACCTGGAGTAGAACCCCTCCTCCAACTGGAGGGGGTCTATCATGTGAATAGCCTGTTTTTGCAGCAGAGCTGCTACCTTCTGAGACACCACAGTGGCGTCCTGTGGGTCCGTCACTGATGCTGTAATCATGCCCTGAAAGGGAGGGGGACCGTGCATGAACTGCAGCAAATAGCCGGTCTGAACGTAGTAAAACACCCAGATGTCTGTGGTGCACTGACACAAATAGTCCAGATGGCTCCCTGAGAAGGGGCCCTGGGCCTGTGTCAGCAAATTCCTAGGGCTGCTGCTTAGCCTGCTGCTTCGTTCTCTGCACAAGTTTGCGGAACCTATTAAAGCCCCCGCAGGCCAGTCCCGAACACTACCTCTGGCAGTAGGCGCAGCCAGATGTGCCAGTCTTTGAGACTGCTGGTGTGTAGGGCGTCAGTTTGCCGCTGGTTTACGTACTGGAGGTGGTCGCTTGGGAAGCAGGCGAACCAGCTCCTTAGTGGATTCCCGCGTAACGTGAGAGCGCTGCAGCATCTCGTCCATCACAGGACCAAACGTATGCCCTGGAGTGATCAGGGCATCTAATAGTGGTGCTTTGTCCCCATCAGGCACACATGCCTGGGAAAACCAAAGCAGCCTACGCGCAGTTACCAGCGCAGGTTCCTGCCTACAGCCTGTCCGTTGAGTTTGGACACACGTAGCAGGTTTTTGTTAACCAGGTGCAGTTCATCCAACTGTTGTGGTGAGGAACTGTAGTTCTCACAGAGGGACCACAGCAAATGTGACTGGTGGGCTACCAGAATGCTATTGTAGTTCCCTGGCTGTGCAGCGAACACACTTGCGGAATAGGCTTTCTTGAGAATCACCTCAGAAGCCTGGCACTGCTTGTTAGGGCCAAATTAGGCGCCTGGACCACCGCGGCAATAGAAGCCTCAACCGGTGGAAAATGGCCAGGCCCAGTTTCTCTGTATCATGCACCCTGTATAGGGCGTCCATCGACCGGGAAACAACAGGAGCTGCTGCTGGATGGTCCCAGGAAGACTGGATTTCAAAGAGAAAATCTGGGTGAACTGGTTTGAGGCTGTAGGCTCATCGTTGAAAATCGATTGCAGTGGCCCTCTTGATTAGTGGTACAAGCTCTGCCAACAGGGAGAACTTAACCGCAGGGGATGTGCTGTCGGATTCCACTTCCTCAGACAGG
The DNA here is from genome assembly GCA_030684275.1 of Acipenser oxyrinchus oxyrinchus. Lineage (NCBI taxonomy): Eukaryota > Metazoa > Chordata > Actinopteri > Acipenseriformes > Acipenseridae > Acipenser > Acipenser oxyrinchus. Next base: position 72,976,847 of record CM060251.1, on the reverse strand, counting down.
AACGCCACCTCTGGTTTGCCCATCTCCTCAGAGGCAGCAATGGACAGTATATCCTCCTATAGCCAATCTGCGCTCGCTGCACCATGGGTACAGACGGGGCAGGTGCCTGGGCTACTTTCCCGGGTGTGTCGACAGGTCTCCCTTGACACACAGCCATGGGGTCAGGACGCAGCCACCTCTCTGGGTCATGGGGAAAAGCTCTGTGCAGGAGTAAGGCACGCAGAGCGCTCCCTTGAGCTGCTGGATAACCTTTTCTCAAGCATGCGCTTGGAGAAAGGGGCACAAAACTCGCAGAAGCTACAATTAACCAGTGCCTCCTTGGCGTGATCTGGCCCCAGGCAGGAAGAGCACCTGCCGTGCTTGTCCTCAATAGGCAGACTGGCCTTGCATGTCTCACAGGGAATGAACCTGGGCATGATGCAAGGAGCAAGCAATGTAGTTGCTACATCAATCTGCTTATAGATATCGACCAGGCGGGTCAAGACCCAAGCAGGATTGGTTTAGTACCGGACTGGTGACCTCGGCACTGGTCAGTAGCGGGCTGGAACCGGACTGGTACCTGGAAGGTACCAGGTTGGTTCCGTACAAGTTTGATGTATTTAAAACCGGGTTGGTACTGGTTCAGGACCGGTACAGTTACTGGTTCGGAAACTGGCCGGTTCGGTACCTGTTCAGTGGCTTTGGCACCGTGTTGGAACGGGTCTGTACTGGTTTGTGACTTAGCACCAGGTAAATACCGGATCTGAACTGGGTCAGTACATGTACTGTACCGGGTTCGTTTGGTACCAGTTTGGTGACTTTAGCACGGGGTCCTTAAAGGTACGGTACCATGTCTGATTGGTACTGGCTTGATGACTTTAGTACTGGGACGGTTCAGTGACTTTAGCACCAGGTCGGTACCGGGACGATACTGGTACAATAACCTCTGTCTGAGTTCGGTACCGGTACCAATACCGGGTCAGGAGCAGAGCAGGTCAGTGACCTTGGTACTGGTTCAGTACGGGTCCCCCGGTTCACAGTCATCGCGGGTGGCAAAATACTTTCTCAACAAAATACAGTAATTAACAATTACATAAATGATATAAAGCAACCCTCGTATGGTGCTAATTAGCAAAAACGAGAAATATATAAAAAGCTCCAACCGGAACTATGCAGCCTGGGGACAATGCACAAAGTCAGCCCACTTATGATGCTGGATCCCTAGGAAGGAGCAACTCAAGCCGCTGGCTTCACGCGGGACTTGACAAACAAAAGGCTGTAGTGCACACAAATATGCGTAATTAGTTAAAAACTATTACAGCGATTAGTGTAAATATCACATATACTTTGTGTAAAACACAAAAAATGGAAAAATGCCGCTGAGATTTGTTGAGCGCAGTCCTTTTGTGCCCTCGGGGGCGGGGTCATGAATGCGTCACAGGCTCAAAGAGCAGCTTTAGTTTACCATTTTCAGGATTTGGGTCTTTAGGAGGTAAATACCCATTCGGAATGTTTACAGTAATGGGTTAACATGGCACGGTAGCAGCAGTAGTTCTATCCATGTAGCAGAGAACATGTTAAAATGAAAGTCTCCCTTTCCCTACAGGTAATACTGAGAACTGGTTTACCTGGTGCAGGTCAATACTTTGATGCATCCCTTTCATTACACTACAGATGGAGGCTACCATTGATTGGGTGCCTTGGATTTATCTGTTTCTTGAAATCTGAATAAATCCATTAGGTTTATTAATATTGTTGATAAGTATTTATTGTTGAGATACAAAAGGCATCAACTTAAGATTTCAGAATTTTTTTGTTATCAAACTCAATTTGAAATGGATGTCAAAGAGATTATGTTGCTGCCAGGGAAGCAAAAATTTAATTAAATCAATCCCTAGATGGCATTCATATGCATTTTCTTGAACGAATGTGCTTTTTTGTTAGTCGACCAATGATTTTAACATTTGTCATCCAGAGAAAGCCAGCTAAAAATAGAATGGTCCTCTGGTAATTACCATAAACATTTGCAATTTCCAGTGCTTAATGTGCTTTATTACACTGTGTATTGCTAAGGGCTCAATTTTAGAGTAAAGTATGATACAAATATGGGTGCACTATTAAGTATTTATTTGATCAAAAGTACCAATATTTAAACTCTTTGAATTATCAGAATTACTTTTTTTTTTTTAAAGTCTTGCACCTTATCACATCATCAGTTATATGTCCTTTGTTGGGGACGTGCTTACAGCACTAAAGGCTGGCTCCTCCAGCCAGGGCAATCCCAGCAGCGGCAACGCTGCCCAGGGTAACGCCGACAACGGCAATGCTGTCAGCGGACGCGCTGACAGCGTAAAAGGCTGGCTCCTCCAGCAAAGGCAGTTGTGGCAATGCTGGCAACCCTGGCAGCTGCAAGATTGACCATGGCAATGCTGTCAGCGGAGTGAGGTCCTCCTACCGTGGCACCAGGGGCAGCAGAAAGACTGTCAGTGGCAATGCTAACAGCGGCAATGCTGTCAGCGGAAATGCTAACAGTGGAGCGAGGTCCTCCTCCTATGGCACTGCTTGCAGAAGAAAGGCTGACAGTGGTGTGGCGCACTCCGGAAGTGGCGGTGGTGCTAGCAGCGGCCATGCTGCTCTTAGCGCAGGACACTCTGGCAGTGGTTGTGGTCCAGCATTGCAACTACTGTGGGTGGAGGTGGTCTCCTCACCTCTCCCCCCCTTCTCTGTAGCTGGCGGCTCCCTTCTCTAGGGCTCCGGCCCCAGAATTTCCAGCAGCGCAACTGCTCCTGGTGGAGGTGGTCTCCTCAACCCTCCCTCCTTCTCTGTAGCCGGCGGTTCCCTTCTCTTGGGCTCCGGACCCAGAATTTCCTGCAGCGCAAATGCTGCTGCTGGATACAACAAAGCCCCGGGTGATGACAAGCAGGCATCCCCGGGCAGTGCTATGTAGGCCTCCCCGGGCTATGCCAATCTGGCATCCCCAGGCGATGGCGAACAAGCAACCCAAGGCAATGTCGGCTGTCCCTCGGTCGCTGGGGACTAGTGCGACTCTCCCTCGGTCACTGGGGACTGGTGCAGCTCTCCCTCGGTCACTGAGGACTGGCTTGGCTCTCCCTCGGTCACTGGGGACTGGTGCGGCTCTCCCTCGGTCGCTGGGGACTGGTGCGGCTGTCCCTCGGTCGCATGGACGTGCCTACAGCCTCTGGAGGTTGGGTAGTCGTGGCTCCTCCCGATGGGAATATCATCTGTGTGGCTATTCCCATATCTGCAGCCAGGTAATTGCACATCATGGCTGCGATGGCTGGGAGGGACACTGGCCGATGTTTGTTTTCCCAGACTTCCCATTTCTCCCCATCTCTGGCCCACAGCAGGTTGATCGCCATTGCCAGGGCCTCCATAAGGTCCACCTCAGGGTTCAGCATCCAGTCCCATATCTCCTCAGAGGACGTGGGATGCTCGTGCTTTCCCCTTGGGCGTGCTGATCTCTCAGGCTCCTCCCTCTTGGGAGCTGGAGCTGGCACCTGCTTCCCTGCCTTCCTCCGGGAACCCCCACTTCTTCCTCTTCGGGACCGGCAGTTCCACCTCCTGCCATGGAGGGGGTTGGTCAGGTGTTATGTGCTCGACCTCGCAATGGCAAAGCACCATTCCTCACCTTTAAAGGCGAGTGAGGCACGTCCATCTTCTCCACTCTTCTCACAAGATCCAGATCCACAAAAATCCAGGACAGAAATTAAAAAGTGTACCCGCAGTACTGTTCCTGGCCTGAGTCTGTGGATGTGCTATTTCCCACTTCTGGACACCAAGTGTGACAGGGTGGCTTGTGTGGTGACGTCAGGCCAGGAAGAAACACAGAGAATGGTGAGTGAATTGTGAATGTGCTGCTTGCATGGTTTAATAAATGAATAAATAAACGGGTTGAACAAAACAAAACACTGCACATAAAACAAAACGGCACGTTGGCCAAAATAAACAGACGAACAAACACGGTGAGACAAACCCAAACAAGTATTGTGCGGTTGCTCCCACAAGAGTAGCAATTGTTATTTATATTATTTTTAAAGTTTACTCTCTACTTTCTCTCCCGTTCTCTCCTTTTGAACACCCAACCCCGAGTGAGTGACTCGTGCATATGTATAGACAGCTGTGCCGGGATTCAATTACTAATTAATCATTCACTTGAATCCCAGCACATGAACTAGTTTGTGCAATCCTCATGCTCACATCTTAATACATTTTTATCTAAATACAAATACACATTTTAACAACACTTGTGCTACATAGCCCAATTTATACCTCATGCACCAATATATATACAGAAACAATAACGTCAAGTGGGAGCTGAGTTATGCCAATTATACTATTTGTAAGTATGATTGTACTAACATGTGACTGTACCATTACTACCCCTGGGACACATACAGTAAGATGAGGCATTAAAAAGAGATCACAGGATAAGAGTTGGTGTCTATGACTTGATGTAAAACGTCTTATTGCTGCAGTCAGGGTGTCTGTGTGAATGAGGTGCTTGCATCTCAGTGGACTAATCCTGACTAAGTAACTTCTAAAGAAAGAAATAAATATAATATAATAAAAAACCCTCTCTTGAACCAGTTTAGAGTATGTGCATTAGTGGTCTTCCCAGGTAACCCAACCTTTTGTTTTGATAGAGGGCCTCTGTCCTCACTTACTCTCCCCCATTTTTCATTTTATTGTTTTTCCTTTTCAATTTTGTTCCTGACCATAATGGCTCATCCTTCTACTTCCACTTTATTTCGAAGGACAGGGTGCTGCTCTTTATATCTAGATAGAGAGGTGGCCTTAAATAAGACGGAACCCAACAGTTCAGAGAGCAAGTTCAGCCTCATTTTCAATTCAATATGTCTGTCCCTCTATTTCTCTCATTGCCTCTGATACAAAGAGACATTCAGTGGGGCCCAGTCCCTTCTATCATCTATGTTACATGCAGGTATCCCACTGATTAGTTCATTTTACTATAGCGATCACTAAGCACATAATACAAGTCGTCTGTCTCAAATATACCAGGAGAGCACATCAGTCTTCACTCTTACTGAAGTTACCGGGTAGCCTTTAATCCTCTTTAGCATTATCTGATTTAGGGTTACTAAAGCCTACATGTGTGGACAGCATTTACAGTACATTACAACCTCAGAACTGAAGGGAGTTATTGAAGGCAAAATGCAAGACCTACTTTGAGCAGTCCTTGACATCACTTCACAAAACAAACACAATGGGAAAAAATCAAACCTATGGTTTGTCACCCAGTGGACAAACTGAATAAAAGTAGATTTTCTGAAGAATTGTAAATAATTATTATTTTGTGTTTTTGAAATTTGGTGGATTCATGGTAAAACGAGTAAAGAAAAAAAAACGTAGAAAAAATGATTATGCTATTTTGTATACACAACATATGCAAATGTAGAAAGCACGTAGATAAATAATTACACAAAAACTGTCAATGCAGGGTGACAAAGGCACGCTGAAAAGGTAACAAGTTTCCAAGTGTAGCTTCTGCTGTTGTAGTTAATACTGTAGGCCTTCCTACAGTGATAACTGTGTACCGTAGATGATTAAGGTCCACTCTCTCTGTAAAGGGAGCTTCTGAGGGAAACATATACCAAACTCCATACAATATCAACATAATCCTAATAACACACCAACCACACAGTGAGTGAACACAGACTGCATGCAAAACATAATGAATTATTAAGGAGGATTCATCATATCACACGCTTAAGCAGTTGCCTACATGAGAAAAGCCCTGTTCCTATAGGAGGATGAGCCTGTGCTGTAATGTATACATTCCTACACACCAAGACAACAATAGATTACACCTGAGGAACAATATGTGGCTGTATGACTGTTCCGTCCAATCAACTAAACCGTAACAGAGTTTATGATAATAAACTTTCACTCAATTTGAGCAAAACAAAACAAAAAAGGTCTTTGAGTAGGTCTTTGAGAGAGAGAGAGAGAGAGAGAGAGAGAGAGAGAGAGAGAGAGAGAGAATAATAGATGGGCTTCAGTGAGTTACAGGAAAATAATTCCATCTAGGGTTTATGTGACGTCATAAACTACGAGACCGTTTTCATTTAACTCACTGAAGCTCATCTATTATTTTTTATAATACATATTATATGTGATAAAAAAGATAATAAACGGGTGTTAAGGTTCAAATTAGATGAATAATAATAACGTAAAATTAAGTCAATATTAAAGAATCTTTAAATATAAAACGGCGAATTAAACCGGTTAGATAATGAACTGCAAAAAATAACATATTTTTAAGGAAATGGTGTTTCAATGGGGTATGCTTTTTATTTTATTTTTTAGTCATTGTCAGAGTCGAAGATTATTGTTCGCTTGATTGGTGCTGCCATTGGTGGAGGATGATTATAAATCTTCACAGAGACAGATTTGTTAAAAGTGCCTAAAAAACATGAATTGTGGGTGTTGCTGAGTGATTTAACACAAGAGATTTTGTTTGAAAGTGGTCGGGGTGCATAGGAGTCAAATATGGGTCAAAGGTCAAGAATAATCTTCTAGACGAATATGTCATTTTGACGTCACTACTGCAGTATTTTGCCTTTTTTTCGAATGGCTCAGGATGCAAATATACACAATTATATATATACACTACCGGTCAAAAGTTTTAGAACACCTCCATTTTTCCAGTTTTTATTGAAATTTACGCAGTTTAATGTCTCAATGTACTCTGAAATTAAAGCATAGAACAAATAAACAATTGGAGATAAAAAAGAAATCATGGAATCATTTTGTTTAGCAAAATTTAATCTTTTTGACTCATCAAAGTAGCCACCTTTTGCAGATATAACAGCCGAACACACTCGTGGCATTCTTTCTACAATGGAAATCAAGTATTGTTCGGAAACTTCTTCCCAACACTGTTGCAGAAGTTCCCACAAATGTGTTGCACTTGTAGGTTGCTTTGCTTTCACCCTTCTGTCCAGTTCATCCCAAACCAGCTCGATGGGGTTTAAGTCTGGAGACTGTGCTGGCCATTCCATGATTTGAAGCCTACCGTCTTGTTCTTTTCTTCTAAGGTAGTTCTGACATAGCCTGGAGGTATGTTTTGGGTCATTATCTTGCTGTAGGATGAACCCTGACCAACTAAGCGTATACCAGAGTGTATTGCATGGCTGCAAAATGCTGTGGTAGCCGTTTTGGTTCAGGGTGCCACTCACTCTGTGCAAGTCGCCGACTCTGGATCCAGCAAAAGAGCCCCAGACCATCACGCTTCCTCCTCCATGTTTGACAGTTGGTGTCACACGGGGAACCATCCTTTCGCCTACGACGGCGTGCAAAAACCCTGTGTGATGAACCGAAGATTTCAAATTTTGATTCATCGGTCCATAAGACCTTCTTCCAGTCTTCAGTAGTCCACTGGCGGTGCTTCATGGCCCAGGCAAGCCTCTTTTTCTTATTTTGCCATCTTAGCAATGGCTTTCTTACTGCCACTCGACCTGTCAAACCTGTAGCTCGAAGTCTTCTCTTCACAGTTGAAACTGAGACTTGCTTACTTCGACCAGTGTTAAGCTGTGCTTGAAGTTGTTGTCCTGTGAGCCGCCTATCACGCAAGCTGTTGACTCTCAGAAACTTGTCTTCTGATTCTGTTGTGGCTTTGGGTCTGCCAGACCTCTTCCTGTCAGAGTTTCCTCCAGTTTCCAAGTGCCTTTTGATGGTGTAGGAAATTGTACTCACTGACACCTTGGCTTTCTTTGCAATTTCTCTAAAGGAAAGACCTACACTTTTAAGGGTTATAATGGTCTGTCTGTCTTCCTTTGTTAATTGCCTTTTTCTCGCCATTATGATAGCAATATACTACTTCCTGCAGTACAATACTGTCCAAATAATGCTTAAGAGGGTGTAGTAACACAGTCTGTTCCAACACTGCTTTTATACAGACAGAGGGTTTGTAAGTAATCAACAAAAGTTGGGTCACCTGTAGGAATTGTTAGCATCACATTTCAAGGCTTAATTTACTTCCATTGCTGCAGAACAGCTAAGTTGTTAACCCATTATTTGTTCCCTGAAAAAGGCCTTTTTGTATAACTCTGAAATGTACATTATTTTTCAGTTTTTGGTAACCTAAACTTTTTTTTAACCTCTGGCAGTTTACCGCTTACCTTTGTACCATTTCAGGATATTCACTGGACTTGAACTGCTTAAATTTCAATAAAAACTGGAAAAATGGGGGTGTTCTAAAACTTTTGACCGGTAGTGTATAATTCTGAATATACATAGACACTTAAAACTGGGACCAGCAAACATACAAAGCACCATACACTTAAAAAACAAACTTATTTATTTGGCAAACTGAAAAACAATAATACAATCTGCCACATTTTATATAAAAAAAGAAAGAAAAAGAAAAAAGAGAACATTTTAAAAAGGAGATTAATTTTCTGTTTCCTAAGCCCCTTTCAAAGCCTGGCTAGATGGGGCTTGCTAACAGTAAAAATAAAAACTGAAAAAAACAAAGCATAGCACTGTTGTTTCCTTCTGAATTTTTAAGCATATGGTTTTTTAAAAGCATGCACAATATGTATTCCTAGAATACAAATATTCCTAAGTCTCTACCCTGCAGTTTTCCCCAAGTTTACCATCCTGTGCAGGTCTCTTTTACACTCTTTCAAATCTGATTTTTCTAAAACTGTCCCACAACATTTTCCAAAACAAGAATCTGCTTTTTTATTTCACTTCAGAACCTTTGATACATATACAAAATGAGTGAGGGTTGACTTCTTCACTATTGCATTTTCAAACACAAAGAGAAAAAAAAAACATTCTAATTTATTTTTGGAATGTCAGCAGCAAGTTTTTCTGCCGACTAACTGCCAAAGTTAAAGGCTTGAGGCCCACATAATTAACTTTTGCCTTTTACAGTATTACTGTAACTGTAATCTGCACCCAAGTCTCTGCTTATCTCCCTTTAAACAATGTATATGGTCAGTCTATAACAAACCAAACTTCACTGAAGCCCTAGCTTACTACTAATCCTTTCTAACTAACAATGAAGACTGTCTGACAAAACAAGTAATAATAAAGAAGAAAAAGTAAAAAAATGTCTACTTGCTTACACAACTGCAAAGCAACAAATGTATATTTTTCTGCATTAAAACAAAAACATTTGCTCTAAATCTAGTACCACCGTGAATGAGTAGTTCTATTTAAAGCACCTTATACTGCTGGTGGTGTTGTTGCTTTCCCTTTTTATTTAAAGTGATGGTTTCCCTTTAAGTTGCTTGGAACAGATGCTCCGTAACAACTCTCCAGAAATACCTTAAGTCAGCATATTCTCTACCCTTGCTGTAATCAGGCTAAACACAAAAGCACATATCACTGTGTTATTAAACAAATAATTGAATGGACATACCCATAAACCCTGGTGCACGCAACTTTAAATCCAGTGTGGGGTTTTATTTTATTTTTGCCCCCTCTCTTGGGGTAAAGGAGCTTGGTTAAAAAAAAAAAAAAAAGCTGAAAATTTTCTTTGTCTGGGAACTCAGGGTCAGGTGATTTCCGACAGGAATTCTGGTTGGCTACAAGGGGCTTGCAAACGCTGGCAGTGAGCCAGGAGGCTGTCTGTATGCAGGCTAGAAATTTGCTGCAAACCTTGTCCTCATCCTCATATCTAACACAAGGTTCATTTCCATAACTGGGGGTGGGGGATGGGAGATGGGGGGTGGGCAAAAGGAATAGACTGTAACACAAGGCACAAAAGGAAATTTCTAAAGGAAAGACAAGCTGTTTTTTTTTGTTTGTTTTTTAAAAATCATGTTTTTAAAAATCAACCCCTTCCAAGTCACGGCCTCTACAACTTATTCTAAACACTGATTACATTATTTCAGTGATTCCTCAAAAAAGGCACATTTTCATATGTTAAAGACATTTTGTTTTAGGATTTCCTGCAGTCTAACAGTAATTCTATATAATGTACAGAGTTCTGTATTTATAAATTACGAGAAAGAATAAAACAAAACAATAAAAGACTTATTTTAATACATCCATGAAAAGATAAACAATTATGTATTCAGTTAATTTTTAAAGCGTTTAGATTCTAATACTTAAAGACTATTCATTTGTTGTTTTTAGTATATTATTTAAATTGAATTGCAACAAAAACAATAATTTGGGGGGAAAAAGCCATGATTTTGAAAGCTAGTTTTGAATGTTTGGAAATATTTTCACCACTAAGACAAATTCATGACTACAATAGAGTAGGGCCCTGCTAAGGTTTCCATGGTGACAGATCATTATAGAACAACTGTTCACTACAAATTATTTTGGAAACAATTTCTGACATGATTAAGTGATTACTGAGGGAATGGCCTAGATAGATGCTTTTCTTACCATTACGTGACTTCAAACTGGTCAGTTGTTGCTACGTATTGCTTTACAGGCTAGAAAAGCAAATCTGCCAATGCATATCTTCTTATCTAATGCTTATATATATATATATATATACAGTACTGTGCAAAAGTTTTAGGCAGGTGTGAAAAAATGCTGTAAAGTAAGAATGCTTTCAAAAATAGACATGTTAATAGATTATATTTATCAATTAACTAAATGCAAAGTGAGTGAACAGAAGAAAAATCTAAATCAAATCCATATTTGGTGTGACCACCCTTTGCCTTCAAAACAGCATCAAGCATCAATTCTTCTAGGTACACTTGCACACAGTTTTTGAAGGAACTCAGCAGGTAGGTTGGTCCAAACATCTTGGAGAACTAACTACAGTTCTTCTGTGGATTTAGGCAGCCTCAGTTGCTTCTCTCTCTTTATGTAATCCCAGACAGACTTGATGATGTTGAGATCAGGGCTCTGTGGGGGCCATACCATCACTTCCAGGACTCCTTGTTCTTCTTTACGCTGAAGATAGTTCTTAATGACTTTCGCTGTATGTTTGGGGTCGTTGTCATGCTGCAGAATAAAGTTGGGGCCAATCAGATGCCTCCCTGATGGTATTGCATGATGGATAAGTATCTGCCTGTACTTCTCAGCATTGAGGAGACCATTAATTCTGACCAAATCCCCAACTCCATTTGCAGAAATGCAGTCCCAAACTTGCAAGGAACCTCCACCATGCTTCACTGTTGCCTGCAGACACTCATTCGTGTACCGCTCTCCAGCCCTTCGGCGAACAAACTGCCTTCTGCTACAGCCAAATATTTCAAATTTTGACTCATCAGTCCAGAGCACCTGCTGCCATGGTGTATGACTTTTGACAGTAAACTGTCTTCAGCAACCTCACCTTGTTAGCTGAGTTTGGCTGTTCCTCACCCAGTTTTATTCCTCCTACACAGCTGTTTCTGTTTCAGTTAATGATTGTGTTTCAACCAACATATTGAATTGATGATCATTAGCACCTGTTTGGTATAATTGTTTAATCATACACCTGACTATATGCCTACAAAATCCCTGACTTTGTGCAAGTGTACCTAGAAGAATTGATGCTGTTTTGAAGGCAAAGGGTGGTCACACCAAATATGGATTTGATTTAGATTTTTCTTCTGTTCACTCACTTTGCATTTAGTTAATTGATAAATATAATCTATTAACATGTCTATTTTGAAAGCATTCTTACTTTACAGCATTTTTTCACACCTGCCTAAAACTTTTGCACAGTACTATATATATATATATATATATATATATATATATATATATATATATATATATATATATATATATATATATATATATAAACTTGCTGCTTAAAATGAAGACTAAAATCCTTCAACCAACATGTTCACCTACTGGAGTCTAATATCCTGGTTTAGATTGCTATTTCTGCAGCGTATTGTAAAGGTAAAATACTGGTAACATGTACCATACTACAGATTAGGTCTCTAAATTGAATCCCACTATTTGCACAAATTTTGAGCAGTGCCATTCAGTATTTAACAAGAGGAAATAATAGGCCATTTCTAAATACTACTGACTTAACACATTACAAAACGTTACATTTCCATCCAATGTAGTCTTTGTAAGATACTTCTCCTTTTTAAATTACCTCATCATGAATAACGTTTTGTATTCCACAGAAACAAATTCCAGCATTTCTGACAGCAAAACAATTACTTTTCTCGATGTACTGTATATCCACTAAAACCAAACAAGATCCCTTCTCTTCTGTTTTTCCGCAATAGTACCACGGCTCAGTTAATGTTAAAGGCTCAATTTCCTAGAATGAGGTCTATGTTTAAATTTTCCACAATAGTGTACGACACAGAGTTTACTTACCACTGCAATAAAGCTTTCATAATAGTCAATAAGTACAACATTGCATTGATATGGTTTCAATTCAATATGTTTTGCTTAGTCAGTGGTGAGTAAAATACAGACTGGGCCAATGGATAGTACAGTCCAGGGTGGTGCCCGAGGCAAAGAATAAACTGTGCTTTCAGAAAATCACATGAGTCCGACAAATAAAAAAATAAAAAAATATTGCTCTGATTGTTTTTATATGTTTAATCACATGTTCTTGGTCATAAATCAGTTTTGACCAATTGTTTTTGTTTCCTATCCTAAAAGCATCTCAATATCTAATGTTTGTACACAATCACCCAAGCAGGTCTTTGCTTCCCAACTCCTCTCACAGAGTTTAACATTTTCATTTGTTCCGGTATCCACCCCTTTTGCTTGACAGTTTGCTCCAGCGGCATACACAGGGACATGAACAGGTTTATGAATATGGAAGAAGCACAGTTTGTCTTTTAAGGGATTTACTATTGTAAAATCCACAACAATGCAATCTTGAAAAAACTAAATGAGATGTCGTAAGGTCGATCCATGTACTGTATGGTAAATTATTTTTCATGATTTTTTTTTTTAATAAAAAAAAATAATGATTTTACTTTCACCCATCCTTTCATTGTTTTCAAAGCATGAAACAAAATAAATGGCAAAATATAAGTACTGGAAACGTGTGTTTTAACTGTCTGTAGAGCCTGCACAATACAATACTGTATGTAAAATCATTTCACAGAAAAAAAAAAAATGCACTTGGAACTCCTGTGGTCTGTTTTCTTTTGACACTCCATCACCATCCAATCTGTCGCTCTCAGTCAGGCCTGTGTCAGTGGACATTTGACTCGCTGTCTGGGGTCAAAGGTTAGGTAATTGCTGTTGTTGCCGCATTGACAGGAGGTGTTAGGGTCACATAGAGGTCTCCAGGGGCATGGATCCAGATACACAGTTAATTACCAGGCGAAGTTGGTGACTAATGGCCTCTTTAATGACCAGTAGCTTGAGGGACAGAATGCCCTAGGATAGTCTAACTGAAAAGAAATATGTCACAATGGCTGTACATATCACTGTCTACCTCTCAGAAAACAGTTAGCCAGTTTATCAAGCAGATTTTGCTCGGTGGCATCTGTCAAAACTAAATCAACCTTAATCCAGTTGGAGTGTCGTCCATAAGGTTGAATATAAACATGATTTTGAAATTAAAAAGCATGTACTGATTGAAAACATTGTCTATGAGCCACTGTCACTAATGCCCAGCAAGCTGGAAAGAAAAGTTTTAATTCTGCGCAGTATTAGAGGTAGTCACTAGTGTGCAGATAGATTAACCTGAAAAGTACAGGATGTAGAGTTATCTGTAATGTGGAAGAACCACAGTGATTCAAAGCCCTTATTAAAAAAAGGGCTAGTGAACAGGGCAAGTAAACAGTTTTTTATGAAACAATAAGGGGAATACTTATTTTTGATAAAGAAGGAAAAGCACAAAATGCATAAAAATGAGTAGTCATATAATATTTTTAATTAAGTTCCCTTTTACTCAGTGCAATTTTTAAAGCATTAAATGTATCTACCATTTCACCATTGCTGTAATACAATGCCAATATTTTAATACTATACAGGTGTCCTTTCTTTAATTTAACAAATTATTCACATTGCTCAAGTCATCTGTGTTGGATTTAAATTAAAGTTATTATTCTTTCATTCATATAAAAGAACCGTGATTCCAAAACTTAGTTTCAACAAGGATGTTTTTATTTGATATAGTACAGGCGCTGGAGGAACATCACAGGTGGTCAAACCCAATTATTCAATGTGTTTACGTTTTTATAAGTTTTCATCATTCTTTCTTAACAAATCAGAAAAAAGGACATTCCGCAAAATGACATAGTTAGTTACAAACATTTAACCAATCACATTATTAACAAGGTTATACCCACGTGGTTTCAGCCTATCAGAAGACATTCTTCACTTGACGTATAAAAAAATAGAATGGTGACAGAGGAAGAGTAAGTTTGCAAACCTTTTGCTTTCGTCACCTTTGAAATTGCAACGTGGGAACAGATCTTCCTTTTAAAGTGTTACCTTTATTTTATTATGGGAAAGGAAGTTTCACTTTAGGTGTGAGAACGGACATTTAGTTTAAACCCAGTTCTCACTTTGAATTTTACAACTCTCATAAAACTAGAAAGCATTCTAAGTCATCTGCTTCATTGGTTTAAAATAGTCTTTCCTGATTATCTAGTTACTGTTTAAACCCAAATTCTTTAACTCAATTTATGAAACCTAGATACTAACTCAAATTTGTATTCTAACCAACTAAATCTTGAAACCCAGTTAATTTTCTATATACTTATAATTTCTTAAAAAGTGCATGTCTCAACAATCTGTTCCAAAGACTAAAGATGGTTCAATCCATCAAGCCAGGCCCACTTCGCTCTATATAACTCAATAGTGATGACCCCAGCAGTGCCACTCATGCCCATTTCTTGGGTGAAAAAAAAATCTACAGTATTCATCCAACTTCCAGCTGAGCTTATTGGTCATGAAGGCACATTTACAGTGTTTTTTTTTCCTACCAAGTATTGTCTTTATCAGACCCTTTTTTAAGTATTAAACCACATTCACCTGTAGACATCTACTAATAACTACCCAACTTTTACTTGGAAGTGAGGCCAAGTATATAATAAGAGGCAGCTGTCGCAAGGCATTCGTAATTACTCTGTGCAAAGCCAGATTATTATCTGTATGCGAATGACTCTCTGGGTTGGTAGTGTATGTTCGCCCGCTTGTTTGTCTCTCCAGTGTAACCCCTGCTGTACACACGGAAGGTACATACTACTCTCCTTTTAATTAGGTCTCTCCACCTTTTGGCCGATTGTTACCCACTTCGGTAAACACAGCTTCTGCTGTTCCCCCAGATATAAGCATCGGCTCCATGCCAGTGAATGCAGTACAAGGGATGCCTGATAGGATTAAATGCATCAGCTTAAAAAAACTCAGCTGGGTAAACAGTCGCAGGCAAGAACTGAGGGGAGTGGGGAGTTGGTTGGTGCTTTTCATAACTGATCAGTAAATGGCCAATTCCTTTATTGCTACTGCACTTCCTTTTCATGGCTCTTAAAGACCCATGTGGATAAAAGGTGCACAATCAAGAAAGTAAGCTAATCAGTAATCATGTCATTTTAACCTTATTTATAAATGAATAAATGTCAGTTTTACCTTTGATAAAAGAGTATTTTGAAGTTATGTAAGATCATGAATAAATGCAGCACTGTATAACAATGTTTTACAGCATAGGAATTATTTGATTTTTAAAATAAATAATTTTCATTAATTAATCAGGAAGTTTCAGGTGTAGTTACTATAATGCACATAGACAGCAAGCTAAAAAACAGATCAAAGTATGTACCATTCAAAACAGAGAAAAAACTAACTGTACAAACCTAGCGGAAGCAAAAATGTAACACACAACAGAAAGAGTTTGGCATTTATGTTATTATAAAGTTACTGCTCTATCACAAATCAAGGAAAAAATACATTGTGTGATTCTTTGTAGCATGGTCAAAAACATAATTGTAGTTCCGATACAAAGGAATACGGAATACGGGCAATATAAATTCCTCAGTGGATTTTCTTCCTTGCCAGGTTAATATGCCTACATGATTGTAGCGGGTAAAGTATTGGCCACAAGGGGGCCCATGAGGTTAGGGATCCAGCATGCACTGAAACACATATGTTAGCAATCAGGTCTCAAGGCAGATCCTGCTGGGAGGGTAACATTTAACAGGCTGTTCCAGCCTCCTTAAGTAAAAACACTAGAATAATGTCAACAATCCTGTGCCCTAATCCATGTCACTACCTTCATGATTTAATAAATGTCAGCTAGGAAAATTACAGCAAATATTTTTGTTATGCCCTCTATAATGTATAGGTAGATCAAAGCCAATAAACTTGCATTCATAAATATAAGCTCCTGCCTCTCAAAAGCAGTGGAGTTTGCTGCAGACTACTAGATATGGATACCATGACCTTACCCTTTTATATAACAAAGAGATTAGAGATTGATGCAAGGAATGGGACAGTATAATCATGGGGCATTTCAACTTCCAAGGTATTAACTGGTAGAACCCAGAGCTTAAAAATGGTGGAACAAGGAAACAGAAGACCCATCAGCATCACATCCTAATCATAGAATCAATCGTAAGAGAAACTAGAGAATTATCTACATCTCAACGGAATCAGAAGAGAGCCAACACGAATTCAGAAAAGAGTGCTCCTGACTGACAAACCTCACAGACTTGGAAGAAGTCACTGCAAGGATGGACCAAGAAGAGCATATGACATCATATACCATACTTAGACTTCCAAAAAGCCTTTGACTAAGTGCTGCATGAAAGACTAATTCTAAGGATGTAGAGAGTACTTGTTATAGGGGACTCCTCTAGTTGGAGCCATGTACTCAGTGGGGGTCACAGGGCTCTGTGCTTGGATCCCTAAGTTAGATAGACGGATAATTAGCAAACTTGTAAAAGACACAAAGCCCGGGGGAGTGGCCAACATGCTTTCAGCCACATAGGAAATCCAAAAAGATTTTGACCGCATACAGGACTAGGCAGAAACGTAGCAAATTAAATGTAATGTCAACAAACGTGTTACATGCCAGTCACAGAAATGTAGGATACAAATACCAAATGGGGGGTATAGAAATGGAACACACTTACTTTGGTGTTGTATTAGACTCATCACTATCAGCAATCAGACACAATCAGTGCAGGGAAGCAATCAAAAAGACAAACAGAATGCTTTGGTATATAGCCAAAACAGTAGAGTACAACGAAGATCAACCAGACTTATCCCAGGGCTAAAAGGAATGAGCTATGAAGATAGGCTGAAAAAAAGGAATCTATTTAGCCTACAACAAAGAATTAGGGGAGACATGATGGAAGTCTTTAAAATCTTAAAAGGAATTGACATACTGTAGTTAACCCAAACCAATACTATAAGCACAGTACAGATTCCAGGACCAGAGGACACAGCTGGAAATCAAGTAAAGATAAGTGAAGATGCATAGTTGACACACTCTAGTTTCTGTAAGTCGCCTTGGATAAAAGTGTCTGCTAAATAAACAAATAATAATAATACGATCTATGACAGAGAGAAGGAGACACTTAGTCATGTTGTTGAGCTAGAATCACTTGGATCCTGGATCTTTTAAGTCCCAACTTGACAAAGTTTTGATATCAATCGGCTACTAGGAACCAGACAAGCTCAGGAGGGCTGAATGGCCTCCTCATTTGTGAATTTCTGTATCTTCTGACAGACAGCTGTTCCTACTACACTTCTCCATCCAAGTGTAAACGAGACAATAACTGAACCAACTCGTGCCATCACAGTTTAGCCAAAATTGCTTCAGCAGCCTCAAGCACAATGCAAGTGACTTTTATTTAAGATTAAATTATGACTGTGACAAAATGACTGCTATGTGAAGTTTATTCAGACAGAACAGAGGTAGCCAACCTAGATCCAAAGGTCGACAGCAAGAGATTTTTGCAGCAGAGATCTTTCCTTTGAGCAGTTAGCAAACCAGTCAAAAAGACAGCATTTTCAGTAACTACTACAGGCTCCCAGATTGTGCTTTTGTTCAGTCTTCATGTGTCTTTTTTGATGCCTTTATAGAAAATCTCAGAAAATTGATACATTTGTCTCTTCCGCAGCTTGCGTTTTATTATATTCATCAATTGGTTAATTGGAGGACATTTGATCGAAGTTTGCCTTATTGTTCATGTTTTCACTTTCACATTGCTGATGGCATGGGTTCCTTTTGGGATCTACCAAAATGGATTGCATTACTTGAAGTATCAGGAGTATAATTCTGGTTATCATGTATTTACAAATGCTCTTAGTTGAAGCTTGTATGCAGACAGGGTGTAAATATTCCAAGCACTGCTACACAATGCACTGTTTATCAGATTCCAGTCTATAAAATAGATTTGACTCAATGAATTGACTATCCTTTTTAATAGAGGAATTGTTTATATACTGTAGTAGAGCCATAGTAAATCTGGATGTGAGCCTAGCCTGATTTCTACCCAATGTGAGCAATAGAAGCCAAGCCTAGTCTGATTTCTACCCAATGTGAGAAAATTCAGCAGATGTGCAGATGTGTCAAATTAAAAGCAGGCCTGGATGAATTTTGATTCCAATCAGCATCTCTGGGGGCATTTGTGGCTGCGATAAAAGTGTTTTCTTCGAAGAAAAAAAAAGCCCTGCATCTTAAATTCGAGTACAGTATAGTGATGCTTGTATTAAAATCGCCAACAAAAGATGCGACAGCCCGAGTACACAAACAGCAATGTGACTGACTGGCAGCTGAAGGGTTCCACAGTAGTTATCCTGCGGAACGGACCCTCTCCTTGACTTAAACAAAGCAAGCTTTCGCTCAGTGCCCACCTGTGTAGCTATGCAGTAGCCTCGAAATGGCATTGCTGCATTAAGCAGGTGTAGGCTCCCCAGGCACACCCCAGAGCCAATCAGGACCTCCCGATCAGCTCCGGGCAAGCCTTCCTGTTTACCACAGCAGCATCGTTTCATTATTAGACTCAGTTCTAATCAGACCCTCCTATTTTTTTACTTGCCAAGCAATACCACAGTTCACAAAAAGGGAGAAAAACATGTGAGAGTACTCACAACTGAAAATAACAAGCAGCGCATAAAAGTAATGCTCTGTGTGACAGCAGATGGCTGCAAACTGCCTCCATATGTCGTTTTCGTATATGAGTAAACACATCTTTGTAAATGCATATTTATTAGATTTTAAATTTTTTACTCAAGAGTGAGGGTGGGAAATTTGGGCTGCGTCTTAATTTTGAAGAAATACGGTAGTTTTAATATCATCAAAAGTACTTGCCAGTGTATAACCATGTGTTAAACAGAACAGGATCCAATGGTAGATAACATCTGTGCAGGTATTCTCTTGGCGGAATATAATCTTTCCAGCTAGTTCACTATCTATGAAATAACCAACACTTGTAGATGTGTATATTACCCATCTGGATGAATCAATATTTAGTTTGTACAAATTGGGCTTCAAACAAAGAACACAAGAAATATAACACAAACTTGTTTTGAGGCTGGTTGTGGACAATTAAGTTTTCCACTCCTATCTCAGTCCACATAACAGAACCACTCCTTAAGTGTCTTTTAGAGGTATTTCATTGCTGAACTTGGTTGGAAAGCTTAAATAGTGTGTCCCTGGCTGTAGCTAATGTAATAATAAACCAACACCTTCCATGGTAACTAAATTTATAAACACTACATTATAACTTTATCATTTCAGGCTATGCAAAGTCATCAAAATGTAGTGAAAACAGCCTCTTAATGAAAAGCTCCCGGGTCTATGACTCCCCAGTACTGTATTTAGTTTCTTATTTAGTCTCAAGGGAAACAAAAGGTCAGCCTTGGCTAATCCAATCTTTCAACATGAAATCCACTTTGACCCTTTTTTTAATCAGTAATCAAATTCTGAGACAAGCCAAGAATGTGAACTGCGGTCATCCAGATGTCTCTGGGATGTGAATCCACTCCAAGTATGAACAGCCACTTCATTCTAATGTTAAGGATTTCCTTCACAAATATAGTCACAGCAGCACCGTTCTCAAATCCTGGGGTCAATTCAATAGATCTTAAAGGCAGCAGATCCAATTAATGCCACTGTTTAAATACTTGTGCATTGTTAGATGTTTGGCCACAAATGAAAGTGATTGGCTACCACTGGAAACACTTCTGATAGGTGTAATGCTGGTCTCTTTGGGCCCTATTCATAAAAGTACTTGCCGACTGCCATAATAAAACAATAATGAAAGCAAACGGACGACTGTCGCAAAGCACTTTATGAATGTGTATACAGTCGTTCAAGAACGAAAATCCGCCTCTTTTGTTCCCTGGGTGGCATCGGTAGCTGTTGCAAAAGAAAAACAGACAGTAGCTTACTACCGAAACCCAAATCTGCAGCTGCCAGTCATGGGCAGTTTGCAAAACCTGATTCCGATAAAAATTCAGGACATGTCATAATTTAGAAAAAAAGGATTTTTTAAATAAATACTTTGTATTTTTGTTTTGTTTGGCAATGCTGGTAAACACATTTCCATACGCACACAAGATTTCCAATCTTAACTGCAGGACCAAAAAAAACCCAGAAAAAACCCCACTGTAGGAGGACGTTTGAATAATACTGTAATTCTAGTAATAATAATAATAATAATAATAATAATAATAATAATAATAATAATAATAATAATAATAATAGAATCAGTGATAGTTTCATGCCGTATTGCACACTGTATAGAAAATGTATCGTTCTGTGGTGCACGAAAAAAAAGACTCCCTTTCGAACACTGATTGAGCCTCGCACTGAAGCTCGATCAGTGTTTTTTGCAATACCAAGCAAGCCCAAATTTCCCACCGACTGCATCAGCAGCACTGGTATACTGTATATTGTAACGCTTCATGAAAATAAACAGGCTCACACAGGCAGTATTCGTCCAAACTTTATTGTGAACGTAGGTAAAAGAAATAAAAAGAAAAGGACTGCTGTCAGACGCGGATCATGGCAAAGAAATAATAATAATAATAATAAAATAACTGTCTATTCTCAGTCTCTCACTTGCTCTCTAAGCGCTGTTTCAAAATGATTATGTCAGAGAATATGTTCTTGTGTGAGTATACATTTATATTAAACATTTTCCTTCATATAAAGCTACAGATTTTTTTTCAAAATAGGGCAGTGTTAATGACGGGTATGTCAAACTGTATAACAGAGCAAGTGTAGTAATAAAATATGTTTAAAAAAATGGTCTGCCGAGGCTGTCGTTAGTTTAAGCACTTTGTGATGGTGGTCCACTATGAAAGGCGCTATATAAAATAAAGCTTGATTGATTGATTGATTCGACTTGACTATAGAAATCGTTCAATAACTCCTTGTTATTGACAGCATTTTGCTGTCGTTCACGCTTATGAATAGCAGGTTGACGCTCAGGACCAATGAAAACTTTATGCTAATGAGGTAATTGTTAACCTTTCTCTCAAATAAAACAAACCAACATCTTCATGTTTTCCAATAGAAACAAAAATATTGTTTTTCATCTGGTACATAAACAAAACTAAAACTAAATTAAATTAATTAATGAGGGGCAGCACATTTCTGATGAAGAATACATAGAGGAACATATTTACCATTCATTTTTGTTTTGTTTTTTGTTTTATTGTTTTCAAAATGGTCCTCCACTTAAATATGTACATAAATGTACATCGATTATTCCAACATTACGAAGCTTGGCAACAAAAAGATTCATTAGAAGATTACAAAAGCATTACTTTATTATCAGCCGGTCGTTTTTCAGTGACCTTTAAAGAAATGACAAAATCTTTAATAAAAAAAAAAAGCGCTGCCCAGTTTGAAATACCTTATGGAAATTGTGCTCTTGTCCATGTTGATAGAGATAAGCTGAATATAACTGCTGCACAACCACATTTTACTGATAACCTGTGAGCACACAGGTGTCAAGTTTCCATTGACTGACGGAAAAGTGTCCACCTAGTGTGCAGTTAATATTAAGTTTAACTCTTAAAGGTACAGAACAGAGAAAGATATTGAGTTATGTACAAGACCAATTATGTAATTTTAAAAGTTACTGTATAAAACACATGAACACGACTTTGTCAAATCAATGTACTATTACGACTATTAATACTACGACTACTACGACTAATAATAATAATAATAATAATAATAATAATAATGAACCCTTCATAGTTAAATAAACTTAAAAATAATTCCTTACATTGTTGGAAAAAGCACTTACAATGATAACTTTGTAATTGATTTCAGTAGCACTTCAATTTTAGACCACTTGGTTGCACTAAGGTTACTTGCTGTCTATATATCTCGATCCTTCATGCAAGCTTGAGGTGCTTTTGTAAATGTGTTGCTTCTATTGATTTGGTTGGCTAATCTGCTAGTGAATTGTAAATATCTAATACTGCTATAACTATTACAGTAGTGCTATTGCTAAAATACAAAAGATATGTACATTTCATAAATGTACGGTCAGCTAATTACTGTATGCAAGTAGTTCCAGAGTATGGATGAAAGTGTCACTGACACACATCTTAGATCTCCTTTTCTGCCAGTTTGGAATTTCTCCAAATCACTGCTGCTCAATCAGCAAGGCTCAGGATTCAATCATGACAGCATGCACAGTATGGGCAATACTTTTTTCACGGTCTACCAATTTCCTGTGACACGGGAAGAACCCAACACAAGACAACACAGCCTTTTTTAAATACGTTCCTCAACTGAATTTAAGATAACTCAGCTATTTCTTTTTCAACCTCTGAAGTTGAGCTCTTGAGTGTTTAATTGCAGTATTATAATAGGCTCTGCTTTTATTAACATCACAACAGCCGTCCTTCGTGGCAGCAGCAGCACCAGCTGTCTCACGGCATAATCTACAACACACAGCCAATCCCATGCTGTACAATGTGTTACCAGTGAAGTCAAAACAAACAGTCCATCTTATCTTCTTCATGAACAATATAACTGAAATGAATACAACTAAAGTAAGCTATTAGACTAGTTAGTGCTAGGACCAACATGGAATTTACATGTCTTAAACTTATTTTAAAGTTTTCTCTCATTTAAATTATCTGGAAGAATATAATTACCGCACTACAGTGGAAATATATATAAGTAAAATTATACCCTGTACCCTGCCAAATAAAACATTCTTCAGTAGACTAGTGTGTGTTGTATTTATTTCAGATGTTAGGTAATGCACTGCATAGAACACCTGGTGACTGGCTTAATTCACAATGATTGAAGGCTATATGTGTATCTAAATTATTACTGACACTTCTAGCAAACATGAACAGTCATTTCTGTTTATGAACACATTTCAAGCAAAGATATTTTAATATTCAATTATTTGTCCCAGCACTTATTACAATCTCATCTCAGAAACAGACTGTACTCATCTACACTGTCTACAAGCTGGTATATACCAAATGAGCTGTGCTTTGCAAGCTAAATAGGATATAGTACTTTAGCACATCAGTGGTAGCATTTGAAAAACAGTTTTTCTAACACACAGTGACCATTGGTACAATGACCATTGGTACCCTGTGTGGATCCAACTAAAGTTTGCCAATTGAAAAGCTCAGACTTAAAGATACAAAAAACTCACAAGAGTAATTATGTTTTCTCTAAAGCACACACATATGTTAAAATGTATGTAAGGGGTTAAATGTATGCTAGTAAGCTGTTTTTATGGGCAATGTAATATTGTAATTGAACTTTTTGTCACACTTTTAGATTAACGTAGTATATAGTATGCTGTATGGATTACATACCTTTAATTGGTAAGCCGCTCAATAACAGCTGTATTATGTCCTTTGGTTTTCCATTTGAATGACTCAAAGTCGATGAAAAAGATACAATCAAACATTGACTGATTGAATCAGCCTGGACAACATAAAAACAAGAGGACAGATATCCACCATGCTTCCATGGCAACAATCACACCAACACTCAAATAAATGGTACCTTCATGTATCATCAACTGATCCATCAAATACACTTGGCTTTAAACTCTGATATACCTTCCGTTAAGCAAATTGTTCCCTACATGTTGACAGAGGTGCTTTGTTTTTGTAGGACGATCCCTCGCTACTTTGCCTCACAGACTGTCAATCGATTTACTCACCTCCATCTTCCATTTGGCCAGCCACTCATCACTCTTCCTCTTGTTAATGTAATAAGGGTCCCCGGCCTGGAAGGTTATTCTCTGCATGGGCCTCTGACGTAGGCTGGTTTTCCAGCCCAGTCCCCCACGAAGCCTGGCTCGAGTTCCCTGCTCAAAGGGATAAAAAGAACACGGGAAAATAAATACACCATTGAGTAGTGTTTTCCCTTACCAAAAAGAAAGCAGACTGTTCCAAACACTGCTGGGATCACCATCGCCAAATGGTGACTCCAGGGTCTGAAAAGTGCTGAAATAGTTGAATGGGTGCGCCTAAAGTTCAGTGAAAATTGTCCTCACATTGAGGCATTCACTATAAGTAAGGAAGCAGAATGTATTTTGTAGACGCATGGACAAAGCACTAAGAATATGCCATGAGTGGCCAAGTGTCCATGGAATAAAATGCATGGTGGCTTTTTTTTATTGCCACCAATGCATTAATAAATAGTTTAATCTTGACTGCTTTTTTGATTCCCTGAGCGGTGTCTGACTCCACTGTATGCATTTTGGTCTTTCCACCGCAACACAGGATGCAAGGGGAGATCTTTTATAGGAAAACCAAGTGTATTTGATGTTTTCAATGAATATACCATTCAGTACCATTTATTTTAAACATAGTCATCATTCAAGGACAATCAGGCGACTGTTTCCTTGTCTCAATGAAGTACCACAGAGCATGTTTTCAAGGACGCATTCAGAAAGACAGACGGATCACCATGCAAACAACGAAGGAAACGCAGACGCCCCTTATTGATTCTTCTCCTGACAGATGTTTAGCTCTACGAACCTGTCGATTCCTGTGTGTTATACAGGTCCTACATTTTGGATCTCTGCTTTAACAGAGATAATAACTCTCCACCACTCAATAAAGCGTAAAGTGCAACCTCTTTCCCCTTAGAAATGGCTAAAACCAAAAGAAGCACCTTATCCATAGAAGTACCAGGTAATGTACAGCCAGCTACCAACATCAAAATGCTCCAGAAGACCTCCTTCGGGTGTCAAATGCTGCCATTTTGGTTCCAACATGGCTGCATCAAAAACAACTGCTGCAGGTAATAGAGTCACAATGTAACTTATAGTGGTAACAGGCTACAGTAACTGAAACTACCCTTTGAGTGTAAAAACAATATATTTCCGATGACGTAATGTGGAGTGCAAAAAGGCTGTTGGCAACAGAGAGAGATAAATCCAATTTCATTAATAAACCGATGGTGAAACAAGAGTTTGTTGTGCCAGGGTGAGTGGGCATCTGTCTCTGGCCAGTCTGCATTGTTCTCCTGACGCCAGTCCATAACACGCTCATACCTGCGTATCTCCTCCTTCTTGTCTGTCAGCCACTGTGATGGAGAGCTGGGAAATCAAAGGTTAAGTACAGTACCGCCTTAGGCAGCTGGAGATACCACAACTCTCTTTGCAGTGCTTAGAAAATAAAGTATTTGCTTATATAACTCTAAAGATATCCTTTATCTGGACTATTTACTACAGATTTATATTAATGGAGTTCAGGCTAATATATTATTTAATAAGGACTGGATGAGCTAACAATACAGGCTATTTGAAAAAAAACTACTGTATGGTACAGTTTTGGAGACACAGTGAAGAATGAGGAGTCCCTTGACAAGGCTGAGTGTGTTTCCCACAATGTGCACACCGTTGTTGCTAGTAACTATAAAGACATGCACAAATGGGTAAGTACCCATACTAGATATAGGGCTGTACTGTACACCTGACTGAGAAGGTTTATAATATTTGTTATTAATACAAGGATACATCAAATGAGACCATAAAATGTAATGTGTTCCATGTGTTGATCTTTAACATCTATAAATGACACTTCAGTTAATGTGTCATTCGAAACACAACACCTCCTACAGTGCCGTTCAAAGTCATCAAAACGTTATTATCATAACCCTGGTTCCCTGAAATTGAAATGTAACCGTTACGGAATGGGTATTTACCTCCTAAAGACCCGGATCCTGAATACTTTATACCAAACTGCTCTTTGAGCCTGTGACGGGATCAAATGGACTGCGCTCACAGATCTCTGCATCATATTTCCTTGAAATCTGCTGCGAATAATGGCCGCAGCGACCATGAAGGTTAATAGTTAAATTTCTATTTCAGGGAACCAGGGTTATGATAATAACCTAACATTCCTTTTCAAGTACAAAATCTAACCATTACTGAATGGGTGAGTATACCAAAGCCGTCGCAAGGGCAAGATTGCAGAATAACCAGAATGCTACAAGGCTAAGCCGAGAGGCTGCCTTGTGCGTCACCATTCAGTACCCCAGTAACAAGTAGCTAGGGCTAAAAAACTGAGGGAGAATTTCAGCTCTATGCCTGTGTTGTAAAGGGCGACTGGGAAGTCGGCCTTAACACTCTAGTTCAAAAACCAGGGTTTTGAAGATCCACATTTAGCCTGTAAAACCAAGTGAAGGCATGGGGAGTAGCCCACACTGCCGTATTGCATATGTCCTTGACAGATGCACCCTGGAATAAAGCCCACAAAGTTGCAAAGCTCCTTTCAAAAATTGTCCCATCAGGAAGTGAGCTCATGGGGAGACGGAGTCAATGTTGACAATCCAAGAAGAAATAGCTGCCATATAGATCTTTAACGTGGAGGTGGATTTCCCCTCGTCAAAAAAGTCCTGTAAAAATTGCAGTATAACTGCCATGGGACAAGTTGTGGGGTCAAACCCACGAGGCAGAAAACCACGTCTGGAAGACGCCTCTCTTGTACCCATACTGGCAATGTGGGGACGCTGCCTTGGCATTCTGTTAGGTGTCAATAACCCTGTGGGAAAGTCCCAGATGGCTCAAATGCAGTCAGTCAGGGGCCAGACCCAGAGCTGCAGACTCAATGGGTTGGGATGCCATAAGGTCCCCCGTGCCTGACTGAGCAGGTTGTGGTGCGGGTTGATTCCTGGGAGGCAAAGAGGTCTATCTCTGCACTTCAGAACTTCTCCCAGATGAGGCTTACCACCTCGGGGTGAAGCCTCCACTTCGAGCTCCTCTTGAATGGATGTCTGCCACCCAGTTCGTCACCTCCGGCAGATGAACTGCCAGCAGCGAGAGGAGGTTTTCGTGCGCCCACAGCAAAAGCTTGCAGGCCACATGATGGAGACCGCAGGCCGTCCTGGTGGTTGATGTAGGCCAACACTGTTATGTTATCTATGTGTATAAGCACATGTTGCCCTTGAACCTCGTGTAAAAAAAATTCTCCAAAGCCAGGTAAACTGCCTGCAGCTCTAAAAAATTGGTGGAGACCCCTCCATGGGGAGTTCCCACACACCTTGCACACCCCAGCCATTCCATACAGTGCCCCAGCCCAGGCTGGACGTGTCCGTGG
This sequence comes from Acipenser oxyrinchus oxyrinchus, assembly GCA_030684275.1. Classification (NCBI taxonomy): domain Eukaryota; kingdom Metazoa; phylum Chordata; class Actinopteri; order Acipenseriformes; family Acipenseridae; genus Acipenser; species Acipenser oxyrinchus. The sequence continues at coordinate 72,949,436 of CM060251.1, read as the reverse complement.
TGACAACCTCCCTTCTGGTGACACTGCCCAGCACTACACCTAGGAGTAGATGGGCCAGCTGTTTCCACCAAGAGAGTGCCCTTAGACAGAGGTGGACAAGGTCACGACTGCGTCACAAGCTCAAAGAGCAGCTTTAGTATAAAGTATTCAGGATTCTGGTCTTTAGGAGGTAAATACCCATTTTCAGTTATGGTTACATTTCGTACTTGAAAGGGAACCCCTTGTACAATATCTATCTAAGCCCCAGAACATTAGCTTTTACACCCATTGAGATCTTATAGATTAATTATTATTTAACTCCATCCCCTTTCCTAAAAATGTCTTCCACTTCCAGGAAAACAGCCAAACTGAATTCTTGTAACTGTGAAGTAACTTGTAATTTGTCTGGGGGCAAATAGTCCCCAACCATGTTTCTAATGGCTCTTGTAAACAAATGTTACTTCTATCAGAAGAACGCCTCATTTCTAGGGGAAATAACAGACTTAAGGCTGTATTAGCTTCATCCTGCACATTATACTGCCCTTCATTACCTTATACAGTATAACATATTCTAAATTAAAAGTTTCTGATTGTAATAAAAAATATATCAAAGCCTGGTCCATAGCTATGTGTCCCTAATAGCGTGAGTGTCATGCCTTTATGTTTTATTGTTACTGTAACTTTAAAATGCAAAAGAGAGCTAAGTAGTTTTGATTTGTATCTGCTCTTAAGTATCAGCCAAATAAACTGGGCGAAGGCCTTAAAACATGCAACTTCAGTCAGAAGCTATAGAAAAACATTCAGTGATCGAATACACTACCTGTGTATTACATGTTTGCATGTGGTGTTTCCAAATACTGTGCATTTCTAAATATAAGTTTTATTGACTTAACTGGATAATAAATTGCCGTCAAAGACAGGGCAGCCTACCTTAATATATGACAATTATTCAGTTTTATATTTTAACCCCAAATGTGCCTCAGGCAAAATTAATTAGTTAATGTTAAAATGTTAATGTTAAAACAAACCAATATTTCATTTTTTTGGTGGTGAAGCTTTCAAAGTAAAGCCAATTGAAATATAACAGTGCTATCTTTCATATAGTGTGATAGACCTGGAAATGTCTGAATTGAAACAAAATGTGGAAACCTAAATAAGTATCTAATGGAGGGTCATTGAAACAAACGGTGATCCTTACCTCTGTTTTGACTGGATCATAACTGGCCTCCTCTTCTTCCTCTGTGTCTGAAAATAAGAAACATACATTTTGATTGATCCCTGGGGTTACATGTTTGCTTTCACAAAGCTGCCATTGTTTATAATTGAAACCATCGTGTTGTATTGCAGCAAGACCCTTTTATAGCTGCAACCAATGAACCCTCACTAGAGCTCTGAATGCAGCTCATATGTGGGATACGATGAATCAGTTGCAGGGTAACAAGCTGGGAAAAATCCAAACCAATTCGAAATCCGGTGTTTAAATCCCCGTGACCTCAGCTTATTTGGAAACAGAAAGCAATAAAAAATAACATGCAAACCACACTGTGAACTTATGGAGCAAGGGGACTCCTTTTTTTTTAAAATCCACTTTTCACTGTTATGTATAAACTTGGGAGTCCTCTCCAACAATACTGAAAATCACATAACCTGCCTAGGTTATCTAGGTAGTTTTAAACCATGGTAGCAGAATGTCCACAATCTTCTGGGCACAGAATACAAACCTTCCGGACACTAGGTGGGGGGGGTGGTGGGTTTGGGCGGTCGGGGTCTTTATTAGTTTATTGGAACAATGTGATGTACTTTTTTCATTAAATATTTGTACTAATTTAGGGAAAGGTGCATTATTTATTACATTTTTTTAAATTTTAGTTAGCATTAGTAATATGATTTACCCAAAAGATGACGTGTAGAATACGCACACACACATGGTCGAATTGGGTATTTTAGCACACGCAAGTGTGTGCTGGGAGGGAGTTATACCACAACAAATATACTGAGACTAACAGTATAGCACTGTGTACTAAAAATAATGTACCATCTGTTTTCGGAAAGCACACAGGCTACAAGTGTTTCAGGTCCTCCTGTGCATGAAGAGTATGCAATCTTACCAGTAAAAGTGTTACAACTTAAGTAATTAAACGGTTGGAGAAACATAATTCCTATTCATGTGTTTTGTTGCATGTATATAGCATTAAAATCTAGTTGTTAAGGTTTGTTAAATCCAGGAATTAATGCACCAATAACTGAAATGCTGCTTGACAAATGGATGGAATTCAGTGATCTCAAAATAAACTCCTAATGGTGCATATCATTTCTCTGACATGCATTCTTTAGAATGTATGATGTTTTAACTGCTACAGTACACCCAATCGAATACATCTGTGAATATGGTTTATACTCTTATCACAAGACCACTGTTCTGTTTGCAGACAATACCATTCACTAAAAATACATGCATAAACTCAGCACTCATATTCTAAAAAGCAACAGTTACAGGAAAACTTGAAATAAAATATCTATGTATAGTGGGAATGGTTTTAAATGTGGAACAAGTTGATTTTTTAAGAGCTAGTTTTATAAATTATATTGACTTTTCAGATACTTTGCACTCTTCAATAACCCTTTGGGCACGGCATGTTTGACTGTACCATGTTTCTTATGCTACTGTATGCTTTATAATGTATAGATGTGTTTTCAAACTCAAAGTCTCATATAGTTCAAATAAAACAGTAAAAAGTTCTGGAAGGGGATAAAGTAGTCATTGGGCCATTCCATGACAAATCACTCCAAAAACGTTGGATTTTAAACCCTACCGTCTCCGATTTACACCAGACTTGGTTCTTGGGGTTGTTTCAGGCAAACAAGCTCCAATTTACATTTTTAGATTGATCAGGTCAAGGGGTCAAAAGTTATAAAGAGGTCAAAATGTGGTTGATTGGTACCCCCATTAACATTAACCAACCTTTTATTCGACAACGGTTTGTGCTACAGACTTGTGGAAGATGTCATTGTTTTGGAAACCACATGGCAAATTCAAAAAAGGTATAACAAATACATTTGAAAAAAACAACACAAAAGGAAGTTACACCTTAACAAAGTTTTTGACCTTTGACCTTTATTGAAACCCAATAAGAAAAATCTAAAAAAATGACCAAGAAAAGGTCAAGGTCTTGGCTTCGGATGTGCAAAATTTCGTGAAGGCAATATTTGTGGTTTGCTTTGAAAAAACCAAAACCTAATCCTGCCCCCCTCCCCATTTCTAAAATCCCTGAATAATTTTCAGGGAACAAACATTTAATTTGATGACATGATGACATGAGTAAATGAATAACACATCATCAGTGTTAAGTGTCTTTTGTGCTCTTATCTGTTACTCGCGATTAGAAATGGTCTGGATCAGAAATTCTGTAAAAGAGTTGTGACAAAGGATTCATCACTTTCCATATACAGCACACACTTTGGTGCACTTTAATGTTTTGTCCTTTAGTCTAAACTAAAAGTGAACTGAAATTATATGTCAAAAATAATTCTGGACAATAAAACAGTTGGGAACAAGTCTGTGCTGGATTTCCTTGGACAATATACGGTACTAACACTAGCAGGTAAACTATATCTCCGAGTTTTGTTTGGAGAAAAATATCTTTGATGTCAGAATAGAAAAAAAAATGGTATTACAAGACTATAGATACAGTAATCATTAGAACATGAATGGAATTATTAGGAAGGCTCTGATAATCTTGCAAATGGATATTTGTAATAAAAGATAAGCACTGATTTCTATTTGATCTGTACAGGGTCAAAAACCTGTTAATTATGCTGATAACGCAACTCTTTTTACTATCATTAGTTAAGTACTATTGATCCATGCTGGCAAGGTCAAATGGTGTTGTATGCACTTTTAAAATATTTTCATCTTAAAGCAGGAGGAGAACACCTGTTTAACTCTTTCTGAGGAAATGGAGCCCTTCCGGGACAGATTAGAGTGAATTTCAGTGTTTGTAAGGAGAAATAGCTGTTGCTGGGAGAGACTTAATGGCCAGGCAATGCTCAAACACAAATGAATGTAAAACGCAAACAACCTTTTGTATAATGATGGGAGCAGATCAAGTTGAACAAAAATCATACTGGTTTCCCAGGTTGATAGAAAACGTATATGACGGTAAGTTTACGGTATTAGAACATTCTCTATGTTTGGCTATGCTTAGCTATTTACATATGAACACAAAAGGACGTAATCATTGGTAAACACTAAAAATCAAGCTATTTTTAAATCAAGGAAACCAATCTGAGCCACCCTAAGTGTTCATAGATTGTCAAGGTGGCAGGTACTTTACCAGCAGTAGTTTATTATTATTATTATTATTATTATTATTATTATTATTATTATTATTTATTTCTTAGCAGACACCCTTATCCAGGGCAACTTACAGTCGTAAACAAAAATACATTTACCCACACAGGACTGTCGGATGTCCTTGAACAGCCTCAGAATCCAGACCAGCTCATATCTTTTGGGTGTATTCCTTTGATTCCACCAGGAGAGCTCTACCGTTTGTAGTAGAGGCCTGCTAAATGATCGTCTAAGTGATAATTCAACCGTTTCAGGCTAAATCAGATAACTATGTACTTCCATTAAACAAATACTGGGAGTTCAAGCATTGATATAAATACTCGAGTATGAACAGCTTTTGTATGAAGAAAAAAAAAAAACTTTCTGCTTGTACCACTAACCTGTATGTGATATCACTTTCCCTTGAACAAAAAGATCTTGTTGACTGTGCTAGCGAATGCAGTATGCAGACAGCATGCACACAGCCTTTGTGACCTAAAACACTGCCTCTCCTTCCTGCCTTATCAGAAAATCAATGTTTCTCAGACAGGCTTCAGTTTCTTTCAGGAAAAGGAGAGAAAGTTACTGTCTAAAAATAACATTTTGCCACCAAGATTTTAATTATTATTAGGCTTCCAAGCCAAAGGCTGGGGAAGCCTATTGTTATTGTTATGTTTATTATTAGGCTTCCAAGCCAAAGGCTGGGAAGCCTATTGTTATTATTATTATTATTATTATTATTATTATTATTATTATTTTTCCGCACAAACAACATCGCAGAGTTATGAAAACACATACGTAAGTAGATGCCTCTGACTGGACAACCAGACTGGCGTCCCCAAATGAAAAAGTCACATGGTTCGACCGCCATCTTGGATCTTGTGGAAATTTTGTGAATTTTTCAAAACTCTTGCCGTTAAAAACAACTTAAGGTGGAACTATGACAATGGCAGCAGATAGTGCAGCAATGGCCTATAAAAACACATATGTTCAATCGAGGTCGATTGAACAATTACTTTGCCCGCTACGCTGGATTAGCTCCAAATATTCAACAATCTTCTTGTCTTAAACCGCAACGTCAATCGACACCTAAATTGGTACGCATGTTCATGACCAGGTCCTTTCTACCGTTTGTAAAATCCTCGCTTTTTTGTTAACAAACATGGCCGCGGCGCGCAAATAACCGTTTTACGACGGCTCTATTTTCATACTTTCATGCATAAATCCAAGGTGCAATACACTACAGTCATGAAACTTTATATGACCATAGAGACTCACGTGAAGTACTGGTGATATGAAAATGACACATTTTGGTCACATGGTTTGGCAGGCATATTGATAATTGTAAAAAAAACTTTTGCAACCCATAACAAGAACACCATTGCACTTATGCTCTTCATTGTCAACACAATTGCACAGACCATTGGAAAGTAATAACTGCTGAAGTTTGAAACACATTGCTCACACGGCGTGGTGGCCATATTGGAATTTACGTTGTAGAGGAGTATGGAATGATGTGGCATGGTCAATATAGCGGCCTTTGGTCACATGTTGTGGCAGCCATCTTACATTTAATGAAAATTTCAGGCAATTTTCAAAAGTCTTCTCATATTTGTGCCAAAATTGACACAATTAGCACAATTAAGAACATAAGAACATAATGTTCTGAAGATTATGATTCATCTAGAATAACCAACGCGCTTAAATTTCACGATAACTGCTTGGAAGCCTTCATAGTTGCTAGCAACTCTAGTTATTTTTTTAATTGTCTCACCTCCTTGCTATTTTTTTCTGATTGTCATATTTTCCCTGAGTATACACATTGGATTAACCTTTGCTGCCAGCCATACTGATTTCGAAAGCTACAGGTGTTATTTTTCTATTTCCATATCTCATTGAATCCTGTTCCAACACAATGTTTCACACAGAGGGCTTTCATTATTTAAGCTCTTAATTCAGAAAGTCTTTTCTCATGTGGCAGCCTAGTTCCTCCTATACATTCCTTAAACACCTTCTTAACAGACATAGACAGGCTGACCAGCGTTCTCACAGACTTAATACTTTTTATGTTTTTATTACTCACACCTAATTCCCACATGGTCACTTGTGAAAATCCAGTACGGTAAACCTTGGTTGAAAAACAGGCTGTGGTATAGTAAAACTACAAACGTTTGTATTGATTTGAACCGGGGACCTCCTGGTCACAAGCCCGTTTCTTTAACCACTGGACCACACAGCCTCCTTGCTATGATTCTGAAGAAATCAGGAACCTATTTGCAGAAGAATGGCAATTTAAAAAGTCTAGTGAACACTGGCCACTGAAATGGTTAAAAAATGTACAGTACTATTCATCTGGTCTCTCATTGTGAACTGGGGGAAAGGGGAGCGATTGTAAATACAATGACCCAGTTTGGCAGATTTGTTCACAAACACACACCCTATTATTTCTTCAGATTTTTTGGCGCCACTTCCTCTGAGAGTACGTTCACTTAAAAGCCAGAAATGCTTCAGAAACCTTAGCACTCAAGTTCTTAGAAAGAAGCAGCAGAATGTCGAAGGACGGTCACAAAGGGAAAACAGGAAACTGTATCTGCACACCTACTGTAAAACCCCAATCATACAAACAGCATAAGTTATGGTAAGTTTAAAGAACAAAGGTATATGTGTTATGCAGAAGCTGGGCACAAAATACTGTATGTATTTTAATGGATTATTGTTTATTTATTTTACAGAATTAAAACCCTTTGTATTATCTTACTCACTTGCAGGGTTCAGCAGTTTCCTAAATGGCAGCGCATTACAAAACTGTTCATGTTACTCATAGTACACTTTTTAGATGCCCTTTACAGTTACAATTTGAATGCTAGACATCTGTTTATTGACCACTTTTTCCCCCATTTGAAATTTAACTACAACCATAATGTTCCATGTTGTACCTGAGGGTTCCGTATCATTGCTGACATGCATTTGACACCAAAAAATAAAAAGATTGAAACAATAATTCGAAAAATGCTGTATCCCAGAGAGCCAATTGTAAAATGACAAGAAGGCATATTTTAGGTCTGCATCTCTAAATAAATCTTTGTTTAATTGGACCATGTCCTTGAATTAAATATTCTTTTTTTTTCTCAAACTGAATTATGAATTTACATTTCCCTGACTTGAATTTGGCCTTTAATCTTTCACTGATGGCGTCATACGTGTTTTGTACAAAATTATCAAACAATATATTAGGCAAGGAATGGAGGAGTATTCAAACAATAAAAAGGTTCCACTGCTGCTGCCAGAGTTGTGATGGGTTTGGAGTATGGCCAAGTTTACTTTGGCACAAAAGCAGCATGACCTTATATCCCCTTTCCATGAGACACAGCTGTCTATAATTATACTTTCTCTTCATTCTTGTTGGTATTTCACAAAGACTCTCTCATTTTTGTCATCTTTAAATGGTGGATTTGAGCTAACAACTGGGAAACACTTTTGTGCCTTACTGACAGCTCTCTTGTTGGGCCTAGTTGTCCTTCTATTCAGACTTCTTCCATAGGCAAGTGGGTTGTACTGCAGCTCAAGTTTGCCTAATACTGTAGCTGCAAGCTTCTGCGACACTGTGATCCCTAAGCAATCTCCACATTTTAACCCCCGTTCCAGACTGCACACCTGCTTAGCCAGAGTAGAACAGGACTGTACTATTTTTCATTGCAACTTGACTCCTACTCTAGAAGGGTTTCTTTTGCATAGTGTAGCTCGCCCTCTCTCACAGGAGCACACAGTACCTAAAATAATTCTGTCTAAAGTCCTGAGCAACAGGGCTCAGAGATTTTTGAATTGTTCTACTTAATAGTAGTTTAAATGCACTGTAATATTCATCCCTAACTTTAAACTCTCAATTGAAATATTTATAGAAGAACCTGAAAATAGTTTTTTTTTTAATAAGGGGTATCCAGAAAATGTGGATTTAAATCCCTCTAATAAATTCAGTTCACTTTTAGTCTAGACTAAATCTTGCTACAAAAAAGTTATTACAATATCAATCCACCAAGTGGCACTGTGTGGTAAGTTCAACACACTTAACCGGCAGTGCTTTACGCCCTAGATAAAATTTAATATTTAAGAACACACGTAATAAATATTACCAGTATGCTGTCATTAAGTAAAGATCACACTTTATCCAGGCTGACACATGATTTAAACACATTTTTTATCCCCAGCATCATTACTTACTTTCCGGAAGTCTCTCCTCTCCCAGTGGGTGGTGTTCATTTCCAAACATCAATTCTCTTCCCTGTCTTCAACAATGCAGGCAGAGGTCAGCCACAGTGTTTGGATTTAGCCCAAGAGAAAACCCAGCTGGGGTGGCACTGCTGTCTGATGAGACAGACGCTCTGCTTGTGACCAAACTGATCCAATCATGTGCACTGGGCCTGACAATTCTAGGTGAGGTTTTCATTTATTTTATCTTGCTGCTATCGGAGGTTGCTACAAATGAAGTCACTGTGAGGGAGCTGCTGTACACAGCGAAAGAAATTTGCTGTAAAATTGCTGTCAGCCACACAAGCTAGTTGACACGTCCTGTATGTACACATTTGTGTGGTTCAGAGAGTGTATATTCAATCTTTTACCACAACAGTTGAACTATAAGTAGTAACACAGTACTGTAGCACCGTAAATGAAAGATCATTTTTTTTAAAAATGAAGCAACTGTTTTTTTTTTACTGGTGTCATGGTTCTATGGTACATAATCAGTCACACTATTTCAAACTGCCCCTGCAGAAGACAAAGCACAAAACTTGCTCACATTAATAACTCAGCATTCTATTTTTAAAATCCTCACCATGCAATGCCATTACTAAAACAGACTGGTTTCCATATGTGCAAGATACAGTAAGTACCAATGACAGACACACAGCTGCTTTGTTCAAATATGTAATGCATATAGTGGGCCATATTTTTTAAATAGTTTACTCTAAGTCAAAAATAATTTTGTTCAGCTTGACAGTTTCCTGAACTTTCAGACACCATCTTGATTTTTTCACACCAAATAAAAGCTTAGTGGGCAACAGTACGTAGGTATCGAATATAAAACTAGGCCACAAGCATTTATTGACACATCCTTAGGCGAACCTTAATCTGTCAATGGAAATTAAAACATTTACATGGGATAATTTAGTCTAAATGCTTCAGCAAAAAAATAAAAATCTCTCATTAGCATAACAACATTGTCACAGTTACAATGGTTTTATTTTTACTGGTGGTAAAGCCCACTTACAGTAACCTGCCACAAAGACACAAGGATGGTGTAAGTACTCTCCACATTACGGGTTCCCCACCTGACCAAACACAGTTCTCTACTGCATGTGGTGCTTGGAACGGGACTTAGCCAATCATTACCTAAGTCAAAGTGAAAAACAAAGAAGACCAACAACAGACAATAAGGGTCTTGTGTGGTCTTTTCTACAACACATGAACAACAAGTATGACTGGGTTATTACAGAAATTGTCAACATTCAAACGGCATACAAAACAATCTCCCAAAGTCAAGTACGGATCATTCACAAATGAGTCAGGCATTGATTTTCACCTAAGACAGGTGGAAGGTAGAGTAGGTGTATTTCAAAGGTTTCAATCTATTTTGGTTCACTCATCACTTGGAAAGGTACAGCCTTTGTTGTCTTTATTTAATACCAGCCAAACATTTTTTTTTAAATGAAGGTAATTTGTTTTGTCAACTTAGATAAAAGAAAATGTTACTGCACTGTGGCTTCAAATGACATGTGTAGACTATAACTCTACAACTCTGTAATCTACAGCTGCCCTCCCCAAGCTCATCAGTAACTTGAAGAACCTGTGCAATTATTTCAATTCCTTCTCTGCTAACCAGACCTGGAATAAATATAGTTATAAATATGGTTTGTGGAAAGCAATTATTATTTGAAAAATGTTTAAATATGAGTAAAGTAGTTGAAATACATTGAAATATTTTAAACTATTCATAAATATGTAACTGTAACATACAGCAGCCTAATTATTATCCTGCATTCGAAGCAGGTTTAACCTTGTCCTTGTTAAACACTCAATTATCTTTGGGAAACTGCAATTAATTGAAATAGTTGAATATTTTATTTCAGTGGATAAATATTTGAAAACAATGAAATATCTTTAACCACTGGTTTAATGGCCTGTTTTGAAGTTATTGAATTGAACATGTTTAGCATTTTCCTTGTTAGAAAAACTCCTCAACGCCATGTGGTAATTGCAAGACTTGGTACATAATTATACATTTAGGGTAATAATTAGGTTTTGGTTTTTTGATTATTCATTAACTATTTGGGAATAGTTGAAGATTATATATATTTCAAATAACTTACATATATTTAAATATAAGTAAGTTATTTGTTTTCTGCAAAAAAATTAAATATTTTCAAATAATATTTGACTTTGTGCAATTAATATTTGAATATTTAAAAACAAAACTGATTTAATCAAGCATATATATTTAAATATTTCAACTTTTTGAAATAGTTGGTGTTTACAAATAAAATATCAAATACAACTATATTTGTCCCAGTTCTGCTGCTAAGAGCACACACCTTGTATACCAGACAAAGAACCAGCACACCACCTAGTCATTCCATTTTGAACATTTCTGGATTTATTTTTGCTGGAGTATTCCTTGGCTGGCACAAAGCAGCAGCAAGAAACAAAATTTACTCTCTGTAACCTTGTGGTCCAGTGGTTAAAGAAACAGGCTTATAACCAGGAGGTCCCCGGTTCACATCCCACCTCTGCCACTGACTCTCTGTGTGACCCTGAGCATGTCACTTAATCTCCTTGTGCTCCGTCTTTCGGGTGAGATGTAGTTGTAAGTGACTCTGCAGCTGATGCATAGTTCACACACCCTAGTCTCTGTAAGTCACCTTGGATAAAGGTGTCTGCTATATAAACAAATAATAGTATCTGTAATGAGGTTTAACATTGTTAAAATTGTAATTTTAAGGGGACTTTCTCCTCCTCCATGAAGCTCAGTGTGATTTCAGCTCAGTGATTCTCACTGGGAGTGACATGCTAAAGGAGCTGCAGGCCTTCCTGTGGCCACCCAGCTCTTTGTCATGTTTGAGCTGGGTTTTTTCAGTTATTTTAATTGTTAACCCAGTACAACCCTAGATACCACATCACATTAATGACAGGTTGGGTTTGTTTAGATCATGTGTCACTGCTAGGCTGGACTGCGGCATAAGCATGGCACCACCTCCTAGGATGTCAGCTTTAGGATAACGTCCCTCAATAGAGAACATCACAAGACACTGAGCTGGTATTGCTTACCAATGACCAGATAGTATTCAGATCATATATAGACTAGTGCTGGGACAAATATCTGAACTTTCAAATTCATATTTTTGACATGTATTCGGATACAAACATCAGATGTTCGTATTCGCGACAAATTTCAAAAATACTTTGCACTTATTTACCGTCTCACCAGAATTTGCACGACAGTTTCAAAAAATGGCAAACAAAAAAAAGCTCCATGTGATATGTGAGATTAATATATATATATATAAACACAGAATCAACACAGCAGCTCTTGAGCCTCTATTTAAAAGTTTTAGACAGCAAAAAGTAAACAAACCAGATTAAGCGCACGCACGCATAGTGATCTCTATGGAAAGCCATCTGGGACAAAAACCCATTGTGCTGCTTTAGAGCGAGCCAGAATCTCATGGGACGAAAAAAGTCAAGCACTCTGAAATGTCATTCTGAAATGCCTCGCTTAAACAATATTTCAAAACTTATTTCAAAAGGTTTTCACTTAATGAAATCATTGTGTAAAATCTGATCTGTGAATATTTTCTGCAAAAACTCCAAGTGGAAAAAAATGTATTTTTTACCTGTTTTGCTTTCTGAGTTATAGTAGAACTTGTCTGCGTATAGCGTTATTGATTTTAATACCTCTTGCTGCTGCAGGTTGAAGCAGCATCGACACACAGAGAGTTACGGCTGAAGCCACATTGAGAATGCAAACAACCCTGTCAACGAAGTATGTCCGGAAGTAGAGTTTACTCAAGACCATAAGAAACGTAGGTTTTATGGGCTGGAATCATAAGTGTGCTAGAAAAGCTTTCATAATTACACAGACTTCATCAGGTGATCAAAACTGAATTCTGTTCAGCCAAACCTTCCCGTAACTACCACTCCACCACCCCCATTGTGACTAAGAGCTGGAAACCTGCGAGAAACAGTTTTCACTTTGCACTCCAAGCTTACCCCTCCTGTTTTCTCTCTACATCTGCTCCCTGGGTGCCCTCATCTCCTCCCATGGCTTCTCGTATCATCTCTATGCTGATGATGCCCAGATCTTTCTCTCCTTTTCCCCCTCTGACCCTGATGTTTCCTCCCATATCTTGACCTGCCTCTCGGCCATCTTCTCCTGGATGCACTCGCATCATCTCAAACTCAACCTCTCCAAGTCAGACCTCTTTTTCTTCCCCCCTCTTCCTCCCCCACCGCTGATCTCTTTATCTCTGTTCCTCTTGAATCCACAACCCTCTCTCCCTCCTCATCCACCAAGAGCCTCGGTGTCCTGTCGCTTCTTCCTCAGCAACATACGCAGAATTCGCCCCTTCCTCACCGACTACTCCACGCAGCTCCTAGTCCAGGCCCTGGTACTGTCCCGCCTTGACTAATGCAACTCCCTCCTGGCTGGCTTCCCTGCCTCTGCCACCTGCCCGCTTCAGTTCATCCAAAACTCTGCTGCTCGCCTTGTCTTTTCCCTTCCTCGTTTCTCCCATGCTAAACCGCTGCTCCATTCTCTGCACTGGCTCCCTGTCGCTGCTTGCATCCAATTCAAAACTCTTATACTCACCATTCGCTGTCTTGACCTTTCTGCTCCTTCCTAGCTCCACACTATCATTTCTCCCTACACCCCCTCTCACCCCTCCACTCCTCCACCACCGGCAGATTAGCTGTATCCCATCCCCCCCCACTCTCCGCTCCCCCGCTTCCAGAGCCTGCTCCTTCTCCACCCTTGCCCCTCAGTGGTGGAAGAACCTACTCATAGATATCAGGACTGCTCAGTCCCTGACCACCTTCCTGCACCTCCTCAAGACACACCTGTTCAGACATCATCTGTAAACCTCACAACTCGACGATACTGGATTATCTGGCACCCAATTGTACCAGTACTTGCATCAGCTTGTACTTGTGAAAATATATATATATATATATATATATATATATATATATATATATATATATATATATATATATATATACACAGTGCCTTGCAAAAGTATTCAGACCCCTTACCAATTCTCTCATATTACTGAATTACAAATGGTACATTGAAATTTCGTTCTGTTTGATATTTTATTTTAAAACTCTGAAACTCAAAATCAATTATTATAAGGTGACATTGGTTTTATGTTGGGAAATATTTTTAAGAAAAATAAAAAACTGAAATATCTTGCTTGCATAAGTATTCAACCCCCACACATTGGTAGAGCCACCTTTCGCTGCAATAACAGCTTTAAGTCTTTTGGGGTAAGTATGTACCAGCTTTGCACAGTGTCGGTGTGATTTTGGCCCATTCTTCTTGGCAGATTTGCTCCAGGTTGTTCCGGTTGGTTGGACGACGCAATTTTCAAATAGTGCCATAGATTCTCAATGGGATTGAGATCAGGACTTTGACTGGGCCACTGTAGGACATTCACCTTTTTGTTCTTGAGCCACTCCAATGTTGCTTTGGCCTTGTGCTTGGGATCATTGTCCTGCAGAAAGGTGAATTTCCTCCCAAGCTTCAGTTTTTTAGCATACTGAAGCAGGTTCTCTTGCAGTATTTCCCTGTATTTTGCTCCATCCATTCTTCCTTCAATTTTAACAAGATGCCCAGTCCCTGCTGATGAGAAGCATCCCTACAGCATGATGCTGCACCACCATACTTCACTGTAGGGATGGTGTGTCTTGAGGCATGGGCAATGTTAGGTTTGCACCACACATAGCGCTTTGAGTTTTGGCCAAAAAGCTCTATCTTGGTCTCATCTGACCACAAAATCTTTTCCCACATCGCAGCTGGGTCACTCTCATGCTTTCTGGCAAACTCCAGACGTGCTTTCAGATGGTACTTTTTGAGTAACGGCTTCTTTCTTGCCACCCTCCCATACAGGCCAGTGTTATGCAGAGCTCTTGATATGGCTGACTGGTGCACCATTACTCCACTCCCAGCCACTGAACTCTGTAGCTCCTTCAAAGTGATTGGCCTCTCCTTGTTTGAGCGCTGAGTTTTGAGGGATGGCCTTTTCTTGGCAGTGCCTGGGTGGTGTGATGCAGCTTCCACTTCCTGATTATTGATCCAACTGTGCTCACTGGGATATCCAAACACTTAGATATCATTTTGTACCCTTTCCCTAATCTATGCATTTGTATTACTTTATCTCTAACTTCTGTAGAATGCTCTTTGGTCTTCATTTTCCTTCAGATTCACAGCCTGACCAATGATCCTTCAACAGTGGGGTTTTTATCCAGAAAATGTGACAGCAACTTTAATGGTTCACAGGTGGAGGCCAATGGTAAGGTAATTGTGTCCTCGTTAGGGCAATTTCTTTCATCGGTGTAAACTGGGACCTTCCACAGCACAGGGGTTGAATACTTATGCAAGCAAGATATTTCAGTTTTTTATTTTTCTTAAAAATATTTCCCAACATAAAACCAATGTCACCTTACAATAATTGATTTTGAGTTTCAGTGTTATAAAATAAAATATCAAACAGAACGAAATTTCAATGTACCATTTGTAATTCAGTAATATGAGAGAATTGGTCAGGGGTCTGTATATATATATATATATATATATATATATATATATATATATATATATATATATATATAAACCTAATATTGCAATTTCACATGTAAATGTCTAGAAAACTGTAGCAACTGGCTATAATCTGAATGGCATGTTAAGAAAGTTGCTAAAAACTTTAAAAAAATTTCAACAAAAAACGGTTTTCTACAAATTGATCAATTTGCTTAAATGTGTGCTAACTTTACTAGATATGGGTTCTATTCATAAAAAAAAATGTAAAGCTAATTTTGTTTCATATAATTAATTTTGAAATTCAGGAAACCTTTTTCAATGATTTAAAGATTTAGCAGCTTATTCTAATTACTTTTTTTTTTTTTTTTTTAAAACACTGTTTAACCAAAGAGTCTATAAACCCTCTTCAAAAAACAGTCTTAAACATTTCTTAAAAGTTTTGTGATAGTGAAAATGTGCCAGAGATAGATAATGTTTTTTATTTTGCTAATCTAATGCATAAAACTAGTTCTGGTTGAAATTAATTGGACACAGTCCATAGATCAAAAGGGATTACTCGTAATATAACACAGCATGCTGTACTTCTAAGAAAAATCGGTGGTACTGATGCGCTGTTGGCTGCAGACAAAATACTGCAGTACAACTGCTCCAACAACACAAGCTTTGGTTTTCTAAACTACATTGTGCCACATTGGCATACTGTGCTTTTAGCTGACAGACCACCACCAATATGTTCTCAAAAGTACTCTCTTAATAGTGCAGTCCTCACAATAAGGATCTGTTCAATATAAATGATAGGAAGAAATTCAAAACTTTCAATTGTAGAATACATTTTCAATCACTAACGAGGCATCACTACAAGCTGACAGTGGCCACTTACATTTGAAAAGCTGAATATAAATACAGTGCCGACACTCAAGTGCAATGTAATGGAGATGAATTCCTCCTGAAGTCTCAAGAGAAGCCTTCCCCAATTCCTTGATTTAGAAAGAAATGGGGTCTGCAACATGCTGACAGGGTGAGCCCCAATGGACTTCAATTCTTCAGATTGGTAGCTTTTTCACAAACCTTTCTTCAGCCAGGCTTGGCTCTGCCACCAAGACTCCAAGTACCTGACTGAGGTACAAAACTTGAACGTCTCTCAAAAGCTGTCCTCATGCAACTCCTCTACACCACACAACTGAAATAAGAACCCAATCCTTGAGGTACTGTAAAGGTTTTATTTTTTATTTTTTACCACCAAGGTCATTATGGCTTACTAAACAGATAGGACTGTATTCCAGAGTAAAATGTGCCAGTTGACTACAGTCCAATTCTTGTATGGACCTTTCAGTCTATGCACCTACTTACATCGCAAAACAAAGAAGCTGAAATGTTTCAAACTGGGTCTCTGTAGAACAAAAGAACATTTGAAATCAAAAAGAAAACACAGCAGAATGTGGGTTTAAGCCGCTTTGGGTGCGGTATTACTTGGCTCCACTACACTGTATAACAATGGAACTGTTGTACACATTTTATCAAAACTTCAAAGGTCAGAACTGAGACCGCTTTATGCAGATACAGGAAACAGATTTGTTAAATATAAGGACCATCATTTTCAAAAGCAGTACACACCAGCCTTGATTAAAAGGGCATGTTAGTTTTAATTACAGAACTGGGTCTCGATTTTCAGTTGTTGCAGACTGGACCCTGTCAGGCTCATGACACAGGGTGTCTCAATTCTCATTAGAGGTCAGTTTTGGAAACACAACCAAAACAAAACCAGAACAAAAACAAACCATGTGAGATCAAATGGTTTGTAAACATGAAGTCAAATGGGAATGATCTGTATCAGATATGTCCAGAAGTTAAAGCAATGCAGCAGTGAAAGGGTTAGGTTTTACTAGAGAATCTAAGAATACAGCTGTGTACCAAACATTAAGACAATAAAGTGTACTGTCTCTGTGCAACTGTAGCTTTGAAAGTCACATGACCTCTGCCCCCGCTTTGCCAAAAAAAAAAGAAAAACTGATAAAGGGTTCATTTTTGTCTACGACACCCCACTAACAAACTTGACCTAAGGAATTGCAGAACATGTATGTATTCTGCCATTATCTCAATGATCAATGTCTTTACATCCAGAAAACAAGAAGTCACATGACCACACGTCGGCCATATCAGGTCACAGGTTTTGTTTTATTTCTCTGTGGGTCCTTTCTTCTTCATTTTTATTACTCTCTTGCTCCTGGACATGCTTTTCATCTGCTATCAAAGCTATGAAAGCAAAATCATGACCAGCAACTTAGTGCAGTATGCCAAGGCAGTTAAGGCAGGAAGAGGCCCCTTTTTGACATTCAGCCATAAGGGTCTGTGCCAGAAACGCCTGATACTGTATCTGCCACAGCCAGGCACTTCATTGCCATGAAGCATCCTGTTTTCTTCTGTCAAAGATTTTTTACAAGGGTGCTCTCTCATAAAGAATCTGCTTTTGTTGTAATGGGAACTGATGAGGCTCTCCACAGTGAGTGGATTCTGTCAGCTTGTGATGTCACTTCTATGAGGCTTCCCAAGGTTACCAGAAGATGCTCTGAATGTAACTGAAAGGGTCATACAGAATCCTAGGACAAAGGTACTGTATGCTAAAATACTGCCATTTTGTGTGTGTATGCATGTGCTCTCTATGGTATTAATAATGATGAATTCCTATGATACCACTTATCACTAAATTTAGTTACAATAAAGGCAATGTGAAGCAACACACACACACACATTTAAAATTAGATCTGGCAAGATTTAATGTAAAAGTGGTGGTTCAGTCAGGGTGACACAGCTGTCACATTTATGGCTGTTTGGAATTATGGGAAGTCCCTTTATGATACAATAATACAACTCGAGTAAATGTTAAATGTATTTAAGTTACCTCAGTGTGTCGTCATATTCTAAACTGAAACCAAATTCTTTATTACCATAAAGCTAAAATAGAAAAGCTGACTGGCTTAGTGAAACATGATGATACATTTCTGAAAACAAAAGAATTCTAGAGGGCTGTGGGTGTAACCACAATCTTGCCTGGGATAATGAACCTCAAATTAAGTTCTCAAGGCAACTCATTTTACCAAGTATTTTCAGGTGCATTATCACCCAGTAGTGGAATATTAGTTCAGAGGTGTACAATAAGAGATAAAAAAAGGTTACATGTTTCTAGTTCTATTCATAACTCAAATTACTAATGGTTTCATGCATGGTTAAAACACTCTTCTTTACCAAGTTTCTAAATTAAACTGTAAAACTGACGAGTTCCATGTGCTAAAAGCTGTGGTTTAGATTGAGGTGTACAAAGATGTACTTCAGAGAAGTGAATCCTACTGAACTTCAGTGGCCTTGTTTGACCAAGCACTTTACAGCTCTATAAAGAAGATGACTCCTTTTATATAAATTCAACCCACATACCAACATGGATTTCTCATTAACTTGCACTTATTTCAATGTGTCACCCATCTTCCATTAATGAATGAAATACAATCATGGGCTCTAAGTACCTGTTGCTAAAACTTTTTCTTCAGGACAAAAAGGGAGGAAAAGCTGTGTGTGCCCTTCAGGGATGCATGCGACTCAGCAGAATCTTGGAGCAGCCTCACTGTGAGGTGGGCACTGTGCCAGCTAGCTTCAGTTTCTTCAGGAATCCCATCCCTGTCGTTCTCCACCTAATAGCAGCCCTGTTGCCTCTCTTTCTCTTTCCTCTATCTCTCTAAAACCCAATTGGGGCAGCCTGCCAATACTGCACTTTGCTACCTTTCCCCCTCTTTGCTGCTCTCTTTGCCAAATGGATCTCCTCAAGGTGAATGCTGACTGAAGCTAATCTTATTGAGGGAGTGTAATTTCAGTGAAATTGAATGATGGCGAGGAAGGAAAATGTATTTGTTAACTGAAACAAACAAAAAATCAAGATTAATTAAAAAACAACTACATTATTAGAAGGCAATTTTCATTTAGAAGTGTCCATTAGAATATATTTTTAAAAAAACTACATTCAAAAGGTAGCTGTTTTGAGGTCAATGTTTTTCTCATCTACATTAATTCCACAGATATTAATGGTCATCTCTATTGTTTTGTAATCTTTGGCCATGGTAACTCTAGATCCATCATGGTATCAATAATCTCTGTCCAAGGATGACCATGGTTGTTTATAGACAAACTGTGGTTTGCTTATCATCCTTGTAGCGTGGGGTGATATGCCTGTGAAGTGTGTGTGTCTATATAAGAAGTGCTAATCCTTCACGGATGGACAATAGCTATATCACATATACTTGTAGCTACTACTGAAGCTACCCCAAAAGAGAGCATGGCTGTTGAGCTTTTCAGAGCTGTAAAATATCTCTAAATGTCTCTCCCTGCATAAACCACCCAAGCTCCTGAATCTCTGAACTAGCGTCAGTCACAAACTCATCTTGGAAACACTGCTTTTCATCTGTTTCATGACTGGAAATAAGAAAATGTTAGGTTATCATCATAACCCTGGTTCCCTGAAATACAAATGAAACCATTTCCGAATAGGTATTACCTCCTAAAGACCCGAAACCTGAATAAGATATAACAAAGCTGCTCAGCCGAGCCTGTGACACAGTCATGCCCACCCCAGAGGGTATAAAGGACTGCGCGCACAGATCTCAGTGACATTTTTCCTTTAAGTCTGCTGCAATCATGGATGCAGCAACCTTGGAAGTTTAATGGTTACATTTCTATTTCAGGGAACCAGCGTTACGATATAAACATTCCCTTTTAAGTACGAAATGTAACCATTACCGAATGCGTCAGTATACCCAAGCCGTCGCAAGGGCAAGATTGCAGAATGACCGGAATGCTACAAGGCTAAGCCAAGGCTGCCTTATGCGTTACCATTCAGAACCCCAGTAACAAGTAGCTAGGGCTAAACAACTGAAGGAGAAACTCATCTCTATGTCTGTGTTGTAAGGGTTGACTGAGACGCCCCTTAACACTAGTTCCAAAACCAGGGTTTTGAGGATCCATGACATTTAGGGGTAGATGTACTAAGGTATTGCGTCTGTCGCAATCATTGCAAACCACATGCAAACCAGTCGGAAGTGTAGCGTGAAATGTACTAAACAAACGCATCGCTGTTAGCATCATTTTAACGAATGCTTTGCAGCCGCAGTTCTTATTTGCGCTTTAGCCTTAAATGAATATGTAATTCTGGGCATTCCTGCAGAAATGAGCAAAAACATGGTGCAGATCGTGCAAATGAGGGATCAAAAATATCTTAATGAGATGCACTAAAGCTGCGGGCAATTGCGACACTTAAGGTGCTTTCACACAGAGGAGTTATGACGGTTCAGAACCGTCACTGAAGCGGCTCATAGGTCTGTGTGAATTGCTTATACCGCCACAGAACCGTCATATTTTATGTCGTCTCTGAACCACCTCGCGAGGTAGTTCAGAGACGGCACTGAACCGTCATAACTGCCTGTGTGAAAGGCTATACCGCCACTGAAGAGCTATAGTGGGCGTGGTTTCAAAGTGAACATGCCACGTCACTATAGTGTAGTGCTTAATTTGTGCCTGAGCTTGAGTCATACTGCCGGTACCTATAGTTAAAAATCTCATAAAATGCTTTCTTTTTAAAATCTCAACACAGTTGCATTAAGTCTGCATGTTCTTGCGTGTGCGTTAAAGAGAGACAGTCCGCTGCCACGTTTGTAGCCTACTTTAAATTACTTTACGATTTCAGCTTGAGTGCCTTTAAGTAAGATGACACTGGCTGCAACTCTATTGTCGTTTTTTATACACAAATAAGCTTACTTGATTTGAAAAACGTCATGAACGATACAAGCAACTTCTTACACTACTTGGTTTGATTAAATGAGTAGTATAAAACAAAATATGAAAGCTCAACATTAATTTCAACAAAGAACAAAGGCAACTTTTTAATGAAAAAAAAATATTGTAGCCTACTTCAATAGGAACATTAGCCTGCTATATTATATTAAACCAAAACAATAAAAATAATAACAATCTGGTTCTCTTGCCTTTTTCAATGAATATAATTTAATTAACAGAGAATAAAACATACTAAGTTAACAACTACCTAGCCTTAGTTTAATTAATCGTTTTTGTAATCTACCAGCAGCTTCTGTTGCTTACACATCGCTGATAATAGTGCAAACCGTGGGTCAAACCAATGTTCGTGTTGGGGTGTGTTTTTTCGTCAATATCGTCCTTCTGGACTTTTTTTTATTTTTAATGTAGAATACGTGATTGTACACATCTAACACAAGTACGTACAATACTCTTTCAAATAAACGTGTTATGATTTTGAATATGCTCTTCTTAGGGTTGGTATTATTGTCATTGCTTGCGTCCCAGCACCTCTTTCTTTACAAATTAAGCACTGCGTGCATGTGTTAGGTCTTGTCAGTGAACAGTCTGTTGTTGCCATGAGAACAATTTGTTGATTGACAGGTTTGAAAGTTGTACTCACGCGATCTCTTTGGCTGTGTGAAAGGGTTATGACGGTATTACACCGGCATAGACTGCGCAATTCATGCTGTGTGAAAGGGTATTTTACACACTCGTTAAAACGTTTCAGAGACGGCACAGTAACTGCATTTCTGTGTGAAAATGGTATCAATTTGTTAAGAACTTTTGAAAGCATGTTTTAAACAGTCACAATTGTTGCTGGCATTTCACAGTCCGCTTTTTCTCGCGTGTTGCCAGTTGTGCCAAATGCGTTTTTGAGACGAACACCCAAGTACCTAATTTTCACTAGTCAGGGTGTACTTAAAAGCCTTCAAAACACATTTCTATGACATTTCTGGTTTTCCCAGCGTGCTGGGAGCAATAGATTGCACACATGTGCCACTAACCCCTCCAGCTCATTCTGAGCATCTCTTTAGGACCATGATCTATTGTGTGTTAATTGTCTAGGCAACTAAGCAGACCAAGTTAAAAATAATAATAATTATAATAAAATAAAAAAAACAAAAATCATTTAGTTTCAATTTAAAATAATCTTATATTCGCATTATACACCAATGTGTACAATGCAGCAGCATGATTTATTTTGTGTTACCAGTAGGCTAAAGTACCAAAAAAGTGTGCTAGGTATTCATTTCATTTACTGTATACTGTATAGGCCTACTGTACAGATTTATATTTTTACATAATGTAATGTTTAGCCTACCCAAAACACATTTAGTGTTATTTCAGAGCAATGTTTTATATTTAAAATACATATACATCGACAACTCTAAATGTATGTGTGTGTGATTTTATTGTATTGTTTTTAAACCCAACACCTCCTTATGTCGGACAAACATGTCCGGTTTAGCGAGGGGCCACTGTATGATTATGAAACATTTTTGGGGGGTGAAGGTTGGGGCCCCACTATAGAATCTGATGGGATTAAACTGCCTTTCATTATATATATATATACAGTGCCGTGAAAAAGTATTTGCCCCCTGTCTGATTTTCTGCATTTTTGCATATTTTTGACACTGTTATCAGATCTTCAACCAAAACCTAATATTAGATAAAAGGGACCGAGTGAACAAATAACACAAAAATTTGATACATATTTAATTTATTTATTAAAGAAAGTTATGCAACACCCAATGCCCCCGTGTGAAAAAGTAATCGCCCCCTTAGCAGCTTTAGCAGCAATAACTGCAACCAAACGCTTCCTGTAGTTATTGATTAGTCGCTCACAGCGCCGTGGAGGAATTTTGTCCCACTCATCCATGCACAACTGCTTCAACTCAGTGACATTTGTGGGTTTTCGAGCATGAACTGCTCGTTTCAGGTCCTGCCACAACATTTCAATGGGGTTTAGGTCTGGACTTTGACTAGGCCATTCCAAAACTTGAAATCTCTTGTTCTTCAACCATTCTGATGTAGACTTGCTTATGTGTTTTGGATCATTGTCTTGCTGCATGACCCAGCTGCACTTCAGCTTCAGCTAACGGACGGATGGCCTGACATTCTCCTGTAGAATTCTCTGATACAGAGCAGAATTCATGGTTCCTTCAATGATGGCAAGACGCCCAGGTCCTGATGCAGCAAATCATCCCCAAACCATGACACTACCACCACCATGCTTGACCGTTGGTATGAGGTTCTTACTGTGGAATGCAGTGTTTGGTTTTTGCCAGACATAATGGGGCCCATGTCTGCCAAAAAGTTTCACTTTTGACTCATCTGTCCATAGAACATTGTTCCAGAACTCTTGAGGATCATCCAGGTGCTTTTTGGCAAACTTGAGACGAGCATTCTTGTTCTCCTTAGTGAGCAATGGTTTCCGCCTTGCTACTCTGCCATGAATCTCATTTTTGCCCAGTGTCTTTATGATGGTGGAGTCATGAACACTGACCTTAGCTGAGGCGAGAGAGGTCTGCAGATCTCTGGATGTTGTTCTAGGGTTCTTTGTGACTTCCTGGATGATTTTACGTCTTGCTCTTGGAGTGAATTTGGCAGGAAGGCCATTCCTGGGAAGATCCACAACTGTCCCAAACTTTCTTCATTTGGACAATATGGCTCTGACTGTGGTTCTGTGGAGCCCCAGAGCCTTAGAAATGGCTTTGTAACCCTTTCCAGACTGATAGGTATCAAAAACTTTTTTCCGGAGGTCTTCAGGAATTTCTTTTGTTCGTGATGTGCCTCTAGAACCTGTGTGCTGACATCTTCACTCTGATGGTAAGGGCCAAAGTTAGTCAGATTTATATTGGCCAGGACTGGCCCAAATCATGCCTGGTTGTTAACCAAAGTACTCAAACAGCTGACCCTAATTGTCGTCCCTTTAATTGGGTTGAGTTAACTAGGGGGGGCAATAACTTTTTCACACCTGAAGATTGCATGTTTGATTACCTTGCACACCAAACAAATGAAAGAAGCACCAAACTTTGGTGTCATTTTTCTCTCAGACTCCTCTATATACTACTATAACCCACAAAAAATCTGACCATTACAATGTGAAAATGTGCAAAAATGCAGAAAATCAGACAGGGGCAAATACTTATTCATGGCACTGTATATATATATATATATATATATATATATATATATATATATATATATATATATATATATATATATATATATACAGTACTGTGCAAAAGTTTTAGGCAGGTGTGAAAAATGCTGTAAAGTAAGAATGCTTTCAAAAATAGACATGTTAATAGATTATATTTATCAATTAACTAAATGCAAAGTGAGTGAACAGAAGAAAAATCTAAATCAAATCCATATTTGGTGCGACAACCCTTTGCCTTCAAAACAGCATCAATTCTTATAGGTACACTTGCACAAAGTCAGGGATTTTATAGGCATATAGTCAGGTGTATGATTAAACAATTATACCAAACAGGTGCTAATGATCATCAATTCAATATGTAGGTTGAAACACAATCATTAACTGAAACAGAAACAGCTGTGTTGGAGGAATAAAACTGGGTGAGGAACAGCCAAACTCAGCTAACAAGGTGAGGTTGCTGAAGACAGTTTACTGTCAAAAGTCATACACCATGGCAAGACTGAGCACAGCAACAAGACACAAGGTAGTTGTACTGCATCAGCAAGGTCTCTCCCAGGCAGAAATTTCAAGGCAGACAGGGGTTTCCAGATGTGCTGTCCAAGCTCTTTTGAAGAAGCACAAAGAAACGGGCAACGTTGAGGACCGTGAGACGCAGTGGTCGGCCAAGGAAACTTACTGCAGCAGATGAAAGACACATCATGCTTACTTCCCTTCGCAATCGGAAGATGTCCAGCAGTGCCATCAGCTCAGAACTGGCAGAAAGCAGTGGGACCCTGGTACACCCATCTACTGTCCGGAGAAGTCTGGTCAGAAGTGGCCTTCATGGAAGACTTGCGGCCAAAAAGCCATACCTCCGACATGGAAACAAGGCCAAGCGACTCAACTATGCACGAAAACACAGGAACTGGGGTGCAGAAAAATGGCAGCAGGTGCTCTGGACTGATGAGTCAAAATCTGAAATATTTGGCTGTAGCAGAAGGCAGTTTGTTCGCGAAGGGCTGGAGAACGACACGAATGAGTGTCTGCAGGCAACAGTGAAGCATGGTGGAGGTTCCTTGCAAGTTTGGGGCTGCATTTCTGCAAATGGAGTTGGGGATTTGGTCAGAATTAATGGTCTCCTCAATGCTGAGAAGTACAGGCAGATACTTATCCATCATGCAATACCATCAGGGAGGCATCTGATTGGCCCCAAATTTATTCTGCAGCATGACAACGACCCCAAACATACAGCGAAAGTCATTAAGAACTATCTTCAGCGTAAAGAAGAACAAGGAGTCCTGGAAGTGATGGTATGGCCCCCACAGAGCCCTGATCTCAACATCATCGAAGTCTGTCTGGGATTACATGAAGAGAGAGAAGCAACTGAGGCTGCCTAAATCCACAGAAGAACTGTGGTTAGTTCTCCAAGATGTTTGGGCCAACCTACCTGCCGAGTTCCTTCAAAACTGTGTGCAAGTGTACCTAGAAGAATTGATGCTTGATGCTGTTTTGAAGGCAAAGGGTGGTCACACCAAATATGGATTTGATTTAGATTTTTCTTCTGTTCACTCACTTTGCATTTAGTTAATTGATAAATATAATCTATTAACATGTCTATTTTTGAAAGCATTCTTACTTTACAGCATTTTTTCACACCTGCCTAAAACTTTTGCACAGTACTGTATATAT
Source organism: Acipenser oxyrinchus oxyrinchus (assembly GCA_030684275.1). Classification (NCBI taxonomy): domain Eukaryota; kingdom Metazoa; phylum Chordata; class Actinopteri; order Acipenseriformes; family Acipenseridae; genus Acipenser; species Acipenser oxyrinchus. Next base: position 72,923,630 of record CM060251.1, on the reverse strand, counting down.
CTTAGTACATCTACCGCTTAGTCTGTAGAACCTAGCAAAGGTATGGGGAGTAGCCCACACCATTGCACTGCAAATTTCTTGACAGATGCAGCCTGGAATAAAGCCCACGAAGTTGCCATGCCCCTCCTAGTGGAATAGCCAGTGAGCTTTTCTGGAGGGACCAAGTTGGCTTGCTCATAGGCAGTCCAGACTGTAGTTGCTATCCATCTGGACAGCCTCTCTTTAGACAGCGCTTAACCATGGGACTTTGCCACATAGTAGACCAAAATTGTTTGGACTGCCTCCAACTTTTCGTTCTGTCAACATAATACGCTGCTGCCCGCACAGGACAGAACATATGTAGCTGCCGCTCTCTGTCAGACTGGAAAGGAGGTGGATAGACGGCCTTCAATTCCTGACTGGTTGACATGAAATTCCAAGATAGTTTTCGGCAAAAAAGCAGGATTGGCACGGAGCGTAACCTTTGTCCTGGCTTCTGCAAAAATTAAGCAGGCATTCACAATCACCTTTGCCAAGGTGATTGCAAGCAAGAAAGCTACTTTAACACAAGCACCGCTTTGGTTATACTGCTTGATGGTTACATCAACATCAATATTAAACAAACTATCGGATACAACAACTCAAAAGTTTTATTCAAGCACATCATATTAAACAAGTGCAAAGCCGAAACGCCATATTTAAATGAACAATTAAACATGAAAGGGTTTATTTTCTAACTTACCACATATAAAGCAATACTTCAAAAAATGAAAACTTATAATAAAATAAACGATAACACTTTATATTAGGGTGCTGCTTATTAATGTTTTATGTATTATAAATATATAACAGATGCTTAATAGCTATGTTATATGGTGTTAATAAAGCATTATAGATGGTTTATAACCATGCAATAGCCATAGACAGAATTACAGTTTTATAAAGGGGATAGTTTTTAGCCACCTATTGTACTTTGGGATATTTGAACGTGATTCCGTCTATGGCTAGTGCATGGTTATAAACCATATATAATGCTTTATTAACACTATAAACAGGTGTAAACAGGTATATGTACATACAAAACTTTAAAAATGAGTCGTTTTTAATTTAAAACGAAAGTAACATTTTCTCTTGCGTGTGTGTCACTTGGTGCAGCACAGAATCCAGGTTGAGCTGCTGCAGCCTGCAGCTTTGCAGTTTTCTGATTGAAATGTTTCTGCCGAAGCGCTGTGGCTAGCTTCAAGATGAAATCTCTCCTACTGATATTTTCCCTGGTGCATTCCATGTACAAAACGAAGGAATTGATGGCTGCCAGGTCCAGTAGAGATAACAACAGGCTTGTATATAAAAATCAAATAGAATATTGTAGCTTATATTAAATAAAAGCATGTATTGTAAAAAGCAAAGTGACGGCTTTGGCAGTTCTAGGTGGGTGGGATTCTAACTTTTTTTATTTTTGCGATCCTGCCTTTCAAACACCATCAGGGTATTTAATACATGTATTTAGGAAAAGGCAAGAACAGACAACCGTGTATCTTTCACACATGCAGAGTGATTTAAATTTTAAAAGTGAAAACCGTCAAAATGACTGCCGTGGAGGTTCTAGTGTTAAGCAATACAAATTTCAGCTCAGCTGAATGCAAGGGCTCAAATGGGGGTTTCATGAGTACTTCATGAGTGCTTCAAGCCGAGCCTTCAAAAATTGCTTTGTCAGAAAATGAGCTCCTGGGGAGACCGAGTCAATTTTGACATGGCAAGCTGAAATAGTTGCCAGATAGACCTCTAATGCAGAGGGGGCTTTCCCCTTGTCAGACAGATCCTGCAAAAATTGCTGTATAACTGCTATGGGGTCAAACCCGAGGCAGGCACCACGTCTGAAAGACGACCCAATTGTACCTGTACTGGTAACGCTTGGACGCTGCTCTGTCATTTTGCAGGGTGTCAATAACCCTATTGGCCAGACCCAAAGCTGCAGGCTCGATGGGTCAGGATACCATAAGGTCCCCCGCACCCCAGTGAGTACGTCATGGCGTTTGGGCAGTCTCCACAGCTGGCCGCTCAGGGTTGAAAACCAGAGCCTCCTGGGCCAGTAAGGGGTTACTAAGAGCACCTTGGCCTGGTCCTGCCTGATTTTCTCCAGACACAGCGGGAGCAGGGCGAGCTGTGGGAAGACATATAACAGTTGCCTCTGCCACTGGTGTGCCAAGGCATCTATCGGCAGTGGGTCTCCGCCTCTTTTATGGAGAACCAAAGGGGACACTATCTTTGCTCTCCCGAATCTCTCCCAAATGAGGCTCACCACCTTGAGGTGAAGCCTCCATTCTGAAGCTCTGGGCACTCTCCTTGAGAGGAGGTCCGCCGCCCAGTTTGTCACCCCGGGCAGGTGTACTGCCCACAGTGAGAGGAGGTTCTTGTGTGCCCAGAGCAAAAGCTTGCGGGTCACGTGATGGAGACTGGGAGAACTGAGGCCACCCTGGTGGTTTATGTATGCCACCACTGTTGTGTTGTCCGTACGGACAAGCACATGTCTCCCTCGAACCTCCTTCAAAAAATTCAGCAAGGCCAGGTAAACTGACTGCAGTTCCAAAACATTTATGTGGAGAGCCTGCCAAGGGGAGTTCCACACACCTTGCACACCCCAGCCATTACACACAGCGCCCCGGCCCAGGCTGGACACATTCATGGTGACACTGCCCAGCGCTAGTGCCTTTAGACAGTGGCAAGATACTGTCAATAGGCGGTCACAGTTCAACACAGGATGAAAAACCCTACTGTTGAACCAGGTCTGCAAAGGGTGCAAGTGCAGGAGACCCAAATGTAGGGTCTGAGAAGATGCTGCCATCAAGCCCAGAAGTTTCTGGAATGTCACTACCGTGAGCGCTCTGTTGAGCTGCAATAGCTCTAAACAGCCGGCTATTTTTTGCACTCTGCCGTCCGGCAGAGTGGACAGCATGGATGTGGCAGAGCAAGAGCTCTGCCTGTAAATATTGTGGTGTTTTTGTGTGTTTTGGTGGTGGTTGGCAGGGATGGGGTTAATTCCTGTCCCTGCCAAAAACATGTAAGAATGTGGCTGCTCCTTAATTGAATAATTAGTGATAATTGCGAGCAGCCACATCCTATTAAAAAGGAGAACTCAGGGCTCTATTAGGAGAGACTACCAGGGAGCTGGAACCAGAGAGGAAAGGTACAGTGTTTGTGATCTACTTCTGAACAATAAATGTTGGGATTTTGTTTGACCGGGAAACAGCTGTCCGGTATAGCTTAGACCTGCAGCAGTTTAGTTAGCACTCCTGGAAGGAGTCAGGTTTTTGGTTTTGTTTATTTTTGTTTTTGGAGTTTAAAATAAACATACAGGCCTGCCCTCTTGAAAACCTACCTGTGCTTGTGTGGAGTACTGTTCATTTTACAGGAAAGATAAGTGGAGACGGTCCTGCATGTGTCAAGCTCACCCCGGGTTTGTCACAATGGACCTGGAGTCCAAGCACACTCCTAGATACGCCTCATGCCTTCTCAGAGGCTGTCTGAGAAGGCGTGAGCTGGCTCTTTGCATGATTCACCGGAAGGCTCAACCGTTGAAGGTGGCCGGTGACAAGTTCTGTGTAGGCGTCTGCCTGTGCTAGAGACTGGGCACAGTTATGCCCCGAAAGGGAGGGGGACCGTGCTTGAACTGCAGTGAGTAACCGGTCTGAACGGTAATAAGCACCCAGATGTCCGTGGTGCACTGACGTCAATACTCCAGATGGCTCCCTGTGATGGGGTACACCCCGCCTCTGTGCGTATTTTGTTTATTTTGTATTTGGTTGTATTATGATTTAAATGTATTTTATTTTGCACTGTTGTTTTAGGTCCGCAGGGAAGGATTAATTGCCTCCCCTGCCAAATCACTTGTAGAATGTGCCTGAGCCCGACTGAATAATTGACAAGCAATCAAGCTCAGGCACAGCTGCATAAAAGAGGCAGGAACCTTTCAGTCGGGGTGGGGTGTACAGAGAGGATAATATGCTACTTGTGCTGGAAGGACCAGCATGATACTTGTTTCTGTTGGATAATTGTATGTTTTGTTTTGGACAATGTGCCTTTTGTTTTGTGTTCAGTGTTTGTTTCGTGTAAACATTTTATTTTGTTTATTTATAATTAAATACACGCATCATTGCTTCATCCCGCAGTTCTGGTGTCTGTTTACTTCCTGGTCTGACGTCACCACCAAGCCATCCTGTTCACACTCCCTAAGAAGGGGCCCTGGGCCGGTGGTAGCAAACTCCTAGGGCTGCTGCATGGCTTGTGGCTTTGCCTGAGGCTTCTGCCTCTGCGCCAGGCAGCAGAAACTATTGTAGCCTCAGCGGCAAGCAGCCGCGGGCCGGTTCTACACACCACCTCTGGCAGCAGGTGCAGCCAGCTGTGCTGGTCCTTGAGGCTGTTGGGTGCTAGGGAGCCAGTTTGCTGCTGGTTGCTTGGGAAGCAAGCGCATCAGCTCTTTCGTGGATTCCTACGTGCGGTGAGAGCGATAGAGCATCTTGTCAGCTATGGGACCAAAGGTATGCCCTGGCGTAATAGAGGCGTCCAAGAGCAGTGCTTTGTCCCCATCAGGCACGTGTGCCTGGGAAAGCCAAAGTTGCCTGCATGCAGCTACCAGCACAGCCAAGTTTCTACCTGCAGCTGTTTGTTCAGTTTTGACAGATGGAACAGGTTCTTATTAACCAGGTGCAGCTCATATAGCTGTTGTGGTGAGGGCCTGTGGCTGTCAGAGAGGGACCTCAGCAAATAGGACTGGTAGGCTACCAAAATGCCCAGCCGTGCGGCAAACACACTGGCTGAATAGGCACACTTGAGGATCACCGGCACTGTTTGTTAGGGCAGACAGTTTCCTTGGACAGGAGCGGTAAATTAGGCACCTGTACCAACGCAGCAATTGAAGCCCCCAGCTTCTCCGTATCGTGCACCATATACAGGGTGTCCACAGACCCGGAAATAGCAGGAGCTGTAGCTGGGTGACCCCAGGAATACCGGATCACAAACACAAAAATCTGCACTGGGGGTGGGGACGACACGGGAGAGGTGGTAAGCCCATCACCTTCTCTCACCTTCTGTAGGCCAGGGCACTTGCAAGACTGCAGTGGCCTTCTTGATCAGTGGTAGAAGCTCGGCCGACAGAGAGAGCTTAACCACAGGGGATGTGCTGTCTGACTCCACGTCCTCAGGACGGGAACGCCAGCTCCTGTTCGCCCACCTCCTCAGAGGAGAGCACGTCATCCAGCTCGCAGGGCAGGCGGTGCCGAACGTTCACGCAGTAACTCTGCGAGCACCGTTCCTTGGTGGGAAACTGCTGCCCAGAGCTTCTTCTTCCTCGGAAGAGGAGAAGGACAGGCAGAGGAGGAGGAAGACAGTAAACTGTGTGCGTCATCCGCTCTCCCTTGGCATAGAGCCTTGGGGTGAGGATGCAACCACCTCTCTCCCAGAGGATTATGTGGAAGAACACTGTGCAGGAGTGAGGGACGCAGAGTGCTCTATAGAGCAGTGGAAGATGTTTCTCCAGTGTGCGCCTGGAGAAATATGCACAAAACTCGCAGAAACTGCGGTTCACCAGTGCCTCCTTTGTGTGCTCTCAACCCAGGCAGGAAGAGCATCTGCCGCGCTTGTCCTCAACAGGCAGACTGGCCTTGCATGTGTCGCAGGGATAAAACACAAGCATTATGCAAGTAGCAATGGTGCACAGTAACAATGTACAGGTGCTACCTTAGTCTCCTTAAAGACAGCAATGGCGCTGTTCAAGACCCAAATAAGACCGGCTTGGTACCAGTCGGTAGTGGGTCAGAACTGGGTCGGTTCGGTTTGGTACCAGTTCAGCGAGTGTAGCACCGGGTCTGAACTGGGATGGTACAGGGTCAGTGCGGTAACCTCGGTCCCGCTACGGTACGGTACCGGATTGGGAAAGGAGCAGGTCGGGGGCCTCGGTACCGGCATGGTATGGGTCCACAAGTTCACAGTTACTGTGGGTAGCAAGGGTGCCCACCTGTGCAAGCTACAGGCAAAACCACTCAGTCAGTACTCACACGAGACTGAGGGAAGCCTGCTTGTTAGAATTAACTAACAGCCTTCGTAATGGTGATGCAAAAGCTGTCACCAAAACGACATCAAGATGCAAGCAATCACAACCGAAGCAGCCTCTTGTCCTGAGGCATATCTCATGAATACAGATAGCCCCGGCACCACATAGATAACACAAACATAAACAAACAAGATAGCTGCTTCTGCATCCAGCGCTCAAAGAATATCACAGACATTTGCAGAGCTTTTTTTAGATGTTATAGTAATAAAATAATGACTTGGATTGCATTATTGAGGAGTTTGGTGATAAAATGAGTGATCAGGTGATGATTTATCGGTATGCACTACTATGAAGAGGTATGTGAAAAATACAGTGAACAAGGGGTGGGGCTGGGCTGGAGATGCAGTACTGAGTGTCCTGTTGATATGCAGTGCCTTTTAAAACCTGTTTTACAGTGAAAAAAAAATACTTTTAAACAGTGCGTCTAAAATAAACTGTACGTGTGAAAATAAATTGGACCTGACGCGCGCTGAATAAATGGACCGCTAAGGGTTAATACAATTACTTTAATTATACAAACCATCTCGTAATTTTGGCCGAAACCAAAATGACAATAAAATAACTCCAGCTGGAGCTATTGCAGCCTGGTTGGGGCACAATGAAGCGACTCAAGCGTAATTAGTAAAACACAATACATGCAAAAATCTATAGCAGAAAAAGTACACAGGCTCGGTTGAGCAGCTTTGTTATATCTTATTCAGGTTTTGGGTATTTAGGAGGTAAATATCCATTTGGTAATGGTTACATTTTGTACTTGAAAGGGAACTAATAGGATCGAGACAGCAACCGCATTTGCTTGTAACAGTTCTTCAAGGGAAAAAATAACAATACAGTTCTGATATTTGTGTGTCAAATTTACTAATTCAGCATTCTTAAATAATTGAATTGATCAAACAGAAAACAGAAGTGACTAATGAAGGCATTTGCCTTTAACATAGAAGAAACAACTCGGTTTACAACGACCATTTCATTGGGGATCTGAATCATGCTGATTTGTAAATTGGACATGTTTTACTAGAGACTAATGAGGCATTGACAACTGGGACCAGATTGGGGCAGTAACAGTTCAGGGAGATTATTTCAGGATTTACAGCACTGGTGTACATTTAATAAATGAAAAGTGTGCCTTTAAAAATTAAATGAAGTATACAATCTAATCAGATGCTGTACATAAAAAGTAGATGTCCTATCTAAAGGAGTAACACATGCCAGTTAATACAGTAATAAATGTAATTGTAAAAAGTTCAGGCTCAAGTGTACACTATACAGCCTAATTATTTGGTCTCAGTTCACTACATTGGTTTAACGTTGTGTACGCTCCCTGTTATCAGAAAGCAAACACGGTTTATTACTTTTATTACCCTTTATTAACCTGTATGAGATGAAATTCTCCTTTATAAGACTTGACAGGTGAAATAAAACCATAAAAACACAGTCACCATAGCACATTGTCAAACAGACCAAATATCAAACATAAAAGTAAAACCTCACGGCAGAATCAACATTCAGTTGGAACAGTTCAAAATCTAGGTCAAATAGCACACATGTAGGACTAGCTGAAAGCATGAGTTAAAATCTGCTTGTCACTGCAGAGAAGCAAACCAAAAACCATGGGGCCTCTGAAATATCTAAAAGTACAGAAGCTACAGTATAAAACAAACAAACAAGTATAACTACATTTTTGCATGCAAGGTTGTTGGACCCCCATTCAATTTGATTTGAAATGATCAAAACACAACATACTGTTATAAAAACACTTTATTAGAACTGCAGCAGGCTACTCAGGGCATTAAAGAAATGTACAACATGTCCAAACATTCCAGGATCGGTCCTAAAATCACTCTGGTCCTTTTAATGGAGAGTTTTTAGTCAGTCAGCATTTTGCCTAAATTCATCATAAGCCAGCGCAGCATAAGAAATGCTACAGACCAGTCTGTAAATAGTCCAAATGAATGAAGTGTGGAAAGGTGGACATGCATTCCGACACTCTCCTCTCCTAACATGGAAACTCATCAATGCCTCTGCTCTTTAATCAACTGAACGTCATTTGATTTTGGAAAGAGTGTTAAAATTGAATTATAGAAAGAGTCTGAAATGGGTCTGACTGGGATTACAATTTGTAGTGCTTTGGCTACTCATGTAGAACAACGAAATATCTCCACTAAGTTCTACAATACTACAGTGCTTCTTGGAAGTTCATATTTCTTGTTTTTAACACTGTGACCCAACAATTTTGATGCACCACTAAATCACCTCCTTTTTTTCTGAAATCTGGCCAGTTAAAAAGCCACAAAACTGTGAGTCATTATTGAAAGAACGGTGTTTTAAAAAAGTTCATTTTGCTTCATATTCATGATTCTGATTTTTTTTTCTTTTTTTTTTTTTTTTTTAAACTGCAGCAATGAATGTAACACTGCTCACAAATACAATGACATGTATTTAAAACACTCCATGGCAGTAATGTCACTTAATCCTGCAGGCCAAAAAAATACAGTACTGGCAGCATTCTTATAGCTATCAGTTCTTTTCTCTCAAATGGGGAGGCATTGCGTAGTTTCTAAATTATGAACCAGTTTTTGTCAAACTAACTAATGTCAGTTTTTGTCAAACTAAATCAACTGCAGCAGTGTCCCTGGCTCATTTAATTAGTCTATATCCTGGTTGTGAAGTGGCTGGTTCTTTTATTGGCTCAGACACATTCATACGGAAACCAATGAAGATGTAACAGCTGTGACTTTCTAACACAGCAGAGTAGCTGTGGAAACTAGCCATGAAGCACCAAGTTTATGCCGCCTTTAAACCAAGGCTACTCTTTCTTTAAAATAAGCTGAAACTGAGATTATTATTTTGTTTACAAGTTGCCTCCCCGCTTTGGCTGTAACACTAATAGGAAACCAAAACGTAGCAACAGAGCTATGCAGCAGCTACTGCTCTGACTTCCTTATATGTGCCAAAAAGATGACTACAAATCTGGGCAATTACTCAAAAAGCCAAACAGAATTTATATCCATCATTCTCTGCCAAGGCTTACTGTAGCACGAAACTAGAATTTTAATTTGCTTTAATCAACTACAAAGACATCTTATTGAGCAATTATCCACATACAGTACATGGATTGGGTAATTGCTGCATCGTGTATGTATCAACAATGAGATAACAGCTCAGACAAGGATTAGAAATAATAACATTTATTAGATGTGGTTATATATTATAACTTTGTGGCCCAGGATCTCGCCTATGGCCAGCGGGAGCCGTCCTCTTTTGAGGTGAGCCTCTGACAGAGGTCAGAGAGCATCGAAGGCCGGGCAATGGGACCCATTGACCCCCTAACAGGAGGTGGTGAGGTGGAGGAGGAGATAGAAACTCCACACATTTTGGAAAAGTTAGCACCGAATTTAAACTATCCGACAAATTATATGAAGCCTGAAGCCTCGCCTCAATTCATGACAAGCCTCCCATTAGTGCGTGAGTCTACTCTCTAATGGGAAATTGATTGAAGTGGTGCAATTTGGCTATTATGTGGAGCAAAATGGCTGTGTCTTGCTCTGCTTTTGTGTAACCTGCCTAAACGTCCAACTAAAAGTACAGTATGTCCTGTCTCTCCATAAACCATGGTCTGTTTCATAATCTAATCAGTTCCCCCAGGACTTTCTTATCTATACTGCTTTGAGTTGGCTATATTATCAACTAACTTCTTTATTTCAAAATAAAATCATCAAATTAGGCATAGAGGCTAATTTTCTTTTGAAATTCTTCCCAACCAAACCATGCATTCTTGTAATACTAGTAACCACTGCAGCTGTAAAAACAGAACATGCTAGGATTCTATCCGCTTACACATTAAGTGTATCTTAATAATATTATATTAACTACTTTCTGACAGTCAGGCCAACCCACTAGGCCACAATCATATCCTTACACTGTTAAAATGTACCTTTGATCTCCTGATTTCAGAATTTAGTTTTAGGTCAATCAGTCTCATTAGATGGCAACTTGTTGACATTTCTTCCTGCAATGACACTATTCGTTTTCCATTTGCATGCTTGCAATCAGTTATGCTCATTACTTTTTAGCCCTTTGAGGCAGTTTCTACCCTTTATAAACAAATTGCATTCCAGTGTACTAAACTGCTTTATCTTCACTGATGGAAAAGCGCTCTCAGCCTGCATTGGAATCTGACCTGATCTGTCACTACGTTCACAAACAACAGCCTAAAATGACATCCTGTCATGACAATCATTGAATATAAGATCCAAACCCTTGTCCCAAGGGTAAATGATCTTTACCTGAAGAATCCTGACTTTACTGCCAATTCTGTGCCAATTCTGAGGCATACTGCTTTTTCTTTCAGTATTGATAACTCAGCTGTGCTAAAGAATGTTGAGCACTCAAAGGCAAATGAGAAACAGAGTGGCCACCTTCTACTTCCTCTCAGCTAACAGGCTCAGAAGGATGTTTACAGCAGCTAATGACACAAAAACATGTTAATGGATGCAGTTACTCTGGGAGCAGCATTCAAGTGTAAGGCAAAGTCTAAGGCTCCAGTGAACATCTTTACTCTTTTTTTAATATTATATTTGTACACTGTGAAGAACACAGGGAGACCTCATAAATCATTTCAAGCAAGCAAAGGAGTTTTAATCTTACAACCTTCTATTTTGTCCACGATTGAGTACTTTACTGTGCTAAGGGTTATCGTCTCCACAAGCCCAACCAGTAAGAAATCTCACAATCTGTACACTTGTACACCTGGCAATAGCAGATTATTGTTGAGGGCTGGGAGAACGGTGAATCTCGTCCGATTCTAGTCCTAATCCAGATGATGGCTTTAACCCTATCAACCAGATCTGGCTCTAAAAGAAAGGAACCCTTTGTACAAGGCATGGTAAATCTCCTGTAGCTATTGCTTTACCGGAATAAGAACCACAGCTTTAACAGCATATCACAAAAAAAAAACACCTGTAGTGGTCTGTTCTTTTTCAATATATAGCTCAAGACATAATTGACAGTTCATATTTGTCAACAACTGTTGTCACTGCCACAGAGGTATCAGGGCAAGATTAATTAATGCTGAGTTAATAAAACACAGCAGGAGCACCATATTACTAGCCATTTCTATTCTTACTTCACTGTTGAACATGCCGAGGATCAATGCCCTAATACAGTAGCTTTAAGAGCGGGTCAAATACAGGTTCTGCAGATTCTACTAGTTCAGGACAAAGACGGATATAGTTTCTGCCTTACATTTCTCAGGATGCTCCAGTTTTTGCCTCCCGCGTTTCTTTCGGGGAGTGGGTGGCACCTGTTCCTCTTCTCCTTTCTCTGAGCCATGGTCCTCCCAGTGTGTGAAGCAGCCATTCTCCAGAGAGGCGCCTTGCTCCCCCTTCCCTTCCCTCTCTTGAGCCATCTCATCCACCTTACGGGAAGGCTCTTTGGGGACACCGTTTTCTGGGACACCCTTGTCCTTGTTCTGCTGGGAAGAGGCGGCACTGGTGTCTCCAGGACTACTGTCCATATCTCCGTTGTGAGCCTGCTCCGAGGACTGGCTCTCTGTGCTCGAATGGCACTTGGGCCCCACCACACATTCCTTTGAGGTATCACAGCTATCAACCTACAATAGATGGAACAAGAAAACATCTATTAATATATACAGTATGTATCAACAGATAGCTTCAGATAACCAAAGCCTTCCACAACACTTGAATGGACAACATGTCTTGGTATATCCAGCACTTGTGCAGTACTTAAACATAGGTAGAAGCACATTTGACCTTATACACTGTCTTTGTAAATCTGTCTTGAAATAGCAGTGTGATTGTTAAATCGTATAATTTACTTGCAAGGACCTCTTGAAAATAAGATGTAACAATATATCGCAAGGATTCTTTAAATAAATTAGGTTAAATAAATACAAATTGAAAATGAAACTGAAGCCATGTCTCATTTAAAACCAGACTCTCTGGCATGATATACACATGGTGTTCAGGGATACATTACAGCTATTTAACCAGTATTTTAAAAGTTCTTTCTAAAATCCCATTCAGCAATAAACCCCCAGATGTGAATGCAAAAAAGTCAGCGTGGACTGTGTTGGCCTATATAGCAGAGACCACAGGGTAGACCACACTTGTACAGTTTTTAGTATTCGGTACTACTATGAGCCACGTACAGTTAAACAGAAACTTAGTTTCATTCCAAATTTCTTCTGAAACCCATCTGTGGGAAAAAAAGAGTTTCACATTTGACCACCAGGATAAATGTCATTGCCATGGTATACAAGTTCAGCTCTGTTCTAACCTGAAAAGCCTTTTCACGCAATTATACAAAATGTATAGGAATAGACAGGAGCAGCAGGACTCTCTCTCTTTCATTAAAATGTAATGCATATACTGTATGCACAGTATATATATATATATATATATATATATATATATATATATATATATATATATATATATATTACACACACACACACACATTCTTCAATGGAAAGATTCCACTCATTCTAAATATAGTTGAGCTAGAGGGATATAATCCCGGATATATGCCCTTAGAATCTTTGTAACCGCATCACAAAAACAAATCAAACAAGATCACTCCATCACGTATTTACAAAATGTTGTTTAAAGTAAATTTCAACCTTTTTAATAAGATGTCAATTGTGGATTGAGGATCAAGACATCCCGGAAAATACAAGCACCTCTGAGATGTCTACAGTCGCTGTAAGAAGTACAGAGAGAAGTACTGTCGGACAAACTGAAAAACCTACCATCCGCAATACTAGTAGTGCTAGACATGGGAGCGTTACCCAACAGCGACTTTATTTAATTGAAATAGAAAGAACTGAAAAAAATACCAGAAAACAAACAGCTTGGGCAATTCATGTTTTTTGAGACTGGTTAAAGGAAAATAATTTTTAGGAAAACACATGCCAGAGTTTAAATGAATATCTCAGAGAATTGTATGCAACCGTCAAAAATAAAGAGGGACAACAGTCCAGTATATCAAGTTATATTTCTTTGAGAGCTGGGATTCACAGACATTTAACAAGCCCTCCGTACTGCAAACAAATAAATATACAAAACTCCATTTTACATCTGCCAATAATATCTCTACCTCGATAATAAAACAGCTCAGGAAAGAGTGTAAGGATGAGAGCATACATCACCCAGCCATTACTGGATAAAATCTGACAAAACTAAAGTCTTGTAATGTTTTAAATACAAACACTACACAACGCCTGGTGTATAAGGTGTGGTTTGACATACAAATACATTTTGGGCAGAGAAGGCTCAGGAGAATTACCTCATAATGCTTTCCTGATCAAAACCAATGAAAACAGTTTAAAGTTTGCAAGTCTCATAACAGCCCTATGGGCATCTTAAAATCCAACTTCCGAGGAAGAATGTGGGAGTGCCCCGATGATCCACACTGCCTCATCAAGTCACTGGAGAAATACACAGTGAAATGTTAGAAGAATCCAACAGCTTTCTATCTTTATCCATGAACCGGGCTAGATCCAACCAATGTGAGCAATACAAATATCTGGCATACTTGCAGGCCATTAGGTTATCCAGTTAATGTCCAATGCCTGTTTACAAAGCAGGGAAAGAATGTCCATGACTGGTCATCGATGTAAAAGTAGCCTTAAAAAGTTACTGAACTGTCAACAAAGAGTAACGCAAAACCTGGTCACGCACTCTATCTGCTGCAGGAAACGTTCAATCACCATCTTCAGCAAGTGGCACCACTTCCAAAGAGGTCACACTCCTCCTACTGTCCAAGACAACTTTCCCAGAAGCATTTTTAATAACTGCTCAATATCTGGTATACAGTTTTAAAAATGCTGTTTTGTATACTAATTTCATAGAGATGCGCATAGGCAACATTATTATAACGGAGGACCATATTTTGTAGAACTTGACAAGGGTCCAATTAGCCAAACGGTTGATAATGTCAGATAATGTCAGATATATATATATATATATAAAAACAAACAAACATTCATTCCTTCTACAGTGAGCTGCAGCAGTGAAACAGGTGGTCTGGTCAGCATTGTTGCTATGTGAGCTCCACGACTGGCATTTGCCAACACTGTGACTGCAGGATACACAACAACAACACAAACAACAAGAAGCCTGAGACAGCACTGCAGACTGTAAGCAGGCGTCTGCATCTGTCTAGTGCTCCTTCATGAATATCTTACAGCTCTCCCTCATTAGCTGTGCCCAATAACCCAGGGGGGGCACTTGTTCTCTTTAATAGCATACTCCTGAGAACACAGCAAAGGTATAATAACAATTTGCTTGATATATGCATATCTAGTAGATACAGATAAGTGATGATGTGAGACTTGACCCCACGGCATCTACAGTATATGACACATTTACATGGGGGCGTTAGTCGCTGACATGAAGGTAATTTAACATTGAATGTGGTATTGCCTGATCTCAGTTAAAGCTATTTTTGCTAGGATTATCATTTCATGTCTAAAATATGATTATCCATCTTAAAAAAGGAAGGGTTTAGTAATACCACCATGAACAGTCAGGCTTAACCTCTGACCTTTCCTCTCACAAGCCACTGTCTGACATACTGTGTATACTGTAACTAGTCAACAATAATACTTTTAAAAAAAAATCAATTAACCAGCAATAGTCTTAGGGATTGGAAATCAGTTAAAAGATGTAGCATATTCATTACAGTTCTATACATTTGATCAGAACAGCATCATCAATTTCATTTTGTTCAATTTAATTTACTTCTGAATAAAGATGGCTTTACCAAGCAGACTGTCAACAACAGCCAGACTCCCTCTCGTTACTCCTGTTTCTCAATTCTCAAATTGAACCCAGTGACTTGTATGTGTTAATCTGTTCCTACTTCTAATCAACAGAAAGGGACTCTTCACACAGCTGCTCCATTAAGAGCTGATTTTTAAAAACTGTTAGTGACAAATATACAAAAATGGGTACCACCGCCCATTCATAGGCAAATGAGTTGAAGTGGTGAGGCAACATCTGAATTCAAATATTGTAGGAAGCAAAATAATTAAGAACAGAATAAAAACAACATAGAGCAAGATTCTAAGAGTTATTTACTCCACTTTTTTCCCCGAAAGGTAAAACTAAACCAATAAAGTTGCCAAACCAGAAGTAAACAACTCAGAGATTTATTGTAGGGGCTTGTAAGTTGTAAAATTCATTATACTGGATCCAAAAACTGTCAAAATAAATTACTGTAGCAGCAACTGGTGAGTTGGGATTTAACTGTATTAACCTCTTGTATTAGCTGTCATGCTTTTTGCCTCAAAATGTGTTTCTTTTTTATTTTATTTTTTTTATTTTTTACAGAGATGCAGGGAACACCACACCACAAGTTTCAAAGGAAAACCATAATTTTTTAATGGTAGAGCAATTGCTGTAGAGAGACAGACTGCAGCGAGATCTGGAGGTTTTAAATCAATAGGTCTAAATACACGACAGCTCACTAAAATAAACGGGTAGATGTAGGAGGAAATGATCCCAATTAGTAGCATGTGGCAGCCAGATCAAGGCAATGGAAAAAGTTGTAACTGTAGTATTGACAATGCAGGGGCCCTTTAAGGTTGTATTCATGTATTTATTTTAGTGTGATGTATTTACCTGCAAATCTCTACAGAAAAAAAGTCATTTTACAGGTCAGACCAATTCAGTCGTGCTGTTTGATGGAAGGTTGGGAAGCAGTTTTTATCTCCAGCCTGCTGACATTCATGAAAACATGATATAGAATGCCTGATCAAAAACGTTCCTTTCTGTTCCCTCTCCCTCTTTTTAGCCTGCCTCTCATCTTTTTACAGGGTCGTTCGGTTTCGGTTGTCTTTCTAATCTTTCCATTCTGAACTTCAAGCACAAAATGATTCTAGTAAATCTTAGCAAATATTAATTTCTGTCCTGAAGTAGGTCTCACTTTTGCTGTAAACGTGTATTTGATTCTTTACAATGGTACAATGATGAACAACATGTACTGATCGCTCTTTGATGGTTGTAATTCTGGTGTGTTTTGCACACTGCTGTCTAACTGCTGTTCAGGTGTTGTGCAGATTGTTGTACTGTGCCTTGAATATTTAGTTCCCTCTCAATTCGAAGACGACCAACAACCAATACTTTTGGGATATGCCTGCCACTGGTCAGGTATTTACTGAGCATTTTATGTCTGAGCTGCCGATGGGCCCCTCCGGGGAGTGACGTCCTCGGTCCCGCCTACCGAGGGAATAAGTAGTCCCCGGAGATCGCCTTCTCTTTTGCTTCTCACAATCAGGTGGGTAAAACTAACCTCTTCAGGGTGATTGATTCTTGTAAAGAGCTGCACTTTGTTTTCAGCTAATTCCCCTGCAATTTATTGCTGGAAGTTGGCTTTCTGTGTTTTTTCCTCTGCTTTTTGCAGCTATAAACAAACAAAGAGAAAAGAAAGACACTTCCTCTACCGGGATCCGGCTCTGTTGCACCTGCTGTTTGAGTCGATATATATATATATATATATATATATATATATATATATATATACAGTACTGTGCAAAAGTTTTAGGCAGGTGTGAAAAAATGCTGTAAAGTAAGAATGCTTTCAAAAATAGACATGTTAATAGATTATATTTATCAATTAACAAAATGCAAAGTGAGTGAACAGAAGAAAAATCTACATCAAATCAATATTTGGTGTGACCACCCTTTGCCTTCAAAACAGCATCAAGCATCAATTCTTCTAGGTACACATGCACACAGTTTTTGAAGGAACTCGACAGGTAGGTTGGCCCAAACATCTTGGAGAACTAACCACAGTTCTTCTGTGGATTTAGGCAGCCTCAGTTGCTTCTCTCTCTTCATGTAATCCCAGACAGACTCGATGATGTTGAGATCAGGGCTCTGTGGGGGCCATACCATCACTTCCAGGACTCCTTGTTCTTCTTTGCGCTGAAGATAGTTCTTAATGACTTTCGCTGTATGATTGGGGTCGTTGTCATGCTGCAGAATAAATTTGGGGCCAATCAGATGCCTCCCTGATGGTATTGCATGATGGATAAGTATCTGCCTGTACTTCTCAGCATTGAGGAGACCATTAATTCTGACCAAATCCCCAACTCCATTTGCAGAAATGCAGCCCCAAACTTGCAAGGAACCTCCACCATGCTTCACTGTTGCCTGCAGACACTCATTCATGTACGCTCTCCAGCCCTTCGGCGAACAAACTGCCTTCTGCTACAGCCAAATATTTCAAATTTTGACTCATCAGTCCAGAGCACCTGCTGCCATTTTTTCTGCACCCCAGTTCCTGTTTTTCGTGCATAGTTGAGTCGCTGGCCTTGTTTCCCACGTCAGAGGTATGGCTTTTTGGCCGCAAGTCTTCCATAAAGGCCACTTCTGACCAGACTTCTCCGGACAGTAGATGGGTGTACCAGGTTCCCACTGTTTTCTGCCAGTTCTGAGCTGATGGCACTGCTGGACATCTTCCGATTGCGAAGGGAAGTAAGCATGATGTGTCTTTCATCTGCTGCAGTAAGTTTCCTTGGCCGACCACTGCGTCTCACGGTCCTCAACGTTGCCCGTTTCTTTGTGCTTCTTCAAAAGAGCTTGGACAGCACATCTGGAAACCCCTGTCTGCCTTGAAATTTCTGCATGGAGAGACCTTGCTGATGCAGTATAACTACCTTGTGTCTTGTTGCTGTGCTCAGTCTTGCCATGGTGTATGACTTTTGACAGTAAACTGTCTTCAGCAACCTCACCTTGTTAGCCGAGTTTGGCTGTTCCTCACCCAGTTTTATTCCTCCTACACAGCTGTTTCTGTTTCAGTTAATGATTGTGTTTCAACCTACATATTGAATTGATGATCATTAGCACCTGTTTGGTATAATTGTTTAATCATACACCTGACTATATGCCTACAAAATCCCTGACTTTGTGCAAGTGTACCTAGAAGAATTGATGCTGTTTTGAAGGCAAAGGGTTGTCACACCAAATATGGATTTGATTTAGATTTTTCTTCTGTTCACTCACTTTGCATTTAGTTAATTGATAAATATAATCTATTAACATGTCTATTTTTGAAAGCATTCTTACTTTACAGCATTTTTTCACACCTGCCTAAAACTTTTGCACAGTACTGTATATATATATATATATATATATATATATATATATATATATATATATATATATATATATATATACCCTACTCTTCAGCTTCTGCTGTGTGTGAGTGTGTGTGTTTGTTTATAAAAATCGTGTGCTTCCTCCTCTGGGTCTGATTCAGCCCACTGTAGACTTGCATACATTGACCACCCACCTCGGTGCGTAGGTCTTTAAAAGAAAAAAAAATCTCTCTCTTTCTTTCTCTCTTTTTTCTATATTCTGTCTGAAGGCTGTGCTCCACTCCGCTGCAAGCTGTGTGCTGCATCAGTTGTGTGACTGCACGCGGTCCAGACTAGACACATTATCCAGTAATCTCAGTGCTTACGCCCCTTGGTGCCCTGGTGTCTCGGTGCTTTGGCCCTCGGTTCCACAGAGCCTCGAGCTCGGCACCTTCGGTGCTTAGATGCACCCTACATCAGTGCCTTAAGTGCCCTCGGTGCATCTGTACCTTAGACAGTCCCTGCATCAGTGCCCTCGTGCATAGGTACCTTCGGTGCCCCAGAGCCTTGATGCCTCGGTGCTTCGCACCTTCGGTACTCAGACGTTTCCTGCATTGACGCCCTGGGTGCCCTTGGTGCTTCAATGCCTCAGGACCTCGGTACCTCGGTGCTTCGGTGCCCTAAGCCTCAGTGCTTCGCACCTTCAGTGCTCAGATGCTCCCTGCATCGGTGCCCTCGGTGCATAGGTGCCTCGGTGCTTCGGCACCTTCAGTGCCTTAACGCCTTGGTGCTTCGCGCCTTCGGTGCTCAGACGCTCCCTGCAATGATGCCCTCAGTGCCCTCGGTGCTTCAACGCCTCAGAGCCTTGGTACCTCGGTGCTTCGGTGCCCAGAGCCTCAGTGCTTCGCCGACCTCAGTGCTCAAACGCTCCCTGCATCGGTACCCTTGCCGTCCTCGGTGCCCCAGACGTCTAAGTTCCACCCTTGCACGTTCTGTGGAGGGATGCTTCCCCCACAGAACAAACACCTCCTGTGTGTCCGGTGCTTTGGGATGCAGCACGCCGCCTCCGCCCTAGGAGATGAGCTGTTCTGCTCAATCTGTGCAGCGTCCCAGTCTTGGACCCTGCGCAGGAGGTTCGCAGAGTTTACAGCAGCGGCTTCCTCAGCCAGCTCAGCTGTGCCCTCTGCAGCGTTGGGAGGCTTGTCCTCCACCTGCCTTCGAGCCCGTCACAGAGCATTCCCTGTGCACAGGCTTCAGCCCACGGAGCTCGCAGCTGCTCACGGTCTCCTTCAAGGAGCAGTAAGCGGGCAAGGCACAGTAGGCAGGCCAAGGATACCTCGGACCTGAAGAGCCAGATGGCTCAGGTCTTAGAGTACCTGGTCAGGCAGCAGGCTCTTCCCCCTGCTCCTGCCCCAGTTCCGCCTCAGGCACCTGCCCCAGTACAGACCCCACCCTCACCGGTGGTCATGGACGTCTCACAGCAAGGAGAAGCAGGACGCAATCTCAGTCCAGGAGGTAACTCAGGAGACGGGCCCCAGCTCTAAGGTTGCCTCAGAGACCGTGTTACCCCTCCATCGAGCTCAGTTCGAGCTCTTATGGAGCGAGCCTCCAATTTCCTCCAGGTTCCCTGGAAGGCAGTGCCTGAACAGCGCCGCTTCAGACTTCAAGCTTCAACCCCCCAGCCTTTTCCAGTGTTCCCGGATTTTCTGAAGGAGGACAGCTTTGACTGCATATACTAATGCCAGCTTACTCCCACCTGGGAGGGTGGCCGCACAGAGGAGTGGCTACGTCATGGGCCCTCTTTAGAGGTGCCTCATTGACTGATATTTGTACTGCAGCTAGCTGGGCTACTCCGCATACATTCACCAGGCTCTACCAACTTAATGTGGTAGATCCCTCTATGCCTTCATTAGGCACAAGGGTCCTTGAGGTTGCATGCTCACACCACAAAGATTAGTTTGGTGGTAGCAAGACATCCCTCATCTGCTGTCCACTCACGCACCCTCGCGATGGCTTTGATATACTTTCCCAAAAGTATTGGTTGTTGTTCGTCTTCTCTTTCAGGGAACCGGGGTTACATCCGTAACCTATCGTTATGGTTTGTCAGAAAATCCACTGAAATTTCAATACCACCTGCACTGTTGATGAAGGATTAAATCTGCATTTTAAATTAATTAACTACAAAACAACTGCAGTCGAAATACAGCACTGTACTAGTCATATCTTCATTAATGTGCCTGAGCGTTCTAGGGGCAATTCTTCTGCGTTTCGCCACATTCACCCTCTCTCAAATGTAGGCTACAATAATACATTTTTGTACTTTAATAATATACTGCACTACTGTCCTAAAAACCAAAAAATATACAGTATATTGTAATTAACATTTGTTTTTGAGAGGTATTTGATTCTAGTAATTTAGTCAGTGACAGGAAAACATAACGGACTCATTTACAGAACAATATCCTTACTGAAAATACCATTCCATGAGAGTAATTTGCAATTCAAACTGTATGTAAAAACAAGACTGGAATTGATGAATAATGCCTTATTTAAATAAAACATATGTAACTGTTTACATTTAAAATAATGTAATTATTTTCCAATCCCATGTGAAGAATGTTGAGAATCTAACATATTTCAGCCAGCAATCTGGTCATCCAGAATCAATGCTCTTAATAATATAATTATATTTCCTTACCCAAAAATAGTAACACTATACTGTAAGCTTCCTCTCTAAAGTATATAGCATGACCAGTGAAAATAATGTACAGATGGTCATTCTCTTTGGGGTAATTAACACTTCTGGCACAATCAGTATGGACTAACAGTTTTACTAAAGTTTACTAAACAACAGCAAACAAACGTTTTTCATTTCACTAGAATGGTAGCCATCGGTGGCGGAGTGTCCCGCCCCTATTTATTATTATTTGTATTTTTGTTTGCGGCGCAGTTAAAAGCGCCGCGTCTTTTATTATTTATATTTAAAAACCCTGTGAGGATGCATGACTGATCAGCTACTGATTATTTAACTAGCTGACAGTCATGCATCCTTACCAAACGCATGCAGACTCTGGCCGAGGGGTAATAAGATAATTAACAGCTAGTTAACCCCTCAGCCAGAGTATAAGAACCTGCAGCTGTCCGTACTGCAGGGTTGGGTGCAGAGAGGAGGTACGGGGAGATAGAGAGGAAACAGAAATAACAATTGCTAAAACGTGCTGGATTAGCCAGCACGACACTTACTTGTTTGTCTGTCTGATTCGTTTGGCCCTCGTGCCCTTTTGTTTTGTTGTTTTTGTTCAAATCATTTGTTTTGTTTATTAATAAAATCAGCTGAATGCCATTGCGTTCAGTTTCACCCGCCCATCCATTGTTGTGATTCAGTTACTTCCTGGTCCGTGACGTCACCACACCTCACCACTGCGAGCCATCCTGTCACATATGGTGTCCTGCGTGGGACAAAACAACGCCTCCAACAGTCGGACCAGGAAGGAAAAGGACTTTTTTGTTTTTTCAAAAGTTTTTTTTTGTGTGTTTTTGAAAAAAAAAAAAAAAAAATGGGGAAAAGTAGCCGGAGGAGAAAGCAGTAGCAGCAACAACAACAGCAGCAGGAGGCGCAGCAACAGCAGCGGGTCCTTACCACGCTGGACGCCTGCCTCACCTGCCTGAAGGGTGAGGAGTGGTGCCAGCGGTTGGTGAGGTCGGGCACGTGGCACGGACCAACCCCTCCATGGCAGGAGAGGAAGGAGCCTGAGCATCCAACAAGGGTGAGAGAGGACCCGCATCCTCCGGGAGGCGGAAGAATCCTGTCTCCTCTGAGGGGATCTGGGACTGGCTGGCGGAGCCTGAGAGGGATATAATGGTCGCCCTCCCTGCTGTGATCAACCTCCTGTGGGCGAGAGATGGGGACTGCTGGGAGGCCTGGGAACAGAAACACCACCCAGCATCCCTCCCAGACATCGCAGCCATGGTGCTCAACTACCTGGCTGCAGATATGGGAGGGGCCCCGCTGCTGTTTCCAGCGCCAGAGGGAGAGGAGCCAGTGCTGCTGTCTCCAGCGCCAGAGGGAGAGGAGTCATCACTGCCTTCTCCAGCGCCAGAGGGAGAGGAGCCAATGCTGCCGTCTCCAACGCCAGAGGAAGAGGAGTCATCGCTGCCTTCTCCAGCGCCAGAGGGAGAGGAGCCATTGCTGCCGTCTCCAATGCCAGAGGGAGAGGAGCCCTCGCCATTGTTTCCCGTACCAGAGGGAGAGGAGCCATTGCTGCCGTCTCCAATGCCAGAGGGAGAGGAGCCATTGCTGCCGTCTCCAACGCCAGAGGGAGAGGAGCCATTGCTGCCGTCTCCAACGCCAGAGGGAGAGGAGCCATTGCTGCCGTCTCCAGCGCCAGAGGGAGAGGAGCCATTGCTGCCGTCTCCAGCGCCAGAGGGAGA
This sequence comes from Acipenser oxyrinchus oxyrinchus, assembly GCA_030684275.1. Taxonomy (NCBI): domain Eukaryota; kingdom Metazoa; phylum Chordata; class Actinopteri; order Acipenseriformes; family Acipenseridae; genus Acipenser; species Acipenser oxyrinchus. The sequence goes on along the minus strand of CM060251.1, from coordinate 72,901,011 downwards.
GGAGCCATTGCTGCCGTCTCCAATGCCAGAGGGAGAGGAGCCCTCGCCATTGTTTCCCGTACCAGAGGGAGAGGAGCCATTGCTGCCGTCTCCAGTGCCAGAGGGAGAGGAGCCATTGCTGCCGTCTCCAGCGTTAGAGGGAGAGGTCCCATCGCTGACATCTCCAACGCCAGAGGGTGAGGAGCCCTCGCCACTGTCTCCAGCACTAGGAGCAGAGCAGCAGGAGCTGCCTCTGTCTCCACCACCACCAGGAGCAGAGCAGCAGGAGCTGCCTCTGTCTCCACCACCGCCAGGAGCAGTGCAGCAGGAGCTGCCTCTGTCTCCACCACCGCTAGGAGCAGAGCAGCAGGAGCTGCCTTTGTCTCCACCACCACCAGGAGCAGAGCAGCAGGAGCTGCCTCTGTCTCCACCACCGCCAGGAGCAGAGCAGCAGGAGCTGCCTCTGTCTCCACCACCGCTAGGAGCAGAGCAGCAGGAGCTACCTCTGTCTCCATCAGGAGCAGAGCAGCAGGAGCTGCCTCTGTCTCCACCACCACCAGGAGCAGAACAGCAGGAGCTGCCTTTGTCTCCACCACCGCTAGGGGCAGAGCAGCAGGAGCTGCCTCTGCCTCCGCCACCTCCACCAGCAGAGGGTGAATACCTGCTGGTTCCGCCTCAACCGCTGTGGGAGGACTGCTTGCCCCTCCCACCTCCACCAGCAGAGGGTGAATACCTGCTGGTTCCGCCTCAACCGCCGTGGGAGGACTGCTTGCTGCTCCCAGCTCCACCAGCAGAGGGTGAATGCCTGCTGGTTCCGCCTCAACCGCCGTGGGAGGATTGCTTGCCCCTCCCACCTCCACCAGCAGAGGGTGAATACCTGCTGGTTCCGCCTCAACCGCCGTGGGAGGATTGCTTGCCCCTCCCACCTCCACCAGCAGAGGGTGAATACCTGCTGGTTCCGCCTCAACCGCCGTGGGAGGACTGCTTGTCGCTCCCAGCTCCTCCAGCACAGGGTGAATGCCTGCTGGTTCTGCCTCAACCGCCGTGGGAGAACAGCTTGCCGCTCCCAGCTCCACCAGCAGAGGGTGAATGCCTGCTGGTTCCACCTCCACTGTCATGGGAAGGACTGCTCCTGCCCTGCCTCGCACCGCCCAAGGATGCCTGCCCGCCGCCCAAGGATGCCTGCCTCGCCGCCCAAGGATGCCTGCCTCGCTCGCCCAAGAATGCCTGTCTCGCATCGCCCAAGAATGCCTGTTCCTCCGCATCGCCTGGGGCTGCCTGTTTCTCCGCATCGCCTGGGGCTGCCTGTTTCTCCGCATCGCCTGGGGCTGCCTGTTTCTCCGACGCCTGGGCTGCCTGTTTCTCCGCACGCTTGGGCTGCCTGTTGCTCCGCATCGCCTGGAGAGCCACCAGTTACAGGGAACGAGGGAGAAGTGGAGCTCCCTGCGCCTCCATGGCCAGGGGCTCCCTCCCGAGTTCGCCTCCCGAGGGTCCGCTGCCGTCGCCTCCCGAGGGTCCGCTGCTGCTGCCGTCGCCTCCCGAGGGTCCGCTGCTGCTGCCGTCGCCTCCCGAGGGTCCGCTGCGGCTGCCGTCGCCTCCCGAGGGTCCGCTGCTGCTGCCGTTGCCTGCCGAGGGTCTGCAGCTGCTGCCGTCGCCTCCCGAGGGTCCTGTTTTGCCTGGGGTCGCTACCAGTCCTGTCATGCGGAAGGAAATACTGTGGCTGGAGCCCCATGAAGGGGAGCTGCCGGCCACGGAAAAGGGGAGGAGGTCAGGAAACCAGTTCCCCAGCCGCACTTTCCTGGCAGGAAATACTGTGGCTGGAGCCCCATGAAGGCAGCTGCCGCCACGAAGAAGGGGGAGGTTAGAAGACCAGCTTCCCCAGCCGCACTTTCGCAGCAGGAAATACTGTGGCTGGAGCCCCATGAAGGGCAACTGCCAGCCATGAAGAAGGGGGGAGGTCAGGAGACCAGCTCCCCCCGCAGCAATTTCGCTGTAGGAGAAAGGGTGGCCGGAGCCCCACGGAGGGGAGCTGCCGGCCATAAAGAAGAGGGGGCAGGTCTGGAGACCACCCCCAAAATTTTTTTGGCCAGAGGAGCCGGCCTGTGAGCGGGCCATCGGAACGTTACGGCTGTTTGGGTGGGAGGAGGACATCCCACCGTGGCCGCCACCTTTGGCCCGTTGCTGCCCCTGTTCCTGTGCCGGGACTGCTAGCCGGGACTTTAGGGAATAAGGGGGGAGGTGGCCGAAAAGGCCATGTGTGCTGCGCACAAGGAGGGGCATGTGTGGCGGAGTGTCCCGCCCCTATTTATTATTATTTGTATTTTTGTTTGTGGCGCAGTTAAAAGCGCCGCGTCTTTTATTATTTATATTTAAAACCCGTGAGGATGCATGACTGATCAGCTACTGATTATTTAACTAGCTGACAGTCATGCATCCTTACCAACGATGCAGACTCTGGCCGAGGGTAATAAGATAATTAACAGCTAGTTAACCCTCGCCAGAGTATAAGAACCTGCAGCTGTCCGTACTGCAGGGTTGGGTGCAGAGAGGAGGTACGGGGAGATAGAGAGGAAACAGAAATAACAATTGCTAAAACGTGCTGGATTAGCCAGCACGACACTTACTTGTTTGTCTGTCTAATTCGTTTGGCCCTCGTGCCCTTTTGTTTTGTTGTTTTTGTTCAAATCATTTGTTTTGTTTATTAATAAAATCAGCTGAACGCCGTTGAGTTCAGTTTCACCCGCCCATCCATTGTTGTGATTCAGTTACTTCCTGGTCCGTGACGTCACCACACCTCACCACTGCGAGCCATCCTGTCACACCATCATAGTAATGTAAGTTCATTACTCATGCGCATTTGTTATGATTTAACCAAAAAATACACTTTTTAACTAAATGTTTTTGCTGAACTAATCATGGGCAGACAGAGCTTAATGCGTTCTATCAGTCAAGGGTGCCAAAAAAAGTCAATTAAAAGCATGAATTCAAATGACTGAAGTATGGAAACTAAATATATGCAAGCTCCCCAATTGCAAAGCAGCTGCAAAGAAACAACACTGGGAGCTGAACCGAGAACAGACACATTCCACAGCAGACTTGTTTTTATAAAACCAGCAGTACTGGGGGGCAACGCTGTACTGTATTTTCAAAGTGGAATCATATTGTGGGCAAGGTGTTAGCAGTGCCATGGGAACAGGCTCATATACCTGGGGTCAGCTGGTTGAGAGGGGCTCCTGCTGGGTAACAAGTAGCAATGCAACCCTGAGCTGTGTTGGGGGCAGCTCAAAGGGCATTGGACACAGGTTATTATTGACAATAGGGCCTTTAAATGTGTGATGTTTACAGGTTAACTTGGGAAGCAGGGCTTAGGCTAAACAGGGCTCTGTTTAGCTGGGGGAGGGTGTTGTGAAGCCAGTGGTGGGGGTAAAGGTAATGTATTAGAAGGAAGGGAACATTTTACTACAGGAACTGAAACTAAAGGCAGGTAAATCTGTAACATCAGTAATGAAATGTAGCAGTGTTAAAACCAGTAACAAAGACCATAGTAACCCTCTATATATCCCCATAAAGCTCAGAGGGGTATGTACACTATTGCTTACACATTTGTATAGATGTAGAAACATCCTGTAAAAAGATGCCTCTCCTAATGACTGTGGCCTGGTCAATTGGTTCAGTCCATGCTTCAATGTCTTGTACCTCTTTGCATAAAACCGGGTTAGCCAGCTGTAGAATATTGGTCTGGATTTGTATTAGTCGGCACCTTTGAATCAGCAACAGACAAACACCCATTGGGGTGCAATGTTAACTACTGACTGGTGTAATGTTAAATTGTAGGGCAGTAACATATAGGGATAAAAAGCATCCCAGTAAAAACTTGCTTCAAACCATTGGTTAATATGTTTCCATACAATTACAAGCATTAACAAAAGATGGTTTACAAGGATCCGTTTCTGGCACATAAACTGCTGTTTATGTAGTCAGCAAATTAATTATTTACCAGGGTCACAACCTAGGGACTTAACACTTAACATTAAACTGAAAGAATGTTAAAGAGGACTATAAAGCATGGAAACCTTACTGGCAATAGACTATCACTGCAAAGGTTTGTGCAACACAAAACCCCAAACCTATTAGCTACTGTATCTGTTTCACTAGCTAGTGTACCTGTAGAATTGAACTCATTCCTCTGTCTAAAGCGCCAGGCAGCACTGACTTCAGTCAGTTTTCAGTTTTCTCCGAATTATTTTCATTATTTCCCATATTTTGTTTTCAAGCAAGTTAAGGAAGCATTAAACCTTATGATATTAAAGCAATTGCCCAATGCACTGAATCAAGATCTACTACAAAAACAAGTGGTTTCAGTGGAGTAAACGGGGGAAAAAACTCAATTTACTTTTTGTAAAAAATTCAAGGAAATCCATTCAGCTATTCAGCAGTCGGGTAATAGGAACACCATCAAGATGTCCGCCAGGCAGTCACATTGAACAAGTTAAAATCAAGATGTTTAAAACTCATAACAGCAACGCTGATAATCACGTTATCATGTTTTTTTTATTAAAATGAATTTTCCTGGTATAACAGTGAATTCCAAGGATGTTTTACAGTATAACAATGAAAAAGGCTGCTGTTCTATTTATATACTTTATAACTGTTTCTATTATTTGGTTGGTTAAAGTATACAGAATACCCACAACCTTCCAACAAGTATGGCACAGTTTATAAAAATCATTAGTGAAGCCAGTACTGATAAATGGTCAATCTATTCAAGGAGTCTATAATACAGGTTTCTCTGTATGTATTGAAGATATACAATGTTTCATAACCATTTAACTCAAGTGTGAAGCTAAGCTGTTCAGTAAGAGCATGACTCAAGGTAAGAGTTTGTTTCATAACCGCAATGGCTGCAAATTACTGTTTAATCAGTATGCACATAATCACAGCTGTGGCTTACCCAAACACATGTTTATCCACTACGCTGACTATTACGGGAGCGTTGACTGTGAAGATAGAGGTGAATTCAGGGCATCCATTTATTTAGCCATAGGCTTCCGCTTAGAGGTTGTCCAGCAAAGTATATGCACCCATATGTTCGCGCAGGTAGTTTGATTTGATACACATTTTCAGTCTATGGCGATTGTTGTGCAAGGCCCTCTGTGACTAGACTAGCAGACACTTGTTTGCGGAGCATCAAAAACATGGAACACATTACCGTACTCTTCTAAACAGCTGAAAACAAAACTGTCAAGTTATTGTTTTTAGGTGATGCCGATGTGTGTCTATATTGCTGCTGCTTAACTTAAGGCCTCCAAAACTTCAAACAAGCCATTTTATCTCAGTGGGTTTTTAACCCTGCAAAAAATATTTTACTGAATAAAATCAATAAACTATTTATAGTTGCAACAATCATCATTTCTTAAATCTACCTGTCAATGTAGTTCATTAACACAGATGGACAAACACATGGAAAAATATGACCGGATGTAATTTACCAATTACATTAATTTACCTCACAAAGAGGTCACGGCTCTCTCACAACCTGAATGACAAAAACTTCACAGGAATCACAGAAGACAGGGGTCAGAAGAGGCCATTGAGCCTGGACTGAGACGGGATTAGTTGAAACCCTTATTTAGCTCCGTTTGATTGGGCGGAGGTATTTTTTAACCCAGTCCGTCATTTTAATTAGATCTCTTGATCAACCCTAATCATTCCCATAAGGACCATCAGCTTTTAAATTAATTTACAACTTCTTGTTATTACACTACAGAAAATCGAGAGCTGAAAATAAATCACACAACATTATTGCCTTGTGTAGACATGTATTTCCTAGGAGGGGGGGTGGGTCTTTTGCTGAGCAGTAACGAAGCAGCTGGAACCATAAATGGAACCCTAAGCTGAGCTATTAAACCATCATTTAACATTTCTTTGCTTTAAAGGCTAACTAAGTACAGATGATGGGTCTGCATAGCCTACTGGCGCTGTACACTTACTTGGGAAACCCTTCACAAGACATTTCAGGAATTCAAAGCCTAATCGTTGCACTGGTTAATTGAATCAATCGTGTACTGTAATAAAAAAAATCAAAATATAATCATAAATACGTCAAGGTTTACTACAGATGTCCTTGTACAGTAGAAGATCCACTGGTCAAGTCGGCCACACTAAATAGGCATGACAAAAATCTTTTTTAGGCATATACTCACAGTGGCAAAGATGGCAACACAAATAGGATTGTGAACTGTGTTTGTTGTTGCCTGTCTGTAATGTAGTTTTACAAAAATGAAATATTCATGAACAAACAAGTCAAGTACTGACAGGCACGGAAGAACTGGAACCATAATTTTACATAAATAACAAATTCACATATTGCTACCTGTAGACAATTTCAGGAACAGAACCAACTCAAATATATTGTTCCACAAAATACATACTTAAATCGACTTATAAATATCATATGGGAGATACTGAAATTGAAAGAAGGGAACTATGAAAAAGGTTGAATGGCCATTAGCACGGGTCGGCTCTGCAGTGGAAAAACAACCCAGGCTCCCCTTAACCGCACCCTGAGGGCTCGGTATGGACTTGGTGCGGCTCAGTGTATAGTGGAAAAGAGGCATGAGATGTTGAGGTGAGAACCAGTGGAGGTACAGTATTAGCTGAGAAATGCCCTATATAAACTATAATGCACACACATACACACACATGTGTACAAGGCTGAAAGACTATACACAGATAGAACATTGTTATACTGTAAGTTCTTCAATAAAAGTTGCTAATGTTGGGTCTGTCACATTAGTTAATTCAAATATCATAACACACAGTTAATTCAAATATCATAATGGGCCTACTGAAGCTATTTAAATGCATCTTCATCTCAATACATGACAGTCACCCTGTAATTACTGAAAGTTGCAGCTGTCAAGGAAATATCACATTTGTCATTTTACTTTCTTAATTTAACACATCCAGGGTTCATGTCTAGAAATGACTGCATCGCATCTCCACACCAGGGCAAGGCAAAGGGTATTCTATCGAAAGAGAAGCTGGACTTGGGCCAGACAGTCATTTTGCTTGTACTATACAGTAATTGTGGATTCCATCATGCAAAATGCATTTAGATTCTGGTTATACAGAACTGTATCTGGAAATTCAAAATAGTTTTTTTGTATGTTAGAGGCTTTTTATAATTTATTTCAGGTGTTTTAAAACCCTGCTTTTCTCTTCTACAGCACATGGTTTACTAGCAACCCCACTCTGTCAAAACTGCTGTCCATGCATTGTCTACCTGAATCAAACATAGCACTGAGGTCTGTTTGTTATCAACTGAAAAGCAGAGAGACATTGGGGTCTAATTTGGAAAAGATGAGCCCCAGATGAGCCCCAGGGAGCTAATGGGGATTTATGACAGACCTGCCAAGTATTACGCAACTTACGACAGACAAACAATTTAGTTTTTTCTTACGTTCTCAAGCAGCTGGGGTCATGTCACGCACTGTGCGCATATGCGCCTGGGGATCTGGGGACTACAGTAGCATCTTAGGCACATTGCTTTTCCAGAGGTTTAATAGTCAAAATAACACTTTGTCAGCGGTTGGAAGTAAGTATAGGGTAGATAACTTAACAGCAAATTCTCTGCACAACAGAGAATGTCATTCAATCTTGTGATGGTCAGTTTATATTGTTAATCTGGCAATAAACTACTGCTAATGTTTACCTGTTTAAAATAAAGGAATTGATTGGAATGACTGAACCCAGAGGGCATTGATATACAATAATTAATTTAATGGTAACACTGCATTTTAAGAGCTGTGGGGAAAGTGTCAAAGGTTTAACCTCCAGTTAACAATTTGCAAATACGTGAAAACTCTATTGAGTGTAGCCTTCTAGAGCTCCAGCTAATGGCACATTTTTAACCCCTGCATGTTAACCTCTACAGAAGCTGGACAATCGTTCAGTAAAATACCACTGCTGTTTCCCATCAAATATTCAATGTTTATCTACAAAAAAGATAATACTGAGGTTGTATGGAATTAAAAGACACAAATCCTTGTGAGTCACAAAGAATGACAGTAACTCACTTATGCTAAAACTGCAAGCTGTTATAGCTGCTGGGCAGTGTATGACATGGGGAAAAGAACAGCTCAGTGCAGCGTTATGACATGATTTCTCAAGGCCTACACTAAAGTTTTATTGAATTTACCTCACTCTAACTACATCAACATGAGATAAAACCTCAAAACGTCCATTTGTTTTGCAAAAGCCGAATAAGGTCACTGGGCATCAAAAAAGTAACTTACTGTAACAAGGTTTACGCGCAATCAACTCAGTTTCATTTTTATTTTATTTCTTTATTGGTGTATTAATGGAAGGATCAATAAAACAATCTGCTTCCACACACATCCTTCTCTTGTTGTTTCTATAGAGGGAATGGAAGTTGAGCCCAGTTGGCTGCCCTGCTAAATGGAGTATAACTCAGATCTGGCTATGGGCCGTGGCAATGCATCACTGGACTGTTTTTTTTTATATTAATAAGCAGCCGAGAAACTGCATGTGCAATGGCTGACATCACTTGTTCAAGGTGACACAGTTTTCTGCTACCCCTCTAGAATGCCTGCTTCACTCCAACATACTGTACAGTAATAATCTTACACGAAGATATCACATATCAGTGTCAGTTATAATATTTAGACCAAACTGTCCCTAAGGCATACACTTCTTTTACATTTGTTTTTTAATACATTCAAATCATGATGATTTCCTGTGTAAACATGCCATTTCCCACACATACTGTATAAATAACTGTTACAGGTTTTACAATATAAGCCACTGAACAATAATAGCCACACAAGTAAAATAACTAGTTTTAGAATACAAAACATTAAGACAGTTCTTATTCCATAAAGTCTTTTTTTCATGTCCCCACATCTGTTTGCAGCACAGTACACAGCATCATTTAAAATAAAGAGTGCAACAGATTAAGAAAGATATATGGGTCGTGTAACAGATGTAGGAGAAAGACACCAAAGAGAATGCATCCCTGCTGTTACCCAGTTTGCACACACAGGGATTTGGTTAAATTGGTGGTACAAATAATATAATAAGGTCCCAAGGGGAGTTTTCTTTGCCTTCAATAACTTGTATTTGCCTCTCATTTATTGATTTTTTTTGACAGTCCACTGTTTGTATGTTCTATTGGCAATAACTTTAACTCAATCTGCATCCCAATGCGTTTGTCAAAATACACCAACTAGTCTCTTTTTCTGGGTATCTTGGCTAAAATACATGCATTATATATTTTTTATATTTTTTTCTAATTTCTTCTCATTTTCTTAATATTTATTTTTCTTAATGTTATTTAAGAAAAATAATATGTTCTTATATAAGTCTGACTTTTCTATTTAAGCTATAAACCTCACTTCTAATGCCCCTTTTTCTACAACTAACTTACTGTATGCTGTCTTTAAAAAAAAAAAAAGAAAATACTCAGAGCAAGACCTTCCTTCTCAGTTTCTGTTTCGCTACCAGTCAATCTAATGTGGATTTCAACATTTAACTCAAATGTTTAAGTAGCGTTAGTGCAGTATCTTATACTGTTATACATGTCACCAACCAGAGAACCTGCACAGAGTTACTGTGTGCTAATTACTGGGTCCTTACAGCAGGGCATGAAGTTACGGTCATGAAGGGCAAGGCAATGTTGCCTTCGTTGGGCGTGAAAATTCAGGGCCACCATGGCCGTTCTAGGGGGCAAAAAGGCAAAACATAAATCCAACCCAAGGGCACCAATGCGATTTCATACTCATTCATAAAACAACAAAAAATAAATACAGTGCCTATTATGTTGATGAAATGTTAATTCAAACAAACACAAATCAATGTTTTCTGATTCACACACTAATTGTTACAAAAATGAAATACAGGTAATTCTTCCATTGTAAAAATAAAATTGTATAAAAAAATCCAATTTAAAAACAACAAACTTTTATAATGAAAAAATACAATGGGTAATTTGGCAAAACATAAATATTCAGGGTGTTTTTACTAAAGTCTGTCAGCCTGTTAACAAGAGCTAAATATAGCGATTGTCTGTGTCCTGTAATTAAAGCTTTTTTAAAACCCTCTATGCTGTGTGTTTCATAATTTAGTGTAAGCAAGTTCAACTGGATTTCATATAACATGTTGCCCGCTGGTGAAGCGAACGTTTAAATCAATACATTTTTAAATGCTAAAAATAGTATTCTTTCAGAAATTTTGACGGAGAATTGGATATTATTATTACACAGCACTGGTTCTAATTCATGGAAATCATGAAATCCATGCTCACCATGAAAAAATACAGCCTTAGTGATACAACAGCACAAATAAGAGATGTCAGTGAAGGGAAAGTTTAAAGATAGATTTTCAAGCTAACTGGCTGAAGATGTACCCATGGCTGGAGTGTAATAACGATAGTGGCCAAGTGAGTTGTTCAGTAGTTTGCTAACCGCTGTAACCTGTCAACCTATACAAACAACGCGGCTTTGAAAAAAAAAACTTGAAATAGAAATTTTGTCAGGCAATGGAGTGCTCTGCATCACAACGATGAACAGCTGCATGTACATAATGTTAGATGTTTACATTTGAGAGACTTTATATATAGTTTCACAGTTCTTGAAATGTACAGTTGCAAAGGATTTACAGTTTTGTTATAGTGCATTGCTGGACACTCGATTCAGGGAAAAAGGTATGCTGTTTTAAAGCATACACATTCTAACCCCTTTCATGAAGCACACGTTTTACTAGTTAAAAAGCAGAACTACATAAGGTAGTGAAAATGTATTATTAAAAATAAATGAAAACAGAAATCGATCTACTTCTCAAGATTGTGTTTCGTTCACTATTATGTTATCTCTCCTACTTGTTTCATAATGCAGGAAGCTACTACTTAAACCATGTCATACATAGCTACTTGCTCTTTTTTTTGATGTTGATGTTGTTTTTTGCGGTGTGTAACGATTTGGAAAAAACTAATAATGATCTACCTATTTGTGTGTTCATTTTTAGCGTAGGTATTTTGGGGGGAATAACACCGAATTACAAAACAGCAACAGTCATTGAAATGTATATACAAATTAGCAATTTATATACAATGAAGACGTGAAAGGAGTTAAAATGTGTATTGCACCGTTGCATTTTAAAGTGCTGCAATTTTAAGCATAGAATCAGATCTCCTTATACCATATATGATCATAGAATAAGTGATTATGTGTAATGTGGTCTACGTTATATGCGGGGTGCTGGTGACAGATCAAGATTTTTGCACATTACAGACAGTACGTCAATAAGGGCTATACACACCGGGAGTAAAGCAAACGATACGAATACAGCACGAGTACATTATATATATATATATATATATATATATATATATATATATATATATATATATATATATATATATAGCTAGTTATGAAAAGAAACTACTGTCTGCTTTTGTTCTTTTCTGGAGATCAAATAAAATAAATAAAACAAAGAAATAGTCTGGGTACACCACACACTAAAAAAATGACATTTAACAGTGAATGTTTATATGTGATGTGGTTTCTAATGTAAATTATTCAAAATTAATACATCTACACATATTTCTTTGTAAATATTGAGAAAATTAGTTTAATATACTTTTTATTGATTTTCAGTTTTAATAAAATCTTCAGATAGTGTCTGAATGTGATTATTATTATTGGTCAACAGTATTAAAACATTTTACAGAAATACGAAACCAGCGTGTGGCTCTCCCCGTCACTAACTAAAAATTAAGGTGAAATAGAGAGATAGACATACCATCAATTTCCAACTCTTCTGTTATTTCTTACCTCATGGCGTCTTTCTTTTTATTGTCTTAAAACCACTGACACTAGCATCATAAAGAACATTATATTTTTCGACTTTAGGAATTAAATTCTCATTGATGTCCATTTCTTTTATTTCTGTGGTAATTTCTGCGTGAACGAGACAGTGACAGTCTGACTGACAGCCTCTCCTACTGTCAGAGTAATGACGTGTTGCGTACAGAAACATGGAAGGCTCACGCAGACAAACCGTCAGTTTGGGACAACAAGGCAATTCTATCTTTGGGGTAAATGGGGAGTTTGCGTAGCAGCTAAAGGAATATAGAATGGTAATGTACACCTTTTCATAGTGACACCCACCACCCCAAAATGAAATAATACGCTTGGACAGTTGTATTGGATTTACCGCTGTATCATGTATAAGGGGTTTTGCAGCCTCGCAAACAATAACAAATGCACAAACGTGAGAATCCATTGCACGGCCGTAAGACTCTCAAAATTGTGAAAAACCGTGAGTTTCACAGGTAAACCTTTAGACTTGACACTCATGCCTAAATCAGGTCAATCCTGGAACACTTCGCTGCCGCTTTAGACAGCTCTTCTTCCTTCCTTCTTACGTTTTTGAGTTAGAATGGTGCTCACACACAGACAAAATCAAATTGACACTGCCAGTGAACACGTGTGATTGAAAATTCCTGGAGGCGCGGTCATATTGAACATAGTCTAACAGCGTCTTTCCCTCTGTCTGTTTGCACTTCATTAACCAATGCTACAGTACATCTTTCTCGTGGCTTAGTGCTGGGGTGTGCACAGTACAAAGAATGCCAACAATAATACATTGATAATGAGTAATTTTCTCGCAGGACGAGATAAGACAGAATTCAATTGAATTGTGACAGAACGGGCCAACTGACAGGGACCGAGTTAGTGAATGGATTCAGAGGTATTGCGGCAAGTGGCTTGGGCACTGCGGCAATTGCCACCGGTTATTTCGCGCCCTTTTGCAGTATATTCTTAACAATACAAATACCCCCACTGCTGATAATTTTGTGAAGTCTGAAGGAAGTTACATATAGCATATGTCATGCACAGGGTTTAGAGATGACTACGCTGTTAAGATGGAAAGAAAACATCATCCAAAAGACTAAACATTGCCACCAATCTATCCTTGCCTCACTGGCACATTGATAAGCTTCAAAGCATACTGAGGCAATGTTTAAAAAGAATGTCAAATTCCAGCCTTGTACTTAAGGAAGGCTATTTACAACCTCTCATTATTTCAGATGCTGTCAAGAGGTTAACAGAGAAAAACATAAGTAGGAGAACAAGCACATTGCATGCATAAGCCCACCTGCTGCTTCAAATATGATCTAAGAGTGTGACTGTGTTTAAAATAAACCAGGAGCTGCGTTCACTAATTCTCTTACTTTCCTAGCTCCCAGGCATTTGTAAATGAACAGAACTAGAGCTTTTCCAGGGAGGGGTGGGGCACACACTGTTGGCCTTTAAGGCACCCACCTGGGTGAGTCTTTAGCTGGAAAGCTCACAGATTTCTGACAGTAGATTCGATTCAGGCAGTAAAAGGTCCCGAACGCCACAAGCTGCAGGTTCTCTTGATCTCTGGTTTTATATTTTTATTGCCCTTTTCCCTCAATAGTTCTCCTGCATTATAAAAACCACCAATTACCCACTGTGAATATCCTGCCTAGTGGAACTGTAATTTAAAGCTGTATCCAAGACGAAATAACTTCTTTATGAACAGGTGACGGTTTCAATATCCTTTGCAAAGGGTTTTCTATATTGTATAGATTTTCTTGGTTTGACAAACTAAGTGACCTTGCAATTAGCTCAGCGCCAAAACAAAATCTTATTGGAGCTACTACTCTTTAAGCGCTGTTTTTAAGAGCTGACAAAGGTTCTCTTGGTTTTTCAAATCAATTGTATTATAGAGGACCTCTTTAAAGCCACAGACATGCACACATTTTCCATCATACATTCATGGAAGTTATTGTAATTCTGTTGTTTCCTTAAAAAAATGTTAAGAACAGCTCATTCTAATTTAATTAGTACTAATCCCATTTATACATCACGCTAGTTGAATAGTATAGCTCAAGATGAAGGCCTATAGTAATGAAATAGGGGCGTCTTAGACATATACCCTACTCAGTAATAAAAACAGACACTGCCGTGCTCTCTAGTGCTTATGTACAGTAAGCTTGGTCCTTATGCTCCGAGTCAAAGCACAGCCTCCTGAAGCTCACCCTTGGTAAAACTTACAGAAAACTACCAATTTAAAGCACAAACATAAATGTTTGTTCAAGCCTGCAGGACTTTGTGACAAGCAGCAATGGTGGTACAGTGGGCAAATCACAAACAACCTTCGACACAACACAAGAGAGAGCTACACATTTTCGCTTTCCACTGCAGGCCACAATGAACTGCCTGAATTTGACTGTTAAGAAGGTGCAGTATTGCACAGCTGAGCAGGGAGGCTACTTTCTTCAGGTTGTCCCCAATTTTGTTCAATACTAGATCACTGTCTGTGATCTAGACAAGGCTACACTTTTACCATTAACTCTCTGCTTCCAGCTTTTTTTTCATGTAAGCTACAAGCACATTTACCAAGATAGTGTACTTCTGTATATTACTTAAAAATGTGCTTTTTGTGCAAACTATTTTTTTTTTTTTTTTACCATGTTCATCATCATACTCTGTGAAAAACTTCTATACTGTGCATATTTTGTGTGCGCCGTTATAAAATCAGACAGCAGACGACAGCAGGAATGATTTTTGTTTTTCTCTTAGAACTCTTAATTGAAGTTCCTCAGCTCTGTAACAAGTGTGTGCACATTTATGACACCTTGATGTAATCACTTGGTCATTCAGTGTGCTTGAGTGTATTATTCAGAGTTTCCACAGAGGTCAATTATAATCTTAAAAACAAAAGGTCATTATTTAATGCTTAATCTTAGACCACTACAGTTGGTCTACAATAGATACTAACTACTTAACAACTATAGCTACAATAATCTATAGATTACATCAGCACTGAAGTCCTAACACAATATTCAAACATTAAATACATAATGCTCACAAACACCCAAATCAGACCGCTTGACAGCGAAAGACTTAACCCACAGCTTGCATCTTGAATGTTTTAGGATTCAAAAAAGGCCTACTGGAGGGTATAGCAGAAATCCAGTGTACTATTTCTTCAAAATAAGTAAATCAGATTAAACAAAAAAGAGCTTCACGCTTAACCTACCATGATAGGGACAGTTTCCTTGAACCGTTCTCCGCTGGTTTAATAGTTTGGATAAGCCTGCACGTGATTTGCACGCGACCTGCCGTGTGTGTGTGTCTCTCTCTTTTTTCTCTGCCTGTCTCTCCTCTCTCTTTCACTCTCTCTCGGTCTCTCTTGTCACACTAATATGACCTTGCTGCGCTTCCTGTGTATTTAAATTGCCACCATCTTCCACCACAAAAGAGAAACAAGTTGCACATCCTGTTTCTATTCAAATTCTAGGTAAGGCCCTGCAATTTGTGCAACCTAGCGACAGCGTTAAAAAAAGCCACACAAAAAAAAAACAGTCCAGTGTGATGTCTGCAGTACCTAGAAGACCTTCTCTGTATGATGCCTACTCTGTAACTGTCTGTGCTTTAGCACCCTGGGGTGTGGAGCTAACATGGATATTATTTTCCACACAACTGCGCACATACAGGCTTGGAGATATACTACTGTGGCAAAGTGGTTAACAGTGTGCAGGTGCAGGAGTGCAGTGGTGATCAATAAACAGACAGACAACGATAATCCAGGTGCAATTACATTTTATTTGTATTCCAATGGTCTGATAACCAGCAATACAGCGGTGTGTATTGCTCTGTTTTAATCCACAGGTTGGTCCCGTAATAATAGTCCCGATCTTAAACACCCATATGTAACACAAACACGATCACAAGACCACAGCGAGTGCTATAGTGCTCATGGTGCAAATACAGTTAATCGTGACACAAGTGCAATGTTGTCTGGGTTTGGTGCTGGCCTTTAGGGCCAGCTCCGGATTGTGTTAGCCATCTAATAACAACACAATTACAATACGGGTCTCCTTCCGGTTTCGCGTTAACCATAACAAAGGAACAGATCACCTCACTACGTCCTCTTATGTACCATCAATCATGACCCCTTGGTTAACGAGTGAACCACTCCTCCAATCCGCGGCTGCCACATTGTTTCCCTTCCGGGTCGATGCTTTAGTGTACTGTAGCTCCGTCCCCTTTCTAGATGGCCAACTTCCCTCTAACCCTGCGAATGAATTGTCTGGCCATCCAGTCCAGGGTTAGACGGAACCTCTGTTCCCTTTACACAGCACCCTCACAGGTCATGAGGGAGATTTATCACCAAGAATCATTCTGTCTCTGTCACACCTACCCAGTAATATAAACAGACACTGCTGTGCAGTAAACTTGGGCCTTACGCTCTGTGTCCTTGTTAAGGCACGGCTCCTGAAGCCCACCATTTCCCTAAACTGAAATCATGCACGCTAAAAGAAGGCCTATATGGAAGTCCTTTGTTCTAATAATAGCTCGGATTCTAAACTTGGGACATATTTTCAAAGCAATTGCCCTTCGATTAACTCATATTTTTGAAAGGAAGAAAACTGTTAACATTACAAAACTAGAACAAAAAAACTAAGTATATAATTAATGTTGTAACATTAATGTGGAATTGTATCGTATTTGAAAATATGGTCCCGTGTAAGCTAAATGTGCACAGTGATTTAGAAGTTTATCATAATTTTACCAAAGGTGTGCATTTTCTGAAGGTTCTATCGTTCAGTACATATCTGTGATTTACTTTGCTTTCACCATGCATTACTGCACTTGTCTGTGTTTTACTATGGTACTACCTTTTCTAGGGTAAAGAATTGAGGTGTAAGTTTTTATCAACAGCTTGTGATTACTTTTTAACTAAGAAGGGTAAAATGTCTCCATGTAATTCCACGTTGAAGCATGTCAATTTCAAGTGAAAGCTCCCCCAGTTTGAAAGGTGAAAGCTGTTCTTATTTTTTAACTGCAAAGAGTGATCAGAACTTGCCATTGATGGTCAGCTGAGTGCTGAGGTTGTGTGACAGAAATATAATGTGTTTTGGTTGTAAATCTCCTTCCCGACCTGTGAGGGCGCTAAGCAGCGAAAGGGAAAGGCTTTGGATGAGCTGGCCTGACAGTTCTTTCCCTTGCCCGGGAAGTCGGTCAGTCTGGAAGAAGGCGAGACTCTGTTGCAGGAACGTATTGACCCAGAAGGGAAACGATGTAGCAGCTGCAGACAGTAGAGACAGCTGCAATCGTTTACCAAGGGGTCATGCGTAATGGCATAAAGGAGCCGGAGAATCGTAAATCTTTTCCTTCTCTTGTTTTCAGAGCATACGGAACTGGAAGGACCGGGAGAGATTCCCTTGTGAACTGTGAAAATAATTAGTGACTGTTTTGTTTGTTTGTAGCACTGTTAGTAATTGTACTTTGTTTTGTGAATTCACTAGACAGCTAACACGTCTCCGGAGCTGTCGCCTTGGGCCAGCACTACCCGGAACAACAACAACACCACAGTCACTGTTTGTTTATTATCACCCACCTCGAGCACTACTGCACGCACCCGGACTGGTGATTGTGTTAGTATTATTGTGGGTTAACACGCGGATAACGTGTTATTATTTGTTTGTTTTGCAAATCATTATTATAATTTTCCTTCCGAGCTTTACACATTGGTGTGTATTGCCGGAGGATTATTGTTTGGTCGCCAGACCGGGATTTATATCAAATAAAGACCCCTTTCCAAACCGGATTACAGTTTCCATTTGTGATTATTCCTAAACTGCATCACCTCTGCACCTTTGCCACAGGTTGTCAATAAGATTTCAAAATAAATAATGCTTTGTATTCATAAAAAAGCAGACTACAGGAATGTGCATCAATAAATGAGTAGTGCTTGGGTTACAGTCAAACAGTCCAAACATTACAGCCAAGCCATGCCTGGTCCTGTAGTAATAAATTATGATACAATAAATATGCACCACAGACAAAATAAACTATTTGAAAAAGAGGGGAGGGCTGGTTTATGCTTAATGTTTCCTAAAGTGCATAAATAAGCATACATACCATATATATGGAGCAGGGCAATGAACCAATAAAGATGTCATGACTAGAATGTGCACACTCCATTATAAAACGTATCAGGGTTTTGTCTTGTATAAAATGTTCTTGTTCTCTACAGCCTCACCCTGTGGATCTTTCAAACAGTCTTGTTACGCTTGTCTGATTTTGTTCTAGGAAGACATTTGTTGCTGCTGTGAAAGCATCAAGCAAACTGAACAAGTTAATATCAACTTCGGGCCCTGGGACAACAACTGTCAACAACTGACATAAACCCCATGTTAAATAGATAAAATTACTCTTGTGTACAACAGCCAATTGAAAGTAGCTTAAAATTATGAATGTATTTGTCCAGTTAAGGATACATTAACAAAATACTGTCAGAACGATGGAAATAAAACAACAACAACAAAAAATAATTTAAATGTATTGGGCTCTTTTAAATAATAAATGAATGTCTATATCATTATAGAGCAAGGCTAGATTCAAACAGTCGGCCCTGAACTAACCTGGACCTATTACCAATTCAATGCAGCAAATCAATTTTATATGAGGATGTAACAGAATCTAAAAGATACTGAACAAATGCATGCAGAATACCATAGCCACCAAGGATACCAAGGCAGATGTACTTTGGAAATCACGTTTAATATATTTTTCAGTTCAGCTTCAAATCTTTTTTTTTTTTTACCATTTGTAAAACTTTAATGGTATATTTTACAGTCCTCCACTATAGGGCTCTGAATGGTACCAGCACTAACCTCCAGGTATCTGCTATACGGCTCTCTAGTTAAATGCTGAATTTAATCGTATGTGTCTGTATGCCATGCTGTAAATTATTAAAAACATTAAGGCTTTAAAACTTCAACTTAACTTCATTTTCTGCCACTGAAGAAAATTATATTTCTACATCAAAATACACAATGCCTATAGGTGTCAATTAAATTGATATAACTATATAATCTAAATACAGACATCAATGAAATCAGTAACATAGGACCACCAGACCAATTTATATATTTTTTAAGAAGAAAAGTACACAAAAGAGACTCCCATGCACTTGTATATCTTTGATTTTCAGAACCTCTACAGTGGCAGTACTTTAAGAGTCACTATAATTAGATTATTTATTTATTTCTTAGCAGACACCCTTATCCAGGGCAACTTACAATTGTTACAAGATAATACAACTACATTATTTTTTACAATTAACCATTTATACAGTGGGGTTTTTACTGGAGCAATCTAGGTAAAGTACCTTGCTCAAGGTTACAGCAGCAGCGTCCCCCAACAGGAACTGAACCTACGACCCTCTGGTCAAGAGTCCAGAGCCCTAACCAGTACTCCACACTGCTGAACTGATTAATTGAAGAAACAAACCTTATACAATTCAGCAAATGTTTTTTAGCAAGGTTTATCTTTAATGGGAGTTTTGAATGGCTTCAGAAAGCAGAGGTTATTGATAAGGCTGTATTTTTGAAGGGTTCTGTCCAATACAAGAAGGGGACATTTCTCGTGTCACTTTTGTTATTTTTACATTTATTTATGTTTTTATTTTGTTTGATAATTTACTGTTGGTGAAACATAAAAAATGAAATAGTCTACAATTTAGCATTTATGTTTAGGAAAATGTGTTGTATAAGATCTCAATTTAATGATCAATTTTGAATGTGACAACTTTAATAAATAGTATGTTGAATCATAAAATATATCTTGAAATACCAATTTTTAGACAGTGAAATGCAGTGAAATAAATACATTTTTTAAAACTAGAACATGAAACAAGATATTAGGGGAACACTTATAACAAGTCATTTGTTGACATATTATTTTCCATTCCTTCTGATAATATAATATTTTAAGTGAAGTAAGAACTTTTAAAGTTATGATATCACAGACATAATCAAAGCCGCACCATACATAACTTAAACCTTCCCTACTATATTATGGCTTTAATACTTCTCAACTTGGTTAAAAACCTTTTAACATTTTGTACTGTTCTCCTCTGTATGTGAACTGTACAACTGCAATGTATTAGAGTAGAACAAAGTGTTTACCGGTACAATGTTTATTTTTTTATTTTTTTTATTTAGCAGACACCTTTATCCAAGGCGACGTACAGAGACTAGGGTGTGTGAACTATGCATCAGCTGCAGAGTCACTTACAATTACATCTCACCCGAAAGACGGAGCACAACGAGGTTCAGTGACTTGCTCAGGGTCACACAATGAGTCAGTGGCTGAGCTGGGATTTGACCCAGGGACCCAGCCCTTTTCTTTAACCACTGAACCACACAGCCTCCTCCTTGTACTGATATCATGTTAGTTTAATAACATTTCTGTTTAAAACTGTATTGTCCTTTTAATCAAAATTAGATAATTGGTACAAAATGCAAATAAGTATATTGGACCAGACCTTGAACTAAGAGCCTGGAGATAGCCTCTGAATTGCTGTGTGACCTTGGTCAGTTGCCTTTCTCGCTAAGCTATCCTGCGTAAATCATTTCTTTAAGCCATCAGAAAGGGTTTTAAAGACATTTTTGAAAGCAGCAGCTAATTCACTTACTTTTGTCTTGACAAGTCTGTTTGTTTTTGTAGCATAAATTACACACCAAACATACAGACACACTTTGCAAACAGTGCAAGGAAAACTAATGAACCATCATTTGTCACATGATAAAGAAAAGTTTTTGTTAAACTTAATTTACAGTAAATAGTCCATATCTGAATAAAGAAATGCACATCCTTGCTACCTGGCTAGGTATTGTTTAAATTAGATTTATACTGTAAACAGAAATCTATTTTTCTTCTTTGCAATGACCCATATCAGGGAAATAGTGGTGGAGGTTACCTCATAAATAACTGCTGAGGCAGACGAT
Organism: Acipenser oxyrinchus oxyrinchus; assembly: GCA_030684275.1. Classification (NCBI taxonomy): domain Eukaryota; kingdom Metazoa; phylum Chordata; class Actinopteri; order Acipenseriformes; family Acipenseridae; genus Acipenser; species Acipenser oxyrinchus. The sequence goes on along the minus strand of CM060251.1, from coordinate 72,880,178 downwards.
TGCTACCAGCTGCAGAGAGAAACATTTCCACTGCAAATTAATACTGATAGCTGGTGGCTTTTTGCAAGTGGACTTTGACCTTCCATATGTCGCTAACTGGCTTAAAAGAAAAAAAAATATTAAAGGTAATTTCTTGGAATGTTGTGCATAAAGCATACCCTTGCCCAGCAACCGAACAGATTTGTACTCTGCGTTCATTCAGAAAGGACAAATAACCGGTTATTTGGCTTAAGAGATGTTTCATAAAGCCTATGAAGCTACCATAATATTTACAGCAGCTACATTAAAGCATTGTATCCCACAGCCTCTTAATCTCGGTCAACTGAATGAATGCGGGAATGAATTAAATGCAGGAAAGGTGACACGGCTGCCATCGTGTTTATTTATATGAAAAACAGCCTTTTCACAAACTTCTGATTGTTGAGGTGTTTTTTGTTCAGCCTGGCACATCTTGCCTATTACATCAGTAATGTAAATTGTAATTCATTCTACTGGAATGAATTGAATAATTTCCATGAAAACATTAGGTTATCATAACCCTGGTTCCCTGAAATAGAAATGTAACCATTACCGAATGGGTAGTTACCTCCTGAAGCCTCCACTCTGAGGCACTGTGAACTCCCCTTGAGAGGAGATCGCGCTGCCCAGTTTGTCACATGAGGCAAGTATACTGCCCACAGTGAGAGGACATTCTCATGTGCCCAGAGCAAAAGCTTGTGAGCCACGTGATGGAGACTGGGAGACCTGAGGCCACCTTAGTGGTTTATGTACGCCACCACTGTTGTGTTGTCCATATGGACAAGCACATGTCTCCCTCTAACCTCCTACAAATAGTTCTGCAAGGGGGGTTCCACACACCTTGCGCACCCCTGCCATTCCACACAGCACCCTAGTCCAGGCTGGACGCGTCCGTGGTGACTACCTCCCTTCTGGTGACATTGCGCAGCGCTACACCGATAGTGGTGAGACACTGTCAATAGGCTGTGGCGGTTCAACATGGACTGAAAAACCCTGCTGTTGAACCACACCTGCAGAGGGCACATGTGTAGGAGACCGAAAAGTAGGGTGTGAGAAGCTGCTGCCATCAAGCCCAGAAGTTTCTGGAACGTCACTACTGCGAGTGCTCTGTTGAGCTGAAATAGTTCTCCAGACTGGTGGCTATTCTCTGCACTCTGCCGTCCGACAGAGTGGACAGCATGGATCTCAAAAAGAAATCCGGGTGCACTGGGGGGACACGGGAGAGGTAGTAAGCTCGTCATCAAAGATGGACTGCCATGTCTCACCTTCTGTAGGCCAGGGCACTTGCAATATGGCAGTGGCCCTCTTGATCAGTGGTAGAAGCTCTCCCGACAGAGATGTGCTGTCTGACTCCATGTCCTCTGATGAGAGGCGGCGAGAGAGAGTACTTCATCCTGCTGCCAATCTACGCTCGTCACCCCCTGGGACCCCAAGGGAACAGGCGGGGCAGGTGGCGCCGAATGTTCATGCAGTAACTCTGCGAGCACCGTTCCTTGGTGGGAAACTGCTGCCCAGAGCTTCTCCAGTTGCTCCGAGCCCACCGATCGCTTGGAACGGCGACTCTTCTTCTAGTTACTCGGGGGGAGAGGAAGATGAGGAAGACGGTAAAGACGGCTTCCTGCATGGGTTACTTTCCCGGGTGCATCGTCCGCTCTCCCTTGGCACAGAGCCATGGGGTGAGGACGCAACCACCTCTCTACCAGAGGGTGATGGGGGAGAGCGCTGTGCAGGAGTGAGGGACGCAAAGGGGAAAGACGTTTCTCCAGTCAGGAAGAGCATCTGCCGTGCTTTTCCTCAACAGGCATACTGGCTTTGCATGTGTCGCAGGGATAAACCCAGGCATTATACAAGTAGCAATGCAGTGTACAGTAACACTGTACAGATGCTGCATCAGTCTGCTTAGAGACAGCAACAGGGCTGTTCAAGACCCGAATAAGATCGGCTTGGTACTGCGCTGGGGATGTAAGCACGGTCAGTAGTGTGCCGGAACCGGGTTGGTTCAGTACCGGTTCGGTGACTTTTAGCACCGGTACTATACAGTATGGTACTGGTCAATACTGGGACGGTACCGGTTTGGTGACTGTAGCACCAGGTGGCTACTTTACGGTACAAGGTCGGAACAGGTTCGGCTCTGGTTCGGTGACTTTAGCACTGAGTGGGTTCAGTACCGGTTCAGTGACTTTACCACCGGGTCAGTACGGTGTGGTACTGGGTCAGTGACCTTGGTACCAGTATGGAGAGACCTGCGCGTAGTCTCTGTGAAAACAGAAAAACTGAATGAAAAAAGAAAAAAACATGTTCTCACAAACAACAGTAATAACAATTGCTTTAATTATACCAACCGTCTCGTAATTTTGGCGGAAGCCTAAACAAAGCTATTGCAGTCTGGGGGGAGAGCACAAAGTCAGCCGACTTACGTTGTTTGATCCCTGGGAAGGAGCGACTGAAGCCGCTGGCTTCACGCTGGGCACAAGGCCGCAGCGGGACGTAACAAACAACAGGCTGCAGTGCACAAATGTGGGTAATTAGTAAAACTAATACAGCGATTATTTTTAATATCACATATAATTTGAGTAAAAACACAATATATGTGAAAATCTATAGCAGAAACAGTAACAAGTAGTGATTTATGTCTCGTTTCCACTGCCTCTCCCCAGGTATAGCAGAGCTGGAAGGTCTGGGTGAGGTGTAGCTGGAGGGAGTTTCCACTGACAGCCATACCTCAATTACACCTCAGATAGTACAGTTTCGTATCTCATACTCAACGGGGCCAAACTGCGCTGTGCAGATGTACAACATCGAAAGGCGCGTGTTAAAGAGACATAGCTGTTTTGAACAATGGCGGCTGTATAAGCAAAGGCTGAGTTCAAAACAAACCCAACAAGAGTTGTTTAAAGCGCAGCTGTCAGGCACAGTTACAAACTGAAAAGTGTTTGACAAAATTGCATAAATTCTGGAGCAGCAGGGGATGGATCACACTGCTATTCAATGTCGAGATAAAATTGAAAAATTGAAAAATGAATACAAGAGTAAAGATAGTAACACAACGTGACCATTTACTGCCGCACTACCACTTCCTCGGTCAGCTATACCTGACAAAATTACACTGGAACACAGACAGCCATCTTTAACTACACCTCGCCCAGTCCAGCTCAGCTATACCTGGGAAAAGGCAGGCATTACATTACAGGTACTCCTAACCAAGTGCTTACCAGACCACTGACTTCTGAAGGGCAGATACTCAAATACATGTAAATAATTACAGAACAATATATATGGTAACTATGGTTAAACATTTTGTATATATATTCTTGCCTGCTGTTATTATCTATCGCATCTATCATTCAACCAACCTCACATTGGTTTAGGAATACGCTACACAAAATCTTTACCATACTAACCAAAGTGATGATCTACAGTAATTTCATGAACCCCACCATTTAACATAAGCAGTACCCTTCCGTTTGCAGTAGATCTTCTAAAAGTCACAGGTATACAATGCTCCTATTATAGTTTTCCACCTCAGGATGCCAAAAACTGCATTTGTGTTATATATATATATATATATATATATATATATATATATATATATATATATATATATATATATATATATAGTAACACAGCAGGGAGGGGGTTAATATCCTCCCTGCAGAAAATATGTGCGGATTCGCATTTTGTTTAATTGTTTTATTGTTTTGTTAATTGTTTTATTAGTAATTATCCCCTGCACCTGGTGATCATTGTAAATTAGAGCCAGGTGCAGGGTATATAAAGGAAGCAGCCAGTCTGTTCAGGGCTGCTGGTGTGTTTAGAAGCCCACTTGACAGTGTGGTCAAGCGTACAAAGAAAAGGTAGTGTGAAAACCTTTTTTGTTTTGTGTTAAACCTGTGTGGTTTGGTGTTTGTTTGGGCAGGTAAACGGCTTAGCCGTCCTGCGAGCTAGTCAGGGACCTGCCTGTATAGTCAGTGCTCCAACAAGGAGCTAGGTGTTTATTTTATTTGTGTTTTGTTGATGTATTAAAAATAGCGCAAACGCGCTTTAAACTCCATTTCCTGTGTCCTGGGTCTGCTTAAAAGGGGCAAACGAACGACCGTGAGTGCCGGCCGGGTTACAATATATATATATATATATATATATATATACATATACTGTGCTCCAAGTTGTTTTGGATAGATTGGTATGTTTCATTTTCTGAACTCATTTAAACTGTATCGGATGCAAGGAAGAAATGATATTCTGGAGAAAAAAAAACAATAATAAAACACAATTACTTTACTTTGAGGTCTTCTTGTTTCCTTTAAGTATAAAGCATTTAGAACCCCCCCCCCCACACACACACAATGGTTGAAACTCTTTCTTGCACCACATAATTACAGAAGTAAAAAAAAAAAGACTTTTAAAACTGTGTTAGACATCCGTTTAAAGAAATTACACATCAGTCTGCAATTTTGACTTTTCAGTTACTTACACTAATCTCAGCTCTGCTCACCTAATTATAATTTCTTTCAATAACAGGAACATTGAATTTACTTCAATTTAATTGGGTTTATTAATATTGTAAATTGAACACTGAAGTTATTGAAATATATTACTTATATCATTTAATGCACAGCAGCAATAATATAATTACTCAACTTACTTAGCTTACGCACAAAACTGCATCTTCAGCATGTATACTGTAACTGAACAAAAAAAAAAAAAGTTGCTGATCTGAAAAGGCCCATCAGAAAGAAAAAATTCAGCCTACTCCTGGACCTTTATTAGATTAGTGAAACAAAGACGTGTTTGTTTTGGCTTACAGCACTACACCAAACTAATCTCCACACTCTCCTAATCAGTCCAGATATTTAATTAAACTCAATCCAGAAGAATCAGCAGAAAAATAACAATATGCATCACTGGGATTTGAACCAGGCTTTCATGACTCACCCTGCACCCCAAGCGGTTGTGCTTTTACTGGGAGAGCCATTGGGCCCCATGCTGGTGACAGACAAGCATTCTATGTGTTATGTTGGGGGTGGCATAACAAATATGGGACAAGTGTTGAACAACACTGTAGCCCAGAGCATGTGGAAACGTTTTACCAGCAAGCCTTGTGAAGACTGAACTTTAGGAACTGATGAAACACAAATGAAAGTCTAATTTAATACTTGTAAACATTCCCTTGAGCTGTGGCTTGGCAGACCTCATAGCGTTTCAAGTACTCTTGATTACATGGCTTTCAAGGAATTGTGAATACTTTCTGTTGTTCTTGAAAGGTATTATTTATCCTCAATGCCGTTTGATTTAAGGTTTCTTACTCCTAAAAAAAAATCAGTGCAGAGATATTGTTATTGTTGTTATTGTTATTATTTTAGTACTCTTGTGATGGATGTAGAATTAATGTCCACAAGGACAGAATTACATTTAATTGCTAAGTACAGGTTAATCAAACCCTTTGGGAAGGAAGTATCGGAGTTCACTGATTTTTGATTACTAATGGAGATCCCCCATTAACAGCTAGTAGCAGTACATACTGTATCCGTGTAGTGTTTTTTTTTTTCGTATTCACCAGGTCAGTATCGCTACTGTTTAATAAACTGAGCATTCATTGATCAGTTATCTTCGTTATTATACTCACCCTTATATCACTTATATCAGAGCATTGAGGTCAAATCTAGTGAATGTACTTGTGGTTAAGGCTTACAGGTTCCCCAGTGTGCGTGGGCTACACATTTCTCTTTCATGACACAATGTTTGTGTGTCATGGCCTTTTCACTCTGCTTTAGTATTTGTACCCAGCTCAGGTCTAGTCAGACTAAACCCAGCCTGTAACTTTTCATATATTAAAGTGAGTCCATCTGTAATGAACATTATGCTTCTAAATAAAACATGGCTATTTGAAAAGAGCAATTTCACCCCTTCCAAGCAGCCATTTATGTTACCAAGCATGTAAGTAAAGCTAAATCTAAAAAGTATTCTGGTTAGGAACATACGGAAAGATGCCACCCAGTCAGTGTGTTTCCACGTTTGTGAGCACAGTGTTAAACACCACGAAGTAGAAGACATATCTGGCACAATTACAAAGACCAGATCGTTTGACAGAATCAGTTTAAGCAGTTGTTTCTAACTCATAATTGAATGGAATGTATTTAGCCACATCAGTAGTAGTAAGGGTAAGAGTGTTTAGAAAACGCTCACTTCATCACTGTGATCAGAGCCATTTTTTGTTACATGGATGTGACAGGATAATACCTCAATTCAGTAGTATTCAACACAACAAAAACAAAAGAAAAACACCCAATGATCACTTACAAAAACTTATTAACACTTACTTGTTCCAAATAAATAATTTTGGACAGATGGTACAGTAATATTTTATTTGACATTTCATTTATTACACTGAATTTCAAAAAGCATTACAATCTACAGCAAAGTGTCAATGAAAAACTTAAATTTTGTGCGACTACTGCTATGACCAAAAGATTTACATCACCCTGTAGAATGAACTAATTATCTAAATTATGGTCATATAGTTGTTTGTTTGTTTTTTATGCCTCAGGTGATGCAAAACCTTTGGCCATAGTGTATATGTATGGTGAGCAACTGACAATAACCATCCCATGGGTTCTTTTGATGATTGTTTTAAATAGCAACCCCAATTCTGAGATTTGCCTTCCTCAGCACTCCAAGAAAACAGTCATGAAGGAATTCCTAGGCTGCAGGAAATGTTGTATCTCTTGCAGATGCAAGGGCAATTGGTTAGGAATGTATGGTCGCTAAGAAGAGGGCTCTCTCTCTGCTGATTATCAAGGAAGAGGTAGAGGAGTGTAGGGTATATCTATTGTGGTATACTGGAGATTCAGGACAGTTTGAAAAGGGAGAAGAGAGCTGACATTGCATTTCATGCCTTGGAATATATTTTATTCCCAAACATTTTTAAGAATATGACAGACAAATATGTTTTTTCAACAACATTTTTAAGTATACGATAACCCTGTATGCAAGTACTCTGTTCGCCTCGGCAGTCTTCTTGTTTTGTTGGTCAAGGCATGCAACGCTCCAAGTTGCATCGGGTTGCCTAGGCAACGCAACGCAGCATGCACCACACTTCCTGGTGGCCGTGCGCTGGAAAACATAGGCAAGGCATGCAACTGTAGAACTGAATCCTCCTTGATTGAACACTGAGTGGCGTGTGAACTCTTGTCATCAAAATCAAAATGGAAAACTTTGTGAAAAGTGTGTTGACTAATCCTTTTAGTGCAAGAGACTTTGCAACAAAAACAAAAATTATAAAAAAAAACTGAAGGCCAAAACCAAAATTGCAAGTCGAAAAGCAGGAAAAGAGTTGAAATGGTATTTCAGAGAAGCGGTGTACAATTGTGAATGGATCTGTGGTATAAATGGTTTATTGAAACACTATTAGTAGCCTACATTATAAGAACAAAAATGTATCTGTAAAGTTGTTGCATGTCTTGCTAAAACGTCACTGCATGCCACTGGTATTAGAGCTAGTTCATATACTCTAATAGCAGTGCATTTCTTTGTATAATTTTACCTGTATGTTACTAATAAAACCTGATTACTGTGATTTGGAATTGTTTGTCGTGCCTGGTGCTCCTACTCTCAGGGTCTCAATAGATATTAAGGAAACATTAGGCCTTGTTTTCTTACAGTCATAAATAACAGCACTGGGATTAGGGAAGAGGGAGGCAAGTTCTGGCCATCTTGACTTACCAGGCACCATAAACATGTCAGCCTAGAGACCAAATCAAACTTGCTTCACTACAGGATTACCGAGGAGTGGGTTGTCTCAATTAATCATCCACTCCAACGGCACACAGTCACCGATGGCTGGAGTCATGCACCAATGCTGTTGCTACTGCTCTCTGTCAAAAGGTTCTTGCACGTATATAAGCCACAGTATTGCTGATCACTGCTTTTTAGAATTAGTGCTTTCTCTCATTGGGTCCACACATTTTATAAGTAGCATATCTTTTTTTATTAGCATAACCTATGTCTTCATATTGCCGATGTTATCTTTTTAAAAGATTAGTCATTTATGCTTTTGTCCTGTCTTCTGCAAGATAAATAAAAATGACTGTCAGGAGACTCAGAACCAAGAGATTTTGTTTTGTGGTATAGAATGTGCCTAAAGAATAGCGACTTTAAAATATCAAACATGAACTTGTAAATGCAGTAATTGACTGCATGTAGTTGTGCTGATTCTGATGGTATCACATGGCTTATTTTACTGTTTCTTCTGCTCTAGTCAATGCCTCAATAACACGATTATACTGATGGGCGCTGGTGGACAGCATTTGAACAAGAATTCTACAGAATTATAACAGATTATACTGATGGGCGCTGGTGGACAGCATTTGAACTAGAATTCTACAGAATTATAACAGATTATACTGATGGACGCTGGTGGACAGCATTTGAACAAGAATTCTACAGAATTATAACAGATTATACTGATGGGCGCTGGTGGACAGCATTTGAACAAGAATTCTACAGAATTATAACAGATTATACTGATGGACGCTGGTGGACAGCATTTGAACTAGAATTGGGTGCCATTGAATCCAGTTTTAACTGACTGGCCTTTTCTATAAAACATTACAGGAGCGTGCCTCCTTTAAATCCCCAGGCACTTGTTTCCTGTGTTGTATATCTGGATACGATAAAGTTTCTTAATGTGAAAGTGTTAAAAAAAAAATCCCACTAAATTCTGTGTTCCCTGAAGATTTGAAACAAGGGTGCTGACAGTTTCCACTAAACCCTGGTTACGGGCCAGTAAGTACAACTAAAACATTTACATCTTTTCATAAAATATACCAACAAATTCTGGTAAAAAGTTTCAGTTTTACTTTTAGGAATGCTGAAAGAATAACACAGATGAGAGTCTTTCCAGATGGTCAAACCAAGCTGGTTAGTGCACCAACAACAAAATGCCTGGGAATAGGAATATTTATAATGAAGATCTCCGTTCTGTTAACCATTTATGGTGGTCAAATGGAAAGGACAGTTGGGTCATGGGGGCTATTATCAGAATGCTAGGCAAAAGTATATTTTCTTTTTTGTATTGTATATGACCCTATTCACAAAAGTCAATTTTCTAATGAGGCTGTGTGGTCCAGTGGTTAAAGAAATGGGCTTATAACCAAGAGGACAGGGTGTCGGGAGCGCAGGTTGATGACTGGACGGGTGCAGCCGCCGACAGAGATGCAAACTCTGGAGACCGTGGAGTGATGTCTGGGCCACCAGGGGAAGTAGAGCAGGAGATTGTGCCTGGTGATGCAGCAACCAGGGACCTAGTTCCAGCGACCAGAGGTCTGGACACAAATGCCGAGTGTCTGGGAGCCAGGGTCGAGGGGTCTGACCCCCCCATCTCCCTGCCAACCATATATTCACAGCACACACACACACACATACACACACACACACACACACACACACACACACACACACACACACACACGCACACACACACACACACACACACACAAGCTATTTACATTTAGGGCTTTTGCCCTGCCACACATTCCTAGCAAAACAATTGCAGCTTGGGTCCCTTTTACATTAACCAGGCGATAATGTAGATTCATTCTGTAACCTGTCATGTTCTCGTTCTCACAGAAATACGGGTTAATGTTAGGGAAATACAATAAAACACTGCCTTGAGATATTGCTTCAAAACACTTTGTAACAGTCTAACCCAGATTTACCAAAAATGCCCAAAGATTCCTTTTGCTTCCTAAACACCTCCTTACCCTTTCATGAAGGCAAATTAAATTAATTCAGATGCCAATTGCATATCATACACACAAGAGCAATTACAACAAAATCTGATGTTTGGCATCAGGCAGCTTGCCCCAGGCATTGTAAGATAATAAGTACAGTTTACATTTTTCATAAGAATAGTGCCTCAGAGCAGTTTAATGAGCCAGCAGCTCATTAATAGTCATATCATATCCATGAGGGCCATTATCAATATTGAACACATTACTTTTGGATGCAATTTGCTGTATATTACAATTCTATCGAAATATCAATAAAACAAACAGTGGGAGTGAGAGATTTACTGTAGGCTGTGTTCACACTGGTTCCGTTCAGAGGGTTTGGTCCGCAATCGGTATAGTTCAGTACGTCTGGTATGAAATGTGTGAACAACAAAGTCTGCTTGGTTAACTAACCGTACTGATTCAATCTAAATATGAAAACAAAAATGTTCTTCATTTTCTAAGACAACGTCAGCTGCTATTATAACCTCAGTAAAGTTGCTCGTTCTATGCTTTTGACTACTGAGCAATTATCTCACATCGTACACAAATACACAGTTGGTGTAGTCTGAGTTGATAATAATTTCCTGTTTAGATTTATTTAAATGTATTCATTTGCACAGCCTTGAGATATTAACATTTTTCTTGCAGCTCTTTTAAATTTCGCAGACTTTGCGAATATATGCAAGATATTTCCATATCAGTGATCGGTTGCATAAAACATCTGTTATTGGCTACACCCAATACAACACTGATGTCAACGTCTGCACACCGTCGTCACAGAAACCAAAATGTGCTTACAGAAATGCAATGTGAAACCAAATAGTTCAGAAATAATGGAAGGGATCCAAGTAAATGGAGAGTGCATCTACAAACGAACCATATCTCATATATGTGAAAGTAAACCAACCCAGACGCCCCTCACCTCACCCACTTCGGTTAGTTTACAAATTAAATTGGCTCAGTGCACTTGGAAGCAAACCATAAGTGAAAACACCAAGCAACAGTAAATTCAGGGGGAGGGGACCCGTTTTAAACAATTACTAATGAGTACAGATTAACAACAATATACATATGAGTTTGTAATAACACCTCATTCTTATTGCTCTTTTCTGTTTAAAGAAACCCCCGTAATATAATATGTTTTCTTTGGTATCTCTTCTACTTTTTTTCTGTCCAGTTGTTTTTTTGGGGTCCCCAGAGACCAGTACTGTATTGCTAATTGATGATGTCAGTGTACTGCAGAACGGAACAAAGTAGGATTTGATGATAGATCTGGCATGGTAAGACTGTAAAACGAGCTGAGGAAAAAAAGCATCAGCATATAAGCACTTTCAAGAGCTGAATTCGTAATTGCTCAAGTTGAGTGAGAGCCTTGAAATACACTGCTTGCTGAAGGCTTTCATTCATAGCTAAGTCAACAGCATTGGTAAAGATGCTGCAACTATGTATTTGCAAGGCTGACACATTGATGTATTGGAAACAAAGAGCACAGACATTCCCAAGTACAAATTCAAGAATGACCCATCATTGACCAACTAGTGAAACACAATGCATTATGGTGGGTTACAGCTGTGGCTAACAATTTAATAGTCATATGCATCTAGAAAGTTCCTTGTCTACGGCCGCATTAAGAAATCAATTCATGCTAAGCCTAATGGAGACTTGAATAATTTCATATAACTTCTACACCTGACAAAGTGATAAAGTTATACTAGTAAACCCTAAATCCCACAAGACTGCAGATATGTTGTTATAGCAGAGAATGTCTCAAACTTAAAAAAAAAGTTTCTGAGAAAGACAATTAGCCTTTCCTCAAAATTGATGTGCATAATATGTGTATTTGAGAGCTTGAAAACAAAGCACATTTCCTTTTATGATAGGCGATCACAACCATATTTGTTGAAGTCACTGAAAGGTACTGTCTTACTATATATTACAATGTGAGGCATCCCAAATGGAATAGAAAGTAAGCAGTTAGTTATTAATCTGTTTTTTATCACCTTCTGATAATCTTCATGCTTTAATTAAATGAACGCTATGTTGAGTACAAGAGAAATAATAAAAAAAGATATGATCCCAAAAGAATCTCTGTGCGAAGGTAAAGACTTACAATTTAGCTGACATCATAAGAAGGCTGTTTTCACCACCAGTTTCATTAAATTGGATGAACCACAGATTGCTTTCAGCAACCCTGCAATCAAGCTTTGGCTTCCATTTCTAATACTGCATTAAAGATGTATTTGGAATAAAAATGATACAAGCTTTAATTAGATATCTGTCCAATCTCAGTTACAATGTTTGAGGTTTTCAAAAGAAACTTGTCTTTCAATGCTAAAATGTCACTATAGGGGCCTGTAGGTAGTCTGAAGTGGTTTCTTATTTGTTTTAAAATGGTAAATGTTTTATTTTTTTTGTTAGTAACACTGATGGCGATTTGGAAAAAATAACGACATACAGGGCACTATTGTAATTTGTCTAAAGGCCATGTAACACCAGGCAACTTTCAAGGATTTTTCTTTTTTTCTGGCAGGTTTTCAAGAAATTTTTGTAGACTGAAATTCACCAGGAAATGTCTTAAAAATGTCTTCAGAAGTCTCCAGAAAAACTTAACATATTGTAAGATTCTACCAACCCTGGGTTGACAGTGTGAATAACTGCTGAATTTATTAAATTGTTTCTGTTAAATTATTCTCGTTATCATTAAAAGAGAAATAATTTTTGACCATGCTAGTCGAGTCACATTTAAGTATTTGTTTCAAAGGGCATGTGAACCCACCGATAAGAAAACAACTCCAGACTCTCGGCTCCTTCGAACAGCAAAGCAAGCAAAGATGGTAACCTCCCCTTCCATCTCTCAACTACTTGAAAAGGCCAGCTTTCCAGTCCATTAACTCCATGCACAACCACCGCTGCCTGTGCATCAATATACATACCAATTACAGAACATCCTACTGAGTATTTTTCATACTACACACTGTTTGCCTACTTGTCTGTGTTATTTATTGAGTCCTTTTTTATTATTTACAAGTTTTAGAGAGGAGATACATGCACATCACGTCACAGCAATGTGTTGATCATCACAGAATTTTATTTTATGTATAAATCTAGTTTTAAACCTGATATTAACATGCCCTGGATTTAAAATGGGCCCATAAACCTTCATAATCAGCATAGCATATTGTTCCCTCAGTCAAGAAGAGATGTATCTGCCAGATATCGATCAAGGCAGAAATGTGCTTTTTTTTCCTACATATCAATTCTGTTTAACAATGTGATCTTTTTCATACACAATGGAGGGCTGCCAAGAAACATCAGCACCTATCTACAGTAGCACAACCGAAAAGAAAATATAAGACCATCCAAGCTATTTACTGGAGAGTCCTTCAATGTCAAATTCCATTATGTGTGAGTGTTTCTAATTTTAGGGCAGGCACTGTGTGGGAAAAGAGGAGTTTAATGCTGAACTCATTGATCCTGTGAAGCTCTTCACAGAGAAGGTGCTATTTTATAAGCAAGAGAAAAGGCAAAACTAAAATGAAACAACGGTTCAATTATTGTCCTGAGTAGTTTCTTACCCGTTTTATACAATTACACTGTTTTTATTCCTCACTGGAAAACTGCCTTTGCATGAGCTTTTAAAATATTAAATAAAATCATTTGGAAAGCACTGGAGTGTGTTTTTTTTATTCACATTTTTGGCTTACCTTAATCAAAGCCATTATCTATTTTTTTTTTTTGTATTGGCAGCTGTCAGACTGATTCATGTTTTTGCGATTTCAGAAAAATACATTGTTATGTTGTAGACCAGAGGTTCCCAAAGTTTTGTTCAAGGAGGGACACTTAACAGGTGGGACATTGGGTGGTGGGCCTCATAATAAAATTCACCTATAATTAAACACCAATATGTGAAATAAATATAACATACCTTTATAGCATACCTTTTTTTAGATTTGATTTTGTCATGTTTGTATTTATGCTTTATTGGCTGGTTTCACAGACCCAGATTAGCACTAATCTTAGTTTGCCTTACCTAAATTAACATTCGGTAGTCCAGCACTAGTACTAATCAGGGCATGCGAAACCAGCCATTTATATGTGTGTTCATGGGGACATACTAAAAATGCTTACTGTGTGGCTTAAGCCTGGTACACACTGCCCGATGCAACCATCGCATCTCAATGGAAGAGGTCACATTGCAAAAAAATCTTTGGGAGCAGGCATCAGACACTGCCCGATTGAAATCACAAGAAGGGATGCACAATTTGGGTTTTACCTGCCCTGGATGCATTAAATACAGCGGCAATGGGGCAAATCAGTGACAATAGGCGAAAACATAAGGCTATGACAGTACTCTACAATTTTGGCTAGAAGGCAGCGTGATCGTGAAAACCACATACTGTGTGTGTGGGTGTGTGTGTATTAATAGAGAGACTGCATGCATGTCTGTCTCGAGTCATATGTACGGTATCCATATCAGTACATCTTCTTACATCAGGCAAAAAGGAGTCATCATGTGCTCCCTCTTCTGTAACTCCCTCCTCCCTCCTCTGAATCTCCCTCCACTGAATCTCCCTCCTCCCTCCTCTGTAACTCCCTCCTCTGAAATTCCCTCCTCCCGCCTCTGAAACTCCCTCCTCTGTAACTCCCTCCTCCCGCCTCTGAAACTCCCTCCTCTGTAACTCCCTCCTCCCTCCTCTGAATCTCCCTCCTCTGAATCTCCCTCCTTTGAATCTCCCTCCTCCCACCTCTGAAACTCCCTCCTATGTAACTCCCTCCTCCCTCCTCTGAAACTCCCTCCTCTGTAACTCCCTCCTCCCGCCTCTGAATCTCCCTCCTCCGAATCTCCCTCCTCTCGCCTCTGTACCTCCCTCCTCTGTAACTCCCTCCTCCTGCCTCTGAATCTCCCTCCACCGAATCTCCCTCCTCCCTATGAAACTCCCTCCTCCCGCCTCTGTAGCTCCCTCCTCCGAATCTCCCTCCTCCCGCCTCTGAAACTCCCTCCTCTGTAACTCCCTCCTCCGAATCTCCCTCCTCCCGCCTCTGAAACTCCCTCCTCTGTAACTCCCTCCTCCGAATCTCCCTCCACCCGCCTCTGAAACTCCCTCCTCTGAATCTCCCTCCTCCCACCTCTGAAACTCCCTCCTCTGTAACTCCCTCCTCCCTCCACCCTCCTCTGAATCTCCCTCCTCTGAATCTCCCTCCTCCCGCCTCTGAAACTCCCTCCTCTGTAACTCCCTCCTCCCTCCTCTGAAACTCCCTCCTCTGTAACTCCCTCCTCCAGCCTCTGAAACTCCCTCCTCTGAAACTCTCTCCTCCCTCCTCTGCTCCTCTGAATCTCCCTCCTCCCTCCTCTGTAACTCCCTCCTCCCTCCTCTGAATCTCCCTCCTCCCTCCACTGTAACTCCCTCCTCCCTCCTCTGAATCTTCCTCCTCTAAATCTCCCTCCTCCCTCCTCTGAATCTCCCTCCTATAGGCATTGTAGG
This sequence comes from Acipenser oxyrinchus oxyrinchus, assembly GCA_030684275.1. Classification (NCBI taxonomy): domain Eukaryota; kingdom Metazoa; phylum Chordata; class Actinopteri; order Acipenseriformes; family Acipenseridae; genus Acipenser; species Acipenser oxyrinchus. Next base: position 72,864,907 of record CM060251.1, on the reverse strand, counting down.
TATATATATATATATATATATATATATATATATATATATATATATATATATATATATATATATATATATATATATATATATATATATATATATATATATATATATATATATATACACATTGTCGTGAAAAAGTATTTGCCCCCTGTCTGATTTTCTGCATTTTTGTATATTTTTGACACTGAATGTTATCAGATCTTCAACCAAAACCTAATATTACATAAAAGGGACCCTGAGTGAACAAATAACACAAAACTTTTATGCATATTTCATTTATTTATTAAAGAAAGTTATGCAACACCCAATGCCCCGTGTGAAAAAGTAATCGCCCCATTAGACTCAATAACTGGTTACACCACCTTTAGCAGCAATAACTGCAACCAAATGCTTCTTGTAGTTATTGATTAGTCTCTCACAGCGCCGTGGAGGAATTTTGGCCCACTCCTCCAAGCAGAACTGCTTCAACTCAGTGACATTTGTGGGTTTTCGAGCATGAACTGCTCATTTCAGGTCCTGCCACAACATCTCAATGGGGTTAAGGTCTGGACTTTGACTAGGTCATTCCAAAACTTGAAATCTCTTGTTCTTCAACCATTCTGATGTAGACTTGCTTGTGTGTTTCGGATCATTGTCTTGCTGCATGACCCAGCTGCGCTTCAGCTTCAGCTCATGGACGGATGGCCTGTAGAATTCTCTGATACAGAGCAGAATTCATGGTTCCTTCAATGATGGCAAGGCGTCCAGGTCCTGATGCAGCAAAGCAGCCCCAAACCATGAAACTACCACCACCATGCTTGACCGCTGGTATCAGACATAACGGGGCCCATGTCGGCCAAAAAGTTCCACTTTTGACTCATCTGTCCATAGAACATTGTTCCAGAACTCTTAAGGATCATCCAGTTACTTTTTGGCAAACTTGAGACAAGCATTCATGTTCTTCTTAGTGAGCAATGGTTTCCGCCTTGCTACTCTGCCATGAATCCCATTTTTGCCCAGTGTCTTTCTGATGGTAGAGTCGTGAACACTGACCTTAGCCAAGGCGGGAGAGGCCTGTAGATCCCTGGATGTTGTTCTAGGGTTCTTTGTGACTTCCTGGATGATTTTACGCCTTGCTCTTGGAGAGATTTTGGCAGGAAGGCCACTCCTGGGAAGATCCACAACTGCCCCAAACTTTCTTCATTTGAACAATATGGCTCTGACTGTGGTTCTGTGGAGCCCCAGAGCCTTAGAAATGGCTTTGTAACCCTTTCCAGACTGATAGGTATCAACAACTTTTTTCTGGAGGTCTTCAGGAATTTCTTTTGTTCGTGGCATGATGTGCCTCTTGAACCTGTGTGCTGACAACTTCACTCTGATGGTAAGGGCCAAAGTTAGTCAGATTTATATTGGGCAGGTCTGGCCCAAATCAGGCCTAGTTGTTAACCAAAGTACTCAAACAGCTGACCCTAATTATCCCTTTAATTGGGTTGAGTTAACTAGGGGGGGGCAATAACTTTTTCACAGCTGAAGATTGCATGTTTGATTACCTTGCACACCAAACAAATGAAAGAAGCACCAAACTTTGGTGTCATTTTTTTCTCTCAGACTCCCTCTATATACTACTACAACCCACAATAAAATCTGAACAAATACAATGTGAAAAATGTGCAAAAATGCAGAAAATCAGACAGGGGGCAAATATTTTTTCACGGCACTGTGAACTCACCCACCCACGACACGGTGAACTCATTGGCTGCTGACTTTGAGACTTGCTAGTGGGTATAACATACTGCCCGATTTGAGTAAATCGCATTGCAAAATATTAAACGTTTAAACTTTGCGATCTAATCGGCCGATCCTGTAAAAGTGCATCGCAAAGCATAACACACTGCCCGATACTACTGAAAAATCACATTGCTATTGATTGCATCAGGCAGTATGTCCAGAGCTTTAATGTGCTTAAATGTAAAACAAATGCTTACAAACTTTGCCAATATCAGGCTTAAACACACCACAATACTATCCTAAAATAAGTAGTGGTTTCATTAACATAATAACGTTAAGCCATAAAAATAACCTGGTTATGTGAACTGCTCAATGTGAAAAGCGGCTTAATGTGCAAAATAAAGTTATTCATTATATTTACCGCAAATTTATTACAAACCAGTGCCAAAATAAATAAATAAAAAACATTCAGCACGACTTTCCCCTTTTTTATCTGCGCAGTTTAATTACAAAACTATGATTTATTTTAGGATAGTATTACGAAGTGTTAAGCTTGATATCTGCAAAGTTTGTAATAATTTGTTTTGTAATTCAGCACATTAAGCTATGTTAAGCCCTTTTCACATTATTAAGCAGGTTATTTTTAGGACAACGTGATTATTATAGTGTGTATGTTAATGAAACCCACAACTACTAAGTATTACTAGATTTCAAGGAAGTTACATAGTTTCTGCTTGAGTGGGATTTATGACTTTTTTCGGCGATCATTTGGGACAGTGATCACCGAATCCCCTCCCCCCTACCCCGGCTGCACATGTGTCTTGTTTTCATGTTCTTAAAGGTACAGTAACGCTGCGCTGTGTGGTGCTTGTACAGCTATTGAGCAGAAAATTCATTTTCAGCAGTGATAACAGTTGAAAGGCAAAAAGAATTCTGTTTGGTAAAAACAAAATCCACAACTGACATTGGCAACTCAATTTTGTTCAGAACAATATTTTCTGATACAAAAAAGGGGGTGAACTGCTTGTTGGTGGGGTCCTAGATGAGTGCCTTAGTTATTCTTCGCCTTAAATCAACAAAAGTGTGTGTGTGGGTGCACTGCAGCGTGTGCCACATGGGGAATAGTTTTGCATTATTCAGCCTTGTTGCACTGCATGAATAACTGGGCAGACAAAGATAATACATGTTTAAATTGCGCTGGGAAGCTGCAGTGCAGCCTAATCTATTTATCTGTGTCACTGCTGCCATGGGGGATTTTCCGTCACCAGGTAACCTAGAAACACAGCAGCATGAGCAGAAGGCACTTAAGTACACTTGCACTGTGATGGTTGAAAGAGTGGCTGGCTCACACAACAGCCCATAACCGGCAGCTTCTTCAGGGTTAATAAAAGAGTTACCATTTTACGTACTGGATTTTGTTGAGACAGGAAGCTTTATTATTACATTGTTGAGTATTAAAAAGATGCCTGAAAGAAAGCTGTTCTTATAGATTGCTTATTCTGTGTACCTGTGTTGCATATTAAAACAACTATTTATATTTTTCTGCATATAGTGAAAATATATGTCACTGTTCCAGTATTCCATAATTTGTATAATATACACACTTCAATATTAAGCACATTTATGATAATCTCTCAATAATCCAGCTGGTTGGTTGGTTGATTTACCCTTTAACATCCTGTTGTAGTTTTTGATATATCTGCATTTGGAGCTTGTTTTTTAGCTTTATGTATAATAAAGAAGAATGTCAGGAACCTTGTCCCAGTTGATGCAACTTAAGATGATTACCAAAACTCTATTTTATTTGTTTATTTAGCAGTTTTAATTTCCAATGGAATTTACTGTTGCTAAGATGTGAAAATTGAGGTTGTATTTTTTTTTTCTTCAAAACTACTTACTTCAAAAATTGCACCTGCAAAGTAACTTGAAAATACTATTTATTAAGTAAGCTGTGGTTTCAGTGGTTATGCAATAAGGTTTCACGTTAGTCGTAGTGGATTTCATATTGTGTCAGAGTCAACAGCATACTCCTGAGACAGTGATTCACTTCAGATATATTGGTCAATTTAATGCATACTCCAGAACATGTGTGTGATTGATTTGATCCAAGTTCAAAGGATTGAGTGATACTTTCCAATGAAGGGCGGCACAAATAATAGCCACTGCAGTTTACTGTCCATTGATAACATAATGTCATGTACACTACCGGTCAAAAGTTTTAGAACACCCCCATTTTTCCAGTTTTTATTGAAATTTAAGCAGTTCAAGTCCAGTGAATAACCTGAAATGGTACAAAGGTAAGCGGTAAACTGCCAGAGGTTAAAAAAAAAGTTTAGGTTACCAAAAACTGAAAAATAATGTACATTTCAGAGTTATACAAAAAGGCCTTTTTCAGGGAACAAGTAATGGGTTAATAACTTACAGCTGTTCTGCAGCAATGGAAGTAAATTACAAAAAAAATTAAATTACTTACAAACCCTCTGTCTGTATAAAAGCAGTGTTGGAACAGACTGTGTTACTACACCCTCTTAAGCATTATTTGGACAGTATTTTACTGCAGGAAGTAGTATATTGCTATCATAATGGCGAGAAAAAGGCAATTAACAAAGGAAGACAGACAGACCATTATAACCCTTAAAAGTGTAGGTCTTTCCTTTAGAGAAATTGCAAAGAAAGCCAAGGTGTCAGTGAGTACAGTTTCCTACACCATCAAAAGGCACTTGGAAACTGGAGGAAACTCTGACAGGAAGAGGTCTGGCAGACCCAAAGCCACAACAGAATCAGAAGACAAGTTTCTGAGAGTCAACAACTTGTGTGATGGGCGGCTCACAGGACAACAGCTTCAAGCACAGCTTAACACTGGTCGAAGTAAGCAAGTCTCAGTTTCAACTGTAAAGAGAAGACTTCGAGCTGCAGGTTTGACAGGTCGAGTGACAGTAAGAAAGCCATTGCTAAGATGGCAAAATAAGAAAAAGAGGCTTGCCTGGGCCATGAAGCACCGACAGTGGACTACTGAAGACTGGAAGAAGGTCTTATGGACCGATGAATCAAAATTTGAAATCTTCGGTTCATCACGCAGGGTTTTTGCACGCCGTCGAGTAGGCGAAAGGATGGTTCCTTGGTGTGTGACACCAACTGTCAAACATGGAGGAGGAAGCGTGATGGTCTGGGGCTCTTTTGCTGGATCCAGAGTCGGCGACTTGCACAGAGTGAGTGGCACCCTGAACCAAAACGGCTACCACAGCATTTTGCAGCACCATGCAATACCCTCTGGTATCGCCTAGTTGGTCAGGGGTTCATCCTACAGCAAGATAATGACCCAAAACATACCTCCAGGCTATGTCAGAACTACCTTAGAAGAAAAGAACAAGACGGTAGGCTTCAAATCATGGAATGGCCAGCACAGTCTCCAGACTTAAACCCCATCGAGCTGGTTTGGGATGAACTGGACAGAAGGGTGAAAGCAAAGCAACCTACAAGTGCAACACATTTGTGGGAACTTCTGCAACAGTGTTGGGAAGAACTTTCCGAACAATATTTGATTTCCATTGTAGAAAGAATGCCACGAGTGTGTTCGGCTGTTATATCTGCAAAAGGTGGCTACTTTGATGAGTCAAAAATTTAGATTTTGTTAAACCAAACGATTCCATGATTTCTTTTTTATCTCCAATTGTTTATTTGTTCTATGCTTTAATTTCAGAGTACATTGAGACATTAAACTGCGTAAATTTCAATAAAAACTGGAAAAATGGAGGTGTTCTAAAACTTTGGACCGGTAGTGTACACTGAACTGACACCTACAGTGCACCTGTATTGCACATAAACCTACACCTTTTTTACAAACCCCAATTAATTTAGCAGTGCAATAATAAGCAACAGAGGCGCTGGAAGAAAAAGATTAAAAGAATCTTCAGATATACACTTATCTATTGGGGCTCCAAAAATAATTTGAATTAAAATGAAATTCGTGCTAAGTAAATACATGTTTTAAGGCGTATTTTATATGGAGGAAGAGCACTGTCAAAAATATTACTATGCATAAAAAGAATTTGTACTTATAAATACAGGTACAAATCAAAAATACAGGTACAAATTAAAAACATTACGAGTACAACTCAAAAAAAATTACAAGTACAAATCAAAAAGTTAAGAGTACAAATCAAAAGTACGAGTACGACTCAAGAAAAGCTACGGGTACAAATCACAAAATTACGAGATGGATAGAGCGTGAAATCACTGTCAGAAATACGTCACAGAGGTCACAGGACAGGCTGTTGATTGTGGGAACAATCGATGAGTATTTAACAGCGCATGCGTCCAACACATTGCATTGCTGATAGAAGGGAAGGAGTGGCTACATGTTGTTGAAATTTGTAAGAGTAATTTTCAAAGCGGGAATATGGCACAAAGTCGTCCAACAGATGGACAGTCTCAGTCTCAGCCAAGTTCTTCTATATACACAAGATAGTCAACTCACCCTTTTTTTCCATCCCCACCGTTGCAGTGCATCATGGGAATCCAAAGAGCTCCGGTGGCAACTTTCATCCTATCTCTAATGCAAAGTTTGCTTAATTTCCTATTCAAAGCTTTCTCTTTTGAAAACGATTGCATTTTTTTTTAGCAAGATTCACTTGGATTTGTTTAGAGACACCCCTCAACACATGTGTTATTATTTCTACGATTGATGTATTCACTTGGCCCGACAAAAGCTCTTTATCGCCAAAGTGCTTTCCGAAATTGCCGGCTATCATGAATATTCATGAACAGACAATACTGTTAAATACTCATCGATTGTTCCCTCAATCAACAGCCAGTCCTGTGACCTCTGTGATGTACTTTTGACAGTAATTTCACGCTCTACCAACTTGTAATTTTGTGATTTGTACTCCTAATTTTATGATTTGTACTCGTAATGTTTTTAATTTGTACTTGTATTTTTGATTTGTACCTGTATTTACAAGTACAAATTCATTTTACGCATACGAATATTTTTGATAGTGATCTCCCTCCGTAATTTTACAATAAGATATGATTCTAGACTCATGCTATTATTAGTTTTGTAAATCGAACCCTGATGTTGACATCAATTATCGTGCAAATTCCAACGACGATTATCGATCATTATCGAGTTAAAATGCTTAAAAAAAACAAAAACAAAAACAAAAAAAACTCCCCTCGCAGTAACAGTTTAAAGGAACAATAAGTCCTCTTTTATAGAGCATGATATAAAAAACTCATTCAAACAAATCCAAATGTTTTAAGACATGTTTGATGAATACACTGGCATTTAAATATAGCACTCTCCAATTTTCATATTCCTGCCGTCACTAGCCTTTGCCTTGTTTTGTGTAAAATCTGACAAATTATCAGTGTAAACATAACTGTAAATTAAGAAAAATAAAATCAACCCCACTGTCCAAAGGAGAAAAAAACAAGTTTTGAAAACTACATCAATTTATTTTTCTTAAAAATATTTCCCAACATAAAACCAATGTCACCTTACAATAACTGATTTTGAGTTTCAGTGTTTTAACATAAAATATCAAACAGAACGAAATTTCAATGTACCATTTGTAATTCAGTAATATGAGAGAATTGGTCAGGGGTCTGAATACTTTTGCAAGGCACTGTATATACTTTTTCTGAAACAGCGGCACTTGACAACACTGACAGTTGGGACTGCTTTAAAACAAAATAATATGTATAAAACACATTAACAAAGCAGGTTACTCTTGATCTCTGCATCATCATCCTGTATTTGTTCACAGACGCATATTCTCAGTGACTTTAGCAACAACACAGATTACGTTCTTGACAGTAAATTAATATATACAAGACACGTTTTTAATTTCATGGAATATTCGATTTCATTAAAATATTATGGATTTGTTATCGTGGGGTCCCAATCGATAAATAATTCAATTTATTATCGTTATCGTTACACTCCTATTATTATGTGTAATGTTTTATATTTGGATAATTATGTAGAGGAAGACAAACATCACATAAAGCCTACTGACCAGCTTTAACTATTTATTGTTTCAGTAACACAGGTCAAGGATTATTGAGATTTTTTATTGAGATACTAATGCAACTGGTTGCTATGCACCTCTGAAATAAAGAAAATACGTTTTTGACCCACAAATTCATTAATTACTGCAGATTCTGTTTGTTAAAGGTGATAGGAAATCCACTTTTTTTAATAACATAAGGTGTTTTTTTTTTTTATAACTCAAGCCATTTTAGAAGTGGTTTATAGAACAGTAGGAATCTGAACAGGTGTTTAAAACTGTGACTTTCTTACTTGTAAATTAGCCAACTGGGAAACTCTGGAATGTGCAGGTGCTTTTGTAAGGCAATCATCTGTTTTATTTTTCTTTTGAAGAAATGCCTTTATTTTTTCTTAGAATCACATAGGTGTTGACAGCCCCAATTGGTTTTAACTTGTCCTGTATTATCCACTGAAGAATAAACCTGAAAATCCAAACTTTTTTAAAGTAATGCACTGGGATGGAAAAGTTATTACTAGTTCAAATGTTCTAAATCTTCCTTTTTAAACTTTAACCAGAAGTATATCATGCTGAAAGTGTTTTGAAGCAAAACCACTGCAGTATTTTCCGTTATTTGTATTATCTTTTTACTTTGGTAGCATATCATACTATACGAGAACATCTGGCTTGTGCAATTCATTCATATGAGGTAATTTTGCTATACTGGAACAAACGGAAACACACCCAAAAACCCTCTAATTACTTTAAACAATATTTTAGCCAGAAGAATAACAAGGCAGCATTATTGTGAGCAAAGAATGACATGCTATAGCTCTTGGGATTTCCTGTGCCCACAACTGTCAAAAATAAACTAGAAATATTTCCCAAGACTACAATGTTAGTGGAATGGCATGAAGTTAATGGATATGTGAAAACAGTCTGTATCATTGATATGGCCAGTGGTTAAACAACATATATATGAATCATAGAAAACAGCTGGCTAACAATTGTAAAGACAATGGGGTGTATTATTTTGATCTAAACAAGCAGCAGAACAAATACATACCAGTGCATGTTTGTGTAGTGCATGTCAGTAAAAAATATGTAAACGCCAGGGAGGGACCTACCTAAAAATGAAAGCTTTCATGGATTGCTGTATTTAGTTCTTCCAGGAATTTTGTTGAAATAACCATATAAAACAGCTGAGCACCAGCTGTAAAGACAGAAACTTTTCAATTGATCTAAACAGTGGTGTATCCGTCACAGTTTAAATATAAAAACAACTTGCCATTTTGCTTACTTTTAAAGACATAAATAATCTAAAGAGACTCAAAGGCACTGTTTTAGATATTGGTTTTCATGGATCAGCCACTGTTAAGATCAAGTGAATAGTCCCCAATATCCCAAAGCTCTTGTCTGTATCTATGATATGGCCAGAGGTTAAAACAACATGGCAAAGTTAATTTCTACCTGACAATGCCAGAACTTAATTGAGAAAGTCATAGCAGCCATATCAGGTCAGCTGTCAATGTAATGGTAATCAAACATTTAGCATACAGTTCTTCTATAACTGAAAATATGAAGTCACTACCTCAAACGGTCTCTGAGTTATCCAGCGTCGGCAGCTTCGTCAAATCACTGACACAAAACAGTTAATATTTCTTGTGTTATATCTCTGATCGAGAACCATACAGCGCAGTAAGTGCACACGCCTGCTGGGTTATGACGGAAGACATAGAACCCACAGACATCTAGATCCATCAACAGGACACCTGAAACCTGGGAACAGGCAGAGTTTGACATCAGTTCTGACAGCAATAGGTTAGGGAAGGACAAATACAAGGGCTGCCAATTCTCTACTCTGTCCGCTACAGGAGACCAATGAAGCCTCCAAATGCTGCTGGCAAACAGCTCTAGATTCTGTCATCTAATACCCAAGACATTCATATGAGAGTAAATCTAAATCTGATACCCAGTTTGCTCCTACACCAAGTCTAAACCCCAGAGGAAATTTTGGTCAGATGGTACAAACAACATATTATGTTTATAAAGCATTTGTAAATGTTGCAATTGCAGACATATAAATATATCTTACATGCTGAATATATTAAGTATCTGTAAAGTGTATAAATGATACTGGGCAGGAAATGATCTCATCATTAAGTCTCTCGCATGTTTATAGAACAGCGGTTCTCAATGTGGGGAGCAGTGAGTGTTCTAATAATACATTATACACTAATTACAGCAATTATAAAAACATTCTAAATAAAAATGTACACTTAAATCTAAATGTGACTTTTATAAACTCGCAAATGTCTTTTATTTGACCTATGATACCAGTACTTATTTAGTCTGGAAATCAATGTTTAATAATGCAGAGACCCAATGGGTGATTTTGTGTTTAAGAATTAGTGACAGTTCTGTTGCCACTGCACTGCACCCTTGTTCAGTATATAAAATGAATTGGTTTGTGGTGTGTGAAAAAAGACAGAGATTGTGCGGGTGCTTCATCGTCTAAAAAACAAAAAGTTCGGAAATATGAAGAAAGTGCAGCCAGAGAAACATGTTTTTTTTTAAAGTTTGTAGGTATTTCGATAATATTTTCTTCTGAGAAACTAGTGTCAAGTTCATACAAATTTAAAGAGTAAAGTTAAAGTTAGGATGATCCAGTTTACAAAAAGGTACCAGGTATGTGTGTTTATTGGTTTTGTTTTGATTTTTTGAACATTGGAATCAGGTGTGGTGGAATCAGATGAGATGCCATCTGTACACAGGATAAGATATAGTGGAATTTTGGCAAATACTTCATTGTGATTGGTTGGTTTCCATTTTTAATTCTCGCTCTTATGGCAGGGGGGATGGGGACAGATTCCAAGTACAAATAAGGTGGGGCGTGATTATTTAGCTTTAGCTTTAGATTTAGATTAAAAAAAAAAAAATTAAAAAAAAAGGTGAGAACCCCTGATTTAGAAGATCAAGTACCCATGGCTATTACTGTAGTTTAAGGACATGTCTACAGTTAGCTTCACATAGCAACTTTACATCCTGTATCAATAAGGGGCAGACTCATTTTAGAAAGGAGGGGGGTGTTAAATCAGTTTGGCTCCAAGGAATTTTAGCTCAAAGCATTTAACACTGGTAATGTATAATTCATCAGTGCAGGCCCGTGCAGGTCCACAGAACAACTTTCACCTCAAGCAACAGTGAAACTGCCGATTCTCAACAAGCCTCCCTAACTCTCCATCCTTGACAGCTGTTCCTTTTGCCTTAATGAAGTGAACTGTTTTAAATGGATTTCCTGTGTGGTTACTTTACATAATTAATACAGACCCACTTCTTACAGTATTCCAGCAAAGCCATTAGAAGTGTATTAGGAGCAGTGCATGTATGTGTGTTCACCAGTGTCACTGCTAATGTCACAGGACACAAGCTTTGAGGCAGGGACATCATTTAGGAGCATTAGAAGCCCTACACTGGCAGGCAGCATATCGACAGAGAGAAACAATCCCTGTCTTATGAAAACTGGCAAGACACACAAAAACTGTTACTTAACAATTACAATAATCCTGTGACCCACAATAACCTTAACAATCCAGATCAACAGCAACTAGCACATCTGAAACAGAGAGCTGACAAAGCTGCTGTCTCTACTGCAGCCCGATAACAGCAAATCAGAAGAGCAACATGACTGCACTAAATCAGAGATGTGGAATGACATTCCATTTAAAATAACCCTTTTCAACATTTTTGGTTTTAACCGATAAAAACTGATAGACCACAAACTCTTTTAAGTTTTTAGAATTTTACATGGTACATTAAAAACTCTTTGCTCAACTTGACACCCATGGCAGAACTGCAATTGTTGCACACAAATATGTCAGCCTTATGGTGATATGAGAAATCTAGGAAAGATGTTTGGGGAAATTAATTTTTTACGCTTTTGAAGTCTTCAATGTGTGATCTCCGTGGCTATGCTTTCACTTAAATTACCCATTGGCTCATACTGTATATTATTCAAATAAAATACCTGATACCGTAAAAGCCGTTCAATCAGCAGACAGACAGAAATGTCAGGTATCAGATCACCCCAGTGGTTTACCCTAAAGACAAATCCAATTTCCATCAATAAAAAACAAGGAAACGGCTATCTAGATAATAAAACACATCACTGCAGACAACACAAGAGATCCCAGAATGAAGAAAATGCCACAGAATTTGTATTCAGTACAATAAAAAATAACTCTGTTTCAGACCAAAAGAATTAGCTAAACTGCCTTGTGGCCTACTACTGCAGGGACTGTAATGTATAATGTTCTCAATGAAGACCGGGGGTGAGGTGAGGTGAGAGTGTGGGGTTGGTTTCCTGACTGTTAACCCTCACACTGTTCACACCCAGTCTCTGCAGCGCCTGGGCTGATGTAACCTGCAAGATATTTACTGGCTCTGTAACATTCAATCTTAGGTCATCCAACTTTACAGCTGAAGGATTCTTGGAATGGAACAATTTTCCAATTGCAAATACCACTCAGGAATTAATCTGGTAGGGATAAAAAGTGTAAATGTTGGTGGAAATACAAAACTAGCCAGAGAAGACATTGCCGAATGAAAATCTTTTTTTTTCACTTTCAAGTGACAAATGCACTGTAGGGTCCCAAGTGGCCTTCAGAGCTTGTGGGTACAGTATGTAAATATTCCTGGATCTACTTGTCAACATCCCCAAAGCCATACCTTCAATTTTAATAATTAGTTGGGAAAATGTTATTGGAATACGGTGAATCATAAAAAAAACTAACAATAATAACAACATACAGATGGTATGGGAACCAGCACAGCTGTTTTCTTCATAAATACACTTTATAAACCTGTAAAATTGATTTACAGTTTGGACTAACAAAAACAGAGTTTAGAGCCATGCGATGCTACACTTAACTAGAACCACACATGATAATCAATATTGCCTACCCATACACATAAATAGCGTCTGTCCAATCTGCATCAACATACAGATTGAGGTACTGACTTACTTGCACACACGATACAGGAACAGGTGTTTCGTACTCACCGGTGGTTGCTTGCGTTTCCTGCCAGGTCGACCTGCTTTCTTCGCTGGTATGCTGTGGGTCGGCTTCTCCTCCTGACCCCTCTCTAGCGGTTGCTCTTCATTCTACATTGCAAAAAAAGAAGAAACTGCTTACTTGTGTGCTTGATGAAATTAACCTTCCAGGCCTAGAACCACTTCCTTATTATGTGTTTAGTACTGGACACTGAAGTTCTCCATTTGCCTACTGAAGTGGCATAGACAGCACCAGTAGGAGTTTCAACTATAGTGCACAGTGTCCAGCCAAGGTGTCCCAAGCCTGCCCTGAAGGGGACCTCCATGCCCACCCTATATACCATATTTACATGCACCACTCACCCGGGTTGAAAACACTACTGACCAGACACTGCTAATTGTTCCATGTTAATTTAGCCAACCTGGATTCATTTAGCCAACACTAAGGTTATACATGTTGTGCAAAGGGAAACTGTGCTAATTACAGAACAACCTTAAACCTGTTCTGTTGTGTCCAAAAAGTGTTGCTCTGTATCCCAGGCAGTAAGGCAAACGGTTGGGGGACTCACTCAGAATGGGAAATGTGCTCAAAAACTGAAGCAAATAAATAAAGAACATCTCAACACATCATTAGAGGGAGAAAAACATATCCGTGGTTAGCCTTTAATGCTCCACGGCATGCAGGTAATGAGCTTTTATCTAGGCTTGAGCCAAGTAACAACATTTTTTTGTTATACTCTGGAGTGCTTTAATGATAAATGGATCTCTAATAATAACCTACCATTTAAATACAGCAAGGACCATCAGGGTGCAATAAGATACCACCCTTTAATACTTTCACAGTGTTCCCAATGCAAATTTCATGATTTAAGTGGCCTATCTTTTTTTTTTCAACAGCTTTATGAAAAATGGTTATGACTGAAAGAGCTTCAGAAAGTAATTTAGTTATAGTATGTAATACTGAACTTCCAGTCCGCCAAGCTCTGTCTCGAGCATAAGCGTGCAAAATACAAAGACAAGCATTCTGCACACATTCTTTCTGCATCTTCTTTTTACGCAGTGTATAAGGTCCCAGAAAATTAAGAGAGTTTATGGGGGCATTTGAAGGAAAGTTTCCAAATATGTCAAGATAAAACAGACACCAGTGTATACAGTACATCATTTAATGAAATCTTAAGTAAAGAATGCATAGTTTAAATGGAATGTGATTAAGATAAAAGTAAACACTGAGGTGAACAAAAACATACCCGGCACATAGTTTCATGAGAATTGCACCTCCGATAGAATGGTTTGTAAAGGGGAAGCAAAATGCCTATGTGGAAAAATAAATAGTAGTAGTTGTAAAGTGGAAGAAAGATACATGTGGAAGAAAGATATATAGTATGAGGTTACATTTGTGGTCACAATACTGCAAGTTTTTTTTTTTTTATTTAGTAGTCGCCAATTATTTATTTATTTATTTTTTGTAGTTTTCTCCCCAATTTAATAGTGTCCAACTATTTTTGTTTAGCTCAGCTCACTGCTACCACCCCCGCACTGACTCGGGAGCGGCAAAGACGAAAGCACGCGCTGTCCTCCGAAGCCTGTGCCGTCAGCCGACCGCTTTTTTTCACACTGCAGACTCACCATGCAGCCACCCAGAGCTACAGCGTCGGAGGACAACGCAGTTCTGGGCAGCTTACAGGCAAGCCCGCAGGCGCCCGGCCAGACTACAGGGGTCGCTGGTGCGTGGTGAGCTGAGAACACCCTGGCCGACCTAACCCTCCCTCCCCCTGGGCAGCGACTGGCCAATTGTGCGCCACCCCCTGGGAGCTCCCGTCCTCGGTCGGCAAAGGAATAGCCTGGACTCGAACCGACAACGTCCGTACAATAGGGTGCATCGTGCACTCCACGTGAGTGCTTTTACTGGATGCGCCACTCAGGAGCCCCCTCTACTGTTCCTTTCTATTTAAACCTTCAGGCATCATGGTATCTAGTCTATTTATGCGCCACTCGGGAGCCCCTGAAGTTTTTATTAGACGACACAGCTAATTAAATTTGAAGACAATGTAATGGGGTATATTCAATTGATCTAAACAGTGGTGCATTTAAGTGCAGTCAGAGTTCAAAGAAGGAGACATAGACAAACACGGTGTGTGAGCCTTTTTAGTGTATTTTTGAGTGATTTCTGTCAGAATCCCAGAATACAGCTATTAGCTTATATTCATTTACATGTCAAAGTATATGCTACCGTTGTGAAGTGAAAGCAAAATTTACTTAAATGTACCTAGAATTCTGAACTTCACTGCAATAAAGACAATACAACATGAAGCAAGGTTTCAGTATTTATTTCCTAGAAAATTCCAAATGAAACCCAGTAAAATCACAGGGGAAAACACCTACTCCCTCATGACACTAAGAACTGAAATAATAGTAAAAGCAAGAATTTAAAGAAATATTGAAATATGTGCTCTAAATCTATTAGGTATATGTTTGTTTTTAGTAGTAAACTGACCAAAAGCCTTTGTGGTGTCTGATGTATTTATTTTACATCCTGCTTGTGTTGAAGTGTTAAAGTGTGTGACTTCACACCTTCAAAACAAGCTTACAACTTAACACTGTTTAAACACGTTCAGCAAAATAACTCTAACATTCAGTGGTTTTCAATTAACACTGTTGTTAGAAACATGACCTAATTATTGATACTAGGGGCTCTGTTTCGATCAGTTTTGTATTGCTTATTTATGCATACTATCCGTTAGACAGGAATAAAAGTTAGAAACTGAAAAAACAGAAACGCAACACTCAGGTCTAATAGATTTAATCAAATATTTTAAACATATCAAACAAAATCAAAGAAAATGTGAACAAAAATACAGATCAAAGAATCATGATATGTATGAAAAATATTACAGTTAGTATCAGGTGTGACCTCCCTGAGCATTAACATAATCCTGGCAGCGTTGACGCACAGACCTGATCACCCTCTGGACAGACTGCTGTGAGATGTTCCGCCACTCTTCCTGAGCAGCTGCAGCCAGCTGGTGAAGGTTGGTTGGTCGCGGTTGTGTACTGTGGATGGCACTGGCGATTTGGTCCCACAGATGTTCTATTGGAGTCAGGTCAGGAGAAAAAGATGGCCACGACAAGACCTTGACATTGTTTTCTTGAAGTTGTGCAATTGTAATCCTAGCACTGTGTGGTCTTGCATGGTCCTGCTGGAAAATCGACACTTCCAGATTGGCTTGCAGGAACGGAAAAACTGTTGCGTCAAGGACTTCGTCAATGTATCGCTGAGCAGTAAGGTTGCCCTCAATCTGCACCAAAGGTGTTCTTGTGTTAAAGGAGAGTCCCCCCCCACATTATCACACTTCCACCGCCCCACCAGTTGGCTTGAACAACGTAACAGTCAGCATAACGCTCACCACGACGTCTCCACACACGTTGTCTTCCGTCAGGTCTGTCAAGGGCAAAACGGCATTCATTGTTGTATAAAACACTCCACTACTCTCTCTGCCACCACCTCAGATGTTCTCTGGCCACAGAAGATGGCGATTTCGTCTCTCAGCTGTCAACATGTTACTTCTGAACAGCCTCCGAGCATGCCAATCATTTTCATGCAGACAGTGAGCTACAGTCATTCTGCTGATGCACGGGCTATTTCTTCCTGGAATTTCTCATGCTGTAGCCACTGCAGTCTGAAAATGATTACGCAGATGGATCAGTCGGATGTGACGGTCCTGGGCCAGTGTGGTGACCCTCTGCCTTCCAGGACGTGGCCTGTCCCTCATAGAGCCGGTTTCCTGGTTTCTCTGGACTAGTCTGCTGATTGTTGAAGCAGAACATATCATTCTCCAGGCAACTTCTCTCAAAGACCAGCTGCCTTCAATCATGCTGGTTGCAACCAGGCGATCTTCATTACCCGAGCGGGGCATGGTCGTATCTTTCGTTGTTCTTGCGTTAATTAAAATCATGTATTTTCAAATGGCTAGTTATACAGGTTCTTAATCAACTCAACTTAACTCAACTCAAATACCAAACACTGAGCACCTGGCGTTTTTATGAAATCACATGACTTGAGCTCAGTATTTTGTTATCCCAAGGAACAATACTACTCAAACAATCAACAAACCTATCTGCTCACTATTTAAAATGTAAATAACATTATGTACAGGTAGTGGACGAAAAAATGGAAACACCAATGTAAAGTCACTTAATACTACGTTCGGCCACTATGGTATCTCGCTCTGTGGAGTTCTCGGCGGACCATTTTTGATGAAACTGGCAGCTCGCGCCCCAGGTTGAAATTTGCAGTCAACTGATCGCCTGTTTTGCCTTGCACTTCAAATTAATGCACAGATATCACGATCCTCGAGTATGCGCCCCCGGCCACTGTTGCCTTTGCTGATGATGTCTTTCCCTCGGAGTTCCATGCCGACATCACCGTAGACACAGTTGCTTGTGAAACATCAGCAAGTTGAGCTGTCTTGGTCACTGAAGCTCCTGCCAAACGTGCCCCAACAATCACCCCTCTTTCAAAGTCACGGAGGTCTCCTCTTGCAGCCATGCTAGCCATAATTATAGGCAACCAGGCCTGTCCAGCATTTTTATACATAACCCTAAGCATGCTGGGATGTTATTTGCTTAATTAACGCATGAGCCACACCTGTGTGGAAGCCCTTGCTTTCAATATACTTGGTGTCCCTCATTTACCCAGTTGTTTCCATTTTTTTGTCCACTACCTGTATGTGCCCAGTGAGCTATTGATGTAAAATTTTGACTTTTGCATTTTCATTCTGCAAACCACTGTGTGTATATATATATATATATATATATATATATATATATATATATATATATATATATATATATATATATACAGTACTGTGCAAAAGTTTTAGGCAGATGTGAAAAAATGCTGTAAAAGTAAGAATGCTTTCAAAAATAGACATGTTAATAGATTATATTTATCAATTAACTAAATGCAAAGTGAGTGAACAGAAGAAAAATCTCAATCAAATCCATATTTGGTGTGACCACCCTTTGCCTTCAAAACAGCATCAAGCATCAATTCTTCTAGGTACACTTGCACACAGTTTTTGAAGGAACTTCGGTAGGTAGGTTGGCCCAAACATCTTGGAGAACTAACCACAGTTCTTCTGTGGATTTAGGCAGCCTCAGTTGCTTCTCTCTCTTCATGTAATCCCAGACAGACTCAATGATGTTGAGATCAGGGCTCTGTGGGGCCATACCATCACTTCCAGGACTCCTTGTTCTTCTTTACGCTGAAGATAGTTCTTAATGACTTTCGCTGTATGTTTGGGGTCGTTGTCATGCTGCAGAATAAATTTGGGGCCAATCAGATGCCTCCCTGATGGTATTGCATGATGGATAAGTATCTGCCTGAACTTCTCAGCATTGAGGAGACCATTCATTCTGACCAAATCCCCAACTCCATTTGCAGAAATGCAGCCCCAAACTTGCAAGGAACCTCCACCATGCTTCACTGTTGCCTGTAGACACTCATTCGTGTACGCGCTCCAGCCCTTCGGAGAACAAACTGCCTTCTGCTACAGCCAAATATTTCAAATTTTGACTCATCAGTCCAGAGCACCTGCTGCCATTTTTCTGCACCCCAGTTCCTGTGTTTTCGTGCATAGTTGAGTCGCTTGGCCTTGTTTCCACGTCGGAGGTATGGCTTTTTGGCCGCAAGTCTTCCATGAAGGCCACTTCTGACCAGACTTCTCCGGACAGTAGATGGGTGTACAAGGGTCCCACTGTTTTCTGCCAGTTCTGAGCCGATGGCACTGCTGGACATCTTCCGATTGTGAAGGGAAGTAAGCATGATGTGTCTTTCATCTGCTGCAGTAAGTTTCCTTGGCCGACCACTGCGTCTATGGTCCTCAACGTTGCCCGTTTCTTTGTGCTTCTTCAAAAGAGCTTGGACAGCACATCTGGAAACCACTGTCTGCCTTGAAATTTCTGCCTGGGAGAGACCTTGCTGATGCAGTATAACTACCTTGTGTCTTGTTGCTGTGCTCAGTCTTGCCATGGTGTATGACTTTTGACAGTAAACTGTCTTCAGCAACCTCACCTTGTTAGCTGAGTTTGGCTGTTCCTCACCCAGTTTTATTCCTCCTACACAGCTGTTTCTGTTTCAGTTAATGATTGTGTTTCAACCTACATATTGAATTGATGATCATTAGCACTTGTTTGGTATAATTGTTTAATCATATACCTGACTATATGCCTACAAAATCCCTGACTTTGTGCAAGTGTACCTAGAAGAATTGATGCTGTTTTGAAGGCAAAGGGTTGCACACCAAAAATGGATTTGATTTAGATTTTTCTTCTGTTCACTCACTTTGCATTTAGTTAATTGATAAATATAATCTATTAACATGTCTATTTTTGAAAGCATTCTTACTTTACAGCATTTTTTCACACCTGCCTAAAACTTTTGCACAGTACTATATATATATATATATATATATATATATATATATATATATATATATATATATATATATATATATATATATATATATATATATTACACACAGTGCCTATAGAAAGTTTACACCCCCTTTCAAAATGTTCACCTTTTGTTGCCTTATAGCCAGGAATTAAAATGCATTAAAATCGTTTTTTTTTCCATTTATCTACACATCCTACCCCACAACTTCCACATGAAAAAAATATTCTAGAAATCTGTAGAAAATTAATTAAAAATAAAAACGGAAATAGCTTGGTTGGATAAGTGTCCACCCCCCTTGTAATAGCAATCCTAAATTAGCTCAGATGTAACCAATCGCCTTCAAAATCACACACCAAGTTAAGTGGCCTCCACCTGTGTTAAATTGTAGTGATTCACATGATTTCAGTATAAATTCAGCAGTTCCTGTAGGTTCCCTCTGCTGGGTAGTGCATTTCAAAGCAAAGACTCAACCATGAGCACCAAGGCGCTTTCAAAAGAACTCCGTGACAAAGTTTTTGAAAGGCACAGATCAGGGGATGGGTATAAAAAAATATCAAAGGCCTTGAATATCCCTTGGAGCACGGTCAAGACGATTATTAAGAAGTGGAAGGTGTATGGCACCACCAAGACCCTGCCTAGATCAGGCCATCCCTCCAGACTGGATGACCGAGCAAGAAGGAGACTGATCAGAGAGGCTACCAGAGGCCAATGGCAACTTTGTAAGAGCTACGGGCTTTTATGGCCAAGACTCCACAAATCTGGCCTGAATGGTAGGGTGGGAAGAAGGAAGCCATTACTCAAGAAAGCCCACCTTGAATCCCATTTGAAGTATGCAAAAAAACAATCAGGAAATTCTGTAGCCATGTGGCAAAATGTTTTGTGGTCTGACGAAACTAGAATGGAACTTTTTGGTCTAAATGCAAAGCATTATGTTTGGCGCAAACCCAACACAGCGCATCACCCAAAGAACACCAACCCTACTGTGAAGCATGGTGGTGGCAGCATCATGTTATGGGGATGTTTCTCATCGGCAGGGACTGGGGCACTTGTCAGGATAGAAGGGAAAATGAATGGAGCAAAGTACAGAGAAGTCCTTGAGGAAAACCTGCTGCCCTCTGCAAGAAAGCTGAAACTGGGACGGAAGTTCACCTTTCAGCATGACAACGACCCAAAGCACATAGCCAAAGCTACACTGGAGTAGCTAAGGAACAAAAAGGTAAATGTCCTTGAGTGGCCCAGTCAGAGCCCCGACCTAAATCCAATTGGAAATTTGTGGCATGACTTGAAGATTGCTGTCCATCAACGCCTCCCAAGGAACTTGACAGAGCTTGAACAGTTTTGTAAAGAAGAATATAGGTCTGTAATTGCTGCCAAAGGTGCTTCCACCAAGTATTAACTCAGGGGGGAGAAGACTTATCCAATTATGATCTTTCAGTTTTGTATTTTTAACACTTTGCGGTCCATTGTCGGACTGGGTCCAACATTGCAATTATTCCCACCAGGTCCTTTGTCGGACCCTCTCCGACATCATTTTAAAAACGCAAAAAACGCAAAAAAAGTCGGTTTTTCAACGGAAAAAGCCGAGAAAACCATTCAATGGCCGAGTGGGAACGAAAGGAGCCGAGACAAGCCGATAAAAAAGGCGTATCTCATGAATAGTCATAGTACCCCATTGACATCAGATGGGGCGGTCGTATGGAAACAAGCTGGGAGTACAGTATCAGCGCACAGAGACTGTCACGGACATTTGCAGAGCTTTTTTGAGATGTTATAGCAATAAAATAATGACTTGGATTGCATTATTGAGGAGTTTGGTGATAAAACGAGTCATCAGGAGACGATTGATCGGTATGTACGACTATTATTATTATTATTTTTTATTTGGTAGCATATGTGAAAGCGATAGCAAACGAAAGGGTGGGGCGGGGCTGGAGATCCCTAGTGAGTGCTTTGTTGATATGCAGGGCCATTTAAACCTGTTTGACTGTGAAAAAAAATACTTTTAAACAGCGTCTAAAATTAACTGCGTGTGAAAAAATTAATTAGACCTGGCGAGCCTGACGCAGAATTAATAAATGGACCGCAAAGGGTTAATATATCATTTTTTTCTCAATAAAAACTTTTTTTCCCCTTAACAGTGTGGAGTATGGTGTGTAGATAAGTGGAAAAAATCATGCATTTAAATGCATGAAACTCTGAGGCACTGACACAACAAAATGTGAAAAAAGTTCAAGGGGGTGCAGACTTTCTATAGGCACTAATATATGTATATATATATATATATATATATATATATATATATATATATATATATATATATATATATATATATATATATATACACACAGTACTGTGCAAAAGTTTTAGGCAGGTGTGAAAAAATGCTGTAAAGTAAGAATGCTTTCAAAAATAGACATGTTAATAGATTATATTTATCAATTAACTAAATGCAAAGTGAGTGAACAGAAGAAAAATCTAAATCAAATCCATATTTGGTGTGACCACCCTTTGCCTTCAAAACAGCATCAATTCTTCTAGGTACATTTGCACAAAGTCAGGATTTTGTAGGCATATAGTCAGGTGTATGATTAAACAATTATACCAAACAGGTGCTAATGATCATCAATTCAATATGTAGGTTGAAACACAATCATTAACTGAAACAGAAACAGCTGTGTAGGAGGAATAAAACTGGGTGAGGAACAGCCAAACTCAGCTAACAAGGTGAGGTTGCTGAAGACAGTTTACTGTCAAAAGTCATACACCATGGCAAGACTGAGCACAGCAACAAGACACAAGGTAGTTATACTGCATCAGCAAGGTCTCTCCCAGGCAGAAATTTCAAGGCAGACAGTGGTTTCCAGATGTGCTGTCCAAGCTCTTTTGAAGAAGCACAAAGAAACGTCTGCAGGCAACAGTGAAGCATAGTGGAGGTTCCTTGCAAGTTTGGGGCTGCATTTCTGCAAATGGAGTTGGGGATTTGGTCAGAATTAATGGTCTCCTCAATGCTGAGAAGTACAGGCAGATACTTATCCATCATGCAATACCATCAGGGAGGCATCTGATTGGCCCCAAATTTATTCTGCAGCATGACAACGACCCCAAACATACAGCGAAAGTCATTAAGAACTATCTTCAGCGTAAAGAAGAACAAGGAGTCCTGGAAGTGATGGTATGGCCCCCACAGAGCCCTGATCTCAACATCATCGAGTCTGTCTGGGATTACATGAAGAGAGAGAAGCAACTGAGGCTGCCTAAATCCACAGAAGAACTGTGGTTAGTTCTCCAAGATGTTTGGGCCAACCTACCTGCCGAGTTCCTTCAAAAACTGTGTGCAAGTGTACCTAGAAGAATTGATGCTTGATGCTGTTTTGAAGGCAAAGGGTGGTCACACCAAATATGGATTTGATTTAGATTTTTCTTCTGTTCACTAACTTTGCATTTAGTTAATTGATAAATATAATCTATTAACATGTCTATTTTTGAAAGCATTCTTACTTTACAGCATTTTTTCACACCTGCCTAAAACTTTTGCACAGTACTGTATATATACACACACACACACAGTGGTTTGCAGAAGTATTCACCCCCCTGCAAAGTTTTCACATTTTGTTGGCACCTGAGCGTACTCCACGACACTTTCAAATTAGACTTTACATGTAGAATCTACACAAACTACTCCACATTGATGACGTTAAAAAATGCATATAGAATGTCAATAAGTAAGATTTACAGAGAAAAACAGATTAATCTCAGTTGCATAAGTATTCAACCCCTTTGCTACTGCAGCCCTAAATCAGCTCAGGTGCAAATGATTTGTTTGAAAGGTCACAAAATTAGTGAAATGGTTTCATCCTGTGTGTACTCAAAGTGGCTTAACTTGTAGATAATTTCCCTGAGGTATATAAAGACTTTCAAGCTGCAACTCATATAGTGATCTGTGGCAGGGCGTGGAGCCCTGCACATGAAAAGGGAGCCCTTCCATAAATGCATTATTTATTTCTAGAACAGGATACCCCTCCGCTCCTGTGCAATTTATTATTTTGTATTTGTTTTGTTGTATTATTATTATTATTATTATTATTATTATTATTATTATTATTATTATTATTATTATTATTGGTCACCTGTATATAAGCCTGCAGCTCTCTGCACTCGGGGTGGGTGTTCGAGAGGAGGAATGAGAGTGAGAGAAACAAAACCGAAAGTAAAAAGAACAACTTCAGCAGGATCCGTGAAGGCTGCTGCCCAGCCGGACCGTAGGGTTGTATTTATTGTGCAAGATTTGTTTTGTTTAAATCTTTTGTTTCGCTCT
The DNA here is from genome assembly GCA_030684275.1 of Acipenser oxyrinchus oxyrinchus. Taxonomy (NCBI): domain Eukaryota; kingdom Metazoa; phylum Chordata; class Actinopteri; order Acipenseriformes; family Acipenseridae; genus Acipenser; species Acipenser oxyrinchus. The sequence continues at coordinate 72,841,391 of CM060251.1, read as the reverse complement.
GTGAGCAGAGTGTTTTTGTTTAAACGTTTTATTTTATTTTTGTGTTTGAAAATAAACGGCGCGGCAAGCGTCTTTTGCCCTACAGTACTTGATAACAAACTTAGCAGAACTGAAGCAATTTTCCCATGAAGAATGGGCAAAAATTTCACCATCCTACTGTGCAAAGCTAGTAGAGACCTATCCAAAAAGACTCATAGCAGTAATTGCTGCAAAAAGTGCTTCTACCAAGTACTGGCTTAAGGGGCTGAATACTTATGCAAGCAGTAAATTTCATATTGTACATTTTTTAGTGTACCCACTGAAGCGTGGTTAGTTATCACTTAAGAAGACCACACTAAAAAACAAATAAAAAGCAAGTAAATAAGGCAGTACTGTACTCTACTGTACAGTACATACAGTAGCCTCCAATCAAGGGTCAGTAAAGTGAAAAAGTAAGTCATTCATAATCTGATTAAAAAAAGAAGAAAGCAAGCTTATGTACCGTACCAAACAAACACTGAACAGCTTTCACCTCAAACCTGAATAATTCCATTTTCTTCAGTATATTTTCTGTAATTGCATAAGGCTTTCTGCCACATCTTGTAAAGTTTTACCCCTGAGAGACAAAACCCAGACAGTGGAAGCCGAGGGCTGTTGCTTGGATATGCTCTGAATGTGGATAGCAGTTCCCCCAGGCTCAATTTGTTCGGTCCAACCCTATTAACTGTAAAAACCTGCAGGCCACTGGCTATCATATTTATAAAAATGTCAGGTGTTATTTATGCAAATGAAAGGTGTGAATTGCTGTAACTATCTTACCATGACCCCTTCTCTCATTGTTTTTGTTGTTTTTTGTTTCTGAAAACTAAGATCCTATGACTGTGTGTTGAGCTGCATGCCAGTTCGCTTATGACTTTATTGCATCTTTGTCTGCTGTCCACGTCACACTGTCTGTCTAAATAAACCAAAGTAATTATATTGTATTACCAATATTTTATAGGTGATACCCTTTTACCGCTTTATTGGGCAGAAAACTTTTTTTTTTATTTTTATTTTTTAAATATGTTTCAGACTGAAATGTTTTTCGACTAATTTATGTGTGAAAATCTTTTAGACTAGTGACTTATTTCCAAAGGAAAGCTGGACAGACACCGTTCAACAATGACATCAGACACACAATATCTCAACTCATGCACCGTCAACCAGTCATATTAAGATGATCTATTAAAATCATAAGCATCTGGAACTCTAGAATTAAACAATCTGGGCCCACTTTCTTTTAAATATATGCTATGCTTTATTTTAGTTGGTGAGATTAAAAGCACAGCTTTCATAGTATCGACAATTCTGTGCTAGTGGCTGAGCCCACTGATTAGACTATATTGTATCCTGAAATATTCATACAATTTAAAATCAGAAGGCTGGCAGAAATCAGTGAGTTAATATCTTCTGGCAGACAACCCAGTCTGTTCCAGTGAAAGCCCAGGTACTGTAAACCATAGCAATGTCATAAAAACTACAATATCTTTCAATAGAATGTTTTTTTGTACAATGCAGCAGCACTCCATTTTGTGGCACACTGGATTGATTTACTCAGCAGAAAACACTTGATAGATTTCCATGTGTCCCTGTGGCCCCACTGATGTCAGGAATTAGCTCCTGTTCTACTAGAGGTGCCCAGTTTGCAGATTTTAACCGACACTTTGTGAATACATTCACCAGGCTTCAAGCGAGTTGCTATGGTAAGAGGTTTGTTGCTAAGGTGGAAAATCCTGCTTAGCAACCAGTATTGTCAGGCTGGATGCTGCACTGATGACTGGAATTTGTTGGTGTAATTCAGACAAAGACCCGCTCTGCGAAGGACCTTTGTTTTACCTAATCTGTCAAGCCTTGGGAAGTCTAAAGACACTAAAAATTTGGTTTCATCTTCTCACCTACACAACAATCTGCATCTATGCCCTTGAAATGTACCACTTTCTGTCTTTTATTCTCCAGTGTTGAGAAAGTATACCAAAGTGCAAATGATAAATGTACCGTGTTTACAATCGCATGGACATCACATCTGCTCTAACACCATTGCCAAGTGGCATATAAAGAGAAAGACCTAGAGAAATATTCTAGGATACCCCCTTTCCAAGACATCCTGTCCACCACATACAGCATAATTAAAATATTCATATTCAGATAAACTGCAATTACTGTTGGTTCAGCATTTCTGCATAACATAGAAAGGTTGCCTAAAATAATATGACATTGTTACTCTATGTATACCACACATGCTGTTTCTAACTAACTCACACTACCACTCAGTAACCATATTCCCAGTAACTATATTATTATTATTACTGTATATTATTATCTCTATACGCCAACATACTTCTAGATATTTTTTTAACTCCTTGCAGCCTAATAAACCCCCTTTAGTCCAGTGTGTTTGTCCTGATGTCATATCAATCTGAAAGTGGAATACCTTTTTACAATTTTAAATAACCATACCACCATAGTGGAATACAGGGAGGGCTGGGGTCTTGTTAGGTAATTCAGAAAATAACTGGTAGGTAAAACATAATAGAAAAAAAACTGTTCTTTTGTGTTCTGTATTCTGTTTGTTATGAGACCTTGAGGTATCCTTGTACCGTACATTGCTGTTCCCATTCAGATAGAGTGTTATCTATGTTTTTGCCTAGGATAATTAATAGAGACTGAAGTGCCCATGCAATGTTCTGTACGTAACAATTTGTTTGGAAGAATAGGCCACACACTACATCACCAGCTAAGGGCAAGGTCACTGTGATAAGCAATTCATGTAAAACTGTAATATTTTGTTAAAATTAAACTGACCCATGTCTGAAGCCTGTCTAGTCATGTACTAGGTCTGATGTTGAATAATTCAACGCAAAATAATTCAGGGCCCACTACTCTCATATTACAAAAAATAACATTTCCCTTATTTTCAATGACAAAAGGCTAATATTATAAAATGGCTATTCATGACATTAGCAAATTGGCGCTGTGATTAAGATGGACTGCCAAACAAGCCCAAAATGGCACATTACTATGTGGCCAAAATAAGTCAACCTCCATATTTGTTTTGGGTGCTGTATTTAGGTGTCTCCTTATTTGAACCTGATTGGTGTCACTATCATTCATTGCGTTTCTGTCTGCAAGGGTTATTTCAGGCAGCTTCTGTTGCTAGGCAACGAGACTGTGAGCGCTCCGTTGCACACTGCTGAGGATGAATACGTTTCCTTGTTAAAACAAAAGATGCTGTCAGTGCATAAACAGCTTCTCTCAGGCCTCTGCAGAATAGTGAAGGACTGGGGAACTGTACTTCTATAACCTAAAACCCCTAGGCAAAATGTTTACCATTTTTGAAAGAGCACCTTATGTGCAGGTAGGAGCTACTGTTATCATTATCTACTACTATTTAGTATATTTAAAATCCTTGGAAGACCATCTATCAAACTTAATAGCAAACAGAACGAGCAAAGATTGCGATTTTACACCTCAGAACATTCATACTACGTCAGATATCCTACTCCAGGTCCACCACTGGATGGTGAGAGTAGTTACATAAAAAAAACTACGTAATTAAATGTCAGTTATCACAGGCAGACTCAATTCTGGTTTAGAATTATCAGGACATAGGAATTATCAGCATTTCAGCTTCTGAAATGTCACATTAAAATGTTTACTGTGTGTACTTACTAACATCTGTATAACTGCAATAGAGCTCTCAGTCTGCTACTGATTCAGTTCTGATGAGGTCATCAAAAATGTGACATTATTTATGATGTCATCTTTTTCGCTTTGTTAAATTTAACACATGGACCTGCTTTTTTACCACTATGATTGGCACTGATTCACTTTTCTTGTAATATGATTATAGAGCTGAATTTTTTAAACAAAAATATAAGCATGAGAATTGACTATATTGGAATGAATGCTACTGAAAAAGTTTGCTACGGTCCTCATTGTCAATTCGAACAACAGAGCCCTCATACACTAACTATATTGCTAAATGAATGTCTGCTAAACTAGTCAGAGCCAGCCTTGCCTGAAAAAAATGTATGTAGAGTATGCTGTGTATGATTGTGAAGAAAAAGAAGCTTCTCTGAGGACATAATATAATGTAAGGGGAATGTTTTTTTTGATGGAATACTTTGTTTAGTTAGTGGTTAAAACAATGTGTCAGTGAAACAGTTCATTTTTTCTGAACAATGGTTCAAGTTGTTTTTGACCAGCTCTAAAAAGTTTACATGGTTTAAAAAATGATGAACAATATGCATAGTTTCATGAACTGCACGCATAGTTTATTAAACCATTTTGCTAAGATTTAAAAAAACAAAAACAATAAAGCAATTTTTATTGTTAACTGTAGTTTATCGTCAATTTTTGTACCAGTTTATTTCACTTGCACTGCAGTTTAACTACAGTTTTTCTTTTTTTAGTTACCCCCCACTCACATTATGTACAATTGCATGACCATAATAAACACCGAAAATGGCAGCTGTTTAACTTAAATGTAATCCAATGAGATGTGTGCGGTAAAGCAGCCCACTCAAAGTTTTCATACTAGTGATATTTATTTTGGCAGCGTTTAACTACGCTATGTCATATAGTGCACGAGGAGAGAAAAAATCAAAACAAAATATGCCTCTTTAGTTTGTAAGAAAGCTTCTGATACATCTAGCACCTGACACAAGTTTATTTTACTCCAGGATGCAAACATACACCAGTATAAAATAACTTACATGAATCACAGTTGCTAGTTTTGTAACCAGGTGCCAGTTTTATTTCTTTCACAAAATGGTGCAAATTGCACACTGCAATAAAAAAATGCTTCAATAAGCAGGGCTCCTCGTGTCAGCTGCTGTGGTTCTGAGTTGGATTACACTGTGAATCATTAACAGTTTTGCTCTACTGATTAACCAGAAAAACCTTTAGCGATGACCAACACCAACCTAACTGTACATTTTCACCAATCAGCTATGACTATGAAACACTTCCAAGCATCTATTCCTTATAAAACTTTACCACTGTGTTTTTGCACTATGTTTTTCCTATGGTTATACTATGAATTTACCATAGTTTACCCGGTTTGCCACCTTTATTAACATGCTTGACCATACCTTACTATTCTTTAGTGTTTCCCTATGCTTTACCAAGTTTTCACTATGCTTTATTGTTTTTACTATGGTACTTTTATAAGGGATTTGGCTACATGTTAAGATCCCATCCACTGGGCTGGTGTTTTACAAGCATGAGGTTATATATAGTTTATTTACATTTCAGAGTAATCAATATATTGTGTGTATATATATATATATATATATATATATATATATATATATATATATATATATATATATATATATATATATACAGTACTGTGCAAAAGTTTTAGGCAGGTGTGAAAAATGCTGTAAAGTAAGAATGCTTTCAAAAATAGACATGTTAATAGATTATATTTATCAATTAACTAAATGCAAAGTGAGTGAACAGAAGAAAAATCTAAATCAAATCCATATTTGGTGTGACAACCCTTTGCCTTCAAAACAGCATCAATTCTTCTAGGTACACTTGCACAAAGTCAGGGATTTTGTAGGCATATAGTCAGGTGTATGATTAAACAATTATACCAAACAGGTGCTAATGATCATCAATTCAATATGTAGGTTGAAACACAATCATTAACTGAAACAGAAACAGCTGTGTAGGAGGAATAAAACTGGGTGAGGAACAGCCAAACTCAGCTAACAAGGTGAGGTTGCTGAAGACAGTTTACTGTCAAAAGTCATACACCATGGCAAGACTGAGCACAGCAACAAGACACAAGGTAGTTATACTGCATCAACAAGGTCTCTCCCAGGCAGAAATTTCAAGGCAGACAGGGGTTTCCAGATGTGCTGTCCAAGCTCTTTTGAAGAAGCACAAAGAAACGGCAACGTTGAGGACCGTGAAGCGCAGTGGTTGGCCAAGGAAACTTACTGCAGCAGATGAAAGACACATCATGCTTACTTCCCTTGCAATCGGAAGATGTCCAGCAGTGCCATCAGCTCAGAACTGGCAGAAAGCAGTGGGACCCTGGTACACCCATCTACTGTCCGGAGAAGTCTGGTCAGAAGTGGCCTTCATGGAAGACTTGCGGCCAAAAGCCATACCTCCAGCGTGGAAACAAGGCCAGCGACTCAACCATGCCGAAAACACAGGAACTGGGGTGCAGAAAAATGGCAGCAGGTGCTCTGGACTGATGAGTCAAAATTTGAAATATTTGGCTGTAGCAGAAGGCAGTTTGTTCGCCAAAGGGCTGGAGAGCGTACGAATGAGTGTCTGCAGGCAACAGTGAAGCATGGTGGAGGTTCCTTGCAAGTTTGGGGCTGCATTTCTGCAAATGGAGTTGGGGATTTGGTCAGAATTAATGGTCTCCTCAATGCTGAGAAGTACAGGCAGATACTTATCCATCATGCAATACCATCAGGGAGGCATCTGATTGGCCCCAAATTTATTCTGCAGCATGACAACGACCCCAAACATACAGCGAAAGTCATTAAGAACTATCTTCAGCGTCAAGAAGAACAAGGAGTGCTGGAAGTGATGGTATGGCCCCACAGAGCCCTGATCTCAACATCATCGAGTCTGTCTGGGATTACATGAAGAGAGAGAAGCAACTGAGGCTGCCTAAATCCACAGAAGAACTGTGGTTAGTTCTCCAAGATGTTTGGGCCAACCTACCTGCCGAGTTCCTTCAAAACTGTGCGCAAGTGTACCTAGAAGAATTGATGCTTGATGCTGTTTTGAAGGCAAGGGTGGTCACACCAAATATGGATTTGATTTAGATTTTTCTTCTGTTCACTCACTTTGCATTTAGTTAATTGATAAATATAATCTATTAACATGTCTATTTTTGAAAGCATTTTTACTTTACAGCATTTTTTCACAGCTGCCTAAAACTTTTGCACAGTACTGTATATATATATATATATATATATATATATATATATATATATATATATATATATACTGTATATACATATATATAGTATGCTAAATTATTGCAGCTGCAAACATCTGGTAGATAAAAAGTTCAGTTTTGTTATCATCCCTTCACAGTCCAAAAAAGGTTTTCAGCAACATATAGTATGTGTGTTCTTATTGATTCATAAGCAATAGTTACAAATTCATTACACATTACTTCTTCTTGCATAATATTCTGCATGATTGCTGAACTGTGTGAAGCTCAGTGCTTGCATACACTTCATATCCTGTTCTCGAAAGACAAGGAATTTCCTTGGATGTTTTAATAGCAGATAAAATTAACCTCAGTGTACGGTAGAAAATATAAACTGCGACACAATCATGTTCACATTGCAATGCATTGTTTTAAGTGTCCAAAATGTTATTGTTTCATGTGGCTGCTACACTGTAGAAATATAATATTTTAGATGCCAATGAGCTGTTACATGTTCTTTTATTGGAAGGAAGTTTTACTTGAATTACCATTTGTATTCCTGTTTATTATTTTTTTTAAACAATGATTTAAAAAATAGCTTTGATTCATTTTTACTTAAAAAAAAAAAAAGCAGAAATTTAGGAATATTTGAAATTACAATTTTAGGCTTGACTTCATTCTGCCCACGTTTTAGTTCATAGGTATTCCAGAATTCCGAAAGTCTCCTATAAAACACTACACTATCAACAAGAGCTTACATTAATATGCGTTACATTAATATCTCATACAGCCATTCCCTGCTAGTTCTTTAAAATAAGCAGTTTGTTTTCCTTCTACAAGAAATGGTGCCAACCTAACCCTGTTATAAATGCTTTGTGAATATGACCCTGTGTTTTGAAGAGGTTCAGTATCTTTAAGGACGATACATGCTAAACACAGTATTTCAACAATTTATTCCGAATAGAGTAAAACTGTGACTGCAGCTTTAAACAGTTCTAGTTTTAACCATGAACATGTTTTTGCTGGTAAAACAGCTGGTTTTAAATTGTACACTTAAGAGTATGATGCTGTCATCTATTGGTAGTCCAAAGGCTGTTTATCAGACCCAAGGCCAGGTTTACCATCAGCAGGGTGAATAAGTTGTGTTGCAAAATATTGACCTGCCTGATGTTTAATTGTCTGCAACTTCAGCACGGCTACTGGTGCAAACGCTTTACAAAGCAGACCCTTTGTATATTGTAGCATCTCATTTGTGCACCTGAACTTATTGGTTTAATTCAGATTACTCATGTTATCTTTTGAAATTGCTAGCACATACAATACACTCGCTATTCAATCATGCAGGTACAGTACACTTCCTATTCAAGGCACTTTTTTCAATTTCTCAGAATAAAATGCCTTGTACTGCACTTACCAGTAATATCTTAAGAGCTGCATGCATCCCTTTCAAAAAAAATAAAATAATCTATGAGTAAATAGTTTTGAAAACCTGGCTTCCATTGTGTTTAATTTTATAAAAATTAAAAGCCCTGCTGTTTCTGAGACATATACTCAGTGGCTTGTGTGTTTTATGTCACTTTAAGATCCTGTATGCCATTGTTATGCACAATGCAGACTTGTGAAGCATCCCCAGATACACTGCACTCACGACAATTGTGTAAGGGTTTCAATCACAACTGCAAAGCTGTCTTGACACAACTTTTTTTTTTTTTTTTTTTATAAAATATCAAATTCCATGATTTCTGTTATGCACTTCTGGCCTAGAAGCACAGAGCTAAAAACAATGTTTAAAAAAACAGCACCCTTGTTCATAATCTATTTGGAATGGCCAGAATTGTTTTTCGTTCAGAACACCACTATGCAGGTTTCTGGATCCAATTCCATGCATCTTCACCACTGTTACTGTCTGTGGTTAATTAATGCTGTATCTGTTTGTAAATGGCAGTGGCAGATACATTATCACATGCTTAGTCAGACAGACACCCTAAGGAATAGGCATGAAGTCCCTTTAATTATTGAATAACCTTTTAGAAACTATGCCTCAGGGATCCGACCCTCGGGACACCCTGATATAATACTTACGCAACAAGATGAAATGCAGGTAGTGTGGCTCAACGATGAGAGCCCTCTTCATTTATGTTTCCAGATCATTTAACATACTTTTAAGTCTGACATTCAAGGTTTGCATAGCCATGTTACACAAAGGTCCCAGTCAATATTTAGTATTGACTAAATCAGGGGTCTCCAACCCTGGTCCTGGTTTTATAGGCATCTTTATATCATCAATGGCTAAAGATCTGGAACGTGTTCATTGTGACTAATTAAGCCAATTACCTGAGAACTCGGTTGAAACAAAAACCAGAAGGCCCTGTAGCTCTCCAGGAGCCCTGGGCTAGATCATCAAGTTTTGAACCACTAAACCATTCACTGATTTACCATGGGTCAAGTAATCTTATTTTCTTGAGTCTCAGTCTTACACAGCCTTATATGCTATGGCCAAAGTAAACACCAATTGACAATACCAGTACATTGTACATCCTTTTGGGTAAAAAACAACACGCTAACATTCTGAAGTGCAATGCTAATACAACAAAAGAGTAATGAATGTTATATTTCACAAGAAACAGTAATTGAATCTGGAGAGATGTACATATGTTAAATAGAAGTCAAATACATGTGAACATACTAGTATTACTGTTCTGTCACTATAGACGGCTCCTTCTAGGGGTGTTTAATGAGCATGTTGTAAATATGAAAGGTTACTCTATATAGCAAAGAATTTCTGGATTTCCTCCATCCATGTTGAACATATACAGCAAAGGTCAAAAGTTTTGCATCACCTAGGATTTTAGGATTGAGACATAACTAAAAAAAAGAATTACAACAACATAATTTAGATATTGTATTTAACACTGTGCAATCAAAGAAGCTACAAAATGATATTGCGAAAGTCTACCAAAAGCCATAATAGTAGTACAGTATTTAATGCTAGATTTCGAAATGTCACACTACAAAGCAATATGTAATTCGATATGTTAACGTAACATTATTCAGCAGGTTTAATTCGACTTTATGAAGCAAAATTTCTTAATTCTATAAGGTGATGTAAAACTTTTGAGCATAGCTGTAGGTTTCATGGGTATTATAAAGCTTTCTTTTGAAAACTGGCTTGCTGTCTCAGCCCTTATAAAAGTTTCCAGTAGTAAAAGCATAGCAAAGTGTAATAGAGCATAGTGAAAGCATAACAAAGTGTAATAAAGCATAGTGAAAGCATGGCAAAGCAAAGGTAAGCATGGTAAATGCATAGTATATTCATGGGGAAATTATGGAAAAAATGAAAAAATACCATGCAAAAATACTGTGGTAAACGTTCATAAGGGAGGAACTAAATACTTGCTCAGTATAATAAGCGCCAAGTCCCTCCCTGAGGGAGTGAGATACAGTATAACAAGGTGTCAAACGAATTGAGTAAAAAGGTAAGACTCATAAAACAAAATTTGTAATTCGTACTTCTCAGTATGAAAAGCAAACTGCTTGAACGTTATGCACATGTACACCAGTGAACTTCTAAGGCCCTGTTCATCTTAATATGTATAAGGTTACAAGCCCACCTGCTAAGCCTTCAACCCCACTCCGTCCCACAGAGAAAAACAATAAATACAAGGAGGTGACTTAATCTTATGACACAAGAGGTCACATCACATGAGAAACCATAAGATAATTAACCATCCTCTTCATTAAAATCACTTAATTATATTACAACTGACCATTGTAATAAAATGATTAGACTATTAGACCATTTAATTTGAATGGTCTGTAAGTTAAAATAAGCAGTTGGTTTTCCTTCTACAAAAACAATGGTGCCAACCTAACCCTGTTATAAATGCTTTGTGAATATAACCATTTCAGCACCAAAGGAAATCCATTCCTTTTGCACACAAAACAATTTGCAAATATAAAGAACAAAGGCATGTTTGTATATCTAAATGGGCTTCGTAATAATTAATGATTTGAAGAAATGACCCACCAACCTTTCTTTCAGCCTCCAAATGAAAGCAATTTTCTTATCAAAGCCATGTATTGCCAAGGCTGAAGATGTGTGCTTTGCAGCACTGTGAAGCATTTTCCTCATTAAGTTATTGTTAAAATACCCTAAAGCAAGCAGACTTGGGTTATCCTGTCCGCAGCTGGAAAGCACAATGAACTCAAAGGTCAGGTTTGGGGGGGGGGGGGAAGCAAAGTAAACAAAACCCTATTTCAGAGGGATTTTCATCACTGAGAACACAGAGATGTTGAATTATTTTAAAATCAGGTTGTTTAATCTAAAGTGGGACATAATCCAGATACCTGGTGCCTGGCATGTCTGTTGGAAACAATCTGTGCAAAAAAAAAAAAACTAGGCAGAACATTTATTGGGATGTACACTCTGGGCAGAATTCACTAAAAGTCGTTATGCCAAAAGTAGTTTTACTATTTTAAACTGGTTAATTTACTACTGATGTTTTATTCTCATAAGATCATTTTGGTTTGGTTGTTAGTAGCTTATTGATCCCAGAATCTAATCAAGCAGCTTCTTGAAGGATCCCAGGGTCTCAGCTTCAACAACATTACTGGGGAGTTGGTTCCAGACTCCTACAATTCTGTGTAAAAAAGTGCCTCCTATTTTCTGTTCTGAATGCCCCTTTATCTGTTATTATTATTACATTTCTTAGCAGACACCCTTATCCAGGGCGACTTACAATTATTACAAGACATCACATTATTTTTACCTACAATTACCCATTTATACAGTTGGGTTTTTACTGGAGCAATCTAGGTAAAGTACCTTGCTCAAAGGTATAACAGCAGTGTGCCCCCAGGATTGAACCCTCTTCTTTGTTCAAGACTGAATAGATTCAGTTATTTTAGCTGTCTGCATATGACATGCCTTTTAAACCCGGATTAATTCTAGTCACTCTTCTTTACACTCTTTCAGCAGCAATATCCTTTTTGTAGCAAGGTGACCAGAACTGAACACAGTATTCTAGATGAGGTCTTACTAATGCCTTGTAAAGTTTTAACATTACTTCCCTTGACTTAAATTAAATATTTTTCACGGGGCAAAAGTGTGGAGTAGTGGTTAGGGCTCTGGACTCTTGACCAGAGGGTCGTGAGTTCAATCCCAGGTAGGGGACACTGCTGCTGTACCCTTGAGCAAGGTACTTTACCTAGATTGCTCCAGTAAAAACACAACTGTATAAATGGGTAATTGTATGTAAAAAAAAAAATAATAATAATAATAATAAATAATGCGATATCTTGTAACAATTGTAAGTTGCCCTGGATAAGGGCATCTGCTAAGAAATAAATAATAATAATATATCCAAGCATCTTGTTGGCCTTTTTTATATCTTCCCCACATTGTCAAGATGAAGACATTTTTGAGTCAACATAAACTCCTAGGTCTTTTTCATTTCCTTCTTCAATTTTAGTATCTCCCATATGGTATTTATAATGCACATTTGTATTGCCTTCGTGCAGTACCTTACACTTTTCTATATTAAATATCATTTGCCATGTGTCTGCCCAGCTCTGAATGCTGTCTAGATCATTTTGAATGCGTCCTCAGAAATCTGATGTGTTAAATAACGTGAGGAAATGGCATCTTTTAATTATCAATTGCCTAAATATATTTTTCATATTTGCTGTAACTACTGTAAGACGTTTTTGCTGTTTGTTGGTTTGATTGTTTTTTTTAATTGCATGTATTATTCCAAACAGAATGGATTTACTTTGCATTATTATTATTTTGTAAAAAAAAAAAAAAAAAATGATTGCAATTTATATTGTCTATATAATTTTAATACAGTTTCACACAATGTAATGCTGCTAGAATCCATTGACTTATTTGTTTTATTGATAAACAGAATCAGCTTTCATGTTTCCTACTGTTATTTGCAGAATCACACCCTGTGAGTTTTCACTTGCTGCTTTAAACACGGACCAACACACATACTTCCAACATTTAAGTGTGATAATTCCTCAGGAAAGTGATCATTATTAGACACCTCCTCCATTTAATATATTGCAACAAATCTTTTGAGCCAATTTAATGAATCTTAAAGGGATCTGTTATTTACATATAAAGTTTCAATATATCTAGGGGCACCCGAGTGGCGCATCCAGTAAAGGCACTCTGTGTGGAGTGCAGGATGTGCCCTATAGTCTGGACATCGCGAGTTTGAGTCCAGGCTATTCCTTTGCCGACTGAGGACGGGAGCTTCCAGGGGGTGGCGCTCAATTGGCCGAGCACCACTTGGGGGGGGAAGTTAGGTCAACCAGGGTGTCCTCGGCTCACCGCGCACCAGCGACCCCTGTAGTCTGGCCGGGCGCCTACGGGCTTGCTTGTAAGCTGCCCGAGAGCTGCGTTGTCTTCCGACGCTCTTGGGTGGCTGCATGGTGAGTCTGAAGTGTGAAAAAAAGCGGTCGGCTGACGGCACATGCTTTGGAGGACAGCATGTGTTCGTCTTCACCCTCCCGATTCAGTGCAGGGGTGGTAGCGGTGAGCTGAGCCTAAAAATAATTGGCCATTCCAAATTGGGAGAAAATAATAAAAATAATTGGCAACGACTAAATTAAAAAATAAAAAAAAACTATCTATAAATATCTCTTTGTTGCAACAAATCCAATTTTATAAAATCACCTGGTTTTCTGAGAATCTTGTACTGGAGCCAGCACCATCTGATGGCTGAACTATGTAGCTGAGGCAAAGGTCTTAAAGGGGATGTCAAAATGTAGTTTTCTGCAACCTCCACCCTTTGACAGCCCTTGTTTCTGTTAAGTTGTACAACTGGAAGACGAATACACTCTCAGCTCTCAGAACTACAAAGGTACAACATTGTCTTTAACCTTTCTACTACATCTTACAGATCTACAACCCATTTTATTCAAAAGATTATTAGTTTAATAGAAAACCCAAAGAAAACCCCTGTCTTAAGCAGGCACTAAATGGCATGTCAGTAATCATTCTGAACTGTATTCCAAACAATAAAGCCATAAAATGACCCTGCACATTAAAAAGACATCTCAGTGTACTTATGCATGAATGAATTTAGCAAAGGGTGTGTTTCAAGGATAGATTAAGCATGTTTTGTAAATTAAGGATAACATGATAGACCGATGCAAGATCAAACATGGGAGATAGTGAGGCTTAGCCCAGAGAAATCCTAAACACACTTGACCTAGTTTCCCATTAGCCTGCATTGCTAATGGCTCTGATAATCAGTAACCCTAGTGGTCATAAACTGGCCACTATTCAAAGTACAAGAAAATGAATGTACTGGTGCACTATAAAAGGAAATACTGTAAGCCATAAATATTTGCAACCAACTATTTGGCGAATCACACCCATAAAACCTATTTTGCTCCAGAAATGTTGGCAACCTGTTGCAATATACAAAGTATGTATTGTTAGTGGAATTTGATAGTCGTGCCAAAAATTGTTTATGCTTTTTTCATGCTAAAAACATATGATAAAAGGCTCATAAATATTGATGGCTTTACAGTATATACACTGTAAAATATGTCTGCAATTTAAGTTTTAAACACTGTGAATATACCAGTTAATTTTTTTAAAAAAAACTGTTTAAATACAGAATAAATATTGTTTAAAGTAAAATTAGCGTAAAATACATTTTACTAGGTGAAACTGTTTTATAACAGTACAACAGGAGTAAAATATATTAATTCAGTTGGTTTACCTGGTTGAAGTTGATTTGGCTGGAAAGTTAATATGGGAGTTAATATGTAAATAATCCTTTGTTGGCTTTACTGTTTTTACCCAGGTTAGTTATTTTAGTGGGATTGTCCTTATTTGGGTTTATGATGCTTATGTGCTTTGGAAGGTGCCTGAGGTACTGCTTGGGTGTATTAAGTAGTCACTCCAATTGTAAAATTATTGTATTAAACTTATGTAGGCCAAATATGACAGAGCCCAATACTAAAGCTGTTGGCAAGAAACCATTTTAGACGCTTTTGCAATTGACTTGGCAACAGAAACAGAAAAGACTATGGAGAACAAAACAGGACACTTGTTGACAATACAGTACTTGTTGTATAGAAGCAGAAATACTGTATATTCCAGCTGAAACAGCTGGCTGTACAAGCCAACTGCTATTACAACACACTTTTTAAATAATTATTTGTAGCACCTGGAATAGGTGTCAGAGAAACTGCTCTGTCCACTTTGTCACTTCAACTGTCAAACATTTACACTATCCATTTAAACCTAAAGACGTTTTTCAACCTAGGTATTGTACAGAACTGCATTTCCATATATATATATATATATATATATATATATATATATATATATATATATATATATATATATATATATATATATATGCACACACACAAAATAGGATTCGATACAGTTATGTGTGTGTGTACCGTTAACCCTGTTCTCTGGTATACTGTACAGTACATTGCCTACATAAACCATCGTCTGACGGCAGCAGTGAATAAACCAGGCAGCCTTCCCAAGAGTGTCGCCCAGATATTTCACGAAGTGGAATGATTAGGCTATAAATTCTGAAGCAAAACTGATACTGTACAATATATGCAATGTTGTTTTGTTTTTTTTACAATAAGGGTCATATATATATATATATATATATATATATATATATATATATATATATATATATATATATATATATACACACACACACACAGATCTTACCACTTTATATGCAGCTGCGTCATGATCGAAGTCGGAACTTTTGAATGTGGTGGTAGTGGTGGCGTTGGACGGCATCGTGAAAACAAGATTTTACAAAAAATAATAAAAAAGAATAAAGTAACATCAAAACACTGTGGGTGGAGCCTTCACTGTCCTTTCTTTTACCTGTGGACAAACAAGAACCAAATGATGCAGTCTGTTACTCTCTCTAAAGCAGTGCTGAACACATTATATATATATATATATATATATATATATATATATATATATATATATATATATATATATATATATATATATATATAAACAGTTATGCTATTGCACATTAATCATTCACACAGTAACCTATGTCTATAGGCTGTGATTTGCAATACTCCGCGTTAATACTTAGTTTCTTCTGTAAACCATTACAAAATATACAGCGCCGTTTAAAACTCCCTTTTGGTACAAGCAATCTCAAAATATGAAAGCTGTGAAATAAACAGTATGGGAGACTGGCAGAGGGATTGGGGGAGTTAAGAATACTGTGAGCAAACATAAGTATGCTGTACCAAAGATTTGGAAAAGGGGATAGATACGCTGCATGTATGATGTATGAAACAGAACCACAACCCAGGCATCTCCGTATCGTGTTTGCACGCAGATGCATCTGATTTTACATGTTGATGCTTCGTCTACAAATGTACACATTTTAAAATAAACTACGTGTTTGTTTTTTATTAAATATTGTTATAGTTATGTTTTACAAAGTGTGCCATTTTTATGTTCTGCTCTCCACTCTAGACGGTTTAACATGGCGGTTTTTGAATCTGTGCCAACATTGCGTATTGTCCTTTTTTCTTTTCTACTTCTCATCCAGAAAGACCCCTTCCCCTGAAATATTTCGATTCTTCTATCTTACCATGTGTTGCTACCTCTTTGACGTTTTCCCTCATTAAGTCTTGCGATGCTTAAATTGCAGCACCCATATCTCTGACGTAAAAAAATAAATGGGAAAAATCAATCTAATCTGTTTATAACATTCTCTGTTCAGCTATTCTGACATTTGCTCGAAAGAGCGAGTACAGAATTTAGATTAGTAAAGTTACTATATTGCGTAGTAAACGAGTTTACCACACAAATCTATACCTTAAAACAAGATTGGTAGTTGAAGTCATACTGTTATAATTCTGGCATTTTACATTTTAAATAAAAAGTCACACTATTGTCCTTAAATATAAACACATTTTACTTACACTTGATTCAGTTATTTCTACACTACTGTAAATGACACTTCCTTTATGTGTGTTTGTTTAAATGTGTGATCCTGCTGCGTTAGCCACGAGTTTGTGATGATTGTTGTACTTGGCAATAAGCACATATAGTCTAGATCTTTTCATTTCTGGTGAGTTACTCACCTGGCTTAATGTACATAAAAAATAAACCAATCTACCCTCTTCTTGGTTTTAAACTGCATCACAATTAAATAAGGTGGTCAGGTGTTCTGAAAGGAACAAATTATTGCAGGGGGCAGACAATTAGCAGACAATTTATCCAAGGCGATTTACAGAGACTAAGATGTGTGAACTATGCATCAGCTGCAGAGACACTTACAACAATGTCTCACCCGAAAGAAGGAGCACAAGGAGGTTAAGTGACTTGTTCAAGGTCACTCAGTGAGTGAGCCGGGATTTGAACCGGGGACCTCCTGGTTAAACCACTGGCAATTCAATGTGTTATCTTTATTGGTATGTGACTCTACCAGTTTGTTTTTTGGTTTTAAAATAAAGATTGTAAATCTAGTAGGCCAAAGTGTTTTTCTTGCTGTTGGGGATTGGGCAGTGCAGATTGAAGGCTCAGTACTTGTAATGTACCCTCTACAGTCTGTAAATATTCGTTAGAATTCAGCAATTTTAGCCAAATTATAAACCTATGTTTTACATCAAAAAGCAGTTTGTGTAATGGTACTGGGTTATTATTAAGCTTTAAAATTAGACTGCTCACTAAATGTATTTATTCGCACCTACACTTTATATAAAATGTATTTATTTATGTAGATTTGGTTTTATTTATCATTTAGAAGGAAATGAATACGTGTGGGTAATACAGTTTGGATGTTTTATCGATGTGTTAGGCTACATAGTCCAATGCACTTGATGAAAACCTAATCAATCTGACCCTGCAGGATCTTGCTGTTTCAATTTTGCTGGTAAAATACAACATGAACATTTTCAAAGGATCATAATATTCCTGGGAAGATGTTAATATATGAAGCTCAAAAATAAATAAATAAATAATTAGGACAACTGGATCTGGTTGGATACCACTTGGTTCATTACACTTGCTTTTCAAATACAGTACTATTACTTACTACAGAATGGATCATATTTCTGGGCAAATGTATGAAGCTGCAAAGACAATAATGCATGATGTAGGTCAGTTAAATCCAACAGGATCTTACTGATCTGGGTGTTATCTGATCCAAAGAGATTTGTTATTCTTGGCGTTTTGATCTCACACAAACACATTAGGCCTATCTCCAAAGAAGGGTATCATGTACTGGTGAAATATATGTAAAGCATCATATATACACAACTGTATAAACATAATTCAGAAGCATGTGTACTACAGGGTCATTAACATAGTTAGCAGTCAGCACAAACAAACATTGCACAATTGAAATAAATCAGATAAGCTACCACCTAATTTTGGATTATTGAATTGGTTTTAGAAAATGCTTTCTTTTTTCTGGGCTTCTGGCTGTAAAAGTGGCAAAACACAACACAACAAAAAAAAAGCTGGACTGTGTGAAGAATCTATTTTCAATGCAACAGCAGTCATATGTTTTGGCCTAGATATAAAATACATATTTCTCCACTAAAAGCAGCAGTGATCAATTAGTGGATCCAGTTTAATTTGTAAATATGTGAGACATATATGTTATTGTATTTTTGTCTGAAAAACTAAACTTTTCTGATGATTGAAATAAATCATGTGGAAAACAATCATCGATGGCAACACATGTGTCTTATCTGTCACTAAATACCACTAAATACCTAAGGGCAATAAAAAAAAGGTAAAAAGGAGAATGTGGGGTCTGTCTGGATCAATGCCTAGAATGATAAAGTGTGAAGACCTGCAAAGAATACCAACACCTTTAAGGGAATGTTTTTGTACAAATAATAATAATAATTACAAAATACAAACAGTTGTACTGAACTCAACTGTGGATGTGTGTGTGTGTGTATATATATATATATATATATATATATATATATATATATATATATATATATATATCAAACTATCTCTCTAACTTGCATCTATTGCACTGGCTACAGTATTACATATGCATTAATAATTGTCTGTGAGAGTTAACCCCTCCATCCTGCAGTAACACATTATGTAAAAGATCCCCTTAAAATGTAGGTCAAGATCTGCATCACTTATATTAGCATGCTGATTATCTCCTAATACAATATCCAATAGCCTATATTAATAACGCCAGTTTAAAATAATACTAAAATAAAAATAAAAACACACTACAGCAACTTTATACATGTACACTGTTTTACAAAATATTAATACTATATATTGAGTGTCACGCAGAGTGTCAGAGACAGTCAAGCATTTAAAAATATAGGCTTGTCTTATTTTTTTTAATTCAGAATTATATTACGTTTTTTTGTTTGTTTTTTAATTAATGTTATTAAAATGTATACATGCAAACGTTACATCACTTAATACGAATGAAGGAGTTCTTGTTCCTCAGGGCATGTCAGCACAAAAAAAACCTTTATATATATATATATATATATATATATATATATATATATATATATATATATATATATATATATATATATATATATATATATATATATATATAAAAATCAATGCCTCTCTCTGCATAGTTATGTTAGACAGCCTACCTTAGTCGTATTATGTTCGTGGCAGAAGTATGCATCAGACCCCGTTAATATCAAAGAAACATTCAAAACTTGCCACTTTGTTTCTATACGGTATGTGAAGCTTCCAGTTCATTTAAATGTTAAGAATGTGCATGAAAAAAACTGGGTAGCGGCACTATCCACCACATTGTAATACCACATACTTAGCTAAATATGACATTCATGTAGGTACTGTAACTATGTCAATTAAAAAGTACTGCACGCAAGCACATTTGCTATTATTATGTTATCTTGGAGATTCTCAAGTTCAACTGCATGTTTTATTTTTTATTTTTAGGGACACATCTGCAATAATGAAAAAGGCAAACCTACCTACCACCTGTCACCATGATATTACCACTAAGTGTTAAGTGGCGAAGTGTTACCACAGAGATACACATTGCAGCACATAGAAAATACAAAAATAAGATAAAGTAGCAATTATTTTGTGAATCGCTGTTCCCCCCTTCAAGCTGCTCCAACTTCATGTGCACACCGCACTGCCTAAAAAACCACACACATCTGCAAACGCATAAATGCTGCCAGTTTTATATCCTCCATATAATGGCATGGCACCCTTTTGTGGTTGCATTCTGTAGCTCAGAGGGTTACCGTCAACTCAAGGCCTATTGACAACGGGCACAGAGGTTTAATTAGTGGATCACATTTGTAATTACCCTTTTTGCCAGTCCCAGGCCTGGAGCTTTTCGTTTTCGCTCCCGGATCTTCCTTCTGCTTCTCTCCCTGTCCTCCTCCTCCTCAGCCGGCGAGGCCTCTTCCAGCTGCTCCGATCTTACTGCAGAAACCGGCGGATTGGACGAGATTTCACGGGGTCCTAAAGAGAGTTGTTCCAGCGCTCAATATGACATCACAATACAGTGCTCTTCTCGGTGTTCAAAGTATAGTTTCTCGTTCAATAAATCAATTATCAATATCATTCGTCAGCAACGACACAGCAGCCAAATCGGTTTCCCACATGCTCACTGAACCATGACACAACCTGGACAACAGTGTATGCTTTTCATCTTGAGTTTTGCACGTTTACATTAGGGCAATATGTCACACTAATGAATGTTATAATATTTATGTTGAAACCTATTCACTATGCGATTTTTAAAGTCACTACATCGTTATTGCAATATAGTATATACAGTCTATTTGTTTATGTTAAAAGCACTGGTACAGCATTGTAAATCACTTTAATGTCATGTTATCGACTGTTACAGGTAGGCTATTGTTTAATAGAAAATAGACTTCTGTACTGCATATTGAGATTGTAATAATAATAATAATAATAATAATAATAATAATAATAATAATAATAATAATAATAATACAGATCGAATTACCATAACCACTGTAGTAAGACATTGTCTGTTCTGAAGAAAAAATGAAATTCTCAACTTTTTACAATCACTTGTGACACTAACTAAAGGCTAATCAAAATTATTTTTATATCCAGTGTACTGGCATCCAAAAGAGGAGGTTTTAAAATAAGTTGAAATGTATTTAAAATGTAAATATTAGCCTATCTTGACTCAATGGAGTAGGCCTATGCAGTATACGTATTATTTTCTAAAACAAACAAACATGTGGAAGGCCAACCACTCCATTGTGTACAGTATCCTAGAATAAGTGTTTTCAATATTTCTTGAAACAGAGTTTACAAAAACAATATTCTTAAATTCATGTAAGCTGGAAACATTTAGCACGTCACGGTATAAAAACGCTGGGGACAGTTCTGCAATATTATTTTACACTTAATGGTGCAGATTATCCCAATAATTATAGCCATTACATTTATTATTGGTACATTTAATCTTTACACCAAAAATATCAAATCTAGCATATCAAAATGAACATTACTTAGGGATAAACTAAATAAAAAAACACACGCTCATGAGTGATATAAGGTATAACATTATTTATAAATGATACAAATACATTTGTCAATATAATTTTATTAATAAATTAATTAAAATA
Organism: Acipenser oxyrinchus oxyrinchus; assembly: GCA_030684275.1. Taxonomy (NCBI): domain Eukaryota; kingdom Metazoa; phylum Chordata; class Actinopteri; order Acipenseriformes; family Acipenseridae; genus Acipenser; species Acipenser oxyrinchus. The sequence goes on along the minus strand of CM060251.1, from coordinate 72,819,826 downwards.
TATCCTTGAGAACATTTTAAATTCGGTTACTGTGTTGATCAAATAGATTTGACCACAATGTATTTTAGTTATTATAATCATCGGTGACCTAAGGTCCTTACCTGTACGCATGAGAGCAATATTTAAGCTATGCTGCTCGCAGCCTGTCATAAAGGTCGCGTTGTAACAGATGCTTAATATTTGATGTTGATTATTTGTTCCTTCATTTATTTAAAGATGTTCAATACACGTAATAATGCCCAACATGACAAATGATTACAAAAAAAGATTAGCCCTTAATAACAACACCAACAAGAAAGATTAACTTAAAGATCATTAAAGTAGGCTATATCACTTAAACTTCTTCAATTAAGAGTTTTCATACAAATAAATTATGCACAGGATAAACATACAACAGTCAACTGGAGTTACTAAAGTAAACCAAATCGACATATATGTCAACATTGTTATTCTTATACTGAATAATACAAGTAGCCTACATGTCATTAAAGACATCATCAAAACAGACGCCTAATAATTAAAAGTTTGTTAAAAAAAATAAATAATATGGGCCCTACAAATAGATACAGCGTGGTTACAATAATGTACAATACGTGTTAGTTATGTTACCCCACTCTAGGCTACTGTATTTAATGGTAAAACAATAAATTACAATAAAAAAACAACTTATAAACAACTTCCGTTTGGAAAACACTGACGTGTCCATTCAAATCTGGTACGTTATGCTGTCTTAGGTCATATTCATCTTTTTAAATTGAATTTATCATATTTTTTCCAACCTTTAAGAAAAACGTGTGAGAATATTTGTGATAATACATTGGGTCATGTACATTTTTTTTTACTTCTGCAACCTTGGGTGGAAATTTTGTCTTGTTCGTAGTGATTTTTTTTTTCTTTTTCTTTTTAGAGAAATTGATTGTCTGTTTCCAGTTTACGTTTTAACAAATATATGTAATTAATGGTTTGCAAAAAAAGTATAATTAATGTTAAATGTACCTCTGTTTAACAATAGGAAAACATATCACATCGCAATTGACTGCACCTGTACCAACCAACATCTTACAGCGTTCCACTTTCGAACACACGTGTCACGTATTGGTACCCGTAGCGCATTGTGACGAGGTACAACTTTATAAAACGACACCGGTAGTTTTCCAAGGTCATTGTGATTATACTGTATTTGATTAGTGAAACCGCATTCCAGAATACACGCAACGTTCCCGCCACAGTAGTCTATACAGTAGGTTAATAGCTACAGCACAGTGCTGTCATGCGCCACCACTACGTAGCAACGTTTGGATAATTAGGCATTAGGACCTCTCGAAATTCTTGTTGATCTTAAATTGCATACACTGTTTTTGGTTACTGCTACTTTTATGGTGATAATTAGGCTACTTAATTGCTGTATTTTATTGGCAGGATTGTGGGTTATTTTTAATCTCTTTGAATAACCCTTTTTATTTTCTGTGGCAAATGGTGTCAACAGCTGTTAATGCCATAAAAACGTAAAGGGCCCTGGCAACAGAATCATTTGTGCCCTATGGCTATGGCGCACCACTCGTTTTCCATGTGATGTAAACCTTAAAAGTTTCATTGTTCGGCGTTTTTTTTTTTTGTTTTAATTTTTTTTTTACTTGTTTTCCTTCCGCGTAAGCATCATTGCAAAGTGGGCTATGGCTTAATAACGAACTGGAAAATCAAGCTACAAACTGATAGATACTCACTATTCTTCCATATGAAATCATAAAAAAAATATATTCGGTCCATATAATAACATATAGACCGAAATTGGTGGCAATGCAATGTATGTTAAGACCCCCCGTTTAGCACGAAACGAGATTGCAACCTGTAACAACAATTAAGAATGTGGTTGTACCATAGGTTTTTAAAACATAGGCATATTTTAATTCTATAGTTGTAAACAGGGCTTAGCTTACATACAGTATTTACATTAGAAACATATTGCTAAGTAAAAGCTTGCAACATAATGGCAGGCAAGTTTCAAGGCGAGCGAGAGGAAATTTGTTTCCGCATAAATACAGCAAAAAACTTTGGTTAATGTAAATAAACTTGACTATTAACAAGGCCTACGATAAAGAGAATGTGTATACAATATGTGAAAGAATATACCAGACAGACATAAATAGCTAATTATATCGTGTTAATTGTAGGCTGCATGATTGTGGGGCAGTTGTAAGTGTTTGTTATTGGTTGGAATAAAGTTGAGCAAAAAAACTGTGCTGTTATATTGAAAGCAATGAGTGTAAGCGTCCGTAACACATTATGCTGTAAACATGCGATATGAAAGGGTAGATCCAAAATTACGCGCCTGCCTGTTCAAGAAAGACAAACACATCAGTAGTAAGCGCAATTAGGCTGTAGCTTTTAAGACTGAGCCTTTGCGCGTCTGCCATTTGATCAGCCACAAAAAAAGTATATTCAGGCAGGCGATAAAATGGCGCACTTTATTTTTTGTTATTGGACTTTATGAAAAGCATGTATCAGATATAGAGTACGGACAGGTTTCCACCAAGTGGTGTATACTGTTTGTTATTTCAAAGGTAATGGTCTTAAACGAGACACCTTGGTTGTTTTTCTCACGTCAAGTAATCTATAAACGCAAACAAAAAAAAAAAAAAGTTGTTTCAACTAAATTAATGTAACCGTATAGCAATAAATCGTTCGCGTTAACTAATATATAGTAGGCTCAGGTTGTTGGTTTAAAAAAAAATCATGGAATTAAAGCTGTCTTGGAAAATGTGCAGTTTTCATTTCAGAAACAGTGTGTGCTGAATAGTATGTCATTCCATTAAGACTTTAATGAAACGGGCTGACCCTTTTACAATACAATACCCTTTGTGCAAATTTTGATTTTAAGGATGCACGTTTTTGTTTGTTTTTTGGCATGTACGCCTGTTCAACACTCATTTGAGGATTCTGAAGTAAATACTGTAAACTACAGATTATTTAAATCATGTGGAACAAGATTTCTTTATAGTTTAAACTAATAAAATACCTCTTACTTGAAAGTGATTAAAACCTTTGTTATTCTTCCTATGCATATGTGTGTATTTTATGCATCATGTAAATGCTATAAACAAGCCCTATGCCACTAAACCAATAAACAAATGTAACAAAACCTGTGTTTTTCTCCCTAATCAAGCATATTAGTTTATCCACAACTAAAAAGTGATAACTCATTTTTGATCTGGCCACACCATGGTTTAAATGATGTACACATGGATGCCAGAAGTCTCTGTAGTACTCTACATTAAATCTATAACAGATTCTTGAATAAAAATAACCAGCACCACATCTGATGACACTATGGAAGAAACAGTATTGTATCCATGTATTATTATTGATAATAGTTATGTTGGTTCCCAATGTTAACTATCTCATATTATTTCCTCATATTGTTTGTGATCCAAATTGATGTCACTGTTCCAAGGCGTAGCCAGCTATGCGGTTAAAATCATACAAATAATTATTATTTCCGCTCTCTAACATGTTGGTGAGCTGCAGTGCATGGGCAAGTGCCTCTGTGATTTTTTATGGCTGGCTACTGCCCTGCTGTTCCTTGTTGTTTTCCTAACCTTTCAAAAAATGACATACTGTATATCATGTTTCCTATTTGAGAAAGTATTTATTTTCCTGCACTTTTCCTTACATTATTGGTGTGCAGCATTCAGTCAGAACTCATCGTCCTGATTTTTTTTATTTATCCTTGGTTTTAAAACCTTGAATCTTTCATTGCATAACTCAAAGGTTTAAATCGTTCAGTGGGTTATGATGCTATCATTATATGTGCGCTATTCAAGTCCCTGGTCATGTTAGGTCAACAATGTTGAACTGTTACTGGCAGCTTTCCTATGGAGGTTCACTCTTATTATTCACTGTCTCTACAGTCAATGAGACACAGCATTCATGTTTTGCTTTTTGTTTAAAGCAACATTATTGTGATAACCTACTGATTATGTATGGAAAATGCATTTCTCTTCAATTATTCAATGATCTAATTGGATGGGCATGTATTTATGTATTTATTGTGTAACTGAATTATTCTTTGGCTGTAAATAACATTCCTATACAATAAATGACATTGCTATTAAAATTGGAGTTTTAACTACTTTTTGAAATGTAAGAATCAGCATCTAGTTCATAAATTGTGTTTTGCAAGCCACTTCATTTTGATTTGATTTCCATTACATGGGAGTAGATGTTAAAACTTCATGCTGATTTGAACTTGGCTCTCGACAAGATTTTGAATTATATCAAATATTACACAGAAAAGTTCTGGAAAACGGTGCACAATTTTTTTTTTTATAAATCTGTATTTAACGCACTTATATGGAGCATACTGTATGTCTATAAATTATGATCCATCAAAACAGACTTTCAAAATATTCTTTAAAGGATTAGACAAGAAAATATCCATTCAGCTTTGCACCAAGAAACACCTGTCTGATAAGAATTCAGTGTACTTAAAACCTACTGGCACATGTTCTGTGCAGGCAGCCTCAAAGGGATAGTCTTTAACAAAGAAAACTAATTTGTTGCTGGTTTCAAGGTGGGCATAACAAGTGCCATCCTTATGCATAAATTAATTAAGCTCTCTCCTTTGTTTATGTTGGCTGTGCTAAAATGTAAGCATACTGAGGCATAACAGGTAATCAAAATGATCCCAGAATCATAAACTGTTACCCAGACAGCCTTTGTGGAAATGGCTCCAGTTTATTTTGAGAAGACTATTGGTCTCTTCCATTTAGCTGGAGAGTTTTACCTTGGTGCTGTTTATCTCGGATGGATCCCTCTGGCTCTCTTAAATTGCATAAGATTGCTAACTGGCTTTTGTATTTTACACCAGAATGTCAAAACCTGGGAGGATTTTAACACTGATTCGAGTTGCAATTTCGCCTGGTTTTAAGTTCTAAAAGATTTTTTTTTTTTGTACTGTAAAAATAAATTGTGGCTGTATAAGGTTACACACAGAAATAATAACCACAACACAAGTTGATTTAATTCTTGATAGCTAGAAAGATGTTATTATATTGGCCCATAGAAATGTGTATCGGGTTTAAGTAAAATGCACCAGGTGTAGAAATAAAGAGGAGTGAGGTAATTTAGCTAAATCCCTGGATCACCTCAAGGCTCCCCTGGATGCACTTGAATTACAATGAATACTGAATGCCAACCCTGTGATAACGTTATCTTTTAGCTTTCTTGATAATATGATATCTTGGCAATCAACTGTATTCTGTAATAAAGTCTAGTAGGAAGGTGGAAGGTACTCTTAAATTGATTGCAGGTAATACTGTGCTGTTCTCTGATGTTTTAAATTAAAGCTTAGCAGGATTAGTTGAAAACAGCTGCAGGTAAGCACCACCCTTAGCAATGGCAATGGGCTAACACAACAATGACAATGCAATGAATATTTACAGAGGGGCAATGAAAGCATATTGCAGCTTCTTTGATTCTGATTTTGACATACCAACAGAGCAAAACAACACAACACACTCTGGTATTCATTGCAATACAATAGCACTATATAAGTAACAATGGGCCTACTGTATCAGTATCAAGGGTTCCGTGGATAAGCTGTTATAAAGGCATTCCAATCACATATTTGTTGTATTTTCTGGATGGTTATTGGGCTCTAGTCACAAAGTTAAATTAAGACACTTTTTTTTCGAAAGGGTGTCTGGTTTCTCCTTTTACAAAGAAACAAAAATTATACAAATTCTACATCTGAGCAAACAGAACCAGAGCCTCCCAAAATGATTGTAACAGCAGAAAGAGAAAGAAAAAGAACAAGAGGAAAAAAAAACTATATATAAAAATAACACGTGATATTCAGAAAACATTTTAAGACTGTTTGTGGCTTCTTTAACTTTTTAATTAATCCAAACATTAAAAAAAACACACTCCACTGTATTTTACAATAATGTAAAGTCTTAGAAAGTGGTTTGTCTGCTGCAACAGAACAGTATTGCAATATAGGCCCACATACTGTACAGGTCAGGCTTTGAAAAGCTCTATCAGTTCTACAGAATTCTTTCAAAAGCGGGAAGCATTTAAATTCCTTACCGTTAGGTGGGGCTGTTTTTTTGTTTTTTGTTTTTTTAATTTAGTCGTTGCCAATTAGTTTTTATTATTTTCTCCCCAATTTGAAATGCCCAATTATTTTTAGGCTCAGCTCACCGCTACCACCCCTGGACTGACTCGGGAGGGGCAAAGATGAACACACGCTGTCCTCCGAAGCATGTGCCGTCAGCCGCCCGCTTCTTTACACTCTGCAGACTCACCGTGCAGCCGCCTCAGAGCTACAGCGTCGGAGGACACCGCAGGCGCCCGGCCAGACTACAGGGGTCGCTGGTGCACGGTGATCAAAAGTGACACCCTGGCCGACCTAATCCTCCCTCCCCCCGGACGATGCTCGGCCAATTGAGCGCCGCCCCCTGGGAGCTCCCGTCCACGGTCAGCTGTGGAATAGCCTGGACTCGAACCGGCGACGTCCAGGCTATAGAGCGCATCCTCCACTCTAGTGAGTGCTTTTACTGGATGCGCCACTCGGGAGCCCCCTAGGTGGGGCTGTTTTAAGTAAATATGTGCTGTGTTCTATGAAAGACGGAGAGAATAATGCTTTAAAAACTACAGTACATAAAGTAAATAAACAAATCAGCTGTATTCTGGTGTCTTCTGTGTAAAATATTTAAATCGGTGCCAAATATCATTTGCTGAACTGTAAGCGTCTGTGAGTAATTACCAGATCCTGTCTATCTGTCTTTCTGCTGTCTCTGGCTCACAGAAGAGTTCATTCAAGGACAGAAGCATGATACAGTGCTTCTGCAGCCTCCTTGAAATACAACACTCTCCCTGGCACCCTGCGCTCATCAAACACAACTGCAGTCACTTTTCCTTTTTAGCATCAATGCAGTTAAGACCAATGTACATACTTTAGTTTAACAAATCCGTAATATTGCGATACAATACAGGAGCATTATGTAAAGTGTAGTTAGACAGTAGTAACAGTATTCTATATGTTATTTGTTTTACTGAACTCAATTGCTGAGTCCATATCCAGTAAGTACACTAGTGGCAGCTATCACATTGGTCACTCAGTGTCACAAGAATGCTGACTTTCAGCTAGTCCATGCTGGTGAGATTTCTAATTTTTCACAGGACAAGCTCAAGGAGTTGCACCAGACACTACAATAATGAACTCCGCTTCCCCATGAAAGACACACACTCCTGGTTCCTGATTGGGAAGTTCCAAAGCGACGATTAAAAAATGTTTACTTTTATTGTACGCAGTTACCAAGAACAAGCTACGTTTGCGTTTAAATTGTTTTGATTCTTGATTGTTAAGCAGGCCTTTGGGAAATGCATAACCTCTAGAGAATAAAATAGTTTCAGATTTAAAGTGCTCCTCAACACATTTTTTACCTATATAAAACCTATATAAAGTTTAATTATAAATGAATAGTGTAACTGTGAGCCTGGGTATTTATTTTTAAACTTGCCCCAGGATTATAGGCCACATTTGGGCTTAAATCAACAACAAAACAGCTGTTTATTGCAGGATCAGTGAAAGTGCTAAAAGTCTCTTAAAACCAACAAGACGATTACATGCAGGGAATCAGCGCTATAAATCAATACAATACATTAGAATGGTGTTGTCTGGGTTCTTATTACTGGAAAATGAAGTTTAGTAAAAGCATTTTGTAATTGACTTGATGAAGAGGTCATATAAGGCATGCTTGTTTCTACATTGAAGCTAAAATGAAAGTGCTAGCGAAGCTGTAATTGACTATCCGTTTATTAGGCTTCCAAGCCGTAGGCTGGGGAAGCCTATTGTTTTTGTTAGGATTATTATTATTATTATTATTTATTTATTTATTTATTTATTTATTTATTTATTTGTTTGTTTTCTGCCAAAAAATGCTCAAAAACTCACTAAATTCGGTACACTGGTAGATGCCTATGGAGGACAGTCGGTGATATTCAGCAAATTTGCGCAAGTCACATGGTTCGGCAGCCATATTGGATTTTGCGGAATTTGTTAAAACGCCTATGTATCGGAAACCGCTTACTGCAGAGTTCTGAAAATTGCTATACATGTTGAGGGATAGTCCACGAATAACTGTTGTTAATATGAAGCTGATTGGTTCTGTGGTTTGGCAACCACATTGATTAATGACATAAAATTACCATAAAAATATAAAATCATCAAAATTCAAACATCTTCTTCTCTGAAACCGCTTATCCGATTGAAACAAAAATTGGAATAAAACATCTCAGTATGGTCATTTGTTACGCTTGTTCAAGGGAAGTTGCTACTGTGAAAATCATGGCGTCCACGCTGCATGACATCATCAACATATGCAACTAGCTATAAAACTGTGTATAACTTCTTATTGGCTGCACCAAAATGCACAAAATTTGACATGGATGTAGAGGACTATGGGATGTTGTGTCGTGGTCAATATGGCGGCCTTTGGTCACATGGTGTGGCAGCCATCTTGGATTTAATGAAAAGTTTGGACAATATTCAAAAGTCTTCTTCTCATGAACGGTATGTAGTACAGCTGTGAAAAATTTTGTACTTAGTGCCCTCATGTCCACGATTGATTCTACTTAAGGAAAAATGGATCGGTCACATGGTGTGGCAGCTATGTTGGATTTTGCTTAAAACACTTAAACAACAACTGCTCATGAACCCTTTGGCTGATTGACATGAATCTTGGATATAGCTTATCTTTGTACTGTCCTCTAAAAAAGTTAGTCAGGAAAAGTTCCTACATCAACAAACATGACCGCCATGAGCCAATCAATATGGGTGACATGACAGTTTTGCCAATTTTCCACCCTGAAATGACACATTCCCACCACTGGGGACAGCTGCTAACATGGAAAAGTCTGCAAGGTATGGAAAAAATATAGGAAGGTATAGTAAGGTATAGAAAAAAAGTATGTTTGTAATTTATTAAATGTGACTTTTGTTGTTTTACAAAAGTGCTGTGGTTATATGAGCACTATAGGTAAGACTATAGGTATAGTGGCAGCTATAGTATGGTTAAATTCTGCTAAAGGTCAAATTTAAAGCTGGCTGTAAAACTTCCCATAATTTCTTATTGACTGTAGATGATTGTTATATAACATGCAGAGTTCTGATTGAAGCCAAAATGAGCATAAATGATCTAAGTATGATTATCTTTTACGGTTGTTCAAGGGAAGTTGCTACAGTGGAAAACATGGCTGCTGCGGGCCAATGAGATTTCAGCATTGATCATCTAACCAGTGATTCCAATATTTTGGCCAAAATTGACACAGCTAAGCTGTGTCCAAAATGATTTGTAATAACGTTTCTATAACAACCAATGCACTTAAATTTCACACTAACTGCTTGGAAGCCGTAAAGTTGCTCGCAACTCTAGTTTTTTGTTGCTTTTTTGTTGCTTAACAAAGTGATATATTTGGTGGTGCTGTTAAGTTCTGGATTGGCGGTATCACACTTTCTGATTAGCCTCTGATTAGACATGCACCATCTAATAGCATAATAAATTAAACACATGCTGTAATGTAAAATGCATTTTCTCTTTCAAAGGACCATCATTTTTTTAATGAATTATCTAATTTTCACAGTTATTAGGGAGATCCTATCTGCTAACAAAGCAGCATGATAGTACATTAATGCTCAATATTGGTACTTTTCTCACCTGGTTTCAATTGTTTTGTTTAGCCAGGCTATACTGACCATGCGCTTTGACATTTCCAGCATAGTTATTTCTTTTGAACTTTACAACTTTGGTAGATTTGCTCCTTGAGTAGTAAAGCTACTCGGCTTCAGTTAAGATAATAGCTAGACCATAGAATCTTTCCACTAAAGGGGGATGTCTCCATCCACTTTCGTCAGCTTCAATTTCAATGCAAAATATCACATAACCTTTTCTTTTTGCTTTGCTAAATACTGCCCTCTTTCTGTTTTTATGTTGGATCTACATATTAGCCTACTGAGCCTGAAATATAATGACCTATTTTCCAGTTTATGTTTGCTCAGCTTATAAAAATACAGTTCAGTGATGGATACCTACTAAAACTACCTTCCTTGTATTTTTAAAACAAGAGGTCATATTTTCAAAGGGTTCTGTCGTGAATTTTGTCAGCACTGCACTGGTCTTGGGCTATGCTCCGATATGATTTTTGTAGAACTTATTTCCATGTAAGAGACCAAAATGATTCAATTTGTTATCGTTTCTTTTTGAAAGAGGGAAAATACATGTTAATGTCACAAAACTGAACAATCAGCATAAGAGACCTCTGACTTTATTACTGGCAGGTAGCTTTTCTCTAATAATAATAACAGTAATAATAATAATAATAATAATAATAATAATAATAATAATAATAATAATAATAATAATAATAATAATTAAAGGAAACATAACCTAACATGTCAAACATGTTTCTTACCTCTCATTAGCATTGCAGCAGTCCTAAAAGACCCTAACTAATTAAAGAAAAAAGTGAGAGGGAAAAAAATGTCATTAAAACTGAGATTTGTAACAGAAAAAATACATATTTTATATGACATCTTCAAAAGTTGGAATACAAGACATTTCTCAGTTAAGCAAGTAAGATGGAGTGTATTTTTTCATCTCATCTATGTTAGAAAATACATTGTACAGTACATAATGCACAGTTGATGCATTTTTTGTGATTTCATTGTAATTACGGTGCCACTATCCAAACATAAAAAAACCAAAATACTGTACGATGAATAGAATTGCAATACTGTTGTGCTAAAACTGATTTAACAAAAAAAAGTGTTATACTATAAATAAAATGAAATCCCAGCCTGTGGGTACACAATGCATGTTGCTGTGGTATGAAACAATAAAGCAATTATTTAACAACAATTCTGGAGAACAGGAACACACAAGAGGGTTTGCAAGAATGTAAGCACAGCTACTTTGTACAGGATTGAAAAAAAAGAAGAAAACACGTCCAATTCACCCCTCTTGACACTGCTGCCATGTAGAAACTTAACAAATAATGTATCTGGCAGGCAAAGTGGTTTCATAATTGAATGCATTTTTCATGCATTTAAAAGTTTCGGGATTGACAAAAGAGTGAGGACCGTAGCTCCACTATAATTAAAGTGTAACCTTTATGGAATACTAATGGTAACTCCATCTGCCAGGCTCCTGGGTAGAGGCAGACGCCCTCGGGTCACTGTTGATTCATATTGATATACATGGCACTGCGCTCAGTGTGCTGGATTGAAAGATGATACAGATGCAGGGCTTCATTCTCCTGTGTCATCCATCCCTCACCTACACATCAGGCACATTCATTACAAAGGTGTTTTTTTTTGTTTCTAATAAAAACGTAAGTGATTTATGGCAGTGCCATCATGATCTTATCTATTTAAATAAAAATGTATATGGCTTCTATAAATACTGCCTTAACGGTAACCCAATACATGTTTCAGAAAAAAACAATTATCTAAAAAAAAAAAAACATATTTTACTTGAGATAACCGAGTCGGAAATGGCCATAAAAGCAAACATTATTTATAAAGCATTAACATGCTGTCAAATGCACAGGACTGTAATGATCCTTTCAAGCTGCTAATTATTTTGGAATATTCATGGTCTGGACAACAAATTAGACAGATACATCTTAAAACTGTTAATAGGGGTCTTCTGTGATTAGCACCTCATCATAAGTGAAGGCTATTTTCAGTTCAGAGCCTGCTCCTCCAGTGTGCAGTGTTAGATACGGAAGTGCCTTCAAACAGAGAGAACGTCTACTGTATAGAAGCGACTATCAAAGCCTGGGAGATCTGCTGTCTTGCCCACTGGGACGGAGGCTAGGCTTACATTTATAATAACTGTAATATTTTGCTTATTTAGTTGTTCTTAATAGTTGCTTTAATGATGATGATGTCATAGTTTAAATGTAGTCTGAAATAGCTTATCAGAACACTTCAATGGTTCAGCAGAGATTCAACTAGACACGTTAGTAGTTCAGCTCTGAACCTTGAGTAATATACAGTGAACATGTACAGGGTTATGTTGTAAAATATTTGAATGTTTGCCATTACATGGTTAGGTTTCTTTTTAAACAGACGTGTTAATGAATTACAAGTTTGTTGGAACACCCATGTATGTCTCAAAGTAAAGGTGTGCTCCATAAAAAATCTGTTTTTATGCGTTTTTTTGTAATGCTATAATAACACAACACAGGCTTCTGGATTGATAATCAACTATATTCCTTCAATAGTTATTTAATTACACGTTGAATGTGAGCCAACATGATACCATTGAGCTGGATCAGCAGTAGAGATTACTGAATCACTTTATCCAATAAGGGTAACCGCCCAATTTAAATTATGAAAAAAATATTTTAACACATTTCCTTAATGTCACTCATACATTAGATACATTTTGATTACTTTTCTTTAAATAATACAGTCATTTAGACTGAGACTCTTCAGGGGTACAATGTTGTTTCAGATCAGTTTTGCAGCAAAGACAGGTAAGCTACTATATTCATTTCAGGAAAAAAGGACAAATGTTTTAGTAGTACCGGAAGTACTGTGGCAGGCTTTTTAAAATACTGCATTAATAAACACATTGAAATAAACTGCTTCAATTATTAATTTTAATAAATATGCCAGACAGACCTGTCTCTTGTGACTCTTCACAGTCTGGGAAAATTCCCACAAGACAGTGCTGAAAGAAAAAGGCCCTACTTATGTATGTTTCAATTAAAAGGCATGGAAATGCTGCTTTGTGCCAGTCAACCACATGTCCCTAAGGTGAACTGCTAGACTGAGGGGAAAAAGAAACCTTCAGGCCAATTGAACACATTTGTCTACCTGCCAACATACAGGAGAACTGGAGATGGTTAGACATGATTAGTTGCTATAGAAACAGGTCTGTCTTCACACACAAACAGGGGATCAGTAATGTCATAGAGAGGAGCAGAGGAAGGAGAAGGGGACAATCCTCAGGAGTGCTGAGCCACACTCAGAGCCAAAGAAACATGAAGAATAACATGGAGACCTGCAGGCTGACAACAATCAACACTTTTTTTTTTTTTTTATATAGAATAATATGACTCAGCACCGTTATCAAGCAGGCAATTCAAACCATGTCAATTACATACTTTTATTGAATGTATATTAAAAGCTGTATTTATAAAACCTATGTAATGAATGAAAAGTCACGCTGCAGTATGTCAGTGGGGTCATTGTGAGTATAACTGAATACACAATCTACTGTACTTCAGCAACACATGATCGCAATACATTTCAACCACTCTCTACGACATCTAAGCCATTCAATAATGAAAGAGGTGTCAGTTATTTAATCTATTTTCACATCCCAGGCTTGGCAATGGCACAGTGACACAGTAACTGGAGATAATGGGGGTCTTACCTCATCAAAATGAGATTTGATCATGTTCAATTTGAGGTGAGTAATATTCAAAATATCATAAATACTGTAAAAACTAAATTTAAAAACAAACTGAGAATACGAGCCAGACAGACACAAGGCTAATTCTGCGGCCTGGTCTGTCTCACAGCGGCTGAAAATAATTCATGAAGCATAAAAAGTAAAGTTATTTGTAATTCAATCAGGGGCTAGTGGGACTCCTGACTGACACCCCGCATTAACCACACTGACAATGGCGTTCTCACAGGGAAGGACAAAGGTGGGGAGCACAGACCTGTGTGGTAAGCAGCTGCATGGGCTGGAGTTGATAACTGCCAAGGCTTTTGAACAATAACAATAGCAACGAATATTCAATCCACGTTACTGGAAACACTTATTTGGTATGGAGATGCATTCAAATCTAGACTTTTTTCTAAAAAAGAATATTCAACAAATTTAGAATTGGTATGGATATCAGTTACTTAACAGGAAGTGAACTGCTGTCTAAGCATATTTATGTAACATGAACTTATTTTTATAGTCACTTATTGTGCCAAGACATCCTAACATTCTTTACTAAGCAAAAATGCTCAGCAAGATAATAAATAATATAGACATAAATATTAAACAAAAATAAAATAAAAGGCTATTTAACCAGGTTCATGGGGAGGGGCATCAATATTCACTGTCAACTTCAGTGGCTGTGTATTTTTGTATTCCATTTTTCTCTGAGGTTTAGACCAGGGGTAGTCAATTATTTTATGTAAATGTTCAAAATTCTTAGTTACAACAAGGTGAAGGTCTGGAGCACATTTTAGCTGACCCCTATCCCCATACACACAAACAAACATAACTAAAAAAAAAAAAAAAAAAAAAAAACTGTATAAATGGGTAATTGTATGCAAAAATAATGTGTAAAAAATAATGCAATTGTATGTAAAAATAGTGATATCTTGTAACATTTGTAAGTCGCCCTGGATAAGGGCGTCTGCTAAGAAATAAATAATAATAAAAAATAATAACTACACAAATATAATTATTACACATGTTGTTGGTTTTAAAGTTTTCACTTGGTTTATAGTTTTTTGCTTTTTGGTAATCAAAACTTTTTCACTAGTCTGCCTTTTTTGCTGACTTGTTTCTACATGAGTTCTTTTCCTGCTAAAACTATAGAATTGTAGAACTGCTTATATGTTTCTGCATTAGCAGACCCAAACATTGTGTTTCACCATTGCAAAAACAAAGCTTATTGTAGCAAACAAAAGTGAAGCCCATGAAAAAAAAATGAATTGAAAAATGACTGTGCTTTCTCTTTCAAGTGAATTAAAAACAAAATTCAGTACATTTCTAATCAGTAACTTAACTGTAAGGTCCTTACAGGGCTTGATTTACAGGTGAGCTCAGTAAAAGCAATGCAAAGGCGCAAAGATATGCATCAGTCAAAACAGAACACTAATATCAATAATATGAATAATGTTCATCTTGGAGAATGAACACCAACACACATATCGCTTAAATATTGTGTGCTTTCCCCGAGTCAGCAGTAAGCTACAGAATAACACGAATATACATTGACGTACGTCTTTTTAAAAAACATTATTTTATGTTTTACCAGTAATATTTTTAATAGGCTTGGAAAACCTACTTAACAAAAATGGGCTCTGTAGTACTGCTACTCATTGATATTTTCCTTTGTGAAGTGCAATTTTTCTAAACTTGAACCATAAGGTATAAAAATCTAAATTGTGTACTTTAAGAAAAAAATTACTAATGACTTTATTGGCCATAGAGATGGGAAAGATTGACGCTTGCGAAACAGGGGACAGCAGCCAACTCACGCAGCTTCACTTCATTTTAGCTTCTAATTCAGTTGTACATTTTGTTTAATGCTGTTCACTGTATCTGCTACTTAACTATCACTGTTTTAATTACAAGAAATTAGCACTAGGATCATAAAGCTGTCTTTCACAGTGCAGTGTTAATGCTTTATAAGCAATTATCCCTAGCGCCTCAAGTTTACCACTAACATAATTCAATTCTACTACAGCAAGATATGTAACAACACTTAAAAACATATCCATTCACGACCAAAGTTTTACTAACCTTGTAAGCTGATAGCAAGGTCAATAATGCTCTGTGGAGCTGAGGTTTAAAGTAATTAAGCCTCAGCCGACTGTGCATTGGAATTACAAAAAACAGTCCGAGTAGGTGCGACTCAAGGAGCTTCCCGGTGCATTAGACTGCAGACAGCATCCGACATACAAAAACATAAGAACATAAGAAAGTTTACAAACGAGAGGAGGCCATTCGGCCCATCTTGCTCGTTTGGTTGTTAGTAGCTTATTGATCCCAGAATCTCATCAAGCAGCTTCTTGAAGGATCCCAGGGTGTCAGCTTCAACAACATTACTGGGGAGTTGGTTCCAGACCCTCACAATTATCTGTGTAAAAAAGTGCCTCCTATTTTCTGTTCTGAATGCCCCTTTATCTAATCTCCATTTGTGACCCCTGGTCCTTGTTTCTTTTTTCAGGTCGAAAAAGTCCCCTGGGTCGACATTGTCAATACCCTTTAGAATTTTGAATGCTTGAATCAGATAACCACGTAGTCTTCTTTGTTCAAGACTGAATAGATTCAATTCTTTTAGTCTGTCTGCATACAACATGCCTTTTAAACCCGGGATAATTCTGGTCGCTCTTCTTTGCACTCCTTCTAGAGCAGCAATATCCTTTTTGTAACAAGGTGACCAGAACTGAACACAATATTCTAGATATTCTAGATTCCTTCTTCAATTTCAGTATCTCCCATATAACATTTATAATGCAAATTTGTATTGCCTGCATGCAGTACCTTACACTTTTCTCTATTTTAATTTCTCTATTTTAATAGAGAAAAGTGTAAGGTACTCCATGCAGGCATTAAAAATGTGCATTTTGAATATCATATGGGAGATACTGAAATTGAAGAAGGAATCTATGAAAAAGACCTAGGAGTTTATGTTGACTCAGAATGTTGTCTAGATCATTTTTAATGACCTTTGCTGCTGCAACAGTGTTTGCCACTCCTCCTATTTTTGAGTCGTCTGCAAATTTAACAAGTTTGCTTACTATACCACAATCTAAATCATTAATGTAGATTAGGAATAGCAGAGGACCTAATACTGATCCCTGTGGTACACCACTGGTTACCTCGCTCCATTTTGAGGTTTCTCCTCTAATCAGAACTTTCTGTTTCCTACATGTGCATGCATCCCTACTGCGTTCAATTTGAGAATTAATCTTTTATGCGGGACTTTGTCAAAACTTTCTGGAAATCTAAATAAACCATGTCGTATACTTTGCAATTATCCATTGTCAATGTTGCATCCTCAAAAAAATCAAGCAGGTTAGTTAGATACGATTTCCCTTTCCTAAAACCATGCTGACTGTCTCCCAGGATACTGTTACCATATAGGTAATTTTCCACTTTGGATCTTATATATGCATGACCACAGCTGATACAATGTGTGGTTACCTCACCGACTATAAAGAGGCAAACTTGATTTATAAAAATAATTTAAAAAAAAGCTAAAGTAAACTTCAATCCATGGAAAGTTTATCAGATAGAAGAGACGTAGTTGACAAGCTTTGTGCTTGCTTGATAGACAATGTATAGCTACAGATGACAAGGTGGATTTGATCTTTATGCTTATATTGGAGAGGCTAAAAGACATTGAGCAGATCACTTTGTAGAACACATCAGACGCATAAAGATCAAAATCCACCTTGTCACATGAACCTATACATTGTAATACTGATGGACATTCTATTGATGATATCACTGTCTGTGGAATTTACAAATGCTATGGAATACACCCAGAAAGCAGAAAGAACACAAGCTGATTTTCAAACTCAGTACTTGGGAACCTTTTGGCATGAGCATTCTATCATGAAGCCCCACTTAGCTTTATTTGAAATTCATTCTTAAAAACAAACAACTCACTGGACTCTATCATGGGGTTTCCATGCAGGGCAATTTACAGTGAAATGGTGACGTGCGTGCACGTTTGGGAGAATTACTCGTGTAAATCAGGTTTGTGGCCGAAAAAAATGGCCAAAGACAGGGATAGAGTAAATCTCATTTATTCGTGTAAATAACGAACAACACGGGAAAATCCACGCCCAGTTTCACATGGAAACCCGCATTTCACGTGTAAATGTTAATGAGCGTGTTTATCCTTAAGTGACATCACTATAAATATTGCAAGGGAGCAGGTCAGTTGTTACTGTGGATTCCAAGATGGCAGAAAGTAAGTGGCTGATGGGCGGTTTTATGGTTAGCAGTGGTGTAGTTCACCTTAATGTAATGCGGCGCGGCTTTTTTAAATTGTTTTTTGCTGTGTCTGGCCTGTCATTTCGTATCGCTTTTGTGGGTTTACAGTTCTGTATAAAACCACTTACGATAAACTGCAGTGTACACTTGTTATAGTATTAAAGCAGCTGTTTGAGAATACCCTTGCTGTAAATACTACACTAAAGTTAAACGTGAAGAGCAAGTGAGCTGCTTACTGAATGTCTGTAATTGAATTCCCTTGCTTTTGATCCCAGCTATGTCCAAAGTCAACGCGTGTCCACCCTTCACTCAAAATGGCTGGAGCGAGGAGGAAACCCAGGCATTAATAAGTATAGTTAGTGACTTGGATGTGTTGAGCCAGCTCGATCGCCCGAACCAGCGCAACAAGCATGTGTACCAACAAGTGGTTGATGCCCTCTCAGAAAGAGAAATAGAGCGCAAACCCACAAGCTAGGGACAAATTAAAAAAATTGAAACAGTCCTACCTGCAGGAACGAGCAAGGAGGTGCCATTCGGGATTAGAGGGACGGTCACGCAGAGCAATGCTTTGTGCTTCTGTTACATCTGGCATAGCTATCTATGTGTTGCAGTGCCTCTGAACAAGGGAGTTGACAAACTTGTAAATACAGCGATGAACTGTGGTTTTACCGCCGACATTTTTTAAATGAGAGCTTCTTTATGACAGGATATGCAAGCCCTGCAGTCAGCATTATAAGAACAAATCAGAGTTGGCGAATTGCCACATGATCGCTTATGTCTACAGAAGTCGTTTAGGAGGTTGCTTGTGTAGCGATCCTGGTTCCCGGAGGCAGGCGCATCACACAGAGTGAGGCAATCCACACACAAGGTGGAGGGCGGACGCGAACCCGTGACCTCTCGCACCGAAGCATAGCGCCGATACCGCTGTACAAAAGAGCCGGCTCCTTTGCAAGGAGCGTATATCGCGCTTATGTCTTTGTGTGTGATTACGTCACCTACCAGCCCTGCTGCTGCCTTCCCACGTGCACGCTGCACTTGGAAAGTAGAGCACGGCTCTACTTCAAGCAACTGGTTGCACAACTGCTCACAACTGGTTGCAGGGACGTCCACATATAAGCGACTCAGTTACATGCAACTAAGTTGTGCAACTGATTAGACTAGGCTAATTGTCAAATTGACTGACTGAGACTTAGCCTAAAAAGTTAGCCTCCTCACCCCCAGGATAACTTTGAACTTAAGTCCATTTAAGTCTATGTTTCCATGGAAATCATGGCCTCCCACCACAATCTCTGGCTGTATGCACACTGTCTGAGAAGAGAGAGTATTCAAAGACAGAAACAATCCACTGGAAGTGTACTCTGATACTAAGGTAATTGAAAGGCTTTGTTTACCAAGGCAAACCATTATAAAATTAGCAGAAGATCTAAAGGACAAATTGAGGCCTGCCACAGGCAGAAACCGCAGTGTCCCTGTGCTGTTACAGGTCTGCTTGGCACTCTGATTTTATGAAACAGATTGTTTTTTAAATTCTGTGGGAGATTTCATAGGGCTGCATAAACTGCCTCACGGATAGTCTACAGAGTGTCAAAGGAACTTGCAACAAGACTGCCAGTGTTTCCTGTTCAGTCAACTGTTCTGAACAGAATGAAAAGTGACTTTTTTTCTATTGCTGGTTTTCCTAATGTTGTGGGAGCAGTTGATGGGACTCATGTCAAGATACAAGCTCCTTCAGCTGATGAACACCTGTAGGTGAACAGGAAGGGATACCACAGCATAAATGTGCAAATGATCTGTGATGCTAACCCTAATATCATCAACTGTGTGGCACGCTGGCCTGGCTCAACCCATGATTGTCACATCCTGAGGCAGTCTGTTGTACATTAAGCTTTTGAAGGTGTCGAAATACCTGGTATACTGCTCGGAGACAGTGGACATCAGATGAAACCATGGTTACTTACACCATTCATTAACCCAACCAATGAAGTCCATACCCACTATAACAACGCTCACACAAAATCAAGGAATGTGATAGAGAGGTGTTTTGGTGTGCTGAAGAGACGGTTTCACTGTCTACATGGAGAACTGAGGATGTTGCCTGAGCGAGCCTGTAACATCATCTGTGCTGCTGTAGTCCACTGGTTCACTAATTAACTTCACCAAATAAATAACTTTCTACTTGGTTAATGTTTGTCAGACAACCTCAAGTAGTACTTTTACATATCTTCTGCTTAGCACAAAAATGTCATGCCTCCGATGCAGTGTGTTGTTATAGATCTGTCTAGCTTGACTCTTGTGCTTTGCCACCACCCCGTCTTTACTTTTTGTAAAATGTGGTGGTAAATGACAGTCGTCCTGTAGAAGTATTGATCTCCTGACCCCTGGTCTTAAAAGGAACCACACTGAGGTTACATGTAAAAGTTTCTACACATGCATTCAATTGTGCAGATTGCGCAACACAAAAGAGGCAATAGAATAAAATGGCAAGCGCCACGTCCACAGACAGGCTGTGAGCCATGGCTCGCGTAGCTCTTGAATAGATCATAAACAGTGATTTCCATTCTATTGCTTTCCTTTCTTTATTCAGCTTGAGCAGATGCACACAGGCATCTAATTCCCATATTCTTAGTATGTTAATGTATTAGGAAATGAGTTGGGATGAGTGCATGGAGAATTATTCTGAATACACGTAGATTGCAACCAGTCATAATGTGTTACATTGTTTGACATGGTAAGAATTTTGTACAACTGACAGCAACATCAGTACAAAGTGAATTATATACACAATTAAGGGACCGCTTCATGATGTATATATTTTGTATATATTTTTATGTATGTAAAGTCGTCCTGGATAAGGGCATCTGCTAAGAAATAAATAATAATAACATTGCAAGGTAAGAGCAAATGTGCCTTCGTAACAGGTGTAATCCCATTTAAATGTATATTTATAGTTTATCTTTAGTTAACGTTTTATAGATACTGAAATAAATATAAAGATGTAATTAAAATACATTGTGGAAAATAAAATGTTTACTTGATGCAATACATTAAATTATTGTTTATATAATGACAGGGAACTTGCACTGCCAGACCCAGAGGGCCCAAATGGTGCGGCTGTGTGTGAAGAGGAGGAAGTGCCTGAGCAAGCAGGAGTGGATGAAGATGGCTCAGGAAGATACATTCGCCAAATGATTGTGGAGAACTGTTTCTCCAATTCATATTTTAGTATTTACAAAGCCACATGAAATCTCCCACAGAATTTAAAACCACAGCCTGTTGTATAAAATCCAAGTGCAAAACAAACCTGTAGCACCTGAGGGACAATGGTTTTGCCTGTAGCAGGCCTCAAAATATACTTTTGATCTTCTGCTAATTTTATAATGGTTTGCTTTGGTATAAAAGCCTTTCAATTATCTTGATAATTATTATTATTATTATTTTTTTATTTATTTGTTGCCAATTATTTTTGTATTATTTTCTCCCAATTTGGAATGGCCAATTATTTTTTTTTAGGCTCAGCTAACCGCTACCACCCCTGCGCTGACTCGGGAGGGCAAAGACGAACACACGCTGTCCTCCGAAGCGTGTGCCGTTAGCCGACCACTTTTTTTCACTCTGCAGACTCACCATGCAGCCACCCAAGAGCTACAGCATCGGAGGACAACACAGCTCTCGGGCAGCTTACAGGCAAGCCCGCAGGCGTCCGGCCAGGCTACAGGGGTCGCTGGTGCGCGGTGAGCCGAGGACACCCTGGCCGACCTAACCCTCCCTCCCCCGGGCGGCGCTTGGCCAATTGAGCGCCGCCCCCTGGAAGCTCCCGTCCTCGGTCGGCAAAGGAATAGCCTGGACTCGAACTCGCGACGTCCAGACTATAGGACACATCCTGCACTCCACGCGGAGTGCCTTTACTGGATGCGCCACTCGGGAGCCCCCTATAATTACATATTCTAAATGATTACCCAACATTTCAAAAATGGATGGGAAGCATTTACGTATACTTTGTAATTCAGAGAAAATGAAAAAAAAAGTCTCCAAAAGCACCGACTGTAGCTTTTAGAAGGGATGAAAATTTGGCTGACATTTTAGTCCACAGTAAACATAAAGGGATCATAGCTACATTAAGGGACACTGAAACATGTAAAAGCACATGTAAAGTGTGTCAATCTATTGGTAAAGATAAAAGTGAAATCGGAAATAAAGAAAATAAATATTGAGTCTTAAAAAATCCTTCATGCAAGGATAGCAACCTTGTATATGGTATATTTTGCATCAAATGTAAGACAATAAAATATGTAGGAGAGACAGGTACACCATTATATAAAAGAATGCAGAACCACTTATCAAGTATAAGAAATAAAAATGAAAACAAATAGATAGTACAGCACTTTAAAAGGAACACCATGGATGACCTAAAGTTTGTGGTTTTAGAAAAAAATGTACAGTATAGAAGAATAAAAAAAAGAAATGGATAAATAGACTAGATACCATGATGCCTGAAGGTTTAAATAGAAAGGAACAGTAGAGGGGGCTCCTGAGTAGCGCATCCAGTAAAAGCACTTGCATAGAGTGCAGGATGCGCCCTATAGTCTGGACGTCGCCGGTTCGAGTCCAGGCTATTCTTTTGCCGACTGAGGATGGGAGCTACCAGGGGGCGGCGCACAATTGGCCGAGCACCGCCAGGGGGGAGGGAGGCGGCTCACCGCACACCAGTGACCCCTGTTGTCTGGCTGGGTGCCTGTGAGCGTGCCTGTAAGCTGCCCAGTGCTGTATGGTGAGTCTGCAGTGTTTAAAAAAGCGGGTGGCTAACAGCACACGCTTCGGAGGACAGCATGTGTTCGTCTTCACCCCTCCCGAGTCAGCGCAGGGGTGGTAGCGGTGAGCTGAAATGTCAGGCTACTGGAAATGTAGTGGTATATACTGTATATATATATATATATATATATATATATATATATATATATATATATATATATATATATATATATATATATATATAAACTGCAGTGTACAAAATTGAAAGCATATGAAAGAAAATGTGTTTTTTTTTAAATGTACACAAAAGGTTTCAAAGATTAAAAAACTTTTATTTTCAGTCTCATTCTCCTCCTAGACATTTACTCTCTTTATATTGAGACATAAATCCCGACAGGAGCAATGAAGCACTCAGGATGAACATGGATTTATGATGACACTTCAACCAAAACCTTAAAATGAAAGTCAACTCTTATACAAAAGAGGTTGTTCAAATGTTGTAGAGTTGCATCAGTTAATAAGCTATTAGCAATGAAAAGCTCTGAGACTATCTCACTGTCCTAGTTGTTTTATAATTCTGTTCTTCTCATGTTAAAAGTTTTATGATTTACTGTCCCTTTACACTAAAGTGTCATTGTAAATCCATGTTCATCCTGAGTGGTTCATTGCTTCTGTAGGGGTTTATGTCTCAATATAAAAAGAGTAAATGTCTAGGAGGAGAATGAGACTTGCTATAGGAAGGACAGGCAACATGGCAACTGAAAATAATCCTAATATGATTTTGCATCAACAAAGGGTTCAGTCGTTTCCGTTTAGCCCTTTGTGATTTGTCAAGAAAAATAAATAGCTTTTTTATTTGTATTTTATTTTTCATTTTACAATGAACCATTTGTGACAGTAAATTGTGTTTCAGGAGGGACTAGGATAGGTTACTGTGAGAATAATAAGAAAGCTGCCTTCATACAAAGAGCCGTATTTATATGCAAATTATTGGTGCATATTTTATATATTTCGAATGGCTAGTATTTGTATTGTTTTGTTGCCTTGCATTTGCAAGTCATTCCCAATAAAGATGATTAGGAATTGTTACCAGCAAAGGATCTACGGTTTCATGAAGTAAAGTCTTAAGGTACATGGTGCTAACAAAATAATGCCAGTAAATCTTATCAAATATGTGTTGTCATCATTTCTTAGATCTAACATTTACTCAATGAAACACATACACATTGGTGTAGAGGTGAATTTGATTCATTTAATGGTAATTCTTTTGAAGCTGTGGGTGAAGAAAATGTATTGAGTGCTCCTTGCAGATACTACAAAGCTGCACTTCCAGTCAACTTTCAGAGGAAACAAGTCATCATTGAAAACACTTCAGGCATTGAAAAGCAGTGATCGGTTCTCATAGGCAAGCCAATGTGTGAAGTTTGAGTTCTGCAAACATTTATAACATTAAAAAAAGAATAATAGTAAAATATGCATTATTACCTGCATCTTTCATACAGATAATATGTGATCTACAAAGTGATGGTAATACACATTAGGTAAGACTTACTGCAATTACTTTCTTAGCACCATGCACTTTAAATGTGGTTTACACTTAAAACAATAGAAAATCCATGTGGTCCACAATATTGTGTCATCATCAATGACTGATCTTGTTGAGACGTTTTTAGTATACATTATTACATGATTCATATAAATAAGTATAACCACTTATAACAGATCCCTAAAGGAAAGTGTTACCAGATTCACTACCTGTCCTACAAAATTGAATTTTCTGAGTATAATAATGATACTTGGTGAAGTTCCGAGTTAAAATCGTCAACTATCAAATTTTCTTTACCAATTTTAGCCACTTCTGTTTTTTCTCTGGTGATTATTTACCAGTAACTATCCTTCAGAATGTTAACATTTGTGTATATTATTTCACTGCAGTGGTCTTCGTAGTGTGCGTGGGTTTATATTGCAAACAGAGCCGATCATAAATATTCTAAATGCTCGCCTATCATCTGTACAGGAGACAGAGTCACTGTCTGTTTCCATTATAAATTTACACCCACTCCTTCCTGCCCATAGTTAGAGTGCAGGGATAATCTACTTTCTGTCTATGTGGATGAGCAATCAAGGTTTCCTTGAAATTAAACAAATATGAGTCTACTTAAAATACCTTAAAAGGAGAAGCATATGGCACAGCTTTAGTCTCTATTCTTGCTTTAAATGGAAACTTTAACACACTTCTCTAGTATCTCAGTGGTTTGGACCATATTTAATTAATGCATAATTTCCAGCAATTCAGAATCTCCACCAAATCAGAAAATAATAACATTTGAATCAGTCCCAATCTAAAACTAATGATGCAGTATATCACAATTGTCATTCATGCTGACTCCATGGAAATGCATATTGAACAATCTAACTGGAGTCTCTCACATCTCCGATCTTTGCTGTCAGTTCCAACATAGGAAAAATCAATAACCAACAAAACAAAAACAGTGGGATAAATGAACACTTTAGAGCTGATTATTGACAACGCTATTACCTTAAAATGGCCTTCATTGCTTCAGAGAAGAACTTAACCCCTCCCCCACCCCCAAAAAAACAATAGCAGCAATTAGCAGTACTCTTCTTATAAAGTCTATTAGTGTCATGCTGTCATCTGTATGCTTTGCGGTGTTTGCTTCTAAGACATTTTTACATGATAAAAATCAGCTCTAATTACTCCTGAGTGTCCAATACCATTTCTCGAAATCCTCTTTCTTCTGAAATACAAAACACTGGTTGCCAATTAAATGAAAATTAATTATTTTACCTTAAATTCTGAAGTTGTATAGTTATAGTTATTGTGTCTATTAACCACTAAAACATGCTTCGAGTAAAGTGTTAATTTTCAGACAGGCCAATCTATTATTATTATTATTATTATTATTATTATTATTATTATTATTATTATTATTATTATTATTCATAGTTTATTGGGCAGATGCTTTTTTCCAAGGAGACTTACAATTGTTAGAGGGCAATACAAGGTTACAGATCAAGAACACTATTTAAGTACAGTGTAGTTTACAGTAAGTACAAATACTGCTAGAATACAATATGAGATAAGAAGAAACAATTTAGGATTAAGACAATTTCTATCTTCAATGACATAATAGTAGTGCAATAGTGCATATAGCTATATTGACTCCAGCCAACCCAGTGCAGTCAGTTCAAATAACACCTTGCACGAATTCACCGATTTGTTTCTGTATGGTAAATTATTTAATTGAAAGGCTAAGGGCCAAGACAGCCCATTATTAATGCATGGCACTGCAACACCATTCAAGTTGTAAAAGTGCACTAATGCAGGCTTTTTTTATCAGAAACTCTGTATTTCCATCCTGGTTAGTAAATAGCTATCACGAGTGTGTTTCCAAAGCAAAGTAATATCCGGAAACATCCAAGGAGCGAATGATTTGATTTAAGCCAAAGAAAATGCATTGTCTGGCTCTTTCTCCCTCAGCGTAGAATGCTTTTATTCCCAGAGACTGACACTAATACCCCCCATCCATAAGCACTGACTCCTCCCCACCATAGTTCTAGTTTGTTGCAGAAGCATCAGGCCTCATTCATTACCCATTCAAATTCTCCACACGTAGCGTCTGTGTTTCTCTGGCTGTCAGCCAGGACGTGGTTCACGGCTGCTGTCAGCCGGCTCACTCCCATGGATCCCCAGCACGAGTCTTCATTAATTTAAAGAAACGATTGTCCTCTTTTAAACTGCCGACCTCTCGCCGCCCACTGGGAACCAATAACCAGAAACAAAACAGTAGTTCAAATAGACATTAGCCTCTGTCCTCCAGTCCTCACGCAAAATGAGAGTGCAGAACACAAACTGAGCGCAGAACTGCTTAGTATCATGGGTAACCACATCATGCTTGTCGTATGGATGTATTTCTTACACCCCAGTTGCATTTTCTGTCATTACCAAGAATAAATCTATGAAAGAATCATAAAATAAAAAATACATCAAAGGAGAATTCATTTTAGCATGACAATATTCACCTCACTTCTCTGTATGGCGTAATCCAATAGCAGAACTCGGGAAGGGAAAATGGGAACCATAAATAAGCACAAGCCAAAGGCCAAGTGTAACATTCCCGAGGTGTCTGGAAAGACATTTGCATTTTAAAGACCTTGGAAATGGAAATTGAAGCATGTCGCTTCTGTGAGAATAAAATCCCCCCAAAACAAAATTATTATTGTCATTACATAAAATGTATAATTACAGCAATTAAATAAACTTAAAAAAACACCACACCACCACTGAAATTAATTATAGATTGTATTTGTACACAGGCATATTTATAATAATAATAATAATAATAATAATAATAATAATAATAATAATAATAATAATAATAATAATAATAGAGCAATTAGACCCTGGACAGTACTGGAACTTAAGTTACAAATCCTTTGATTTACTGTCTTTGATAGGAACTGCGGCACCTCTAAAACGCCTAATTCAATTGTGTTGTAAGGTCATCTAAGACTGATGGTATAAGGTAAACCTTACTAAAAACAATTTGTAGTACAAATTGTACTTGTGTTTTGAAGTTACAGACTTTATATAAAGGCATGTCTACAACTGCATGTTTATAGAGTATATTATTTTAACACATGATTATTTATACCGGTTGGCTGTTGCTGCATCATACACGAATGACTTTGTGATTGACCCTCAGCTGTGTTCCATATCTACATGTAAGTGGGAGGCATCAGAGCTCTCTTTAGTTTTTATGTTCAAGATCAGATCTTTGAGCATGTGGTTGAATATCAAATCCAACTCAATCCAGTGCTTATGAACTTGACTGAAGTCTGGATTGTTAAAGCTTTGAAAGATGAATGGTCCATGACACTTTGCATTGAGATATTATAGTTCAAATAATTTCTCTACCACTACCAGCAACTCAAGAGTTGCATTGCAGTACCTCAGAAACCTTTTGTGTGGGCTTCACCAGACCAGATGTGACAATGAAATGGATGTTGTGGATAATTAAAACAATATATGGCTAGTTGATGCATGTTAACCATGACCACGTAGAAGAAAGCAAAAGAAGAATACATTTTAAAAAACTTAAAATAATAAAGATTTAATAAGAAGCAAGATGCTGCTCTTCTTGAGGAAAAGGCTTTTATGGTGCATCTCCTTAAAAAGTTTAGCACAGTAAATTTGCACGATACATTTGCAATCTTCCCCATGGTTAACACTATGCATTTACCATAGATTATCATGCTTTGCCATGAACAAACCAAATGTCACTGAAATTTACAAAATACAAGAACCATTGATAATGTTAACACAAGACCCCACAGTATTAAGAGGGTAGGCTTACATAGGAGTACATTTCAGAAAAGAAGGTCCATTACACAGGACATAATGTGTGTATGGGATAGCATTACCATGGGAAGCTGTATATGCATGTAGAAAAAACAACTGAATAACAGAGAGTAAGATTGAGATAAAGGAGGATTATCACACAATGATATTTCCAGCGATGAAAAGTAGCACTGGCAAGAATTTGTTGAGGCTTGTATTGTCCATTGAGTAGATACTAGCTGATAATAACATGTATTATTTTATAGAATGTGCATCATTCCTTATTACTCTGCTATAACATGATTAAACACTACAGACCTGGACTAAACCATTACTTAAGTATCTTCTAATAGAGTATAAAAATGGCCGTAATATATTATTTATGTTATCCCATGGGAAATTATGAACATCTGGCATGTACAAGTATGCTATGCAGATAGTGACATTGAGGTTAATTCTACTGTTTACAGCTCCTTTGATGAATGAAAAGATGTAGTAAGATGCTGATCATTTAAAAAGCTTTACATAAATTGTATAATTACAGCAATTAAATAAACTTAAAAAAACACCACACCACCACTGAAATTAATTATAGATTGTATTTGTACACAGGCATATTTATAATAATAATAATAATAATAATAATAATAATAATAATAATAATAATAATAATAATAATAATAATAATAATAATAATAATAGAGCAATTAGACCCTGGACAGTACTGGAACTTAAGTTACAAATCCTTTGATTTACTGTCTTTGATAGGAACTGCGGCACCTCTAAAACGCCTAATTCAATTGTGTTGTAAGGTCATCTAAGACTGATGGTATAAGGTAAACCTTACTAAAAACAATTTGTAGTACAAATTGTACTTGTGTTTTGAAGTTACAGACTTTATATAAAGGCATGTCTACAACTGCATGTTTATAGAGTATATTATTTTAACACATGATTATTTATACCGGTTGGCTGTTGCTGCATCATACACGAATGACTTTGTGATTGACCCTCAGCTGTGTTCCATATCTACATGTAAGTGGGAGGCATCAGAGCTCTCTTTAGTTTTTTATGTTCAAGATCAGATCTTTGAGCATGTGGTTGAATATCAAATCCAACTCAATCCAGTGCTTATGAACTTGACTGAAGTCTGGATTGTTAAAGCTTTGAAAGATGAATGGTCCATGACACTTTGCATTGAGATATTATAGTTCAAATAATTTCTCTACCACTACCAGCAACTCAAGAGTTGCATTGCAGTACCTCAGAAACCTTTTGTGTGGGCTTCACCAGACCAGATGTGACAATGAAATGGATGTTGTGGATAATTAAAACAATATATGGCTAGTTGATGCATGTTAACCATGACCACGTAGAAGAAAGCAAAAGAAGAATACATTTTAAAAAACTTAAAATAATAAAGATTTAATAAGAAGCAAGATGCTGCTCTTCTTGAGGAAAAGGCTTTTATGGTGCATCTCCTTAAAAAGTTTAGCACAGTAAATTTGCACGATACATTTGCAATCTTCCCCATGGTTAACACTATGCATTTACCATAGATTATCATGCTTTGCCATGAACAAACCAAATGTCACTGAAATTTACAAAATACAAGAACCATTGATAATGTTAACACAAGACCCCACAGTATTAAGAGGGTAGGCTTACATAGGAGTACATTTCAGAAAAGAAGGTCCATTACACAGGACATAATGTGTGTATGGGATAGCATTACCATGGGAAGCTGTATATGCATGTAGAAAAACAACTGAATAACAGAGAGTAAGATTGAGATAAAGGAGGATTATCACACAATGATATTTCCAGCGATGAAAAGTAGCACTGGCAAGAATTTGTTGAGGCTTGTATTGTCCATTGAGTAGATACTAGCTGATAATAACATGTATTATTTTATAGAATGTGCATCATTCCTTATTACTCTGCTATAACATGATTAAACACTACAGACCTGGACTAAACCATTACTTAAGTATCTTCTAATAGAGTATAAAAATGGCCGTAATATATTATTTATGTTATCCCATGGGAAATTATGAACATCTGGCATGTACAAGTATGCTATGCAGATAGTGACATTGAGGTTAATTCTACTGTTTACAGCTCCTTTGATGAATGAAAAGATGTAGTAAGATGCTGATCATTTAAAAAGCTATGTAATAATGGTAGTGATCTATGACCCATCAATGCTTTCTACACCAACAGCTTTTCTTGAATGACACAAAGAGAATTGTTATCTAGCCTTCCACTGCATCACAGATTTTTTGATTAAGTTGATCAATCACTTCAAAACATGTGCAGTCCATTTTTTTTTAAAAATAATGTACTTCTTTGAATTCTTTGTGAATGGTTTTTCACATGATCCTTTAATAGTCACAGTACACTCCACTGGGTTTTGAAAATATTGTTCTAGACAATGTTACAAGGTTTCGTAGCATTTTCTAATGTTTTACTCTGCTTTTTCTATGCTTGTACCATGTAGTTCTTATTTTTATAAAATAAAAAATCATACACTAGGCTTCAACCTTATTACTGTATATACTGTATAGCAAAACTGGTCTTGGGACCAAAAATATTGCCAGATTTAC
The DNA here is from genome assembly GCA_030684275.1 of Acipenser oxyrinchus oxyrinchus. NCBI lineage: Eukaryota > Metazoa > Chordata > Actinopteri > Acipenseriformes > Acipenseridae > Acipenser > Acipenser oxyrinchus. The sequence goes on along the minus strand of CM060251.1, from coordinate 72,789,356 downwards.
AGTGTGCTGGTTTACAGAAGTACTGTAAAATCTAATGTTGTACCTAAAAAAAAAAAAAAAAAAACACTTTAAAAAAAAAGTACTATCCAGGTATACCCAGTAATACACATTTAAGTGGTTTGTAGAGCGACTGGATAAACAGGTTTTACTGTAGTATCTAATGAAATGTGATAAATGTGTATTCATTTCATTCTCCATCAATGAAGGCAAAAAAGGCCAACTGCTCAGGTTGAGTTCATTAGATCTCATTGGAGTCTATCAGTAGATGTGCCAGTCAAACACTATCTGTAGGGCTTTAGGATGCAGTGAATGGATTAAAATAATTTAAACTAAAGTAAACAATAGGCTTCAAAGCTGACAACAACATTAATTCTTCCATTCAAGCCATCATTTTACACTAATCAGGCACATGGTGTCCATCAGACATTAGATATTGGATTCCAGATAGAGTGCTGTCAATTGTGCTGCTTTGCAATCTAAATACACCTGCAGTGTCTTAAAAGAGACCATCTCTCACTAGGAAGCAGAAAAAATCTCTGTGCTTCTTCAAAGAACATGTATTGTATTATCTTTAGTCTTAGCAGTTACCCCAATGGGGTTTTTAGCTAATTAAAGAAATATATAAAATTCAATTAGTAAAGTACTGTAGGTCTCAAGAATATTTAAAACAAATATCTGGTATCATACTAAATTAAATAAAGTTCCCTTTCAATTCGAAGATGACCACCAAAATGACTATGGGATATCCCTGCCCATTGGGTAGGTATTACTGAGCTCTTTATACCAGAACTGCCGATAGGCCCCTTCCTGGGATGACTTACTCGGTCCCTCCCACTGCGGGATTAAAACCGTCATCCTGAGGAAGCCATTTCTCTTTTTCCTTCTCAAGACGGTACGGTAAGACCTCTATTTCTAGCTGAGTGTGTTGAAAGAAAGAGCTTCCCATGTTGTATTTCCCTTGCATTCGTGCTGGCTTGCGTTGTAGGCTGCTCTGTTTTTTACTGTCTGTCCTGTGTGAGCGACTGCCTGTGCAGTCACCCTGTGATTGATTGTCTCTTTCTTTCTTGGGAGAATACAGTTCCTCCATGGGGCTAGGCCTTGCCGCATCCCTGCTGTCGAGTGATTCCCCCAGCTGCTGTCTGGCAGCTGAAGTGGGCCTTGTTGTTTGGCTGCCGCTGCGCGTCCCCTGTCTCTGTTCCATCCCTATATGGCCTGCAAGGCTAAGATCCCGCATGAGGATAAACATACCCTCTGTGCGCGGTGCTTGTGCGTCCAGCATGCCACCTTGGCCCTCGAGAGAGAGACGTGGCCTGCATTATCTGTGCGGCTTTCAGCCCCGGGTGAAGGAGAACAGGTTGGAGAGGGCCACGAGGGACGAGTTCCGCGTCCTCAGTGGCTGGACTGTCGGCGGCTCTCGGAGCCCCAGAACCCCTCCTCCATGAACTGTCCCAGGACCTCCTGCTGGACATCCCCGACGCACAGGCCCCCCATAGTTGCTCCCCATCCCCGCAGACGAGGGATATTATGGACCTGAAAGCCCAGATGGCCCAGGTCCTGGAGCTCTTGTCTAAACAGGCACCTGCGGCTCCTGCTGCAGTACCAGCTCCTGTACAGCCCCAATTACCATACCCTCCCTCCTTTCCATAGCGGCCTCTGGGGACGGGGCCTCCTTCTCCTCTGACATGTAGGTAGGAGGTGAGCCCAAACCCCCTGCCGAGGAGGAACCTAACTTCGAGGTAGCCTCGGAAGCCAGCGCTCCTCCACTGTTGGACTCAGTATCGGCACTTATGGGGCGCGCTGCAGCGTTGCTGCAGGTCCCCTGGATGCCAGCGGCAGAACCACGCCAGTCCGTATTCCGGACGCAGGCAATGGCTCCTCGCCCTCAAAAGTTCCTGGCCTTCCTGGACTTCATGGAGGAGGTACACTCCTTCTGGGATCTTCCGGTCACAGCTCCAAGCATGCTGAAGCAAGCCTCTTTGGAAGGCGTGGAAAAGCTGGGCCTAGCGGGGTTCCCCCCGGTAGACTCCACCACCGCGGCTCTGGTTAAGGCCCCGCCGGTGGGAGGATTGACCAGAGACCCGGCATGCCCGAACCCACAGTGCAGGGTGACGGAAACGCACATCAAGCGTGCGTTTGCAGCAGAGGCACAGGTAACTCACCTGGCAAACATGGCGAGTGTACTGACGGCCTATATGGACGGTGTACTGCACGAGGCCCCGCTCCTTGAGCCAGTGGCCACCGAACTATGTCAGTAATGGCACGTTTGCACCTCGGACACCTGGGTGCTCACCACCGTGCACAAGGATTACGCGCTTCAGTTCCGCTTGGGACATCCTCCCTTTCCAGGAATTACGAATACTTTCATGACAGACCCTCTCCAGGCCTCAGTACTTTAGAAAGAAGTGGCCGCCTTGCTGTGCAAATGAGCCATTTGTCTCGTAGACCCCACCTCCCAAGGAGTGGGGTACTACTCAAGGTATTTTCTGGTGATCAAAAAAGATGGCGGCTTTCGCCCCATCCTAGCCCTGAGGCTTCTCAATGGGTTCTTAAAAGAAAGGCGGTTCCAGATGTTGATTCACCGTCACATTCTCCAGTCAGTCCGACCGGGCGACTGGTTCACCACCGTGGACTTACGGGACGCGTACTTTCACATTCCCATTCGTCCAGAGCACAGGAAGTATCTCCACTTCGCCGTTCAAGGAAGCATTTACTAGTTTGCTGTGCTGCCATTTGGCCTCTCCCTAGCTCCTTGTACATTTTCAAAGTGCGTGGACGCTATCCTGGCCCCCTTGCGGCTGCAGGGGATCTGAGTAATAAACTATCTCGATGACTGGTTGATCTGTTCCCAGTTGTGAAAGGGAGCAGTGGCGACAGAGTGACAGCTATCCAAGGTTGCCTCTCCCTGTTTCGACAGGGATCGCAGGTCACCTTCCTATTGTGCCAGAAACTGTTGGGTCTGATGGCTGCAGCCATATACCAAGCGTGGCTCAATGCGTTCCACCTACATGCAGAGCGCGACAGACACCGTCGGCTGATGGTGTCTCATATGTGCTCAGCAGCCCTACGCTGGTGGAGGTCGACCTCTCACCTGCACGAAGGTGTAAACATAGGAGTTATGTTCAACTGTCAAGTGGTGACAGCAGATGCCTCCAACTTGGGTTGGGGGGCAGTCTGGGAAGGCAGAGGAGTCCGTGGATCCTGGTCGGTCCGCTGGACGTCCCTGTAGGCGGTCTCCCTTGCTCTCCGCTATTTCCTCCCAGTGCTAAGAGGTACACAGGTGTTGGTCCGGACGGACAACACAACAGCGATGGCGTATGTCAACCACCAGGGTGGCCTACAGTCCCTGGGGTTGCATCACATTGCCTTCAGGCTTTTGATGAGGGCGGAGAGGTGAACTGGGCAGGTGACCTCCTCTGTCAGAGTGGCGACTCCACCCTCAGGTAGTGGAGCACATTTGGGAACGATCCGGGAGGGCACAGGTCGATCTCTTCGCCTCAGCGGAGACAACACACTGCCCCCTGTGGTACTCCCTCCACCGCTTAGGCGGCCCACTCGGCGTTGACGCCCTAGTGCACGAATGGCCCAAAGCGTTTTTGTATGCTTTCCTGCCTATACCACTGCTCCTTGCCTTTCTGTTACAAGACTAGCCCTGGGAGATCCCACTTCGCATGGATCTCCTCAGTAAGACGAGAGGCACTCTTTGGCACTCAGAACCGGGCAGGTTCCAGCTATGGGTTTGGCCCATGAAAGTGACCGCTGGTTAGCCCTAGGGCTATCAGATGCAGTTGTGGGTACCTTGTAGAATGATAGGACTAGAGCTCTGCGTCAGTCTGACAGGGTCTGTCTGCATTCCTCATATGTTGCCGTTCCTTCTCCCTCGCAACGGCTCTGGTATACTATCCCACAGTCATGTTGGTGGTCGTCTTCGAATTGAAAGGCAACGTTAGGTTACCTACTGTAACCCTGGTTCCCTGAAAGAGAAGACGACCACCAACCACAAGGTTGCATCGGTCGCCCTCACGGGTTCAATGGAAAAAGAGAAATGGCTTCCTCAGGATGATGGTTTTAATCCCTCAGTGGGCGGGACCGAGTGCGTCATCCCAGGAAGGGGCCTATCGACATCTCTGGTATAAAGAGCTCAGTGATACCTACCCAATGGGCAGGGATATCCCATAGTCCCATGTTGGTGGTCATCTTCTCTTTCAGGGAACCAGGTATCTAATGTTCTGGTATGTGTGAGAGAGAGAGAGAGAGAGAGAGAGAGAGAGAGAGAGAGAGAGAGAGAGAGAGAGAGAGAGAGAGAGAGAGAGAATACTGAATGGTCGTTCATGTTATCCAGTTTTTATTCGCTGCAGGAGTCCTAGTAAACCACACGCCCCGACAGTGGAGAGAGGTTTATGCAAGGACATCCTCCTAAGTTGAATAAATGTTTACTTTTATTTTCATGAGGCTAGTCTATGCTTCGATGCGGATAGATTTCTAACCCTGTTTGTGGCCCCTTCACTCCCATCTTTTTCTCTTTTTCGATAGAACCTTGAGCTCAGTCTGTCAATTTGCAGCCTCTCTGTTGTTTCCTTACTGTTACCGGTGTAAATGAAGAGGCAGTTAAAGGAAATCGGGGTACAAATCAAAACAACAATATAAATTTGAAATTATTTCAGACATTTTAAAGTTGTTGTTATAAAATACGCATCGTTGACAGTATTGTTTGAACTACCAACACGCAGCTCTGTCCTGAATTTCAGCAGCACACCACTGGATTGGAATGTAAACAAAGACTAGCCCCAGTAAGCATGTTAACCCACATGTTAACCCACTCAAGTGAGATAACAAAAATATATCCCACGCTATCTATCTATCTGTCTATCTATATATCTATCTATATATATAAAGATTGTGTAAACTATTCTCTGCAAGTCATTTGCTCAATGCAGTATAATCAAACAAAGCAGGGTTTGTCTGCGCTGGTGCACAGGTGGCAGCTGTATTTCCATCTGAGCTCGCCACCCACATTGCACAGCAAAGGGCAATCAGAGAGAAAGGCAGCTGGTAATAATCCTGCACACTGGGAACCTGACACCCAGTATCATACCACAGGATTACACCCGTTTTAATTAGAGTCAGAGAGGGGGCAAAGTAAGGTGAGGTAAGGTGACTGTATGGCTCAGTGTTCAGCGGGACAGTTTGGGATAGTTCAGGATTTTCACTTTGCAACCCAATGCATTCTGGTACATTTTACCTGTCTCAGGTACCGAGTTGAAAAGCCTGAACCATCCCAAACTGTCCCACTGAACACAGCCATATGGTTACCTTACTCTGAAGTTATGGAAAAAACCAAAAGAGAATTTGAAAACAAACAAAAAAAGGGTTTGTTACACCAGCAGTGATTTAATTATGTGTGAAATAATGTAGCTTGCCCTTATATACGATTGAATGTGATCGAACTCCAATGCTCATATACCACTAGAAGCACTGGGCCCTATTCACAAAGGTTCAAAGGATGCTTTTTCAAAGGATGTTTTTGTAAATAAAATAAAGTTGTCATTCATAAACCTGTTCTAGAATGCTGTTAAAGAAACCATCTGTCAAGAATATTTTCCTCAAGATCAAACTATATTTATTCATAATAACGTATATAGTAACTAATGAGCTTCCTTACAAAGCCCCATGGGCACCAAACTTCAGAGAAGCCAATTTTTTCAGTGTATTAGATTGTTCATTTTTCATTCAAAATATTCAGTGACCATCTACAGTACCAGATGTCTCGGTTTCATGCTCACGCAAATGCCAGAGCCTTGGGTTTCTTTACAGGCTGAAAACTATTTGATTAGTACCAAGGCATTCTGCAGCAGTCCAATAACAGGCTGAAATGATCAGTCTATTGTATTGCCATAGACTAATAGATGTACAAAGTCTGAAAACTGAAGCAGCAACATTATGAATGAATTCAGGCAGCAGTATGATTTGTGTAAGTTCAGAGAAGTCTTTATGTAGGGCATCAAACACACACTCTGAAAATCTTGTTTCTAAACAAAGAACTGCAAGATGTCTAAACTGGTTAATTCTTTTTTTACTTGACAATAATTTTCTATCAATGTTACAGGGCTTGAAAAACTCCACTTACTTTAACCTTAATAAACATCACGTTTTGAAGGGGCTCCCGAGTGGCACATCCAGTAAAGGCGCTCCACGTGGAGTGCAGGATGTGCCCTATAGCCTGGAAAGATTGCAGGTTCAAATCCAGGCTATGTCATTGCCGACCATGACCAGGAGTTCCCAGGGGGCAGCGCTCGACCAATTGGGAGGGCTTAGGTCAGCATGGCAATCCATGGCTGATCGGGCGCCTGTGGGTCTGCAGTGGAGCCATTCATTGTCCATCATATAGGCCTGATGGCTTCGCTGTGGATCCACAGTGCAAAAAAAGACAGCTTGGCAAGAACACGTTTCGGAGGACGCATGTGTCAGCTGCCATTTCCCGAGTCACCAGGGGGTTGCAGCGGTTAACCGGGACTAATAACACAATTGCCGATTCCAAATTGGGGAGAAAAATGGGGTAAAACCATTGGCAATGACTAAATTTTAAATCAATTAAAGAAAGAAATAAATAAACATCACATTTTGAAAACCTAATTGTGAATGAAGATAAGGGTCAATTACTTGTTCTCAACGTGTGTTAATTGTGTATTATGTAGGGTAGTGCGGATAGAGTAAATGTAAGCTGGTAAAGTTACTGCTTAATCACACTAGTTGTTTGACCATCAATTGCAAATAAAGTGATTGTGATTGAAGTGAATGGTAATTACTTGGCTTCTAGTCAACTATCCTTTTTGCAGGCTTGGGTTTTTAGTGTTTTGAATACAAAACTAAGTAAGCTCAATTACTTTTTTTTAGCTATATCCACAAATAACTAAGCAATATTAAATGATTTTATAACACTATGAAATGTTGCACTATTGAGTGTTTTATGGTTATGGGTGTATGTATGCTTTACCCTGCTTTCCTGTGCTTTACAATGCCTTCATCTCTGTTTAAAAGCATCATCTGTAATTGGTTTATATCCTGATAGGCTGGAGGCTGTTACCCTATACGTTTATGTGAGATGTTTTTTTTTTTTTTTAAAGACATGTAGAAAAACCACTTAAACCCCTCTAAACCAAGAGCTTATTCAGAAATTTCAATCTTAATTCTGCACGCGATAAAAATCTTGCCTTCGGGCAGCAACGGAAAGCACAGGATCAAAAACAAAAGACTGTCCACAGCCAAATCATGTGGCAGCTCTATAACTTGAAGCTTTCAATAACCCTTTTAGTTGTACCCCAATGGGCAACTGTCAACTCTCATCTCTCCTAAAATAGAATCTTTATAGCTGCAATGGTTTCCTGTAAAGCAGCATGGCTGTTAACCCTAAAAAAAGATTCTGTCGTTAATGGTTAATGATTCACAACACCAACACCAGAGGTTATTTTTTAATAATAAAAAGTTATTAGTGTGGTCCAGTGGTTAAAGAAAAGGGCTTGTAACCAGGAGGTCCCCGGTTCAAATCCCACCTCAGCCACTGACTCATTGTGTGACCCTGAGCACATCACTTAACCTCCTTGTGCTCCGTCTTTCGGGTGAGACGTAATTGTAAGTGACTCTGCAGCTGATGCATAGTTCACACACCCTAATCTCTGTAAGTCGCCTTGGATAAAGGCGTCTGCTAAATAAACAAATAATAATAATGTGTCTATGCCAAGAACATATAATATCACAATTTATCATCACATACAGTATCCTTTTAAGTTACACAGGGGAAGTTTTATAGATTTAGAAATGAGAGTTTACAGTTAAGCGCTGTAAAAGAAAAAAAGGGTCTACATTCTTCCAAATTGTGTGTGTGTGTGTGTGTGTGTGTGCACATGTTTGTCATGTCATGTCTTCTGAATAAACCAGTACATCATACATTTTTCACAGCAATTAATGAACCTTTCCTGAAAGCTGGATTTCTGCTGTGGGTGGGCTGCTAAGATTAGTCTTTCTGTGCTCTTCCTGGCAGCTCATGAGTAAGAAGGAGTGGCTCCTCACTGTGTTCAGCTGAAAACACTGCAGGCTCTCTAACCCTTAGAGAATTAACACTTCACAAAGAGGGAAGAGTGTGTTGGCGCATGCTGGTGCAATATGGTCATAATTGCATATATAAGTTAAATATTATATTTGGATGTCACATTAATTTGTGCATTTTTTTTAAAATTCCCTTTGTATGGCACTTTAATTCATTATTCATTGGTTCATTATCCATCCATCAGTTCTTTTTTTTACTTTGTAGACACAATTGGTCAGCAAGTCAAGCTTTGTAAATTGTAAATCTGTTGTTTTTTTGTGTGGTCCTGTGGTGTTCTTGTTCAGGGTAGTTGGTCGGTTGGTCCCATGGTAAATGCGCAGCTGCGTGGTGTGCAGGGTGAGTCATACAGTGTGGGTTTGCATCCTCTCTGTGTGGAGTCGCCGGTCTTTGTTGAAGATTCCGAAGGGAGTGCCACATTGGCTCTGATTCTCCCATGTGTTAGGGAGGGAAAACTGGCTGGGACTCAACCCTACTGGCCAGGCACCAAGTGAGCTCAAAAGTGGACACCTACAGGGCTGGCCTTTGTCCTTCAGGTCGGTAGGTTGCTGACATCCGCTCTCGAGTTCCTGGGTGTTAAACACGAAGCTGGTTGGGTTGTGGGATCAGAGGACACCCACGGAACCTTCTCCTGTGGGGAATTGCTGCGTTGAGGGGGAAAATGATTGGACATTCCAAATTGTGGAGAAAATCAGGGTTCAAATAACTGGGTACACTAAGTTTTGATAAGCCCATGAAACATAAAACAGTAAAAATAAAAACAGCATACCACATGCCTGTACAATAGGAGCTCCGTCTTCAGACCTGCATGGGAAATGTCTTACTGTACTCTACTTTCTGGTTACACGTTACCTGCATGTATTAAAGATTACTTTTCAGCTTTTGCGTGGAATTTACTACTCTCTAAAAAAAGCATACTGCAGTATAATATTACAAAAATGAATTGAGTTAAATTTTAGTTCAGGCAATGTTTTGTGTTTGAAATTAGTCAAGGTGGTTATCATGCAATTTTATCTCACTTTGAACGAATACTGGAAATCGATCTACAGTCCAGGGGGTTGAGGATTATTAGGAAACTGTCAGGGATGCCGCAGAGTTTGGCATAAACTAAAAAAAAACAACAAGAACAACAACAAAAAAACTAAGCATACATGCATTAACTTGAAATGTTGCATAAAGCTGCACTTCAGAATAAAGTCTTTAACCCAGGACACCGAGCAGATATCTACCCATTGAACAGCTACATTCAGATAGCAACTTCTCGTCTACAGCTGTATTGGCACAGAGCTCAAGAGATCTTGCAATACAAGCCTTTTTGCTTTTGTTCATTTATAGCTATAAAATGCATAATGCAACTTCAGTGACAGACTGCTACAATGTCATTTTGCAGTACTTTCTATGTTTAAATAGATAGAATACTGTAACTTGTTGAATTAATTTAGCTCAGGTTACATTTATATATCAATTATTCAAAGAGTCATGGTATGGGCCATGTCATCAAATTGAAAGTGTTGTAAAATGTGGGCTACAGCATATGCTGTGGAAACAACTTTCCAGACTGTATTGTTTGAAGGCATGTGGCAGTGTGCCCCGCCCATGTGTGCGTTATGTGTTGCGTGTGGTGTGTTAATGTTGGTGTAATAGGTATTGGTGCACGGGATATAAATGGTTCTTTGTAGCACAAGTGATTTAAAATACTGTATATTGTTGTATTTAGGCACAGGGGTTGCATCATCACTTCACGTGCAGATAAAGTATGTGAGCATGGGATTGCACAAATGAGTTCATGTGCTGGGATTCAAATGAATGATTAATTGGTAATTAAATCCCGGCACAACAGTATATATAGATGCACGTTTTACTCACTTGGGGTGAGAACGGGTGTGGAGAGGAGGTAAAAGATTAAAAAAACTAAAACAACAATTGCTAAAACTTGCTGATACTTGTTATTGTTTATCATCTGTTTGTTTGTTTGACCAAAGTGCCTTTTGTTTTGTCAATGTGTTTGTTGCTTTCTGTTTAAAGCGTCTCAGTTTCACCTGCCAGTACTTCCTGTCTGTGTGTTCCTTTCTGGCCTGACATCACCCCTACAGCCAGCCTGTTCACAAGGCATTATTGATATATTCTTATGGTTGTTTAGAATCACACATTTATTTTTTTAACTCACAAGTTTAAAGTACGCCTATGGCCTCAGTAGAAAGGTTGTCTGTGCATTTACTTTATATTATATTTCTTACTTTGGGGGGGAGATACATGATTTTAGAGCTCTGCTCAGACCATGTGGATTCTTTCTGACTAAAAGAAAATGATACAATGTGAATCTGAACAACAAGAAGAACATATAATGACACGTTAGTTAATATAATGACAGGTTACTTAATATAATGACAGGTTAGCTAATATAATGACACGTTAGTTAATATAATGACAGGTTAGTTAATATAACGACACGTTAGTTAATATAATGACAGGTTAGTTCATATAATGACAGGTTCGTTCATATAATGCAGATATTTCACACCCCTACCAGGTTGCCCTTTAATTTCTTATAATTTTACCTGATGCATTTTTTTTTATCTTGACATAATAAACCACTAAATTGTACAGACATGTTTTATTATATAGTTCCTCTATTTGCACTGTGTTTTTCTTTACAACAACATGGCAAAATGGCCACCTGATTTTATAACTACCCTGTATATGAAAATAATGTATATACTTTCATCGGGATCTCAGTAAAAATGTGCAGTGTGTGCTTGCAAATAGTCACAAAAGTTAATAAAAACAGTAAGCACAGGGCAAAAAGTTATGGATTGAACAAGGTGTAAAAAAAACATTGCAAAGTCCATCCATCTGTCTTTCACTGTCCATAACTCACAAACTAAAAAGGTTATGGAGGTCATTGTCACACAGGTAGACTAAAGCATATACAAGTATTGTGGGAAAGCTCTGACCTCCAGGTCAAGGTCACAGAATGCCAAGCCGATTCTGTTTTCGATATTCTCACAATAGGAGCAGAGGCCCTCTGTGACAGAGAGCAAATGAATCTGAGTCAACAATCTGCCTCCTGACCTGTGAGGGCGCTGTATAATAGGAACAGTGTGCCCTGGACTGGATGGTTTGACAGTTCATTACAGGGTCAGTCAGAAGTTGGACATCCAAAAAGGGGGCAAAGCCACAATACTAGAAGTCAGCACCTTACTGCGGTAGGCGATGTGTCAGTCATGGATTGGTGGAAACGTGATTGCTCTCTCTACCAAAGGGGGCGTGACTATCAGGGGATGTGGCCGAGCGATCTGTTCCTTTGTTATGGTTACGGACGGATTCTAAAAACTGTAAACTAACCGTGAGTGTTTTTGTAAGTGTTTTGTTTTGTATTAATAGTGTTTGCTTTGTAATTAGTAGATGGCTAACATGCGCTGTATTCACCACCAGCACAGGGGCACTGCGAGAAAGCACATGGAGCCATGCCTGTATTATTATTATTTCGGGACTGAAACCCTGTATTGTTTAGCTGTGCAATTATACATTGCTGTGTAGTTGCCAGCGTTATTATTTAACAGTGCCAAACTGTGCAACAAAATAAAGAAGAAAAAAAAATTGCTCCAATAAAAACCCAACTGTGTAAACGGGTAATTGTATGTAAAAAATATTGTGTAAAAAAAGAGAATGTAATTGATTGTAAAAAATAATGTGATATCTTGTAACAATTGTAAGCCGCCCTGGATAAGGGTGTCTGCTAATAAATAAATAATAATAATTGTTGTGTAATAATAATAATATACAAACAATATAATGCATCTGAATTGAAAGTGTTACATTGATAGAATCTGTGTCTTTAAAGTACAGTATCTAGTATGACTTACGTTATGTACTACTACAATGTAAGTGTTACTTTTCATTTAACTGACCCTCGTGTCTGTCTCTCTGCCTGTAACTCTCTACATGGTAAGCATGCATATTGCCTTGTACCAACCTCCTTTTAATGAGTCCCATGGGACCAAGTGACAGAGGTAATCATGTTAACTATTTTGGATTCCAGGAGGATTAACCTGCTTTGAATGCTGGCAGTCACTGTACACCAGACTTCTCCTTTCAGTCCAGACAGTTAGAATGTTGTTCTTTATCAGATTTGGCTTCTGTTGCAGCATTGTAATTAGCTTCCTTCCTTGAATATGTATTTCAGCCAGGATCGCTATGTGTGTAACATTACTCTGATAAATGGGTTATATCAAAGGCTCTATACATCATGTACCAACAATACTTGCATATATGTACAGTGTTCTCCTTTACCCTTCAAGGACTGCTGCATAGTAAAGCCATGTCAATGAAGGATATATATTTGTTCACTGTGCTACGCCACCTGTTGGAAAGAACAACATAAGTTTTAGCTTAATCAGATTTTTTCCACTACATTCTATATCATTTGCAAGATACTAATTCAAACGAGTTTAGACAGAAAAAGGTAATTAAACTGTTTGTAAAAATGTACATTTTTCATTCAGATGTAATACACTTACTGTACAGTTTGTCCTCACTAGTTTCTTTTTGTATGAATATCGTAACCATTTTCCATACAACGATTTTGAGACATCTTTTAAACTACGTTATTTCACTTTCAAATTGAAAATGATGTTTTGAGGGCAGAATTCACTTTTGTCAGATTTTACTTTTTTTCTTTGTAACTTTGCTCGGATTTAGCTTGATATTTTATAAAGACACAATGCCTAAAACATGCCAGAGACCATTAACAGGTTATCTTTCAGCTTGATAGGTACCACATGATCATTATTTCTACCTATGACTTTGGAAAACTTTGCCAAACTCGCTATTCCAGAGAAAATGGTCCATTCTTTTCTCACAGAGGATGAATTACTGCAATACATTTTTTGCAGGCCTCCCTGTAAAACCATGCTGCAGTGCCTGTAGCATATAACACCAGTCCTGGCGTTAGTTCACTGCCTATTGGTGAAGTTTAGATTCCTTTTTTATTTCATTTGCAGTCATTAAACAGCCTATAAATTTAACAGCCTTTGTAGACTAATGTCGCACCAGTGGTGACACCAGTGTTTGAATCCCTCGAAATGTTTTGCACCTCACAGAAAATGTACAGTTTAACTTGGTGGCTAAAATCTGTGGTGGCTCAATAGCTTTCAATGCAGTACGATATGCAGACTGATATGCAAGGAAGCAGCAGTTTGCAGCGACCCCAGTGAAGAACAGCAGCGCAGGAAGTGTGAAATGTACTCAATTGGATAGAATAACGTTTTTAGCAGGATTCCAGTGCGATTTCAGCAGGAGTCGACGGTTCCTACTCAGACTTGGTAGGAGAATAAAGGGGTGTGGTAAGGCAAACAATGCAATTGATCAGGCTCCCTTGCACTCCCCAGCCCTGGATCTTGACCACTGTACAAAAGAGGCAGACTCGATTGCAAGAGCAGTTACAGCATATTTTCCTTTGCATGCATCACCTCATTTACAGGTCAGTCTTATACTAGACTTCTACTCCAGACAGAATGTACAAAAAATTTCTGCCTAAAGTGTATCACCTTTATTGATGAACACCGCTTTGCATTTTACTACTGAGATTTATTGTTGGACCTCAATTTAGTTTGGTTTTATACAATTAGCTGTAGTCCTGGAGACTGGATGTCTCAACTCACTAAGTTTCCTATGGGTATTTGTGGTAGAGCAGTGGCTCCACCCATTCGGGTGCACAGCTTTGTGGGTGAGCATGTGTGTGTGATAGAGTAAGAGTTTGGTGGCTGGCGTTTGCACGGCGACATGGTTGTTGATTGCTTGATTGAAGATTCACTATTTGATTGAGAGTGAGCGGTAGAATGTGGAATGTGGCCAGGTGGTGGTTAATTGAAGGATTAATTGTCAATCATCCCTGGTCACATGGTATAAAAGGAGAACAAAGAGCTTTGTTTGGTGAGTGTGGAGCAGAGAAGGAGAAAAAGTGAAGGAAAGAGAGCAATGGAATAGCAAAGGTGTTTTGGGGTTTGTTTATTTAATGAGTTTTGTAGTTTTGTTTATTTTGTGCTTATTTAAAGTGCTTAAACTGCATTTCTGTGTCTGTGACTCATATTTCAAAGGGTGCAGACCTGTCTTGGCCGGAGCCACTACGCCACAGTATTGTTATACTATTAGCTGGCTGGGTTGTAGCATTCATGGCCATGCACTTTTAGGGTATCGCCTGTATTTATGAATCTTTGTTTGGCACAAGTCATGTCTGTATATTGTCTATATTTATTGAAGTATTGTACTTGCAATTAGACTGCCACCTACAAGTTGTGGCCATCATTTTTCTATTCAATCCGCCAAAGAATGTGTGATACTGGTGCTTACCAGAGGTGGGTTAACTCGCTACTTTAGTAACACGTTAATGTAATAATATTACTTCTGTCAATAACGAGGCAATATAATGAGTTAGATTTTTAATGGGAGTAATAATCAGTTAGTCTCGTTACCTTTTCTGTTGTACACTTAGCGGGGTTTTCTTTTTTAACCCCCGACAGGCCAGACTGCTCTAATATCGGTGCCTCACCACCGATGACGCAATCTCTCTTCCGGGATGTCTAACAGCAATAATAAGCTGTGGGCCAATCAAATCAGTCTTTCTGAACCTTGTATTTGAATAAGGCTAGGAACAAGGAACAAAGAAATGAGTACCCTACATGCCAATTTTGATGATACACTTCAAAGACTTCATACAGGAAACGCATCTACCAGCGCATATTTTGAAGTTTAATAGGAGAAGATCGACAGGAGTCTCATACTTGACTGTAAGTACCACTTATTTATTTATTTGTTTGCTTGCTTATTTAGTGATGGTCACATTTATTGAAACCCCATCATTTTTACGTGTTGCTACTACATCATGTATTATGCATTTTTCATTGTATTGTATTCGGCATTATTTTTCACTATTGTATTAGGCATTGTTTTTCACTGTATCATGTATTATGCACTTCTCTATTTAAAGTATTATAGATTTTCTTGTTGTTACTGCATCTTGTAAAGCGCTTTGTGATGGTGGTCCACTATGAAAGGCGCTATATAAAATAGATTGATTGATTCTTTATCACCATATAGTTTGTTTTTCTACAGACCTTTTTTTGTTTTGCTATTGATTTGCTATTCATGGTTTTATTGAATTCTAACGTATTGTATGATTTTTCTTCATACTGCAAAATTATTGAAAGTCAGAAAAATATACAGTACATATTTTATGCCAAAAAAAAATTTCAGAAGAAATGAATAATGATTAAAAGTTACTTTTTTTTCAGTAACATGCCCAACTCTGGTGCTATCTAGTATAAAGACAATCCCCAGTAATATATTTCGATGCCTGGTGACTAGAAATACTCTGAACTTATGCCAAAACAGCCGCATCAGTTACTGAGGTACTCTCCTTCAGTTGATAGCATACCCAGAGCATTTGACAAGTTTTCAGTATTATTTAATTTGTTAGATACACACATTTTCAACAATAGGATTAAAGCTTGACAAATTACAATGATCATTTAAGACAAGAGCATTGCAATTTAAGCATGAAGTGCTGTTCTTCTGTGACTATCTAAACATATATCCACTGAGGATATACAGTACTGTCAATCCGCGCCAAACCCCCATGTGTTGGAAAGTCTGCGCTGTACGTGATGTTCTACACTGTTAAACTTATGAAATTCCCAAATCTCCTAAGAGCCACTTTATTAAAGTATTAATAATACTATGCTTTACAAACACTGCAATATTTTATAACATGATTTAAGGCATTTTAGAAGCGGCGCCATGATCTGATCTCCAGCACTATACTCTTGTGTGTTTTTGGCTTGAATACAGTACATTTACTGACAGTTAACGAGAGCCTATTAGGTGGGAGTTGGGAGGTCAGGGGAGTACTGTACCAGCGAATCGGGAGTATGTTGGTTGCTATGGGGCGGGACAAAAAGAGGCGAGAGAACAGTAGTCGAGTCTGATGCAATTGTTTTTCTTAACGGAAATTACAGCTGAATATCGGTTTGATTTCTGTTAAAACTAAAATATATCCTACTTGGTTATTTTTTTTTTTCTCACACTAATTTACCTGCTTGTTTGTAATTTCTCTAAGAGAAACCAAAACTAAATCTTCTCATAGATAGTAAGCAGGTTTTTTATATATATATTTGTACAGGACTGAGTAAAATTCCAATTGAATAATAAAAAAAAAACAAATAAAAAAAAAAAAAAACACACAACTAAATCCCCTACAAGAAGATATCTTCAGCCAGCTTTCGGATAGCGCTTAGAGTGACCGGCCAAGCTCTAAATTCCTGAGTTTAAGTTTTCACTATCCAAGCTGAGGACGAAGTAAACAGACAGCCCTTGTTTTATCCCCAGCTGTGTTGGCACTGAACTCTGCTGGGGAAAAAAAGGACGTGAAGGACTGCTGTGCTGTAAGTAGTTCATCTTGGGGTGTTTGTCGGGACTGTACCATAAAATAAAATGTGCTTACTAAGGTGTGTGTACATTAGTTTGTATTACATGCTGGATTGAGGTTGCAGTCTCTTCGGAGGTGTCATGTACATACGCAGAGTTGCACATTTCTTTCTTTATTTTTTGAACAGGGGTAGAAAAAAATACCTTTATGTTCCATTTTTGAGAGTGGCGTTTATTTGAGGGTGGCATCTATTAAAAAGCTGATATCTGAGTGAGGTGTTAATTTGAGGGTAGCGTTAATTTGAAGTAATACGGTAATGGCCGACTGAATACCATAGGAATAACCCCTGAATATCATATGCACTTCCTCAGAGTTATGAAGTAATTCATTTTGAATTCAGCCCTATTAGTTCATGTTCTTTTGTAACAAATGACGTTGATCACATGCATGAGGCATGCATTCAGGCATGAATGAACACTTCTCACAATCCCCTAATGGGTAAGTAAGAGGGTATGAATGGGTGCCTTAGGCATGTAATCAACATAATTTGTTACAAAGAAAGTGAACAGTAAGGACAGTAATGGTTGTGACTGAAACATCTGCACTTATAACTGCACTAGCACCTTGTCCTGAACATTCGATGTCAAAATAAAAAGAATGTTTTTAAATTAATGGCTTTTTGGAGCTTTACAGACAGTGACTATTTCTACCTGCTTTCCAGGTAATAAAAGAAGAAAAAATAGAATCAAGGATTTCACAATAGGTAATTGGGTGATTTTTCTTTCTTTTTTTCTTTCACATTTTATTAATTTATGAAACAGTTATCCGGTGACATCTAATCAGGACTATGAAGTGAATCAAACAATGGCATTCCAGCACCAAAACATTCTTTAACATGAGCCTCAGGGGATCCATACACTTAGCATGATGTTCAGAAATACAACTGTGAAAAACTACAAGTGCTGCATGTTATATTACAGCGTATGACAATGATTGAACCGGCTTTGACTGGCCTGTGTTCCCGGTCAGACATCTGTGTTGCCGAACGTAGACGAATCGCATACTATACTTAATTTGCATGTATTTATTTCACTCAAGGATAAACCAGTTTCAAATAGGTGTTTTTTTTTTTTTTTTCGTAAACTAAAGCTGCTTCAACTAACCTACTGGTTCTTGTATAAAAAAATAAAATAAAAAGAAAGTTTAAGATTACATTTGACAAGACTGAATTTTTAAAAGAATCATAAATAAAACAAAGACTTTAAAAAAATAGAAGAAAACTGAACAATACACAGCAATTGCAAACTGTGAGGAAATAATTTGGCACACACAAAAAATAAAATCTTATATTCTAAACCAAACTTTACAACAGCATTTGAATGGTAGGCTTTACAATTCATTTTTCATGCCCTGCAGTCACATCGTTCTCTCCATTTACAGTTTTTTTTTTTTTTTTTTAAATCTTACAATAACATAGCTTAAACTCAAAGACCCTGACACTGGGACAGTAGCTAAGGCAATTACCTCAAGGCAGGTTGGTTTAACTTCCTTTGCTCAGTGCTTTCTATAATTTTTTTAGGAAAAGACACATGCAGCTTTTACATCATATTGTGTAAATATATATTGCAATTTCAATAAACATCAGTGGACTTCTTCAAACCATTTCTTTCAAGAAATAACACGTTTTATACATTTTTTTGGTAATTTTCAGGTAACTTAAAATAATTAAAAAAAACACACACACAATATTACAGTGCTTTTCAAATGCAATAAATACAAACCAACCTCACTAACGTACCTTTCTCATCACAGTATTAACTCACCGTCTCTAACACCTCCCCAATACGTTCACCACTGTTTTTGAACAGAAGGAAGTACACTCCTACCATTTATACAGAACAGACAACCAGGTTGTTTTTAACGAAACGTACCACAGCTGTTTTCTTTAAAAAATCGCATCCACAACCAACATTAAACTTTCTCTTTACACTTTGAACTCTCACATACATTTCCCGACTGTTTTGTAACCTTTCCAAACTTTGCATAATTTGACAAAATAGTCCCTCTCAGTGTATGTTCAACATAAATCTAC
Organism: Acipenser oxyrinchus oxyrinchus; assembly: GCA_030684275.1. Taxonomy (NCBI): domain Eukaryota; kingdom Metazoa; phylum Chordata; class Actinopteri; order Acipenseriformes; family Acipenseridae; genus Acipenser; species Acipenser oxyrinchus. Next base: position 72,770,741 of record CM060251.1, on the reverse strand, counting down.
TGCTACAGGTTTCAGTAACAATAACAATTGTGTCCCTGAGCACATTATATAAGCTGTAACAGTAACATTTCAGACTGCTTTTTTCCAATTATTTTAATTCAAAACCTCTGAGCCTCTAAACTGTGTTTCCAAGAAACACCAAAAGGAACATATCACTGTTAAAGCAATCAACTTATTTGAGCAAGCTTGGTTCATCCCCCCCCTTTTTTCTGCAGAATGATAAATAAATATTTTTGATGAGCTTTTTTTATTTTACTTTTAAACATTCAAAACTACTTCTATACCTTTGCGGAAATAGTTAGATTCCAAAGAAAGCTTATTTTAACCACAATATTTATGATCCAATTAAAACTTAGAACCATCATGGACGATAATCCAATATTATCCAGTGCAGAAACACGCAAGTTAAGATCGCGAGACATCCTTTTTAAAAAAGACAGATTTTCAAACCTGACTACAGGGTGACCATCCTAATTCTTCGGCTAGTGAGATAACAACCAGTTATGAAATTAAAACCACAGGTACAGTAGGAAGCCCTCTGGAACCTCAATCGCACAGGACAACAGTCAACGGATGCAGATTTCCCATCCCATATGGTATAACTTCCATGCAAATGCTCAGATTTCTTAAAGAGCTGTCATTTTGCTTAGAATTAATTCTAACGTTGGTGTGGACATTTATGCATAGATCTTCAGTGCATCTTCAGTGTATTCTTCTATGCGATCTATAATTTTGGCAATACTAAATTAAACTCAAAACCATTTACTCATAGTAAAAAGGGCCACAGATCAGTACAGCAATAAGAGGAAAAGACAGCAGAAGACTACTATTGCTTCAGTAGTAAGTGAAATGTGTACATACTGTAGGGCCTGATTTTCAAAAAGGGGATTTTGAGTAAATTTACTCTAATCAATTTAGTATGACTCTGCCTGGCTTTTGTATTTCAAAATACATGTAATGCTTTGTTTAGTTCAGTTAAATTGTTGAAGTATGTCCAGAGCTTTACTAATGGAGTTTTATTAAACTTAAGTACCCAGCTTTGAAAATCAGGCCTCAAGTGTACATTTCAATGAGGAAATGTAAAAATGTTACATGCGTAACTGCTATTGAAAGGAAAATGTCTTTGCATAACAGCCTTTCAACGGACAAAACAGACAATTTTCTTCAGCTGTCAGCTGTTTCTGTTCTTTCAGCCACATGACAGTGTCTTCACTGATTGAATGGCGTGCCTGTCCACAAGGATGAGGGTATGTCTGCAATGTGATTGGTTGCTCTGTACAGGTCACTGTGCCTATAGACAGAGAAAAAAACAAGAAACATTACAGCATTTGTTTACAACTGTTCTCTTGTCTGCTTAGATTCTTAGATTAAACCCCATGGTTTCACTTCCAAGCACTATGACAGCAAAGCTACACGCTAAGAAAAGCAATATTATATTCAGGTTTTAATGAAAGGTGAAGTGTGAAAATTGGATGCATGATTATTGGAAACATGGTGGTGAGTTAGTTTTGCAGTGGCGCAGGTGCTGGGAAGGTTTCAGATAATCACACATCAATGTTTTCTTGTTTTCACCTGTGTCCATCACACACCTGTTTCTACTGCCTCCGATTAAGGATTGCTATGGATTCATGTTGCCTGCTGGTGTGAGCGGCAGCGTGTGCAGCAATCGTGTGAGGACATTGGGAAAGGACACTGGCTGTTTTGGGACTGTAGTGAAGTGTTTCTGTGTTTTATTACGCGTTGTATTATTTTATTGATAATAGTTAGCTGTGTATTTTAAATTTATAATTCTTCATTTGCTATTATGTGTCTTTTCATCTGCCATTTCTCTCAGTATCCTTATTTTTATTTTTCTATTTCCTTTTCCTTCTTATACAATTATCTGATGAGCGATCATATTCCCTTCTGTAAATATTACTTTACAAAATTAACCAAGGTATCATGCCACAGAAAACTCCTGTTAAAGGCTAATTGCCAGTAAGGACAGAGGTTCCCTATTTGAGTTCTGGGCTCACTGTAGGGAGGTATCCTGATTGGGGGGATTGTCATTTTGAATCAAGGCACTACTAGCCAGGTTGTAGTTACTTCAACACTGTATATAACAAGTAAAGAAAGGGATCATAAGGCAGGACTCTGTGCATAAGTCCAGAGTCTGGCCAATCTTGTTTGTAGTTTTATTTTATTTTCTTCTTTTCATTATCCACTGTCTATGGCTGATTCAGATTAGCACTCTCCAGTAAGGTTAGACTACAACTCCCTGTTGGAAGGAGAGTGCTAGAATTATAAAATGATTAAAACCTGTGTTGATTATAAGTAGTGCTCTTCCCCTATTAAAGGGTCAATGCACAGGAAAGTACGTGTGCTAAAAGCACTTAACTGCTGAGCTACTGTTATATAATTTGAAGAGAAAGACCAACAGACACAAAGGTTAGATAACGTTATTATCATAACCCTGGTTCCCTGAAATAGAAACGTAACCATTACCGTCTGGGTATTTACCTTGCAGAGACCCGAAACCTGAATAAGATATACCAAAGCTGCTCTCTGAGCAGTCGGCGGCCCACCCCTGAGGGCAAAAATAGACTGTGCTCACAGATCTCATTGTTATTTTTCCTTCAAGCTTTCTGCAATCATGGACGCAGCGACCTTGAAGGTTAATGGTTACATATGCCCAACGTTCCCTTTCGAGTAACCATTACTGTATGGACATGGAATGCTGAGATCATCTTCAGCAAAAAGGCAGGAATGGTACAGAGCATAACTTTTGTCCTGGCCTCTGTAAATATTAAGCAGGCTTTACCTATGGAGAATGTCTGCATCTCACTCACCTGCTTTGCGGAGGTGATAGCAAGCAAGAAAGCCTCTAAGTGATAAAACTGTCAGCTCAGCTGAATGCATAGGCTCAAATGGAGGCTTCATGAGTGCATTAAGCACCACGTTTAGCCTCCAGCGAGGAACAATGTCCTTCATAGGCGGCCGAAACCACCGAGCCCCTTCAAAAAATTGTCCCTGCCAGGAAGTGAGCTCCTGGGGAGACCGTCAATGTTGACATGGCAAGCCGAAATGCCTGCCAGATAGACCTTTAACGTGAGAGGATTTCCCCTCATCAAAAGGTCCTGCAAAAATTACAGTATAACTGCCATGGGGCAGGTCATGGGGTCGAACCCACGAGGCAGACACCACATCTGAAAAACACCCCACTTGTACCCGTAAGGGGCTACTAGGAGCACTTTCGCCCGGTCCTGCTTGATTTTCTCCAGACACAGCAGGAGCAGGGCGAGTGGTGGGAAGGCATATAACAGTTGCCTCAGCCACTGGTGTGCCAAGGCATCTATTGCCAGTGGGTCCCCACCTCCTATTATGGAGAACCAGAGGGGACAGTGGGTTGATTCCTGGGAAGAAAAGAGATCCTCTCCTGAACCTCTCCCAAATGAGGTTCACCACCTCAAAGCCTCCACTCATCCCGGGCAGACGTGAGGCCGCTTTGCCCTGGTGGTTAATGTAAGCCACCACTGTTGTGTTTTCTTCCCTTGAACCTGCAAAAATTTCTGCAAGGACAGGTAAACTGCCTGCAGCTTTAAAACATTGATGTGGAGACCCTGCCAAGAGGGGCTCCACACACCATCTTGCCTCCTGCTATTCCACACAGCGCCCCAGCCCAGGCTGGACGCATCCGTGGTGATGACCTCTCTTCTGGTGACACTGCCCAGCGCTATGCCGAGGCGTAGATTTGGCCGGCTGTTTCCACCAAGAGTGCCTTTAGACAGTGATGAGACACTGTCAATAGGCGGTCGCAGTTCAACACGCAATGAAAAACCCTGCTGTTGAACCAGGTCTGCATAGGGTGCATGTGCAGGAGACCCAATGGAAGGATCTGGAAAGCTGCTGCCATAAAGCCCAGGTTTCTGGAACGTCACTACCATGAGCGCTCTGTTGCGCTGAAAGAGCTCCAAACATGCAGCTATTCTCTGTACTCTGCTGTCGGATAGAGTGGACAGCATGGCCCCGGGGTCCAAGCACACTCCTAGAGTTCCATGTGGGCCTCTGCCTGTGCTGAAGACTCTGCACAAATGAGCCAGTCGTCCAGATAATTGAGCACTGATGCCTTTGAGTCTCAATGGGGCCAGGATAGCTTCCATGCACTTCGAGAAGGCACAGGGAGCTAGGGGAGGCCAAATGGCAAGACATGGAACTTGTACGCTGTTCCCTGAAAGGCGAACCGCAGGTATTTCCTGTGCGATGGTTTTATGGGGATTTGGAAATAGGCGTCTTTGAGGTCCACCATGGTGAACCTGTTGCCTGGCCTGATTGACTGCAACAGCAGGTTGACCTGTCTGATGTCGTGGATCGGTCTGAGGCCACCATCCTGCTTTGGCACTAGGAAGTACCGGAGTAGAACCCTTCCTCCAACTGGAGGGGGTCTATCATGCGAATAAGCCTGTTTTTGCGGCAAAGCTGCTACCTCCTATGACACTACAGCGGCATCTTGCAGGTCCGTGACTGATGTTGTAGCCCCGTCCCAAAAAGGAGGAGAAACGTGTTTAAATTGCAGAGAATAGCTGGTCTGAACGGTAGTAAGCACCCGGATGTCTGTGGTGCATTGAAACCAGATGGCTCCCTGAAAAGGGGCCCTGTGGCAGCAAACTAGGGCTGCTGTTCGGCTTATGGCTTGGCCTGCAGCTTCTGTCCCTGCGCCGGGTGGCGGAACCTATTAAAGCCTCTGCGGCGAGCCCTCTTGATCAGCAGCAGAAGCTCAGACTCCACGTCCTCAGACCGGAATGCCGGCTCCTGTTTGCCCGCCTCCTCAGAGACAGCGATGGACAGTATGTCCTCCTGTGGCCTCCTCGTAGCCCCCTGGGACACCAAGGGGACAGACGGGGGCAGGCGGCGCTGAAAGTTCTCGCAGTAATTCTGCGAGAACAGTTCATTGGTGGGAAACATCTGCCCAGAGCTTTTCCAGTTGCTCAGAGTCTGCCGATCGCTTGGAACGGTGACTCTTCTTCTTCTTCCATGGGTGAGGAGAAGGAGACGCAGAAATGGATAAAGAAGACTGAGGAAAGCCTTCTGCCTGGGCTACTTTCCCGGGTGCGTCGTCCGCTCTCCCTTGGTAGAGCCCTGGGGTGAGGACATAGCCACTGCTCTAAGAGAGGGTGGTGGGGAAGAGCGCTGAGCAGGAGTAAAGGGCACAGAGCGCTCCGGCATGCGTTGGCCCCAGGCAAGAAGAGCATCTGATGTGCTTGTCCTCAATAGGTAGACTGGCCTTGCATGTCTCGCACAGATAAAACCCAGGCATAATGCAAGAAGCAAGCAATGCAGTGTACGGTATACCGATGTACAGGTGCGGCCTCAATCTCCTTATAGATATCGACTGGGTGGGTCAAGACCTGAGCAGGACTGGTTTGGTACCGGACTGGTGACTGGAGCACTGGTCGGTAGTGGACCACGGTGTAGGACCTAGTCAGTACCGGTTCGGTGACTGTAGTACCGGGTTTGGTACCGCGTTGGTTCAGCGACTATAGGACTGGGTCAATACGGTACCGGGTCAGAGACCGAGGGAAGCCTGCTTATTAGAATGGTACTAACAGCCTTCATAATGGTGATGCTGAAGCTGTCACCAAAACGGCAGCAAGATACTGTGGAAGAGACTGCAAGAAATCACAATCGAAGCAAGTATCTTGGTTCTGCGCAGTGCTGCTGAGCCCAGCAACTGCTTTTGCTGCGTGTGTGCTACAGCACCATTTTGCAGACAGGCCTGCGCATAGTCTACAAGGTAAATACCCATACGGAAATGGTTTCTTAAATTGAGAAATACTAAAAGAAACTTAATAAATCCAGGAACAATTTGATGATATGCTGTGACAGAGAGCGAATGAATCCTAGTCAACAATCTCCCTCCCGACCTGTGAGGGCGCTGTGTAGCAGGAACAGTGTGCCCTGAACTGGATGGTTTGGCAGTTCATTCCAGGGTCAGTCGGAAGCAGGCCATCCAGGAAGGGGGCGGAGTCACAATGCCAGAAGTCATCACCCTAATGCGGTGTCAGTCATGGATTGGAGGAGACGTGATTGAACTAGCTATCGCAGGGGCTTGACTGAAGTTATAATAGGGGATGTGACAATGTAATCTGTTCCTTTGATGTGATTACCGAAAGGACCCGTATAGGTGACGGAAGTCATTTATTATTATGAGTGTTTTGTGTTTTGTTCTGTTTTGTCATTTCATTGTTAGACAGCTAAACACTAACTGGGAGCTGTCGCTACAAGCCAGCACCAAACCCGGACTACACTTCACTACTGTTTCACAAACTGTTGTCTTTCACCACACCTGCACAAGAGCACTCACTATCTGGAGAAGTGACTGTGTCTGTGTTGTGTGTTAGTTATTAGTGTCTTATGGTTTTGGGACTGAAACCCTGGTTATGCACGGAGCGATACACATTGTTGTGTTGCGCCCATGTTTATTATTTAAGTGTTGTTGACACGCAACCTGTTTTTTTGAACTTTCACTATCTTGTGTGTGTTACTCCTGAGCACTGCACCAACTACACCTGTGCACTGCAAGCCACCTGTCACATATGCCCATATCAGATTGCTATACTTTACCTTACTGACATTTAAAATGTGTGTGTGTGTTTCCCCCCCCCCCAAACACACAATTTAATTGCTCTTTAGGATATTTTGGTATGCTGTGAAGTCACATCTCTGTAATTAAAATATATAGCTAAAAACTAGTGCACTACAGTACTTACTTGGATTGTTTAGTTTTGTTTCTTCTTACTTAACCTGTAATGTGAAAAATATATATATATATATTGGTTATGTGAACAAAAAACAATATTATGGCTGGTATGTTATATTAAGGTAGGACTAACTTTTATATAGAACATTTCTTAGTGAAGGTTCAAATAAGCCACATTAAAAGTGAAGGGTGGTTAGATTTTCCACACCAGAAGTATCCAAATCACTGGTGGCACCGCAGATTTGCGAACACACACAAGCTCCTCTCACATGGAAGCTTACAATCATTGAACGTTACAAGGACTTAGACCCCGTTCACACTTGCGATTTTCTCATATGTGAACGCTCCAGAAAAGAAAAGGCAGCCCAGGGCCGGCCCAGATTTAGGCCACCATTTCAATGTGGCCCAGGGCCTGCATTCATATCACATGACCAATGTGGTTACGTAGCTCGATAGACACTCGCAGACACCCACGCGTAAAAGGTAAATGGAAAGTGGACAAATCTGCTATCCAAGATGGCAGCGGAGCAATATTGAATGGGAATTATTTCTACATCATACAACTTTAATTATAAAAATATTAAATAAAATTAAAAAATGCTGCGGTTTAACGTTCAGGTTGTTTCTTTCACATAATATACGAGCTGCAGTGCATTCATAAGTATGCTTAACTTGTCACAATTACCTTTTTTTCCTGTTCTTTAGTAACTAAGCGATAAATATAAAAAACTGCAGGATTGTGGATCACAATAATAATCAATAATGCGGCCACTTGGCACATTCAGTTACCATTGTTTATTTTGCATGCAATGATATACATATTTACACACAAACAAAAAAAATACTGTTATCTTCCACAAATATTAAGATCATTGATGCACCATGTGAGGGTGAGATCCACACTGTGATATTTCAATGCCTGCTATTGTGATTACAGTCAGCACTCACATATCCAACCCTATAAAATTCTGACTTCAGTGAAGGTTAACCCTTAGCGGTCCATTTATTCAGCGCGTCTCAGGCGCGTCAGGTCCAATTTATTTTCACACGCGCAGTTTATTTTCGAAGCGCTGTTTAAAAGTATTTTTTTTCACAATAAAACAGGTTTAAAAGGCACTGCATATCAACAGGACACTCAGTACTGCATCTCCAGCCCCGCCCCACCCCTTGTTCGCTGTATTTTTCACATACCTCTACATAGTAGTGCATACTGATAAATCATCTCCTGATCACTCGTTTTATCACCAAACTCCTCAATAATGCGATCCAAGTCATTATTTTATTACTATAACATCTAAAAAAAGCTCTGCAAATGTCTGTGATGTTCTTTGAGCGCTGGATGCAGAAGCAGCTATCTTGTTTGTTTATGTCCGTGTTATCTATCTGATGCTGGGGCTATGTGTATTCATGAGATACGCCCATTTTTTTTTCGGCTTCTCTCGGCTCCTCTCGATCTCACTCGGCCATTGAATGGTTCTCGGCTTTTTCCGGAGAAAAAACGACTAGAGACCTGTTTTTTTTTACGTCTTTTTGATGATGTCGGACAGGGTCCGACATTGGACCGGAAAGGGAAAATTGCAATGTTGGACCAGGTCCGACATAGGACTGCAAAGGGTTAATATATAAAATTGCTACTGTGCTGCATTGAAAGAAACACATTAATAAGAAACATCAGCTACAAATCAAGGATTACTGTATATCCCGATAGCTCTTCCATTCCGAGTGCAGGCTATCGTTCCATAAAAATAATTTTAAAAAAGTAATTTGCCACATTTTAGGCCTGCTTTTCAGTCACATATGTAAACACGCTAAGGCGCATTAAACTGCAAATGTGAATAGGGCTGCAGACCAAAATCTGAGGCGGCCCTGGGCCAGCACAGTAGTGTGAACAGGGTTCTAGGCCTTGCCAATTCCTTTTTAGAAACATCAGATGAGCTAAGACTCACCCTGGTCTTTTCCATTCTGCATCTTCCCCTCCTCCTCGTCTTCACCACCTTCATCTAAAAGCCAAAAGAATACAACACAGTCCATGATGATCACTACATATACCTGCACTGTACTTTTAACATATAAATGGCACATGCTACACTCAATATGTAGTACATTTTTAGAAAACATAGTTCAAACCTTCCTTTAACTAATTTGTGCCATTATGCTTCCCTGTTGTTTTTTTTAATTTTAGTAGTCGCCAATTGATTTTACTCCATTTAATTTCTCCCAATTTGAAATAACCAATTGTATTTTAGGCTCAGCTCACCGCTACCACCCCCGCGCTGACTCGGGAACGGCGAAGACTAACACACGCTGTCCTCCGAAACGTGTGCCATCAGCCGACCGCTTCTTTTCACTCTGCAGGCCCGCCATGCAGCCAAACCAGAGCTACAGTGTCGGAGGACAACGCCGCTCTGGCCAGCTTACAGGCAAGCCCACAGGCGCCCAGCCAGTCTACAGGGGTCGCTGGTGTGCGGTGAGCCGAGGACATCCTGTCTGACTGAAGCCCTCCTCCCCCGGGCGACGATCAATAGCCTGGACTTGAACCAGCGACCTCCAGGCTATAGGGCACATCCTGCACTCGACGTGGAGCACCTTTACTGGATGCGCCACTCGGGAGCCCTTGTTGTTGTTTTTTTTTATTCAATTTGTATTTCAGTAAAGTTTCACAGTTCTGCAGGTGTATCAATCAGGAGTATAATTAGAAATGTCAAGTTGACCATTTTAATGTAAAAACCAATAAAAGCAGAATTGTTTGCAAAATAGTATGCTACTCAATTAAACAAAATGTAATTAAGGTAAAAGAGTAAACTTAATAGCATGCACTGGCTTAAATACCAACATGTATTTACGCTATACAGTTCATACAGGTTGGCAATTTGGACTAATAGGATGGAACTTGTTTTCAGCGTGTTCATGTTGCTCATTCATTTTGGACATGGCAGCTATGTGAAAATGTTTTTATTTTAAAGGAACTATTTCAGACTCATTCAAGGAATGTAACTACTTCATGCTTTCCATAAACTGCACTTGTTATACAAATAAAATACCCCATGAACTTTATGGATTGCTGTGGTTATTTCACTCCTGAGTACGGCCGTAAACAACCCACTTGATCCCTTCGTGGGACTCAATGGTTATTCCACCATTCTAATGTGTGGAATAACTACAGAACTCTATGAACGTTTATCATGTTTTTCCAGCTTCTCATTTGCCAGTTCAACACCATGTTTAATAAGCTTTACTGATAATTATTATTGTTCTACCTGAATGAAGTTCTTTCACCAGGGAGGACATGGTGTTTGTGATAGAATCAGCTGCCACTAACAAATCATTGTGAAGGTTCCTCCGGCCACCTGTGCAATAAACAAGAGCAAAATAGAAAGTGATTTTTTTGCATTACCATTATAAATATCATTATAAATACACTGAACTGCATAGTTCAATGAAAATGACTGCTGTGTTTAAGTGCTCAAAAACAATTAAAGTGGAGAGTCCCTCCTACTGAGAAACCAACACTGCAGTTGAAACTTTTTGGTTGAAACAGTCCCAGGGAGTTGTTACAGAGCCACACAAAAGAAACATACTGAATAGCACCAACAAAAAAACTAAAACTTTACTAAAAGTGCTGGATAAATAGTAGTAACCACACTATGAAACAGCTTCAGTTTAAGTATTTTGACTGTACACGATTCAACCTAAGACTACAGGTTGTCCCTCCAGACTTTTAAAGCCATTAAAAACCTTCAATTGAGCCATATATGGAAGAGTCATCCATTGGACAACCCTCCAGTAACGAATAACAAGGCTTGAAAAAAAAAGTGCCGCATACCAGCTTATGTTTAAATCACCTTGTTCTAAATTTCCTTTAAGCTTAAAACAACAAGTTTTATTAGGCCTCTGTCGTCTTGATTGATTATAATTTATGGCCCAAAGGTGAATAGTCAATTTTAAAGCCAGATACAGCATTTTACTGACAGGCCATTAAAATCAAATAATCTTGTGTGGATGTGATTAAGAATAAAGTTCTCATACACAGACAGGAAATGTTCCTAAAAGGGCTATAAATTTGTAATCTCGAAATACAAGCCTGTCAATTTACTCTGCTTGTACGACCCTCACATAAAACTTCTGTCTGTCCTATAAATACTGAAAAAAATAAAATAAAATGTCCTCATATTCTGTTTAACCTTTTAAAATGACATTAATATTAGAAATATACTGTAACATTTGAAAAAAAAAAAAAAAAAGGTTACAAATCCATGAATATGGGCCTTTGGTACACCCTTTTGTCTGCCAAAAAGTAAACTAACGATACATCTCATTAAAATCACTTTCATAACTGCATGCATTAAGCTCCCACAGACACCCCGTTTAATGACGACCGGATGCACTACTGAACTTGCTGTCACCACTCACCCTGCGCGAAGGCTTCCTGCACATCACCCCCCACTCCTGCCAGCGAGTCCTGAGGGGTGTGTGTGGGGGTGGAGCCAGCTGATGTCGAGCGGACCGGCATTGGCATCGGGCGACTAGCACCGTGACTGGGGGAGGAACGAGGAGAGCCTGCCGCTTGAGCCTACATATGAGAAAATAAGATGGGGAAAACAAAAGTTGTGCAAAATGCAGCTAAATACAATTGTTTGTAAGTGGTAGTAAGTTTTGTGCATGTGGACCACAATGTGCTCTGCTCTTTACTGCATGTGTTGGCCTAATCTGGGGTAAATGATGTTTAACCAGGACAGGGACATATGATCACCAGCTGGAGTCAACGGCGCTGCAGCCTTTCTAAAAGTGGAGGGGCCAAGGTCCGGGGGTTGATATAACGCTCCTAAAGCATGTCCACCGATTCCCTATACTAGTGATTCATGCAATATTTCTACAGTAAATACAGTACCTTTGTTGTTCAAACTACAACTTCCATTTTGTCTCTCCCTTTTGATACAGTATCTGAACTGAAGAAAAGCTGCGCTGACACTTTAACACAGACATCTTATTCAGCATTTGTTTTATAACTAAATAAATATTAGGCCTATTACGTGGTTATCTTTCCTAATGTATTTACTTTTTGCTGCAAGAGGAGCTGCGGCTTTCTCCAGGAGACGAGACACTTCAGCTTCGCTTCAGCAGCCGAACCGAGGGCGAGCCCATTCCCTCTTCCCCTCTCCTGACCCGCACTCCTTCTCGCACTTGGTTTGCTTGTCTGTCGCTTCGAACTGAACTCCCGACCTCCGTCTAGCCAGGCTATTTATAGCTTAAAAACTGCTAATTAAAATTATCCATATGTGGGAACATTACCTTTTTTTTTTTTTGTAAAAAATATAGCGTTGATACATGATGCTTTATGCATGGTAAATTCACAGAAAGTTACATTTTTGACAATATGTGCATTATAGAGAGGAAGTTATTTTATTTTGTATTTTAGTCAGATGTGTGTTGTCATGTGTCCCGCAGCACCCCCCACCCCTCCCTTGTTTATAACACTCTTTGGTTACAATGCTCATATTGTGTGTCCCCCAAGACCCGTGTTATAGCGAGGGAGCACTGTATTTATAATGACTTTGCCGAATAGAAAGCGTATACAAGTGTTTACAAAGAGATTCCTAAGTACTGTGTTTTAATTCTGTGCATCCAAAGAAATGTAATTCAGTTTTAAAATTAAGCCTACTGTTTGGTATTGTCTAAATCAGCGGTTTGTTAGTCCCAAACTGTTGTGACAAATTACATATGAAATTAAACAGGGAACAAAATGTGTTAATCACATTATTCTGCCTTTTATTTCAACTGTGGTACCATTCAGTGAGCAAAAATTTTAAAGGGTACTTTAGCTGAAACCCCCCGACAGAAGGGGTACAGTTTAAACAAAAAAAAAAAAGTTTGAAAACCCCTGCACTAAATAACATTACTATCATGTAAAAACTACACATTTCGTTTAAAATAAATAAATAAATCAATCAGCAGTTATCAGCAGTGTGGAGTAGTGGTTAGGGCCCTGGACTCTTGACCAGAGGGTCGTGGGTTCAATCCTGTACCCTTGAGCAAGGTACTTTACCTAGATTGCTCCAGTAAAAACCCAACTGTATAAATGGGTAATTGTATGTAAAAATAATGTGATATCTTGTAACAATTGTAAGTCGTCCTGGATAAGGGTGGCTGCTAGAAATTAAATGTTTGTTTTGTAAAACAAACAAAAAAGAAAATGACCATGTACAGCATTTACATTGATAAAGAATATTTGTCAGCTGTCTACAAAGTATTTGTTTAGCTTTATATCCTACCTAAAAGCTAGCTATTTTTATAGTTTTAGTTATTTACTGCTTCGGACACAAATTGCATGAAATGGTAACACATGTTTCAACATGCTTCTATAGTGTTACAAGATGACAAATGTAGACACATTTGCTATCACACCCAAAGTCGGCTTCTCTGCGCTCTTTCTTTGCTATAAACATGACCATATTTTTTCCCGCATTCACAGTGTTTTGTCTTTGAGTATGCTTATCAATGCTACTGTGTTTAAAGTTGTTAGTGTTTTTGCTTTGCTGTGGAGAGTGGCTCCTACAGAAATAATTTAATGTGTTGCCTTAATTTATTTTATTCTTTGGTGGCAAAAGGAAATTAAAATGTTTCCTGCCTTCTCAATATTATCGCTTTCTAAAGCGTTCATTTTTTCATTCTTTAATTAACCAAAGTTCTCTGTATATTTCCTGTTTTAAAAGCAGTCTCGCTGTGAAAAAAAAAAACAAAACTCACAGCACAAGTAAAGACTGCACACTGAAAGCCTTGTCTGTCTGTTTGTCTGCCACTGAACTGGGGGATGTATCCTTCTCCCAAAAATGAAATAGTGCTGATCACAGTTGCTGTTAAGTTGCTCTGAACAACTTTCCCGTGGCGGCCTCAAATAGCCAAGAAAACTAAAACCAAAACTTAAATATCAAATTATAAAATAAATAAAAGTAGATTTTCTAACATTTACAAATCGAAGATAACATCAACTGTAATTTCTACATTACTGCTTGGGCAACACACATTGAAATGGAAACTTCTTTTCCCAGACCGGTTTTACAGAATTTTTAAAACAACAACATTTATTTTTATTACTTTATTCCAAGGTGAGCATAAAAAAACCAAACATATTCTACAATGTGCTGTTTTTCAGGTAAGCATTTAAATATTTAGGCACATTTGTCGTAGAATAATTTTGTGGACAACGCTATTTTGTTCTGCTTCAATAAACATTATGTTTAATCGTAAAATATCTTGAAATACCTATTTTTAGACCGTCAAATGCTGTGAAAAAAAATACAGCCCTACTTATAATACACACGTGTATATTTCAGAAATACAAGCAACGGGTACAGCTTCCCAAAACACAAAGAATGCTTTTTTTTTTTTTTTTAAATAAAGGGCTCTCTGCTCTGCTACTGAACCACACTGAATTCACTTACACAATAACGATGCTTAATAAGAAATGTTTACCCACGTTGGTGTGGGGCAGAGCCCAGAGAGAATTCCTTAAAGCGACAGTAGCCTAATGTACAGTGATGCGGTGCGAGCTAGTGTGCATATGTTTATTTTGTCAAAAAGTGAGGGGGCATGGTCCCTCCACTTTTAAAAGTGGGGGGCCAAAGCCCCTCTGGCTCTGGTGCCCCGGGCTGGAGTGTGACCTCATCTGCCCCTTTCTCTCAATTGGCAATGCATCTATTACCACTTCAAGAATACTGTACACCAATTTAACAAATCACTATATTTGTAAATGACAAAGACATTGAGGTGAACTGAGACAGCTCATCACGGATTCATTTTCACAGCTAAACCAAGTTACATTATAAACGTGACAGGTGGTTCTGTTGTCTGAGATTGCAATCATAGACAACACATGTATTTGAACAATAAATTAGCCTATTGGAATCCACAGGGAAATTCAACTGAGATGTACAGTACTGTGCAAAAGTTTTAGGCAGGTGTGAAAAAATGCTGTAAAGTAAAAATGCTTTCAAAAATAGACATGTTAATAGATTATATTTATCAATTAACTAAATGCAAAGTGAGTGAACAGAAGAAAAATCTAAATCAAATCCATATTTGGTGTGACCACCCTTTGCCTTCAAAACAGCATCAATTCTTCTAGGTACACTTGCACAAAGTCAGGGATTTTGTAGGCATATAGTCAGGTGTATGATTAAACAATTATACCAAACAGGTGCTAATGATCATCAATTCAATATGTAGGTTGAAACACAATCATTAACTGAAACAGAAACAGCTGTGTAGGAGGAATAAAACTGGGTGAGGAACAGCCAAACTCAGCTAACAAGGTGAGGTTGCTGAAGACAGTTTACTGTCAAAAGTCATACACCATGGCAAGACTGAGCACAGCAACAAGACACAAGGTAGTTATACTGCATCAGCAAGGTCTCTCCCAGGCAGAAATTTCAAGGCAGACAGGGGTTTCCAGATGTGCTGTCCAAGCTCTTTTGAAGAAGCACAAAGAAGCAGGCAGCGTTGAGGACTGTAGGCGCAGTGGTCGGCCAAGGAAACTTACTGCAGCAGATGAAAGACACATCATGCTTACTTCCTTCGCAATCGGAAGATGTCCAGCAGTGCCATCAGCTCAGAACTGGCAGAAAACAGTGGGACCCTGGTACACCCATCTACTGTCGGAGAAGTCTGGTCAGAAGTGGCCTTCATGGAAGACTTGCGGCCAAAAGCAATACCTCCGGCGTGGAAACAAGGCCAAGCGACTCAACTATGCACGAAAACACAGGAACTGGGGTGCAGAAAAATGGCAGCAGGTGCTCTGGACTGATGAGTCAAAATTTGAAATATTTGGCTGTAGCAGAAGGCAGTTTGTTCGCGAAGGGCTGGAGGCGTACGAATGAGTGTCTGCAGGCAACAGTGAAGCATGGTGGAGGTTCCTTGCAAGTTTGGGGCTGCATTTCTGCAAATGGAGTTGGGGATTTGGTCAGAATTAATGGTCTCCTCAATGCTGAGAAGTACAGGCAGATACTTATCCATCATGCAATACCATCAGGGAGGCATCTGATTGGCCCCAAATTTATTCTGCAGCATGACAACGACCCCAAACATACAGCGAAAGTCATTAAGAACTATCTTCAGCGTAAAGAAGAACAAGGAGTCCTGGAAGTGATGGTATGGCCCCCACAGAGCCCTGATCTCAACATCATCGAGTCTGTCTGGGATTACATGAAGAGAGAGAAGCAACTGAGGCTGCCTAAATCCACAGAAGAACTGTGGTTAGTTCTCCAAGATGTTTGGGCCAACCTACCTGCCGAGTTCCTTCAAAAACTGTGTGCAAGTGTACCTAGAAGAATTGATGCTGTTTTGAAGGCAAAGGGTGGTCATACCAAATATGGATTTGATTTAGATTTGTCTTCTGTTCACTCACTTTGCATTTAGTTAATTGATAAATATAATCTATTAACATGTCTATTTTTGAAAGCATTCTTACTTTACAGCATTTTTTCACACCTGCCTAAAACTTTTGCACAGTACTGTACATTATATGTACTTTACTTTGTGATTTTCCTAGACTTTCTAATATTGTTATTAACCAAACGTTGTTATTAAGCGAAAAGCCACATTTCAAGTGTATGTATATAGAAAAACGATGTATACTATAGTTGTAGAAACAGCGCACTAGAATACACATTCATTACAAGGTTAAAAAATAAACATGAAAAACACCAAATATCAGAACAAACAACTGTTTACTAATACTACACAGATGTGTAAAACTAAAATGGTTTACACAGTACTGTATTGTACACATAGTACTACAACAACGTACCATCAATATCCTTAAAAACAGTAAACAGACTTGGTATACAGCACTTACATTTAATACAGAAGAATCATTTTTTGTGAAGTAGTTGTCCAATGTTTGTTTTTTTACGATTCACCACCTCCAGCTGTAAATCACTCTGCAGCTTCGTAATCAGTTTAAAAATGCAGTATACCACAGATTTTGAGATGCCAAACTTTTCTGCAACCCGTACTTGTTTTGCACCGGGTTCACGTAGTGCCTCCAGAATCCAAACTTTATCAGCTACAGAAAGGTCTACACGTTTTGAAGCCATGGTGACAGACGACAATCAGACTCAATAAACGTACAGCTGCGTTATGAAAACTGATACATAAATAGACGCCGCGATGCGTGCGCGATGTATTTGTGTGCGTGCCGTAGGAATTGTAAAGCAGTAGCCAGTTGCTAATATCTGAAATCCATTAACATTGAAGTCTATGGGTTGGGTTTTGGTTTGCGTGAAAATGCTGTAATAACCGAAAGTTGTCTTTATCAGAGTTGCTAATAACCGGCATCTAATATAATTACCTTTAGGAAATATATGGTCGGCAGGTATTAAATACATCAAAAAACGCCTATTTATTAATGTGCTGATTTCAAAACAAGAAAAGCTGCCTTTACCTCACCTTTACAACTGAATACCATTCAATGTCAATTAACTTGCGCACTGAATGTTTTAAAAGCCAATTGAAAGAGAATGTTCCTCTCATCTGGGGTGCTGACAGTTTTCCTGCTGTATCGAAGCCGTAATCTGACAATGAAAACATGTTGCAAAACTAGCAAAAGCAACCGATTCGTCATGTAAATGTAACCTTTCCTTAAATCTAACTCAAGCTGCCGCTGCGTAAACTGGGATATGTATTTCTTTGTCGTGTTTAATCGTCCCCTATTGTCATCACAAACACCTTACCAAAAATGAATTACAATTTCATACTGATAACAATCCCCCCCCCCCCTTAAATATCAGCTTTCAATTTTACGTGTTATGCTTCCTCAGCATTTTTTTTTTTTATTATTTTTTTTTTTAAGTATCTATCAGTCAAATCTTGCCTTTTAAAAACATATTTAAAAGAATATTTCCAAATTATCTCCCAGCAGTATGAGAAAAAGATTAAAACACATTTACTTGTCTGCATTAAAATACTACTCATGTCCAAATCATACAACTCTCAATGGTAATCTTACATCTGTTTTGTTATGATATTCTAAAACACAATTCTATTAAAATGTAGATGCCATCTTTAAATATAAAACACTTATCTTCATTTGATAATGATGAAACATAAAAAGGATAATAAACATAAAGTCTGTTTGCAAAATGTGGCTCAACAGTAATGTTTTTTCTCTGGTATTGTCAAATAATAAAGCTGTATCTCAGCGACGGACTGAATGGCCACTTTCTCCTCCCAATCCTCTGTCCTGGGCACATGGCAAGAAGCCAGTTAGCAGATGGCTATTGGGTATAATTAGTCTCATTGTGCAGCAGTTAGCAAAGTCCAGTCTATTCAGGATTGATATTTGTGAGCCTCTAGTCATTTATTAATTTTAATCCAGGCTCCAGGTACATACTGTAGCAGTTATTTTTCATTTTAGAATACTTTCAGAGCTTTTTATTTGTAGCACAAAGCAATTCTAAAGGTCCCTTTCCTGTAGACATAACAGGAACATACAGCTAGTAACCTCAACCTTTGAGATGGTACTTTTCTAGCGTGCATTTCTGCTTTACTAGAAATGACTGCCACCTCTTTGATAAGATTATGGTTATTAGGCCCCACATACAATACAGTATGCAACAGAATGCTATTGACGGATTATTTTCAAAGCATTCACAGCAGGGGGTTATGTAACTACCTAACACAGTGAATATTTAATAACAAGGGAAGCCTAGACGGTAAGACACGTTTGCAAGTGGATCCGCAGGAGAACACCACGTGAAAAGACAAAGGCATCAGGGAGCATCTAGAAAGTTTAACAAAAGATTAGATTATTATTTTGTTTTGTTTTTAAGCAGAACTGGGGTCCTATCCCTTTATATTTTCTTTTAAATGGGTTATTTGGAATGGCTTCTGTTGATAGGAAAAAGAAAAGAAAGCTTCCTGGCAACGGCAACTAATGAAATCAATTAATATTGGATCATTCTCAAATTCAAATGTCAGTGTTTGGGAATTGGACACAATAAATAGTAGGGTTGGGACAATATTGAAAACCTCTGAAATGATTTAGCGCAGTCTCTTCTTTCCCAACTACTTAATAGTACACAAACCAACACAGTTCATGTTGCTGAATTTACAAGCTATGGTACCATACAGCACCTTACATATACTGCACACAATAAATAAATAATAAATCAATTTAAATGGTACATGAATAGTTTACAGTGAATATGTGGCTGCAAGAAAAAACACACTTTTCTAAAATAGTCCACACTTGTTTTCTGTTGGTATAACCTTAGTGTAGCATATTTTGCACATAGGGTACCTCCATTTTCTCCAAGAATACTGAAATAGATACTGAACTTGTAGCGTTTTTCTTTTTTGTTAAACTGTTTTGAAAGCGAGTGCTCACTGCTGCGTTCACTCACTGCCTATTGTTAATGAAATCTCGCCAAAGCCTCACAACCACTGGGTCTTCGTTAGGACAGAAGTGGCGGCTGCTCTAATACACTACAAGGCATACTAATTCAATATTACTAGAACAGATGGAATACTTCTATTAATTAAACAGAAAATAGCATAAATTCAGCTACCATTAAAAAAATCGCCATAATGAAATCAACATTGTACATTTCCGATAACTCTGTAATTATTTTTCTAATGCAATTATCGTAAATCGTCCCAACCCTAATAAATAGTACTGTACCTGCAGAGCGACCTCCATGCTGAATAAAGTGGCACACACACAAAAAAAAGAGCTGCAGGAAAATGGGGCCACAACTACCTACGGCTGTGTTTGTTTCACAGGACAAAAATAGGCATTTCAAGATATTTCACAAAATGTTTATAAAAGCAGAGAAAATTGTTGTGTCATATTCAAAATTGATTATACAACATATGTTCCTAAATATTTAAATGCCTACCTTAAAAACAGTAAATGTTAAATTGCAGAATATTTCATTTTTTTATGTCCATTTTTTAAAGACATTCTACTTTCATCACCAGTGAATTATCGAATCAAATAAAAACATAAATAAATTTAAAAAAACAACAACAGACACATGAAATATCCCTATCTTGTACTAGGCAGAGTGATCTTTAGCAGAAATATTTGAGCTAAACCTGTTTTTCTGGAAATATGTTTGTGTTCAACTTGGGGTTGTCAGTGTCATCCTTATACTCCCACAAATTGCATGTTTCCAGAATCTGAGCCACCTGAATTCTCAAACTATATGCTTGATGAAGTGCTCAGCACAACCCACATTCAGAGCATGAATGGGAATGAACACCAACAGCATCTATCTACAATAAAATAAAACCACATTTTAAAAGATGGAGGTCTGCAGTCTGTAATTCACAGGAGTTTGTTTTAGTACAATTTCATTTAAAACGTTTCAGGCATGTGTCAGGGCAGCTTTGACTTTCACACTATTCTTTTACAAGATTTAACATTATTTTAGTATGTTAAAGCCACAGGACTACAGGTGGAGATAATAAGCGTCTTATCTGGGTTAGACATATTAATAAGCAATGGTAAATATAATCCAGACTCCCTATATTTATTTGCTGGCACAGAATAATATTTAGCACAGCTGTACATTAACTTCCTCAGCATTTTCTATTTGATAAATCTAACCACTACTGTGGTTAGATTATGAAAATTCTCAGTTTTAAAAACAGACCTGCTGCTAATATGACTCCAACATCAGTGTGTAAAACGCTTTCAATACATCTTATTACTGTACATTAGTCAAAGGTGCTTCTTCAGGTTTGAGTCTAGAAACAAACATTTATCAAGAAATTAATCTTACTCAATCTATGGTATAGCCAAAATGACTGCATGCCAACATAACAGGAAAAAGCATGAATAAATTCAAGTGGTAAGCATTTTGAAATGTTTCACCCAACCTTTCCACATGACTGCAGTGTTAACTTTCATACTGTATTCCTACTACCGTCTCCATGGATTGAAAGTTTTTTATTTGGGCATTTTGAGTTTAAACCTGCAACACTTGTTCAGTGCTTGTTCAGCTTGTATTTGTACTCTTAATTGAACTATAACCTGTCTTTATTACTGTCAATCTCTTACGTTTTAACAATGTGAATGCTACGTAGAGCAACATAGGAGTTTGATTCGTTTCTAAAGGCTTCACAAATTTCTGGCACCCTCTTGTGGTCACATGTTTTCATGACTTTTTTTCTATGGTATGGATGATACCATCTGTCTAATTTATTCGACTGTATTCGCAGCTCAAAAATTCAATAAATCACCCCTAAAATGCACCGTAATAGCTACTGTTGATGTGACAGTAATTAAATAAATTAATATAATCTGCCTTTGGCTTCGCTGCAGAGGCTTAACAGAAGCAAAATATAAAAGCAATTACTGCTTCCCCTGTTTTGTACATTGTGGCCATAAAATTACACGAAGACTTCAATAAAAGCGCTGCAGACTCGATCCATCATGACCCACTTAAAGACTTGATGGAGGAGTAGGTCAAGGCAGCCAATGCATTAAGTGATTAGTCGGTTGCTCTGGATCCCACTAACATACCCCTTCTGAAGTCTCTTAGATCTTTCAGCTTTCCCATATTTGCCACTCAAATAGTTGCACACACGCCCTATGCAGCTAATATAGGTCTAGAGCAGGGGTTGCCAAACGTTGTTTGCTGGGCCCCCTTCAGAGATTTATTTTCTTTTGCTATGCTCTCTCTCCCTTCTAGTAAACAGTACAGTATTTAGAAAAAATATGATTCTTAAAATAACATAAGAACGTTTACAAACGAGAGGAGGCCATTTGGCCCATCTTGCTCGTTTGGTTGTTAGTAGCTTATTGATCCCAGAATCTCATCAAGCAGCTTCTTGGAGGATCTCAGGGTGTCAGCTTCAACAACATTACTGCGGAGTTGGTTCCAGACCCTAACAATTCTGTGTAAAAAAAGCCCTCCTATTTTCTGTTCTGAATGCCCCTTTATCTAATCTCCATTTGTGACCCCTGGTCCTTGTTTCTTTTTTCAAGTCGAAAAAGTCCCCTGGGTCGACACTGTCAATACCTTTTAGAATTATGAATGCTTGAATCAGATCACGGCGTCTTCTTTGTTCAAGTCTATATACGACATGCCTTTTAAACCACAAATAATTCTGGTCGCTCTTCTTTGCACTCTTTCTAGAGCAGCAATATCCTTTTTTTTTGTTTTTATTGTAAGGTCGCATGTAAAATGAAAGCAGGCTCCACACAGACAGTAGCTTCATGCTCGGCTTCAGCTTCAGCAGTTTATTAGCACAGGACAAATAAAACAATTAAGGACCACACCACAGCAAAACAAAATAATAAAAGCCTATCTCTGTGCTAAATTCCAGTCTACCCCTCGCTTTCACTGAGACAGCCTCTGTCACTCACTCGCACCACTGTGCTCAGACTCGCACTCCTATTTATCTCTTCGCATTAAACCAAGCCCTCCATCTGCCTTCACCAATCCCTGACATATTCGGACCCCAATCTCCCACCAGTATTCTGGGGGTACAAATGCATGTCCAGGATTGGTGAACGCAGACAGACTGGCAACCAACAACCCCATGCCC
This sequence comes from Acipenser oxyrinchus oxyrinchus, assembly GCA_030684275.1. Classification (NCBI taxonomy): domain Eukaryota; kingdom Metazoa; phylum Chordata; class Actinopteri; order Acipenseriformes; family Acipenseridae; genus Acipenser; species Acipenser oxyrinchus. The sequence goes on along the minus strand of CM060251.1, from coordinate 72,748,453 downwards.
CACCCACCCACACCCTCACCCCGCTAGCTAGTGGCGTGGCACAGCAAAACATTTAAATAAGCAACTAATCTTTAATAAAATTATAATATATATATATATATTATTAAGATGGATATACTATTACAATCACTATTTGTAACTGTACTAACATCAATACATAGTCACTTATTCTCGTTCTTCATTCCACATTTAAATGTAAGGACATAGACGATTTAAAAGCCCATTTAATTGTTTCACCGCAAAACCCTTTAATTTAACTGGGTGTACTATTATTATTACAGTATTGTTATTACAGTATATCTTTTATTTATATCACGGTCTGGTTTTACTAGTAAACAGGCCCTTGGTGCTTTTAATATACAACCATTGAAACGCATTTCAATTTGTTTCTGTTTGTGAAATAAAAGGTATACTGTATTAATAATGTTACAATAATAAAAGTAATAAAATCACTTTAATTTACAGCGTTTTGCTGTGAAACAACTAAATGGGCTTTTAAATCCCCCCCAAATCTTTACTTTCGCATTTAAAAGCAGAATAAAAGAACGAGAAAACGAGGGTGCAACATTTTAATAAGTGACTAGTCTTTATTAATGTTAATGCACTCACGAATAGTAATTGTAATGTTTGTCCAGCTTAATTTGTTTATTATAACTTTATAAGATGCATTTAGTAAAATGTTTCACCCTCGTTTGCCCGTTTTCTACATTCTGCTCGCAGCAAAACCTGTAAATTAAACTAAAAGCTAAGACCCCCCCTCCGAATATATAAACTGCAGGTGTATCTAAATCTATTTGATTTTATTTGTGAACAAAAGTATTTGATATTAAAACCCGCCACTGCTGCACTTTCAAATGAAGGAGGGCTGGGCGATAGAGTGGCTGAGCTACGAGAGGTCTGAAATGACACAAGCTCTGTGGACGGGGATTGGACAGATTAAAACATCCCTGCTTGGGCAGTTGATTGAGTCAATCATCCTGGAGGCCCCTGCGAGTCTGCTATTTACCGCAGAGCTTTTACAATCGCCAGGAAGTATTTTCCAGTCAGGTATTGGCGCCCCCCTAATAACCTCGTCGAATTTTCTTGCATTATGAAATGGTTTTGGGCAGTAAGTGCTTTTACGCTATTTACAGTAATAGTGGATTTATGCTCAGTGTAAAACCAATATCAGAGTGTCAGTAACATTGCATAACCAGATAGTAAATATTACAGCAGCTCAATAATCTGTCTGCAAGAGGCAGGTATGTGCTCTACTCAATAGTTAAGTTTTTTTAAATGGATAAGTATTTATTTTGTACCGTATATGGAAGTTTAGTAAAATGTACTGGAAGTTATTGGTTTGGTGTGTAAATATAGAAACAGAAAATGGGGATGCGATTAGAAAAAGACACGGAAATGTGCATAAGAAAATATGACATGCAGGCAGAAATACTTATAACATGCTTAGCAAATATAGATGCTGAAAAAAAACTTAGCACTTAAAGGTAGTAACACTGCTACAATTTAAAACTGAAATTGTAAAAAACAATATCAAATCAAGCATTACCTTCAGTACTGCCTCATTCATTTTAGAAAACTAACGTTGTATTTTAAATAATACACATTTCTAAATGTTAAGCTACATACAGTACAAAGAAGCGTGTTTCAATGGTAGTCAAAGCATTCAGATGGCAAGCAATGTCATGCCACAACCCCTGCTATATACATTTTCTCTTCAGTGTAAAAATGTACTTGGTTTTAGTGCTGATGTTTTTTTTTATCTGTGTCATGCACTCTATTTTTTTGCATTTGTAAGCTTTAAACTGCTATCTTGCTAATGTTATCTTATGAGACTTGGTTGTGTGTGGTTGTTTTCTTTTTTTATTCCATCTAACACAGCTATACATGCAAATATTTAGCATTTAGCTTTTGCAACAGCAGCACACTAAAGGAAGAAGACTGAACGGTCAATGTTTTTGTACCTTTTAGGTATCTCACACATGCAGTATGCTTCATCAGCAGTTACACACTTAAATGATAAACTTACTGCCTGCTTTTGTTCTTCGTCCTACAAAGTCAGCAGTCAAAAAAAGCAAAAAAAGAGACATTACAGGTTACTAACAGAATTGCAGAAGAAAAAAGACAAAGTAGAAACAAAGATGTGAATTATGAAACACAAAGACAGCGTAAAGATTAGAAGGTTTGTTTCTTTTACAATAGTATTACATGTTGTTTTAAAAATGATATATACAAATATATATATATATATATATATATATATATATATATATATATATATATATATATATATATATATATGCATATATAGCACCCACAGGGTGTCTATATGTCAAATATATACAGATTCCTCGGGCGCTATGCAGCACAAGACGAAGTCGTGTACCTCCAACCCCCGAGAAGTCTAACGTGTATGGACACCCTGAAGGGCCTTCTTGCATTTATAATCCAGGTCAAACAGCGAATTTGTGCAGGATAAGTCACACAGCTTAGATGGTGCCGGTTCGTGTCCGGGCTGTGGAAAGAGTCTGAACTTTGCTGGGGACTCCGAAGGGGGCTTCACATTGGCTCTGACGCTCCTGGGGTGGAGGGTGGGAAACCGGCAGGGACTCTTTCTCCTCATCGCACAACAGTGAACCCTACTGGCCAGACACCGAACACATCCAGAGTGGATAAAAAGCAGGGCTGATCTCTGCTTTTCGGGATCGGTATCCCGCTCACCTCTGCTCTGGATTGAACCGGCAAGAACTCTTTCTCCTCATCGCACAACAGTGAACCCTACTGGCCAGACACCGAACACATCCAGAGTGGATAAAAAGCAGGGCTGATCTCTGCTTTTCGGGATCGGTATCCCGCTCACCTCTGCTCTGGATTGCTCGGTGTAAAAGCGATTCTGGCTTTAGGCTTGTGTGATTGGAGGACGCTCACATGCCCTCAGAACGTCTGTGCTGTGTAGGGACCCGCTGCGGTGAGGAGAAAAAACATAATGGGACATTCCAAATTGAGGGAAAAATAAATAATTAGTCACTAAATTTATATTAAAAAAACCCCCCAAAAAACATAAGTAATTAAATATCCTAACACCAATAAAAGATACTGCAAAAGTAGTCCCATTTATAACTTTGAACTACACTAAGTTGAGCTGAGTAAATTGATTTAATTGAAACATGCAAAAGTAAGTAAATATTGAATTGTACATTGCCATTGAAAAGATCCACCAGGAGGCGGTTGCATTTACAAACCGCTAGAAATACATTATTTGAAGTGACAAAGTCGGTGTTAGTGAGTATAAGAGACAGAGATTTTTTGGGGGGGTATTTTTTCCAGTTCATTTAATTGTTCTTCATCCAAATTGGCATGTCTACTACGATTTTTTTGCTGGTAATTGGTCACTCAGTTTAATAGTTACTGTACATCTGTAACTGTAAACAAGATGGCTACCAGTACTTTAAATTCTGTGAGGCAGTACAGTGATTTCAAATATGTGACAAGGCTCCAACTGTCCATATCCATCCAATTACGGGCAGCTGGAACCTTGCTCGACCAATCACATTGCTTGTTTCCCATTTCATTGCCAGACCTGGATTATAACTATATACACACAGAGATCTGTATATGTAATTTTTAAAGCTGCTCAATAGCAGCACAGTATTTCATAAAGCTAATGCCACACTGCGATTTGAAGCTGCCCACTACATATTGTAAAATATAGGGTTATTTGTATTTGCGCCGGGTTACAAATCGCCAAAACCTACTTGTTTGATCATTGTAACAATGGTCTTGTAACAACTGTAACAGGCAAATATTTCTCTTACTTTCCTTTTTCTTAAGTGTACACATTACCTTTGCAGCTCAGCTGAGGAATTAGAAAGGATTAGAATGATAAGCTTCTTGTGTGTGAGACATGCACAAAAGCACCTTATGTGGCTAAACACTTCTAACAGCCCTTTCTGCTACTTCATTATAAAACGGGGAAACAGTTCAGATACAGTGCTACAGTATTCCTGTGTACTGTATGTGAACCAATCCCTTCCATTAGAGGAATAGTCAAAAATGTTTCTGTGCAGGCTTCAAGTGACAACAAATTAATTGCGACACGATTCCTCACCGAACCAAGACACAAATATGTACATTTTTGCTGTGCCCTACCGACGAAAGAAAAAACTTTCCATCACCTTATAAAGAGGTTTCTCATGAGGATTTGGGGTTGACTGTTGACTGGCTCAGTGCACATCTGCCAGCGCATTCTGCTCTGTCTTTCCAGACCCCTCTGGATATAGCCAGCTGTACAGTCTGATGGCTTCCCTTATCGCCTGAAGGAGCTTGCACTTTTTGTTTTTGTATTAAATCAGACAGATTTGTCCTTGAAGGGTAACTTGACTTCCTATTTATAAAGATATCATTCAGGTTCATTTTATTGTGTGGCACCTGAATAGAATACTGTCAAAATGGTAGTCCAGATACAATGATATGTTTATTAATTTTAGGGTGTCTTATTTAAATATTTCTAGAACTCTGAAACTAGTTAACTAAAATCATTTAAATCAATGTTCAGAGTAATTTCTAACTTTTTTTTTTTTAAATCAACATTTACATTGTGGCAAATTTTGCACTGCTGCAAACAGAACAACAATTGGGCCCAATGTGTTTAACAAAATACTGAAATACAATAAAAACATAATGTAGGAAAGGTTGGTGATCATTATCTGCTGAGCAACCAGCTCAACTGAAGTCAAGGCGACCGGAATCTGTTTAGCTCTGCAAGCACCTATTGCTGTCTTATGACCGCCACAAAGATGCCACGTTTAAATGAAGTACTGTGTGCGGGACTGTGCAGAATCTGCTCTTAGCTTTTTAAGCAAAGAACATTGTTCTGTGTTTTAGTTCAAACTGAACAGCTTAAAAACTATGATCTGTGTCTAACTCAACAAACTCCAGTGGCAGCTGAGACCTCGCGAGAGTTGGCAGAGATTTAAGAACATCTGTGCAGGCAAGCACGGCATGACAAGTGCTGTGCTTGTCCATGTCTTGGAAGCAGTCTGAAGTACAGTATGTAAAATTGTTTTGCAGATCATTTTATAACCATAGAAAATGGCTATTCCAGTGAGATGCTGAGTGCATTGTGGCTGCCGCTTCACTCTTGGTTTTATGTTTTCTTTTATATATTTCAAAAGATACCTGATTTTTATTTGATTTGAGTTGATTTTATTATCACATATATTTGCCCTGTCATGTTTGGTTTGTGTTCTTGTTTTTTAATGTCTGTTTACAGATGCTATTCCCTGCACAGGTCTCCTTTCTCTACGGAGGGGGGCTGTGTGGAAGATTCCCTCCAATGTTTTTAAACTTTGTAAAGCACTGGGTTTGCTAAACAGGAACTATAAGTATAAATGCAAACATGCTGTTTGTTTTGACACCACGGGGGTTACTCACTCAAATTTAGTTTATATTCCTTGTTTAAATTCTCTCTCAGTTATACCCGCTTTCAAATCTTTGCATAACATATCTGTTGCTTGTTTGAATGTATGCTCCCTTTTAAATAAGGCTTTCTTTGCACATGACATAAATCACTGATTAACATATTGATATTTTTCGGCTTACGGAGACCTGGCTCACTGAAAACGATTTATCCCCATTGGTAGAAGCATCTCCTCCAGGTTACGTATTTTTTCATAAACACCGTGTTCAACGCCGTGGGGGAGGAGTAGCAGTTATTTTAAATTTAGATTTTCGATTTTTCGATTTTTTCGATTGAGCCAGCCAGATGTTTTTAATTCTTTTGAGTATATCACAATGTTTCATTCTGCACACTACTCTTTAAAGATTGTTACAATTTATCGACCTCCTAAACCAAATCTTGACTTCCTAAATGGGTTTTCTGGTTTAGTTTCTTTTTTATGTCTCAACTGAACGTGTACTCATGGGTGATTTTAATTTACCTTCCCTACCAACGTCTTCCATGGTGGCTGAATTTAACTCTTTATTGTTTTGATTTCACGCAGTTTGTTTCTGTACCCACTCATACGAAGGGAAATACTATACATTTGGTTTTTGCCCGCGGTCTGACTGTTTCTGATTTTTCTGTCTCTGATTTCGGTCTTTCTGATAATTTTTTGTTACTTTTTAAGATCTCAGTTTCTACTGTTGAGTCAGTTGCCCGACCTATCTCCTATCGTTCTTGGAGGCGAATGGATCCGGAAGTTGTTTCAACAGCTTTTTGAAATGTAACACAGTCTCAAAACTTGAAATTGTCTGCTAGTTCTGATATACAGTACTGTGCAAAAGTTTTAGGCAGGTGTGAAAAAATGCTGTAAAGTAAGAATGCTTTCAAAAATAGACATGTTAATAGATTATATTTATCAATTAACTAAATGCAAAGTGAGTGAACAGAAGAAAAATCTAAATCAAATCCATATTTGGTGTGACCACCCTTTGCCTTTAAAACAGCATCAATTCTTCTAGGTACACTTGTACACAGTTTTTGAAGGAACTCGGCAGGTAGGTTGGCCCAAACATCTTGGAGAACTAACCACAGTTCTTCTGTGGATTTAGGCAGCCTCAGTTGCTTCTCTCTCTCTTCATGTAATCCCAGACAGACTCGATGATGTTGAGATCAGGGCTCTGTGGGGGCCATACCATCACTTCCAGGACTCCTTGTTCTTCTTTACGCTGAAGATAGTTCTTAATGACTTTTGCTGTATGTTTGCGGTCGTTGTCATGCTGCAGAATAAATTTAGGGCCAATCAAATGCCTCCCTGATGGTATTGCATGATGGATAGGTATCTGCCTGTACTTCTCAGCATTGAGGAGACCATTAATTCTGACCAAATCCCCAACTCCATTTGCAGAAATGCAGCCCCAAACTTGCAAGAAACCTCCACCATGCTTCACTGTTGCCTGCAGACACTCATTAGGTATCGCTCTCCAGCCCTTCGCGAACAAACTGCCTTCTGCTGCAGCCAAATATTTCAAATTTTGACTCATCAGTCCAGAGCACCTGCTGCCATTTTTCTGCACCCCAGTTCCTGTGTTTTCGTGCATAGTTGAGTCGCTTGGCCTTGTTTCCACGTCGGAGGTATGGCTTTTTGGCCGCAAGTCTTCCATGAAGGCCACTTCTGACCAGACTTCTACGGACAGTAGATGGGTGTACCAAGGTCCCACTGTTTTCTGCCAGTTCTGAGCTGATGGCACTGCTGGACATCTTCCGATTGCGAAGGGAAGTAAGCATGATGTATCTTTCATCTGCTGCAGTAAGTTTCCTAGGCCGACCACTGCGTCTACGGTCCTCAGTGTTGCCCGTTTCTTTGTGCTTCTTCAAAAGAGCTTGGACAGCACATCTGGAAACCCCTGTCTGCCTTGAAATTTCTGCGTGGGAGAGACCTTGCTGATGCAGTATAACTACCTTGTGTCTTGTTGCTGTGCTCAGTCTTGCCATGGTGTATGACTTTTGATAGTAAACTGTCTTCAGCAACCTCACCTTGTTAGCTGAGTTTGGCTGTTCCTCACCCAGTTTTATTCCTCCTACACAGCTGTTTCTGTTTCAGTTAATGATTGTGTTTCAACCTACATATTGAATTGATGATCATTAGCACCTGTTTGGTATAATTGTTTAATCATACACCTGACTATATGCCTACAAAATCCCTGACTTTGTGCAAGTGTACCTAGAAGAATTGATGCTGTTTTGAAGGCAAAGGGTGGTCACACCAAATATGGATTTGATTTAGATTTTTCTTCTGTTCACTCACTTTGCATTTAGTTAATTGATAAATATAATCTATTAACATGTCTATTTTTGAAAGCATTCTTACTTTACAGCATTTTTTCACACCTGCCTAAAACTTTTGCACAGTACCTTAGACTGTTGTATAAATGCTTATAATTACTCTCTTTCTGAAATAATTGATGACCTGGCTCCGATTAAGACCTGTAAAGCTGTCGTTCCAAAAAATTGATGAGTTAAGGGCTATGAAATCTTAAACTTATAAATTGGAAAAAGCTTGAGCAGATCTGGCGTGAGCATCTGAAGAAATACAGAAAGGCCTTAAGGGCTGAGAAAATTAGATATTTTTCCAATATCATCAAGGAAAATCAATGTAACTCCAGAGTCCTTTTTTCCACCATTATTAAATTGTTGTCACCCCCTGTAAATTCTACTCTGCTCCTTTTCCGATGCCCGTTGCCAGGAGCTTATGGATTTCTTTGTGTCAAAAATATGAACTATTCGTGATGCTGTTGCTGTTTCTGCCCCTAGTGGTGATTTCTGTCCCCAGTTACCTTCTCTGCGAACAATAATATCAAATGTTACTTTTTACCCGTAACAGCTGTTCTGCTTATCAAAGTGTTTCTGTCTGTGAAGGCGACCACATGTCTTCTGGACCCTTTTCCTTCTGCTCTTTTGAAGATTCAATTTGACAAAAGTGCTTTTACTTTATTACATATTGTTAATTTACCGTTATCTTCTGGAAAAGGTCCAGAAACTTTTATATTAGCTATTACTACGCCATTACTTCTAAATCTTGATAGTAATGTTTTTTCAAATTTCCGCCTGATATCAAATCTTCCGTTTCTGTCTAAGGTCCTGGAGCAGGTGGTTGCTTCACATCTGCAGGCACATTTGGCTAGAAATGCCATTTATGAGAAGTTTCAGTCAGGGTTTAGATCTTCTTATAGCACTGAGACTGCTGTTGTTTGTGTTTTAAATGATTTTTTGTTAAACTGTGTGTTCTATACTGCTTCTATTGGATTTGTCCGCAGCAATTGATACTGTAGATCACCATATCTTGTTTTTCTGGTACCACCTTAAATTGGTTTCGGTCCTATCTTACTGGTCGTGGCCAATATGTCTCAGCTGAGGGTTGTTCCTCTCAAAATTGTTGGTTTGACTTCTGGAGTACCCCAAGGTTCTATTCTGGGTCCTATTCTGTTTTATATGTTACCTCTTGGAAGACTTAAATAGGGGCCTTAGCTTCCATATGTATTCTGATGATATCCGACTTTATGTTTCCACAAAACCCCATGTGGGGCGGTTTCAGTGCTGTAGGAGTGTCTTACCGAGATTCAAAACTGGATGTGCCAAAACATTTTTACAACTAAATGTTAACAAAAACAGAGGTTATGTGTGTTGGATCTCATAAAAATTTGCTTTCTCTCTCTCTATTAAATGTGACCTTGGGAAATTGCTGCTTTACTGTTAGCCCCGTCATAAAAAATCTGGGAGTTTTGTTCGATTCTGAATTATGCTTTGATGCACATATTACATTTATTTGTAAATTTTCTTTTTTCCATCTTAGAGATCTTGCACGCGTCCACCCTTATTTGGAACTGTCTGCAGCGGAGACCTTGATTCATGCCTTCATTACTTCTTGCTGACTCGTGTAAAGTCCCGTTGTCACATAAATTACAAAATGTTATTACTTACATTTAAAGTATTACATGGCCTGGCAATCCTCCTATCTTTGTGCTGCGGGCTGCGGAGGCTGACCTACTTAGAGTACCGTCTGTTCGAACTGCCACGTATAGATCACATTCTTATAGCCATCTAGAACCCACACTATGGAACTCCCTACCGAGGCACATTAGAAGCATCCACTCTCTTTCCATTTTTTAAAACACATATAAAAACATTTTGGGTTCATCAGATTCAGTTAAAATTCTTATTGTATATATATATATATATATATATATATATATATATAATATATATATATATATATTTCTGTTTTTGTTATTTTATTTTTTGCAGATTTTGTAGAGTGTTTGCTTTTTCGTTTGCTGACTATGTGAAGCGCCCTGAGACGCTCCACGTGTATATGGGGCGCTATATTAAATGTAAATTTGATTTGATTTGATTGTGAATTGAGCAGTACTGATAGGCAGAATACCAAGATGGGGGTTCAATCTATGCAGATATTGACAAAGAACACAAAGATAGCACTTGTCAAGCTATGTTAATTATGTAAAAACAGTAATTGTGTATATAAGAAAATCCACGACACTAATCATACACCTGAATCTATGTTTGAGAATCCATTATTATAATTTTTATTTTTTTTATTTTTTATTTTTTTAAACAAGGTTTCCCCTGGCCTTATGGATACTATGGGCCTCTCTAAAATGAGATTACAGATTTTTTTTTTATTCTTACAGTAAAAAAATGGTACAATGCGAAAAAGCAATTGCTACGATAAGAGAAAAAAAGGTTTATTACCATTTGAGGACTCTTAAAGCTCTCCAACAGGTGAAAAGCAATTGACGGTTAACACTGTGTGTCAAAACACAACCATGTGCCAGCATGTGATCTTTGAAAGTGAGCAGCTGGGAACTGGGTGCAGTGCTGAGTACTTTATTTAACAAGCTCATATTTTGTGGTTATAATCTTCTATTCTCAAAACAAGTACAGCAATAGTGAAGATCTTTTTACAGTCTGTGCTTAGGGTGGAGGCTCCAGGTTCACCGGACTGTTGCCTTTGTGTCACCCTACCTGCTCCCCAATAAACAACCCACTTGTAGTATGATACTAACAGCCCATGTCCAAATAGACAAGCATTATACGTTTTAACACTTATAACAGGCATAGGATTACCAGAAACAGTGATTTCTTTGTTCTGCCCGGTGAACTAGCATTTAAGCCATTCTATATTTCCCTTCTGTGAAGTATTGCTATATATACAGCTTTCCCCAATACAAACGACTATGGATTAGACCCTTGCTTAACCAACAATACAGTACACCAGGCTTCTATTATAAGTAGGGCTTTTGATTTTCGTTTTTAACCAATAAAACCCGATAAAACACCCCCAATACAAAAAAATGAAAATTGGTGGATAGTCAAAAAACACCGGAAAACACCAGAAAAACTGTGGAAATTCAATTCACGTTGACTTTACCCTTTTCCCATTAAAAAATAAAACCTACTACAAAAATAATAATAAATACATTTCCCAGTGCTGCTGGGCAATGTCCCGCCTTCCTAACTTGTATCTACCATTGATTCATTCTGAATACTTTAAACCCGCCCCAACTACTAAGTGACAGCACATTCCTACATTTCTATTGGAGACTACGCTTGCTAGATTTAAAACAAGATTACAAATCAGGATGGAGGCTTGTTGGCTGGATTACAGTTAAAATGGATTACAGTAAAGCTGTAGTACAGTTAAGATACGGAGGATTTAAAACAGAATTGTGGCAAAATGTACAAAAATGCCTACACACAAAAACCCCAGAAGAATGTGCCCGTGACCATAGGGATTTCGTTGTGGAAGACAGTGAAAGAAGGTACAACTTAAGTGTGCAAGTACTGTCGAGTTACTACCATACATACTTTGACAGAAAAAAAAAAAAAAAACCTTCAAGCATTTTGGAAAGTAACCGAAAACACTAATTTCATACAGTATATCAAAAACGAAAGCCCCGAAAAAAAACGATTTACATAAAACTCAAAAAACAGAAGCCCTAATTATAAGCAATGTTGTTGGACAAGTATGGATAGAGTCTTTAAAAACCCTCTTTTTAATTTTCCCCAATAGATAATGTTTTGGTGCGAGCCATTGAATTATTATTTTGGATTCCAGTATCTGGAATCCGGAATCTCCTCTTACCTTAAGCAGCTTCATTAGTCCTTCAAGCTGCACCATCAGCTCTCGCCGGCTCTCCTGCAATGCCGACATTCTCTGCTCCAGTTCATCTTTTCTCTGCCTGTTTGAGCAACACAAAGACAAACAATGTGATGCCTTGTCTGACTGGAGACCTCTGGGGGAAAATAAGCAAAACTACTTTCATCACCTTTTTTATTTTTTTATTTATTAAAGGTACTGATGTATAAAATAACTGACATACATTACATTAATGGCAAAAGTGGAATAAATACAATGTGTGTGTCTATATGTATGTAGACAATAAAACAGGAAATATTTTAAACTGTTTATATAATTATGCCCAAAACTCTATAAATACTCATTGAAAAAAATGGTAGCAAAGCGTAATGTACCATGGGAATGTCAATGGATCCACCCCATATATTATTATCCAGCTTTTAAACAAAGAATGCCCTCCCTTCTGGATGTTCAAGGACAGATGTAATTAAGGAGGAAAATAGTCTGAAACAGTAAAACTACTCAACACACAGACTGCTGCAATTGTTGTATTAAAATGTATTGTGAGCCTGTCCAAGCAACACATAAAAACTATTCCCTTTTGCATACATTACAGTTAACAGAACTACTTTGATTGCTTAACTTTCAAATAAACAAATAAATACATATCAAAGCTCTTAATTTAAAACACACACTGAACGTGAGAACAGGCTAACAATGTTACTAATAAGCCAATTGAAGAGCTTGCTTTGTAAGCCAATTGAAGAGCTTGCTTTGTGCACTTCCTGTTTCGCAAAGATAAGTAAAGCTGCAGGTCCGGAGCTTCAACTCCTGTATAGAGAACAAGTCATCCGGACCTGCTTTACTCTGATGTTTAAAAACAAAAAAACAAAAAACAAGAGAACAGCATTGATTTCAATTGTGCCCTCCGGTGACAGTAACGTAGGTTATTGTGCTGATCTGTGAAAACCTTGCTGTTACCTGAGGAGTCGCAGCTCAGCAAGCAGTGTGGGGTTCTGCTGGGCTTTCTCCGGCGTGGGCTGGGAGGCCTGCTCATGCTCCAGTCTCAGGCGCTGGATTTCCTGCAGGATCTCTCTTAACATACCAACGACGACAAAATGAGATAAATCATCAGGAGAGCCGCACACAGCAATCCAGAGGAGAGAAATGCTCAAGAATCAAAAGGGCAAGATACTCAAAGCTTTTTACTCATAAATCGCAATACGGCAAACAGAATTACATTAAAATACAGAAAATACATTAAATAAAGTCATCAAAGCAGACATAAACCAGTTCAATATTTAATTTAGGGGCATGTAATAATAATAATAATAAAAAAACAAAAACATATTGAACATTGCATTAAACATTAAAACATAACGGGTGAATTGCAGCGTACCAAATGTAGTCCACTTGATTTGTAGAAACTACTGGATTAAGCAGGTTTAGTCCACTTGATTGGACTATAGTTAGTACACCTGCTAATCCCGATTACAGTGTACCAGAAGTTAATCACCACAAGTAGATCATCTGTTAAATCATACTAAACAAGATCCTGGTTGCAGCGTACCAAATCAGATTTGTGATGATCCTGTTCAAGTGGATTAATTTAGCACTGTGACGGATAAGACTTTGTACTTTTAACATATTAATATACAATTATTTAGCAGGTTTCATTCGACTTTATGAAACGAAATGTGTTAATTCTATGGGGTGATGCAAAACGTTTGGCCATAGCTGTAGATTAGTCCCCATTAAATCGGTCTAACGTGTTCCGATCAATTAAACCAATTACCGGGATCATCTACTTGGTACGCTGCAAATCAGGATTAAGTTAGTACAGATTGGCAAGATTTTCTAGTCCGCAATTTAGTCCACTTGATGTGACTAAATCGCTGGTACGCTGCAATTGACCCAATAGGTATTTATTCGCTAGTGTTACCTGTTTTTGTTTTCCAGTTCTACAATAAGCTGTCTCTGTTGCTTGTTGACATCAAAGTTAAACCCCAAGTCCGTTGGAGGACGTTGCTATAAGATTAAGATACAGACAGTAATTCAACTTTTCAACTTTGCAGTGCCTTAGACTAGAGGTCTTGTCATTTAACTGCTTCTCCTAATGTGCGAAAGACGAGAGGTCTTGTATTAAAAAAAAAGTAAAAAAATTCTTAGCAAAACACACAACCTATGCATAAACCACAATACAGATTCATGTAATTGTAATATGTATTTTTACAACTGCAACAATAAAACAAACAAACAAACAAAAAACAGACCACATGTGCAATAGCATGTACTCACAGTAGAATTTCCAGCTTCTGCTGCCAGTCTAGCTGCATACCTGGCAATGAGTCTGTGTTCATCATCTAATCTGCTTGGGCTTTCCAAGACACTGAAATAAAAAATGTAAACTTCCAAAGGGTATCTAAACATTTCCTTGAACTCGTAATGGACCATATGCTCCCATTTCACACTCTACTGCAACTCCTGTTTGGTGCAGCATTATGCATCACAGGTTTTTTCTTTTTTTTATTTGGCTTCCATGAGGGATCCAATTACTTGTCTGGTTTTGTGTAGAATTGTCTGTTAGAACAGGACAAGTTGACAAAAGAAGGATCACCTGCCTTATCCACAAAGGATATCTTCAAGTCACTAGAACCCATGTTTGCACAAAGTACAAAGCTACAGAAAAGCATCACATTTTTTTTTTTATATATACAGGTCGGCACTGCTTTACTGGGGCGCTTCCAGAGATGTAAAAATATCCTGGCTGTCCCAATTAAACAGGAGGCATTTGAGAGGAAATTACTCAAACGTATATTCTTAATTTACGACATGCACAAGGAGAGAAGTATTTTTTACTTTTTTTTTTTTATTTCCAAATGAAAACAAAAATAATGAAATCACATCTTATCACCTGCGATGTTGACACACCAGCTTTCTTTGTCACAGCAGCCTGATAAACCACAGGAGACTCCAGCTCCTTCAAGAGTTCAATCTAGTTTACGCAAGTCACAGAGCAATCACGTAATCACTGTGCAAAGCAAACCTGTCTTGCTCTGAAAAACGATGTCCATTCATCATCTGAAAATACCCTATCCCAATTAAACAAAGTGGCGTCCCAATTAAACGACAAGAACCGTCGCCCAAAGTTCTGACTCATTTAAACAGAAATCCCGATTATCAGTGTCCCGATTAAGTGGCACCGACTGTAATTTATATGGATGTAATACGTTGATATGTACATTTAACAAGTCATTTATGGTACCTGCTAGGCCTACTTCTCACTTGTACTGTGGCTGAGAGAAAAGCTCAGGTAGCGTACAGGGACTAGTTTCTCAAAGCAGTTCTAGGTAGCACCGCTAAATCCAAAATAAAAAAAAGAAAGAAAAGGAAATAACACATTTATCCTTTAATCATATAGACTTGCTGAGTGGATTTCTACTAAACTTCTATTTTAAAATGTTGTTTTTGAAACAGGTAAAACAGGCCTGCTAACTCTTAGCAGCTCTTTGTGAAACTGGCCCCTACTGTCCCCTTGCACATCAGAGACCAGCTCAACTGTACATATTAAACTTGTAGTATATGAAACATTTACAAACTGTTATTGGCTTTTTCTGCTTTTTTGAAATTATATGACTTTCAAAATATCCAACACTGACCGTGTGCCATTCTGTAGCCGGCTCACATATACGGCTATCAACGCATGTTCATCAGCCAACCGATTGGCCATATCCAGGCTGTGCTGCAACCTAGTGATGATGGAAGAAATAAAAAAAGCAATAGAACACAGGAAAAAAAAAACATGGAGTTAATGAGTGGAATAGGATAATGGGCACCAAATGTGAAAAAAACAAACCACCAAAAAAACTCAAAAAGAAAACAAGGAGAACATGGTATACGCAATATGAATCAGAGTGCTGTGATGGTAAAAATAACTACGGTACAACCTACACACAAACAACGATAATGTATGCCCTGGTTTTACATTTTTACCTCGTAATGAATGATTATGATGCAGTGCAAAACCTATAAATGAACAGAATGCAATTAACCTGTACACGGGACCCTGTACTAAGATAGTCAGAATGTTAAAACTGCAGGTCTTCTGGAGCTGGGTACAGATGCTAATGCTGAAAAAATTGCCCTGCGTTTTTGTGTTCTTTAAACCGTGTCAGTATGACCATTGTTAGAAATATTTACAGTATATATATAAAACAGCGGAAGAAGGGCTTATGCCCAAAACATCCTGAAAATAAAATATTTTTTCATCTTTGAAATCTTGTGTACATTTTTTAAAAACCTTTTGTTTCATATGCCTTCAATTTTGTACACTGCACTTTATATATATATATACATATATATACACACACACACGTTGTCATCAAAAGTTTACATGCCCCAATGGAAATAGATTATTATTTATTTCAGCAATTTGTTTGCAAAACTCAAAAAATGCTAATTCAAAAGTATTCACACCCTTTGATGCTATGATAGCATTGTCTACAAGGTGCTATAGAAATTTCAACATGATAATGCAGAACCTACAAAATACTGGATTGTTGATGAACATTCTTAGAGAGTTTAAAAGGGTTAGGCATAGGACGATTGCTGTCATTACCAATAAGTCAATATGGGAAAAAAAGTAAAAGAGCTATCTGAAGACCTTACGCAGAAAATTATTTATTGTCATAAAGCTGGAGAAGGATACAAGAAGATTTCCAAGCATTTGAGTATTCCAACTTTAACTATTGCTTCTATTATCAAGAAATACACATGGTACTGTCACAACGCTCCCTCGGTCTGGAAGAAAGAAGGTTCTTTGACCAAGAACAAGTAGAAGAATTATGAGGAAGGTTAATAACAATCCGGGATTGACAGTCAAGATATTCAAAAGTGAATTGGTTGCAAGTGGGACTGGGGTTTCCATTTCAACCATAGGTCGAGTATTGCATGGTGAAGGTCTCAATGATCACAGGCCAAGGAAAAAGCCACACAAGGACAAATTGCTTAAAGTTTGCAAAATGGCATTTGAAATGATGGATATGAGTTCTGGTCAAAGGTTTTGTGGAGTGATGAAACAAAAATCGAGCTATTTGGTCACGCTGATAGTCGTTACATTTGGAGAAAGTCTGGTGAGGCGTACAAAGAAAAGAACACCTTACCTACTCTCAAGCATGGAGGTGGTAATATCCTTCTATGGGGCTGTTTTTCCTCTAATGGCACAGGAAATATAGTTCTAATACATGGTAAAATGGATTCCAAAGCATACCAAAAGATATTGGACAAATCACCTGAAACCCTCCGCTACAAAACTTGGTTTAAGCACAATTGGACATTCCAATGATCCAAAGCATTTAATTCTAGCAAGTAATTCTAGGTAAAAGATGATTCTGGATAATATAGAAAGTGTTTTATGTAAAAGGAAGAAAGGCAATAATTTAAATCAGACAGTAAAATATAGCTATTATATCTATTAGTTTCTAAATGTTCTGTTGTTTTCCAAGAGTAAAGGTTTATTTTTAGCACACGTGTGTTGCTTCTTGTATGTGAGTGTTACATTTTCATTAGAGCTGCAACAGATGAAGAATGAATCTTCAGCTGAAGGCGGCTCTCTGCAGGTCGGTTTGTTTGCCTGGTGTACATGATGTCCATGCATGAGTGACACAGTCATCTATACAGTACTGCTATAAGAACTACAGAAACAGGTGCAAGTATAATACTGCGGTGTGCTTTTGTGCTAGGCCATGTTATGATTCTCAAGATACATTTATATTGCTTTGATACTTGGCTATGAGATTTACATATGCTTCTGGTGCAATGAGTAATCGATTATCATGCATTTCGCATAAGCAGAAAACTTTAAAAGAACACACATCCACTTGTGCCAAAATACCCACATTTTTCCAAGACCTTAATCCATATACCTTACTATAATTTCTGGATCAATAAATATAAAAAGTAAACTAGTTTGTGTTGTAAATGATTCATCACTGGAGTAGAAAATGAATCTCTAGAAACATAATACATTTCATATATGCATTGAAATGCAGGGACCTGTCTAATGACAGTGACATTTACAAGTCACCAACCCATTCAATTATGCAAATTATGCAAATGCCGTGGTAATTCTACTGATTAATGTGTATGTAACCAGATCGGACAGGAAGTACATTACTGTAACTACGTGTCTGAGGGAAAAATTTCATTTATTTTCACTGGAGCACCCTGAGTCACAACTGAAATATGAGTTTCTGAAATTAGAACACACCTCCAACCAAAACCTGAGTATATTCTACAAAAGGTAAAGAACATCGGCTAACTTTACTTAACTCAGAAGATAATAAATGTGACATGTATGTGTGTAGGCACAACATTAGGGTATTATACAAGAGGTGCCAATTCCACAAGAGATAATGTATACACCTCTCGTACACCACAATCTATAACAGCAGTTCTCACCAGCTTAGGCTTAAACCAACGCTAAGCAAAATGATTTTAAGGCAGATTTCTGCTTTTCATTAGTCACAAAGCTATTACATCTTCTATACATTTTATACAGCATATTTATACAAACATATTTGTAAATACAACGTATTAGTTTTTTTTTTTAGTTTTTTTTTTAAGGGAGTCAAACAAACAGGAATCTAACTTAACTTTAGAAGCATTAGGGACTGAACCCACAGAACACCTGTCACTGCCAGTTACCGATCCTCAAAGGAAGCCTGCCAAAATCAATGGCTTTTATTGTAAAGTGATGCTGATACTCTTTAATGTGATAAAGAGTGTATCACTGGATTTGGGGCAGTTTTAAAACTGTGTTTGAATGCTCACAGAAGTCAGGACTGACATTTACAGAGGACCAGGATATCATTAATATCAATTAAAACACAAAACTACAATCATAACTACAATCATCCTCTATAAAGTATCAAAGCTATTTAGTATTAACTAATAATGGTTTAATTTGCAATTAGAAAAATGATGATCTATCTTTGTGACCCATATTATTAGAATTATTTAGGATTTTATTAACTAGCGCTTCGTTACCCCTTTGGATTGCCAAATTATGTAAAACGCACTACATTTTATTGGGGTTTGCGTGGTGCATTGCCATGAAACAATTCAAGCCAAATCATTTAAAACTTTTTATTTATTTATTTATTTATTTATTTATTTATTTATTTTTAAGGAAAGCTCTGGACCTAAAATCCCCAAATATTACTGTTAACAAAAAAGCATTTGTTTATTTATTCATGTGACAGCTTTACAAAAATGATGAGCTTTGGAAACAATACTTTCAGGGTAATTCAATTAAGGGTAACTATGTTATTGTATAGTACTTAATTTAATTTCACAATAAGGTGGTTTAAATTAATTAAAAGCTTCCCCTTTCTCACAGCTTTCTACTGCTGTTACAATACAGCAGCCACAATACTAGGGTCATGATCTTCTACAGGTCACAACACATGAATTATCAAAAATAAACAGAAAACCAACAGCATGCTACTGTAATATCCAGTACATCTTTGAACATATTTGCCCATTCAACATCAATGTAATCCTTTGTTAGGAAAAAACACATCACAGCTGCCTGCGGCTGTGTCTTTTGTTTTGACTTTTCCAAATGAAAGTAGAGCAGAACGATGAACGTCTCATTTTAAGTTCGGATAGGCTCCCGGATTTATAATGAAGCAGCTCTGTACGCTCTTTTCTAAGGGTGCTTTTGAAATGCACAAAACCCACAGCTGAACGGATGTATTTCCAGCCACCCACTGCATGTTTAGTAACATAAACCATTTTAGACGAGTGTTTAACTTTGACTTAGACCTACAGTACTGTGCAAAAGTTTTAGGCAGGTGTGAAAAAATGCTGTAAAGTAAGAATGCTTTCAAAAATAGATATGTTAATAGATTATATTTATCAATTAACTAAATGCAAAGTGAGTGAACAGAAGAAAAATCTAAATCAAATCCATGTTTGGTGTGACCACCCTTTGCCTTCAAAACAGCATCAAGCATCAATTCTTCTAGGTACACTTGCACACAGTTTTTGAAGGAACTCGGCAGGTAGGTTGGCCCAAACATCTTGGAGAACTAACCACAGTTCTTCTGTGGATTTAGGCAGCCTCAGTTGCTTCTCTCTCTTCATGTAATCCCAGACAGACTTCGATGATGTTGAGATCAGGGGCTCTGTGGGGCCATACCATCACTTCCAGGACTCCTTGTTCTTCTTTACGCTGAAGATAGTTCTTAATGACTTTCACTGTATGTTTGGGGTCGTTGTCATGCTGCAGAATAAATTTGGGGCCAATCAGATGCCTCCCTGATGGTATTGCATGATGGATAAGTATCTGCCTGTACTTCTCAGCATTGAGGAGACCATTAATTCTGACCAAATCCCCAACTCCATTTGCAGAAATGCAGCCCCAAACTTGCAAGGAACCTCCACCATGCTTCACTGTTGCCTGCAGACACTCATTTGTGTGCGCTCTCCAGCCCTTGGCGAACAAACTGCCTTCTGCTACAGCCAAATATTTCAAATTTTGACTCATCAGTCCAGAGCACCTGCTGCCATTTTTCTGCACCCCAGTTCCTGTGTTTTCGTGCATAGTTGAGTCGCTTGGCCTTGTTTCCACGTCGGAGGTATGGCTTTTGGCCGCAAGTCTTCCATGAAGGCCACTTCTGACCAGACTTCTCCGGACAGTAGATGGGTGTACCAGGGTCCCACTGTTTTCTGCCAGTTCTGTGCTGATGGCACTGCTGGACATCTTCGATTGCGAAGGGAAGTAAACATGATGTGTCTTTCATCTGCTGCAGTAAGTTTCCTTGGCCGACCACTGCGTCTACGGTCCTCAACGTTGCCCGTTTCTTTGTGCTTCTTCAAAGAGCTTGGACAGCACATCTGGAAACCCCTGTCTGCCTTGAAATTTCTGCCTGGGAGAGACCTTGCTGATGCAGTATAACTACCTTGTGTCTTGTTGCTGTGCTCAGTCTTGCCATGGTGTATGACTTTTGACAGTAAACTGTCTTCTGCAACCTCACCTTGTTAGCTGAGTTTGGCTGTTCCTCACCCAGTTTTATTCCTCCTACACAGCTGTTTCTGTTTCAGTTAATGATTGTGTTTCAACCTACATATTGAATTGATGATCATTAGCACCTGTTTGGTATAATTGTTTAATCATACACCTGACTATATGCCTACAAAATCCCTGACTTTGTGCAAGTGTACCTAGAAGAATTGATGCTGTTTTGAAGGCAAAGGGTGGTCACACCAAATATGGATTTGATTTAGATTTTTCTTCTGTTCACTCACTTTGCATTTAGTTAATTGATAAATATAATCTATTAACATGTCTATTTTTGAAAGCATTCTTACTTTACAGCATTTTTTTCACACCTGCCTAAAACTTTTGCACAGTACTGTATGTCACACAAAATACAAATCTGAAGAATTATATTCTCCACAATATCAAGACCGTCAAACTCTATTGTTTCGACATGCCTTTTAAACCATTGATAATTCTGGTCGCTCTTCTTTGCACTCTTTCTACAGCAGCAATATCCTTTTGTAACGAGGTGACCAGAACTGAACACAATATTCTAGATGAGGTCTTACTAATGCATTGTAAAGTTTTAACATTACTTCCCTTGATTTAAATTCAACACTTTTCACAATATATCCGAGCATCTTGTTGGCCTTTTTTATAGCTTCCCAACATTGTCTAGATGAAGACATTTCTGAGTCAACATAAACTCCTAGGTCTTTTTCATAGATTCCTTCTTCAATTTCAGTATCTCCCATATGATATTTATAATGCACATTTTTATTGCCTGCGTGCAGTACCTTCACTTTTCAAAACTTGTTGTTAGAGGCGGGGCATCATTCAAGCTGGCAGGGAGCGGATTGGCTGGTACGGAAAGAACTGTAGCAGGGTTAGCAGTTTTTGAGGCAGGGTGTTGTCTGGATCCAGCTGATGACAGAATTGTGGACCAATCGTGTCTTTCCTGTTGATTTGCTGTCCAGTAGCTGCGAATTGAGCCTTCATTACGGTGTCCTGTCACAGACATGATTTCGCTTGTCTCTAGACCAGCGTCATGCAGAAAGTATGTTTAAGTAGCTTTTTATGTTATCAGATTAGTTGTAGATTAGAATGTTAAGGGAAAAAGCCGGCATTTATGTGCAGATTGATTTCAAATTTAATTCACAGTTAAGCACTTCAATGTTCCAGCAGGCATCTATGCAAAATAGAAGCCCGCTAGATCTGGAAGCTGATTGGCTGTTCGCACTCAATCATTTTATATATATATATATATATATATATATATATATATATATATATATATATATATATATATATATATATATATATATATATATATATAAAAACGTAATTTATCTTCATAATGATATCGCAAAAGCTATAATAGTAGTACAGTATTTCATGTTGTCACGTTTTTCAATGTGTCAGTTTTTCGTTAAGTATATGGAAAGCTACAAAGCGATATGTAATTCAAAATGTTAAATGTAACATAATTCAGCAAGTTTCATTCGACTTCATGAAGCAAAATTATTAAATTCTATAGGGTGATGCAATGCTGAAACAAAAAGCCATTACACTTGTAGCAGGATTTCTAAAGCCCTCATTTCTACTTGACACAATCATATGGTTTGTTATAGAATTCCAACATCTCGATTTACAATAACAGCCATATTTAAGCCAAATATTTAATTGGCATCAGCCTTAAGGAATATTATTTATAGAGTATTATACCCTAAAGCCATCATCAATTTTAACAGGTCCCGAATACACTGTTATTCCAGCTGATCGCCCACAACCAAATGAAATACATGCAGGCCTGTGCGCTTACCTTTTTGTTGGGGTAGGTGCCCCGGAAGACATTACCACGGTGTCGTTCATATTATTAGGCAAGGGTCTTGAAGGGCTGGAAGAGAAACAATAAAGAATGTGGAGAAGCACTGTTTTATGTGGAGAAGCATAAGGTTCACAACTAGACATAGTGTCTGGTTACTCCGAATTCCAGTTCAATGACTGCAGCTATCTTGTCGTAACATCCTTTCTTTAATGCAGCCGGTCAGTCGGATATACAAGTGAATAAGCTGAACTCAAGCAGAAAGCATTCATGGTACCATAGACAATACAACAAAAGAAGAAAATAATTGCATCAGGCTTTTATTAAGGCAGGTTTTAAGGATATTTTGAACCAGCTTAAAAGCCAATGCTGCTTTCCCATTGAAAAACAACAAACCTATTAAAGCACCAGATAATTACATTCACTCAAATTATACAGCTAAAATTAGCAGTGTTATTTAATGCGTTGAACAATAAATACATTAGAAAACAGTTATTCAAAAAATGGAATGTATCTATGCAGCCAGCGCTTCAGATAAGCTGCATAATGGGTGTTTTACGCATTGAAAAAATATCAATTACAGTATGCAAGATATTTAAATTTAATGAGTAAAGATACCCAAAGCAAGTTTGCATGCTATCAAGCTTCTTGTACTTCGTTGGTTCCCGGCATCTCAATTGTGAATATACTGCATGTGTTAGCTAGAGAATGAATCACAGAAATGCCGGGACAGCTACAGATAATAAGTCTGTTTATTTATTTATTTTTAAAGTGAGTAAAGTTGAATCCACTCTCTGGCAATGTGTGTTTCTGGCTGGTGAATAAGGGCCTGGATACTTGATCCTCGGCAGCGTCTTAGTCCCCCTCAACCTAACCTACAAATTTACCTGTCTGTCAACTGAATTTTTGGACAGTAAATCTGTACAATGAATACAATATTCTGTGTTTGGAGCAAGTCGGGATGCTTTATATTACTATGGCAAGGCGATCAATAAGGAATACAATATTATTGTTTCTTTATAAAAAATATACTATGTGCATGAAGGTCTTTTGTTAAGTATAAAAGTATGTATAGTATTTATTGAAAGTACTCATGTTGCATTTTACTCACATAGGGCCCTATTTAGCAACATTTGAAAACCCCTAAGGCAATCGTAAAACACTTCTGCGGACCGTTAGTGCACCAAAATCAGGCGCACGTGTGGGGAAACAGACTTCGCCCACCTATTAGCAACCCGGTATGTCAGCGTTAGCGCTGGACATGGGCTGAACTTTAGGAGAGAGTCCTCATTTACATCAACAGTGTTAGCGTTTGCTTTTCAAATGACACGTAAAAAAACATGTCTAAACTGTGTGCAAATTACATGGTCGACTATAAATACTGTTGAAACTACCAGGGAAGCAGGTAAAGAAAAGAGAGAGAGAAAAAATGAGAACTAATGGAGTGCGCACTGGATTTCTATGTGGTCAGACGAAGAGAGAGACATCCCCAAATATTTAGAAGCTACCTGTCTTTTGTAAGCCTGTCTGACACACAATGTATGCTGCAAAATTTTGCCTCAACAAACAATCACTGACATCTGCCCCTGCTTCAGGCTGACCTGGAAGGAGACATGCGGAGAGCACACTGTTTTTCGGTAGCATAAGGGTACCCGCTGCACTAACATTTTGTGCCACTGGCTTGTTCCAACGTACTGTGGTTTACTGTAATGCCATAAATATTTGCGACCAAAATATATGGTGAATCACACCCATAAAACCTATTTTGCTCCAGAAATGTTGCAATAAAAACGAAGTATATATTGTTTGTGGAATTTGATTTCGTGACAAAAATGTGTGCGTTTTTTCATACATGAAAAACGCATAATAAAAGTTGCAAATATTTATGGCTTTACAGTGTATTGCAGACATGGGCCAGTCAGCTGTGCAGTGCGAGATGTACCTGTAGCTTTAGTAAAGCGGGCAGGAGAATTCATCCACTTCCCTGTCTCTCACGAGCTGCAACAAAATACAAGCAGGGTTTGCTTGTGAGGTATGGGTTTCCTGGTGTCCTGGAAGCCATCGACTGCACACATGTGCAGCTATGCGCACCAACACAGAATAGGTATGTCTACATAAATCTAAGGGGATTCTGTCAACGTTCAAGTAGTGTGTGATGCCAACAACTGCATGCCTCGTTTATCCTCACTAATTCGCAGGTGGCAGCTGCGTTTCAGCGGGATAACAGTCTGAGAGGCTGGTTGATAGGGGACAATGGGTATCCACTGAAGCGGTGGCTACTGACACTGCTGCTCAACCCCACAACCCCTGCCGTACAGAGGTATAACCGTACCTTTAAATGCACTCGTATTGTAATTGAGCGAACATTTAGAATCCTCAAAATCTGATTCCGATGTTTGGATGTCTCTGGGGGAACACTACAGTACACTCATCAGGAGGTTAGCAATATCATCCTGGCTGGTTGTGTTTTACATAACATAGCTCTCCATAATGGATGTGATGTTGAACTTACAGAGGAAAGATTACAAGGTTTGAGGGAAGCAGATGCTGAACCTGAAGCCTCAGTGGTACAAGTGCCAGGCAGGAGAGACAAAGCCTTATATGTTACTTTTTTATTTTCTAAGTATTCACTCTCCAGGCTGCTAAAAATAAATAAATTGTAGCCTTGCTTGAGGGGCTTGGTCGTCATCCTCCTCACTTGGGCTGCTGGACATTTTACATTTTTTTGCGTTTTTGTCTCCTTTTTTTGTGTTTCAAAATGCCACCTGTTCGCTATCTCAGACGCATAGGTGCTCTTAAAGGGAAAGTTGAATCCTTATTGGTTGCAACCTTACTCCCCCCACTCCTCATTTAATGCTGCAGGTGCCATACTAAACCTCCCATCTGTGAATAAATACTTTTTTCTTGAGCTATTGCTATAAAGCATTTGCAACCTAATACAAACCTGGGTATGTTGGCATGAAAAACAAAATTAACATATTTTTTGAAAACCATTACAAATTCACCCAACTGCAGTCTACACATATCATGGATATTTGAGTGAAGCTTGGTCTTTGAAGTATATATTTTGTAGAATGTAGAACTATAAGCATACATTGCTGCTTGCACAACTTAATTACTCCACTAAATCATCTGCTTTCCCCCCACATTTAACAAGAAAGACTGCAGAAATCCTGATATTATTCATTCAAGCCATAAGTACCACCTGGCACAATAAGCATACAGTACTTTCAAAATGTAATTTACTGCATAAAATTAAAGGAGTTAATCAATTCTTAAATAAAGTTATGGGTACAGTAGTTCAAAACAAATATGGACAGTATTACAATCAATAACATACTTTATTTCTCCCTACAGGCATTTGTTTTACAATTACTGTAACACGGTAACCACTCCATCCGATAAACAAAGAGCTAAGATGCAGTACTTTTTCACAAAGTATACATGCATATATGATACATAAACATGGAGTAAAAATGCTCTGCAAAAAAATACCCTGCTGACAACATAAACACAGAACATATCATCCATTACATGTCAACAGATTTGCAAAGGTCTTTACAATATGTAATTCAACACTAAGCAAGATTTACATTTAAAAGAAACCAAACATCACTCAACACCTTGAGGAACACCAAAACTAAGTAACCACATTCAGTAAGTTGGCACCATTTTGTTTTATGCATGAGTATGTTTGACAGCAAATGTTAATCAGCAAAAAACACCACTGTCTGTTTACAGCAGCAAGCTATAAAATACAAATCATAAAAATTGCAAAATATATATTTCATAGAAGTGCAAGTTCCGTTTTAATTTCACATAGTTGATAATGCTGTAGTTAAACCAGAACACAGGGCTGTTCCGAACAATATCCTATTATAACATTTATTCAACTGTTTCTTATCCATGCAAAACAAACACTTCAACCACAAGCAATTCCTCAATGTCATAGTTTCACTGTATTACTTTCACCAACATTAAGTAGCAAAGTAAAACTGCATGGACATTTACCTTAAGTCAGATGTTTGTTTTTTTTCCCCCCAAATATTTTGGAGAAAAAAAAAAACACAACAGTATTTGACATTGTATCACATCATGCCCTATAGTTTAATCTTACACGCAAGTCAGATATTTTTGCATTGAAGTTATAAACCTTGGTATTCATTGACAGGATTTTGCTTTTGTTCTACACATACATACTCAGCAAAGAGCAAAGATCACTGAAACAAGAACAGGGAACTTACTAACCTGCTTGAATTGAAGAGACGTTGTTTATCTACCACAAAACTGTACCTCCAACCTTTTGAGCTCTGTGCCAAATGTCTCTCCGACTCACTGTCTACAGAATGAGCATCTTAATGCACTACATTGCTGCTGTATCTTAGGAAACAGAACAGTCACATGGTCCCATAAAAAAAGGCAGTCACATGATATTTCAGCCAATAGCATTTCTCATGTTTGCTAGGACAGTAACTGACTCACCAGCTAGGCTTGGTGTACTGTATCAATCTTTTAATTGTTTGTTTTGATCAACATGATTTATATTACTCTGAATAATACTGCTTCTATAAATGCTTAAAATGCACCTGAAATAGTGTGATGCAGTTCTGCTGTTTTGCTCATTTGGCTCACAGGGGGACACAGGCAAGTAGATTTGAGGAGGTTTAAGATTGTGTCCCTACAGGTACAGTACCTGAACACTTGTGCAATAACCAAGCAAACGGACACTGTATATGAGACAATGAGTAAACAGGCAGCTATTATCATTACCATCAACAGAGCAGGCATGTACCCTTCCTGTGTTACTAAACCTTTTTTTTCCCCACTCACAGATCAAGCTTCTATTTTTAACAAATGGACAACACAAATAAGTTATTTTCAGTTTTGTCTGAAACAAAAATGCACTTTCAAAAGTACTTATAATGCATTGCAAATATAGCATGCGAAATAGCAAAATACTTAAAGCAATCTGAAATCAACCTTGATACAGGGTTTATATTCTTTGCAAATATCTAACACCACAAATAAAGTACTCCCCTACATTGGCAAGGATCCTTATAAACCAACACTATACATACAGTAGTACTGCCTTTCACTTTTTTTGCAAAATGCATTATAGATGCTTCTACTGTTTTTCAATAAAAATGGCAAGAGCATCTGAAGGACATTTACACTCCTCCAGCTGCTGTCAAACAAATCCATCACCCTTCACAGCTCCTCACCAATACAGAAATCTCATTTCTGGAGCTGGTACGGTGCAGCACGAGTTATCATGACCTCTCTGGCAGCTGACATAGCAGGGAAACTGTGTAAAGAACACTTCAGCCCTCCAGCACACAGCGCAGCAGCGTTTGCCAAACCTGTGTGTGTGTGTGTGTGTGTAAAACATCTGTGCAAATTAACTTTTAATGTGCAGCTTTTTACAGAGCTATATAAACCCCTTTGAAACTTAAGATATAGCTTAACTATTCTCTGTAGCAATCCAGTCCAGCTTTTTGGGCACAAGTCATTTCTATGGTATTCAAGTATCTGTATTGACAAGTACAGATACAATTACCAGTCAACTTGTTTAGGCAGAATAAATATAAAATCCCTTTTAAATTTCATCACTAAGAATGGTAATTGATTTTGGTCAACATACTGCATTGTGAATTACATTTTTAATGAAAATGAAATAACTTGTGTTTTCACTAATAATAACAGGCAAACTCAAAAGGAATTAGTAACAGAAAATGCAAAAAAAAAAAAGTATGGTTTGTTTTTGCACTTATGGTGCAAAAGTAGCCACAACCTACATTTATGTGAACTTCCCAATTAGACTGAACACCAAGTTCCCAATTGAATCAGCAAGATTAAAAATTAAAAAGTTAAATATGTAGATCACACGTACACTAAAACTTCTTACATGTTACCTCAGATAAACTCTCAGTAAGCAGAAGATCAGTGCATCAGAAAAATCATAAAGTGCTTTAATGCAGCATCATGCATTGAACCATTTACTCTGCTTTTGTTTTTGTTTTATCAATTTTGGTTTATTTCCAGAGATCAACTATCTATATGCAATAGTGCCAAATTAAGTTTTTGTTTTGTTTTGCTTCAAAACATGATTGACAAGAATAACATGGCAGATACAAATTATTAGGATTAAAACTCTTGAGAAAAACATCTTTGTGTGAAATTGGAAATTTAATTTTGCAGGTACAGCGGATATGTGAGACATTAAACTTCACTGAAAACACCAATGAGGAACATGCTCAGCACATAGGAAAGCTGCTTTGACTTAATCTGTGTTCTGAAGAGGTTGAATACCAATCTGCTTGTCCTTGTAGAGCATGTTACCTATGCTGTACACAGAATTGAATTGGAAATTTAAAAAAAAAATAAAAATCATTTGTAAAGCTTCTGCAATATTTTGAAAGGTCAAAGGTACACAGAATGCAGATGACCTTTTCACCTCCTTAATTAGATTGGTAAATAGTACCAGTGCAAAACCAGTTTGCATAAAACATGTAGAGAAAAGGGAAAAAGTAACATAACATTTGAATGCACCCTCAATTTAGATCAATAGTCCTCCCAAAAAAAAAAAAAAAAAAAAAATGTTGACGGCCATAACATTAAAGAGCCAGTATCACGGCCATATAAGGTTTAACAATACCTGGAAGACATATTGGATCTTACTATGTCCTACCTTCCCAGATCACTTGAAATTACATTCAATACTTTTTTGGAATAATGAAGTGTTTCAGGCAACTCTGATCTACCCCGTAGCTTGGTGGTATGGCTTAAATTTTTTGACTGCAGTCTCAGAATTAACGTCTTCATTCATTCCAGTCAAGTAGCACAGGGGGCACCCCGACGATAGCTTCACTCGAGAGTTCCCCCCCAAACAGTAGTTATAGTTAAAGACAGTAGCTGCTCATGTTGATAGGGTACGGTCTGGTGTCACATGCAGGAGTGTCATCTGGGATGAATGGACTCATTCCTTTTTAGACATGGTTCATTTTTGTATTGTAGACACCATTACAATGGCATTTATAAAATTATTGGTAAAATGCCTATTGCAACAGTACTTGTATGCAGTAAATTAAATACCAAGACTGCTCTGGTTGAGAGCTGAGGTCAGTCCCAGTGTTCTGTTCTCATCCTGCATTCTGTTCCTAACCAGATGCCTGTCATTCTGGCACTTTACGTAGACTATTTATTAATTCATTCACACATTCATGGTTATGTCACGGTGACATTAGCACTCTGGTGGCTGGAATTAATCCAGGATATAAAATTTTAAAAAAATTGCTCCAACAAGGATTTGGGTCTCTTTGAAACGAGCGAAGGCAAAACACACTTTTTCCGGTAAGGTAAAATTGTTTAAAACGGAAAAATAATGCATTTTAGCAGAGCAGGGATGGGGTTAAAATCCTCCCTGCCAAACACACGTGCAAACGTGTGTTAATTGTTTTGTTAATTTGTTTAATTGTTAATTGTTTTGGCAGTTGGCGTCTATTGTAAAATCAGCACCAGCTGCCTCCACCTGTTTTTATGGGGAATATAAACTCCACAGCTAATTTATTCAGGGCTGCGGAGAAGAAGGAAGAAGGAAGAAGGAAGCAGGAAGGTGTATGCCCCGCTGCCGAGCAGTCAATGGAAAGGTACTGTGTATACTATTGTGTTGTGTAAACAGTTTAGCAATCCCGTATTTAGGAAGGCCGTTCCTGTGTGTAATAGCTAGCTCGCCAGTGTGAGCTAGGCTTTTGTTTTGTTTTTGTTTGGCTTATTTTGTATTGAATAAAAGTGAGCGTAAAAGCGCTTAACTGGCTATCTGTGTGTCGGGTCTACATTATAAAAAGGGCAAATGAATGGAAATCTTTCACAGTATGTACAGCACTATAAAGTTTAAACTATGATACTGGAGCTTTAACTACAAAAGACTGGCGCTCGACAGGGTGGTACTATAATTACCTTTATTTCCCATCATTTAAAATTACACATTCCCATTTATAAAAGTCACAAAATCTTAAACTGCTCAATGTCACACATGCTGCAGATCTGAATGCTGGTTGAAACACTACAGGCATACATAAATATCTACATACTGATACATACAAAACAGGCTTAGAGAATTCATTTATGAAACAGGAGTGAATCAAGTGTTTTTGTCCCAAATCCAAAGTCCATTGGACTGGCACTTCATGATCTCAATAATTTCTAGAGATGTAAATAATCTGCAGTGTCTGTACTGTAGTTGCAGCCCCAACTGAATACATACATCAGCAAACAATGAAGCTTTCCAAAGTTCATGGCATTTACAACACCTCGTGATTAGGGCCTGCAGTTTCTACTTCCCTCTAATTTAGTCCTACAGACACACAAAGTCAGTTTGTCATTTCTTTATGACAAACTACAGATCAACTCTACTGGCATTTAACTGGTATCACATTCTTTAAATTTCCATCCCTGTAGATTGATTTTAAGAAGTGTATTTACTGATTTATTTTCTAACATTTCAGAAGATTCAGAAGGATGACAAATTTGAGTTTTATTACCTTACCTAAAAAATCATAAAATGTTACATAATCTACTGGCCCTGTACAACAATCCAATTTTCTTGCCAGTAAAGAGGTAGATTAAGAACCAAGAAGCTATCCTGTGCTTGGCATAAATGGCAAAATGGCCATAATTGTATCTCATTCTTATGTTTATAATTAGCCAGTAGTTAATGTGTTACAGCAATAACTTAATCTTTCTTTAGATCAGCTGACCTGGGTCTACAGACACCCTGAGGCATAGGACTGAACTGCAGGTTAGTCAGCTCATGTAAATTCTGGCATGAATTTCTCAAAGCCTCACTCATTACAGAGAAAGATGTCTGCACATGTAATTTATGGTCCTGACCTTGAAAAAAATGAAGGTCAAAGATTTAATAACCTGTTCCTATAAACCTCTGCTAAGTGAGAAATGTGTGTTTAGCAAGCAGAGAATGCTTATACGACATAAACTATTTAAGACTTAAATGTCTTAAACTACCAGGAAATAGCTACCAATCCATAGTTACATACAACCCCCACCTTCCTGGAAACTTTTGGGACGTCAATGGACAACTGTGGGAAGTCAGGTTGATTGACTTACAGGGAGGTTTGGTTAGCGGAAAGTTTCCTTACTACCCACTAAAATCCACTTCCTGTCAGGAAAGCAGTTGATCAACCTGCCTAATTTTTTTTCCCATTGACTAATCAATTCCTGATTGATTTAAACCTTATATTGGGAATATAAATGTCAACAACCAAGATGATTATTGGTCAAAAGTCAAATGAACTCTGTCACACTCACTGTCAGGCCAATTAAAAAACTGCAATACGGAAATGATGGCTAGTGTTCATCTCCTTTCCAATGAGTACATCAAATGCCATTGGGTTAGTCATAGCTAATGTGTGTATCAAACTGAATGTTCTCAAACTTTCACCTTAAATCCTAATGTAGTTTTCTGTCTCCCCATGCATTCCTCATTAAATTGCATTTCTGCACAGAATGCGAATGTGTTTTTTTTACCCAGCATAAAGCATATTACTGTCAATGGAATTCATTATTTTCCCCAATCAGAGCTAGTGTATACATCAATGCTAAATTGTGCATACTTTTCAGAGCAGAAAATTAAAAAACACACTGACAAACATTAAATAACCTATGCATTATATTATCAAAATGTGTTAATCACAACATGGTGAGTATTCTTAGTGTCAGGCTGATATTAACTAGGGATGTAAATATTGTTTAATAAAAAATCTGTTTAAAACTATTTGATTTCTATCTGTTAACCGTTTAACCGTAGTTACACCGTCACACTAAATAGCCTTTAAATAAATAACCTTTAAATAAATAGCCTTTAAATAAATACCCTTTCAACATATATTTAGTCTTTGTCTTGCATTGACATTTGTTTACCAAACATAAAAAAGAGGCAGCTTAGACCACAAATCTTCTTTAATTGCATCACGATTGTATCACATTGACGATGTGTGTACCGGTACACCTTTCTAAGTTTCTAGTATCTCGTTCATAGTTAATCTCGATCCACTACAGGGGACACTGGTTTCACATAAAATAAAACAGCATAAAAAATTAAAAAAAAACATTACCATCCCATAAACTTAGTGTAGCAATCAACAATTCATTTTTCAAGATTCTTATGAATTAACGCTATGAATGCATTTTAAAAGCAAGCAGGTAAAAGACAAGATTTTTTTTTTTAGTTGCTTGAAATGACCACAGATGGAACTTTAACACTGCTCACAACTACTGAACTAAAGTATCTTCGTTTAAAAAAAAAATTAAACCACTGTACTAAAAGATGAACGAAAATGTCATCTGTTACCATAGAACAGCAGTTCTCAAACTTTGCTGGAATCGCTGCACTGTGACCCCCTAGTTCTAGCAATAAAATGACTACGCAATATGTTTTACAGCCAACAGTTAAAAAAAAAAAAAAAAATTACAAATGCTTCTAGGCTGCCACGGTTTACACGATCGTACCACAAGGACAGCTTCTTGATCGAGCTTTCGATTTTGTCAGTGAGAGAAAAGACAAATATATCTCATCCTTGGAGTGATGTGTTAAGAATATTTAAGCAATCAAAAATATCTGCCAGGAAACCATGCAAAGCAATTCATTTAGTACAAGCTTTTCAGGGTTTTTTTTTTTTTACTGCCGATTGGGTCATTGTTGTCGGCACTTCTTTTGCTGCAGTGCCACTCATTACTCCCGTTTCCAACACTTTTCTTCAGAAAACTGTCTATTGTTTGATAGTTATAAAGCAACTTTTTGAACTCCCTTTACAACAAAAATCACAGAGACTATGCATCCCGCTGACATGGCAAGTTGGTTGCTAGGTAATTAAAAATAATAATATATTAATGTTCCTACTTCTTAAACTCAAATGTTTTTATTTTTATTTCGCAGACATTCGACACATAACTTTGTTTTGACAGGGCGATCTTTATACTCCTCCCTTTTCTATTTTGATGCCAGCTGCTGTGCTCCACGTATGAACACTGGAAATCGACAGCTTGAGACTAGTTTGATAGATAAGTTTTCAGTCGACTAATCATGCCTAACCTGACGTCATGTGTTGCCAAATAAAAAAAAAAAAAGTTAGAGGCAGAGGAGTTGCAGAGGTAGAGTGTAAAGAGCATGTTTTGTTGGACATTTATACTTTTAAAACACAAAATGTCAGACACATTTTATTCATTTGTATTATACGTTAACCGTTATGTAAAAACGGTATGTCTTTATTTATCGGTTAACCGTTTAACCTATTAGATCCCTAATAAACAGAATTATATTTATTCTTTTCTACAGTGAACACATAAGAAACCAATGCAATTCAAACAAAACGTCATCTAATATGGTGGCCATGTTCTTGTTTTCAGATTTCCAAGAAGAAATCAATATTTTTTTATTTTTTTATTTTTACAAATTACATTTAATTAGTTAAATTATTTAAAGTTTGTGCACTTCAATTCATTTTCCAAAATTGAGTGGATTTCTCTCCACTCATCATTTACATAATATCCGGCCCGCCGCTGCTGTGAATTCACCATTAGAGCTATCAGTTACAGTGTATAAAACAGTGTGTATCACCAAGAGCTACAGGCCAGCCACATCATGTACATGGAATACATGTAAAACAGAGAGAGAAAAAACGTATTCCTTCGAATTTAAGACACAACCCAAATTACCCACCCTCATTTTGAGGAAAAAAATCTAACAAATAAAGATACATTTACAAAGACACAACCTCAACGATGCATATGGAGGCAGTTTCCAGCCATCTGATTTCACAGATTGCAGTTATGTGTTGCTTCTCACTTCAGGTCGTGATTACTCACACCTGTTTTTCTCCCTTTTTGGGAACTGTGGTATTGCTTGGCATGTCGAAAAGTACAGGGGTATGATCAGCATTTCCGATCTGTCCAAGCTGGAACTTAGCCTAATAGCAAAACGCTGAGATTGTACAAGCTTCTCTTCGAATTCCTCAGGCTAATGACGCTTCTTTGAAAATGGCTGCCTGTATGTCATGGGCCGTGATGTCTTTGTTCGTCTTTTCTCGACAGTCAGTCACGTTGCTGTTTGTGTACTTGGGTAGTCATGTCTTTTGTTGGCGATTTTAATACAAGCATCACTATACTCTAATTTATGATGCAGGCCACTTTTGAGAAGAAAAAATTGGTTTAACCCTTTCGCTGCTAGGGCTTTTGGAACTCTCATGTTATTCAAGCCACTAGTGGTATAAGTGATGGGGAGATTAACTGTGGGATAGGCCAGATAGAAATCCAGAAGGTGAGTCTGAGGAACAGCGGCTTGAATAACATCCGGTACTCATCCGGTACTGCATGGAAATATCCTTCCAGGGGTGTCAATGGGTTTTGGGGGTGTGTGACAGGCAAGAACCCAGTATATACATGTTTGGTATCCCTGCAAACCTTAGAACCTGCACAATTGTGGATCTAAATATAAAATTGTGTCATTTTTACCACTTTTTAAGTAGTTTTGCCTTTCAATATTCAAGGTTTGAATTTTTTCAGTTCTGGGACACTTGTTTCTTTCTATTTGTGGGCACAGGCATGTGGTAAACTTCACACAATAGCAAAAAAATATATAATAAAAAATATGGGAATTAAATGTACAGCTACAAAAATTCTGAAAATCACTAGGATAGTGCTGGCAAATATATACAATTATTTCAGAAATACAAAAATTAAATAAAATGTATTAGAAACTAGTTCTGGGAATTAAATGCAGTTGTAAATGTATTTACAAGCTACAACAATTCTGAAATGAACTGTGACAAAGTTGGCAAATATATACAAAATAATAATATAGCACAAGCATTTCACACCAAAAAATTATGTTATAGAATTAATTAAAAATAATAATTTTAACCTACACGTTTTAATTCCTGCAAAACTACAGCATGGCCTTCTGTATTGCAATACATTAATAAAATGTACTTTAAACTTTCCAGTTTGTCATTGCAATAATTACTTTGTTAATTGCTTGCAAACGTTATCACTTTGAAATACAGCAGCAGATGTTTGCCACAGTGCAATGGGCACTGAATAAACCAGGTGCTCTACTCTACCATCCACTGATCTGTGGTTCACAAGATACTATATTTGTTTATAATCAAATGGGAGATTAGCACATGCTTAATGGCTTATAGAAGAGTGACTAAAATTGCAGATTTGGAACTACAGCAAAACATGGTGTCTCAATATCAACCATATGCTGTGATTCTCTTACAATTCTGGGGTGTGGCTTCATTTGTACCAAACAAACACTGAAGCTAATTATAGCCTTAAATTCAAAACACTTAATCATACATTCCCTCAGTGCGAGGAAAAACTGAGAAGTCGATGATCAACCTACAACTATGGCCAAAGGTTTTGCATCACCCTATAGAATTAACAAATTTTGCTTCATAACGTCAAATGAAACCTGCTGAAAAATGTTACATGAACACAGGGGTGCCCAAAGTTTCCAGAGCAGAGGGCTGCATAGCAAGACTACTGTGGGCCTGTGGGCCAAATTGCATGGATTGCAAATTTTAAGTACCCTTTTCAAGTGCATATATTTGGGTTGCTAGCCATTGAGGAGGCTGTGTGGTCCAGTGGTTAAAGAAAAGGGCTTGTAACCACAAGGTCCCCGGTTCAAATCCCACCTCAGCCACAGACTCATTGTGTGACCCTGAGCAAGTCACTTAACCTCCTTGTGCTCCATCTTTCGGGTGAGACGTAATTGTAAGTGACTCTGCAGCTGATGCATAGTTCACACACCCTAGTCTCTGTAAGTTGCCTTGGATAAAGGCGTCTGCTAAATAAATTAATAATAATAATAATTTCAATATTTCAGCTGAATAAATAAATTTAATAAATGTAAACCACTTCTTAGTATTTACTCCCTCTGTCAATAAAAAAAAAAATTAATAACTCAAGGCATTAGCATGTATTCCTGTTGCCAGTGACAACAATAACACTCAATTCAATAAATTAAAAGTGTCAAATCCTTTACTACATTACTATTTGATAAGTCTCTCTCTCTCTCTCTCTCTCTATATATATATATATATATATATATATATATATACACACACACACACAGACAGTACTGTGCAAAAGTTTTAGGCAGATGTGAAAAAATGCTGAAAAGTAAGAATGCTTTCAAAAATAGACATGTTAATAGATTATATTTATCAATTAACTAAATGCAAAGTGAGTGAACAGAAGAAAAATCTAAATCAAATCCATATTTGGTGTGACCACCCTTTGCCTTCAAAACAGCATCAATTCTTCTAGGTACACTTGCACAAAGTCAGGGATTTTGTAGGCATATAGTTAGGTGTATGATTAAACAATTATACCAAACAGGTGCTAATGATCATCAATTCAATATGTAGGTTGAAACACAATCATTAACTGAAACAGAAACAGCTGTGTAGGAGGAATAAAACTGGGTGAGGAACAGCCAAACTCAGCTAACAAGGTGAGGTTGCTGAAGACAGTTTACTGTCAAAAGTCATACACCATGGCAAGACTGAGCACAGCAACAAGACACAAGGTAGTTATACTGCATCAGCAAGGTCTCTCCCAGGCAGAAATTTCAAGGCAGACAGGGGTTTCCAGATGTGCTGTCCAAGCTCTTTTGAAGAAGCACAAAGAAACGGGCAACGTTGAGGACCGTGAGACGCAGTGGTCGGCCAAGGAAACTTACTGCAGCAGATGAAAGACACATCATGCTTACTTCCCTTCGCAATCGGAAGATGTCCAGCAGTGCCATCAGCTCAGAATTGGCAGAAAACAGTGGGACCCTGGTACACCCATCTACTGTCCGGAGAAGTCTGGTCAGAAGTGGCCTTCATGGAAGACTTGCGGCCAAAAGCCATACCTCCGGCGTGGAAACAAGGCCAAGCGACTCAACTATGCACGAAAACACAGGAACTGGGGTGCAGAAAAATGGCAGCAGGTGCTCTGGACTGATGAGTCAAAATTTGAAATATTTGGCTGTAGCAGAAGGCAGCTTGTTCACCGAAGGGCTGGAGAGCTGCACACGAATGAGTGTCTGCAGGCAACAGTGAAGCATGGTGGAGGTTCCTTGCAAGTTTGGGGCTGCATTTCTGCAAATGGAGTTGGGGATTTGGTCAGAATTAATGGTCTCCTCAATGCTGAGAAGTACAGGCAGATACTTATCCATCATGCAATACCATCAGGGAGGCATCTGATTGGCCCCAAATTTATTCTGCAGCATGACAACGACCCCAAACATACAGCGAAAGTCATTAAGAACTATCTTCAGCGTAAAGAAGAACAAGGAGTCCTGGAAGTGATGGTATGGCCCCACAGAGCCCTGATCTCAACATCATCGAGTCTGTCTGGGATTACATGAAGAGAGAGAAGCAACTGAGGCTGCCTAAATCCACAGAAGAACTGTGGTTAGTTCTCCAAGATGTTTGGGCCAACCTACCTGCGAGTCCCTTCAAAAACTGTGTGCAAGTGTACCTAGAAGAATTGATGCTGTTTTGAAGGCAAGGGTGGTCACACCAAATATTGATTTGATGTAGATTTTTCTTTTGTTCACTCACTTTGCATTTTGTTAATTGATAAATATAAACTATTAACATGTCTATTTTTGAAAGCATTCTTACTTTACAGCATTTTTTCACACCTGCCTAAAACTTTTGCACAGTACTATATATATATATATATATATATATATATATATATATATATATATATATATATATATATATATATATATATATAGAGGGCTCGACGGTGATTCTGGCGCCCCAGCATCACCCCCTCCATCCCCCACTCAACTCAGCCCAGCTTACTTACCTGTACATCAGCCTTTCTTTCTTTCTATTGTGCTTGAGATCCCCAGCCAGAATCTTTCCGTCTCAACCACAGCCAGTTGCTGCTCCTCTCTGCTGCTTCAGATAAGTTCTTCACTGTGCGACGCAACTCTTGGCCATTGAATCCGACATCTCTGAGAAACCGGGTTGTAGAGTGTGCCACAAATCCTCGACATCCCACTTCCACTGGGTAAACCCAGACTCTCCATCCTCGCTGTTCCGCTTCAGTGGCTAGTTGAGCATACCGCAGTTTCTTCCTCTCATACGCCTCATCTACAGCATCCTCCCATGGCACTGTTAACTCTACCAGGTGAACAAGGCGTGCTGATCCAGACCACAGGACAATATCTGGTCGAAGGTTTGTGGTGGCAATTTCAGG
This sequence comes from Acipenser oxyrinchus oxyrinchus, assembly GCA_030684275.1. Classification (NCBI taxonomy): domain Eukaryota; kingdom Metazoa; phylum Chordata; class Actinopteri; order Acipenseriformes; family Acipenseridae; genus Acipenser; species Acipenser oxyrinchus. The sequence continues at coordinate 72,709,707 of CM060251.1, read as the reverse complement.
TGGAAAAATAAGCCGCTGACCAACATCTGCCAGCATTTTCCAGTCTCTAGCAGCTTCCAGTTGTCCTGGGCGAGGATTGGTTTTAACACCTTTTCTTGGTGGTTGCTCTTCTGGGCGGAGAAATGTTGTCTTTTGTGTGTAATGTTTTGATGGAACAGGTGGCAACTTATTGGTCATGTTACGCTTGTCTTCCAATGCTAAGGCCAAACATCGCAGCACCTGGTCATGGCGCCAAGTAAACCGTCCTTGGCTAAGAGCCACCTTACATCCTGTCAAAATGTGCCTTAATGTTGCAGGTGATGAACACAAAGGACATGAGGGATCCTCTCCTACCCAGAGGTTTAGGTTCTGTGGTGATGGGAGAACATCATATGTTGACCTTATAAGGAAACTGATCCTGCTCTGTTCCATTGACCATAGGTCTTGCCAGCCAATCTTGCGTTGTTCCACACTCTCCCATCTCATCCATTCTCCCTGCTTGCCCTGGGAAATGGCCTTTATACACCTCATCCTCTCCTCCTGCTTTTGCACCTCGTTGACTACAAGCTTCCTCCGTTGCGCTGGGGCTGCCTTGTGCCATGTAGGAGGAGCTGAACTGAGACCAAGACCCCTCTTCCATGCTGAACTTGCCCCATGATATCACCAATTCGAAGGGCAGCCTTTGCATCCTCCACAGCTTTCTTTGCCATCCACTTTCTTCCAGTTTTCAACACAGGTGCTGCCTCCCTTACGCATTTGTCGCGTGACTCTACTAATGTCATTTCCAGTCGGACCTTGGCGCACTTAAACTCCTCGGTTAGAGCGGAGCAGTAGCTGCAGTATTCCTTTACCATAAAGTCCCACTCTGCTGAGGCAGCGTGGAACTCCCAACCATTTCCTGATGTGTGAACTGATTAAAGCTTCCAGCTTCTCTACTGTTGTCAAAGAAACCTCGTACACAGTCAGTGGCCACAGCAACCTTGGCAGTAGGCCAAACTGAAAGCACCAGAGTTTTAGTTTGCCTGGTAAAGCGCTGCTGTCTATGCTCTTCAACCCTTCCATATATATATATATATATATATAGGCATTTATTAACAATGCCAGCGACAATAACAGTAAATTCAAGACATTGTAAAATTAAATCATTAGCATTTATTCATGTTGTCAGTATCTATGACAAGCTATTCAATAAATTGTTAAGAATATATCATTACCATCTGTACGGTATGTGGGGTGGACTAAAAACAGAGTTTTTCACTCCTTTAATCTACAATCGATTACTATTGAGTCGATGGTTATTCTACATTTCCAGTCAAGTAAGTTATCTCTGGCTTGGGTTTAGTCATCGCAAATAAACCATGCTATACCCACCGCCTCCACAATAATCAATTGCATCTTAAACGTTAAAGAAGAGTAAATGATGTCATTATTTTCAAAAAAATGATTCCTTGCAAAGACTGTCCACCCACCTTTTCCTCTGCTCACCCACGTATTGATCATATGCTGCATGTTTCATTTCGTAGTGGTGTTTAACATTATATTCTTTCATGACTCAAATGGACTGTTTGCTCTCCTTCTCAATTACAAAATATTTTTCTGTCCATTGGTCTTGAAATGTTCGAAAATCCTCTTGTAAGTGCTTGCTGAGTTCATTGTTACTGTCCATTATTACTGTTTTTTTTTTAAATATACATGATTGGAAATATATTTACTTTTATTAATAGTATTTTTATTATAGTCTTTTTTTATGCTATTTTAATGTTTTATTATGCTGTGTGTGTTATGTTTTCTGTAAAGCACCTTGGGGGTCTATGACATAATGTGATATATAAATGAAATGAAATAAATAAATAAATAAATAAATCAAATAAATTAATTGTGGGCTACATATTAGGTTCAATTGGAGACACCCAAGTGGTGTAAGGGTCTAGCACTTATTACAAATCCCATTTGACTCCTGTATTCATCCCAACAAGTTTTCCACATTTAAACTCCCTTTATTGTCTTCTCTGATTCTCTGATTATTTATCATCCCCCAAAACACAATCCTTCCTATATCAGTGAATTTTCTGATTTTGCCTCTCTTTTCTCTTCCGGTGCAGGTAGTAAAGTTCTCATCACTGAGGATTTCAACATTCATGTTAATTCTCCCACTTCCATTCTGGCTCAGGAGTTTTTGTTTCACTAGGACTTGCTCAATCAGTTACTTCTGCTACTCATATTCATGGTCACACATAAGATCTTCTGATTTCCAAGGGCTTAGAATTATCCAATCTAAGTATTACTGATATTACTATTTCAGATCACTTTTAGCTTACTGCTAATCTGAATTTCTCCCCCCTCCTTGTTAACGACCTCCTTCTTAATGCTGATGAGGGTGCTCTCTCAGTACTGGTTCCTTTAGACCTTACTGCTGCGTTTGACACCATCGCGTCATCAGATTATCCTGACGCGTCTTGAAAATCTGGTAAATGTGAGGGGGACTGCTCTTGAATGATTCTGCTCATATTTACTGAACCGACATCAGTGTGTGTCTTAAGCTGGCTAGAATTCCTCTAATGCAGACCTTGTTCATGGAGTTCCACAGGGTTCTGTCTTTGGACCTCTCTTTTTTAACAATTATATGCTGCTATTGGGTGATGCTATACGACAACACAGTCCACTTCCATTCTTATGCAGACGACACTCAGATTTATTTAAAAATGAATTCCAATACTGAAGCAATTTTATTTGCTTCTTTGGCAGATGTACAAATATTGGCCATGTTAAATCTTTTTTTTTTTTTTTTTGTAAGTTTTAGTTTCTGCAGCTGTCAACCTGCTTTCAAACTGCTTCTAAACTGCTCTACACTTTTCCACAAAACACTTCTCCCACGCTGTCGCTGTTTGGACTGCATTGCTTTTGTGTGAGTGCCTGTGTGTGCTTTGTTATCTCTGCCCCCTTGTCTCAGAATGGCACCGAGTTTGAATCAGCTGGCCTGAGTTTCAGCTTGTTATCAGAAAAAGACACACAGCTGTTTAGAATTTAAGAACTGGATCACTGCAATTCTCTTTATGCTGGTCTTCCTATTCATTCTCTGAATTGTCTTCAGATGGTGCAAAATGCAGCGGCAAGGGTCTTGACAGACACTAGGCAGTCAGAACATATCACCCCGGTCCTTATTTGTCTGCATTGGCTTCCTGTTCATTCTCGTGTTGCCTTCAAAGATTCTGTTGCTGACATACAAGGCTTTGTATGGTGGGCGTAGTTTTAGCTGTGTTGTCCCTTCTCTCTTGAACTCTCTGTCTGGCTGCATTCAAGACTCCACATCAGGAGCTGTGTGGTCCAGTGGTTAAAGAAAAGGGCTTGTAAGCAGGAGGTCCCCGGTTCAAATCCCACCTCAGCCACTGACTCTGTGTGACCCTGAGCAAGTCACTTAACCTCCTTGTGCTCCGTCTTTCGGGTGAGACGTAATTGTAAGTGACTCTGCAGCTGATGCATAGTTCACACACCCTAGACTCTGTAAGTCGCCTTGGATAAAGGCGTCTGCTAAATAAACAAATAATAATAAGTGTTGAATTTTAAATCCACTCCTAAGATCTCGACAACCTATTTACAGTGATCCTGTGGACTTATTCTTAAAACTTGTAATGCTTTTGTAATTATTGTTTTTTTGATCAAAGATTACACTTTGCATGCCTCCAAATGAACTGCAAATCACATTTAAAAGATTTATGTAGCTCTGCTGAATTTTATTATCCTGTAAACTAGGAAATGAGACTCCAATTTTTTTTATACAGGTTGACAACAGACTATATATTACTCCAGGCACTTTATAATGAATTACTATTTTCTCTCTCAACATCTGTACTTGTAAACAGCTATATCCTGATTAAAAACAGTCAATCTTACCAGTACCTCCCTATTACTTTTTTTTTTTGTTCTGGTCTTTAAAATTGTTAAAAAATAAAAAATAAAAAGCTTCAACATAGAAGAATCTCTTTTGATACAGTAACACAGTCAGTGTGTTCAAAAGACAGAAACATTTTGGTGGATGGCCAGTAATTTGATTATGATCAGTTAACAATACTGTGATCAGGGGAAGTTCATGCGCTTACAGTATTTGACTAGAACTTGGTAAAGCCTGCAGCCATGCAATTGGCCAATAATCATCCATCACTGATCATTAGTTCAGTAGAACAAAAAAAAAATCCAATGAACCCAAATATAATTGGATAACTGACAAGTTGGTTGTATTCTGCTACCCACTAGCGAGACTGTCTGCCTCCAAGAGTCAGAACAGAGCATTGTACTGTACAGTACAGTACAATTAGCATTTATACACAACTACACTTGCTCCTTTTTCTTCAAATTTGAAGTGCTATAGAATTTGATCTACTGCTTCTTGGACAGCACTATAAAGCAAGACAGATAAATACTGTATGCTGTTTTTTATACAAAATATGGTCTTTCATGTACCCTTTCATGTACAGTATGAGCCGCAAAGAGACTTCTGATGCCACATGTCACTGTTTCCCGCTGAGTATTCCTTGGACAGAGTGAACAAAGACATACATAAAAGAGGCTCTGTTACTTCAATTTGCATGACATCATTGTCAATTTTAGAAAATTATTTGAATGGTCTGTCTCATTCTTGACCACATGTTGATGGCTAATGCTGGTGTTTGAAACAGATTGTCTCCTCTACGGAATTATTAAGACTTAAAGGAGGCTATAAAAATAGTGGAAATATGTTCAGTTATATTTCCTGTCAGTAGAAAATTCATATCTATGATGTTATTTGTTGCATTGATAGGAAACAGCAATGAGAACATGGATACTGTCATGTATCATTCCATGCCAAATGGAGTGAATCTTTAAAAAACAAATAAGCCCACCTTGACTTTGTTATCAAGCGGAATTTTAAGCTGAAAGATTCAAGCTACCGGATAAAGATTTATGGTATGCATACAAATGAAGTTATATTGAATACTTGGGAGTTCAGAGAAACAGATGTAACACTAACACAGCATGTTTGGGAAAGAAAAAAATCCTAGAAAGACATCTTTAAAAAGATAAAGATTGCAGTAGAGTCCCTTTATAAAACTACTTGAAGCAGCAAAAAAGGGAAATTTGATAAAAAGCCTAGAAGCATTGAATGAGCAGCTGGATAAGATAAAAGCACACATGTCTTTTGTGTACAATGTAAGAACCAGTCATTCTGTTACAATTATTTTCATGTTGCTTAGCTATACTTTCTTTGGTTCATGCAAAGAAAACAAAAAAAACAAGAAAAAAGAATGGAGTAAAGCACCCTATGTTTAAAACTGGTACTTCCCAAATTTACAGGCGTTTAACCATTATAATCTTAGGGGGGAAAAGCAACTTTGGTCAATTCAAGGAACCTAGTAATTTTTGTTTAATCTTTGCAATACACAACAGAAAATGCAGCACGAGCACAAAGGCAAAAGACAGTGTCGATTCCAATTAATTGACATCAGACTATCGAGTCATCACTGTGGCATTCTTGCTCAATAAATGCACCTAATGGAACTACATTAGGGTTCGTTTTCCCTCTGTGCAACAAGGAAGGTTTTGCTGTGGTCAGTTTAGTCATTTTCCCTCACTTGAATTCTTCTGAACAAATCATGGAATTATTTGAGCTAACTGGTGGCACACATATACTTTTACACAACATAGAATTTACAGCCTTGACATTGTAATAAAGAATGTCAACAGTTGCTTGTGATGCCTAAAGCTATGTGTCATTAAATATGCTAATGTCACTTTTAAATAAAGTAGGATATAATACCTAAGGGAAGTCAGTGACTTTGTATTCCGTAGCTTTCCTTCAGCACTGCTCATACAGTATGTATTTTAATTAATTACAGAAAATGAAGACAAAATGAGTGGCTGGGCTGTGAAAGCACAAAAGACAGTTTACATTTTCTGAACTTGATATATTCAAAACAAAGTACAGGCAATTCTACTAGGAACATTTTAGGTTTTTTTAGCCCCCAAGCCAAAGGAGGTGGAATGACTGAGCAATCTGTGTGAATACATTTTGTTTAAAAACAAGCACTACGTTAGCCTAGGGTTTCCTGGACGTTTAAATCTGTGTTTTTGCTACAGTTACGATTCAATTGTCACTTAAACTTAGCCTTTTTCCATTATAGTACTGTTTTAAAGACTTTAGAAGCATAAGAACACAAGTATTGCATTACTGTGCTGTATCCTTGTGTTATTTCACCAAATTAAGGCTGTAGATAGCAGGTGTATATATTTATTAAAACCATTGAAAACTAATTTTCAGAATTCCTAACTCAGAGGTTCTACTGTAACTTCAAGTTACAGTACTGTTGGGCACATTCCCCTTGTGCCTTCTTTAAAATAAATATAGCAATACATTGAATTTTTTTACCTGTCTATTACTGTAGTTTTCCATGGTTTTTCATAGAACCATACTTTTCCATAGAACCCTGTGGGACATATTCCCTGAATATGATAATACATGAACGTGTATTAGAAATGTAACTGGATTCATTAATGAAACTGTGTCTTGAGAAACAGGGCAAACTGCTGTGTCTTGAGAAGGGGTCCTCTGGTTTGCAGACAGACTGAACTATGTGACCTACTGATTAGAGGACCGGCGCCTGAACTGGACTAGGCTGAGCGGACAGTTGAATTATATACAGATAAGTCACACGTGCAACAACAATCGTTTTGACGCAAAGGAAGACATAAACTAGCGATGTCCCAGTGGAAAAGAACATTTAAAACAACAAAGGACTAGGAGTTTAAAAAGGAAAGATACACAAATGATCTTGTGAAAGTCGCTATTTAGCAGAGTGAGAAAGACTATAAATATCCAAACAAAACTAAACATTTTGCGCATCACATCGAATGCTAAACAAGGTGCTGTCACTCTGCTAAGCAAAGCTGCAACTCCGGGACTCTGCCTAAAAATGCAATCAAGACAGGACTCTGCCTGAAAACAGACCCAAGAGGAGGAAGCAAGCTGCAAGCGAGTCAATGACCACAAGCAACGAGACAGGCCCGGCTGAAGGACTGCTGTAAAACTTACACAGACTTATCAGACAAACCAGTCTAGGTCTGCTGTACACCTAAAACCACAGTATTCAAAAGAGCACTGCTGTGCTGTTACCGGCGTAGTTAAAAGATTCAGTGAAGAGGACAGAGCGGACGGGCGCTGTTGTGGATCCTATACCGAGGACTGAAGACTTTGTTGCAGCTGTTTGTTGATTCTATCGAGAGTTGAAAGCTTTGTTGCCGAGTTTGATCCAATGTAGGATTGAAGACTTAGTTGCGGAGAGGAGAGTTTTTGTACTGGACACTTCAACAGATTGACTTTCCAAGCCAGCAGACCAAAAGTCTAAGCTTCAAGGAACTGTTGAGTATAATTCCAGTTGCATTTTCCTTTCATGGAACTAAATTAATTAATTGTAACACATTCACATAGAATTGAACTGTTAATTATTTAGTTTGCACACTTTGCGTGTGAAATAACTTTTAGTGAAACTTGATGAAGTAACTATAAGTAATTATCTTGTATTATTGTATGAAGAATTTCATTAAAAAGTAAACTTGCCATATACTTAATCTATATACCATTAATAAGCTTAATGTGATATATTCTAAGATTGTCTGCATTGTTTCAGTCTGAAGCTGTGATTGTATGTGGGCGTGTGTGTGAACAAGCTATTACGTCACAGCCTGCTTGCTTGCTCGAGTGCTGTTTGTGTGCAAGCAGGACAGGCGGTGTCATATTTCAATTGCCTGCTAGTCAAGTTAACGCAGTGAGAGTTGAATTGTGTTTTGTGCTTAGAGATTTACTTTCTAACTTTTCTGATTTCTGTTTATTATTTGTGTACTTAATAAAATACTACTATTGATTAAACATTCCTTGTGTCTGCGCATGAATGTGTGTTCATAGTAAATCCTCGATCTTTGTAACATGTCAATTAAATATTGTTAGTAGGAGAACTAATCAACCCAGATAAACATTAAATTATCAATAACTGAATTGTTCCTACAACCCCTTCTAAACATAGATGAAACACCACAGGTGCCGATTCCTTTGCAGCTGCAGGCAACGCAAATACAAAAAGCGCTCTGCTGTTTGTTAGTTTTAGATACTTTGTAAGGTATAAATAAAGTGTCAGTTTATTGCTATATTTAAAAACAACTTTGAGTTTTAAATTTCCTGGGCAAGTACCTGCAGTTAACGACTGCCCACAAAACAAAGAACCTCTGTGTCTTCATCACTCAAAACTGAGTCCAAGAGCAATTGCAACTTAAATTGCTTTTTTTTTTTGGTGGCTACTCATATGCCATGTTTACAACCCGTTTTATTAGACTAACAGAGCTGGCTGAATAAACTAATTTCCTTGTCTCCTCTACCCAACTTTTCTTTCCTGTTTGTTTGTCCGTTAATTACTTCCCTAATGTGTCAAACTCGCTTCCTTCTTAGGTTTGGATAATTTGCTTGGGCCTCCTGAATTACCATGACATTTTAAATGTAATTCTGCCTGTTTACACTGGTTGGTTGTTATGAGATGCAAAATGGTCTAAAAATTCTTCTCTAAAGCATTAATGGAAAAAAAGACTTAAATGGAAATGGTGCTATTAGCCCAGAATACTACTGATTGCCAAAACTGGCAACTTCGGGATCCACAGATATTGTTTGGGATAATTGGGCAATAGATGTCCTTCCCCATGATTGAAATTCCAAGATTTATTTTTTATTAAGTGAACAGTGTAGGGTAAAACACACAATACATTTTTCAATGGGCCAGAGAACACACTTCACTTCCAGATAGTATCACGAATTCTATCCATAGTTCTATTTCTTTCTAGTTAGATGTTTACTGTAAAAAAATATCAAAAATGACATCTACAAATAAACCAAAGGTCTACACCAAAATGCTTTGAGTAATCTTTAAATACAGTACAGTGCACATTATTTAATAAAAATACTGTACTGCATTTCCACTGGCTTAACACGAAACAAGACAACTGTCATTTCAGGCAAAAATTATAAAACTTGCAAAGAGAACTTGTACACTTTTTCTAAAGCACCACTCTATTCATTCACACATCAATAAGAAATTGCAGGCACATTATTAACATTTTAGTTCCAAGTCTTCATTAGGAGCCTGGATGATGACTGCAGTAAACAGAGAGTGGAGATGTAAAACAGGCTGTAATGGTTGTTTTTGAAGTTATTTAGCTACCCCATCCTCATATATGTGCTCCCATCAAAATCTTTTTTTTTTTTTGATACTTCTGATAACAAAACAGTCTCTAACATGATGTGGAGTTCTGCATGTGACGCGGCTCAAGATCTGTGAAGCCTAATTTAAAACAAACCTGTACAAGAAGGATTATTAATGTGACAAATGCTTCCTGTGCTGTGGTAGAACACAAACCAAGCATATTTTATGTAAACTCAAATGTGGTACTGCATGTTTTATCTACCTATCTACCTATCTATCTATCTAGGATTTATATAGTGCCCTTCATGTATTCACATCACAGAGCGCTTCACATAAAAAGAACAAGGGACAGTTCTAACAGTTTAAGGCAGCTCTGAACAGATGGGTTTTCAGTAGCCGACCAAAAGTGGAGTTTGCATGTCGGAGTTCGTCTGGGAGAACATTCCAAGCTTTTGGGGCATAACAGCAGAAAGCTCTCTAGCCTAATGTTTTGAGATTAGCTCTAGGAATCTGTAGCATTCCTGCGCTAGATGAGCGCAAAGTTCTCTTTGGAGCAGGAGGGACAATTGGGGCGACAGATAGGTTGGGGTCAGATCATGCAATGATTTATACACCAGTAGAAGAATTTTACAGGATACATATTAAAGCGTCCCACTACTTACACTATGTGCGATAAGTCAAGCGGTTTTTCTGGCTGTTCAGGGAACATAGGATGAGAGGGTTCTCTACTTGGAACACATCCAAGAGACTTGCTTATCGCATGGCTGAGCTTCTTTGCAGGTGATTTCTGTGAAAGAAACAAGAAGTAGTCATAGAAACTCAAGTTTTGTGACATTTATTGAAATTGGCAGCAAAATAATTTAACAAAATATATTTAACTATTTATTTTTTAAATTTTTTTTTAAATAGAACAAAAATACTTATTTCTAAATTAGAATAGAAATGACTCTTCGTGGGACCACGAGTATGTTTTTACACAGTTTCAATAATATTTCCTGCACTGTTTTTAATCAGCTTTTGCTCTCATTCTCTCCCATAAGGAAGTAGCGATCCTTCCCTTGACTTCTATTACATTTAATTGGGGAAAGCTGAATGTATATTATTTGACACTGATAATATCTGCATTCATGCTAAAAGTCTGTCCGTCCTTCACATTCCATATCTCGCAAATTACAAGTATCAAGTACTTCATGGAGATCATTGTCTCTCAAATTTAGAGGCCATGAAATCACTCAAAGCCATCACCTCAAAATATTCCAGCAACAAGACTAAATCCAGGGTCAACATCATCAAGATACTTGAGGGGACTTGCTGGGTTTGCGATGCTCGTACCCTCAGGACATCAACACTGTACTGGTCTTACTGACAGCAGAGTATTGCTCGCCCATCTGGTGCAACAGCCCGTACACAAGGTTTGTCGACACACAAATCAACGCCGCTCAGTGATGCACTTCAATCTACAGTACTACCGTGGCTACCAGTACTCTCCAATATCCCACCACCGAACACGAGGCAAGACGCTGCCACTCTCCAAGAGTACAATAAGATTATGCCGTGTGGAATTAACAAGTCACCTAATCATGACTGCGGTGAACAGCAATCCATCACTCACAACACTGATCACTGCCCAATACACACTTTTGCAGGAGGTACAAATGGAATTCATCTGGTGACCCCAGACGCCAACGAACGGCTTCCCAAACTCATCATTCAGCAGGTCCGTTGCTTTTAAAATGCCATACGAAAGAAGATTGTCTCAGACGTAAACTAAATGATATAATACGGACAGCAGTGTGGAGTAGTGGTTAGGGCTCTGGACTCCTGACCGGAGGGTCGTGGGTTCAATCCCAGGGTGGGGGACACTGCTGCTGTACCCTTGAGCAAGGTACTTTACCTAGATTGCTCCAGTAAAAACCCAACTGTATAAATGGGTAATTGTATGTAAAAATAGTGTAGTGTAAAAAATAATGTAATTGTATGTAAAAATAATGTGATATCTTGTAACAGTTTTAAATCGCCCTGGAAAAGGGCATCTGCTAAGAAATAAATAATAATATGATGGGATCTCTCTCTCTCTATGCTCTCACTCGTACACCTGGAGTTCAGACATGGGTACGCTTTTCAGTTTGGTGTGAATGTCGTTCCTATTGAAATAAATCTGTTTTTGCCTTTCTGAAAGCAGTAATAGAACCAATTTGTATGAATAGAGTTAGTTATCCTATCCTATTCCTTTGCAAGGAAATCAGTTGAACTGGAGTAGGTCATACCTGCCTCGTTTCACACAGTGAAGATGTTATGATAAAGTCTGTATGAAGCAATGGTTGTTGATACCAGAATATACAATTCTAGCTTGGTCTGTTTTCATTAAACACAAAAAACAAAACAAAAAATGAAATCCTATAAAGTGTTAATACGGAAATCAAATATTATAAACATGTCTTTGAAACCCAGGCTTAAAAAAATGTATTTTATAAAATGAAACTACTATCAGTTAGGCTTTGTATTATTTATATAAAAATTAAAATAAAAAAAGCTAACAACTCCCTCTGCCTCAAGGCAAGAGAGTGCTTGGCGATGTATTTTTTAACGTAGTCTTTAGCCTTTAGGTCAGTCAGAGAAAACGTGTTATCTAAGCTTGACGATCTTGGTAACAGATAGATGGCTTGATTCATTCTCTCCTGCAGCTCTAGCACTCATCTTTGTGAACATTTCCAGGGAGCAAATTGGCTTCCCTTTAAGGCTATACACAAAGTAAACTATATTGTAATTATAAATTATATTATAAAGTTTTATTTTTAGAAGTGACCTACTGCCCCCGACAGTATCTGTCTGTGTCTGATCGTTTACCAGTCAACACTGTACCAGCTAATGCCATTGGGGCACCCTGTGTTTTACAGTTTTTAATGGTCCCATTCTTTAAATTGGCAGATCCCTATTTTCTTATTCAGTAGCTTTTAACATTTGTTTTTATTCCATTTTTACAATAAACAAGTAACATCTCTGAAGGACTGTAGAGAAGATACTGTGACTTACAAGAGGACAGAATATCTTACTTGGTGTTGCTGATGTAAATGTCTTCAAGCAGTATTCCCAGAGTTTACTAAGACTGTATTAATTTGTATTTATTTTTGACAGTTACACAAATACCAAGAATACACAGAGTAAATAATGTATCTTATATTAGATGTGTATGTAAATACTCACAGCACCCTGACTACACAAATAAAGAGTATATCTTATAATAATTCATAAAACAAAAATAATGTGTATTCTCAATATTCCCCCCAACCCTGTATACAATGCACATTTTCAATTAGACTGCATAACATTTCTGTAATTTAATTAATGTTCGCCCTCTAATCAAAAAAGACCATTATCTTAGTGCTGATTCTATTATTATTTCATATTACTTCATTGTTTTTATACATTTATTTATTTATATATAAATGCTTAATTTAGCAATTTATTTGATTTACTTTAGTTATTTTTTTCTGTCAAACAACTGGGCTTTTAAAAATACGCCAAGCCTTCACTTTTTATTACAAGCAGAAAATACGTGATCGCCACATGTAATAAGTGACTAATCGTTATTAAAGCTATAATAAAAAATAAAGAGTTTTGCTGGACACACTATTACAATCGTTATGACGAGTAACTATTTCAATTAATAAAGATGAGTCGCTTCGGCATTTAAATGAAAAACTAAGACTTACCATTTAAAAGCCCACTTACCTTTTTCATTTACAACATTCAACCACCAGGGGCAAAAAATATTCTGATTTGCTTCTTTCGAGTAAAAGACTATGGCAAGAATTGCTACTAAATTCTTTGAACAGGACACTTCTAATTTGTACTACCTACCTGGGAAGGGTGCATCTCTGATAAACCCCTTTTTTGTCTTTGGCCATTATGTATTTAATACCAGTTTTTAATGCTACTTTACTGCACAGTTTTGTAGAACATGATACATATCTCGTCCTTCTATGTTACGATATGGTTGTGCTGTCAGGTAATACCTTGTTTTTTTTCCTGCTGTTGAGCCCCTTATAAAGACTACCGAGTAAGATGTTACTACTGTTTTGTAGAAATGATTATGCTGGTACAGTACTCTGTTTGTGACATGCATGCAGAGGTTTATGGGTGTGAGACCTTTCGTTTTAACAAATGCAAATACACTAAAGTTACCCACCAAGGTGTATCAACAGATTCTAAGTCCACTTTTATTATTTCAACCTCAAATCAGAGTACTGAAAACACAATGTACAGTATTTGGAAGTTTTTACTGCCATCTGGTGAGCAATTCGGGACCCTGCAATTGTTATCATATTTATACAGGTGTTGTATGTTTCTGAAAAGGTCTGGCATCACTTGTCATTCCATATGAATAATAATAAAAAATAGAATGTCTTCTTATTTAAAGGCTACTTTTTCATTATATATGTTTTTTTTTTAAATCTGGGGATTGGTTTTACATTAATCTGAGAAACCTAGAAAGTAGAAAAACAAAATCAAGAAAAATCCACCAAAATCCAATGCTGTTACATCACATTAAATTATGTGACAATAACATGTACAGTATACAGGTGCGCTCTTTATAAACTGTGTAGAAGAATACAGAAGCCTGTAAATAAATATGCTGTATTAGTTATGTTTAGGTCTATAAGATGGGAGTTTTGACAGAAAAGTCAGTCAAAAATGTATATTTACTATGGAAGTTGTTTCACCTTGTAACTACCAAAGGGTATATTTGCAGAAATGAAGTATGCCACATCCCTATTTGTACAGAATCCTATGTAGTATCAGTTGTGCAATCTTTACTACTTTTCATCCATCTTTTAATGTGAGCACCACATTTAAACAACTCCACACTTCATTATGTTGTTTAGCGTTATAAGATGCGATAAATAGATTTTAAAAAAGGGATTCATTTTAAATGTAGGAAAAATTACCTTTAAATTCGCAAAGCTGCACAATACGCCTTCACAGGATTCAATACACACAACCTGATAGGACTTCTTTCTTACTAAACCTTTTCAACCAATTATAGCGCAGGACAATTAACAACATTATTGCAACAAGTCTGTTACATGTACAAATTGAGTGTTCCCATTTAATTCTTGTGACAGGGAGATCATGTCGCTGGTTCTTTGAGTGCATGTGTGCCTTTAGGGAAGCGGCTGGGACGCACAACAGGAGACGCGTTGCTAAGCAACTAATTGAGCCGGTGGCCTCCCCCGGCGCTGAGCTGATCGGGAGGGTCGGAAAAGCTGCGCGGAGCTCAAAAAGCGTCTGCACTACAGCCTGAGGCTACTGCACAGCCATATTGCTGTGTTTTGTTTTATGTTGTGTTGCAGACTCGTATCAACCCGGGAGCTCAAGCTATGGAGCCAGCACTAACCCCGGGAGCATCTACCCCTGCACACGACCACAACCCAGGACAGCGTCCACCCCACAGGATTAACTACTACGGAACCCTTGAACTGCAAGACGGTGCTCGTGAAGGGAATGCCCAGCCGAGGCCGTGTTAAGAGGCATGAGTCTCCGTCAGAAGGCCGGGACTCAAGGAGCCCAGGGATAGGTTAGTTTAGGGAATGATGATCCCAAATAATGTATAGAGAGGGTTTATGTGGAGCAGCAGGTTCCTGGAGTGGGAATTTTCTTTTAGTGGGACTCTAGTGCTAGCCTTGTGCAGCAAAGCTTTGTTTTTTAGCTTTGTTTTGTTTTCTTTATTAAATGTGACACTAGGGCTACCATTGCTGGTACCCTAGTGTCAGCACTTGTGTTGTTTATTAAATCTGTGTGCCTGTGCGGGTGGTCAACAGCCAATGCTCTGTGTCTGCCTCAGTATTGTTCAGTGATGACCCACGTGTGTAACAAAGCCCTCATGTCGCAATTCTCCAGAAATGTTTTAAACAGTCTTTAACCAAATAATCTTTTCAACGTATTATTTCAATCACCTGACATTCATTTTAACAGTTTTTAACCAAATAATCTTTTCAACGTATTATTTCAATCACCTGACATTCAACACTTGAAAGCTATTTTTTTTTTTACTACTATTTGTGGCAGGGCAAAAGCCCTGCTTGTATAAATAGTGTGTGGGAATGTAAGGTTGGCAGGGATGGGGTTAATTCTGTCCCTGCCAACAATCACAGGTGTGGCCATTCTTCAATTAGGTAATTGAGTGCCAATATGAGAGGAGGGTCCTTTGTTTAGGAGAGGGAGTTAGGTGAGTGTAACTGTCTTTTGGTTTGTAATAGTAACGAAGTATTGTTTGTGTATTTTGTTAAAACCTTTTGTTTTTGCTCTTGTGCCTTTTTCTTTTTCCTGTGTTTTCTGTTTGTTAATAAATGTGCACAACAGCACTTCTTGACTGAGGGACTAATGCAAGGATAGACGCAGTGCAAACAACTGCATCTGCAAAATCCAAATTGCTTAGCGGCCAGACGATTATTTTGCATTGCATTGCATTGCAGCCTATGTAAGCTTAACAGCAATGCAAATTACTCAACACGCACAAATAATGAGCTGCAATCATGATAATGAGGGTCGCAATGAGTGCCGCCTGTGCATCGGGTTATTTAGTGGCCACACTTGCAGCCGAGAAGTGAGGTGAGGTGAGGTGAGGTGAGAGAGCGAGCAGTAGGCGCTGTATGAGAATTCACAAAAATCAAACCAAACAAAAAAATAGAAGGGCAGCAAAGTCCTCCTGGCACACAGAGAGGCCATGCTACCAAAGAGGCCATATGGTCCTCTATAGTGGAGAAAGTCAATGATGTTGGTGTTACCAGGACAGTCACAGGTGATGAAAAGGTGAAATTCAGCTAGGTCTAGAATGACCTGCGGAGTGAGACGATAACGCCTTACCACCGCATCCTCCGACATCCCAAACAAAGTTAGCCTGGGTTTGAATATGCAGGGTCTTCGTCTTGCCCTTCTCCTCTGAAGGTTTTCCAGCCTGTCCTCAACAAGAGCCAAGCGTTGCCGCATCAGGAAGTGTACCACAGCTGCCACCCTTTCTTATGTTATGTTCTAAGCTGAAATATTGAAATCGCTAGCAACACAAATAAATGCACTTGAAAAAGGTACCTAAAATTTGCAATCCATGAAATTTGGCCAACGTTCCCACAGTAGCCTTGCTATGCGGTCCTCTGCTATGGAAACTCTGGGCACCCCTGTCTTAGACAATGTGTCACCAACACATTTTTGAAAAATAGTATCTTACACACATTACTGGCACTTTATAACTGTTTTGAAAGTACATCATTTAAAGGTCCAATGACTACTTGAGACTATATTCTAAACAGTAAGAAATCTGGGTCAGTTCCATGAAGGGGTTAAAAAGATTTGTAAAAAGTAGGATGGAACACCATAGCAAATTAAAGTGTTGAATTTGCATCACAAAACACATAATCAGTATACCATCTGCTATGTTTGCTTTTAAACAGTAGGCAGCAGCTCCAGTTATCTTGATTCACAATGCATTCAGAGTGTGTGGCAGCTTTGGGACCTTGAATAGAGCAGATTCATCTGTGTAAGATTTCATGTGGGAGTACAAAACAGCTGGGAAGTCTTTTATAATCATGACAAACATACCACACATTACAGTCAGGAGGGCTGATAATACATACCTTCATTAACATGCACAGGCTGTTTAGCAAAGTCATTTTCTAAAACAGTACTTATGTTCCAGAAATACACTACTAACACATAACAGCATGAACTAAGCAATGGTCCTGTTATCAAGTGCCAATTTTTCCAACTTAAATTACCCTACACCCTATGAGATCTATATTAAAATTGGCATCTAATTTATTACAGTAGTCAATGTACTTCTGAAGAGCAAGAAGAATTTCTTCATCTGAAAACTTTTTAAAACTTAACAGACGTTTGCTGAGGTTTTTACCCAATATCTTGAAAATGAGATGCATTGAACAGCTTTCAGTGTATCAACTATTATTTTGAACTTCGCTGCTCTTATGTAAGAGCTCCCTTTCTTTTACCCATTTACACTGCCGACCCTAAAAAGGGTGTTTTCACTGCTGGTCACATCAGCCCTGGTTGGCTGCGGCCGT
This sequence comes from Acipenser oxyrinchus oxyrinchus, assembly GCA_030684275.1. Lineage (NCBI taxonomy): Eukaryota > Metazoa > Chordata > Actinopteri > Acipenseriformes > Acipenseridae > Acipenser > Acipenser oxyrinchus. The sequence goes on along the minus strand of CM060251.1, from coordinate 72,692,438 downwards.
TTTTTCTAGCCTGGTTTACTATTTAGTACCTGAAGGAACTACGTCATTACGTGTGCTAGATAAGAAGCCAAGCTACACATTTCAAGCTTTTTTCACTAGAGCAATGGCTGTAGAATTTTTTTATTATTATTTTAAAGCAAACACACAAACTGAAAGCAAAAAATAAAATTTACCACACATGCAGTACAGCATGGAATTAAATCATCATAACTATCTTTAGGAGGTGGAGGTGGGGTGTCGAGGATTTGTGGCACACTCTACAACCCAGTTTCTCAGAGATGTCGGATTCAGTGGCCAAGAGTTGCTTCGCACAGTGAAGGACTTATCTGAAGCAGCAGAGAGGAGCAGCAACTGTCTGTGGTTGAGACGGAAAGATTCTGGCTGGGGATCTCAAGCTCAAAAGAAAGAAAGAAAGAAAGTAAGCTGGGCTGAGTTGAGTGGGGGACAGAGGGGGTTGATGCTGGGACGCCAGAATCACCGTCGAGCCCTCTTGAGGTGTTGTGGGCTAGGTCGACGAAACACCGAGGACGGAAGTTGCCCACTTGAAGACCCCAGAGATGTACCCTACTTAGCTCAATCCAGACGGTTGTCATGCTGATGCGCTGGGGAGAACGCACTGTGGCTGATCCCCGGAGCCAGCATCGCAGCCGTTGTGTGCGCTGATGCGCTAGGGAGGCAATAAGCTGATCCCTGTAGCCAGCATTACGCTTCAGCCACCAACACCAGACAGAAGGATATCTACATCATCATATGGAAGGAAACGCAAATGGATGGAGACACAGATGGATCACATTAGTTTACTGTAAAGCTACGTCTTAGTTGGTGCTTATCATGGCGAGAGACGAGTTCAAATCAGCATGAAGTTTTAACATCTACTCTTGTGTAATGGAAATCAGAGGGTTCAGACAACTGGATCTTGAGAATGCCGTCTAAAATCGTATGTGGAGCAAAAATAAAAATAGCGCCGAATATTCTTTCACTTGCAGAATCCATTGCTCAGGCAGTTTTATTTCTGAACGTAGTTCTGCTACAGTTTTCTTTAAAACACAGCACAATATTATCCCACAATCACAGAGTGACCTTTTGACGCAGGACAAGAACTTCCGAGCTTGGCCACGTTTGGAAAAAGCGCCGAAACTCACTTTTCTTGGCCAGGGCCAGCACTGGCCCGCAGTGGAAATGAGGCACTAGACTATGTATATATTACTATATTTTACTAAAGCAAAAGAATGTAAGAATTTATATTACAACATACAGTAATTCATCTTCTGTCCAGAAGCTTTCAAGTTTCAAATGGAGAGGATCAAGTTACGAGACATGGTTCTGGAACCAAAGTATAACTTGTTTAAAAATCAAATCCCCCAAAAAACAAACTATACACTATAATTCATTATAAAAAAATATTATACTCTAGGTTGGATTTGTGGAAACAACTGGACGTGGAGACTCTGGGTTTTATAATTTGCATTCAACGCAAAAGAATGTTGCTTACCCAAGAAGAATGTTCCTTCATCTGGTGTTGGTTGCTGTGGGGACCGCTGGCATGACCACGCCAAAAGCAGTTCTGGCAGAGCTGGTAATTGTGGCACTGTTGGCATCGATACCTAAACCCCATCATGCTTTCATTACGACAATATGAACATTCCACGGGATGGAAGACTGAAAATAAGCAAAACCGGGGTAAGATTTCATAACCAGGCCTTCAACATGAAAATCAAAGATCAGCATGATGTAGGTTTCCTTTTATTATGGCAAATATTGCTGTACATAATTGAGATACAGAAATCTGTTCAAAACATAGCTCGTAGCAAAATTAAACTGCTCTCTTGCAATTTTCGTAAATAAATTATGTTTATACTGTACTTCAACCAGTAGGATAATGTCTGTTTTCCCAACTTAATATGGTTGCTCTATATTTAGTGAATGCCAGTGATTTGAAGTGATGTATTTGTATTGATAAAAGACACCAGGGAAATAATTTATGGACGAGTGTTATCAATGATTTCGGAACAGTATTTTTACTTTGAAAAATTTCTGCAAAAGAGGGTTTTATATGACAAAAACTTAGAAACTGATTTTTGTCTGAGTAACAGGCATTTTGAGTTACCAAGAGAGACTTAATGATTCATAAGAACAGAAATGCAGTTTACCATTCTCCACATTGGCCAGTCGGTGCATGAGAGGTAGCCAGACCAGACACTGCGGAGGTGGGTCAGCCATTAATGCATCTAAAAACACATTCAGCACAATCTTTTTCTGGAATAAACCCAAAAAAAGAGATTATAACCAAGTTTTGTAAAAAAAAATAAAATACATAAACATATAAAACATGAACAACTTGCACAATCTTAAGGTGTCTTGTCCAGTTTACCCAAAGTGAAGACCTAGATTTAACAGTGGCAGTATAGAGAGGATTGTAATACTGTGCCACAATAGTCTATAAACAGACTGGCTTGATGAAAAAACCAAAGGCGGGGTATCTGGTGACGCCAAAAGCATTTGCACAATTTTTCTGTAAAATGAACAACAATCTGCTAGTACAGTAAGAGCTCTTGTATTAATCTCCCTTCTAAAAAAATCATGTCTGCTTCTGTTGTTTCCAGCGACGTAAGCTCGAATAGGATTGGCTATAGGTAGCAGCATGTGATGGATGCTGCCTAGCATATGCACCAGGAAGAACCCTGAATTGTGATCAGATTGTATTGTGATTAGAGGGCTGGACGGAACTCTCAAATTCCACTGCACAGGGTTTTAGTAAGGCTTTATATTGAATGTCAGATCTGTAGAGTATTGGTCCAACAATGCCACAAATTCCATATAAGGCCATAGTAAAAATGCTCTTTGCTAAAACATCATTGCACACTAGTTCTACTGTAGAAGCTATAGAACAACTAAGATCAGCTCAGTATAAGCTAGTGATTCAAATCTCAGATGGCACCATCTGTTTATTAAAGATAAGTTTGCTTTTTTGTTCACTGAACCTTCTGGTATTGAAGAATTTAGCCTGTCTAGTCTGGGGTAGAGAACAGTAATGTATCTCCTCAGAGTCTTGTTATCCACAATGATATATTTGAGCCTGTAATGAGATACCAGGATCTGGCTGTCTTATTCAGCTTGTAATTAAAAACTTCAAGGGTTCAAGGCAGATTAAGTTACGCACACTGTTGTACAAAACAGCCAATACAACAACCAACTTTCAGACTTTCGAAATCCCACTTTTAGAACAGCAATTTAAAATGTTTTATGCCTATTCTTCGTAGTTAATGAGGTGCCGAAATAAAATAATTTCAAAATATGCTGCAGAATGTCACTGAGGTTAAGAAAATACTTCAACAGGCAATTGTTGTAGTCTTGGTGAAGATGGGGATTTTTTTTCTTACCTGTTGTGGAAAGCACGTTCGAACTGAATGTTCTGTGTATCCAAAAGAAGGGCCTTCAAACACAGCTGTCGGGAGCTTTAATATTTCTCTCAAAAACTGATCAAACTTTGTATATATCATCATTCCATTAGAGTCTGAAATCTGAGAAAATATGTCTGAAAAAAACAAACATAAGGTTAAATCAACAGGTCCTGCTGACTACATTATCTTGTTCTTTCTCTTAAAAACCACATAAGTGTCAGTCATTACCAATACCTGGTTTTCCATTTGCCACGGAGACAGTGATCTGAAATCGGTTCTATTTGTTTCCACCACCAGCAGATATACATGTGATTTGAAATGGAATCATACTTGAAATAGAATTGGAATAGAGAATTTGCTCCAGACCAGTCTGTCTGATACCAAGCACCCATGTGCAAATGACGCAATGAGACATAAAACAAGACTCAATTTCTGTGTTTTGAGGCATACATATCCATGAGCAGATTTAATTCTTCTGTCGATGGAAACAGCGGCAGACTGTGGTTCAACTCCCTCTTAGTGGCAGATGGTTACTAGACATACAATTTTGTGTATATGGGTATTTTGGGACACCTAGGACTAGACAGAGCAATACTTTCCAAATATTTTTGGAAAACGGTGTATCTCTTAAACCAAACAAAGAAACAGTCAAATGTCTTAATGGGTTTCAGCCCACTGGCTTTATTTATTTAGTATGTAGCTAAACTGTTTGACAGGTACTTTACTATACTGTATTTGCTTATTTATTCCTGCTTCATTTTTCCTAACAGAATACTGTAGTTATTTACTTTAATAATTGAGAATGGTTTATTGCTGGCTGTACAACTTCTCTGCAGTGTAGTCCTGTGCAATACTGAACCTCTGATTAACTGAACCAACACATACTATGTCCCCGGCAGATAGTTCAGTCTGTGATTAGCTCATAAGGGTGGGGTGGCAGAGACTGGGCCCCACCATGGGGATGTGTCTGTTTTTATTGTAAACAACGTTTCTTATTTGAGCATCCTGGACGTATTGAGTTCTCTGGGGATGCTGTCAGCTGCATGATTATTCAGGGAAGAACAGGCAGGAATTGGACAGCAGTTCCTTCAGTGGGGTGTTCAGTTTAAAAAGTGTTCAAAAGAGAACCACAGTTGATGTAACCAGGATGAGTCAGGTTTAGGCAGCCGAGAGAATCAGAATCCCTTTCGTCCACAACAGAGAAAAGGAAAAAAAAAAAAAAAAAGTTTGTCTCCAGCCAGGTTTAGTAGGTTTGTCAAACCACAGGCTGAACATTTTTACCCCAGATGCAAATAAGAATTTCATTTGCCGTTATTGCCCAGTTGTGTATGTGGTCTACACCCTTTTGGATTTCCTTTGTGACTGGAAGCTTACCAGCCACTCTAAGCTTTGTGTCATTTATATTTTACAAGCTTGCTGATTATCCCCTGAAGTCATTGATGTAGATAGGAAACAACAGGGGTCCAAGCACAGATCCCTGCAGCACCCCACTGAGTACATGGCTCTACCTGGAGGTTTCTTTTTTTTCTGCCACCGATTTCTACTGTAAGATTAGTCTTTAATGCTGCATTTTGTCAGTTTCTCTTTATTTGGAAGTCCAGGTATAGTACCGCATGTCAGACTTTTTTTTATATATATCTTTGCATCTTCAAAGCTTACTCATGACCAAGTTTGCTGAGCTTGGAGCTGTATCACATTTAAAAAAAAGTACGTCATAAATTTTGCAGTCTGACAGAAAAGGAGGAATAACACATAGAAGGCTGTGTGGTCCAGTGGTTAAAGAAAAGGGCTTGTAACCAGGAGGTCCCCGGTTCAAATCCCACCTCAGCCAGACTCATTGTGTGACTCTGAGCAAGTCACTTAACCTCCTTGTGCTCCGTCTTTCGGGTGAGACGTAATTGTAAGTGACTCTGCAGCTGATGCATAGTTCACACACCCGAGTCTCTGCAAGTCGCCTTGGATAAAGGCGTCTGCTAAATAAACAAACAAAATAAAACGATCTAAGTAGAGTGGGTAAGTGGTTTTAGCTTTTCTAAGACATTTCTTACCTCTAAGGAGTTACATATCAGGTACCATTAATATGATTTAGGTGTCACATGCACTTGGACACTTTAGTTGAACACACAGTTAAGCTTTATCACTTAATGAGAATAGCATACGAGTCTGTGCTACACTGTTCCCCAAGTCTAAGATCATCCCTATACTGTAGGAACGGTGGCACCAAGTTATACAGACAAGGTCAAGGCATTGCAAGAAAACAAATAAAATATGTAATTAACCACTACCAAAAGGGATAATAATGCAATAGCTACCCAGAGAGAAACAGCACAGCACAGCACAGCACATATGTAATATATTCTACAATTGTACCACATAATATATAATGAATGTAAACCTCACTGCATTATCAGTTAATCATTTTCCAATACGCTTCAGCACTACAGTCTAGGTATAAGTTTTTCATTATTGTCTATTCCAAAAAAAATAATGTTGTTTTGTATTTGCAATACTTGTAAATTGGAATTGCTAATTGCAGTTAATTTAAGCATAAGGTATCTTTGCAGTTCAGGAGAATCATGTCACAAATGAAATTCAACAGCATTGTCTTCAAATAATACATTATTATAAAGTATACTTACACCGTAGTTTATCCACTATTTTTCCACCACACATTGTAGACAACATAGCTTTTACAGAAAACACTGTCAATTTCCCTTGGCCCTCACTGAAACACAGAAAGCAGTCAAAAGTATTTTTAAAAAATCAAATTCAAGGCAGAATGATGTATAGCCATTTATAAACAACATATTATGGATAAAACAAAAAGTTGATGTTTTTTAACCCGATACTACTATATAAATTAACTTCCTTTGCAAAGAGTATTACAACCTCATATGACCCCAGAGTCAAATGTGCAGAAGGCTCAGGTGGAACCTAATAAATGCTGCACAGGAAACACATTTTGAGTGTCCTGTCAGGATAAACTGGCATCACCCTAATCAAAATGAAAATTAAGTCTGTAAAACTTGGAAAACAGAAGGAACCTTTAAGTTTGAGGCATGTTTAAACACATGTCTTTCACACTTTCTACAGAACACAGTAGAGATATATTAATGTGTCTTGCCACACAGCCTTGATCTTAAAGGAACACAAGGGATTTGTTTTTCTTAACCTGTGAACATTGCATCTTACATTAGATGAACTGCAGAGGAAAGTGCTTTTTATTTGGCTTTTTTTCAATTACCACCAAAATCAATAAAACACATTCAAGTCTTTTGATCCATAATGAGATCACTCTATCATTGTCTCAGCCATGCAAGACACCTTTGGGTTTTGTAAATGTAATTTTTTTAGGAATTTAATAGAAGATTCTTTTTGTTGTTTTCAGCCTACAATATTAATAATCAAAGGCTCCTCTTTGGAGAATGCACAAAAAAAAAAAAAACCACACATACATACAAGAATAAACACACCATTATAAATCCAGTTGCGGTCATCTGATAAGATTATTTATATGAGTAAGTAATAATATGAGCAGATTAATTTTTTTAACAGACATTTCTAATTGACTTCAGAGTTCAGTTTTATGTTGACAGCCCAGATAAATGTATTTTTTATTCCGTACTTGAGTGTATAAGATTTTCAATATTTCATCTACTGTATATGTAATAACAATTCATTATAGCAAATGTCAGTCAATGAACATTGTGTATTTGTTATTATAAAACGCATTACTTCCTTGTGCAGTAGTTTTATATTCATGGCACTTTTCTAGACTTTTGCTAAATACTGTATATAATAAACTACATTTTATTCATAACAGACTTACAAAAGAAACATGTCTTAATCTGACTTGGGCCTTCATCTCAAGATCTAATTATGTGTCTTGGTTCCAACACTATCTCAGATAGACAGATAGATAGATACATAGATACATAGGAGAACATTTGAAAAAGGAAATCTGAAGTCGAGTGCCTCCAACCCCGAGAAGTCTGTATGCGGTCACCCTGAAGGGCCTTATTGCATTTATAATCCAGGTCAAATAGTGGATTTGAAAAAAAAAAAAAAAAAAAAGTAATATTTAAGGCAAAAAATGTTTGGTGTGTTTTTTCATTTTTTATTAAATATCCTTACACCAATAAAAGGGACCACAAAAGTAGTCCCACTTAAAACTTTGAACTACACACTTGTTCAAAGTTAAGCGGAGTAAATTGATTTAACTGAAACATGCAAAAGTAATTAAATATTTATTTTTTATGTGTTTTACATTGCCATACAAAAGATCCACCAGGAGGCAGAGCTGAGACGGCACTGAATTTTTTTTTTTTTTTTTTTTTGAGTGCAAGGCGCTGCTGTTTCAGCAGAACGGGAGTAAAAAATAAATAAATTATAATAATGATTTTATTTTTTGGGGGTATTTTTTCTGTTTTATTCTTCTCCATGGGCATTTCCACAGAAATCCCTTAGTAGTTTATAACAATTTTCTTAAGATGTGCATTTTCCACAGTTGAGACAATTTGTTTTTTGGTATTTTTTTCTGTTATGCTATCTTCCAGTTCATCCAAATTGGCATGTCTACTTGCTACTTTTGGGATTTGTTTCCAAATGTTTGTTTAATTCTGAAGAATTTATTTTACCATTGTTCTTTGTCTCTCTTCAATTTAAACCGTTGGAGCAGACAGCATCTGTCACTGCAGACAGATAATGACATTTGGGATGGAGATAAAAGTACAACATGATTCATATCGTAGGTTAGGAATGTTCATTTTAAGGCTCATAAATGCAGAAGCCTACATTGTCTGAACAAAAGAAACATAGAAGGTATTTAAATCAAGGTCATTGTAAAAGTTTTTACAGACTTGATTTGTGTGTTTGGAAGTCTGACAACAAACCAGTGATAAAGTTGTTATTCTAATACAAGTCTTTTTAATGTCTTCATGCTAATAAAAAGTATTTTAAAAAAAGAAATTATTAAAAGCTTTTATGATTTAGGCAAGCTTAAAACTACAGAATATAGTACATCTGCAGTTATGCTTCTTGCTACACAGCATTGATCTTCCAGGAACACAAGGAATGATATATATATTTTTTTAAACTGTGTACACTGACTGGCAGAGTGATTCCAACCTCGGTAGCGATTTCATTATGTTGACTCCCAGTTCACAAAAAAAGGAAATCTACTGCTAGCAAAGATTGAATTTCAGCCATTACAGCTAAACGGATTTCATCACTGTGCACACCGTTTGGAAAGAAACCAAATTATTACTTACTAATACTTAACTATTTGTGGTTCATGCCTTGTTTAACATTGTATGTAAAATCTGACTAGCTGCCTATTAATACAAATAGACCATAGCAACTACACTTATAAATTTGCAGACAGTGGTGCCACAAGTGAACTTTCTGCATTCTTTCATAAATATTTATCCTCCTTTTGGACATCAATTATTTAAATTATTTTGGGGCGTACTTTAGCGGCACATTTTTGACCAACAGAAATGGCTCCGTCTAGGTAAGCATTTTGTCCTGGACCAACTGACTCTTGTGGTTCTGCCCCACCCAACGAACTGACAATGAGGTGGTTGAACTGGTGGCCATTGAACAGTTCAACCACGTGGTGGGAGCAGAGACGCAAGCCTAGGTCAGCCGCCATAACCCCACCACGATGGAACAAGACATACACCTGGTCAAGGCGTCTGAGGACACCCTGCCTTTGGTCCCATCTACCTCTCCCTCCTCCCAACCCAGGGCCCCTCCTCCAGTTCTAAAGACCCCTCCCCAAAGGGCACCCATCACCCCCGGACCTGCACACCCTCGAACCCCAATGGACAACCTCCCTCAACAAAAATGTAGACAGAGATCGGCCCCCAGCAGGGTAAGAACAGGGATCCCCACCCCGCTGCCAGCTGTGCAGCAGGACATGCAGGCTCTGTTGGCGCCCTTCGTCACGATCTGCTACCGCTCCTGTGAGGCTGGCCATGTCACCAGGAACTGCCCTGCTGCCATGGAGTGTGACGTGACCTCCCGATTCCCGACACCGGAGGCAGGCAAGTCTCTGAGAAATGGTTGGGAGGGACCTTGCATTATTGATATAAGGGTCAGTGAAGTGAGTACCCACGCATTTAGTGGACTTAGAATGCGAGCAGACTTTAATTAGGACTGCTCCTTTGGTGGGAGTGTCTTGGGAGGCACAGGGAACTGTGGCTATTTCCTGGGGAAACTAAGACATATCCCACCACGAAATTGTATTTGACTGTGAGAAGTCGGACAGGCCACCCGTGGCTGTGGCGGGAAAGTTACCGTATCCAGTAATTCTGGGTCGAGACTGGCCATAGTTTAAAACAAGTAATGATGAGAAAGTAGTGCCAGTCTACCATGACCATTGTGACAGCAGATTCTGTTGGCTGAACTTTACCCTGGTAAACCGATTTGTTCCACTCTCGGTTCCACCCTAAAAAACAAAAGAGAGCGAAGGGCTGAAAAATGGGAGGGAATATCAAAGAGACAAGGTTGGGGTTTGGTAGGGGAATCCTCGATGTCTACTAAATGCCAGGGGAAGGGGATTGGAATCCAATGTCACTGACAGGGAAGGGTTACTACTTACTGTAGCCCCACTCAATATACCAAAGTTCTGGGACCGGAATGTTGACCTAGAGTGGGAGCAGAAGAATGATCCTGCTCTGGTGAACATCATTCGGGGCCAGGTTCAGCCTATTGAGGGAAAGGAAGCTGAAGACAGCCGACTGCTCACATTACCTCATTTCATTGTAACCGGGCAGATACTGTATAGGAGTATTCCTAGCACCGGGCACAGGGCAGCCTGTAACTCAATTATTGGTTCCAGTCGTTCCAACCCGAGGTCATGCGGTTGGCCCACGATATTCCCTTTTCTGGACACTTGGGTTATGGAAAGACTTTGGATCGAATATTGGCCAGTTTTGTTTTGGATGGGAATTTATGAGGACGTGAGGAAAAATGTGATGGGTTCGCCCAGCCCCGCTGGTCCCATTGCCCCTTATTTGAACTCCTTTTGAAAGGAGAGCGATGGACATAGTGCCAGTAAGCCCCTCTGACTGGATATACGCACATTTTAGTAGTGGTGGACTATGCAACGAGATATTCAGAGGCAGTGCCATTGAGATCCACTTGTGCATCAGCAATCGCCAAAAAGAGTTAGTGCAGATAGTACCTAGAGTAGAGATCCCCAAAGAGATTCTGACTGATCAAGGAACTAATTTTGTCAAATTGTCTAAATCAAGTGTATAACTTGTAAAAATCTGTTCTATTAGGACCTCCGTTTATCATCCACAAATGGACGGACTAGTGGAACAGTTCAATCAGACTTTAAAACAAATGGTGAGGCGGTGTGTCAATCAAGAGCAGAAAAAGTGGGCTAAACTTCTTCCCAACCTCCTTTTTGCAGAGAGAGAGAGGTGCCACAGAGCTCAACAGGGTTTTCTTCCTTTGAGTTGTGTACAGGAGACAACCCAAGGTATCCTCTATCTGGTAAGAGATGGGTGGGAAGACCAAACTATGTAGTGAATGTAGGGAAACATGTACTACTTTTGAGAGACTTTCTGGGATTGGTTGGTCGTTTGGCACAAGAGAATTTAAAACTGGCTCAGCATCGCCAGGTGCAACAGTACACCAAAAAAGCAAGAATTCAGACCTTTCGACCAGCAGACAAAGTACTGTTGCTACTTCCCACATCGGAATCTAAATTATTTGCCAAGTGGCAGGGACCTTATGAGGTGACTCGGGCAATTGATAAGGTAAATTATGAGATTAGACAACCCGATAACCAGAACTCCAAATTTATCATATGAATTTGTTAAAACCCTGGAAAGAAAGGGAGGCCCTGTTTATAGCTACTGATGACCCGGAAGAGAATTTTGACCCTGGTGTCAATCCACCTAGGATAATTAACATTCTGATGGGGGAACAGTTACTTCCTGGTCAGAAACAGGAGTATAAGAGTTGGTGAAAGGTTTTGGTGATGTTTTTTCTGATGTACCTGGTACGACTAATATTATCGAACATGCTGTTGTCACTCCAGCAGGTGTCAGGGTCAGGGAGAGACCGTACTGGATCCTAGAAGTCAGCAGGATGCAGTCCGGCAAGGAGGTGGGGCCAATGCTCGATCTGGGTCATTCAGCCTTCCTGGAGTGAGTGGTGCAGTCCTATAGTGATGGTCCCTAAGAAGGATGGCACCACTCATTTGAGTGGATTTTCGTAAGGTGAATGCGATCTCCAAGTTCGACGCATACCCCATGCCCCTAGTAGACATATACAGCCGTCTATATTGATGACGTGGTGGTTTTTAGCTCTACCTGGAAAGAACATCTTGCTAGACTTTTGGCCGCCCTACAGTCTCTGAGGGAAGCGAGGCTAACAGCTAATCTGGGTAAGTGTGCACTTGGGTAACAGTTGGGTAAAGCTGGTAGCCTCTAAGGTCCAGACTTACGTGGATGCGGCAATCCCAGCAAAAGTCTCAGGTGAGATCACTACTGGGGTTAGCAGGTTATTACCGCCGCTTTATCCCAGAGTATTCCACGATAGTTAACCACCTGGTCGATCATACCAAGATGGTGAGTGTCAGGGGGCCTTTGATACGATAGGAGAAATTTGTGTCAAGCCCCTGCCCTAATTACACCAGATTTCAGCAAGGAGTTCATCCTTCAGACTGAAGCCTCTGACATTGGTCTGGGGGCTGTCCTTTCCCAAGAAGTAGATGGAGTACAACATCCCATTTTATATCTGAGCAACAAATTTGCTCCCAGGGAGAGAAACTACTCCGTCATTGAGAAAGAGCATTTGGCCATTAAATGGGCTACATACACTCATCGATACTACCTATTGGGATGCTCATTCCTCCTCGTTACAGACCATGCCCCTCAAGTGGTTAAATACGAAGAGGGACACGAAAGCCCAGATAACTCGTGGTATCTGGAGCTGCACCCTTTGACTTCTGAGTGAAGCATCGTGCAGGCAAAGAGCACCAAAATGCTGATTTTTTTTTTTTTCTCAGGAGGGGGGACAATCTGGAGCTAGGGTTAGCAGAGTGCTCCTTTAGCTCCACTCTGAGGGGTGGGATATGTGAACGGGAAAGAATGAATCTGAATTGCAAATCTACCTCCCAGCCTGGAAGGGCACTAAGTAAGGTTGGTGGTATGCCTTCACAGGGATGGGCCGACTCAATGGTAGGACGGAACCGGAAGTCAGCCATCTTGGTGAAAGGGCATAGCTGTGAGACTGCTGAACAGCTCTATTGTGATCAGCTGGGTTGCGCGTGGCAATTGGATAGAGAGTGGCGCCGTACTGATCACGAGGAGTTTAGCTACGAGAGTACAGCCCCTTTACACTGGCATGCTGACAAGCCAGAGCGCTGCTGTTTGTCATTGTTTTTGTGTTGGCAGACTGACACTGATTCGGGAGCTGAAGCCACGGAGCCAGCACTACCACCCGGAACACCTGCACTGACACACCACCTCAACCCCTATGTATACCTTGGACTGTGATTGTTGGTTATTATTTCGGGAACCTTTTTGTTTGGGAATGCAAGCTCACCGTTTCATCCCCAATACCATTGCTGGCAGAGGGGATAGTTCTTTAATAAAACAGGACTGTTATTGTAAATACACCCTCTTTGTGGACATTCTATCATTACTGCACTACTCACATCCGGACAACAACTAAAACTACTCTAAGATTGAATGAGTTACAGTGTTCTGTAACCTCAAATCATATTAGACACTTCTCAGAACACTTATAAAACGTATACTTAATGACCATCTGCAGGCAATTGCCATCAATAATTCCTCAATCTTAATTGTCCTGGTCCTGTACGTATTCACTGAAAACATACCCTTTTGCCAAAAACCTGCAACTGCCTACTCCAGGGACCAAGAACAACATGTACTGCCTGAAGAAAGACTTTCAAATTAGCAGGCTGTATTTGATATTCTCCGCTTAATGATTCACCTGTCATAAGCAGCTATCATGAAGTTAAGGAGAAGACTGATAGATTGATCCACGTTGATCTGATGTGTGGTCGGAAGTCGTTTGTTAAGCTGGTAGTAAATGGAAGAGATAATGGTTTCCAGTCGAGACACATTGATTTCCGTGTTGTGGTCCAGTGTGTTGAGGCCATTATCTCGAAAGGCTTCTATCATGTTCCAAACATCGACAAGATGAACTGTGAGGTGGAAAAAAGCAGATACAATTCTAAATTATTGCAGCTTTAAGCAAAACCAGATGCAAACATTGAAACTTTAAAAACTACTTACGGTTACATCTCTTTTGAATAAATCTTAGTTTGCATGCCGTCCGATACGTTGAAAGCCTGATGACATCAAAATTTTGAGCCCCTGATATAGGAAAGGAAGAGAAAATACTAATAAATTCAGTATAGATTACTACAAGCATTTGCTCTTTCAATTCATTATAAAATGAACAACCAAAAAAACTAAAAGAGAAGTTATTTTAAACCAAAAAAAAAAAACAAGAACACTTCCATCACCCCTGTTTTGGCCATCCAGGAGAGCTCACACAGGATGACTGAACAGCAGCATTACTGAAATCAATGTAAAAATTGACAATGAAAAGAAGTCTTTCTTCAAGCCTGGATTTGTAACCATTCCCCAGCTCCACACACACTTTGTTTAACCCCTTTGCAGCCTCCATTGGCTAGGTTCGATTCCCCTAGTGGTCTTTGGTTAGCTGCCATCAGCCATGCTTGATTTTGAGGGATGCGTCCTGTCATAGCTATGGAACTACAGCATTCTGTCATAAAACTGCACCAAACTTTGTAGAGACAAGCCATGCCCTTTGTGAACATTCCAGACTTCAGAAGTCTCTGTTTACTTACACAGCTTGGTTGATAGGCTGTTCACTCTGAAGAGAGTGGCTTTGACTGGTGTTGCAGCTGCACTCTCTCGCAGATCCACATTTCCCGATCAACTTTTTTTTTTTTTTATATTTGTATTTTCTATTTCAAAGGTCTTTGGTTGACGTAGGTTTTTTTTTTTATTTTCCGCTTTTATTGATATATTTAATGATCTTACAAAAAATGTTTTGTTATGTTCTAGAATTTTCACATCCTAGCCTTGTATTTAATGTAGTATGCTTTTTTTTTACTGTACTTAATGTATTATGCATTGTTTTTTACTGTATCTTGTAAACAGCTTTGTGACGGTGGTCCACTATGAAAGGTGCTATATAAAATAAAGATTGATTGATTGATTGATTGTTAGGGTGAAAATGCAGTAGTGTGTTTTGGCAAGGGTATGGAAATAAAAAAAATATATAGAATTTTTACTCTACTGTATCAAATAAGTTTTCATAGCACTGCAGCAGGGTCACGGCAAGAAAGAGACTCAGAGGCAAAGAAGCTGCAGTAAACACAAAACTAAAGTGCACATTTAATAAACTAATTAAACACAAAAACAGGAACAAAAGGAACAGGCACAAGGGTCAAAATAAACAGTAAACAAAGCCCTAATATCAGGCTGCTGGGCATTCGCCTTCACAGACCAAAACAGACAAACACAGATACCAACTCCCTTCTCCCAGACGCAGGATTTCTGCTTGCTTTTTTATGGAATTATATTCACTTCCAATGAACGTCAATTTATTCAAAAGAATCTAACCTCATACCTGATTAAAATTTACATATAAATGCTTGTAACCAATCCATTTGAAGTTCATCCAATTAAAGCTATTTTTCAAACAAATATGATTCTATAATATATGTGGGAAAATTATTTTACACTAAAAAAGCCAGTTTTTAAGCTATTAAAATGTGATGGTAGTGAATATGATTTATCCACTGTGCCACCTAGCATTGCATATTTGTTCCACAACTGCAGTTTTGGGAGGGACTGTCCATTTGCACACTACATAGCACAGGTGTTTCTATTTTTGGTAGACCTCTGAGTGTATAGATAACATGTTAACACAATTTGATATAAAATGTACTGTATTATCAGGTCATGAAGTTAAGGTCATGAAGGGCAAGGCAACGATGCCTTCGTTGGGCATGAAGATTCAGCGGCACCAAGGCAGTCTAGGGGGCAAAATGGCTAAATGATTTCAGTCATTCAAAAAACAACAACAAAGAAATACAGGAGAGCCTATTTTGTTGATGACATTTTAATTCAAACAAACACTAATTGTTACAAAAATAAAAAATAAAAAGGTCACTTGTAAAAATAAAATGGTATAAAAAAAAACAAAATTTAAAAACAACTATCAATGAAAAAATACAAAAGGGTAATTTGGCAAAAAATAAATATTTCAGCGTATTTTTACTAAACTCGGTCACACATCAGACAAACTGGCTGAAGATTTATCCATGGCTGGAGTTTGATAACGATAGTGGTCAAATGGGTTGTTCGTCTGCAGCGTCTGTGCAACTGTAGTTGGCTAACTGCTGTTACAAAACAAACAACGCATCTTTGAAAAACAAAACAAAAAAAACAACTTGAAATAGAAACTTCGTCAGGCAATGGAGAGTGCGCTGCATGGATGTTGGAAATGGTGGTTTGTGAATAGTTACATACCAAACTAAATTACTCAATCTTAAATGAATACATAAATAAAGCAAATTAATTAATTATCATTGTGGCATCCTCTAAATGTGAACTACAATATGTGAACTATAACAATTTAGCGATGGAGTTCGACAGAGAAAAATCCCCCTCACTCATCCCAGTCATTCTTTTATAGTGCTGCAACAGTTAATCGATGCATCGATTATTGATCATCTGTCCTTAAATTTCCCGAGCTTCGATTACATATTGGTGAATCGATGCATCAAATTAACATCTAAACTGAGAAAAATCCCCCTCACTCATCCCAGCCATTCTTTTCTTTTACTTTTCTTTCTTTGATTTCCTCTTTCTGTGTCAGTCCAAACACACACAGTTGTTACTTAGGACTACTTTGCTTTTTATAGTGTGTTCAATTGTTAAAGTTCCTGATTGCACCATTAAATAAACCTGGTTTCAGCGGGTCTTAACACAGTGCTCACTTGTCTATTTGGGACCCCATTGCACTGTCATCAGAATCGCTTCAGTGAATATGTTAATGATGGGGCAGGCGCTCTATAACAGGGCAAGACATGTCTTCAGAATACCATTTCGCTTACGCTTCCACTCGCATTTGCGCTGTGATCAGAATACGGAACTAAGAGTTTTGGTTTATAGACAGTAAGAGTTTAAGAGGTTTGTGTTAATAAAATATTTTTTTAAAACATACCTTTCCTTGAGAAACTATATCAAATAGGTAGTAAATGAAAACATTATTTAAATCAATGATTTAAAAAAAAATCAAGTGATTTAAATGATTAAAATCAGTAATTTAAAATCGACTTGATTTAAAATCAGCCAACCCTGACACATTAACTCCTTTCATGAAAGCACACGTTTTACTAGTTAAAAAGCAGAACTACGTAAGGTAGTGAGAATGTATTATTAAAAATAAATGAAAACAGAAATCGATCTACTTCTCAAGATTGTGTTTCGTTCACTATTATGTTATCTCTCCTACTCGTTTCATAATGCAGGGAGCTACTACTTGAACCATGTCATTGCTGCTTGCTCAGTTTTTTTGTGTGTGTATTTTTTTTGGTGTAAGAATTTGAGCAAAACTAATAAAATGACCTACCTATTGTGTATTCATTTTTAGTGTTGGTGTTTTGGGGGGTGTAACTGGGCGAGGAGCCCTGTACATGTATTTATTTATTTATAGAACAAGGTATCTCTCCACCCCTGTGCAATGTATTATTTTGTATTTGTTTTGTGATATTATTATTATTGTTATTTATTTATTTATTTATTTATTTATAAATATGATGGCGGAGCCAGGTTTTGTTATTATTTTGTATTGTTTAGCAGCGTGGATGGGAAGCCCCATCCACATTAAAAACCTTGTGCAGAAGGTGACCATCACCCCAAGTTAATTAATTGTTGCTAATCGGGAGATGGTCACCTGTATATAAGCATGTAGTTCTCCGTGCTCTAGGTGGGTGTTCGACAGGAGTGAACGAGAGCGAGCAAGAGAGAGTGAGAGAAAAAATCAAAACGAAACTTAAAAACCCTATAGGAACAGTAAAGGCGATTGCCCAGCCTGACCTGCAGTAAGTTTTTGTGTTCGTGATTTGTTTATCTTTTATTTCGCTCTGTGAGCAAGTGTTTTTGTTTAAATATTTTTATTTGTTTCTGTTATTTAAATAAACGGCGCACGGTGGGTCTTTTTGCACCGCAGCATTTTTGAGTTTGTTTTTCTTCCTGAATTCTGGCCTGACGTCACCACTTCGCCATCCTGTCACAGGGGGAATAACACCAAAATTACAAAACAGCAATTGCCATTGAAATACCTATATAAAATTAGCAATTTATATACTCTGAAAACATAAAAGGCGTTAGAATGTATATTGCTCCGTTGGATTTTAAAGTATTATAATTTTTAGCCCATTCTGTCACAATTCAATTTCGTTCTGTCTAATCTCCCTTTCTGCAGTACTTGACAACTGTAAGTTCACATTGATATTATTATTATTGTTGGGGATGAACTGTTGTGCACCCATTTCTTACCTGAACATTAGGAAAATCATAGAACACGTCGCTGCCGTTTTAGACAGCTCTTCTGTCTTTTTAAACGGAGGACGAGATTAAACAGAATTAAATTGAATTGTGACAGAACAGGCCAGCTGACACTGAGCCAGTGTGTGAATGGGTTGTAGATCAGATATGCTGGTGCTGAGGGACACCGGCAGCAATGACGGGCAGGCTTACAGTTTTTTTACATTTGAGAGGCACTGTGGCAATTGCCACGGTGCCGTCCATTATTCACGCCTGCATTATTTGTTCTCTGATTTCTAACTACTGTAGAGTTTGAAAGAGATCCATTCAGGAGTTAATGCGGAGGATTATATCCATATATTGAAAACATCCAACTGTCCATATAAAGTACATACACTCTACTCTATGAGCTGGCTTCTGATGCCAATTCACTTAGAGGATAACTGCATATCCTATTAAGCAATTAATAATTAAATTATTTTCCTTTGTTTATTATATGACTTCCATGAAATCCCAAGCGTTTTTGCTTCTTAAGAATGTTATTCTCTTTGTGAGGTTTTGCTGCCACTTTTTATTTGTTGTGATCCTTGCGTGATGGTGCACAGAGCACCAAATGTAATGCCCAGACGTGATTTCTGCTAAAGAATTTAAATACAATGAAAGGGTACCCAGGGGCTTTTGTGCAAGGATACAAATTTTAAAAAAAATGGAGTCCGAGTTATTGTTACAGTGGAAAGATTTCTAACGACAAACTGATTATTATATACTTTGTACTTAGAGGTTTCATACACTGCAACAGCGTTTCCACTTGGAAAAACTGCTGCCCATCATAGTTACGGGTCACTAAATGTTTTCCTTGTCACAACACAAAATGTCATTCGTCTGACAGCTGTCCACTCAGCGATATTTTGCACAATAGTTCTTAGCATAATTGAAAACTACATGTGTAACATCAGCATAATTTAAAGCATTTTGTACTGAAATGATAGGAGGGTGTGCACACTTGCATAAGACCAGACTGACAGATCTAGACAAGAGAACACATAAACATCATACAAAGATAAACTGCACTTGATTTATGCTTTCAACAAACACACAAAGCACAGTCAATCAGATTCAGCCAGGGGAACAAATGGAGGGGGCGTGGATTGAATCAGTGACTTGACAGGAACTGTCAAATCACTCACTCGATTGGCTGTGGCTCCAAACCTTCTTTAAAATCTGTATAAAGGAATATCACATTGCCTTGTGTGTTGTGTGTGGCCAAAATGTTTCGAGACTTTAGTAACAGCTCAGGAACCCTTCTGAAAGCCATTTTATTGCATTGTTCTGTCACACACGGATTAGCCTTGCAGTAAATCAGCTCCCTGCCAGTACTTACTCATCTCCATGAAAAGCTGCCTCTTCTCCGCCATGGTCTTGCCTCTTTTTCCACCCTCGTCAATCATTCTGGTGGACAGAGAACACAGAATGGATACATAACTGAACTTCAGTACAATTCAGTTCTCTTTTCAACGGTATTACTCAGTGTTAAATGCTGTAAAATGCTAGTGTAAATCTGGATGCGTGGATGTTCTTAAGATATGAATAGCAGTCCTAGCTATCTAATATTCATGCTTCTGCAAAAATAACAAGTCAGCAATCCATAATGGATCTAGCCTGATGCATAACTTTGCTATCTCTGTGACTGAAGGTTTTAAAGTGCTGTAGAACAGCGTTTCTCAAATGCTCTGCAGCTCTTCTCATAACTAAACATTTCCTAGATCGGTTATCTATTGTAAATTCAAGGGTGTATTCATACAAATCAGCACGGCATCAGTTTGCTAATTTGTACTTTTGTATTCAATTTTTTGAGAATCCTGCAGTTTCTAAAAAAAAAAAAAAAATAATAATTAAGTTGATAAAAATACTGTACATTGCTTAACCCACACTCCTACACTAGCCACAATATAAACACTAGTGAGGCTTGTATCCAAATAGAATCCAAACATGGATCATTCCAGTGTAGTCTTTCAACTGAGCAGCTATTCAGAAAAAAAAATGTTGTGGTGAATATGGTGCTAGTAGAGCCAACTGATTCAAACATGTGAATTTGCTTAATTTGTCTTTAAACTTTCATTTTTTTTTTTTTTCTGTTGTATCAGTTTTCATTGTTTTTGGCTTTTGGTTTCTTATTTTTTAGTAGTAGATACAGACGCTGTTATTTTTGGATTTCTCAGTGTATGTTTGGCTCCGGGTCATTGTTTTTGGATTACCTGTGAAGTTAGAAGATGAAAGGCGATTACATGTGTCAATTCCATCACGTGAATAGATAAGGATAATCTCAGCTCACTGATGTCTACAGGACAGGATTACAGTACCACAGATCATATTTCCTTACTTTTGTATGCATTTTGGTGCAAAATAAGTATTTCTCATGTCTTTGTTTTTTTTCTGTATAAAATCAAGTAGGCAACACTATGATGTGTTATGTTTCTTGAAAATCTACACAATTTCAGGACATGGGAGTATGATACAAATGCAACTTGATTCTTACTTAATCACAAGCCATTTTTCAAAATACTGCCCTGACTGCTAGTGAGTAAATGAAAGCATTTCCAAAGTAGGCACAGCCCAAGGGTATATTTGTGGGTTCTTATGGGATGTCCTTACATTATTTTAACACAATTAGTCAAGTTGCATATGTATAATATAAAACAAGAAAAGCCTTTCTAGTCTAGAATATCTAAGGCACATATTGAGTGCAAGAACAAGAGAACCAGTTCTGTTGTAGTAAGTTCTTGTCTCATCTACAGTTATACAAATTGGTAATTCTGGTACTTTAAGTCACTGATGAACACCTAATACAAATACTGGCAATTTTTGCATGCCAAATTGTGCCATAGGATACCTGTACCCCTAGAACTGTTACGTTTATAGGGTTAAAAGTTCCTCTCCTCTGTTGAGTCATTGGGCCCTATTCACAAAGAGCTATGTAAAGAATTTGTTTTCTGATCTAGACTACTGTTAAATAAGCCAACAACAGTCTATAACACTAAAGGTTGGTTTATACTTTCGACTGCGACCCAATTTTTGGTCTCAGTCAGTGGTCTCCGACGGTCGGAATGACATCACCCACACTGCCGCGAGCTGCGGCTTTTTTGAAGTCGTACGGCCTTTTCTTGTGTGTCTGCCACCGCAAAACGTATAGGGTCGGATGATGTTGAAAAAATCCAACATTTGTCGCATGGTCGCAAGCCAGTGAAGCGCGATAGAGCTTTTTGAGGAACCCAATAAACATTAACGTAACAGGATTTTAAACTTGCCTCTAAATGAAATTGAAGCGTAAATGAACCTTTGCTAAAATGAATATTGGTGCTTACAGAGGCTACCATGCACAGCAACCACTTGTGTAATAACAATAATAATGAATACAGTGTATTTTTATTTGTATTATTGTTATTCTTTTGATATATTTGAGTCACTAATAAAAGTTAACGTCGCTATTTATTTTCTGTATGCAATTACTGAACAGCTGTTCTCCATACTGCCTCCGATCAGTTTTACATGTTTGCTGCTCATAAAAATACATATGAGCCAATTTACACATTCACTTCATTCATGGGATGGGCAATTTTAAAATCCTGTCTCAAAGTGTCGCGGGATTGTGGAGCCTGTTGGCAACCCTTTTCACAAGTCGACACCGTCAATCGCATGAACTGGCTGAAAGTAAAAAAAACTCGGGGATGCTTCAGTCCTTCTGGCACACCCGTAGAAGTCTCTGCAGCTGACATACGGCTTTTGTCTGTGAGAGAAGTATAAACCAACCTTCAGACTCCAAATTACGTCATCCACACACTTGTGATGTGCATCTTTTTTGGAAAGTCGTACAGCCTTTTCTCATGCGTCTCCGCCCTGAAATCGCACGGGGTCGGATGATGCTGAAAAATGTCAACATTTGCTGCATGGTCGGAGTGAAGCTGCACAGCTTTTTCAGCAGTCTGTGCCTGACATATCGCATTCATCTGCAACAGAAGTATGAACCAGCCCCAACAGCTTCATCATTATCAAACTATGTTATTCATAAACAATAAATCCTTTAAAAGCATGTGAAGCCTTATACTTTTTTGTATCCGGGATACAAAAACAAATCTCATATTTTACAGTATAAACACAGAACTCTCATGGTCACATAGTTTCTTAGATTGAAACAACGACTGCAGTGGTATCCTGTAATGAAAGATTGAAATAACTCTTAAGTTAAGGCTTTGTGAATAGGTTCTATTACACCAATCCCAGCCTGCTATAAATGGTATAGCAGGAATGTTCGTAACCCACAGGGCAGACAAAGTCAAGACATGGAATACATAGGGGGCGCTGTTGAAGAGTACAGTATATGTGCTTCTCCTGGTTAAATACAAAAATATCATAATTGAAAAATAGGGAAGTAAAAAAAAAAAAAAAGGCAACAAAGTGAGCAGTCTCCTCTGGGTCAGCTAAGGTATGGAATGGATGACGGTAACCTCCACTAATGCTGTCATTGGGAATATGCATCAAGAGCAGGAAGTATTTCACCTGTCCAGGACTCCTGGTGAAATACTCCAGAGACTACCTATAATCAGGTACAGTAATCATACTGTGGTAGCAAGATGACTATACAAACACACTTTATCAGATTAGATCTCATGCACACTAACGCAGCAAAACAGTCACAGACTTCAAGACAATGGCAGAAGGTTTTCGCAGATGTGCCCTCTTGTTTTGTACTATACAACTGAGACGACACTGGAGACTGCAAAATATTCTACTGTAGATATGTAGACAGCAGTCACCTGTGTACATTGCTGCAGATTATTTAAATTAGGCAACTGTTACAAGAGGATGCCGGTGGGCAACAATAGAACAGAAAATCAGTTCAGGGGAGCTGCTCTAGTTATTGGAGTAAAAATCTTATTGTCCGAGGCATACTGTACATTTTTCCAGTACCAAATGACTGATTTAATTTTGTGCACTTCATTCAGATACTTCAAATACTTCTGAAGGAGAATGTGTCTAACATCAAACTAAATTAAATTACATTAACCATATAACTCCCATCAGGGTAGAAAATAACCTTTTCAAAATAAGGGGTATGACAATGTACAGTAGGTGTGATGGACAGTAGGAGCTAACAACAAGTGAATCTAAAACTAGCCCAGCATGCACCAAGGTACTTTTTTCTGGGTTTATTGCTAAACTAACCTTGGCACTACAGGCTGACCAGCGAGTCATGTGCTTATTGTCCAATCCATCTGGCAGCCCTGTGAGCCACAGTTCCAAACAGTGATGTAATTACTCTCTTAAATGTGCCGAGTTATTGTTTATAGTTTCACTCCCAGGGGATATAGGGCATTTTAGAGGAGATTATCACAATGCAACAAATCTTTTAAAAGACAGATCAGTTATCGGGGCTCCCGAGCGCCCTATAGCTTGGACGTCGCCAGTTCAAATCCAGGCTATTCCACTGCCAACCATGGACGGGAGCTCCCAGGGGGCGGCACACAATTGGCCGAGCGCCTGGGGGTGTCTTGAATTGGTCTTCAAGATTGACATGTAAATTAAATCATATGTGTGTAAGAGAAAAAATTGTTAGGGAAGAAAATTACCCTAACAATTCTACCTTTAAACTCAATCTTACAACATTTTAATTCTTAACCTACAGCATACTGAGCAGCTAGTCACAGTATACATTCAACCAGCCAAATACTGTACAGTTAAGATTTCCCAATATTGAATTGTCATAAAATAATTGTTTAGTGCCAAGTGTAAAAAACTGTGAAGCAAAACTGAGAATTTCCACTGGTTTGTTTCACACCAACAGAAACATCCCCCCTACCTTGGGTTATCTTGGTTGCACACTACCCTTATGTATCCAGCTCTTTGTTATTCTGTTAGCTTGACCATTTTTGCTGCACATCTTATCCACGCATATCTGAACTTTTCATTGTATTTCCTTTACTTCTATAGCTCTGTACCTTAAGAGACTCGAACACACATCCTTTGGAGTCCCTTTCCAATTAGAACATCACTTACATTCACAAAGACACAAATCGTAAAGTGTGTCACATTAACTGAGGAACCACTGACATGCAACACATTTTGCATCAGCATACATGACTTCCACCCTAGCATGCTTGAACCATAGAATACCCTAATGTGCAAACCAAAGTGCCACAGGATATTTTATGTTAACAGACGGAACCAAAATGACTTAAAAACAAATGGTTCCTTCTTGTTTATAAATGAATTGTACATGCAACTATTACCAGTGAACAGAGTACTGAAGCTAACAAAGAAATGAAAAAGTGAATGTTGACTGTAATCCTGCTAAAATGTGTTAGTGTTCCCTCAATGCAACATCTGTTCGGCTGAACCTCACAAAGCTACAGTATGGCCCAATAAAACAATAATAATGATCTATTTTTACAGTAAACGTTTTTGTCAAATCTTGTAATTATGTCCAGCAAAAAATGGTATTTTCCCTTGCAATAATTATCCACTGAAAAATAAATCTGAAACTAGAAGTGGAAAAACAAAGCATCTCTGGTGGTATAATTTAAGTGATATGTGAGATCAGATTGAGTGGTTTGTAAACATGCAGTAATAAGAAAATATGAAAAACATTGATGCATGATTGATATGACCAGTGGCTAAAAACAAATGTGCCAGTGAAAAGCCACTTGTAATGGAACTTTATTGAGAGAATCATAGGACTACAGCTTGTAAAAAGAAACAGTCTTAAGTGAGCGGTCTGTATTATTACTGTAACATGGTGACAACTCATACAAGATCCAGATATATTTCTGACTCCAAGGATCACCTGATAGTCATTGATTCATAAAGATAGAGCTTTTATTGCAAGGCTCCTACGTTTGTTACTTCTATACTGCAGGCCACATAGTATAAAAGTCAACCACTCCAGAATGGCCCAGTGTCATCTAAGACTTTTCCTTTATAAACACCAGAATACTGTGCAGTCTGGGATACAAAATAGTTTACTATCAGCTCTCTATGAAAGTCTGTCAAAGGTCTTTCCTATCCTGACTGAAAACAGCTTGTAACAGGTGAGATTCAGCTTTTAAATATTACACAATACATGCCAGTCCCATTTGTATTACAAATGAATTATCCACAGTATTTCTACTCCTGGAGACCCAGGAGTGGAATGCAAGTCAATGATCACAATACAGCTCCATGCCAAAAACAATAGGCAGACAAGCAGGGGGGGAAAAACAGTTCAATAACCACTGTACAATCTCAGAAAACTAGCAGTTCATGCTTATAATGACACCTCTATTAAACCTGCTTTTTTGTACTCTTCACCACACTATGAACTTGGTAATTAAATCCCTATAATCTGATTACTGTACTGTCCCCTTCCTCATGGTTTACCAAGACCCCCTTCCTAAGATCAATAAAGCTCATTATGGCAAGACAGGTCAAATGACTACGGGTACTTTTGTTTCATAGCAACAAAAAAAAAAGAGGAGAGCGTTAGTGCTATTCAATGTGGACTGGTGAGTAAATAATAATAATAATAATAATAATAATAATAATAATAATAATAATAATACTACTGCAGTCCCGGGCTGTTCAGTCCCTTCACTCCACAAATCAGGACATGACTAAGAAGTGTCTGTGGCATCTGTTCTAATCAAAGCTAAAGGCACCCAGAGTCAAGTTTCACAAATATGCATTCTTGAAACACAGCACTGTGAAAACAACTAGAATATTCTCCAGCAGAAGCTGTTGCAGAATTTGATATTTTTTTTATTTATTTATTATTCTTTCTGTGAACTGAAGAACTGCAGAATGACTGCAAAAGAGTTGTAAACAAAGAGCAAATTAAAATTAAGAGGTTTCATTCTAGTATTGTAATAGGCTGAAACAGAATCCTTCAGGATGCATAAACTAGCTTAATTGTATGTAGTTTAAGGGGTGATGACAGAACAGTACATTTGAAAAAACAGCAATTGTTTTGTGATGTTTATCACTGTCTCCCTGGGACTGTAGTCCTTTTTATCATTATTTCCATTGCTAGCAAGGCTCTAAACCAGTGGTTCTCAAACTTTTCGTTCGTGGAATTATTGTTTTTTTTTATCTCAGCGGACCACACAATAACAGTATTGGTGACTGAAAAATAAGCACATAAAAAAATCACTATAATACTAAGAATAACTGTAGACTTACCTGTCTTTGTTTCAATGTGATGGGTGGGCCTGTTTCTGTGAGCAAAGTTATTTTAAAATTGGAGTTTTAAAGAACAGGTCCAGTTTACTTTTCATTAACACAAATTTACCAAGAGGGTAAAAAACAGACTGCTTTATTTTTAAATTGATAATTTCAGCAGAAATTGATTTATGTGAATTAATAATCTGTAAAGTTACAATACACCCATGAGGTACCGGCACAGTCGGAGCTACGAATTTTCAGCTATAATCTATATTTATACAACGGAATGCTTGGATGCTGCACGCTGATTGGCTGTTGAGGATTTTTTACCATGCAAAATACTACAATGCATGGCAGAATAAATTTTTGCCAAAGCACAGTTCAATTAATAAATGATCAATACAACATATAAAATTCGCAATAAATATACACATTCTTTTCGTCACATGACAGTGTATAAGTGCATAGAATTACAAGAAGCAAAACCTCAGCTGGGGGGGGGGTTAGAAATCGAAGAAAACAAAAATGATTGGGCAGCTGTGGTTTTTATTGATTTGATGAAACAAATAAATGGTAATCGACTTAAAAACAGTTTGTCTTGACAATCTAAACAGTCTGCTACGATGATTATAATGCTCCAGTGCGTAACTCCGCTGTCAAGAGTACTCAGTTTTGGTATGTTAGCCTCCGTGCTGGTCTCAATCGCTCCGTAAACAGAGCTGACACAAACCACAATGACAGCCTGAGTGTTAGTGACCAAACATTTCAAAATGACAATAAAGTATTTTTCTATTAGCTTCTCCAGGTCAGCTGTAGTAATGCGTGAAGACATTTCTGAGTCAACATAAACTCTGAGGTCTTTTTCATAGATTCCTTCTTCAATTTTAGTATCTCCTGTATGGTATTTATAATGCACATTTTTATTGCCTGCATGTAGTACCTTACACTTTTCTGTATTAAATGTAATTTACTATGTGTCTGCCCAGTTCTGAATGCTGTCTAGATCATTTCGAATGACCTTTGCTGCTGCAACAGTGTTTGCCACTCCTCCTATTTTTGTGTCGTCTGCAAATTTAACAAGTTTGCTTACTATACAAGAATCTAAATCATTAATGTAGATTAGGAATAGCAGAGGACCTAATACTGATCCCTGTGGTACTCCACTGGTTACCTCGCTCCATTTTGAGGTTTCTCCTCTAATCAGTACTTTCTGTTTTCTACATGTTAACCACTCCCTAATCCATGTGCATGCATTTCCTTGAATCCCTACCGCATTCAGTTTGAGAATTAATCTTTTATGCAGGACTTCGTCAAAAGCTTTCCGGAAATCTAAATAAAACATGTCATATGCTTTGCAATTATCTATTGTCAATGTTGCATCCTCGAAACATAATCAAGCAGGTTAGTTAGACACGATCTCCCTTTCCTAAAACCATGCTGACTGTCTCCCAGGATACTGTTACCATATAGGTAATTTTTTATTTTATTTTGGATCTTATAGTTTCCATAAGTTTACATATAATAGTAAAAGTCAGGCTTATTGGTCTGTAGTTACCTGGTTCGGTTTTGTCTCCCTTTTTGTGGATCGGTATTACATTTGCAATTCTCCAGTCTGTCGGTACAACCCGTGTCTCAAGAGACTGTTTAGCGGTTTGTGAATAACTTCTTTCATTTCTTTGGGTACTATTGGGACGATCTCATCCGGCCCAGGGGATGTGTATTTTAAGAGCTCCTAGTTCCTTTAACACGCCTTGTCGTGTATTACTTTACAAGCTGCACGTGAGCGCAAAACGAAAACTCCCCTAATAACGAATACAATTTAGACACTCCAAAACTATATATGACGAAGAGTTTAGACTTTTTTTTTTTTTTTTACTTGATGCTCTCCATGTAAGCATTGTCTTCCTGCATCTGTAGCTGAGTTTTTAAGGTCATATTTGGGGTTTGCAATGGGATCTATAAACTATGCTGCTGCTTCCTTTCCATAATTATGTAACCTTACACAGACCACCTGAAAGGAGCCAGCGGACCACCAGTGGTCCGCGGATCACAGATTGAGAACCAGTGCTCTAAACTCTACCTATCCCACACAGCACTGCTGTTACAGGTAAGCGTGTGCAACAACGTGTGCTTTAAATTGGTGTTCAGGACTCATGGTTAACTAAGGCTACGATTTTGTCACAGAGGTCACGAAAATTGTGAATTTGAATAAAGTCTGTGAAATCTTGGATGTAAAACACATTTGATTAAGTGCTTACTTTATTTCTATCAAAAATGCATTATGGGTCATTCCATCAATCAAAAAAAACAGCCATTTTTCACTTGACCGCCTCTGTTTTGATAAACTGTTGCACATATTGTCTTTGGAAGAAATGGTTACACTGTGAATTGTAGGCCTGAGTGACCTCCCATTCATGAGATACAGGTCATCAAAGCTTGACCTGATTTGGATGCCCACCCTACCTTTACATGGTCATAACTTCATCCATAATTGACATACAGTGCCTTGCATAAGTATTCACCCCCCTTGGACTTTTCCACATTTTGTAGTGTTACAACCTGGATTTAATTGGGATTTATACAACATACTTAACACTTTGAAGGTGCAAAATATTTTTTATTGTGACACAAAAGTTAATAAACAAAAAAAAAAGACATTTGTTGGTTGCATAAGTATTCACCCCCCTGAGTCAATACTTGGTAGAAGCACCTTTGGCAGCAATTACAGCTGTGAGTCTTTTTGGGTAAGTCTCTACCAGCTTTGCAGATCTGGATCCTTCAATTTTTGCCCATTCTTCTTGGCAAAATTTCTCAAGCTCTGTCATGTTGGATGTGGACTGTTGGTGAACAGCAATTTTCAAGTCTTGACACAGATTCTCAATCTGATTGAGGTCTGGGCTTTGACTGGGCCATTCAGGTTCTTGTTTTTAAACCACTCCAGTATAGCTTTGGCTGTGTGTTTAGGGTCATTGTCCTGCTGGAAGGTGAACCTCTGCCCCAGTCCCAGGTCTCTTGCAGACTGAAACAAGTTTTCCTCTAGAATTTCCCTGTATTTGGCTCCATCCATCTCGCCCTCAATCCTGACCAGTTTCCCAGTCCCTGACGATGAAAAGCATCCCCATAACATGATGCTGCCACCACCATGCTTCACCGTGGGGATGTTGTTCTCAGGGTGATGAGCAGTGTTAGCTTTGCGCCACACATAGCGTTTTGCGCCAAGGCCAAAAAGTTCAATTTTGGTCTCATCAGACCAGAGAACCTTTTTCCACATGTTTGCTGTCTCCCCCACATGCCTTTTGGCAAAATCCAAACAGGATTTGATATGAGTTTTTTTCAGCAATGGCTTTCTTCTCACTACTCTTCCATAAAGCCCAGCTTTGTGGAGCATCCGGGTTATAGTTGTCCCATGGACGGTTTCTCCCATCTCTACAGCTCCTTCAGAGTTACCTTGGCCTCTTGGTTGCTTCTCTGACTAATGCCCTCCTTACCTGGTCACTGAGTTTTGGTGGACGGCCTTCTCTAGGCAGAGTCGCGGTTATGCCATATTCTTTCCATTTTTTAATAATGGATTTAACTGTCATCCGGGGGATGTTCAAAGTTTGGGATATTTTTTTATAACCCAACCCTGATTGGTGCTTCTCCAGAACTTTATCCCGGACTTGTTTTGATAGCTCCTTCATGATGCTGTTTGTTTAGATATGCTCTTTAACAAACTCTGGTTCCTTCCAGAAACTGGTGTATTTAATCTGAGATCATGCGACACTTTAATTGCACACAGGTGGACTCCATTCAACTAATTATGTTATTATTATTATTATTTCTTTATTTAGCAGACGTCTTTATCTAAGGCGACTTACAGAGACTAGGGTGTGTGAACTATGCATCAGCTGCAGAGTCACTTACAATTACATCTCACCCGAAAGATGAAGCACAAGGAGGTTAAGTGACTTGCTCAGGGTCACACAATGAGTCTGTGGCTGAGGTGGGATTTGAACCGGGGATCTCCTGGTTACAAGCCCTTTTCAATTGTGCATTTTTAATTTTGCATGTTTAAATTGCATGTTTAAATTGTGCATGTTTAATTTTGTCCCCACCGTGACTTCTGAAGGCAATTGGTTGCACCAGAGCTTATTTAGGGGTGTCACAGGAAAGGGGCTGAATACTTATGCAATCAAGACTTTTCAGTTTTTTATTTGTAAATAATTTTGAAAAATATGTAGATTTTTTTTCCCCCACTTCGACATTATGGACTATTTTGTGTAGATCAGTGACAAAAAATCCTAATTAAATCCATTTTAATTCCAGGTTGTAACACTACAAAATGTGGAAAAGTCCAAGGGGTGTGAATACTTATGCAAGGCACTGTAGAAAGCTGGTGTTGGTGTCGTTTTAAATCTCTCAAATAGGACTATTAATTATATCACACTTGATGTGAAATACAAGATAAAAAAAAAGTTGTGAATTAACCAAGGTGCCCTATTTACACAATTGGCTAAAACAAACAAATACAGATGAATTAAATATAAATCAGTACTAAATTGTGCATGTTTAAATTTTGTCCCCACCAGTGGTACTTCTGTCAGCGCATGTTTGGTATTTTAAGTGATGCTTTTCCAGGAGCTATAATTGCCACTGTTCAAATCCAATGAATCACTGCGCCTGTAAAAGAAAATGTATTGTTAGAAGTGGTGGAAATGTAGATATTTCATTTTCAGGTCTCTGTCCTTATATTTCTGCTTGCAACACAATCTATGCTTAAGTTGCTCTTTTCCTTTGTAGCCACTCTGTCAAGGCTTTTGATGCTTTGGCATCTCCTTGTCTCTCAGGGTGTATGTCCTTCCTGTTGAAGTTTTTGGCTCCACTCATGTCAGCACATCCCCCCCTGTCTGGACAGCGTGGGAAACAGAATGATCGTGCTGGTCCATTCGAGTGCAGGAAGTTAATTTCAGCCTCCCGTTTCTTCTGATCAGCAGACACCACCAGCCCGAGCCACCACTGACTGTCATACTGAAAAGTAACATATCCTTTCACTTGGTCAAATGGTAGGACATCCTTCTACTACGATTGATTCTTCTCTGTTTTGTTGACAGAGAACTCTTGTACAAGTACTTGGAAACGAGCCGAAATAAGTGGAGATGCCGTGTGCCAGGCACGGTTCTTACCTTGAGGAAACATTGCTCCAGAAATTCTTGCTCAGCTTGCCACTGTGTTATTGTGAAGTATTCTACTTCTAGAGCAGGAATGTTGTCTTTTGCAAACCTGTAAAATTGGTATGGATACTGCAAACTAGCTTTTGTTGCCATTCGTTTAATGGTTCCTCCTACACCATCACAGGTTCCTGCCATGAGATGTTGCAAAGAAGTTCCACTTTGCTTCCATGCCAATCTTCCAAGTGCTGTCATATGTTGAGGACATTTTTACAGTTCTTATATTGCCCTGCACACCCGTCAGATTTTTCTCAGGCACCTCCCAAAATATTTTCTCCATGAACCTCAAAAGATGCGCCTGAGATAAACAGCGACTGTGTCATGAGTCATGCATTCTGATATTGCAACATATGACATGTGCTGAGAATTCCCATCTTTGGCTCGCCAATAGCAAACAAAAGAATGTATGGTTACCTAAGAGTTGTTCCAATGGTGTGATTGTGCTTCATCTTGCATGACAAAAGTGACGTTTTCTGCAAAATCACCAACAACTAGGAATTCATTTTCTTGAAGGAGTTTATCCCTCAGCTGTTGATTATATGCAGACTTTGTGATTTCTTTGTGATGAAATCATGTCGACGAAGACGTTGGAGATGGCTTGTGAAAGTCTCTATGAACTGATCAATAGGTTAACAGATTGGCTGGAGGGTGGATCTGTCAGTTGTAATCCACTTCTGATACTCAACTACGTCCATCAGGCTATCTTGAACGAGCATTTGTAGATGACTCTTGAAATCTTCATGCGATGGACAATGTTCACACTTTCCTAAGTGGCAATCGACGTTAGGTGGGGAACACATGAGAAGATAAGCAATGCCGAAAGTGTTTCAAAAGCACTTCTGTACTGGCACTCAGTTGTGGGAGCTTAGAACAAATGAACATCAGCTTTACATTCTGGTGTGTTGTGCAGACACACACAGCATGTTTACCGCTACTGCCTGCCAATACACACTCCTTTGGTTTCAGCTCTGCAAACTTGGAGATGTGTATTGAGGTAGCAATATATATCTATCACACAAGATGAGCTTTTTTTTAATTTTTTTTATTATTATTCAAAAAGAAAAAAAAACTTGTGAATACAGTATGCAACTGTATTGGTAAAAAAAGAGACAAAACAAATGACAAAAAAACACAATATACTACCAATAAAAAATAAATAAATGATAATAAAAGTAAGAAATACATCTAAATAATTATCCATCGTTTTACACAGTACAAAGTACACTAATAATAATTAAAATATTGAAGTTACACCTAAGTTATTTAGGCATCAGATGCGTGCAACTCGTTTGCATTTGTTCCACCTCTGTCCAGAGAAACATTTTCAAAACAGGACATAAAATAAAATTAAAACAAATTAAAATAACAGTAAAAAATAAAATAAAAAAGGGGGACCTACAGTAACTTAGTTTTGTCTCAATTGCCATCTCCTGCCATGCACGCAATCAAACACACACTAACACACAGCATTCCGGAAGTATTTTTTTTAAAAAGCTTATATAAAAGTTATTTATTTATTTATTTTTTTAATAACACCTCAAAAATAAAAAATTAATTATTCAAATTTTTAGCTTTCGGATGAGTTATAGATCAGCGCTTTAGGCGTGAAGAAGGGGAAATACAGGCATTTCAAATGTGTGAGTACCCCATTGAACTGTAACGGTGGACAAAAGTTAAATTATCCTTGTAGTTAAAAGATTACATGTCCCACCCACCCCAGCCATAAACCAATTACATGGATGCATTCACCATAGTTATGGCTATGACTCAGTGAAAAAAACAAAACAAGAATGTTGGTTGGACGGCTGAGATATGATGCGTTTTGTAATCGACATCATCAAAAATAGAGCATGTCGGCAGCAAAGGGTTAACGCCAAGAAAGTCATTGGAAGTACTTGCCACTTATGCAACAAATTGTCTTCAATATCAAATAGACTGCAAAACTGCAAGAATTGTAGCTACAAGCATTTAATGTGAATAATATTAAACTGAGAAGCATATAAATGTTTTTTTGTTAGAGTACCAGGTTTAAGGACACACCTTGAGTTATTGTTGGGTTTTCTTGTTTTTCACTTTTAAAAGGGCACATTTTGTATTGATCTGTATTTAATTCACTTGTGCTACACTTTAGTCACGTGTGTTAATAGGCCAAATTGGTTAATTAATTAAATCTGTTACAGCTGCACCAGTTCACTGCAGCTTCAATTTAACAGGTGAGTATACTCGATTACAACTAAATATTTTTGTTTAATTGTATTAGGTGTGTAATCGGTTCACTTTGAAAATGATTCACCTGACACTGCGTTCAACTCTGTGCTGTGCCTCAACCAACAACAGGCACACAATGATGCAGGAAATGTAGATAAGGGTTTAGGTTACAATCTATCAAACACTGACAAAAATCCAAGGTTACACAATTTGACCTGGGTGAGGTCAAAGGTCACAGAATCACACAACTTTATCTTACACTTCACAGAACCTTCCATAGAATGAGAAGAAAGTGCTATTCCAGAGCTTTAAAACGACACCAAAACTACCTTTGTGTCAATTATGGAGGAAGTTATGACCATGGAAAGGTTGGGTGGGGGGTCCAGAATGGGGCAACTTTGATGAGCTATAGCTCATGAACAAGATGTCACTCATGCCTAAAATTTACACTGTAACCACTTCTCCAAAAAGCAGACTTATCAAAATCAAAGGAAGTCGAGGTTTTTGGTGATTGATTTCATATGGAATGACCTTTATGTCATGAACTGAAAATACAAGTCTACGAGTATCTATAATTGTTTTTGTTGTGTATGCATGCAGCAATTGGCCTACGTGTAGCTATGTAGGTCAGCGAATGAGATTTGTAGCTTAGCAAGCATGTAAATGGGCGACAGCTAAAATACAAAAAAATAGTGAGCGCGCTGTTTTCTGTAAAGACAGCAGTGGCTTTCTTTACAACATGCGGCTTCAGAATCGTGGAAAACTCTAAAGCCTGGTTCATACTTATGTTGCAGATGAATGCGACACATCCAGCGCAGACAGCTATAAAAGCTGTGCAGCTTCACTATTTGTTGTACGAAGGACGCATCTTGTCACAGCCCTTTTGACTGCGCAGTGATCCAAACTGTTGTTCATACTTTGAAACACAGACTGCATTCGCGAAATTGGATAAATTGACATCTGAGTAAATGTGCTGAGCTTGTACCCCTTATACAAGAGGTTTAAAACAAAATCAAAAGCGACGTCATTGATACATCCGTCCTCTCAACCAACAGAGAACCCAAAAGGGAAAACTGCATACATTACAGGCGCGGGTATGTAACAGTGAGATATTTAAGGTATTTCAGAATGAAAGGTGAAAGGGTTTCAAAAAGACACACGTCACCAGATTGCAGATGACGTAATTCTGACTTGTCACACAGTGTATGAGACCCTGGACTCCGACCAGTAATGATGTCTAAAGTACATACTGTAAGTACTTGTACGCTAAATTAACATTTAAAACTTGTCAAAAGCAGTAGTCTTTATATTATTGGTTTTGGTGTACTACTTAACCACCCAGCTGCTTATCTGGCGATTTCCATGTGGAGCACATGCAAGACCAAATTTGTCACTTCAGTGAGAATAGCGCATGAACATGTCTTTTCAACGTGCTTCAATGAAAAAATAAGAAAACTGTATTGTAAAAGCGTATTCTGTTTTTTTCACTGGCAGATGGCAACAGTCCCTAATGTGCTTGACAGACCGGGTCATCTGTATACACACAGCTGAGAGTGAAAAATGTAGGGCTGTGTCCGAAGGTTTGAAGGTTCGTTCGCTAGCCAGGGATTCGAAGATTGTTTTAAACTTTCGAAGGTTCGTCAGACAGGTTCACGCACTGCATGTTTTTTTTTTTCTTCCTATTAAACAGAAACTCTGACAAATGTGTGAATACTATAAAATCACACATTAAATGTCACTCACATGCAAAATTCGATATTTTGATTTGTATAATGCATATTAAGTAAACAAAAGTTGTTAATAAAATCCTCTATCAAATCGTTATACATTACGTACAACTGGAGCAGGGTACAGTATCCAAAGCAGTGGGCTCGTACCTCTAGTGGCTGTATTGCTTCAGTAAAATATGTACTGAATACCTAGTGTACAAGACAGCGTAAGAGAAGTGCTATGGTAGAATATGTTTGAAATATACAAAATACACAAAATATACGCTAACACCAATAATTTTAATTTCGAAAACTGAGCACCGTCCGCCCCTCCCCGCTCCAGCTTGTGTTATCCAGAGGCAAACCTTTAATTTCTTCATTTGCCATCTCGACAGAAAAGTGTTGTATAGCGTAAGCTATTTAAAGAAATGTCTCGAAACCCCTCTGCTGTTTAGGATTTTTTTGTTAAATACCCAGACAACCAAAACAAAAGCTGAATGCAAACTGTGCAAGCGACTCGTATCACGGAGGCATAACCAAACTCTGGGGTCACTTGACAAGCGTAAGTTCATATTATTAGTAGTATTATTAATATTTTTAGTAGTAGTAAAATGTGTCTGATATCTGTCTTGGAACGGTGACTTAAATAAAGCTTTGTCCGCAGCAGTTGGTGCTAGTGCAATGCAAGCTTACTGTATAGATCGCAAGCAGCATCAATTACGGGTAAATAAACATTTTTTTTTTTTTTTTTTTTAATTTAAATTATAAAAACATAATTACTGTTCTATGGAACGTATTTTTAAACTACATGTGAATGTTTTATATAGATTTCCTGTAAAATAATACGATTTTCAATCAAATATAAACAAGTAGCAATGGTGACGTCACCAATAAATTATGCAATTGAGTACCATCGAAGGTTCGAACCTTCCTTCAGTAATGTGTTCCAAACCTTCGAAGGT
The DNA here is from genome assembly GCA_030684275.1 of Acipenser oxyrinchus oxyrinchus. Taxonomy (NCBI): domain Eukaryota; kingdom Metazoa; phylum Chordata; class Actinopteri; order Acipenseriformes; family Acipenseridae; genus Acipenser; species Acipenser oxyrinchus. The sequence goes on along the minus strand of CM060251.1, from coordinate 72,656,179 downwards.
CAAAATGTAACCTTTGTTGCAGCCCTAGAAAAATGCATGCCTGTGTATCTACAGAGAATAAAACCAGGTTGAAAGGAAGCCTTGTCAGGTTTGGTACTAGTCAAAATGACCTATTTATTTATTGTACCTACACTTAACAGAGAATAATTCATATAACTATACACTGGTGCCTGAAACTGGGTAAGATACTGTGTATAACGTGTACTGCTTGCATTGCTTCCAACGGTGGCCACACACGCTACTAGCTTGTGACTTTCACAGTATCCCTCGTCCAAATATTTATCCAAATATAAGTAACTAGCTGAAGTACCCGGCATTGCCCGGGGAAATTCAATATTTCATGCATGACAAATTGGGGAACGGTCAGTCATGGCGAGGGTGTGTGGGCTTTCCCTCTCTGCGTGGCTGAGAGGCGGGCCTTGGGGAATTGCTAGGCCTATAAGAACTGCGCTTGGTTGTGCATTCGGGTGGCCGGAGAGAGGATACCCAGTGACGCTGGCGGAAGACATCAGTATAAACAAAAAACAGGCAAGCACGGCCGAGTGAGATAGCCTGCCTTAAAAGAAACTAAAAAAGTAGAAGAAATAATTACGTACCCGAGGGGAGGTGTTTAGTTGTACGGGCCACCCCAGTGTATAGAAATGAACTGAGCATAGGTCAGAGGCCCATACTGACTGACAGTGGGGGTAATGCGTAAGCAGCACTTTTGTTTTATAGTTTTATTACTGTGTTTTATTTTCCCTTTTTCTTTTGCCTTTTGTTTTCCTTATTATTATTGAGCACTTGTATGTGCACTGGACTATATACCAGCATTGGTAAACCCGTGGTCCTGTTTACTGTTGCCAGTATTCAGGCCACGGACAACAGCACCCTCTGCTGGTAAAAATAAATCAGTGCGCCCGAGCGGCATTACAAATAAAACCTTCTGTCTACCGTGTGTGTCAGTGAATTGCCCACCACCCTTCCACAGCCATTTTAAATTTTTGTTCTTTTTATATATATATATATTTTTTTTTTTTTTTGGGGGTCTTTAAATTTGAGATACATGGCTACTCTAGTGATCCAGCAATGGGGTTACTAAATAAAGTACCCCGGGGGTCAATATTTTGTATCCAAACATAGCCCTCGACCTTCCCCTGGATGAAAGAGGCAGCCATGCAAAGTTTTGTTGCACTGGCTCCTGCAGGGTCCGAATGCATAAAGGAACAGACAGACAAACTTTTTCTTTATATATTAAGATAAGTTTATTTTGATGCTCAAATATAAGCGATACGTTTTTTTTGATGCTCAGTATATGTCCAGACAGCTACCTCTGGCTCTGTTTGTGCTCTCCATGTTGGGATCTACTTACACATGTGAAGCGGCTTATTCCACAATGAATACAATATTTAAAACAGATGCACGAAGCAGGCTGACAAGAATCTTTGGAGGACTGCCTACATATTGCCTACCACACCTGGTGTTCTAAAGCTGACTGCAGAACGAAGTACCATTTCTCATTAAATTTGTCAAAGCAATGATGTATTTAAAAAAAAAAAAAAAAAAAAAGTATGCTACTTTTGAATTTTGTTTGAGGTTATCAGCGTTCCTGTCTATCATATGAGGATTCCAGTACCATAGCGAAGCATAAATGTATCATCACAATCAGCAAGTACTGTACTTTGAAATCGATATTGCAAAACACTTAATTTTCTGCTTCGCAAGAAACATATGAAGGTCATACGGAGAATCCCCCACGACAGCCCCCTTGCGGCAATATTAAAATGAAGTTCAGCTCTCGCTCAGCCCTTGATACAGCCCTGCCAGGAGGCATCTACGGGCCAAACGACACCTGTCTGCAGGCCAGATTTGGCCCCCGAGCCGCCATTTGCCAACCACTGTCATACAGCATCAGTGGCGATTATTATTGAAGATGTAAAGTGTCCCAGTCTCTACACTTGAATAAAGCAGGTTGTATTGTACTGGTCTTCAAGAGCGAGGCATGTGGCTAAACTTCAAGTGTTGATATTGGTTTGCACCAGTTACTGTACCCAGTTGTTTGATAGGTTATGTTTTAAAGGACGGCATTGTTTATGCTAGAAATATATTTTACAGTTGAAAAGGCTGTAGAGTTGACAATACAGTTTATCAATACAATGTTAACCTTCATTGTTAGAAAATGTTTTCCTGCTCATTCATGTAAATTTAATGCAACGCAAGAGGCTACTTAAAGTTTGTTTCTTGTAAAATAGAATGTTCTGGGATTAGCAGAGGTGGTACACCTAATGTTCTACACAGTATTACAAACTTCTGTAAGCCTCAGTATTTCTGTGCAAAAATGTAAATCTATCTTTCTAGATAGAACTCTTTCCTATGAATTCTAAAACTGAGCAAAACCAGTCTAAAAAGCACAAATAAAAGCACTTGTGAATAGACATTGTACCGTAGGTATTCGGCTTATAAAAACAGTATTGCGTTTTATTACCATGGTGAGGAAAAACTGAATTTCACACACATTCCATATTAATGTGCCCAATACAAGTGTTGCTAAACCAACCCCTGGATTAAAATTTAAATAAAGTACTGCATAATAAAAATAAACCTTGAAGTTGTTAACACATTTTTCTGCAGTGTTAGGATAGAGGCTGCCACGATTGTAATGAATATCCATACTGCATTAACCACTTCAAACTGAATTCCATCTACATAACAAAGCCTTTTTGAAATTGTCATCTTACCTTTATTCTTGAGGAACAAAATAACCTTGAACAAAGTTTTTTTATTTTTGTACTTTGTGGCTGTCAAAAGGATATTTAATTAAATTTGGGCAAGTGCAGCTGAAGATATAGCCATTGTTAGCCCAACCAATCAGAGGTCAGAACAAAATGAACGCCATGAACTGCGGTAGCTACAGTAACAGCTTCATCTACCAAAGTTTTAAGCATGTGCATATAGATAAAATAAGGTCTACAAATGACGTACAGAAGCCCAAACCACCAGAGCACTCAACTCCTGTATTAGACATAGAATGAGAATGCTGACACATTGTTTTTCCAGGACCAGAACCCAATTTGCATTGCATTTGTAAGAAGGTGTAGCAACACACAATCACATCCAGTTTCACGAACAGTGGAATACAAACACCCAAAACATTTGCTAAAGCATGAATAATTTTTTTAAGCAATCTGTACCTCTTTGTTGCAGAAGGATCAAGGCAAGCAATAGATAGGATGATGAGTCACTGAAAAGAAAATAAAGAAATGTCTTTAATCTTGTGTCAGCATATTGCAAATTTATCACCAATGTATTACTGCCTGCTAAGAAATCACTAACAAATGCACAGAGAAAACAAGAGATTGTTGCTCTTTTGTATTTTAAAAGATGGGTGTGTTAAAAACTAGTCAAATTTTGCTGCATATTATGTGTTCATATATGCAAGGTTCATAAATAATGATTTAAATTGGTGTGCCATCCAACTACACAGTGTACATGAACAGTGCAGAAAAAGACATGAAAACAGACTGCAGTGCATTGTCAATACCCTGCTAAAGAAACTACTGTACTTTGCAAACCAAAGGCCCTCCAATCAAGCAGAAAAGTTTGCATAATCTCATTTGCCTGTTAAAACATGTTGACCTTGTTTAAGTATCTGAAACCTATGTGGATGTACATGTTTTTTCCTTTTTTTTTTTGCTGTTGCTGTATTCAGGCCATTACGCTGTGTTTTATGTTTGCGTAACGGCCAAAAAATAATAATAATCCTGTGAAACATTATTTTCCACTTATTCTTGCAAGCACACGTGTGATCAAGTGTAAGTTACGTCTTTTAATGGTGCAACAACCATATATATCGAACAACGACAACAAAAGCAAAACTCAATCACATGACCACAGTTTATTAGAATATTTAAAATGTGAGATGATTCACGTTATTAGTATAGCTTTTTTAGTAATCAATAAGTAGCCTATATTTTAAATACGAATAATACGATAGAAAAAAAAGTTGTGAGTTTAAAAAATGTTTAGAAAAAACCTATGCTATTTTTGAAAAAATAATAAAAACAGCACTAATTATATCCACATAATCGTAGGCGATTCTTAATGTTTTGAAAGGTAAAAACAGGTTTCTCAGTCGGACAGAAACGATAACACTATGGCAAAAATCTAGCTTCCCCTCTGTGGAATGGCGTCCATGCGTTTCTTTCACTGCCCCTGCTCCTGCTCCGCCCCTGCTCCTCCCACCACCACGCTTTGAAAAATTCCTGGGGAGAACCCTGAGCTATCTTTAAATGCAATTTCTTATTTTGCATGTCCACTTGTTTCTCTCTGAAACTGCTGTGCACTGCAAAAACTAAAGGAGTTTAACACATTTGTTCTGCACTACTATGGAGTCAGTCAGATTGTTTTATTATTATTATTATTATTATAATTGGTTTGTGCATTCATAAATTGCCTTACTTCACTTTAGGTCGTGGAACATACTCTTAGTTCTTAGAGCTAAATCCAGTAAATCTTACGTATTCACATTAATTTGATCTGACAGTGAAAAACGATTAAGATTGTCTAGTTTGTTTATTTTTATAGCATATTTTATCTAGTAAAGATAGTGCTCCTGGTGTGATAACTCTCTTCTCGGAGCGAGTACCTGTTGCTTTATTAATGTTGTTTTAACAGTGTTAATTTAACGTTTTTGTTTGTATTTTGTAAAACATTTTGTGCAAGCCACAGTGGTGCTGAAGGAGGGAAGTCACCCTGAGGTGACAGGATTGTTGGTATCCCAGTGGTGGCGCCTGGTATTGCACCTGCAATAATTTTTGTTTTGTGCTGCAAAACAAATAAAACCTGGACACTGTGCCGGCATGTCAACCATAATCTCTCACAGCCAATTTCCCACAAAATACAGCTTTCTTCACTAAAAGTGTACGGGGAAAAAATACCATTAAGAAAAATCTTTCACCTTTTCCATAATGTGTGCATGTTTCAAATAGGAAAATGTGAGCCCTACAAAATTATGGCAATACATATTAGGCGAGACATACTGGAATTATGTTGTTATTCATCAGCTTTGTGTACTTTAACACAAGAACCATGACTGGACTTGGACTGCTTTGTCCCAACAACAAAAGAGAGGGAAGAATGTGCTAAACACATCATGTAGTGCACAACATCAAATTCACTGGGAAGAGCAGCACACAGTTTTGCTAATTCCTGACACTGGTTTAAGGAATGGTACTAGTTCTGTCTGCACAGATTATGAAAATATTAACAAATTAATGCAAAAGTCACTATTGTTCAATTAAACTGAGGAACTGATGCAGAACTACTCATGTTCATAATCTATGGAATCAATACAGTTCAATGGCTTTCATTTCTCAGCTGTCAAGATCAGGGTTCAGGACAGTGTTCAATTGCTATAATCTGAATGTCAAATCCCTCCATCATATTCCTTGGCTGAAAAAGATTACTCTCAACAACAACAACCAAGTATAGAAGTCAGAAAAAGAAAAGATCAGACTGCAGCAGCCTGGCTCTTTACTGTCCAAAAGCATCTTAAATATAGATTTAAAGAGTACTAAACTGACAAGGTGCAGGCCAAGGTCTTGGATATTCTGGTTAAGAATGCTACTGTTTCTACTGCAGCTCTGTAAGTAAAAAGGCTATATTATATACCACTACCTTCAAGCTGTACATGCAAGACAGGACAGCTGGATTTCCATAATTTCATCATTACATTAGATCTCATATTCAGCACTGTGATTCTGCCAGAGCCCTGATTTATCCAAGAATCAGGGTCACCTTAAATTTAACATAACAGAAAAATATTTACAAACATCGGCCCATCTAGGTTCGCCTGGTCTTAAAGGAATATGCCTAAACAATATGACTAGATAGCCCATTGCATACCCTCACCACACTGTGTGAAGGAGTGTCTCCTTCCCTCTGTCTTAAGTCTATCTGCACTTCATTTCTAACTGCGTCTTCTGATCCTGTTGCTTTTGACAACTTATATCCAGACAGATTTGCCTGCGTTACTCTTTTTTTTTTCAAACCACCAATATAGTTTCCAGCTTTGTTGCAACATAAAATTATTTTTGTTTCGGATGCATAGTTACACAGCACACGCCAAATACAAGGCTTATTGCCACCTACAGGACTGGAGTGTACCTTAATCAATGCTGTTATATTGCAGAACAGTTTTTTTTTTTTTTTTTTTTTTAAACAAGCAAGTATTTGACGTCATTGTGTAATAGATTACCACAAATATGCATGTCTGCTTCCCTTTCCATTCTGTGCATCTAGTGGACGCAAGACAAAATATTTCTGTCTAATTGATCTATTTTGCATCTGGGAATTTTGCATTAACGTGACCTGTGTGTGTATTATAATATATATATATATATATATAAATTCTGCTGAAAACAAGTTCCAGTGTATTCAAAGGTCATTGCCACGAACTATAACATTTAAATAAAACAGGTAAGAAAGCGCAACACTGTGTAAAAGACAACATTTTCTTTATTTCTTAGACATATAAAGAGCCAGCTTCAGAAAGCATGAGAAACAAACACCCCAGTGCACCTTAAATAAGAACATAAGACATTTTACTAGCGACAGGAGGCCATTCGGCTCCGGTTTGTTTGGTTGTTAAAAATCGTGCAAAGAAATACAAAATACAATTATTCTGGCTACTATAATAAAGTGCAAGTGCTTTTTATTGCTTTCATGCTGAACCTGCAGCCGTCTGCAGTGGCGGATTTTTGCAGTGTGACTTGGAAGCTTCCACAGGTTCTGTGCTTTCCTCTGCAGGTGAAGCATCACGTTGATCTTGTTATCTGTAGGGAAACTAATATGCTAGCAATGAAATCTGTATTCATCCTGGTCTGTCCACCGCTCATGCATACATTTCAAAACACAGGAGCTTCACAGCTATCACATTACATTCACATAAAATACAGATCAACACAAAATCCAAAGAATATAAAAACATCACTAACATTTGACATGCGGTAGAGTTTTGATGACACGTCAGCAAATTATATTTTTGTACTTTCTAGCAAATGCACTGTAATGACGAAATAAACAAGCATCAATGAACTCCCTTTTGATCAGCTTCTAGCATGTTCCTGTTATGCGTTATCTTTGCTGTGACTATTCGCAATATGCACTGGGATTCACTTACCTAAACTAAAAGAACGGAAGAAACTCCAGTAAAAGTAAACTTCAGCAAAGAGGTGGTGATCTGAAAGATGTTTCAATAAATTGGTGGCATTTCCTCCTTTGTTTTTTACTTCTTTAAAACACTTCAGACATTTTTGGCTGTCCGCGTTCAACTAGATTGCCGTTGTCATCTGACTGAAATCCAAAATAGTTCCACATCAAGCTTCTTGCCAGCATTCGCCATGACTGCTGCAGTAATTTAATTTTCCCAGAGCGCGCAGGGTAGTTGGTCACTTCCGCTAAGTGGAAACGAGTAAGCTTAGTTCATATTGGTTAAAACACACAATTACAGAGTTTTGTTTTAAAAGCTAAAAAAACAAAACAAAACAAAACACGGTATCGAAAAACCGTGATACTTTTTAGATATCGTAGGATTTCGGTTCCTGATATACCGTAGGTATCGATATACCGCGGAAAACTAATTACATTAGTAATACTGTATATTTAGGACATGTTACTGTATCCTTGCAAGCTGGTTTACTTGCGGTTTTTATATATAAATTACCTGTCAGATTGATCGCTTATCGCTAGTTACTTCTTAGGTAGATGATTTACTTTATAAAGCAAGGTTCTACGTCAGTTTTTTTTTTGTCAGCCATTTTATGTCTGCACGTGTTTGTATTTTTATTTGTAATTTACCATCTGAAGGGTACATTTAACCTGATTTTAAGTATTAATCCTTGTAGAACAGAAATCTCAGGTACAAGGTAATCAAGTTATAATGTTTGAGCAATAGATATTTGATTTGCAGCTTATTTGTAGTTTGTTGTCGTTTTGTTTTACTAAGACGCAAATAACGCTACCCTTTAAAAGTTGATCATACAGTCACACAGTCATTTTTCAGTTCATCATCCTTCTCCCATGCTTATACTACGCATATACTGTGCTTTATTTATTTATTTGCTGGTAGATAATGTGGCTTTATCATACTTTCTGATTTACCGTGCCTGACAGGGCAGACCCCAGTGTAGGTAATCAGAGAGGCAGGCTGATTTTTTATATATCTATTTAAGTATTTATTTATGTTGTTATACTTATTTGACCCGGAGGGCAAAACTAATTCTGTTTATGGTCTTACTATTGAAAAACTCTATTTCTCCTCAAATTTGGACTTTTACATTAACACTGCCCGTTGGTGTCATTACATTTTGTAGCACCATAATTTGGGACTGAAACACTGGATAAATTTAGGGAAACTTTAAGAAACTTTTAAAACTTTTTTTCTGCCAATTTTGTATCCATAATTTATAATATATATATATATATATATATATATATATATATATATATATATATATATATATTATATATATATATATATATATATATATATCACAATTCCATCATAGCAGTCTAAACCTGGCCTTGAAACGGTTAATCACAGGCACGTGTCCCTCATTAAATTAGAGCCAGGCTTAACTCATCCTGGCTCACTACCATGGCATTCTGGGGGGGATGTAGTCCTGCACTAAATCTTTCCTCCCCCTACTCTGCCACACTACTCATAAATTAATGAGCTGGAATTCACAGCACCTTCTGCTTGTTGCATCAGACTTCCCTTACACCACAATGAATACTGTTATAGAAATCACATGTATACTGTATATAGGATAGTAAAACCTGGAATGACAAACTTTTCAACTTCCTGCTTTATAATGTCTAGTCAATAACAAAGGCAATGATAATAATAATAAGCATTAATACAAGATTTTCCATCTCAACTGAAAGTCTAAAATAAATGATGTTAGGCATTTAACCTAATTTACAAATAATCTAAATAAAGTTTAATCAAACCGGTTATATCGGGTTGGAAATCATCTTTTAAAAAAGCTCAGGAAGATACAAGCAGATCTAGTAAAAGCATCAGTATCATCAATCGATATCGTACATGCAAAACTGGGCTTGTTACTTCTGATCTCTGAAGGACACATATATAGTAAGCTCATTTATGTTTTAATCAAAACGTCCCAAGGCTGGCATACTTCCACTATGAAAACAAAGAGCTCACATATGACCTTGGTACATCTCCCAACCGGTTTAGATTCATGTGAATATCCAGCATTGTTCTATTGGGGACCAATGGTGAGCAAACAGTTAAATAATAATTGCCAGCAAAATCAAGCTGAAGCTTGGATATTCTAGAACTTAATCCTGCCTCCTCTCAGAACCTCCCTTTAATTCTCTTTGTACCGCCTGTCATGGTCTTTACCCCATTATTTGACATAAGTAGACTGCCAGGATAGTTCCATTTAAAATCTAACACAGAAAGGGCTGATAAAAACCCACACAAAGTAATCTGCTGAATCAGTGCAACTCTATCTGTTCACTCCCAATTAAACCCCCAGAGAAACAGCTGGAATAAAATCTGGGTATTTTATATAGTTGCAGAGGTAGAGATGTATGCCATACAAACAAACATACAGTGGTATGGAAAGAGCTTAACATTCAGAATACAAGTGTTGACTAAAATACAGTGCATGTACATACAATGTTAATTTCACAGTGAAATGATTTGTTTTTAATGTAATAACTTCTCACCAAGAATAGAATAAGTATGAGAAATGGACTAAGAATTTTTCACAAGGAGCATACTTTTGTAAAATCTAGAACCAAAATGACAGGATTATTATGGTTACTATGGAAACCACTACAAAAAAAATGACGTGTAGTTTAAGGCAACAGTGTCTCGTGTCAGGACCATGTTTTAGATTTACAATAGTATTTCAATATTTATTTTAGTCTCTTTACTGCATTCTTCCATAATTTACAGTAGCCTTCTATGGACTTTAAGCATGTCACTAAGGGACTAGGTAGGTTGACAATATTAATTCCAGCTGTTTTTTTTCACATGTCAATGCATTTAAGTACCTTTGACCTAACTATTTTCTTTGTGAAGGGGGACTAAGTATCAGGATGCACTGTGAACCCAGCGCATGCACATACAGAGGGTCCTCATTATCACATATTGAAAATATCTACATTACTTATATATACAGTACTGTGCAAAAGTTTTAGGCAGGTGTGAAAAAATGCTGTAAAGTAAGAATGCTTTCAAAAATAGACATGTTAATAGATTATATTTGTCAATTAACTAAATGCAAAGTGAGTGAACAGTAGAAAAATCTACATCAAATCAATATTTGGTGTGACCACCCTTTGCCTTCAAAACAGCATCAATTCTTCTAGGTACACTTGCACACAGTTTTTGAAGGAACTCGGCAGGTAGGTTGGCCCAAACATCTTGGAGAACTAACCACAGTTCTTCTGTGGATTTAGGCAGCCTCAGTTGCTTCTCTCTCTTCATGTAATCCCAGACAGACTTCGATGTTGAGATCAGGGCTCTGTGGGGGCCATACCATCACTTCCAGGACTCCTTGTTCTTCTTTACGCTGAAGATAGTTCTTAATGACTTTAAGCTGTATGTTTGGGGTCGTTGTCATGCTGCAGAATAAATTTGGGGCCAATCAGATGCTTCCCTGATGGTATTGCCTGATGGATAAGTATCTGCCTGTACTTCTCAGCATTGAGGAGACCATTAATTCTGACCAAATCCCCAACTCCATTTGCAGAAATGTAGCCCCAAACTTGCAAGGAACCTCCACCATGCTTCACTGTTGCCTGCAGACACTCATTCGTGTACCGCTCTCCAGCCCTTCGGCAAACAAACTGCCTTCTGCTTCAGCCAAATATTTCAAATTTTGACTCATCAGTCCAGAGCACCTGCTACCATTTTTCTGCACCCCAGTTCCTGTGTTTTCGTGCATAGTTGAGTCGCTTGGCCTTGTTTCCACGTCGGAGGTATGGCTTTTTGGCATAAGTCTTCCATGAAGGCCACTTCTGACCAGACTTCTCCGGACTGTAGATGGGTGTACCAGGGTCCCACTGTTTTCTGCCAATTCTAAGCTGATGGCACTGCTGGACATCTTCCGATTCGCGAAGGGAAGTAAGCATGATGTGTCTTTCATCTGCTGCAGTAAGTTTCCTTGGCCGACCACTCGTCTACGGTCCTCAGCGTTGCCCGTTTCTTTGTGCTTCTTCAAAGAGCTTGGACAGCACATCTGGAAACCACTGTCTGCCTTGAAATTTCTGCCTGGGAGAGACCTTGCTGATGCAGTATAACTACCTTGTGTCTTGTTGCTGTGCTCAGTCTTGCCATGGTGTATGACTTTTGACAGTAAACTGTCTTCAGCAACCTCACCTTGTTAGCTGAGTTTGGCTGTTCCTCACCCAGTTTTATTCCTCCTACACAGCTGTTTCTGTTTCAGTTAATGATTGTGTTTCAACCTACATATTGAATTGATGATCATTAGCACCTGTTTGGTATAATTGTTTAATCATACACCTGACTATATGCCTACAAAATCCCTGACTTTGTGCAAGTGTACCTAGAATTGATGCTGTTTTGAAGGCAAAGGGTGGTCACACCAAATATGGATTTGATTTAGATTTTTCTTCTGTTCACTCACTTTGCATTTAGTTAATTGATAAATATAATCTATTAACATGTCTATTTTGAATGCATTCTTACTTTATAGCATTTTTCACACCTGCCTAAAACTTTTGCACAGTACTAATATATATATATATATATATATATATATATATATATATATATATATATATATATAAATAAATAAATAATGTAACACAAAGCAACAATAAAATACTAAATTAAGAAACAAATAAGATTCAAATTAATACAGAACAATTGATAAAGTTTATTTACATTATTTCAGGTTAAAAAATGTTTTTAATAAGTCATTTCTTAAGTGGGCCGCAGTGCCTAATTCAGCTAAACAGGTGGGCCTCAGGGCTCAAAAGATTGGGAACCACTGCCTTTAGTGAAGGTGAGACCTGAATGTTTCATACATTGACAGATTCACTCCACTTACAGGAGAGCGAGCAGAAATGATTAATTGGGCAACGCTCATGAAAGGGGAGGTTATGAAACATCACCCTGAACCGTCTGTTTTTTCTTACACCTGATCCTGTACATTTCAGATTTTTTTAAGACCGTAAATAACCGTGGTTCTGCTTCCTTAGTTTCCTTCTGAAACTCGCATAAACTCAGAAACAATGGAATATACTTCTCACTAACTGGCTTTACTGTGTCCAATGTTATCCACAGTGGGAATGTTGCTGGTAAGCATGCAGACAATCTAGAGCAGAATCTTAACTCTCCCAATGTTAAACAAGCCATGACCTATAACCACCTGTAGCTTTTAAAGATCTTACTGCTTGTTCTTTCAGCTTCCTCCAGCTTCTCGCCAAGTACAGCATTCATGTCAGGAAGTAAAATCAACAGGTCTGTTCTGTCAAAAGGGTTTGTGGTAAATGTGGTAAATGGACAAAAACAAGACAAGACTTCCTGCTCACTCACATTAATCACAGTAACATAACGCCACTTATCAAATACAAACGACAACTTTCACATCAGGAACATGTATCTAATCTCATCATCTGGATAAAGTTACATTTTTTAAAAATAACTAAATTAAGCCAGACAGTGCACAACATTGCAATACACATTTTGTTTCATTGTTTGGGCAACACTGAGCAGCCTGATGCTTAACAAGTTTATTCTATAGATCTAAATATTGCGAGCTACATACGCAACTAGTAAACAATAATATATGTACTCAGTATCCCTTTAAAACACTGTATTCTGTTTTGTGGTGTACTGAAGTGAAAGAGGGAAACCAAGTGAATGTGGATTCTGTAATTTGCTGAAAAACGCCTATTTCCTCTCGTGCGACAGCATGTCAAATAAAAAAAATAAAAAAAAAGTTTATTGCTCCATAAACTGTAATTCAATATTTTTCTAAACAGGAACGTGTGCATCCGTTTGATGTCAATGCACTGCAGTCCCCCTATGCATTAAAGCAGGCATCACTGTTTGACAGCGGCGTTTCTGCAATCAATACAGTCAGTATATGCGCTGCACTTTACATTTCAGCTGCGTTACATTTTCGAACGTGCCTAACACAGATCTACTTTAGCAAATACAACACACGCGCAAATTTAAAAGCGTAGACTATAGAACGCTGTGCTTCGTGCAATTCCAGGAAAGCAACGGAGACACAAAAGAGCCGCCATATTGCAAAAATTAACTCACTATTAACACGTTTTTTTTTGGTTTGTTTTTTAATTAATACATGGTTTCCAGTAATATCAAGTGAATTCATAACTAAAACGCCAAATAACCCCCCCTGAAATTTAAAAAAAAAAAGGTTTTGTAAGAGTTTTCAATAAATATACATAATTAAACAACTAAACTTCCAGTTGCAGCAAACTCTCCTCTGCAAACAGCTGTAAGCGTAAGATGGAAAGAAATACCTTTGCTGTACACTTACCGGAAAAATCGTAGTCAGGTACTACCAGTACCAGATAGAAAGCAATATTCAGTCGTAGTAGACACAGAGAATTATCTTCTTTATTTAAATCACAGTAGGTTTTGATACGGATTAATCCCAAGTGGTTGCGGATGGCTGATTACTTTTATTAAATCTCCCGGCAAGCAGAGAAAAAGCGGTAGCAATTCTCCATGTTCACGTTAACCCAACTCCTGCACCCTCTGTCTCAACGTTTGACTGCAGCAGCAGCAATAGCAGCAAGTCTGTGGCTGTTACCGCACGCTCTCACTCTCAACATCAAACAGCGAGTCAGCAATAGCAGGCAGCGCCGCACAGAACCAATCGATTGGGGCGCTGCACTCGAGGTTATAAACATGGTACTGTACCGGGTTCTAAAACGTGTTTTACTTGTTTACTTGAGTTTATGTGGTACAGATAGTAAGATGCTATTGACACCATTGTGTCAGCAGGCAGATATTCTATAGACACCTATGTGGCAACAGACAAAAATGATATTGATACGCGTTTCAAAAGACAATAATGCAGATAGAAAATAATTTTATTAATCCCGCATATTTTATTTGTATAGCCATTTCTAGAAAAGGGCTAGTACCGTTTGACCCTTTGGTGGCTTTTGGAGATGCAAGTACCACTGGCACAACGTCAATTCAAAAGTCAGCTGCATTTTACGCCAAATAACACGTTTGATGTTTTGACATAGTTGTATATTTATTTATTTTGTAATATTCAAACCTCATTTTTTGTTTTCATTATTCACCTGTTTTTAGATGTCTAGTCCTTAATTATAGTGGATAGAATATTTTAGGCATAGTTTTAGATGCATGCAGTCCTCCATGTAAGAGTGCCTAATCATTAAACCACTTCCTTAACATTTACAACACTATTACGTAATACTTTTGTTATCTGATGAGTTCAATGCATCTGAAAATTGCATTGCATCTCAAATTAAAATGAAAAGGTCCTCAAATGAGGACGCTGGTTCCTGTAGTCTGCATGTCTTCTGGTCCTTATATAGATTTTAGATCTCAAAATAGCATATACAGGCCTAACTTTAAAATCTACTGATTGGTGTTCCTGTGTAGACTTTACCACTTACATCTCAAACATGGCATTTAGGTCTGAGCTCTAAATTGTAAATATTACCAGAACACCCCACACATGGCAACACCAATGTCTATTTTTATAGTATAGAAACACATCTGAAAACATGAAAGGTTAATCTAGGAATCATAACTATCGGTTTTACACATTGGAAACGGTGTCATTCTTAAAAAATATATTAGCTTGTTAATTTTAACTTATTTTATAACTTATGAACTTGACAGAAAATTGAAACAAACAATCCCACGTGACACACCTCAGCACATGTTGGAATTCAGTATCACAAGATTACTTTGAAAAATGTATTGCTACAAATCCTTAAGTGCTTAAATTCTGCAAAGATAAAAGGTGTCTATTTTGAGGAAAACAACATTTCAGCTAAACTATATTAAACATGCTTGTTTTTTTGTTCCTGCAGCCAGGGCATGCTTTGTACTGCTTCTACACAACCAAAGTCTGTCCACTTAAACTAGGCTACTGCACATTTCTTTTCCACAAAGCTTATGAAAGGGCACCGGCAGACACCAGATTTCAGAAAACAAAAATAAATAGATAAACAAATAAATGTCCCAGGCAGTGCCCTAACTTCACAAACAAGTTAAACAAGACCTGAAAATAAATGATGTTGTTCATGCAAGTAGATTTGGTTTAAGAAATGATAAGAGGCCAGTCTTGAATTTTACGAAGCTGCCAACTTGCAAGAAATTAAAAAATATATATTTTATAAGCGGCAAAAGAATTTCCTCTTTCACCATACAAAGAATATCCAACTTGTTTACTCGCGAACTGTAGAATGAGTAAAGAAGCTATTTCGATAGGAGCTGGTGATTAGATGGTAATAATAATAATAGTAATAATAATAATAATGCCAAACAGGGTGTCAATAGTATATTTTTCTATGGAGAGTTGGGTGTCAATAGCAATTTGTTATATTGACAGTCAATTGGCAGTATATATTTTTTTATATTGACACTCGCATGTTCATAGTCACTTTGTTAAGGTAAGTGTTTGCTAACATGCATTTTAAAACAGATGTAAATCCAAGGTCCTAATGTAAGTGATGCATAGTTCACCCCCTACTCTCTGCAAGTCACTTTGGATAAAGCGTCTGCTAAATGACTAGATAATTAACTTTGCTCACCAGAATAAGACATAAGATGCAATATTCTTGTTGTCTGTGACCGCAGGATTTTATTAAAATAATGTACATTGCACCTGAGGGATCCCTTCACTGGTAAATGGTTGTGATGTGTTGACTATATCAGCATACACACTACAGCTCTGAGAGGACCCCTGTGCTGTAAACCGCAAGGTCTCTGGTTTGAAACTGACAATTCAATCTGTATAGAAGTCAAATTACAAATTCTATTGTTACAAACTCTCCCATCCACTACTGCATTGGACTCAGATGTGAACCTCAAAAGCTCAGTCCTACCTTTAGTTGTGTTCAGCCCATGTCAGCAATTCACTTGTGCTTAGGACCAGTCAGACATCAGCTCCCCAACACCCTCAGAAAATCACTAAAGCACTACACAGCATTTCCAGAAATCAGGCCTGTTTTCTTTAAAATTCTGAAGGAAACGACTGCCAAAGAAGCTGGCAGCATGGCCTTTCCACAGCCCGAGAGGAAACTCAAAGCGACTTGTGACATTTAGGGGTATTCTGTTTAACAATTTCACAACTAATACAACCTTATGGTATTTAGAAAGTGCTCTAGGCAGCAGATGAGCATTTGCAACGTATACCCTTCTGCTCTGAATCTTACTCTGTACACAAGCTGCTGTTAAATTCATCAGGATGATGTGACCTGACTGGCAAATAACTGGTTAAGAGATGATATCTAGTCACAATCTTAGCCTACTAACATAACATGCTTTCTTTTGCAAGTCACAGGACACTGTTGTTAACCCTTTCACCTCCAGCCAATCTTGTAGTTCTATGCCCAGAAACAAGCTGCAGATCAGAGACAGACCAGTCCTCAGACAGGAAGACGCAGTGAGGATAAATGGAGGATTCTAGAAGGGTTACGCTGCATGTTCAATCTTTGCGATTTTCCGGAATCCTCACACGTGTATCAGACTGACTCATTCTTAATTTGGTGCCTTTGTCAAAAAAACACATCAGTGTACCTGTGCCCCTCTTTCACTGTACTCATTCAGTACGAAGCGATTATATGTAGCACTGTAGGTAAACAAACCTTCTCCCTATAATGTATGTTTATAAGTGTTCAGTCGTGGCCTCAAATCAAGTTGAGAGTCTGTTTCATTCTCACGGAAAATACACTGGATTACAGGTAGCCACTGAACACTTACAAACATATAAGTCATCAAATCAAAATTTATATATATATATATATATATATATATATATATATATATATATATATATATATATATATATATATATATATCAACATGTTTAATCTACTTATATAGAACCTGTTGTGGTTGAAACATTTAGAATGATTCGTCATTGACATTCTGAGAGCGAGATCTACACTATAACTGTAGTTGCTGCTAATAGGTTTCAGTGGGTAAGTGAGTTATAGTATCAGGTTATATGGTAGTTAGAAATGAATGCCAATGGTGTTCAAAAAGGACTCCTCAGCATCCCTCAGATACAGCACTCAGTCTTTCTAGGTGGAGTACCGGTGTAGTGTTATTTTCAGGTATGGGGATAAAAAGTGGTGCATGGCGCACTGCGCTTACTCGCGCAAACCTAAACAACTTCCGCTTTGAAAGCACGGAAGTGCCCATTCAAATTGGTACGTTATGCTGTTTTCTGTCTTTAATCTTTTTACTTGAATTTATCATATTTTGGTAAATGGTAATGGTAAATGTACCTCTGTTTGACAATAGGAAAACACATCACATCGCAATTGATTGCACCTGTAACAAAATCTCACAGCGTACCACTTTCAATGTGACAGCATACCACTTTCTAACATTACACGGGTCACGTTTTGGTATGCATACAACATTGTGATGTACCACTTTATAACACTACACTGGTATTTTAAAAATCTCCCCTTATCAACGTGCAACAGTGGATAGTTGTTCAAAATCCATTTAAAATGGTCAATACATAATTTAAAAAGTCATTACATTAGGGAACGTGCCCATAATAAACAAGCAATGATCTGTATCCAGTCTGCCTTCATACAGAAGTTCTAACATTTTAGACATAGTGATCATGTACATTATAGCAATCAAGTCTGATGCCTAATACATGTTGCGCTATTCTCCAGGTAGGAGAAAAACAACCAGCATATTTACCCAGAATCTATTCTAATAATAGCTGCTCTTTTCCCAGTTAGTACCGCATGAGCCCATGTTGATAATATAGCAAAAAGTGTTCCCAGTGTTTAATTACTGTGTCATTTCCAAAGCTTTAATAGCACAGACACATTTGCCTCACAGTCAGGCAGTGGCAAGCTAATTTCAGAAGGGGGTGGAGCTTTGTGTTACTACAGGTAAGCCTGAGAATGAAAACAAACTGAACAAGGAGTACCTGCTACACTACAGTGACAAAGTATTTTAAGTTTTGTTAAATTAAAGTACAAATCAAGGTCATGGTATCATTAAAATGGAGAGTATATTTACCCTGTTCTATTGCCCTGGGCAAGTATTGATTCTTGCAGTAGTGTACTATTTCAGGAACATAGGTCTACTATGTACATTTAATTAGATGTTCCCTGTATTTATGACACTATACAGTTACAGTAGTCTGACAATCATTGTCTCTGGAAAATATTTACAATATCAGAGATTACATTAGCGTTGTAGTTATTAATGGTGCAAACCAAGGAAGCCAATTGTAAATAGAGAAGGTGGTGAAAGCGAACATTTCTAACAACATTCTATTTAAAGAATCAGAACAGCTCTGGCTTTGAATGTCACCAACTAGAACAACTTGTTTTGAACACCTGAATTCCAAATATTTGATGGATATTTTATATATTTAATAATAATGACCGTAACATAACTGTCTTCATTTGTATAACCTTTTACCAAGCTAACCGAACAAAGACGGATTCAAATTTTAAGCCTTGGTCACTTACTGGTAGTGTACAATGGATAAAGTTTATTGTCTCATCATCTGCGCCATTTGTATACATTTATTACATGTATACAAGTATGTGAATTAAAAGCAGTGTGATTTAAAAAAAAAAAAAAAAAGGAAATGTAGTCTATCCCCTGTGGCTGTAGGATTACTGTAGATGTATTGTGTTCATGTTGATTTATGTTTCAGTGTCTATTTAAATCCACTTCCTTGTTAATGACTGTGGTTACAATTGCATGACCTGCAGCAGCTCAGTTCCAGAATTACTGGTAAGGCCGGCTTAGTGCTTTCGTTATATGAAAATTAATTTCAGCTCAGAAGTGACGTGATTAATATTAGGAACAGCTGAATCCTGTAATTGAACAACTTTCAGAATATATTACTTTATTTAAAATATAAAATGTACAATGCATTATTTTGAAAAGTATGGCTTAGGCCCATGTGTTAATACAGGAACAAGCCTTTCCAATTGTTAGAAACATTCATCAGGCAGATATTTACTTATTTTTCAGGTTTTAATATGGAATGGTTTGTTTTACTATGGAATGGTCTGAGGCCAAAAATGTGTCTTTTTTATAATGCATTCTTTTGTTATATGTAGTTAGGTCCCTGCTCTGTCTTATGAACATTTTATATATATATATATATATATATATATATATATATGTGTAAATGAAACTCTTGTGCGCCACTAGTTGCCGTAGTTTTCCGTCAGAAACAGGCCTGGAGACTTCAGTTTACACCCAGTAAGTGACTATTTACAGTAAACAACCAAAACCATTTACTTCAATTCTGAACTCTTCTGTCCTGTGCGGACAACTAACTAAACTCACTTCTTCCACCCTTTCTAGGCTAATGAGGTGTTGAAGCAAACACTTATTTTATATAAACAGTCACCTTGTCCCAGGTAAGCTACAGACAGGCTCCTTCTTCTGGTCATGGAGGAACACCAGTAGATTGCAGGTTGGCTCCCTCTGCTGGAGAGCTGTAGTCACACAGATAAATAGCAGGTTGGCTCCCTCTGCTGGAGAGCTGTAGTCACACAGATAAATAGCAGGTTGGCTCCCTCTGCTGGAGAGCTGTAGTCACACAGATAAATAGCAGGTTGGCTCCCTCTGCTGGAGAGCTGTAGTCACACAGATAAATAGCAGGTTGGCTCCCTCTGCTGGAGAACTGTAATCCCACAGGTAAGTAGCAGATTGGCTCCCTCTGCTGGAGAGCTGTAGTCACACAGGTAAATAGCAGAGTCAAAACAAACCACTGTTCATACACTCCTCGGTGATGGTTCAGAACAATACACAAACAATGCTCTTATGCCGGCCGAATAACAACTACAGTGTTGCAGAACCTCTCACACGTTTATCTTCTATACCATGGAGCACAATCCTCTCTTCTAAGCAGAACGCCCAGAGCAATCCGGAAATGTCTCCCCCACAGCAACATCTCACACTGCTCTCTCTGCTTCCTTATATACTGCCAAGCCCCGCCCTTTCCTGATGATGACGCTTGGGTTTCTGGGACTTGTGGTTTTTCCCCAGTGGCGGCCATTTCTTAAAGGGCCCACTCCCTTTCTTCTCACAATATATATATAGATACTGGTAACTTTTAACATTTTATGGTTCATATTTTATGCTTAGGAATTGACTTGCGGTTTTGCTGGCAAACCTTTGGGGTTAAAATAGATCATAACTGAAAGTTATTTTTTTTAAATATATTTTTCTTTTAAATTATATGAGGACATCTTTTTCTAGTTTTTGCTAATCTTGAATTATTCCCATTGATAATCTGTTCACTACTTTTGCTTCCTTGGTTCATTCAACTGTATCAAATTGTAGATCATTTTTACTGATGTGTTTTCTCTTCCTGGAAAGTCTGACTTCCTACCTGCCAGTCATTTACAGGAGGTCATTTGTCACTAGATGGACTGCATATGTTGAGTGAACCTAGATCAGAATGATGCAATTGACTGCAGGATAAGCTTGAAAAAGTATTTTGGAAGTTTTGAAATAATTGCGTATTAGTAAAACTCAGAACTCAAAAGACCTGTTTTCACAAAGTGTGTTGGTACAGTATCTCTTCTACGGATCTATTTATTCTCAAAGTGCAGTTGTAACATATCACCAGAGAAACAATAGAGGTCATACAAGTGAATATACCAACTCTGACTGTATAATTATTGAAGGTAATTATATGTGTTACAAAATGAAAGAAGAGGTCTTAAGATAATGAATGGTGGAGTTTTCTGGTTTTCAAGACACCTAAATAACTAGAGGAATATAATAAGATCAGTAAACCAAACCAATTATTATTATTTATTTCTTAACAGACCCTTATCCAGGGCGACTTAAAATTATTACAAGATATCACATTATTTTTACATATAATTACCCGTTTATACAGTTGGGTTTTTACTGGAAATCTAGGTAAAGTACCTTGCTCAAGGGTACAGCAGCAGTGTCCCCCACCTGGGATTGAACCCACAATCCTCTGGTCAGGAGTCCAGTACGCTAACCACTACTCCACACTGCTGCTAAGTAATCTTAAACAGGAATGTTATAGAAATTCTGAAACTAGATCATGTTTTGTTTTGTTTTTTAAACAGAATGCCATCTCTTTTTTTCTTTTAATTCAATTCCATTTTCAATTTTATTTATTTATATAGTGCCTTTCATACCACAGTATCTCAAAGCGCTTTACATGTTGGATAAAACAGAAGTAAGTCTGCAGTATCAAGAAATAGTAAAAACAATCATATATGCTATGTATTTTTTTAAAATGTATTCTTTACATGCTCATTTTACCTAACAGTTGCATTTGACACATTTGATATTTCACAAGGAGCACTCTACAGTCTGAGAAGCTGTAGAAGAGATCCAGGTCCCATCTTCTTTCTGTACATTAAATTATGTTAAATATGTTGAACTATGTTGAAGAACAATAGCATATGACAACATTTCAAATACTTTGGACAGATATTAAGCTTAGAAAATGTAATATTTATGAATCCACTTTTATCTACTGTGTAATATAAATGGACCTCGTCCCCCCTCTTCTTGCTGCTACTGTAAATGGGTCTGTCCAGACATAAGCGAACACTGAACATTTTATAATGGCAACAATTATTATGAAGTCTTGTGTACTCCATTCAAATTACATTTAAAAACTCCTAAACCTCTAAAAATTGGAACTATATATATATATATATATATATATATATATATATATATATATATATATATATATATATGTACTGTGTAAAAGTTTTAGGCAGGTGAGAAAAAATGCTGTAAAGTAAGAATGCTTTCAAAAATAGACATGTTAATAGATTATATTTATCAATTAACTAAATGCAAAGTGAGTGAACAGAAGAAAAATCTAAATCAAATCCATATTTGGTGTGACAACCCTTTGCCTTCAAAACAGCATCAATTCTTCTAGGTACACTTGCACAAAGTCAGGGATTTTGTAGGCATATAGTCAGATGTATGATTAAACAATTATACCAAACAAGTGCTAATGATCATCAATTCAATATGTAGGTTGAAACACAATCATTAACTGAAACAGAAACAGTTGTGTAGGAGGAATAAAACTGGGTGAGGAACAGCCAAACTCAGCTAACAAGGTGAGGTTGCTGAAGACAGTTTACTGTCAAAAGTCATACACCATGGCAAGACTGAGCACAGCAACAAGACACAAGGTAGTTATACTGCATGAGCAAGGTCTCTCCCAGGCAGGAATTTCAAGGCAGACAGTGGTTTCCAGATGTGCTGTCCAAGCTCTTTTGAAGAAGCACAAAGAAGCAGGCAGCGTTGAGGACCGTGAGCGCAGTGGTCGGCCAAGGAAACTTACTGCAGCAGATGAAAGACACATCATGCTTACTTCCCTTTGCAATCGGAAGATGTCCAGCAGTGCCATCAGCTTAGAACTGGCAGAAAACAGTGGGACCCTGGTACACCCATCTACTGTCGGAGAAGTCTGGTCAGAAGTGGCCTTCATGGAAGACTTGCGGCCAAAAGCCATACCTCCGGCGTGGAAACAAGGCCAAGCGACTCAACTATGCGAAAACACAGGAACTGGGGTGCAGAAAAATGGCAGCAGGTGCTCTGGACTGATGAGTCAAAATTTGAAATATTTGGCTGTAGCAGAAGGCAGTTTGTTTGCCGAAGGGCTGGAGAGCGATACACGAATGAGTGTCTGCAGGCAACAGTGAAGCATGGTGGAGGTTCCTTGCAAGTTTGGGGCTGCATTTCTGCAAATGGAGTTGGGGATTTGGTCAGAATTAATGGTCTCCTCAATGCTGAGAAGTACAGGCAGATACTTATCCATCATGCAATACCATCAGGGAGGCATCTGATTGGCCCCAAATTTATTCTGCAGCATGACAACAACCCCAAACATACAGCGAAAGTCATTAAGAACTATCTTCAGCGTAAAGAAGAACAAGGAGTCCTGGAAGTGATGGTATGGCCCCACAGAGCCCTGATCTCAACATCATCGAGTCTGTCTGGGATTACATGAAGAGAGAGAAGCAACTGAGGCTGCCTAAATCCACAGAAGAACTGTGTTTAGTTCTCCAAGATGTTTGGGCCAACCTACCTGCCGAGTTCCTTCAAAAACTGTGTGCAAGTGTACCTAGAAGAATTGATGCTTGATGCTGTTTTGAAGGCAAAGGGTGGTCACACCAAATATGGATTTGATTTAGATTTTTCTTCTGTTCACTCACTTTGCATTTAGTTAATTGATAAATATAATCTATTAACATGTCTATTTTTGAAAGCATTCTTACTTTACAGCATTTTTCACACCTGCCTAAAACTTTTGCACAGTACTGTATATATATATATATATATATATATATATATATATATATATATATATATATATATATATATATATATATATAGATACTGTATATCCCTGCAAAACTAAATGTTTTACCTTTTCTTCCAATTCATTCCTCCCACTGCCAAATTAACTGTGCATAAGCATGACATGCCTAAGAGCAAGGTGGGTGGACCACCATTAAGTTTGCAATTACCAATAGAAAAAATAATAACATGCAATGAAATACCTGGCTTAAACATGTCCAAAAGGCTTCTGTTTTACATGTTCTTTTGATATAATGAAGAATAGAAAAACGAAACACACCTAGAGTTGTTACATAGCGGAAGGGTGGACATGGGACCAAACATAAATCATGTGAGTAAAGGATTGGTCACTATTTTTTTGCTAGGTCTGCATGCTTATTCTGATCCTTCTCTGGTCACTCTCTAACTGTCAGACTTTCTTACTGTGGTATTTAACCAGAGTAAATGAATATATAGTGTATATATCATGGTGAAGAATATTCTGTAAAGTAAAGCAAGCAAAGTTAGGCATGTATTTTCCTGTTTTTTTCTTGAGAAGCTACTGTTTTGTTTTTTTATACGATCACAAAAGCTGTCTGTTTCTTTTACTGTGGGTGATGTTCACCTGCCGGCTTCTCACGCATTCTTACAGTAGCTAAACAGAATGAAATGCTGGAACAAAAAGCACATACCCCAGCTACTTCAGGATATTTATAACACAATACTGTATATGAGAGTTCTTTGCAGAATAGAACACATATCTTATCTATATGCAATGCTAAGAATCAAACAGCAACCCAGGTGCACATTAATTCACATATTTATAGACTGAATTATATATATATATATATATATATATATATATATATATATATATATATATATATATATATATATATATATATACACACTACCGTTCAAAAGTTTGGGGTCACTTAGAAATTTCTTTGTTTTCGAAAGAAAAGCACATTTTTTGTCCATTAAAATAACATCAAATTGATCAGAAATACAGTGTAGACATTGTTAATGTTGTAAATGACTATTGTCGCTGGAAACGGCTGATTTGTAATGGAATATCTACATAGGCATACAGAGGCCCATTATCAGCAACCATCAGTCCTGTGTTCCAATGGCACCTTGTGTTTGCTAATCCAAGTTTATCATTTTAAAAGGCTAATTGATCATTAGAAAACCCTTTTGCAATTATGTTAGCACAGCTGAAAACTGTTGTGCTGATTAAAGAAGCAATAAAACTGGCCTTCTTTAGACTAATTGAGTATCTGGAGCATCAGCAATTGTGGGTTCGATTACAGGCTCAAAATGGCCAGAAACAAAGAACTTTCTTCTGAAACTTGTCAGTCTATTCTTGTTCTGAGAAATGAAGGCTATTCCATGCGAGAAATTGCCAAGAAACTGAAGATCTCATTCAACGCTGTATACTACTCCCTTCACAGAACAGCGCAAACTGGCTCTAACCAGAATAGAAAGAGGAGTGGGAGGCCCCGGTGCACAACTGAGCAAGAAGACAAATACATTAGAGTGTCTAGTTTGAGAAACAGGCGCCTCACAGGTCCTCAACTGGCAGCTTCATTAAATAGTACCGCATAAAACACCAGTCTCAACGTCAACAGTGAAGAGGCGACTCGGGATGCTGGCCTTCTAGGCAGAGTTGCAAAGAAAAAGCCATATCTCAGACTAGCCAATAAAAAGAAAAGATTAAGATGGGCAAAAGAACACAGACACTGGACAGAGGAAGATTGGAAAAAAGTGTTATGGACAGACGAATCTAAGTTTGAGGTGTTTGGATCACAAAGAAGAACATTCGTGAGACGCAGACCAAATGAAAAGATGCTGGAGGAGTGCTTGACGCCATCTGTCAAGCATGGTGGAGGCAATGTGATGGTCTGGGGGTGCTTTGGTGGTGGTGATTTGTACAGGGTAAAAGGGATCTTGAAGAAGGAAGGCTATCACTCCATTTTGCAACACCATGCCATACCCTGTGGACGGCGCTTGATTGGAGCCAATTTCCTCCTACAACAGGACAATGACCCAAAGCACAGCTCCAAACTATGCAAGAACTATTTAGGGAAGAAGCAGTCAGCTGGTATTCTGTCTATAATGGAGTGGCCAGCACAGTCACCGGATCTCAACCCTATTGAGCTGTTGTGGGAGCAGCTTGACTGTATGAGTGCGTAAGAAGTGCCCATCAAGCCAATCCAACTTGTGGGAGGTGCTTCAGGAAGCATGGGGTGAAATTTTTCAGATTACCTCAACAAATTGACAACTAGAATGCCAAAGGTCTGCAAGGCTGTAATTGCTGCAAATGGAGGATTCTTTGACGAAAGCAAAGTTTGAAGGACACAATTATTATTTCAATTAAAAATCATTATTTCTAACCTTGTCAATGACTATATTTCCTATTCATTTTGCTATATTTCCTATTCAAACTCATTTCATGTATGTTTTCATGGAAAACAAGGAAATTTCTAAGTGACCCCAAACTTTTGAACGGTAGTATATATATATATATATATATATATATATATATATATATATATATATATATATATATATATATATATATATATATGTGGTAACATATGGGGAAGGGTTGTAGAGGGGAGGTATATTGGCCCAAGAATACAGCGCAGTGTATATCCAGAGTAACAGAGATTATAAGGGAAGTCAGGATTGTATTTTTCACAGGCACTGCGCTAGGTATTAGAATAGTAGGGACCATCATAATGAGGGACACCTGGCTTGTATTTAATGAGCCTGAGTACTGTGTACGGGTTGTCTGTGTTAAGGCTGAGTCCTGAAAAGATAGACCCGAACTGACAACCCATGGGACGTTTCGTGTGTTTGTATTTGAGAAGTATAGGTTTTACGACCGGTAAACAGCTTAGCCGTCCGGTTTAGTTAAAGGAAACAAAAAGCTTAGTTTAACGCTCCTGCAAGGAGTTAGGGTTTTGTTTGTTGCTTTAGTTTTGTGTCCAATTAAATAAATTTACAGGCACCACCCTGTTTTATTTCATTTCTATGGTCCTGTCTTTTGATTTACGCCAAAGAAAACCAAGTGGAAAAGATCCTGCAAGTGGCTACCCAACCCTGGTGTCACAATAAACACACAGAAAGAAACTGATGTTTGAACTCTTGCCTTTTATATTTTCGCTTTTATAAGTGCACTATCAGTGATACATTTACCACAATAGAAAATTCCTTTTTACTTCCAGACCAATACAACACAGCCGTTTTCTGTTTTGTTGTTTTTCATATTTATTCAGCTCTAAAAATAAAATAGCCACAAAGTTAATGACAGTGTACACAAATTCCGCATTCAGATTCCATTTCAAACAAGGGATGATTCTTAGAATTTAGTAATGCTCGCAGATTGAATCTGGATTTATATCAAAAGGAATTGTGTGGTAGGTTAATCTGATGAATCTTGGGGTAAACCATTGTAAAAGATTTTTTTAAAAGTGGGTGCGGTAGTCTGTAGCCTCCCCCTGGTATATCAACAAGCTTTTTACTGAACTCCCAGTACCAATATAGCATTTTCAAAGCTCAAAGTGTTTTAGTCCAAAGGAGGGTTAGAATAAAGAGAGAATGTGTGCCATCTGAATACAGATTGAATCGGAATAATCTGTAGCTTATATTCAGTTTTCAGTATTTGGAATACTGCTTCTAAATTCAGAATAAGACAGGATTTGCATTTTAAATTGTGCTTAAAGAGAAGTAGTTTTAGAATTCAGTTTGGAACCTTTTTAATAATACAAAAAAAAACCTTTGGAAACTACCAGTAATATGTTCAGAAGAAGGGCCAACATTATATAAAGTGCTTTCAAAGCTGTTTAATTATCAGGAATTACAATAATGGAGTCACCTTGTACGGAAAGGATGATTAATATGCAAAGCGATTAATGATCAAATGAATCACTTTAAAATGCATCAGGTATTCAAGATATATTCACAGTTAATTAAAGGAAATTAAGCAATCATTTTCCATTGGCAAAAGACAAAGTATTGGTTGATTGTGGTTTAAATGAGTTATAGGTGCAGGCTGGTAAGCCATGATATATTTTAACAAAAGCACACAACACAAAAGAACAGCAGTTATTTTTGGCACAACTTGTATTTAAATAAGCTTCCTTTGCTTTACCCCAAAGAAATATATAAAACATGTAAGAAGAACCCACAATTTGGCACTGAAGGGCAGATTTAAAAAGGTTGAGCAACAATGCAGATGTATTTTCCTGGCAGCTACTGTATATAGTCTTCATTTGCATTTAGAGGCTTGCGGAGATTCTAGAGACAAGGAAGTCTCTGTCAAAACTCAAATCTTTTTTCTAGGACCCCATTCACACTACTGGGCTGGCCCAGGGCCGCCTCGGGTACGTCAGAGCCATCCCATATTTAGGTCTGCAACCCTGTTCACATTTATGGTTAAGGCACCTTTGCGCTCTCACATATGTGACTGAAAAGCAGGCCTAAATGTGGCGACTTACTTTTTTTTATTTTTATGGAACGATAGTCTGCACTCAGAATGGAAGAGCTACTGGTATATACAGTAATCGTTGATTTGTAGCAGATGTTTCTTATATATATCTTTTTTCAATGCAGCACAGTAGCAATTTTATGGTACATATTTTAAAAAAAACTATATATATATGATTGACTATTTTGACTTAATGTTATGGTGCATCAACAATCTTAATATTTGTGGATGCGTACAGTATTTTGTGTGTGTGTCAGGATGTGAGTGGTGTAGGTTAATAAGTGAATGTCCAGATCAAGCATCCCAGTTCAAAATGATCCGTATTTATTTTTAATTGAACACAAAAGTCCGCCCCTTTACCAACAATGGTATCGGGTGGTAAACGGGGAGATGGCAGTCCCAAAATAATAACACAAAGCAATACAATCCACTGTTAAAAGTCTGTGCATGGAAAAGTACTCTGTCTCTCTCTGGTGGTGATTGCCATGCTGTGCCGTGCTGTGCAGTGTTGTTCAGTGCTGTGAGGTTGGTGCTCAGGTGTAAGTGCTGGCTGTCTGGCTGATAATCAGGGGTTCCCCATCGAGTAAAGATCTCTCTGATTAGAATTTGAGGAGTGGCTTTTCTTAAAGGGAATAATTCTACCCACCTTGAATAATAATCCACAATCACAAGAAGTTGGGTATTTCCTTTTGCACTCCAAGGTAGGGGACCCATGAGATCGATCCCTAGCATCTCCCATGGATGACCAACGACAGTTTGTTGAATCCTCCCTGCCAGCCGTCTAGTTTCTGGTTTTAAAGTTTGACAAACTGTACAATTACGTACATGGGTAAACACGTCCTTCCACAACTTCAACCAGTAGGCAAGTTTCTGAATTCATTTCAGGATTTTAAAATGTCCAAAATGTCCACTGAGAGGGTTGTCATGGAAAGCTGCAAGGACCTTATTTGGACAGTATTGTACTGCAGGAAGTAGTATATTGCTATCATAATGGCGAGAAAAAGGCAATTAACAAAGGAAGACAGACAGACCATTATAACCCTTAAAAGTGTAGGTCTTTCCTTTAGAGAAATTGCAAAGAAAGCCAAGGTGTCAGTGAGTACAGTTTCCTACACCATCAAAAGGCACTTGGAAACTGGAGAAAACTCTGACAGGAAGAGTTCTGGCAGACCCAAAGCCACAACAGAATCAGAAGACAAGTTTCTTAGAGTCAACCGCTTGCGTGATAGGCGGCTCACAGGAAAATAGCTTCAAGCACAGCTTAACACTGGTCGAAGTAAGCCATTGCTAAGATGGCAAAATAAGAAAAAGAGGCTTGCCTGGGCCATGAAGCACCGCCAGTGGACTACTGAAGACTGGAAGAAGGTCTTATGGACCGATGAATCAAAATTTGAAATCTTCGGTTCATCACGCAGGGTTTTTGTACGCCGTCGAGTAGGCGAAAGGATGGTTCCTCAGTGTGTGATACCAACTGTCAAACATGGAGGAGGAAGCGTGATGGTCTGGGGCTCTTTTGCTGGATCCAGAGTCGGCGACTTGCACAGAGTGAGTGGCACCCTGAACCAAAACGGCTACCACAGCATTTTGCAGCGCCATGCAATACCCTCTGGTATCGCCTAGTTGGTCAGGGGTTCATCCTACAGCAAGATAATGACCCAAAACATACCTCCAGGCTATGTCAGAACTACCTTAGAAGAAAAGAACAAGACGGTAGGCTTCAAATCATGGAATGGCCAGCACAGTCTCAAGACTTAAACCCCATTGAGTTGGTTTGGGATGAACTGGACAGAAGGGTGAAAGCAAAGCAACCTACAAGTGCAACACATTTGTGGGAACTTCTGCAACAGTGTTGGGAAGAACTTTCCGAACAATATTTGATTTCCATTGTAGAAAGAATGCCACAAGTGTGTTCGGCTGTTATATCTGCCAAAGGTGGCTACTTTGATGAGTCAAAAATTTAGATTAAATTTTGTTAAACAATCTCCAATTGTTTATTTGTTCTATGCTTTAATTTCAGAGTACAT
Source organism: Acipenser oxyrinchus oxyrinchus (assembly GCA_030684275.1). Classification (NCBI taxonomy): domain Eukaryota; kingdom Metazoa; phylum Chordata; class Actinopteri; order Acipenseriformes; family Acipenseridae; genus Acipenser; species Acipenser oxyrinchus. The sequence goes on along the minus strand of CM060251.1, from coordinate 72,626,076 downwards.
TGAGACATTAAACTGCGTAAATTTCAATAAAAACTGGAAAAATGGAGCTGTTCTAAAACTTTTGACCGGTAGTGTATATATATATATATATATATATATGTGATAAATATGCAAGAGTAAGTAGTAATGCAACATAGGAAGGTGAGGTTCTATAGTTGCATTACTACAGAGCAAATTTATCACAAAGAATATGTTGATACGTCTTTAAATTACCCCACAGAGTAGCTGCCGTAGGGCTCCACTTGTGGGATGGCTAAAGGGGTTAATTAATAGCAGCTGGAAGGGGGGAGGGGAGCATTATATAAGGTGGCGAATAGCGAGATACAAAACTGAACAACAACAGGGCAGTCTGTGCAGGAGAGAGCGTTATTCTCTGTGTAGAAACGAGTGGTTGAAAAGTAAGCAACGTGACCAGGAGCGTGGGTTTCGTTTGCAATAAAGCATCAGTCCAGGAACAAACAGAATATTTTGGAGGATACCAGCGAAACAAACTATGGACACGGGAAGACAACTACGGTGCAGCAAGGTAGTTGAAATAAACTTCTAATATTCTAAACGGGAGTGTGGTTTGGATTTTAGAAGGAGTCATGTGTCGTATGTTTTTACGCTGGGAGCTGTGAGTGAAGACAGCAGCCAAAGACTGTTTTATTCCTGCGGTAACACGAGCGTGGAGTGTGTTGACATTGTTTTTAAAAGTGTGTTCACTGAACTTGGAGTGCATGGTTCAGGAGATAAACCGCTTGTAAAATAACGCTGGCACCGGAGACTGTATCATTTTATAACAAGTAGCGCTTTGTTCAAACCGTGCTTGTTTTAAGGACTGTGTACGATTCAAAAGGATCACCAGGACACGCGGTGATGAAAAATCCCTGCAGTATATAACTGTGTGTTGGAACCACGAGTAATGGACTGTTTCATAGAGAGTCAACACAGTTAATTTCAAGACTTTTATTTTTATTTTTAGTTGTTGGCTGGAACAAGTACGTGGTATTTTGAGTTGGCTCTGTTGGGGAAAACGAGCCTTGTTCTTTTCTTCATTTGTACTTTATAAATGCTGGGATTACTTCATCCTCTTTGCCCGGGACTTGCCTGAAGGGGGCACCCTTGTTCATCGGGGGAACCTGGAAACCGAAAGCAAGTTTGTGCACAACCCTGAGCACGGATAATACAATTGCAAAGACTAGAAAGGAAAACTTACCTGGGAGTCCTCCTGGTGGCGAGTGGTGGAATTGCAGGCCAGGAGACTTACAAGTGACTGAACTCTTAACACCCCCGAGTGTGTGAGGCGGTGTTTTGTGTTTAAGTTGGGTGAGGGCTAGCCTTGCCCAACTGTTGAGACTAGGGACCTGAAGCAGTTAAGACTAGGGCCCGGTGAGTGGGCTAGGTTTTTATTTTCTGGCAACCCTTTTGAAAGTGTGTTTTTTTTTCCCCACTGTAAATAAACCCTCACTTAGACTTCATTTCCTGCCTCTTGTCTGGTCTTTCGTCAGGTTACCACCCCAAAACAGAGCTCCAAGCTCACTATATATATATATATATATATATATATATATATATATATATATATATATATATATATATATATATATATATAAAAAAAAAGATTTCCATTACATGAGAGTAGATGTTAAAACTTCATGCTGATTTGAACTTGGCTCTCGCCAAGATAAGCACCAACTAAGACGTAGCTTCACAGTAAACTAATGTGATCCATATGTGTCTCCATCCATTTGCGCTTCCTTCCATATGATGATGTAGATATCCTTCTGTCTGGTGTTGATGGCTGAAGTGTAATGCTGGCTCCAGGGATCAGCTTATTTTGCCTCCCTAAGCGCATCAGCACACACAGCGGCTGCGATGCTGGCTCGGGGATCAACCATAGTGCGGTCTCCCCAGCGCATCAGCATGACAACCGTCTGGATTGAGCTAAGTAGGGTACATCTCTGGGGTCTTCAAGTGGGCACCTTCCATCCTCGGTGTTTCGATCGACTAGCCCACGACACCTCAAGAGGGCTCGGCGGTGATTCTGGCGTCCCAGCATCACCCCCTCCGTCCCCACTCAACTCAGCCCAGCTTACTTACCTGTATATCAGCCTTTCTTTCTTTCTATTGTGCTTGAGATCCCCAGCCAGAATCTTTCCGTCTCAACCACAGCCAGTTGCTGCTCCTCTCTGCTGCTTCAGATAAGTTCTTCACTGTGCGACGCAACTCTTGGCCATTGAATCCGACATCTCTGAGAAACCGGGTTGTAGAGTGTGCCACAAATCCTCGACATCCCACTTCCACTGGGTAAACCCAGACTCTCCATCCTCGCTGTTCCGCTTCAGTGGCTAGTTGAGCATACCGCAGTTTCTTCCTCTCATCGCCTCATCTACAGCATCCTCCCATGGCACTGTTAACTCCACCAGGTGAACAAGGCGTGCTGATCCAGACCACAAGACAATATCTGGTCGAAGGTTTGTGGTGGCAATCTCAGGTGGAAAAATAAGCCGTTGACCAACATCCGCCAGCATTTTCCAGTCTCTAGCAGCTTCCAGTTGTCCTGGGCGAGGATTGGTTTTAACACCTTTTCTTGGTGGTTGCTCTCCTGGGCGGAGGAATGTTGTCTTTTGTGTGTAATGTTTTGATGGAACAGGTGGCAACTTATTGGTCATGTTACGCTTGTCTTCCAATGCTAAGGCCAAACATCGCAGCACCTGGTCATGGCGCCAAGTAAACCGTCCTTGGCTAAGAGCCACCTTACATCCTGTCAAAATGTGCCTTAATGTTGCAGGTGATGAACACAAAGGACATGAGGGATCCTCTCCTACCCAGAGGTTTAGGTTCTGTGGTGATGGGAGAACATCATATGTTGACCTTATAAGGAAACTGATCCTGCTCTGTTCCATTGACCATAGGTCTTGCCAGCCAATCTTGCGTTGTTCCACACTCTCCCATCTCATCCATTCTCCCTGCTTGCCCTGGGAAATGGCCTTTATACACCTCATCCTCTCCTCCTGCTTTTGCACCTCGTTGACTACAAGCTTCCTCCGTTGCGCTGGGGCTGCCTTGTGCCATGTAGGAGGAGCTGAACTGAGACCAAGACCCCTCTTCCATGCTGAACTTGCCCCATGATATCACCAATTCGAAGGGCAGCCTTTGCATCCTCCACAGCTTTCTTTGCCACCCACTTTCTTCCAGTTTTCAACACAGGTGCTGCCTCCCTTACGCATTTGTCGGCGTGACTCTACTAATGTCATTTCCAGTCGGACCTTGGCGCACTTAAACTCCTCGGTTAGAGCGGAGACAGGTAGCTGCAGTATTCCTTTACCATAAAGTCCCACTCTGCTGAGGCAGCGTGGAACTCCCAACCATTTCCTGATGTGTGAACTGATTAAAGCTTCCAGCTTCTCTACTGTTGTCAAAGAAACCTCGTACACAGTCAGTGGCCACAGCAACCTTGGCAGTAGGCCAAACTGAAAGCACCAGAGTTTTAGTTTGCCTGGTAAAGCGCTGCTGTCTATGCTCTTCAACCCTTCCACAGCTTGTTGTCTAACTTCTCCCACACGAACTGTGTCCTTTAGATCCCGTCGTACCATCTCCCAAGGCTCTTCACTGGCTTCTCAGACACTGTTGGTATTGCCTCACCATTAATGAAGAACGTTTTATCTACTACTTTACCTTTAATTATAGAGATGCTCCTTGATTTAGTGGGCTTGAATTGCATTCGTGCCCATTCAATGTTATTGGTTAATTTGCCCAATAACCGATTAGTGCAGGCTACTGTTGTAGTCATGGTTGTCATGTCATCCATGTATGCTCGAATTGGTGGTAGTCGTATTCAGAAGCCAAGCGCTCTCCTCCCACTACCCATTTTGATGCCCTAATGATTACTTCCATTGCCATGGTAAAAGCCAGTGGAGAAATGGTGCATCCTGCCATTATTCCAACTTCTAGGCATTGCCATGTAGTGCTGAATTCTGAAGTTGAAAAACTAAATTGCAAATCTCCAAAGTAGGCTTTGACTAGATTTGTTATTGTCATTGGTACACTGAAAAAATCAAATGCTGCCCAAAGAAGTTCATGTGGCACTGAACCATATGCATTAGCCAAATCCAGGAATGTCACATGGAGCTCCTTCCTCTCCTTTTTAGCTGATTGAATTTGTTGCCAGATCACATTGATGTGTTCTAAGCATCCTGGGAAACCTGGAATGCCCGCTTTTTGTATTGAAGTGTCAATGAAGCAGTTCTTTAATAGGTAAGTTGACAATCTCTGAGCAATAATGCTGAAGAAAATCTTGCCTTCTACGTTTAATAGGGAAATAGGGCGAAACTGACTGATGCTGCTAGAATCTTTTTCTTTAGGTATAAAGACTCCACCTGCTTTCGGCGCCATGCTCTTGGTACAACCTGTTTTCCCATGCTACTTTCATCAGTTTCCACAGGATTCGTAGAACTCCTGAAGCACTCTTGTACACTCTGTGCGGAACTCCATTAGGCCCTGGAGATGATGAAGCCCTTGCTTTTTCACAGCTTGCTCTACTTCTTTCCACTTAGGTGCACAGTCCTCCATTTGGTATTCTGGTGGATTGATAGGTGGGATGTCTGAAGGAATTGACATAGGCTCCTGCCTTTTTGAATCTGTATGTGTTTCCTCCAAATATCTCTCCAACTCAAACTTAGATGCTTTTAGTGTGCCATTCTTCTCACTGGTGAATAACTTCTTTACAAATTTGAATGGGTCTTTATAAAAGTTAGTTCTCATGCGCTCCTTCTTTTTGTAGCGTTTCCGTAGGCGCTCAGCTCTGCGCAATGTTGCAAGCTTATGTTTTATGACCCTTTGTAAGAGATTGAGTCCCTCCTTCTGACTTTCTTCTGCTCTTCTCCATTGCTTCCTCAGCTGTCTCCTTTCTCTAACTAAGCGTTCAATCTCCTGCTGCCGTCTAGACTTTCCAGGAATAGTTTGTACTTTTTCCTTCCTTTTTCAACTCCAAACCTCTCGCTTCCATATCGTAGATGATGTCCCCAAATTTATCCAGTTTCTTTTCAACTGTTCCACTTAACCTTTCCAATGCAAAGCAGAGATCTGTGTTTACTGTGTCCCATGCAGTTTTCTCACAAGCTCTTGGCCATTTAACTCCAGGCTTGTGCCCGTTGAGGTTCTTTTCTCTCTTACGCTGGTTTGTCTGCCGGGTTCACAAGGATCATTAGGTTCATCACTAACTGTGTCCATGCAAGTCCTCCTCACATCTATGACAGGGGTGCTGATATCCTGCGAACTGTGGTTTTGCTTCCTGTCGCTGGATTTCATTCGACTGACTTGACTGACTTCGTAAGAAGTACTGATCAATCGCGAGGCCCTTGTCCCTTCTCCCTCAAGCATTTCATTCTCCCTTGATGAATCTTCAAACCCCTGACTGTTGTCGCCTTGCTCCAGCCGCAGACACAAACCTGGAGTTCCATGTCTTTGCTAACTGCAGATCTTGAACTAGTCTTTTGTGAAGTACTCTCCATACTCATATCCGTTTCCGTTCCTAAGTCCTTAACCGTGTTGTCCAACGTTGAGTCATCTTCGCCCCGCTCTCGCAGAACTCTAGGGGTATTTTTCTGTTTAATTTCTTTGAAGCCTTGGGCGGGTGTCTCCAGCATCCTGTAAACACAGAGCTGGATACTGCCGACAAGGGTAGCTAACCCTGCCAGCCCCAATGGGGTCTCTTTCCTCCAGTCAGCTGTCTCTCCAGGCTGTCACGAGGTCTTTCCCTTGTTGCCAGCTGCACTATTCACAGCAGTCACTGGGCGTATCCAGATCTTCATGATTTCCATTACATGAGAGTAGATGTTAAAACTTCATGCTGATTTGAACTTGGCTCTCGCCAAGATAAGCACCAACTAAGGCGTAGCTTCACAGTAAACTAATGTGATCCATATGTGTCTCCATCCATTTGCGCTTCCTTCCATATGATGATGTAGATATCCTTCTGTCTGGTGTTGATGGCTGAAGTGTAATGCTGGCTCCAGGGATCAGCTTATTTTGCCTCCCTAACGCATCAGCACACACAGCGGCTGCGATGCTGGCTCCGGGGATCAACCATAGTGCGGTCTCCCCAGCGCATCAGCATGACAACCGTCTGGATTGAGCTAAGTAGGGTACATCTCTGGGGTCTTCAAGTGGGCACCTTCCATCCTCGGTGTTTCGTCGACTAGCCCACGACACCTCAAGAGGGCTCGGCGGTGATTCTGGCATCCCAGCATCACCCCCTCCGTCCCCACTCAACTCAGCCCAGCTTACTTACCTGTATATCAGCCTTTCTTTCTTTCTATTGTGCTTGAGGTCCCCAGCCAGAATCTTTCCGTCTCAACCACAGCCAGTTGCTGCTCCTCTCTGCTGCTTCAGATAAGTTCTTCACTGTGCGATGCAACTCTTGGCCATTGAATCCGACATCTCTGAGAAACCGGGTTGTAGAGTGTGCCACAAATCCTCGACATCCCACTTCCACTGGGTAAACCCTGACTCTCCATCCTCGCTGTTCCGCTTCAGTGGCTAGTTGAGCATACCGCAGTTTCTTCCTCTCATACGCCTCATCTACGGCATCCTCCCATGGCACTGTTAACTCCACCAGGTGAACAAGGCGTGCTGATCCAGACCACAAGACAATATCTGGTCGAAGGTTTGTGGTGGCAATCTCAGGTGGAAAAATAAGCCGTTGACCAACATCCGCCAGCATTTTCCAGTCTCTAGCAGCTTCCAGTTGTCCTGGGCGAGGATTGGTTTTAACACCTTTTCTTGGTGGTTGCTCTCCTGGGCGGAGGAATGTTGTCTTTTGTGTGTAATGTTTTGATGGAACAGGTGGCAACTTATTGGTCATGTTACTCTTGTCTTCCAATGCTAAATATATATATATATGTATATGTGTGTGTATATATATATATATATATGTGTATATATATAATGTATATATAAAACACTGCATTTTTCTGCCAGTTAACCTTTAACTCCTCATCGTGATGAAAAAATAATTAAAAGTTCCTGAAATTGCCCTGGTTTACAGAATCCTCTCGCACATTGACCACGGAGAAAGCCAATTCTTGATGAGATAAAACAACTAATATATCAATAAGCCGCTTCTTCCTTACGGTCTCATTGTGCTGTAAGACAGCAAGGTGCTTCTGCTTGCTCAGCAAAATATCAATCGAAGATCTTTCCCGCACTAAGTGTCTTAAGGAAATGTCATGTCTTGTATGCTATTGAGATGAGCTGTATTTAGTTAAGCTTCGCGATAGATTTTTGCAGTCACTGTAGCCTTCGCCAGATCAAATATTTTTTTGGGTGGAAAGCAGCAAACAAGGCCAGCAATATAATTTGTTGCACACAGTGCTGTCTGTGAGCCATTCATGTACTTCATACCAGCATGTTTTAAATTGTTGTGTTCTACCGTCTTTTTTAAATGCTTCAAGTGCTGGTATTTGCCTGCCTTCTTTGATAATTATTCTTCTGTCCTCTTGTGATATTATAAAAAAATCAATTTTCTTCAGTTCACACACAATGTCACTTTCCTCAGAAGCCATCACTACTAAAAAAAATTACGATTCTCAATATCACTATGTTACTATTGCTGCAGATCACCCCCCTCAGCGTGTCACTTTTCCGTTGTATTCACTCTGCAATGTTCTCATGGACTGTTCCATCAGTGCAGTTAAGCCCTTCATCACCTTACTTTGCCGCTTTATTCACTCTGCAACGTTTCCATGTAGTGTTTATTGTAACCCCAGGCAACTTTGTGAGGCTAGATACCGCTAATAGCTCTCAGCCTCAAATTCTCTATTCTTTCACTACTGCAGAGAGCGAGTTGTGATCAATCAAACTTCAAGTGGTCTTGTGTTCACTTATTTATATACATGATTAACTGTCCTAAAATATGTAATTATTAATAATAACGTATTTATTAATTAATAAAAAAAATCAACAAATAGTTTCCTTCATTGTGAAAAAGAGGTCCTGGTACTTGGTGGGCAACAGAATACAGTGGAATGTATCTTTCTACATTTAACCCTCATCAGGGCACATTGAAAACTACACAGAGCTGCTTCTGCCGCTTGCAGGAGTCGACAGAGGTCACCTGGAACTCCTGTCTTCCCTTTGGTCACAGCAAAATGGGTGACCCATTTACTCACCCACCATGCCAGAAAAAAAGATTGAAGAGTATCTTGAGATTCCTAAGATTTGACAACAAACAGACAAGGCAGGAGAGAAGAACAACTGATAAACTAGTAGCAATCCGTGACGTCTGGGAAATTTTTTGTTGACAGGCTCAAGAAGACCTCCATCCCGGGTTCTGATGTGACAGCTGATGAGCAGCTTGTCCCGTTCCGAGGTAGGTGTCCTTTCAGGCAGTACATGCCCAGTAAGCCTGCAAAGTATGGCATCAAAATATGGTGGAACTGCGATGCAGCTACATCCTATCCTTTGAAAGGTGAAGTGTATCTAGGCAGACAACCAGGAGAAGAGAGACAGATAGCAGTTGGAAAAACAGTAGTCATGAACACTGTTTGGCCATGGCTAAATGTAATATGTGACAACTTCTTTACAAGTATACCTCTGACAGAAGAGTTACTAGAAAGAAATACCACCATTGTTGTAACACTTAGACAGAACAAGCCAGAAATACCAAAAGAAATATAACCTAGTAACACAAGAGAAGTAAAGAGCACAGTATTTGGATTCTCTGGCACCCCTCAACCCAGTTGCACGAGTCACCTTTGCCCATGCTCATCAAACAAGAATGCCAGGCTTATCTGTGAAGGTTGTCACAAGTATGTGTGCAAAGACCGTTACCTTTTATATTGCGTGACCAATGTACCCTGAAGAGGGTTAAATGTAGAAATATATATTCCACTGCATTCTATTGCCCACCAAGTACCAGGACACCCTCTTTTTCACAATGAAAGAGACAGTTTGTTGGTTTGCTTTTGTCTGTAAAATAATGTCCTGTGCTTCAAAGCAGACAGACGCATGGTTATTGGGAGCTGAACAGCATCCAAGTCTACCGTGTCACTCAAAAAGTCTGTGGCTGCCGTTTTGATCTGAATATTGCCGGTGTGATCATCACCAGTGCTCTCACTGTCAGTCACAGGGGGCTATTGAGACAGAAGCAGCTGCTGTGGACTTCTGCTGAACGTATTCCTAGAAAAATCCTTTTAAAGATTCAATGTAAAAAAAAAAAAAAACACCTATATCTGGTGTTAAACGTACACCCTTCTTCCATCTAATATTTATAGTGATTTCAGACTTTATTTATGCATAAATAAATGCATATTTTAAATTCCTTACATTCAATGTAAGGTAGTGGAAGCAAGTAACCTGCTACTGAGAGAAAAAGCTGCATATTAGAGTTGGGTTAAACAAAAAAATAAAATGTGTTTGTAGTATACTGCCGTTGTATCAAAGTGTTTCCTGTTTATGGCATTTAGGCTTCCTTGCTAATAATTTATGAGCACTGGACATTTTAAAGGGCAGGCACCATTAACTTCTAAAGTGCAACATTCATACAATTCTAAACAATACATTTCTCTCCACTGTTTTTTGTTTTTTTTTTAAATTTCGAGTGGCCAGTTATTTTCTTCCTGATTTTCTCCCCTGTATAAAATGTTCTGTTCCATCCCCTCACTGTCGTGATCCCCCACAACCGCTCAGGAGCTCGAGAGTGGATGCTGGCGAGGACTAACTCTCTTACACACTTTGTGGATTTTCTGATGGTCAGCCAGTTATCCTTGCAGTCTAAATAGCTTCGAACCAGCACTTAATCCTGATTAGCACTTTTACAAACCCAGGGGGTCTGCAGAGATGTTATCAAGAGCCTCTTCTTGGGCATGAAAGTACCCTTTTTCAGTCTCAAAACCGCAATGATGTTCTTTTATTTTGAACTGACTTGGCCTTTTGTTGATATTTATTTTTTACTGAAGTTCATGAGGTCTCTCTCTATATCCCACAATTTGAAATCCTCTGAGATTATATCCAAATAATCAAATTCAGAGCAACACTATCAGCAATTTCTGGTAGGGGTTGTTAATGGTTTGGGGACAATAGAACATAAGGAAAATGTAATTTAACAACACTCAGTTAGATATGCAGTAGGTTACCATTTTTGGAATTATAACCCACTGTTGAAAATATATTGGTTTGCTAACGTACCAGATGAAGTTCCTTCTTTAAGATTGAACTCATGTATGTCTGTTATTTATGTTGAGAGGAGACCTCTTTTAGCCAGGTGTTAATGACTCCTAATGATTATTAAAGAGTACTTTTGTTCCATGATTTTGTGAACATATGGGACAGAATGTAGACACCTTCTGACACAACAGGGAGGAATGTTCACTATCTGTCTACTACGAATCTTGCAGTGGCTGTTTTCATCTTGCAAATGTATTAAAGATATAATGTAAAGCAGTTTGAGCTCTGGCAGTTAGTCATATCCCTAAGGTATAGATAATCCAAATATATGGTGCAATGATGACACATACATATATATATATACACACACATATATATATATATATATATATATATATATATATATATATATACACATACATACACATATATATATATATAGTAATGCAGCCTTTCTGTCGTCGGCTTGTTTGCCCTTTAAAAGAGACACAGGATTTGAAGGTTTTTTAAAGCGCTATGCACTATTTTTAATAATCACAAAATGAAACAAAACAAAAACCTAGCTCAAGCGTAGCGCCTACCTTCACTTAACAGGTCCCTGACTCACACACAGGACGGCTAAGCCGTTTACCTGTCGCAACACTTTCACAAACAGCAAAACTCCTCTTAAACCAGCTCCCTGATGATCTCCGCCTAATGGACCTGGAAGCTCTCTTTTATAGTTTGTGGCTGTTCCCAATCACCTGGAATTGCCTCGTTTGGGAACAGCCACATTCTCACATGTTTTTGGCATGGAGAGGAATTAACCCCGTCCCTGCCAACCACCACCAAAACACACAACACCCAGACTTTATTTACATGCAGAACCCTTGCTCTGTTGCTATATATATATATATATATATATATATATATATATATAATGAGTATTTAAATAATCGGGAATGGCAACTTGCTGGTCTATTGAGTTATATGGGTCTAATCTTGCCCCTCTGTTTGAAGTACTTATTAATGATGCAAGGCCATCTTCTCTGTCAAAGAGAAAGTTGAGAATGTTTTCTAGTGTTTCCAGACAGGTAGGAGTGAATATCATGAAAAGGGTAGCAGCAATTGTATTTGCTGGCAATAAATTCCAGCTGAAATGAAGGGTCTTCTGCTATCAAACATTAAAGCAGCGTCTGGCTATCCTCTGATTCCATCCTGGGATCTAACCCAGGCTGTGTCACAACTTGTTTGTATCCAACTGAGAAAGAGCTGATGGGTCCTTTCACAGGTTCACGCTGGAGTCTTATTATTATTATTATTATTTATTTCTTAGCAGACGCCCTTATCCAGGGCGACTTACAATTGTTATAAGATACCACATTATTTTTACATACAATTACCCATTTATACAGTTGGGTTTTTACTGGAGCAATTTAGGTAAAGTACCTTGCTCAAGGGTACAACAGCAGTGTCTCCTACTGGGGATTGAACCCACACCCCTCCGGTCAAGAGTCCAGAGCCCTAACCACTACTCCACACTGCTGCCCAGTCTTCCCAGTCACAACCAAGTTCAGTGTTACTTAGTTCCAGCGTCAATCGCTGTTCACTCTGAGCTCTTTTTCCTGTCTGAATTTTTTTTTATACAGTTTTTATGTAAAAAAAAAACAATATTGCGAAACCATTTTACACTGTATTGTTTTGTCAGATGAGTCGGCCACCCTTTCTCTGTCTCTCCAGCTTTCTGGTTTAATCACTGGTCTGCACTTTAGCGTGGCTTTGCTGTGTGACCTTTCTGTGTGATGAGATTTTAAAAAGAGAATGTCGACAATTTCATGACAAACGCGAAGGAAGTAGAATTCTTGACATTTCAGTAAATGAAACTGGAACTAGCACCAGTCTTTGGTAATCCTGTAGCCCATGTTTAGAACAGAATTCTGTTCTTTTTGTAAAATCATTTAAATGATTGTATTTGGAATTACTGCATTATGTCTAAAGATGAACTCAACAAGCACTATGAACAACAACAGATTTAGCTGAAAAGAGCTCTATGATGAAGTACCCAGCTGGTCAGATCGCAATTGCCCCCTCAAAGCTTTACTGATGGCATACAAGAAATGTGTTTTGACTTTACTTAATACAGATTTTTCTGCTGATGACATTTCCAAATAACCAGGCATGTGCACCACTCCAGACCTATCATTTTACTTGAGCTGTATATGTGATGTCCATTTTTTGGTTCTATGTTTGTACTATTGACACTATTGACATTCTTTTTGCCATCCTCTTTGTGACAGGGGAGATCTGTGCTGGCTATCGGGCGCATGTGTGATCCAGCGGGGTGGGGTCCCGAAACCCTATTTGACCCGCCTGTCAATCATGACGATGGCACAAGGAGGTTCTGTGTCGCGCAAAACCTCTTAAGCAGTGGATTAAACAGCCAGGAGGCGACAGAGTCCCAATTTGGAGAAACAGACCCTAAAGATGGAACAAAGTTTAGCTCAAGGGATCGGGGCAACCCCACCAGTGATAGTGAGGGGAAAGAAGAGCGTATGTGACACTCAAGCCTCACTGGTTAGCGGAGGCGGCGAGAAACTGCCTAGAGCAGCAAGTTTTATTTGTAGTTTGGTTAACAGTATTTTTTTCACCTTCTGTTTGTACCATTATTTTGCAGCACCAGTGGGTGCTTGTGGCAATGTGCCCCACCCATGTGTGTATTGTTGTGTTATATGTTGCATGTAGTGTGTTAGTGTTGGTGTATTGTAGTTGGTACAAGGGATATAATGCGGGTAATGAGCACAAGTGTTTAAAATGTATAATTGTATTTAGGCGTGGGGATTGCACTTCACTTCACGTGCATTTAAAGTATTTAATATGTGAGCATGGGGTTGCACAGAATTAGTTCACGTGCTGGGATTCAAGTGAATAATTAATTAGTAATTGAATCCCGTCACAACAGTATATATAGATCCACGTTTCACTCACTCGGGGTTGTGTGTTCAGGGCAAAGGAACGGGAGAGAGTGAGGAGAGAAAAATAATAATAGTAAGCAATTGCTACGTGGTACGTGTTTGTTTAGTATTCGTCCCTGTTTGTTAGTGTCTGTTCGTTTTGTTTGTTTGTTTATTTTGGCTAAAGTGCCGTGTCCTGTGTTTTGTTCAAACCTTTTTATTTATAATAAACCGGCGCAAGCAAGCGCCTTCATCATTTCATTTCATCCGTCCTGTCTGTGTTATTCATTTCCTGGTTCTGACATCACCACTCAGCCAGCCGTGTCACAATGCTTAAATGGACTTGTACCTCCACCAACTAACCGTTGTCAGTATAAGCCCCCTTGTGTGTAAATACATCTTGTGCGCCTATGTGGCGTTCTCAGAGAACTGTCTGACTCCTGTGTCCATCTATTCATCACCCACACCACACTGTCACACTCTTCTAGAATTCAATCTTCATATTTGAAGTACACTGCTCTTTTGATTTCCATTAAAAAATAACAGAGTCCCAAAACATTTAATTTAAATATATTGCCACGTTTACAAAACTTCCGCTTGAAAAGAAACTGATGAAAGTCAGTGATCTCAAGTAGGAGATGAAGGTTGGTCTGTTAATAATTTAGTGGGCTTGTTGTTAAGGCAAAGGAATAGTCAGGATAAATTTCAACCACTGTTTCATATAGGGGAAAGTCACTTCTCTTCAACAGTCCAGAAACAAGATTGCATCGAGGCAGACACCACATCTGAAAGACGCCCCACTTGTACCCGTACTGGGAGTGCATGGACGCTGCTCTGGCATTTTGTAGGGTGTCAGTAACCCTATTGGACTGACCCAGATGGCTTAAATGCAGCAGTTCAGGGGCCAGACCAAGAGCTGCAGGCTTAAAGGGTTGGGATGCCATAAGGTCCCCCGTGCCTGACTGAGCAGGTCGCCGTGCATCGGCAGTCTCCGTGGCTGGCCGCTCAAGAGCTGCATCAGGGTTGAAAACCAGTCTCCAAGGTCAAAATGGGGGCTACTAGGAACACCTTGGCCTGGTCCTGCCTGATTTTCTCCAGACACAGTGGGAGCAGGGCGAGCAGTGGGAAGGCGTATAACAGATGCCAAGGCCACTAGTGTGCCACGACATCTATTCCCAGCGGTTCCCTGCCTCCTGTTATGGAGAACCGAAGGGGATAGTGTGTTGATTCCTGGGAGTCAAAGAGGTCTATTTCTGCTCTCCTGAACCTCTACCTCTGAGCTGCTGGGGACTCCCCTTGAGAGGAGACAGAAGCTGCAAGTTTAAAGCGCTAATGCGCACGTTTAATATAAATAGCAAAACAATAAACAAAACATGTGGACAAAATAAACAGTTTAACAAAACAATACCCAACATTTTTTAACTACCATGGTTTCAGGCCGAGCCACCACTTGTAAGGAAACATGGCTTCATAAAATTCCCCTGAACACCAACGATAATTCCTCACTATTTTTAGAGCACCGCACACTAAACACAAACACTAACCTTGGTTGCAAACAACAACAACCAAAGCAAGTATTTGGGTCTTGCACAGTGCTGCTGAGCCCAGCAGCTGCTCTTGCTGCACGTGCAGACAGGCCTGTGGCAGAATCTGTAAAAACAGTAAAAACAGAATGAGAAAAGACTTTCTCAACAAAAAACAGTAATTGCACAATTACATAAATAATATAAAACATCTCATATAGTGCTAAAAGCTAAAACGAGAAATAAAACAAACTCTAGCTGGAGCTATGCAGCCTGGGGGGAGAAAAAAAGTCAGCCGACTTATGTTGCTGGATCCTTGGGAAGGAGCGACTCGAGACGCTGGCTTCACGAGGGGCACAAGGCCGCTATGGGACATAACTAGCAACAGGCTGTAGTACACACAAATACTCAGTAAATAGAAAAACTATTACAGCGACTCACATACAAAATGTGTAAAACTACATACAATGTGAAATATATACAGGTATAAGCAACAATTTTACTTATCTGAACAAGGCTCTTCTGTCAAGTCAGTCTTGAAAGGAAAAAAGGTGCTGAGATGTGTGAGCACAGTCCTTTTGTGCCATCGGGGGTGGGGTCACGGTGCGTCACAGGCTCAAAGAGCAGCTTTGGTATACAGTTTTCAGGATTCGGGTCTTTAGGAGGTAAATACCCATTCGGCTATGGTTACATTTTGTACTTGAAAGGGAACTGGAATTGTAAGAGAATTACATAATCTAAAGATACAGCTGTATTGTAAGGTTCATCTTGATGTGCTGGAGAAAATTCTGCTTTATTTCCAACCTTTCCAACCCACGCGGACTCCAATTCCCAAAGTCATATGATATATATTGCAGCATTGTTAAATCTCACTGTGGAAACCGCTTGACATCACCCTAGCTGCACCCTCAAGGCACTTCCATTGTCCAGCCTCTGTTACTCTCAGTTCTGGTAATTCTGACAATGATTTCACAAATATGCAATTCCACTATCAGATCATTGGCTTCAGCACACTCTCAGTGCAACAACGAATATAATTGAAACAACAGTGTGATCAAACCAGGTTTATATAACTTAGCAAGGAATGTCATACATTTAGCGCTTGTAATTGAGACTTCCTTTGGTCAGTTTGGACTAATTTTCATAGTGAGGAATGTCATGGACACTTAATTAATATTGCTTAACATTAGATAATGGGTACTATAAATGGCCTCAGTGAAACTCCCTCTCAATCTATTATGAGTTTTAACTTAAAAATCAAAAAATTCGGTCATTCGTTATAAAACAGTGAAATGGCAACCAGCACCTGTAATCTCACACCAATTGCCATTTGAGCTGGTAAAAAAGCTTTTCAGTGCATTCAACTCTTGACTTAAAAGAGTAAAAAGCTTTGCATTAAAAAAAATAATCACTTTGGAATAAAGAAATCTCAAGGAGCTATAGGAAAAAGGCATGGAACATTATTTTATATATCATCTTATTAAATACAATAAGGTAAATAAAAATAAATACATAGATACCATTATTTTCAGAATATAACGTACACCACATCTGTAAAAACTATGCGTGTGTGTATAATGCACCACTGAGCTACCTTGGGGTACAACTTTTCTTTAATGAGCATGTCTTGCATACTTATAATAATACTAATAATATCTTTATATAGCGCCTTTCACAGTGGACCACCATCACAAAATGCTTTACAGAGGTAGGCTGTGAACTGTGCATTATACGCAGAGTCACTTACAACAGGACATTGATTTAACATCTCATCTGCAGGATGGAATACAAGGAGGTTAAGTGACTTGCTCAAGGTCACACAGTGAGTCAGTCAGTAGCACAGATGGGATTTGAACCGGGGACCTGGTTACAAGCCCTGGACTTTAACCACTGGACCACACTGCTGCCTTGAACACTATATTATAATATTACCAGAGCGTACTGTGCACCAAGTATAGTGTGCAACCTGTATATATCTTGTAGAAATGGTTTATTTCAGCATGCTTCCTGGTAATGTGGCCTATAGAGGTATCCAATCCCATAGTCCCCATGGTTATACTGAGTGAATAAAAAGACTTTGTTTTTTATTTAGAAAGGGAGTAACAGCACAGCAGAATGCAGACAAGGTTATTCCAGTGCAAGCGCAAAGCAGGTTAATGATGGAGACTGTGCCGAAGACTAATTGAGCTCATACTATGCTTGTTCTGTCATCTGTGAAACTGAAATTACTTTAGTGATTTTGATCTGGAAAGGATGCTAACCAGTTTTAGCGTTAATGTCCCAGGAAGGAATGGTGGTGACATAGCATTATTAAAGATCAAGTTCCATCATTAGCAAGGTATTGTAAGCTTCCCTTATGGGCAGCAGTTTGGAGTAGTAGTTAGGGCTCTGGACTTTTGACTGAAGGGTTGTGGGTTCAATCCCAGGTGGAGGACACTGCTGCTGTACCCTTGAGCAAGGTACTTTACCTAGATTGCTCCAGTAAAAACCCAACTGTATAAATGGGTAATTGTATGTAAAATATATATATATATATATATATATATATATATATATATATATATATATATATATATATATATAATTGTACGTAAAAATAATGTGATATCTTGTAGCAATTGTAAGTTGCCCTGGATAAGGGTGTCTGCTGAGAAATAAATAATCATAATAAATTTCACACTCGCACTGTTCATGCAATTCTTGGTTTAAGTCTGTTTGCTGATCTTTTGGAGATAATGGAAAGTACAGAACTACAAATTAATCCAACACCAAAGAAAGGGATTAACAGGATCTGGCTAGGCACAGTGCTTCATAACATTTTGATGGCCACATTGGACAGTTTTAAAAAAAAAATTATTTTTATCATACTGCAAAGTTTTATAACTGAATCTTTACTCAGAACTGGGTTATAAGCATTCAGACTTGCAACATTAAAATCGATTTATAACAATATAGTATATTGGAAAAGTTTTTTCATGTTTTTTCAACTCACTAAAGTCTGCCTGAGCTGCCTCTCTCTCCTCTGTCCTAATTCTCCTCGACCTCTCTGCTGCCTTTGACACTGTCGATCACTCTATCCTACTATCCTCTCTCGCTGACCTGGGAATCTCTGGCACTGCTCTGGCCTGGTTCTCCTCCTACCTCTCCAACCGCACTTACCAGGTAACCTGGCATGGAGTAACCTCCATGCCTCGCCCTCTCTCAACAGGAGTCCCCCAAGGGTCAGTCTTGGGTCCTCTCCTGTTCTCTCTCTACACCTGCTCCCTGGGTCCCCTCATTGCATCCTATGGTTTCTCATACCATTTCTATGCTGATGATGCTCAGATTTTCCTCCACCATCCCCTCCCGTATCTCTACCTGTCTGTATGCTATCTCCTCCTGGATGCACTTGCATCACCTCAAACTCAAACTCTCTAAATCTGACCTCCTTTTCTTTCCCTCCTCCTCCTCCCCCTCCTCTGATCTCTCTATCTCTGTTCCTCTGGAATCTACCACACTCTCTCCCTCTTCCTCCGCTAAGAACCTCGGAGTCACCCTAGACCCCTGCCTCTCTTATTCCCAGCACATCTCCACTCTGGCACGCACTTGCCGATTCTTCCTGAGCAACATCCGAAGAATCCGACCCTTCCTCACCAACTATGCCACCCAGCTCCTGGTCCAGGCCTTGGTACTCTCCCGCCTAGATTACTGCAACTCCCTCCTGGCTGGCCTCCCTGCGTCCACCACCTGTCCGCTCCAGCTCATCCAAAACTCCGCTGCCCGCCTGGTGTTCTCTCTGCCTTGCTTCTCCCATGCAACTCCACTACTCCGCTCACTCCACTGGCTCCAGATCACCGCTCACATCCAGTTCAAGACTCTTGTACTAGCCTACAGATGCCTTGACCAGATTGCACCCAGCTACCTCCAGACCCTCATCTCTCCCTACACCCCCACTTGACCTCTCCGCTCTGCCTGCACTAGAAGACTGGCTCTACCACCTCTACGCTCCCCTGCCTCCAGAGCCCGCTCCTTCTCCACCCTCGCCCCGCAGTGGTGGAATGACCTTCCTACAGATGTCTGGACTGCCCAGTTCCTGACCACATTCCGGGGCCTCAAGACTCACTTCTTCAGAAAGCACCTGTAGAACTCCTCTGTTCTTCCCCTGGGACACTTATCACCCTTCCTTAAATGCGCTTTACTTGCTCTTAGCTGCCCCTTATTTTACTGCATTTAATCCTGTACTTCAGAGTACTGTAATCCGCCAAGTGTTTAATCTGTAGTATTTTGTATTTAATCATATCCTGATGTAACTATCACTGACACTGTTATCTGTTGTATTATTGAATCGTATTTTGTCACACTTGTACTTGCTTGAACCAAAGTATTGTATTATTACTTATACTGTGATACTTGAATTGTATTTGCTTACGATTGTAAGTCGCCCTTGATAAGGGCGTCTGCTAAGAAATAAATAATAATAATAATAATGTTGATATGTCCTTTGTATTTTTAAATATGAACCGTGTCATATTGGTTTGAGTGAAGATGCTTTGTAAATCCATGTATTCAATCTGCATGGGCCTAAATTCAGCCTGGGCCCGACCCAAACTAATCTGAGCCAGCCAGCCCAATACCTTAACACATTTTCCAAACCTGACCCAATCAAAATTCCAATCAACACGAAAAACAACAGAACTGAACCACAACTTTCTGATATGAAATTGCACCAAACTTATCACAAAGCGGTCAGGTCAGCTGGCAAGGCTTCCTAGTTAGAAGAAACCAGGAATAGAAATCAATCGCATCTTGTTTACAATGTATTACTGTAACACAGAATTCGATTTTTTTACTGGTTAGCACTGTTTATTGATCCTGACCATTCAAAAATATTTATCTATTAAAAAATTGTCCGGAGTTACTCCATTGGTATTGTTAACAAGCATTGTCGGCGGCATTCAAGAACCAGAACAAAAATAATTGCAATGTCTTGCTTTAATTGTTAATGATTTTAAAACTTTTATGATAAAATACTTTTTTTTTTTTTTTACTTGTGCTGATTACTGTTCTACATTCTTGTTTATCAGGTAGCTTTACAAGAAAACAATGAACTGGAAGAAGGCATAATCAGAAATAAAAACTTTTTTTCATTTGTGATGCAGTAAAACATTTTTACCTTCTCTAAAATAGACACTGT